>CM070789.1:37668706-38868706 GCA_036346955.1 Dipus sagitta
GGAGCCATTTCTGCTTCTGCCTCCTGTTCTGTCCCCCTGTGTTGCTTCCAGACAGTCTACGTTCATCAGTTTGAGAAGGGAGGCCCTGAGGTTGACGTGCCCAAGTTGTCATATTTCAGATGAGCCTCGACCCATCCCAACTCACGTGTGTAGGAACCCTCCTCCGGGGACTGGCAGCAAGAAGCACTGGTTGGCTCTCCAGAAATCCCCATCTTTTCCTTGTGCCTTGGAACATCTCCTGACCGCCGCCCCCCCCCCAACTCAGGAGTACCATGCCTGTACATGGAAGGAACTTGTCACTGAAGCCCACGTGCCTTCGAACTGTGTATCTGAAATCACATCCACGGCTCAGGTTTCCTGTAACCGTAACAAGAGGTGTTTATTTGGCACTGAAACACACTGATGCGGAGGTAGACTGGGGTAAACAGACAACGGGCGCATCCGGGCCTTTGTGAAGAAGAGACCACCAGGGAGGTTAGAGATTTCATGAAGAACCATAGCCAATGGGCTGCCCTTTCTACATCTGTCCCAACAGTAACCAGAGACCATCAGGGAAATGAGCCTGATTGGCACGTTACCCAGTGCCAAGGGCTGCCCCTCAAAACCTCACATAGTCCACTGTTCTGGCCTCTAGGTTCGTATCCCCCAAAAAATCTTATGTGGGAATCCTAACTCCCCAAACGATGGAATCAGGGCATGTGGGGAGTAAGAGGTGATCAGGTTCTGGGAGTGCAGTACTTGTGAATGGGATCAGCGTCCTTTTTTCTTTAATATTTTTTTTTTTTAAGAGAAAGGGAGAGAGAGAGAGAGAGTGAGAAAGAGACAGAGATAGAGAATTGACATGCCAGGACCTCGGCCGCTGCAACTGAGCTCCGGGCGTGTGCGCCACCTAGTGGGCATGTGGGACCTTGCGCTTGCCTCACCTTTGTGCAACTGGCTTATGTGGGATCTGGAGAACCAGACCTGGGTCCTTAGGCTTCGCAGGCAAGCACCTGAACCGCTGAGCCATCTCTCCAGCCAAACTGACCTTCCATTTCCCATCCTCTACACTTTCCACACTCTAGTCTCCAGAACTTGAGAAATACACTTCCTTTTTTAATTAACCCCATAAGTCTGTCACGTTTTACTTAAACAAACAGACAAAGTCATCCATGTCATCATCCCTGTTTTGACTTATGCCACGCTGCAAATTAAACTTGTGCCCAGGAACCCTAACTTCCCTTTGCCAAAGGCCCTTCTATTTCCTTATGGGCCTTGTCATGAACTGCATCCTTTGAAATATGTAGTTTTTGAAATAGACTTCATTTATGGTACATAAATCATTTTCCTCTTTTTTCCTAAGCAAATCAAAATAAACTAAAACAGGGAAGGTAAAGGGGGGGTAAATAGCATCAAAAGTTCATTATAAATGTGTATAACCTTTTTCAAAAATAAATATAAAAAAATACAAAAAGAAGTACGGCTAAAACATCCATCAACGTGTTGATTGTCAGTAGATAACCAAGGTGACTATTTTGAGTTCATTTTCTCTGCAGGCAAACACACAAAGATTTGACATTTGAGTTGGCTCACAAGACACTAAAACGGGTTCCTCTTTTTCCTCAGGCTTTCTGACACGCCGAAAATAAGTAGAACCCTGCTACCATGACGTCAGTGTGTTTGCAGACTCCTGTCATCAGTTCAATCCTGATGTAGGAACCATAGTTCTCACCACACCAAAAGGACAGAGGTTGACTGAGTTTGAAAGCAATGGATGAAAATGAAAAAAAAAAAATCACAGAAGTCAAAGGATAGAAAACTCTGCATATTCAAAATGACTTCCCATGTATTAACTAGACTCAGCCCAGACAGGATGGGAGGAAATGTAGAAAAATAACGACCCACCAAGCTACGTTCTTTGTTCTCCAAAGAGGACCAGCGGAAGGGAAATAGAATTATATAACTTACTTTTGTCTCCTGTGTGCCAAAAAACTGTGAAAGGATATTTATCATAAGAAATTCCTTTGTTAAATAAGAAAGGAAACTGAGGTTCATTTAGCTAAATCAATGGCCACATATCTAGTAAGTAATAAAATTGAATTCAAGATTACCTGGCATGAAGACTATGTGTGGAACTTCCTTATTATACCTTTGGGAAGTGTAAGGTCGGTGTAGAGTGTGGGAGGTGTCAGGTTGGTGCAGAGTCTGAACAAACTGATGGCCCTGATACAGAACGGAGAACCGCCCTGCCCTTTCCCCCAAACACACAATATGATCACCTCCGTGCTCACTGGGCTTCTGGAAGGGGTGGGCGAGGCCTCAGTCACGTTCAAGTTCAGCTGTGCAAGGACACTTGAGACCTCTCAACACAGGCAAAGATCCCCTGTACTCGTATCATATTATAAATCGTGGGAAGTGGGAAACTTGCCTGGTCGAGGGAGCCCGTGTCATTGGTGCGCCTTCTCTGGTAGCATTTAAGGTGTTATCTCTATAAATACAGTGCATTTTGCTTTAATAAAAGATGAATTTTCCAGAACAGTGACAGTATTGACCTTACATATTATCCAAATAGAAATTGTAATGAGACAAGCCCAATGGTGAGTAGTCATAATAGATATGCAAATATTGGTCTTTTCTTAAAGGTCTCTCGGCCTACTCACACGTGTCTCTAATGCGTCTGGGAGAGTGAATTCAGCCCGCATCTATAATCTAGGGGTTTACGGAGCAGGAGGAAGGGAAGGGGGGATGGGATTTATTGCAGCCAGCATGGGATATAGAGTCCAGGAAGGTGGGCTGAGCACCCAGCCTGCAAAACATGTTTCTGGAAACCGTGGTGGGTTCAGTGTGCTCCAGTGTGATCCCACTTGATCCGCCTGACACGTTGTGACACCGGTGTGGACCTTGTTATCTTACAGGTGAGATGGCCAAGGCTCAGCACGTGTGCAACGTGGCAAATTCACTCCGCTGACACACGGCAGAACTCTAACATCCCTCACCTTGAAGTGGTTGCTTTTTTTTCAAAGAAAATTAGTCCAAAGTCTAGCCATGACAGTTGAACCGAATCTATAAAATTGTTTTTTGTTTTGTTTTGTTTTTTGAGGTAGGGTCTCACTCTAGCCCAGGCTAACCTGGAATTAACTGTGTAGTCTCAGGGTGGCCTCGAACTCACAGCGATCCTCCTACCTTTGCCTCCCGAGTGCTGGGATTAAAGGCGTGCGCCACCACGCCCAGCTTATGAATTTCTTTTTATTCATTTGAGAAAGAGAGATAGAGAACAAGGCAGATAGAAACAGAGAGAATGAGCCGGGTGTGGTGACACCTATCTTTAATCCCAGCACTCAGGAAGCAGAGGTAGGAGAATCGCAATGAGTTAGAGGCTAGCCTAAGAGTACGTAGTGAATTCTAGGTCAGCCTGGGCTAGAACAAGACCCTAGCTTGAAAAACAAAAAAGGAAAGAAAGATAATAAAGAGAGAGAGTGAGAGAGAATGGGCACTCCAGGGCCTCCATCCACTGCAAATGAACTCCAGACTCATGTACCACCTTGTACATCTGGCTTTCCATGGGTACTTGTGAGTTAAACTTGGAGCCTTAGGCTTTGCAGGACAGCGTCTTAACCACTCAGACATCTCTCCAGCCCCTATGAATTCATTTTCTAACTAAATAGGCAGTGACCAAATGACTCCTGTTCTTTGTGTTACAGAAAATTTTAAAAGAATAACTAGGAGGGGGTGTAACATCTGCTGATGTCTGGATAAGTGTACATACTATGCTTATCAAACTGCCCAGTAAGCACTTCTCTTTTTTTTTTTTTTTTTTTTTTTTTTTCAAGGTAGGGTCTCACTCTAGCCCAGGCTGACCTGGAATTCACCATGGAGTCTCAGGGTGGCCTCGAACTCATGGCAATCCTCCTACCTCTGCCTCCCGAGTGCTGGGATTAAAGGCATGCGCCACCACGCCCGGCTCACTTCTCTTAATATTCATACCCTTATATTAATGCTACTCTCACTTTGGGTAGAGAATCTTCTCTTTTCAGATGGCAGTGACCTTGGGACGACTCAGAAGGTATCATGGTGCTGGAAGGAAGTGACTGGAGTACCGAGTAATATCTCGATCACACCTTCCAAGGCTCAGGGTCTAATGAGGAAGAGGTGGCAGAAAGAATGTAAGAGCCAAAGGAAGGGTAGGACTCCTTACAACGTGCTCCCTCCAGACATAAAATGGCCTGGATATCCATGACCTCATAGTGCCTGACACTACCTACACAAGACCATCATGAGAGGAGGGAAAGATGATGACATCAAAATAAAAGAGAGACTGATTGAGATGGGGAGGGGATATGATGGAGAATGGAATTTCAAAGGGGGAAAGGGGGGGAGGGAGAGAGGGTATTACCATAGGATATTTTTTATAATCATGGAAAATTGTTTTAAAAAACTGAGAAAAAATAGAAATAAAATTAAAGAGAGAAAAAAAAGAATAACTAGGAGGTGGCACATGACGCAAAGATGGCGTTTGGGAGGTGTGGCAGAGACTTGGAAGACTTACAACTGAGACAGACGGAGGGAAGTGAATGCTACCTCAGCTCACCATGAAATGGCTTCAGACAAGCCTGCTCGCGAGCTCACCGTCAAGTCTACACCTGCAGCGAGCGACAGTCCCGTGGCAGAGAACTCGTGCAGTGACAAATGTGGAATAGAGGGCTACGAACACTTGGTCATCTTTGCCAAATCACACATTGCGTGGCTGACCGGTGAGGATCTGTGGCTGGTTTGATGACCATATTGAACTGGATGATAACCACACGCGACGTTCGCTTCCTCTCACGTCTGTCTCCACGCTCTCTGACAAATCTCTCTCCCCGCCACACGGCCTGCAGGCCTCTCAGCTTTCTTGTCACTACCAGGAATAGAAATATGTCCAGGCCAGGGCTGGAGGGATTGCTTAGCGGTTAAGGCACTTGCCTGCAAAGCCAAAGGACCCAGGTTCGATTCCCCAGGATCCACTTAAGCTGGATGCCCAAGGGGGCGCACGTGTCTGAAGTTCGTTTACAGTGGCTGGAAGCCCTGGAGTGCCCATTCTCTCCCTCCCCCCCTTCAAATAAATAAAAATAAATGTTTATTTTTTCAGAAAAGAAATGTCCAAGCCAGATTGTAATTTCTGGCTGGGGAGATGGCTCAGCAATTAAAGGCATTTGCTTGCAAAGCCTGGGTTCAATTCCCAAGTGCCCACATAAAGCCAAACATGCAAAGTGACGCACGTACCTGGAGTCCATCTGCAGTGGCTCGAGGCCCTGGGGCGCCCACAAGCTCCCTCCTTTTCTCCCTCATTTTGTCTCTCCCCCTCTCTCTCTCAAATAAATAAATAAATAAATATTTAAAGAACCTGTGATCTCATCCAGTTGGATGAACGCTTCCTCTCCATCTTACTGCAAGCAGGCCTGTGTCTGAGGAACATGGTGTTGGGGGAGGAATGGCTGATCCTGGAAGCTTCCCTCCCCCTCTTCTTCCTCTGGTAGAGGGGGGTGGGACATAAACAGAGACCGTGTGGACTAAGCCTCTCTTACCTGGGCCTCTTTTCTAAACTGACCCTAGCTGCCACTCTTACTGCCCAAGCTATAAGAAATAAGTGGGTGTGTCAGCCATAGGCAGATGCAAAGCCTTAAGAACACCTGCTTAGGGGCTGGAGGGATGGCTTAGCGGTTAAGGCATCTGCCTGCAAAGCCAAAAGGACCCAGGTTCGATTCCCCAGGACCCACGTTAGCCAGATGCACGAGGTGGTGCATGGGTCTGGAGTTTGTTTGCAGTGGCTGGAGGCTCTGGTGTGCCCATTCTCTCTCTCTCCCTCTCTCTCTGTATATATATATATTCTTTCTCTCTGTTAAATATATATAAATATATAATAATGTATATAATATATATTATTTATTATATTATTATACATTTATATTATATTATGTTATATATGTCTAAATATATTATATAAAATATATAATAATAAATATATAATATAAATAATATATATTATATATACATATATGTATATAAACACCTGCTTAGGCAGGAGTGGCATCAACTAGGATGCTGTAGACATAGGCCACTTTCTGGAGAATGAGAAACTATTCTCCCATACTTGAAAGCATCCCAGACTCTGAAAGGAATGCTCCTAAAACAAAACCGAAAACAAAAACTCAGACAGGGATCACGCACGAATTGGAAGAGGGAGGAAAACACGCCGTGTTTCTCCCAGGCCAACCACTTCGGACCCCTGCCACGTGTTTTTCCCAGCCGCTCAGGCCTGTACCCAGCAGCTCTGTCTGAACTGGTGACCGACCATGGGCTGGTGGCACATGGTACCCGTGGGCTCTGGGCCAGGGTCCGTTCTCGTTGGATCCGGTCTGCGTTTGCCTCCTGTCCTCAGCTTTAGGGTCTAACCGTCAATTGGAACTATTGTATTCACCAAGCTACCTGGAGAATGACATCATAGGCCTATATGTCCTCCAAGGTCTCTTCGCAGGTCTAAGGCTGGAGATTTGCCTTTCATTCACAGTCCGTAGCATAAGTAGGTCAAGTCTGCTTGTGGCCTATATGAGAGTGTAGCACACATATCACTGCATAACCAGTAGCATGCGCCGTGCAGATCATCAGCACAGGGCGCAGGGAATAAATTTAAATGATGTGATCAGGAAAAGCTAGTGTAAAGAGGTGACATCTGATCTGCGATTGCAGGGAAATAAACACCGCATTAGATCAAAAGGGACGTCGTATAAAGCGGGGACAACTCATACAGAGGGCCCCCCCACCGAGGGGGAACAGAGTGTAAAAGGGGGCAAAGGGAGGTAGTCTGTGTCAGAGAGGTAAGGAGGTGACAGGTCCTATCAGGATTCAAGATGAAATATGAGGCCATCTGGAAGAGAAGCAAGAAAATTATACGATACATGTTTTGAAAAGCTTTCTCCACTAACCTTTTGACAAATGGCTTCTGTGAGGCCAAAGTGAAAGTGGGTAGTAATTCAGACAAAATATAAAAATGGACAGGAAAAGGACATCACGAGAACACAGACAAGTGGAAGGGGCACAGGCGTGCACCCAGAGGGGAAGCGGCAGGACTGGCTGATAAGCTGAATACTTCAGGTGAGGAAACGAGAGACATCAAGTGCTGGAGAGATGGCTTAGCAGTTAAGGTGTTTGCCTGCGAAGCCAAAGGACCCAGGTTTGAATCCCCAGGGCCCATGTAAGCCAGATGCACAAAGAGGCACAAGACACGTGTCTGGAGTTCATTTGCAGTAGTGGGAGGCCCTGGCCCGGCCATCCTCTCTTTCTCTCTCTCTATCTACCTGCCTGCCTATTTCTATATCTGTATCTCTCTCAAATAAATAGAAATTTAAAAATATTTTTTAAAAAGACATCAAGTGGCCTGGAGGGATGGCTTAGTGGTTAAGGTGCTTGCTTGCAAAGCCCAAGGACCCAGGTTCGATTCCCCAGGACCCACATGAGCCAGATGCACAAGGGGCACATGCATCTGAAATTTGTTTGCAGTGGCTGGAGGTCCTGGCATGCCCATCCTCTCTCTCTCTCCACCTATTTCTATACCTGTAGCTCTCTCAAATAAATAAAAATTTTAAAAAATATTTTAATAAAAGACATCAGGTGGCCTGGAGGGATGACTTAGTGGTTAAGGTGCTTGCCTCCAAAGCCCAAGGACCTAGGTTCGATTCCCCAGGACCCACATAAGCCAGATGCACAAGGGGGCACATGCATCTGGAGTTCGTTTGCATTGGCTGGAGGTCCTAGCGTACCCATCTTCTCTCTCTCTCTCTACCCGCCTATTTCTATATCTGTATTTCTCTCAAATAAATAAAAATTTAAAAAATATTTTTAAAAAAGACATCAGGTGTCCTGGAGGGATGACTTAGTGGTTAAGGTGCTTGCCTCCAAAGCCCAAGAACCTAGGTGTGATTCCCCAGGACCCACATAAGCCAGATGCACAAGGGGGCACATGCATCTGGAGTTCGTTTGCATTGGCTGGAGGCCCTGGTGTGCCCAGTCTCTCTCTGTCTCTCTAAAATAAAATAAAATAGAGAGAGAGAGAGAAATCAAAACAACATACATATTTGGGGCCTGAGGAACTTTGTGGGTGATCTTGCCACGTCTGGGGAAGGAGAAAAATCAGAGAAGGAGTTTGGAAGATCAAGCGCTGTTTGGAAGCCATATAAAATTTGAGATGTCCCTGCTGATTTCCAGACGAGAAAGCCCAGCAATCTCACACCTGAATCTAAGGGTACGTACGGAGCACACCAAGGCTGAAGGAGCCCTGGCATTCGGTTGGCTCGAAGCACCAAGCTTCAACAATGGGGGACGAGATGCTCCGAACTAACATGTCACCGGGGATCTTGTTACAATGCAGATGTTGATGTGGTGGGTCGGTCGGGGTTTAGTGGCTTCACGTGGACGTGGAGGAGATGCAGACCACGTTCTGCAGAGCGGGGCAGAGAGAGAAGTCTAGAAGCTGGCTCAGGACGGAAACCTGGGAAATCCAGTTTCCCCACAGGCAAAGGTGAGACAGCACTGGCCCCGTCCCTGTTAGCCCCCTGGAATCTTCCCTTCTTCCCTCCTTCCTTTCTACCCATAAGCACTTAGGACTCCAGTTTGGTGTCTGGAGCCGTGCTGAATAATTTCCTATGTTCCTCTGTTGACAACAAGCTGCCAAACCTTAATTCAGTTTTTTTTTGTTTTTCCTGCAGGTAAATTTCCTACTCCCCGCTGCTAATATCTTTCCTCTGAACTCAAAGACTGTTTGCCTGTTTCTAGAAATATCCAGATTAGAAATTTAAGGATGTAAACACCTGTTTGGTAGGATCCCCCCCAGAGCCTTAATGACCTCTTTGCAGATGGTGTAACACAGGAAAACGTAGGGGCAGCGTGCTCTCCTGGGCCTGGGGATTCAGAAGTTCAGCCCCTTGACAAACATAACCCGCGTGGAGTAGCCCCTTCTAAGTCCGGAATCCAGGAAAAGGATCCTTTCTTCCAAAGCCAGCCAAATGTTCCATCAGAAAACGTTCCAGTTATGTTGATGAGGGAAAATGATAACAGAGTTTTAAAAGCACAAGAGAAAAACAAGCCCTACCACCAATATCTAGTTAAGGATGACTCCTGCACAAGCGTTAAACCAAGCATGCCTCCAAGGCATTTGGGTCACCCTCCAGCTCACCACTAAACTACGTGCTCCTTACTCCGAGACAGAGAGAAAACAGAGGCGGGCATGCAGCCTAGACTCAATGGTGATGAAAGGCAGGGCTTTGAAAAGCAATCAGTTGCTGGCCTCCCGGCTGAGAACTTATTTGAAACAGAGCCGTCGGAGCTGGAGAGATGGCTTAGTGGTTAAGGCGCTTGCCTGCAAAGCCAAAGGACCTCGGTTCGATTCCCCAGGACCCACGTTAGCCAGATGCACAAGGAGGCGCACGCATCTGGAGTTCGTTTGCAGTGGCTGGAGGCCCTGGCGCGCCCATTCTCTCTCTCTCTCTCTACCTGCCTGTTTCTGTATCTCTCAATCTCAAATAAATAAATAATAAAATATTAAAAAAATATACCAGGCATGTACAGTGGGTTCACGGAGCCCAGAAGAAGTCGTGATTAACTCCATCTGGATTCAAGCGAAGGCTTCACAGAGGAGGTCCTTGAGACGAAACTCGGAGAACTTTTCCTGGAAGGGCAGGAACTGGGAATGCAAAAGCACGGGCTTTCAAACCCATGGCCGTCTGGCAGCGGCTGCGCCTGGGGCATCCTGGGTGTGTGTGAGCCACACAGAACCATCTACGCACGCTGAAGAGCCCGTCACCTGCCCGCGAATCCACGGCCAGCATCGTGCGCTGGGACGAGGTCCTGTCTTGCAGCCCCTTCATCCTTATATCTGCGTTAGCCTTGTCTCTGCTGCAGCTTCTGGAGAAAACAAAAACAAAAACAAAAACAAAAACACAAAAACAACTCAGTCTTCCCTGTACAGCCCCGGGGCTGGACTCTTACAAGAATAGAAGACAGAAAATACACGGTTTTGTTAAAGGATGTGGAGGAACCGCCCGGAGACACATGGGAAGAAACGGGCTACTGACGTGGCCAATGGGAGCAATCAGGTGCGTTCACAGAAAAGTCAAATGCGGAAAAACCGAAAAAACAAACAAACAAAAAGTCAAATGTTGTGCTAACGACAGGGCTTTGGGGCTTAGGGCTAATCACATTAGGAGCTATCATAACTCATTATGCAGTCTGGGAGAATGCTTAAAAATATAGCAAAATAAAAAGTACTCCATCTCAGGCCTGGTGGCACATGCCTTTAATCCCAGCACTCGGGAGGCAGAGGTAGGAGGATCGCCCTGAGTTTGAGGCCACTCTGAGACTACGTAGTGAATTCCAGGCCAGCCTGGGCCAGAGTGAGACCCTACCTTGAAAAACCAAAAAATAAATAAATAAATAAAGTACTCAATCTCATCACTTAAATAAATAACTGATTTGTATTTTTATAAAAAAAATTTTCAGGGCTGCAGAGATGGCTTAGTGGTTAAGGCACATGCCTGCGAAGTCTAAGGACCCAAGTTCGATTCTCCAGGTCCCACATAAGCCAGATGCATATGGCGGTGCATGCGACTGGAGTTCGTTTGCTGTGGCTAGAGGCCCTGGCGCACCCATTCTCTCCCGTTCTCTCTCTCTCTCTCCCTGTCTCTAATAAATAAATAAAAATAAAATCTTTAAAAAAAAAAGTTTTCATTTGGGAATGATTTTAAGCTGAATTTCTTTGCAAAACATCTCATTTCAACCCAAACTCTTATGTAAGAATTTCCGATGTAACTTTGCAGTTTTTGAAATATTTCAGATCTAAACGATTTAGAAAAATGAACGTCATAGCCCACGTATTCCTCCCCAGCCTCAGAACTGAACCAACCCTTTCAGACACTGAAGTCCTTGTTGTCAGGATGGTGTAACTGTGGAGCCCCCAGGAGGTAGGCTGTGGAGCCCTCTGACAGACCACCACCCCAACCCTCCCTCTGGTCTCCTCAGTGTGCTATCCCCCCCTCAGGATCTGGAGACCCCCCCACACACACACACACTGGCGGCATAGCATGTGATTAGCGGGGACAGCCTATGTGGCTCGCCCCAACAAACTAGCCCTGCCAAGTCCCCTACTCTGCACTTGTTGAAGAGGAAAAAGCAGATTCTTTCATGTCCACAAGCCCCCACACTGCTCTGGCCCATGTGCTTGTCCCTGTCACTTTTGGACATTAAAAAAAAAAAATTTAGTTAGTTAGTTATTTGAGAAAGAGGAGAATGCATCAGGGGGTCCTGGTGCTGCAAACAAACTCCAGATGCATGCGCCTGGATCACCGGGAGTTCGAGGCCACCCTGAGACTACATAGTGGAATTCCACATCAGCCTGAGCTACAGTGAGACCCTACCTCGAAAAACCAAAAAAATAAAAATAAAAATAAATAAATAAATAAAATCATCTTTGGATTCATGATATCCAATGCCAAATTTTTATGGGAAATAGCTATCGTAAGGTATTGTTTGGAGAATAGCGACAAGAGAGGAGGGGGGGGGAAAGAATTCTGTGCGCATTGAGCGCGGATGGGATTTTCCCAAATATTTTGGTTGATCCTACAGATGCGGACCCCGAGGACGCAGGGAGCCCAATTGCATAAAGGCTGGAGGCCCTGGCACACTCTCCCTCGGTTTTCTCCTTTGTCGTCATCCCGATGTCCTCCGGTCTGTTAGCCATCCAGCCTCCTTCCTCGTCCTCCGGGCCACAGCTGTTTGTCCACGTCGCGGTCCTGCGTATCTGGATATGCAGAACAACTGTGCCCGCGCATAATTAAGACAGACGCTGCGGAAAGTTCAATTTCCCAAGGCAAAGGCTGCCAGTCAGCTGGACAGAAAGGCCAACGCGGCTGGCCCCTTCCTCTCCTTGTATCAGGCTGTGGGCTGCAGATAGTAGCTGCCTGCTTACCCTGTCCTTTTTAGTCGTCTTCTCTTGGCTGCACTGGGGAGCTTTGGGGGAGCCCTTGTCACCCTGTTGGCCTAGAGAGAGAGAGAGAGACAGACCCCAGGGCTTTCCGCAGGACACGCCGGGGTGGAGTATTTTCTGCCCGGGGCAGCACAGAGGCAGAAGTTCGCCCTCCTTCTGGAAGCCACAGAGTCTCTTTATGACACGGGAGGGAGGAGTTATTTCAGAAGGGCAGAAAACCTCTGGGGAGCATTGCAGAAGCTCAGTGTCCGAGTCACTGAGCCACGGTCGCCCAACCCCAGACGTTTCTTCAGTGTACCGGTCTGTGATCGGGGCACAGGGTCTCAAGCCTCTGAGAGGGACGCAATGCCCTGCCTGGGCCTGGCACCTCAGAGGAGAGTGGGGAAAAGGCTGGAAAGCTAAAGGCGATCGCTGCTGGCACTAAATTCCTGACCAGGCACTGTGGCCGGGGGAACAGAGAGAAGGACAGGCCAAGCGGTAGCAGAAGGTCTCCAGCCTTCCAGTCTGACCAGCTAATGACCCGAGCGGTACATTTTCATACCCCCAGCCCTCCCCAGCAGAATCCACAAAGGGGAATTAACACAACCCGCCCCCTTGGTACTTAGCACCCATTACCCACATAGCTGAATACTCGCATATTTGAAATGACCTCCCAGGGTCGGCCACAGTTACTCCAGAACGGTCTGCGAATTAAATGGGCGCATTGTATGGCTCATCACCATTACTCATCCCCAAGTAAAATGAAAAGAGGAGAGCAAGAAGCTGTGTGTATTGATACATGCATACATGGCTGTGAGAAGAGAGTGTGTGTAGACCCTCACTGCAAACAAGGAACGTGCCCTCACGGCGTCCACCACCCTTGTTTCTGTGGCTGCTCAAGGGTCATCACTGGTCTTGATCACTTCTTTGTAGCGTTCCCTCTATCCCGTCTCTTGGAGGATGATCTCACCCAGTTGCGTTCTTTACCCAATAGTGTGACAGGAAGCTTCCTTTCTGAAGAACCTGAAAACCATTTGTCCGGTCGTACTTTGTTGGTTGCCATCTCGCATTAGCTCTCCTCCTCCTTGTCCTTCCTCCTCCTCCTCCTCTTTTTCCTTCTCCTCCTATGTGCATGCGGGGGGGGGGGCAGTGGTTAGATATCGTATGGCACCCCGTAAGCTCTACTGAGAGGGCAGGCGCCCTCGCCTGTGGTGGCCAGAGCAGAAAGTCTCATGTCTGTCTGTTCCATTTCCATTGCTCCTCTGTCTAGTCTTGTTTGGAGCTGGAGTCTCTTTGCTGATTCCAGAGCTTGTGAGGCTCAGACATTCCTCGGGTCTCTGCTACTCTGCAGGACTTCATTTTATTTTATTTTTATTTTTATTTATTTGAGAGCAACAGAGAGAGAAAGAGGCAGAGAGAGAGAGAGAGAATGGACACGCCAGGGCTTCCAGCCACTGCAAACGAACTCCAGACATGTGTGCCCCCTTGTGCATCTGGCTAACGTGGATCCCGGGGAATCGAGCCTCGAAACCGGGGTCCTCAGGCTTCACAGGCAAGCGCTTAACCACTAAGCTATCTCTCCAGCCCAGGACTTTATTTTTGACAGATGCATGTGGCCACACCAAGCTGTTTATGTGAAATCTAGATATTCAAACCCTGGGCCTCCCAGGACCCCTGAGGCCTTCATAGTCACGTAGGAACCACACTTAACCACCGAGAAATCCCTCAAGCAGCCTCCGTCAGCTTTTATTCCTGGATGTGCAATTAATTAATCAAGAGGTCCACGGAATGCCCTGACATCTAGTCCCTGGATTCATAGTTCTTTCCCGCCTTCATGATACAGTGGCCGCCCAGTTTCTCTGTGGAAATTAGGTTTTGGTGTGCTGATCAGTACATTATCCCACTCATATTCTTGATTCCAGAACACGAAGACACTAAAATAGCCAAGTGGTAGTCTCAACTTCCAAATTGATGAGGTGGTTTTGTCCCCGTGGTGGAAGAATTTTGCTAATACAGATCGACCTAACTCAAGTTACAGGGACAGAGAAGAGTCCACAAGAGTCACCCAGGTTATGGAACAATGTCCCCTTCAGGAAATCCTGAGAGTCAAGAGCTGGGCTGGAGGGATGGCTTAGTGGTTAAGGCATTTGCCTGCCAAGCCAAAGGACCCAGGTTTGATTCCCCAGGACCCACGTTAGCCAGTTGCACAAGGGGGCGCACACATCTGGAGTTTGTTTGCAGTGCCTGGAGGCGCTGGCATGCACATCCTCTCTCTCTGTATCTCTCCTTCCCTCTCTGTCAAATAAACAAATAAATAAAAATAAAATATTTAAAAAAAAAAGCTGGCAGCTCAGCCAGGTGTGGTGGCGCACGCCCTTAATCTCAGCACTCGGGAGGCAGAGGCAGGAGGATCACTATGAATTTGAGGCCAGTCTGAGACTCCATAGTGAATTCCACGTCAGCCTGGGCTAGAGTGAGACCCTATCTTGAAAAACCCTCCAAAAAGAAGTGGGTGGTAGAAACAGGCTTCAATGTGTTGGAATCTTATTTGGGGGGGGGGGGGTCAAAGGATTCACTTTAGAGTAAAGCAAGGACCCTTAACTAGGAAATCCATTCTCCCCATCACATACCAGAATTTCCTTGCACGCATATAAAGTATTGACATGGTCCACTAAAAACACAGCTAAAAATTTCTGCTCAGAGGCAATAATAGTCTGTCACTACGGAACACCTCCTGTAGAATGCAAAGATACCGATCAAAGACTTTTGTATGGCTCTGAGTCCCCACAGAAGGAGTGCATGGGGGAGACGAGCAAGAGAGCTGCTTCCATGCTGAGCCTGACAATCAGCGCCAGGGTGAAGGAGACAGACGCTAAGGACACTCAACACCCACCAAAGCAGAGATCCAGAGGCTCCTAAGAGCTCATCACTGAAGGAGACTGAAAACTCGCCCACCACGGCTCAGGGAATTTAGCAGAAGAGAGGGCAGGAAGATTGTAAGAGCCACAGCTTGGGGTGTCATGCCCAGAGGCATTCCCTGCCCCCCCCCCCGCAACAACTGACTGATGCTCCCACATGCATAAACCACAACCCCATGGGGAATCCCTGCAACCCCACTGAGGAGGGCACCCAGAGGAATGGGGGCAGAGAAGAGGGAAAAGATGGTACCAACACATAATGTATCCATACTAAGTATGTCTGTATGCCCGGTGTGGTGGCGCATGCCTTTAATCCCAGCACTCGGGAGGCAGAGGTAGGAGGATCGCTGTGAGTTCGAGGCCACCCTGAGACTACAGAGTGAATTCCAGGTCAGCTTGGACTAGAATGAAACTCTACCTCAAAAATAAATAAATAAATAAATACAGAAAAAAAAAAAGGAAGGATGGAAAGAAGGAAGGAAGGATGGAAGAAAGAAAGAAAGAGAGAGAAAAAGGAAGGAAGAAGGAAGGAAGGAAGGAAGGAAGAAAGAAAGAAAGAAAGAAAGAAAGAAAGAAAAAGAGAGAGAGAGAGAGGAATGCATGGACCCAGGAACCCCAGGGTGGGACAAGAGTGGGTGAACTCCAGCATTTTTACTGGTGGACACTGTGGTTCGCATAACTCTGGGCTCTAAGGACTAAGGATCCCTGCTTCCCCGAGAGGCAGCATTTTGGCCAGGTGATGCAGCAGGGCTTCCAAAAGGCAACGGTGACTGCTCTGCTTGGGGGCCCTGGCTCCCTATGTCCAGGGACCTGCGAGAAAGCTGTAGACCTGCAAGGCACAGCAGTCCACCCTCGGAGTCAGAGCCGCATCGAGGTCCCGCGACCTGACCTGCTCTTTGACGCGCTCTGGCCTGAGGCACATCACATCTGTTGCTCACAAACCTGCATTAGGAACGAGCTGTAACTGAGATGCCCCCGTACGACACACGCACACGGGAGCATGGTGGGTAACGGGTGCAAAGCCTTCAGGCCTGCCTGCCTTGCCAAAGCTCCCGGAAGATGCTGCTGGCTCGAGCGCAAAGTCTCCTTTGAAAACATAAAGTTGGGCTGGAGAGATGGCTTAGTGGTTAAGCGCTTGCCTGTGAAGCCTAAGGACCCCGGTTCGAGGCTCGATTCTCCAGGACCCACGTTAGCCAGATGCACAAGGGGGCGCACACGTCTGGAGTTCGTTTGCAGTGGCTGGAGGCCCTGGCGCGCCCATTCTCTCTCTCCCTCTCTCTCTCTCTCTGTCACTCTCAAGTAAATAAAGAAAAAATTTTTTAAAAATTAAAAAAAAAAAAAACATCAAGTTGTTCCAATGCAAGTGACCTATCTGAGGACAGTGTCTGCTTATGATTGATTTTAGCCTGCAGGAAACACTAAGGGAACTTAAAAGAGCACTTTGGCGAGTAAAGGCACATAGAAATAAACAAACTGCACACATCTCAAACATGCGCCAGCAAATTCACCTCACGACACGTGTGGTGAGCCTCGCCTGTCTGCATCTGGTGAACAACTCCACCTCAGTCCATTTCATATGCCTGTGGGAGCATACCCATACTGAGAGATTCGAACAGGGAAATAATTTGATCAGGCTAGCAGTTCAGCAGGCTGGGAAGTCCAAGGCCAGGCAGCTGTATCTGGCAAGTACCTTATGTTGCTTCCTAATGTGGCAGACGTCTAAGAGGGAAGAAGGAGGGAGTCAGTCTCTTGGTTCTTGCAAGAAAGGTGCTATTCAAGACTCAAATCTGTCCCACTGAGACCACCTACGAATATGACCACACTAAGGAACCTATGACCTTGTGGAGGGTTCGTTCAAAACAAACTTTGTGGGCTGGAGAGATGGCTTAGCAGTTAAGCGCTTGCCTGTGAAGCCTAAGGACCCTGGTTCGAGGCTCGATTCCCCAGGACCCACGTTACCCAGATGCTCAAGGGGGCGCACGTGTCCAGAGTTCGTTTGCAGTGTCTGGAGGCCCTGGCGTGCCCATTCTCTATCTCTCTCTGTCTGTCTCTTTCTCTCTCTGTCTGTTGCTCTCAAATAAATTTAAAAAATTTTAAAAAAAAACTTTGTGTGGGGGGGCTGGAGAGATGGCTTAGCATTTAAGGAGCTTGTCTGAGGAGCCTAAGGACCCATGTTCCGCTCTCCAGATCCCACATTAGCCAGATGCATAAAGGTGAGGCAAGCGCAAGGTCACACATGACCACTAGGTGGCGCAGGTGTCATGAGTTCAGTTGCAGTGGCTGAGGCCCTGGTGCGCCAATTCTCTCTCTCTCTCTCTCTCTCTCTGTATCCCTCTCTCTCACTCCATCTAAAAAAAAAAAAAAAAAAATCTTGAGAGTGAGGGCATTCCCGCGCCATGTGAAGGCTAGAGGAGGACCTCAGGTGTTGACCCTCACCTCGCCCCTCTTTGAGACAGGGTCTCCAGTTCACTCTTTCAGATACAGACTCGCTGACCTGCCAACTTCCAAAGATTGTCCCGGCTCCAGCCACTACCTTGCCATAGCAGCCCCATGTTACGTGGGATTACAGGTGTGCACGACCAGGTACGGCTTTACAGGGACTCTGAGATTTGAACGGACATCCTGACACTCGCACGGCAAGCATTTTGCCCACGGAGCCACATCCCTAGCCCAAATCGTAAAACACTTCATGACAATTTCAAATATTCCTCCTTCTGCCACTTCATAATGCGCCGGCTGCAATTTTTCTGATGCCCACATCAATAATCAAATTTCCTATCTTTTCCAAAATGACACCTCACATTTATTTGAGTAAATTATGTCACTTTCCATGGCTATGCTAACACTTCATCCTCATTTCATATCTATGGTGTTTTTTTTTTTTTTTCCCTGACAATCCCCTACGTAGTAGACAGCTCTACAATGCTGGGATGCGTATCCAGCTGGACACAGTTTATGGGAGGAACGGGATTGTTTTTTTCAGGCTTAAAGATCCATGGGAAGTTACGTCGATGGCTGAGAAGCTGGCTGCCATTCATAAATCCAAGCAGAGAGGCATCAACACGCAGCCAGCACAGCCAGCAATCACAAAACCCACCAGAGGGCTGGAGAGATGGCTTGGTGCTTAAGGTGCTTGCCTGAGAAGCCTAAGGACCCAGGTTCAATTCCCCAGGACCCATGTAAATCAGTTGCATACGGTGGTGCATGTGTCCGGAGTTCGTTTGCAGTGGTTAGAGGCCCTGGGGCACCCATATTCTCAATCTTTCTCTCCCACTCTCATAAATAAATAAAATTTGTTGTTGTTGTTGTTGTTTTGAAGTAGAGTCTCACTCTTACCCAGGCTGACCTGGAATTCACTCTGTAGTCAAACTCACAGCCAATCCTCCTACCTCCGCCTCCCAAGTGCTGGGATTAACAGCGTGCACCACCATGTCCTACTAAAAAATAAAGTATTAAAAAAAAAACCATGGGAAATGAGCAAGAGTGCTGCTTTCTCGGTGAACCCGGTACCAGCACAAGGGTGAAGGAGACAGACACAGAGGACACTCAACTGCCACCAAACCAGAGATCCAGAGACACAGAGGCTCCCAAGACCTCATCACTGAGGCAGACCTAAAACGAACCCAACATGGCTCAGGGAAATTCGCAGAAGAGAGGGACGGAAAGATTGTTAGAAGAGCCACAAGTTGGGACGTTATGCACAGAGACATTGCCTCTTCCCCGTAAGTGATGGCTAACCCCCACAATGCACGACCCACATTCCCCAACGAGGAGGATCCCTGAGAGGGGGGAGGACAGGGAGGAGGCTAACGATGGCACCAACGTGGCCGTTTACACACTGTGTATATAACTAATAATAATAATAATAATCTAAAAAAGAAACAGCAGAGATCAAAAGCTTTCTGCATACCTTTGTGCAGGAGTTCTGATCCACCCTCGTGACACTCGCCCTGTAGCAGGGAGCCTGCCCGCTAGGGGGTTAGAGCTGCAGAGGCAATGTTGATTAAATACTGGAGTCTGTACATTCAAAGTTCCACACCCTATTGCCAACGGAGAAGCCTGTAGAAGGTTGAGTCAACTACAACCATTGGTACCAGCTGAAAACATCCCACTTCTACATGATGGCGCCTGGAAGCCTCAGGGCCTGGCTCGCCAGGAAGCTCCACCACCCAGTATACGGGAAGCAGCCACTGGAATTCGAGCCCGATGGACTTAACAGATCACACGTGTGTGGGGAGTGCCGGTCATGCCTGGCTACGTGGGCCCAACTCTCCATGACTGGCTTTGCCAAGTATCCAACGTACAGAGAGCAGAGACCTATTACGGATATTCTCTGGAAGCATCTGTTGAGTGGAATAATAGCAAGTGAATTATTTCTGATCCTCTCCATCTCGGAAGGGGAAGAAGTCTGTTCTAGCTAGGATCGATACATAGTCCAAGTAGGTACCTGCCCTTCTGACCCCTAGCGTCTTAGCAGTGCCACTGTCCAAGGGATGGTTATCTTGTTTTTTAATATTTTTATTTATCTGAGAGAGAGAAAAGGGAGAGATAGAGAGAGAGAATGGGTGCACCAGGGCCTCCAGTCACTGCAGATGAACTCCGGTTTCATGCGCCACCTTGTGCATCTGGCCTATGTGGGTCTTGGGGAATCGAACCTGGGCCCTTTGGGTTTGCAGGCAAGCGCCTTAACCTCTCAGCCATCTCCCCAGCGCAACGATTGTCTCACTTGACCGTGAGTTCCACTGCTACTCGACCCACCACCCAAAGCTGCTGGCTTGACAAGGGCCTGACAAGGCTACCAGCTTGGGGTGACGCGTCACAGCGTGGGAGAACTGTCCTTCTGTCTGCAGAGCGTGCTATTCACATACAGGTAGAACACACAGACCAGAGAACAAAGAGAATGAAGGGGAAAGCGACTCCCACAGGAGAAAGCTGTGCGAAACTTGTGTCTAGATGTTTTTAATTCTGCACGCTAGTACATGAACAGATTTTTATTTTATTTTAGAGACAGCAAGCAAGAGAGAGAGACACAGAGAGAGAGAGAGAGAGAGAGAATTGGCGTGCCAGAGCCTCAGCCACTGCAATCGAACGTCAGACGCTTGCGCCACCTAGTGGGCATGTGCGACCTTGCGCTTGCCTCGCCTTTGTGCGTCTGGCTTGTGTGGGATCTGGGGAGTAGAACATGGGTCCTTAGACTTCACAGGCAAGCGCCTTAAGCTGCTAAGCCATCTCTCCAGCCCTAAGCAGATTTTGAAAGGAAATTACTGTGCTGGTAGGGAGTTATTGACTAAGATTACTATAATGTGACTAGTTGGTGTTACATGTCAAGGCTATGGTAGTGTATGTGCTGAACATCTCTCCCATACTTTCATGTCAGATGATAAGGACAAATTAGTTGTTATGGCAACCTCAACCTGAAAAAGTCATTCTAACCACAAGTCCTGACAATAGTCTCAGGGTTGAGAATCTGGGTACAGCATTAGGCAAGAATTTTTTAAAAACATATTTTATTTATTTTTATTTATTGAGAGAGACAGAGGAAGAAAGAGGCAGGTAGAGAGAGAATGAGAATGGGAGTTCCAGAGCCTCCAGCCACTGCAAACGAACTCCAAATGTATGTACCACCTTGTGCATTTGGCTTGTGTGGGTCCTGGGGAATCGAACCTGGGTCCTAAGGCTTTACAGACAAGTGCCTTAACCACTAAGACATCTCTCCAGTCCAGGAAAGAAGTTCTGACTAGCAAAAGTATTAGGCAAGTGTAAATGAAATGTAACATGACTGTTAAAAACACCCCTGCCCACCCATGGGGCAGAGAGAAATACCACAGCTAGCAGGGCCAAAAAATCAGCTTTGAATCAAGGACAAACAGATGCTAACATGTGACGATGCTAGCTAGCTGCCTCACACTTTTGGGAGAATAATTCTAATAATTCTGAGGTGAATGTTCAGTACTGGTTCCTAGAAATTCTCTGCAGAATTATGGTCCTTTTCTTGACAAAAATAAATTATTTGGGCTGGAGGGGTGGCCTTAGCAGTTAAGGCATTTGCCTGCAAAGCCAAAGGACCCAGGTTCGACTTCCCAGGACTCACGTTAGCCAGATGCACAAGGTGGCACACACATCTGGAGTTCGTTTGCAGTGGCTGGAGGCCCTGGTGCGCCCATTCTCTCCCTCCCTCCCTCCCTCTCTCTCTCTGTCAAATAAATAGGTTTATTTTTTAAAGTAAATTATTTGATAAAGCACCTGTTCTTGGCTTTCTTTCCCACTTCCCAACCCCTCTTTCCTGCCAGCACGCTCTCTAGCTCATCCCAAATAAAGTATTAGCAGTTAAGTCTTTCTCTCAGAGCTTACTAGGGGCAAAACCAAAACAGACCATTCTCTATTTGACTGGTTTTAGACACAAATTTTCCAAACTTCCATTTCAACACTTCAGAACTTCTGATGAGCTTTTAATATTGATGATGGTCTGTAGCTTAATGAACAGCATCTTTTCTTCCTAGGAGGAAAGATACTTTAAATTCTATTTATTTATTTATTTGATAGCGACAGACAGAGCGAGAAAGAGGCAGAGAGAGAGAGAGAATGGGCGCGACAGGGCCTCCAGCCACTGCCAACGAACTCCAGACGCATGCACCCCCTTGTGCGTATGGCTCACGTGGGTCCTGGGGAATCGAGCCTCAAACCAGGGTCCTTAGGCTTCACAGGCAAGCGCTTAATCGCTAAGCCATCTCTCCAGCCCCGGGAAAAGATACTTTATAATCCATGACAGTCAGCGTCAGTGAATTGCACATCCTACTGCACGCTGCGCACACCTTCAGGATCCAGGAGCTGCCTGAAGGGGGCGTGTGTCTGTCCATCCCCCCACCTGCCGAGCACGGCCCAGGAGTGCTCACATTCACTTCAGCCCGTCCTCAAAATGGCCTTGCTACAACTATGGCTATTTCTGCTTGAGAGCCTGAAGGTCCACAGGGAGAGACGTGAAGCTGCTTACGCAATAGCTTGATGAGCTCCCATGCCCAAGCTTCACTTTTTGTTGTTGTTGTTGTTTTGTTTTGTTTTGTTTTTCGAGGTAGGGTCTCACTCTGGTCCAGGCTGATCTGGAATTCACTCTGTCGTCTCAGGGTGGCCTCGAACTCATGGCGATCCTCCTACCTCTGCCTCCCAAGTGCTGGGATTAAAGGCGTGCGCCACCACGCCCGGCCAAGCCGCACTTTTTGTTTGCAAAGCATATGGGAGGAATCACGGCCATTGCTTGCTTTCCCTTTTCCTCGAGCTCAACAGGACTGAGACTACTAGTAACAAAAGCACAAGGTGTTACAACGGGATGGCGCTAAGCATACGATGCGGGGATCGAGGGTTACCCTACTCCTGGCAAATGCTCACGTTGTGACAACCTGCTTGGGAAGCCTTGACGGCAGTTACCAAGAAGGAAGTGTGCAGACCGTAGGTCGTGGGGATGCCACTTCTAGGGTGTCCCCCGCCCCAAGTTAAACTGTCATAGGTGCACAGCGAGGCTGTTCCTTCAGCATCACTATGGAAACAAAAGCTTGAGGGGGCAGTGAATGAATCCAGCTCCTCTCCCACCTCCTGAGCTCCACGGAAACTACCGGCGTCCACGGCACTGCTGCCGGGGAGACAAAATAGAAACTGGCGAGCTCAACGCTGGAAGTCTTTAAAGCTTTGAAAACCCCGTATGAACTGCCAACAAGTGTAAAGCTTTTTATTTTTAAGATTTTAATTTTCTTTATTTATTTATTACACAGAGAGAGAGAGAGTGGGCGCACCAGGGCCTCTAGCCACTGCAAACGAACCCCAGACGCGCGCGCCACCACGTGCATCTGGCTTACCGTGGCACCTGGAGAATCGAACCTGGGTCCTCAGGTTTCACAGGCATGCGCCTTAACCGCTAAGCCATCTCTCCGGCCCAAGCGTAAAGCTCTTAAAGAGGCAGATAGATGGCGTCGTCGCTCATTTGACTGTGTGCTGCCAACTAACCTGAAGCTGCGTGTTGTGTATTAACCGCGCTTAGCACCTTACCTTGGTGGGGGACTGCTCTGTAGGAAGGACGTAGGATTTAGGACCACACAGACGTCAGTGCCAGCCAGCTCTGTCCCAGGTTACCTCAGGGGAGCCCATCCTTCCCCAGGGCACTCAGTTCTTCGTCTACACAGTGGTAATTCTTCTTGGTAGGTCTGTTGTAAGAATTTGCGCTAACATGTACGAAAGGCCTGTTGTGTTGTGCAGCTCCTGCAGAAGCGATATTCAGTAAAGAGCACAGAAATGAGCCAGAAAAGATCTTTTAAAACACATTCAAAGAAGTACGCATAGTCCTGTATCTTTTATTTTGGTTTTGGTCCAGGCTGACCTGGAATTCACTGTGTAGTCTCACGGTGGCCTTGAACTCACGGCGATCCTCCCACCTCTGCCTCCCGAGTGCTGGGATTAAAGGCGTGCGCCACCACGCCTGGCAAGTCCCTTATCTTTAAAAGGCCACACATCTTAGGTACACAGCAAGAGTCAAGATTTAAATGCAGGAGTTCTAAGCCTAGAGAGTGTAACTCAGGAGAGATGGCCGCGAATGCTAAAAGCACATCTCCCCAAACCCTTCCCAACGTTCATGATTAGCCCCTAAACAGTGACCATAGGGTTGTTTTTTTTAAAAAATATGTCACTAGCAATGTATGAGTCACCAGATAAGAATTACACCATTCTTGGGCTTCTATGACTTTGATAAAGTTGCCCTTCTTTTTTTTTGTTGTTTGTTTTTGTTTGTTTGTTTTCTTTTGGTTTTTCAAAGTAGGGTCTCACTCCAGCCCAGGCTGAACTGGAATTCAGTCTGTAGTCTCAGGGTGGTCTTGAATCCATGGCGATCCTCCTACCTCTGCCTCCCGAGCGCTGGGATTAAAGGCGTGCGCCACCACGCCTCCACTTTCTTGTCTACAAAAATAATGACAATGAGCCGGGCGTGATGATAGCACACGCCTTTAATCCCAGCACTCGGGAGGCAGAGGTAGGAGGATCGCTATGAGTTCGAGGCCACCCTGAGACTCCATAGTGAGTTCCGGGTCAGCCTGGGCTACAGCGAGACACTACCTCGAAAAAACAAAAATTAATAATAATAATAATAATAATAATGACAATGGCAGCAGAACTTCACCGCGTCATTTCATTGCGTGCGTTGCCTGAGCTTCACGCACACGAGCTTTGTAGCGCAGCGCCTGACGTAGAGCACCAACTGCCGTCTCTGTTAGCAACTGCTACCTGGTAAAGTGACCACTCATTTCCAGTCCCAGCTCAAATACTTCTGCCTTTCCTAGGCCTTCCCAGATCCTGCGCTTACATCTGCATTCGGGTTAGCGTTAATCAGCCTCCCATCTGTCCTCGCTCATTTGGGTGGCTTCGTTAGTTGGGCGATTGTAAACGATGCTGCAAACGCCCGCGGGAGTGTGATGCCAGTTTGAGACCCTGACATCAATTCTTTTGACCGCAGAAGGTATTGCCGATCGCAGATTAGTTGTGTGTTTAACTTCTGAGGAACAGCAAAAGCTTCACCATTTCACATTCCCAGCAACGGTGTACAAGGGTTCCAACATCTCCACCTCGTGATGCCTATTCTATTTATTTATAACAGCCATCCTAGTAGATGCGAGGTGAGAGCTCGTGAGTCTTGATGTGTATTTCTTGATTATTAGCAATGCTAAACATCTTTTTGTATTCCTGTTGGCTGTATGTACAATCGAACACTAGTCAACCTTTCAAACAGAAGGGAATTATATTATTTTCAACAACATAGACGGTAACTGAAGGTCAAACCGTGTATTACAGCTGGGGGCGGTGGCGCACGCCTTTAATTCCCAGCACTCGGGAGGCAGAGGTAGGAGGATTGCCGTGAGTTCGAGCCTAACTTGAGACTATGGAGTGAATTCCAGGTCAGCCTGGACTAGAATGAGACCCTACCTCAAAAAAAAAAAAAAAAGCGGGCTGGAGAGATGGCTTAGCGGTTAAGCGCTTGCCTGTGAAGCCTGAGGACCCCCGTTCAAGGCTTGATTCCCCAGGACCCACGTTAGCCAGATGCACAAGGGGGCGCACGTGTCTGGAGTTCGTTTGCAGTGGCTGGAGGCCCTGGTGCGTCCATTCTCTCTCTCTCTCTCTCTCTCTCTCTCTCTCTCCTGCCCTGTGATGAGAATACTGTTGCACTTCCAGCTTCATGAGCAAGTATCCTGTTACATAATAAATAAAAAATTACAAACGAAATATAAATTCAGACTCTCAAGTTCCTTGTTTTTCCATCAGAGAGTCAAAAAAATAATCATAATAAGTTAAACCACAGTAAATCAGGGACATCTGTCTGTGCTCACATCCCAGATTTTGCTCGAGGTAGTCATGTGACCATTTCAGCTGCTTAGAAGCAAACGTCCACTGAGCGGTGGCTCCAGAAAGCTGTTGTGTCTCTGCTCGAAGGAGACCCGAGTCACCGTCACTTGGATTTCGTCCTTCGCCTTCCTGCCTTGAGTGCGTCTTGCAACTGTCAAGACAAGAGTCCCGAGTTTAGGATGCCAAAGCAGGGGAGCCAGAAGCCAAGGCCCCTGACTTCTCAAACAGGGGCTGGAGAGATGGCTTAGCGGTTAAGTGCTTGCCTGTGAAGCCTAAGGACCCCGGTTCGAGGCTCGATTCCCCAGGACCCACATTAGCCAGATGCACAAGGGGGCGCATGCGTCTGGAGATCTTTTGCAGTGGCTGGAGGCCCTGGCACACCCATTCTCTCTCTACCTCTCTCTCTCTCTCTCTCTCTCTCTCAAATAAATAAAAATTTAAAAACTCATGACACAGCAGCTAAATTATGTGACACTTCCAGCTCACATGAAGTCAATATGTGCTGGGATCTGCTATCAGACTCTTATTTTATTTTATTTAAACTTTATTTTTATTTATTTATTTGAGAGAGAGAGAAAGAGGTAAAGAGGGAGATAGAGAGAGAGAGAGAGACAGAAGGAGAATGGGCGCACCAGGGCCTCCAGCCACTGCAAACGAACTCCAGACACGTGCGCCCCCTTGTGCATCCGGCTTACATGCGTCCTGCAGGATCGAACCCAGGTCCTTTGGCTTTGCAGGCAAACGCCTTAACCGCTAAGCCATCCCTCCAGCCCTGCTATCAGACTCTCATGTGTAGTCTCGTCTCGTTCCCCCAGGAAGAGCGGATGGGCATTCGATTGCCCTTGTTTTCTGAATGAAAATATTGAGGCGTGCAGACGGGGCAGCAAGTCAGTTACTTAGGCAGAGACAGAGTCTATTGACGGAGGATCGCCCAGACAGCAAGGGTAATGGAAACTGCAGGGCTCACTGTGGACTTGACTGTGTGGTAGCTTTCCGTGGGGGGCAGGGGGCGGGGTGTTGACAATCCAGCCGCTCTCATGGGCCTTCCTTCCTTCTACGCATGAGCCCTAGGGATACACCTGACACCTCACACTGACCCTGGGAAGGCAGTCACCTTACTTCTGCCATGCAGATGGATTTACCGGTCAGGAAAATAAAGTACAATGGAGCATTTTAAAGAGAGAACTTCATTCGGGGACTCCATTACTCGGGTGCTGGAAGAGCTGAAGTGGGGATAGGAGCAGTAGCAGGAGGAAAAAAATTAAAAACAAACAACAAAAAAAAAGACCATTCGCAGAGCTGCTGGCTGACGCGGAAACCGTGAAGGAAGGTCCCAGGCAGCTGGAAGGTGGCTCCCTGAGGAAGGGGCCTTAGAGCCACCAGCCGATGCAGAGGGACCACAAATGGCAGAGTTGGGCGTCCACGCTGTCCTCCCCTCTCCTCCTCCAGCCTTCTGTGAGCTCTAAGCACTGGCCAGGCTGAGCTGGACGCCAGTAACGCAGGAGAGACAGAGAGAGAGAGAGAGGGGGGGAGGGAGGGCGATCGTGCCACAGGGGGGAAACTTGGAGCTGCTTGGGAGCTAAGGACAAGCAAAGCCGGTATTTGGGTCCAAGATCTCCAGGCCACTTCCCAGCAATACCGCTCTCTGTGCCCCCTTGTTTTATCATTTTCTAGCGCGTTTACAACCGTTTCAAGCCTCACATTTGCCCCAATCTCAACCTCTTTCCACACCGGATGCCGTTTTTTTTTTTAATTTTTTGTTTATTTTTACTTATTTATTTGAAAGTGACAGACAGAGACAGAAAGAGGCAGAGAGAGAGAGAGAGAGAATGGGCGTGCCAGGGCCTCCAGCCACTGCATATGAACTCCAGACGCGTGCGCCCCCTAGTGCATCTGGCTAACATAGGTCCTGGGGAATCGAGCCTCGAACCAGGGTCCTTAGGCTTCACAGGCAAGCGCTTAACCGCTAAGCCATCTCTCCAGCCCACCTGATGCCATTTAAGGTCTTCATAAGACCTCAAGACCACGTGCCCTCGATGCGTGCCATGCACCACCCTCTCACTCTTCACCGACACCCATTTTTGGTGCCCGCTCACTGAAGCCTGAATAGGAATGGCTTGCCACTCTATGTTAATCAGGACATAATCAGAAAATCATTGAAACCCGGGTTGGAGAGATGGCTTAGCGGTTAAGGCATTTGTCTGTGAAGCCAAAGGACCCCAGTTCGAGCGTCAATTCTCCAGGACCCACGTAAGCCAGAGGCACAAGGTGGGTGCATGCATCTGGAGTTCGTTTGCAGTGACTGGAAGCCCTGGCATGCCCATTTTCTCCCTCCCTTCCTCTCTCTCTCCCTTCCTCCCTCCCTCCCTCTTTCCCTCTCTCAAATAAATAAATAATTAAAAAGAAAAATTGAAACTCTAGGAACGTTGTGGGTTAAAGGATTTGTCGCAGGGATAACCTAGCATATGTACCATGTGGTAGAAATTGAAGTAGATAGTAGGGACTAAAAACTCAGAATGAGAAGATGAAATGAAAGTCACCAGCCAGCCTTCCTAAAATACTGGAGAAGGTTAATGAGTTGAGGCTTGCAAAGGAGCATGGGTAACTGGGTACACCCAGCTGCTGATATGTGCTTAGGGGAGAAAGTTAATGGAAAGGAAACGTCTTTACTGCTGACCCTTCACCGACCACCCATTTTTGGGGGTGCCTTCTCCCAGGCTGAGCAGAAAGGGCTCGGCCACTCCATATTTATCAGGACATCATCAGGAAAACCGAAACCCTAGGAACGTTGTGGGTTAAAGGATTTGTCGCAGGGAGAATGTTTATGATGTGGTTGAAGTTGTGCTCGCGGCCATGGGCTGGAGCTGCCCTTGGTGTGGACAAGCAGAGGGAAACTTTCAGCTCAGAATTGGGAGCAATGAAGGTCAGCTAACGTCCTCTGGCATGTCCACATCTAAATTGCACTGCAAAAGACAAGACAAGCTGGAGTTGGCCTGCCTGTCTACAGGTCTCCTCACACCACGTTTAACTGTGGTGACCTTCAGAGGTAGAGCGATGGCCCCCTGTTCCCTCCGGCGCTCCCCCCCCCCCAAATCTCACACTCTTCTTTTCGTCTGCCCCAACCCATAACGACAAGGTCAAGCATCATTCCAGCTCAGCCACGTGACGCAGTCTAAAACTGAAGGACTCAGGAACCAGAGGGACGCCATGACAGGCTTCAGAGTCACCAGTAGGCCTCAGTTTCTGTTTCCCGGCAAGGTTTACATAAGAATTTAACAGTTACTGGAAAAAAGATCACAAACTGCTTACACCATACATTTCTATAGTCATAAGGTAAATTGCTTAAGTTCCTCAAACACACATAGCCAATCACAATGAAGGTCACCTAATCTGCTTGAAATTCCCCTAGGCCCCTGCCCACCAGCATCCTAAGCCTATCAGAAAAATACAAATGCAGTTACTACTTAAATCTACCAATCATGTATCCATTCCCCTACTTCTTTGTTCAAATCCCTATAAAAAACCTGCCCCCCCCCCCCCCCCCCCCCGCTGCTCGGGGCTCTTGCACGGATCCACTGCGCTGGTGAAGTCAAGAGTCCGAGCTTAAGCCCGAAATAAAGCTGCTTGCCCTTGCGTACGTGTTTGGTTCTCCTTGGCGGTCACTGGGGGTGCCGAGAACCAGGCATAACAAAACCACCCCCTCCCGACCCGAGGTGGATCTACACTCTAGAAACCATCCTTCCTTCCTCTCGGGGGTTTATCCGTGTCCTAATCAGCACAACATTGCTGCGAATAACTTCCCAGTCAGGCGCAGTTTGTGGGAGAAAGGGATTTACTGAAGCTTACATATCCAGGGGAAGTCTCGTCCATGGTGGAAGAAGACAGTCCCCTTTCACAGGTCCGGCAGAGAGAGCAAAGACCACCAGCCAGCATCACAAACAGTCAAGCAGCTGGCAATAAACAAAAGAGAACTCCCCAGGCAGAGCTCCAGCTGTCTGTACACCTTTAGGCTGGAAATCAGTGACATGGCCCCGCCCCCACCTGGAGCAGGAGACTGCCTCTTAGGGGCAGAAGCTGTGTGAACTCAAATTTCAATATCGCCTGAGTCTATCGGGGGACACACATTCAAACGACCACAATCCCATTCCTTTCTCTCAAGCATTTACTGTCTATTGGTGCTGTCCCATCTGGCCAGGAATGTGCCTCAGTCTCCCCCATGCCATCAAAAGAAAACTTCCCTACACACTGATGCTCTCTACAGAGATCTCCCAACTCCTGGGAGAGATGGCTTAGAGGTTAAGGCGCATGCCTGCAAAGCCAAAGGACCCAGGTTCAATTCCCTAGGACCCACGTAAGCCAGATGCGCAAGGTGGAGCATGTGCCTGGGTTTCCTTTGTAGTGGCTGGATTCCCTGGTGTGCCTATTCTCTCTCTTTCTCTCTCTCTCTCTCAAATAAATAAAAAAAATATTTTTTTCTTTAAAAAAGGGTGCACTTCAGCCAGGCCAAATGAGCCAACGGGTGCAATAGTGGCACGTCTGTCATGGTGGAAACCAACTGCCCTCTAATTGAACTAGAGGCCCGCTCCATGGGAGGGAATACATCCCTGATACTGAAAACCTACAACAGGGGTGTAGCCCTAGGGGTGTAACGTCTGCTGCTGTCTGGCTAAATGTATATACTATGCCTATCAAACTGCCCAATAAGCACTTCTCTTAATGTTCATACCCTTATATTAATGCTACTCTCACTTTTGGTAGAGAAGCTTCTCTTTTCAGATGGCAGTGACCTTGGGATGACTCAGAAGGCATCATGGTGCTGGAATGAAGTGACAGGAATGCTCAGTACTGTAATATCTCTATCACACCTTCCAAGGCTCAGGGTCCATTGCGGAAGAGGTGGCGGAAAGAATGTAAGAGCCAAAGGAAGGGTAGGACTCCTTACAACGTGCTCTTCCAGACACAAAATGGCCTGGATATCCATGACCTCACAGTGCCTGACACTACCTACACACGATCATCATAATAGGAGGAAAAGATCATGACATCAAAATAAAAGAGAGACTGATTGAGAGGGGGAGGGGGTATGATGGAGAGTGGGTTTCAAAGGGGAAAGTGGGGGGAGAGAGGGCATTACCATGGAATATTGTTTACAATCATAGAAGTTGTTAATAATAATAATAATAATAATAATAATTTTTTTTAACATAGAGTTTCACTCTAGTCCAGGCTGACCTGCAATTCACTATGGAGTCTCAGGGTGGCCTCGAACTCACCACGATCTTCCTATCTGCCTTCCAAAGTGCTGGGATCAAAGGCATGCGCCACCACGCGTGGCTTAGGCCCTATTTCTTAAGCATACCATCAGCTCCCAGTAGCCATCTTGGGCTGAGGTCCAAGCCTTCAATACACCAGCTTCTTCAGGTCCAAACTGTAAACGCATTATTAGCGATTCCTTCCGCCTTGGACTTGCTCCTTTGGTTTCTGTGAGTCTGTTCCCTCTTTCCCTCATCCTGGACCCTCCCATCTTCCTCCATGAGTCTCGCTGCCAAGGCCTGAAGAGCCATCTCCTGCCACGGCACGTGCCCTGACCCAGGGAGCTCACCAGGCTCGCATCGCTGATGATAGCCACGTGCTGATTTACTCCCCAGTTCTTAGTTCTCATCCAGGCTCCGGCTATTTCCAGCTACCAGCTGCAAAGGATATGAAGTGATGCCCAGAGAGAGCTATTCTTGAGTATGGAGAGATGGAATGAATTTTAAAAAAAAATCAAACAATAACAATCTGTTGGTGATTTTAAGCTCTTATAAGGTTTCAGACATCGTGCTGAGGGTTCTATATGTGCTATCATTTTGAATTCTCATGAACTCTAAGAAAAAAAAAATATATATATATATACATTTGGATGATAAATAAACCTCAGTCAGGCCTGGCCGTGATGAAGTAAATGGTATTAGACTTGCCAAGTCCTAGACACTAAGAGAAAAATACATGCAAAACGTATTCATCACAAAAGACTTGTATTGAAAAGGTGAAGAGAAATATGATCTCACATATACAATATTCAAAAAAGTGGGGATCACAGAAGGACATAATAGAATGATCACCAGAGGCTGGGGTGAGGTAGATAGGGAATGGGTAATTTCTTAGTCATGGGGGTGCAGCGTTTCTGTGAGACAGGAGGCACAAGCTTCCAGAAGCTAATGTGCAGAACCTTGACTGTAATAATACATTGTATAGTTCAAAACTGCTAAAGGAATAGATTTAAGATTTTTCGCCACCACACAGGATGGGTAAGGACACGGGCTGATGGACGTGTTAATTAGCTTAATTTAAACACTCTATGCCATAAACAAAGAAGAAAACCTCACACGTGGAGCCTGGAAATATATAACTTACATTTGCCAATGGCAAAAACTGTGTAGGGCTCAGAAGGTGGCTCAGTGGATAAGGCACCTGTTCCTCAAGCCGGAGTATCCAAGTTCTAGTCCCCAGACCCTTTTTTTAGCTCAAAAGACAGAAGTTGTAGAGCGCTTCTGTAACCCCAGCTCGCTGGCGCTGAGTGTGACAGTGAGACCAGGCACAGCAAAGACACAGAGGAGCGAGACCCCAAAGTGAGGCCCCCTCCCTCGCATGAAGTAGAAAGGCAGAGGTCGGACCCACAGAGCTGCCTTCTGACCTCCGTACGTGCACCATGGCCTGTGAACCCATACTCACACAGTCACACGCGCACACACGCTAACCAGCCATGAAATAAAAATAAACAAACAGCCCTCTCTAAAAAGAGAGGAATTGTCCTGGCCGGGCGTGGTGGCGCACGCCTTTAATCCCAGCACTCGGGAGGCAGAGGTAGGAGGATCACCGTGAGTTCGAGGCCACCCTGAGACTCCGTAGTGAATTCCAGGTCAGCCTGGGCTAGAGTGAGACCCCACCTTGAAAAAACAAAACAAAACAAGAAAAGACTGGTGAGTGGTACACACACACACATTATATATACATACATATATGTGTATGTATGTATATATATATATGGGAAAGAGAGAGAACTGGTACTCCAGAGCCTCCAGCCACCTTAATCGAACTCCAGACGTGTGCGCCACCTTGTGCGCATGGACGACCTTGAGCATGCGTCACCTTTGTGCGTCTGGCTTACGTGGGATCTGGGGAGTTGAACATGGGTCCTTAGGCTTCCCAGGCGAGCGCCTTAACCGCTGAGCCACCTGTCCAGCCCAGTGAATGCCATTTTGACGTAACAGAAAGAAAGGAACCGTTGATTCATGTCTCTTTTCATGTCACAGGGACCAAATATCTGCTAAGAAGCAAGTTAAAGGGAGGAAGGTCTGTTTTGGCTCACCCTTTGCGCGGAGAGTGGGTCACGACAGAGAGAAGGCAGGCGTGGCGTCGGGAGTGTGCAGGCAGGGAAAAGAGAGAGCAGAGGAAGTGGGGTGGGGTATAAAACGCCGGTGACCCACGTTGTGTAGTGAGGCTCCAGCCTCTAACGGCTCCAGAACCTTCCCAAACAGCACCACCAACTGGGCACCCAGCGATCAAACGTATGGGGGGGATATTTTACATTCAAACCACAAAAGCGTTGACGGATGACAAAAATAGAACGCTACGTGAAAGCAGCCAGATACAAAATGAACCTGACTCTCGGAACCTTCTAGCGAAGGCCAAACAGGAGCAGCTGGATTCGGATCAATGGTTGCCTAAGGCTGGCTGTAGGGAATGGCCTGCCAGGAAGTCTAAGGTTACTTCAAGGAAAAAACACAGGCGCTGTGATCACTTACTTGTGATATAGTCCTGTCATTCCAAACATCTGTCAAAACGCATTGAGTTGGACACAAAAACTGGTAGATTTTATTGCATCTAAATTATGTATCAGGAATCTGATTAAAAACCAATGTGTGAGCAGGGGGCAGGGGCCAGACAAATTGCTCAGTGGTTAAGGTGCTTGTCTTCAAAACCTAACAGCCTGAGTTCTATTCCCCAGTACTTAAGTAAAGCCAGATGCACAGGGTGGTGCATGCCTCTGGAGTTTGTTTGCAGGGGCTAGAGGCCCTGGAATACCCTTTCTCTGTGTGTGTGTGTGTGTCTCTCTCCTTGCAAATAAATGAAAATATTTTAGAAAAACAATAGGGGAAATAAAAAGAATAGATCTATGCAGGGTGCAGAGGGACACAAAAAACGCACAGCGCTCACGTGCGGGGCCCTCTGTCAGTCTAGCTGTCTTACGCATGCGCCAGCTAAAAAGCCATTCCTTATGGCTAACTCTGTTGGTCTCTGTTGGTCGGAGGCTGGGGCTGGGCCCCAACCTTGGATGGCATCTGGGAGGATGAGAAAGCCTTGGTTGAGCTCCATTCCTAAGACAGAAGCACGGAGAGAGGGTTCAGTGAGGCTTGTGCTTATCAGCACACAGGGCAAGTTTGGGAGACTATAGAACCCACAAGAACGTGTTGCCATGCTTTGGGGAAGTCACTCCCTTTCTCTGGTGACAATCTGATCTCCTGTGGCACTGGAGAAGTACGAGTAGATTCAAGATTTCTAGTTTCTCGCTTCCTTAATTTCCCATGATTGCTGTGTCCTTTGACGTTTCTTTTTTTTTTATTTTTTTTGTTTATTTTATTTATTTATTTATTTGAGAGTGACAGACAGAGAGAAAGAGGCAGAGAGAGAGGGAATGAGGGCACCAGGGCCTCCAGCCACTGCAAAGGAACTCCAGGGTCATGCGTCCCCTTGTGCATCTGACTAACATGGGTCCTGGGGAATCGAGTCTCAAACCAGGGTCCTTAGGCTTCTCAGGCAAGCGCTTAATCACTAAGCCATCTCTCCAGCCCTCCTTTGACATTTCTTATCTCACCCGAGAAAACAACTCAAGGGAGAAAGGATTTGTCTTGGCTCAGGGCTTCACAGGGTTGAGTTCAGACACTGCTTCTGTGCCCATGACAAGGTAAAACAGAAAAGTAGAGAGTATGTGATGTAGCAAAGAGGTTCACCTCATAGCAGACAGGAGGCAGACAGGAGGGAGGAGACCGAGGTCAACACACACTTCCAGGCAATCCCCACAGTGACCTCCTTCCTCCCCCTCCCAATAGTGCCTCAAATTATGAAATGATCAGAGGATTAATCCATTGATAAAGTCAGCACCCTCATGATCCATTGGGGAAGGGATCAACCACAAACCACAACAGCTCTTTACTAACAGCTGGTAATATTCAGGAGGCCAATGTTCTTAATTCTTTTTAAAATTAATTATATATATATATTTATATATATGTGTGTGTATATATATATATATTATTGACAGTTTCCATAATTATAGACAATAAACCATGGCAATTCCCTCCCCCCCTCACTTTCCCCTTTGCAACTCCACTCTCCATCATATCCCCTCCCCCTCTCAATCAGTCTCCCTTTTATTTTGATGTCATGATCTTTCCTCCTATTATGATGGTCTTGTGTAGGTAGTGTCAGGCACTGTGAGGTCATGGATATCCAGGCCATTTTGTGTCTGGAAGAGCACGTTGTAAGGAGTCCTACCCTTCCTTTGGCTCTTACATTCTTTCCGCCACCTCTTCCGCAATGGACCCTGAGCCTTGGAAGGTATGATAGAGGTGTTTAAGTGCTGAGCACTCCTCTGTCACTTCTTCCCAGCACCATGGTGCCTTCTGAATCATCCCAAGGTCACTGTCATCTAAAAGAGAAGCTTCTCTAAGCAAAAGTCAGAGCAGGAGTAATACATGGGTATGAACGTTAAGAGAAGTGCTCACCAGAGCACAGTATATACATTTAGCCAGACAATGTTCTTCAGTCTTGCCTGTGTGACTCCCTGCCTTCTCTCTGTGTCTTCTGAACATCAGAGGGTCAGACACAGGGAGAAGAAACTCAGAGAAAGGAAGATACGTTAGTTCAGAAAGCACGAAGACCTAGCATGGAGCTCAAGTCTTGGGAAGTGAGAGGAGAGGTAGAGACGTCAGGTCTAGAAGTGGGTAGATCCACTTGTCGGACACACACTTAATGAAACACCTACTGTGTGTGTGTGTGTGTGAGAGAGAGAGAGACACCACACACTTGTTTAAGCACCTCCAAAGCTCGATGCTGCAGTGTGACAGTGAAACAGGAGGGTGTGTCCTGGCTGTGGGAGTCTGAATTGGACTGTCCTGGTCAAAAGCTTATTATTCGGGCTGGGGAGATGGCATAGCGGTTAAGGCATTTGCCCGCAAAGCCAAAGGACCTCAGTTCAATTCCCCAGGACCCACGTAAGACAGATGCACAAGGGAGCACATGTGTCTGAAGTTCGTTTGCAGTGGCTGGAGGCCCTGGAGCGCCCATTCTCTTCCTCTATCTCTCTGTGCTTCCTTCTCTCTCACTTTCTCAAATAAATAAAAATTAAATTAAATTAAAACATTTTTTTAAGAAAAGGCTTATTATTCAAAAAGAACACTGCCTGTCTTGACTAGCATGGAACAAAGGCCTGTGTCCGTGGCTTACACTACAGAAAACTGAGGCTCAGAGAGATTAAAAGTATCTGTCTGGCTCGAGCCCCTGATTTTCGAGGCTGCCTTTAAACTGTACCTTGCCTATGGACACTGTATCTTTCCCTCCCTTGACATCCCTGATGCTGTACCAAGTGGGAGGAGGGCAGGGGCAGGAGGGGTGGTGATGGACATGGGGTGGCCCCCAGGTCACAGGGATTGGGCTCACCCTTCAAGTGCTGCGTGCTCGGATGCGCTCTGTTTGAGCCTGGTCAAGAGGCCGACAGGTCTCAGGGGCTCCCGTCGGAGAGGATCGCCAGCTGCGGCTGCCCAACAAAGACGTCTCATCGCGTCTCGTTCCTATCGATTACTCACCAAAGTGTCTCTCATTGTTAGATATTCCCCAGGGGTGAGCAGAAGAGAAGGGGGTCCTTTCTTCCTCTGTGCATTTAATGACAGCCAAGCCTCCGCGTGATCTCTGCCCTCTCCCCAGAGGCAGGAGGGGGGCGGTGGAGAGAAAGAAGAAAGAGGAAGAAAAGATGGGGGCACACACAGATGCAAAGGTAAGAGGAGGAGAGAGACAAAGTGAGGGTGGAGGGCGGCTGGTTTTTAGAGGGATCGACACAGAGGGAAAGACCAGCTTGCTGAGACAGACACGCAGGGAAGAAAGACACAGGAGAAAGGAAATGGAGATGGAAAAGACTCGAAAAAAGACGGGGAAGTAGAGAGAGGCGAAGAGGAGGGAATGAGGACGACAGGACCAGGCAGAAACAGCAGGGAAATAAACAAACGGGACCAGAGAACAAATCAGAAAAAGCAAGAGCGATGGAAAAGAGAGACAGGTGGTCCCCCTCGAGGCCCAGTGCTCGGTGTTACGGTCTGGATGTGTTAAGCACTCCTTCCCCGCCTGGTGGCGCTGTTTGGAGGGGGTCGTAGAACCTTAGACTGTGGCCTTCCAAGCAGAAGTGAGTGGATCGCTGGGAATGGGCCTTAAAGGCAGAGTGATTCTCCCTTCTAGTTCCATGATTCCAGGCCCTGGTGGAGATGGTTAATCTCTGGTGTTAGGTCAGAACAGAATGGAGTCACCGAGGACAGCAGGAGGGTGACAGAGACATAAGGAAGAGGGTCATCCACATTCCTCAGGGAACCACCCAGCCATCATCCCTTCCTTGCCCAACAATGCCCCGGGTCTAGGTTTCCTGCCCCCTTATCTCCCAGGTCACCTGCTCACTGTTCTGGTCTCACCCCCTAGCTGTGTGAAATGGCTGATGTAAAGAACAAAGGAGTTCTTTTCTCTTCCTCACCTTCCCCCCACTGAAGAGCTCTATAAAGCCCACCGTCTGTCACCCCAAATTGACTGCTCTGCTCTTGAGAGTCAGTCCTGGCAGCTCGTGTTTTTCCCCCCCTGAACAAAAGCTTCCGTCTTTGCCTCAGCGTGGTCTGCGTGGTCTCGGGTCACTCCCAAACCTCACATCTGGTTGTGAACTTGACAGGATTTAGCGTCAGAACATTTAACATTCATCTCTACTTCCTGACTGTGGACTGATCATGGCCTATAGCTCCTGCCATCCTTCTTTCCCTACCCTGATGGACTGTAACCTTGGACTGTAAAAGGAAACAAAAGCTTCCTTTCTGAGAAGTTGCTTCTCATCAGGTCGCAGCAGCGAGAAAGCAGTTCACGTCCTGATCCATCAAGATGTGAGGAGGCTCCGCCGCGTCCTCCAACTCAGGAGCCCCGGTGCCTTGTCCACCCCGAAACCACGAGCCAAAACCAATCCTCCCTCTTGTTTCTGTCAGGCACTGTGTCACAGAGGTCGGCTGAGAAACCCAGGTTCAGTCAGGAACAGGCCACCCACAACATGATGGTGGCGCACGCCTTTAATCCCAGCACTCGGGAGGCACAGGTAGGAGGATCGCTCTGAGTTCGAGGCCAGCCTGGGACTACATAGTGAATTCCAGGTCAGCCTGAGCAACAGCAAGAACCTACCTCGAAAAACCAAAGGGGGAAAAAAAATACAATTATTAAATGTGTATGAGCTTGGCTGTGTTCGTTCCCTGTAACTGAGAGCGAGTGCTCCTGAGAACAGTGCCACCTGCTGGCAGCTACGTGCAAACACTGGGGTCAGAGCCGGCCTTGGAGGGACCCAAGGAACCGAAAACTCTGCAAAGGTGGGTCAGGGCCTAGCCTGTTCTTGTAACTCCCTGGACTTGCTGGAAAGTTCTGTCTCCCCCGGCTTCATGGCACATTGAACGCTGGAGTGTTAACAATCCAAGTTGGCACACCTCTGAGCTCCACACAACGCTATCCATCACCCAGTCTGCCCAATGGTCCGGGCTCCTCGCAGCCTCTGGAGCCTTCAACCCACACAACTGCACACAGCCTCTCCCTCTCCTGGGTTCCTGTCATGGCAACCAGAAGCCCAGAACCCCTTCTTTTCAGTCCCCACCAAATCATTCACCGTGGGTTTGATCTGCACACTTCTCACTTTTTCCCAGTCTCCTCTCTGCTTCTAAAACACGGGACCCATCCTAGGATCCGCTCCGCCGGTTGTTAAGAAAATCCATGCAGGGAGGCCATGAGCCTTGCGGGTGTAACGCCTGCTCTTGTCTGGCTAAATACATAGATTGTCCTCGCCAAACTGCCCTGCAAGCACTACACTTAATGTTCACATTCATATATTAACTCTACTCTCACTTCTGGTTAGAGAAGCTTCTCTTTTCAGAAGGCGGTGACCACTGGGATGACCCAAAAGGCAACATAGTGCTGAGAAGAAGGGACAGAGGAGTGCCAGCACTGCAATATCTCTATCACACCCTCCAAGGCTCAGGGTCCTTTGCCGAAGAGGTGGCGGAAAGAATATAAGAGCCAAAGGAAGGGTAGAAATCACCCAACAGAGAGCAGCTTGTGGGAAAAAAAAAAGGGTTTATTTTGACTTACAGACTCGAGGGGAAGCTCCATGATGGCAGGCGGAAACTGATGGCATGAGCAGAGGATGGACATCACCCCCTGGCCAACATCAGGTGGGCAATAGCAACAGGAGAGTGTGCCAAACACTGGCAAGGGGACACTGGCTATAACACCCATAAGCCCGCCCCCAACAACACACCGCCTCCAGGGGGCGCTAATTCCCAAATCTCCATCAGCTGGGAGCCTAGCATTCAGAACACCTGAGTTTATGGGGGACACCTGGATCAAACCACCACAGCTGTGTTTCATCTGAAGCACATACTGGATCTTATCTCTGCTCCACTCTTGGTGTGTCCTGAAAAATCTTCCCGTGGCATAGCCAAGGGCCCTGCTCTTCCCTAGGACAAGTCCCACCGGAGGCAGGGCTGCTCCATCTCCCCACCACAACGCACACGCCATCTGTGCAGTGGGGCACCCTGTGTCCTTCCTCACCTGGGGCCTGTGTGATTATTTGACCTGGGAATACCGCCCCCCCCCAACCCCATTCTTCCTGTAGCTGATTCCTTCTCATCTTGGGGACTCGCAAAGATGTCACACCACACACACAGGCCCCCAGCCAACCATCGGGTCGAAGACACTCACTGTTGACCACGTCTTCCTACTTGAGCTCTCAGAGCAGTGGTCATGAGGATCCGTAGCTGCTTCTCTTGGCTGCTCTTTCAGCAGAAGGGACTCATCTCTCGCTTCTGGCTGTACCCCACGGTGGGCAGGAGAAGGGCATGCTGCATCATCACGGGACAGCATCATGGGAACCAAAGGGACAGGAGCAAACGCGTGACATCGCGGATGAAGAAACGGAGGTTTCGACTTGTACTGCCCCCTGACAGTGACTTGGCGGCTCTTCCTAACAAGCCTCGTGTGCCCTTTGACCTGATCTCTGGAGCTGCGGACTGGCCCTGTGCCAGGGAGAGACCAGGCCAGATCCCAGAGGAGCACCTCTCACCTGGAGCCTTGAGGACCCCCCCGTTCGACTTGCTTCAACTCCTTAAGTGTAGTTCTCCCCACGCCACCCCGCTCACCCCCCCCCCCCCGGCAGCCCTGCCTCTGGCATAAAGGGACACTGTGGCCCAGAGTCATCAAAGGCCCCGGAGGGTGAATAGCCCTCTCCGAAATGCCACGCTTCTCCAGTGTGCCCACAGCCTCCCTCCCTCCTTCTCGGCTCCTGTGGCCCCTACGGGTCATCACTGAGCGTGTGAGAACAAGGCAGCCTGTGTTCGAATCTAAGTGAAGTTGGGAAATCTCACCACCTATGAAGGCGGGAGAGAGGACAGCTTTGGAGCAGTGTTGATCTGTAATTGGGTGCAGCGCGGTCACATCTGCCTCTCTTTCTAAGGAAGCAGAGAGAAGGGGGGGGCTGTGGAGGTCCCTAGAAGACAGTCCTGCTTAACAAGGACATCATCCAGCCCGGGGTGGTTTCTGCCACTTTCAAAGCCACCATCCAGAGCCAGTTTTAATGATCACAACCGTACAGAGGAGTTTCTGAGAGAGTTGCAAGAGGAGGTTGACATAATTGCACTAGAAATATAAGGCACCATGCTGATGGCCCTGGGCCTGGGCGCTTCAAGAGACATGGCCTTCAAGGTCACCCCTGGCACCTGCTCTGAGTCCCTCCAACTCTGCTCCAAGATAATTGCAAAAGAAATGACAGCGTAGCCCCTGCCCTCACCCCGCACCATCTCTCCCACTGCTGCCCACCCTGATGTAGCTGGAAGGATGGGTGATTTCTAGTGACCAGCAGTGACCATGCCACAGCATTCCCAGTGGGGAAGCTGGAACAAAGTCCTTACAGGCTGTGTGACCCTAAACAAGTTACTTAGCCTCTCTCGGTCCATTTCTCACCTGGAGAGAAAAAAAAAAAAATCAACCCAGGGCGTGGTGGCGCACGCCTTTAATCCCAGCACGCGGGAGGCAGAGGTAGGAGGATCGCCGTGAGTTCGAGGCCACCCTGAGACTCCATAGTGAATTCCAGGTCAGCCTGGGCTAGAGTGAGACCCTACCTCGAGAAAGCAAAATAAATAAATAAATAATAAAGCCAGGCATGGTGGTGCACGCCTTTAATCCCAGACTGAGACACAGATCCCCTCCAGTTCCAGAGAGAATTGACGCCCTCCCTCCAATGTCTGTCCCCAGACTGTGCTCCTTGGGTCAGCAACAACATCGGCACCACCCGAAATGCACTAGACATGCCAGTCGGCCAGCCCCACCACAGACCTGGGCAGAAAGAAACTCCAGAGGAGTCATGGGAAGTGTGTGTGTGTGTGTGTGTGTGTGTGTGTGTGTGTGTGATCAACCCTCCAGGTAACCTGGATGAGTGGATGAGGTTGAGCCTCAATGGACCTGAGAGAGAGGCTTATCCCTACCCAGGACCTTTGCACGTGTTCTCCTCATCGCTCTTTACCTAGCTCTTCGTGACATGAACTCATTATCCACGCCTCAACTCACTAGGGCTTTCCTGATCTTTCCACCCAAAGTTGTGTGACGGGGTCTGGTGTCACACAAGTAAGACCATCGGCTCACGGAACGTGAGGCAAAGTTTTATCGGGTAAAAAGAAAGAAAACAAGGAAAGCTGGTGTGCTAGGTCTGCATCCCAGAGTTTGAGATCTCAGGATGCAGCCCTGATCTGTTTGGAGTGTCAGCTTTTATTGGAAGTAACCGCAGGATGTTTATATTAAAAACAGGATCAGTAGTTAAACCTCAAAATTACATGCTGTTAAACAAGAGGGGGATATTACAAGAAGCCACAAGGTTACCTAGGTCACATAGGTGGAACTGAGGCAAAAAACATTCTATGCTACGTAATCACAAAGATACTTAGAAACAAAGAGATACAAGGAGGTCTTGGTGCATTGCTCAGAGGGATCATCCATTCCTTAGGTAATAGGAAACGCCTGCATTGCACAGAGGGATCATCCCATTCCTTTCACATTCCATTTCACATTCATCTTCTACCTCCAAGTTAACATCACAGCACTTTATCACAGAGATTGTTGTATTACTATCACATATCATGTATTCACTTGTATTTTCTCTCTTTCCTCCGCTACAACGTTGGCACTACTGGAGAGCAGCCTTGAGCATGCCTCCGTTCTCACCAAGCACACTTTTTTTTGTCTCTCAAAATAGGCATCAAGTGAATGAATAAGAAAGAAAATCTGGGGCTGCAGAGATGGCTTAGCGGTTAAGGCACTTGCCTGAGAAGCCTAAGGATCTAGGTTTGACTCCCCAGAATGCACGTAAGCCAGATGCACAAGGTGGCACTTGTGTCCAGAGTTCGTTTGCAGCGGCTGGAGGCCCTGGTGCACCCATTCTCTATCTGCCTCCTCTGTCTGTCTATTTCTCTCAAGTAAATAAATAAACAAATAAATAAATAAAATATTTTTTAAAAAGAACTAAAGCGCTGGAGAGATGGCTTAGTGGTTAAGCACTTGCCTGTGAAGCTTAAGGACCCCGGTTCGAGGCTTGATTCCCCAGGACCCACGTTAGCCAGATGCACAAGGGGGCGCACACATCTGGAGTTCGTTTGCAGTGGCTGGAGGCCCTGGCGCGCCCATTCTCTCTCTCTCTCTCTCTCTCTCTCTCTCTCTCTCTCTATCTGCCTCTTTCTCTCTCTGTCTGTCACTCTCAAATAAATAAAAATAAACAAAAAAAGTTAAAAAAAAAAAGAAGAAAGCAAGACACTGGGGTCTAATGGACGGCTTTGTTTTTTGTCATTAACATTGCACCCCATGATCGAACCATGCTCCCCTGGGGCCCCCTCCTAAAACGGCAAGGGCTCAGCCTCCGGCACGCGCACCTTGAAGGACACGCTCAGTCCGTGTTCCAGCTCCAGCGGTATCTCTGCTTTCCATTTCGAGCAAACACTCCGAACCCTGCTGACTTCTCCGTGGTCTCTGCTGTCACCACCGTCTGCCCACAGACGAGGAAACCGAGCCCCAGAAGTGCTCTGCACGAAGTGGCAGTGCCCCAGGACCTGTGGCAGAAATTCTCTGGGAAGATCACTGCAACAGCCCGTGTGAGCGGAAAGTAGAGGAGTTTATCACCCAGGGGCCAAGAAGCTTGAGGTCGCCCTCCAAAAAAAAAAAAAGGTCTGGCCCCCAGTGGAGATTTTATTTCCATTTTATAGTTTCCATGGCCCAGGGGAGGGGGAAGTGACCAAACAAGATGTGACAATTTGCATATCAATCACTTCTGCAGTCAGGCCACCCTAACAATGGACTCCATTTTACTTGGTTTTAGCCTAAACTCTCTTTCCTTCTTATCCGTCCCTTTGAGGCCTTTCTGGACAGTTCCTTCTTTGGGACTTTTTCCATCTGCTGACAACATTGAGTTTTAGCTCCTCAGCTAAATTAACTCTTACGTGTTCAACTTTTACCTTCTTTTCTACCATATGCCCAAAAACGATAGGGAAAAAAAAATAAAAATCAAGGCGCCCTGCTCTGTCCACTATACCAGCCTTGCCACTGGACAGTACACAGAGAACAGCCTCCCCTGGCACTGGCACGGGAAGAGAGCTTTGCAGTCACGGGCGGGTCCACCTGGCTGACCATGGCGGGACCTTCTGCGGAGGTGACAGGGTCTCTGCGTGCTCACGGAGGCAGGGCCCCTGCGCGTCTGACATGAAGGCTGGCTGGGTTTCCGCGTGGAGAGAGCCGCCAGGCTGACCACTCCGTTTCTGTAAGAGAGCCTGGAGTTCCGGTCTGGGTCACGTAGTCACAGGCCCTCCTTATCCTCCGGGCATCATTTGTGCTTCCTGGAGTTCTGTGGCCACTGAGGGGTCTTCCAGTTCCCGGTCTCAAAAGTTCCCACCTCAAAGCGTAGATCTGTAGACAGTGGGTGCTGAGCCCCCGCCCCAACTTTATAAGGGTCCCCCTGCTCAGCCAAAGGACCCAGGGACTGGGAAACATTACTTCCTTCCCAACGCTGTCTCCAGCTGGCCACAAACCAGCCTGTGGAAGATTCCACGCAGCGAAATACTGTCATAAATGATGAAGTCATTCGGAGCTGTTCCCACAGCCAGCTTGGGAATCTTCCCCACATAGAACCTCTGTCCCCACACATCACCTCCTTACCCACACATCACCCCCTTCCCCGCACATCACCGCCATCCCCACACATCAACTCCTTCCCCACGCATCACCTCCTTCCCCATGCATCACCTCCTTCCCCACACATGACCTCCATCCCTGTGCATCACCTCCTTCCCCATGCATCATCTCCATCCCTGTGCATCACCTCCTTCCCCATGCATCATCTCCATCCCCGTGCATCACCTCCTTTCCCACACATCACCTCCTTCCCCACGCATCACCTCCTTCCCCACATATCACCTCCATCCTCGCACATCACCTCCTTACCCACACATCACCTCCATCACCGCGCATCACCTCCTTCCCCACACATCACCTCCATCCCCACACATCACCTCCTTCCCCGTGCATCACCTCCTTCCCCACACATCACCTCCATCCCCACACATCACCTCCTTCCCCACGCATCACCTCCATCCCCACACATCACCTCTATCACTGCACATCACCTCCATCCCCGCACATCACCTCCTTCCCCATGCATCACCTCCTTCCCCACACATCACCTCCATCCCTGTGCATCACCTCCTTCCCATGCATCATCTCCATCCCTGTGCATCACCTCCTTCCCCATGCATCATCTCCATCCCCGTGCATCACCTCCTTTCCCACACATCACCTCCTTCCCCACGCATCACCTCCTTCCCCACATATCACCTCCATCCCCGCACATCACCTCCTTACCCACACATCACCTCCATCACCGCGCATCACCTCCTTCCCCACACATCACCTCTATCCCCACACATCACCTCCTTCCCCATGCATCACCTCCTTCCCCACACATCACCTCCATCCCCACACATCACCTCCTTCCCCATACATCACCTCCTTCCCCACGCATCACCTCCATCCCCACACATCACCTCTATCACCGCACATCACCTCCATCCCCGCACATCACCTCCTTCCCCATGCATCACCTCCTTCCCCACACATCACCTCCATCCCGGCACATCACCTCCTTCCCCGCATGCCATCTCTGTCCCCTCATTCCCAAGCCTCTTGTTATTAGAAATCAAATTATGCTCCAGTGATTTTATTTATCGACTGATTTATTAGAGAGAGAGAGAGAATGGATGCACCAGGGCCTCCAGCCACTGTAAATGAACTCCAGATGCATGAGCCACCATGTGCAGCTGGCTTACATGGGACCTGGAGAATCGAACCTGGGTCCTTAGGCTTCGTGCCTTAACTGCTTAGACATCTCTCCAGCCCTTTCATTTTTAATTTTTAAAAATATTTTCTTTTTATTTATTTATTTGAAAGAAGCAGGGGGGGGGGAGAATAGGCACAGGGTCTCGCTGCTGGAAATGCATGTTAGATGCATGTACCGCCCTGTGCATCTGGCTTATGTGGGTTCTGGGGAATCTTACCTGGGTCCTTAGGCTTTGCAGGTAAGCGCCTTAATTGCCAAGCCATCTTTTATTTATTTATTTATTTATTTATTTATTTATTTATGAGAGAGAGAGAGAGTCCAGTGGTTTTGAATCCCCCAAATTCTGTTATCGCAGAGCCAGTGTAGGAGGGTTCCCTCCCTCTCAGCCTTAGGCTCCATCGCGTCCATCACAATGGCCCAACAGTGGCCACAGAGCTAGGGAGACCACGTGGCTCTAAGGAATCAAGGATACGCTCTTTAATGGTGCTTGCTTACCACAGAGGGGAGGAAACCTTCATTTCATTTCTTTGTTTTAATATTTTATTTTTATTTATTTATTTATTTGACAGAGAACGAGGCAGAGAGAGAATGGGCTCACCAGCACCTCCAGCCACTGCAAACGAACTCCAGACGCGTGCGCCCCCTTGTGCATCTGGCTGACGTGGGTCCTGGGGAATCAAACCAGGGTCCTTTGGCTTTGCAGGCAAATGCCTTAACTGCTTAGTCATCCCTCCAGTCCCCAAAGCCTTCTTTCTTTTGCCCCAAGGGAAAACTTGGAGGTGAGATCAAACCCAACGCACTGCTATGTGACAATGTCCTCTCCCAACACTGGCGGCCTTCATGCGTCTACTTGACAACACCCGAGATGGCAGTCTCCCCGCCTTTCGTGTTCCATTCATCTCGCATTCACATGCCTTTTTGTTTGTTTGTTTGGCTTTGGTTTTTTGAGGTAGGGTCCAGGCTGACCTGGAACTCACTATGTAGTCTCAGGGTGGCCTCGAACCCACGGCGATCCTCCTACCTCTGCCTCCCGAGTGCTGGGATGAAAGGCGTGCGCCACCACGCCCGGCTCGCATGCCTTCTTTATCTCCTGACAGATATTTATAAGGCAGGCTTGGCGTTGGCTCTGGAAGCATATCCTCGAACGCCACATGCGGTGGCAGCTAACTCTGAAATCAGTCTGAGTTCCGACCCAACCTTTATCACCTCCGCAAGGGCTTCTCGAATCTTCAGCTCCATCTCCCACGTGAACACCCAGGGAGGGATACTGCTGAGCTGGCCCAGGACGAGAGCAGAATTCCTGGGAGCTGGTGAACTGGGAACATTCCAGGGTCTCTACATCCACAAAGCTTTGGAAGCACCTGTCCGTTTGGGGTAGTCAGGGAGGGCTGCCCAGAGGCGGTGATCTCCACTGAGACATTCAGCAACACACCCACAACCTCAGTGGGAGGACACGGGACTGCAGCCAGTGTGCTGAGATCAATCTCGAGAAAGTGCAGAGTGCTAATGAACTGTTGGGAGTCAAGAGCAGAGGGACACAGGGGAGACTGGGGCTCCCTCCTTCCCACGCACAGAGCTCGCTTATGGGAAAAACCTCCTGTTGGCATTCCCAGCATGGCACTTACAGACCTCAGCAATTTGCAGCTGTTCCTGTTTTTGAAAATGTTTTTAGGGGCTGGAGAGATGGCTTAGTGACTAAGGCACTTACCTGTGAAGCCTAAGGACCCAGGTTTGATTCCCTAGTACCCACGTAAGCCAGAGACAGAACGGGATGCCTGTGTCTGGAATTCTTTGGCAGTGGCTGGCGGCCCTGGCATGCCCATTCTCTCTCTCTCTCTCTCTCTCTCTCTCTCTCTCTGTGTGTGTGTGTGTGTGTGTGTGTGTGTGTGTGTCCATACATATGTATGCTTTTCCCTGTCTTTCTCTCTAATAAATAAATAAAATAAAATATTTGGAAATATTTTTATTTGGGCTGGAGGAATGGCTTAGCGGTTAAGGCCTGCAAAGTTAAAGGACCCAGGTTTGATTCCCCAGGACCCACATAAGCCCGGTGCCCAAGGCGGAGCGTGCTTCTGGAGTTCGTTTTCAGCAGCTAAGGGCCTGGTGCACCCATTCTCTCTACCTGCCTCCTCTCTCTCTCTCTCTCTCTCTCTCTCTCTCTCTCCTTCTTTCTGTCTCAAATATAAAAAAATAAAAAAATATTTTTATTCATTTGTAAGCAGAGAGAGATTGTATAGGAGAAAGAGAAAGAGACAGAGAAAGAATGGGTGCACCAGGCCCTCCTGCCACTGCAAACAAACTCCAGGCACACATGCACCTGGCTTTATAGCAAACCTGGGCTGGCAGGCTTTGCCAGCAAGCGCCTGTAACCACGGAGCCATCTCCCCAGTCCCAGTCTGATCTCTTGATCCTGCCCAGGCTGCCTATGAAGAACCATATCTGCCCATACCTGTGAAACCTCCCTCCAAGGGGCTGTTTCTCGTGGTGGTCATGGTTGGGGTTTCCCCAGGACCCCTTCAAACTGTCTATCCACACCAGAACCTTATCTTCCGGTGGGGCATCCGTTCCAGGTAACCACATGAACTGCTCCAAGCCAGGGCTCCCAGAAGAGCCCCTCCCTGAACCCCCCCGCAAGAGCTGCATGGCCCGGGAGAGCCCCGCCCTCCTCCCTTGGCTTCCCATCTGACACTGCTCATCCCTTGGCGTTGCTCGGCTTGGAAGACATGCGTCTGGACTGCCAGGCCAACCGTCCTAACCACAAAAGGTCCTCTTGAGGGACAATGCCAAGGAGGGAAAAACGGAGTTCTAAGATAGGGAGAGAGAGAGAGAGACAATAATGTCACCTGAGCCTTTGGACAGAGACGTGCCTGGGACTGTTGCTCCCTGCACTGCTCAGTGACGTTCCCAGTCTGCTGTTTTACATCAAACTGTTCTGTTGTTTGTTTTTCTGTGTATATTATTTATTTATTTATTTGACAGAGAAAGAGGGAAAGAGAGAGAGAGAGAGAGAATGGGCGCGCCAGGGCCTCCAGCCACTGCAAACGAACTCCAGACGCGTGTGCCCCCTTGTGCATCTGGCTAACGTGGGTCCTGGGGAATCGAGCCTCAAACCGGGGTCCTAAGGCTTCACAGGCAAGCACTTAACCGCTAAGGCATCTCTCCAGCCCATGGATTTATTTATTTATTTATTTTGTCACATCATTGTGACATCGTCACTTCGAGCCCCTTGTCCCTGTCATGGCTCTGCACAGTGACCCACTTTCCCTGGCCAGCTGAGCCAGCACGCACCTTTGCTGTCCACACTCAGGGTCACAGCAGCCTCATAACAGACAGTTGTCACATGCCATCTTCCATGCTGGAAGGTGGTGTTTACCTTATTCAGATAAGAAGCAAGCCCTGGTAAGTGGGCAGCCTTGTGTCTTTCACCCTGGCACGCGTGGCAGTGGCCACTAAAGGAGGTCAGGTCTGGGGACTCAAAGAAACACGGATAAACAACAGGACAGCTTTGGAGAGGAGCCAATCCCCACATCTGATATGATGGGTGTCCTTGAAAAAGCCAGTCGTATGCCAGGCGTGGTGGCGCACGCCTTTAATCCCGGCACTCGGGAGGCAGAGGTAGGAGGATCGCCGTGAGTTCGAGGCCACCCTGAGACTCCATAGTGAATTCCAGGTCAGCCTGGGCTAGAGTGAAACCCTACCTCGAAAAACCAAAAAAAAAAAAAGAAAAGAAAAAGCCAGTCGTGCCCCTAGACATGGTGTCTATACTGTATTTGTGCAATGTCAATCCTATTTGCTAATATCGTTCTAGAACATAATAAAAAACAAAAAGGAATGTTATATGCTCCATTGAGTGAAGAGAGGCCTCTTTATTAGGGGAAGCACTGGTCCCTCCAGATGATCAAAGGATGCATGGTGGACTTCACAGGTCAGAAGAGCTCTCACATAATTTGCATGGCAGGTTTGAGATTCCCAAGAGAACTCAGTTTACTCATTTGTAAGATGAGGGCAAGGGAAGAAGATGGGAATTCTGGAAGCACTCTCTTATTCTAGGAGTGCCTTCCTAGTGGCACTAAGATCAATGGAGACGAGATGTCAGTGTGACTCAAGGAGAATCAGGTGTCCTCATATCAACAGAGGAGAGATGTCAGTGTGACAGGAAGAGGTTTCTTCTTTTCATATCAACATAGAAGAGATGTGAGTGTCACACAAGGAGGTTCCGTGTCCTCATATCAACAGACAAGAGATGTCAGCGTGACACGAGGTGGTTCCGTGTCCTCACATCAACAGAGGAGATGTCGGTGTGACACGAGGAGGTTCCGTGTCCTCACATCAATAGAGGAGATGTCAGCCTGACACGGGGACGTTCCGTGTCCTCACATCAACAGAGGAGATGTCAGCGTGACACGAGGAGGTTCCGTGTCCTCACATCAACAGAGGAGATGTCAGCGTGACACGGGGACGTTCCGTGTCCTCACATCAACAGAGGAGATGTCGGTGTGACACGGGGACGTTCCGTGTCCTCACATCAACAGAGGAGACGTCGGCGTGACACGGGGAGGTTCCGTGTCCTCACATCAACAGAGGAGACGTCGGCGTGACACGGGGAGGTTCCGTGTCCTCACATCAACAGAGGAGAGATGTCGGCGTGACACGGGGAGGTTCCGTGTCCTCACATCAACAGAGGAGAGATGTCGGCGTGACACGGGGAGGTTCCGTGTCCTCACATCAACAGAGGAGAGATGTCGGCGTGACACAGGGAGGTTCCGTGTCCTCACATCAACAGAGGAGAGATGTCAGTGTGACACGGGGAGGTTCCATGTCCTCACATCAACAGAGGAGATGTCAGTGTGACACGGGGACGTTCTGTGTCCTCACATCAACAGAGGAGATGTCAGTGTGACACGAGGAGGTTCCGTGTCCTCACATCAACAGAGGAGACGTCGGCGTGACACGGGGAGGTTCCGTGTCCTCACATCAACAGAGGAGATGTCAGTGTGACACGGGGACGTTCTGTGTCCTCACATCAACAGAGGAGATGTCAGTGTGACACGAGGAGGTTCCGTGTCCTCACATCAACAGAGGAGACGTCAGTGTGACACGAGGAGGTTCCGTGTCCTCACATCAACAGAGGAGATGTCAGTGTGACACAAGGAGGTTCCGTGTCCTCACATCAACAGAGGAGAGATGTCAGTGTCACACAAGGAGGTTCCGTGTCCTCATATCAACAGACGAGAGATGTCAGCGTGACAGGAGGAGGTTCCATGTTTCCTTATGAACAGAGAAGAGATGTTAGAGTCACCTGAGGAATCACCGTGTTCCCCTTTTCAGTGGAGGACGATGCCACTGTGGCACTTCTTCCTCCTTGTCTCCTCCCAGCTTGTTTGTACTGGTGGCTTCCATTTTGCAGGCACCATGTTAGGTGTCTTCATCACTTTCTGTCACTGAGGCAAGGACTTATTACATAAACAATTCCAAAGGGGAGATCATATTTCAGTTCACAGTTTCAGAACTTTCATCTGCGTCTCTGTCTCTCCTGAGTCTGGCTTGTGGTGAGGCTGACCTTCAAGGCACGGAGAGAGCCTGGAAGAGGTGGATCACCTTGGGCTGCACAGGGAGGGTCCGGGGCACTATATACTCTTCAAAGATGTGCCTGCCCAATGACCCACTTCCTCCAGCCAGGCCCCACCTTAGACGCCTTCACTGCCTCCTGAGGGTCTACTCAGGTATTGAATCTGTCGTCGGATTACACCATGGATTTCTTCACAGCCTTCGCGACCCAACTGTGTCTGAAAACACCCTGGTAGACACTCGTAGATGTGCTTCATTGATCGCCTAGGCAACCAAGTTTTACCATCACACCGGTAACCAGCGTGCACTGGCTCGTTTATTCCAAATAATCCTGTCTGAGGTAGACTCTCTAGCCATCTTTGCAGGCACTCTAAGGATCATGCCTAAGCCCCACAGCTAAGTGGCAGTAGTGCCATTCGAAGCTGGTCGCATGATGCCACCGTCCATGCACTTAACCACTATGCTGCACCGTGACCCACCGTGTCCCTCCACCAGGGGCAAAGAAGCCTGTGTCTGCTTGCCAGTATGCTAACAGTTCAGGGCGCTGGGGGCCTGTGCTGAGTGGGGAAACCACACTCTAATGGAGGAAAATGCAATTACGGAACATAATTACAGTGTATCGTATTCTATAATTACGCCGATGGTATTTAATACAGAGCGTACTCGGGAGCTAATGGAGTGGGCACACCCCCGAACTGAACCTCCAGGCTGTTGGAGAACTGTCCCTCCACCAGGAAGCCTCGGGGCTCCCTCTTGGTGGGATGTAGCAGTCTCCTTTGAACCAATGCCTAGGGGGGCATGGGACCCCCCCCAAACCCACACCCCATAATCTGCCTCCCACACTACCGCCTCCCCCCGACACCTGTCTGTCTGCCCCGTACAGTTTTCCTGAGCAGGGCGTGGTACACGTGTCATTTTAAGCCCGGGATACTCAACCGTCACTTATTCTCAGCAGTTTGTTGACATTTGAGTCTTTCCCCCCGAGTAGTCACCATCTGGAAAACGAAGCTTCTCTCCCCAAAGCGCACCCAGCGCTCATCTATGAGAAGAAACACGACTTAAACATGTAGAGAGCCGTTCGATGGGCGCAGGGTATGCCCACTGAGTCCGTCAGCAGTAGCGGCTTCCTGCCCCAGCCCCAGCCCACTCTCTCTCTCTCTGTAACTTTCGAAAGCATTGCATGGGAACCGGGTTTCATTACCTGGCAATGCACTGGCTCTCACGGATTGGCTCTCAGATCCAATCGGTGAATGGTTGGCTACCTGGGTACCGGACATGCCAATTTCAGCACTGCTGGGTACCTCTGGGCTGTCTAGTAGGTTGTGCAGCAGGTGGGTCAACCTGTTGGCCCTTCCTCAGCCAGCAGCAGCCTGCGTTCCACTCTCTGGCACCATGCCAGCCAGCTAGGGCAAAAGACGTTTCTAACTCAGCTGTAGCTTGATGTCTCAGTGTCCAGCGACTGAAGTCTGTCGTGTCTTCAGCAATAGGGTCTTACTCTGTTGGGCAACCAAGAGCTTTAGGGATAGCCTATATTGTTTTAGGCATACAGAAGCCTTCTTTTCTTTTCCTTTTTAGATTTTTCAAGGTAGGGTCTCACTCTAGCCCAGGCTGACCTGGAATTCACTATGAAGTCTCAGGGTGGCCTCGAACTCATGGCGATCCTCCTACCTCTGCCTCCCAAGTGCTGGGATTAAAGGCGTGCGCCACCACGCTCAGCTCAGAAGCCTCCTTGACCAACTACTCCCTGGAAGGTGTCCCATCCCAGCACTTGAGCATTCCTGTAACACCCTATGGCTTCTGTAAGCAACATTATTTATACTCATAAAGTTTCTGCCCTAACTATGGCTCTGGTTCTCTCTCGCCCTCTTCCCACTCTCTCTCCAACCCTCATATTTTTAAATTAGTTAAAAAAAAAAAAAGAAGTGGGCTGGAGAGATGGCTTAGCGGTTAAGCGCTTGCCTGTGAAGCCTAAGGACCCCAGTTTGAGGCTCAATGCCCCAGGACCCACGTTAGCCAGATGCACAAGGGGGCACACACGTCTGGAGTTTGTTTGCAGTGGCTGGAGGCCCTGGCGCGCCCATTCTCTCTCTCTCTCTCTCTCTCTCTCTCTCTCTCTCTCTCTCTCACTTTCAAATAAATAAATAAAAATAATAAAAATATTTTTAAAAAAAGTAGTTTCCCCCATGTATTTTCATAGCATTTTGTTTTTAAATTTTTTTATTTATTTTATTATTTATTTATTTGAGAGAGTGAGAGAGGCAAAGAGGCAGACAAAGAGAGACAGAGAAAGAATGGGCACGCCAGGGCCTCCAGCCACTGCAAACGAACTCCAGACGCACGTGCGCCCCTTGTGCATATGGCTTTCGTGGGTCCTGGGGAATCGAACCTGGGTCCTTTGGCTTTGCGGGCAGGTGCCTTAACCACTAAGCCATCCTTCCACCCCCGTAAGTTTTGACCAACTCTTCTCCATCCTCCTTTCTTCCCTTTCCCTCCCCTAACTCCATTCTCACTTTTCCACCCCGATGTTCTGCCGTCCACTCTCATATCGACTATCCCCTCCCCTTAAGCACTACCCTGTCTCCCCACCCCGTGGCTGTTTCCAGCTCCCAATCGCTCTCCTACTGACTTTGACTCCAACTTGCATGCAAGTCTAAAACTCTGAAGTAAGGATCCACATATGAGAGACAACATGTGGCACTTGCCTGTCTGAGCCTGGGCTACTTACTTATTTTTCAGTCTCATCCATTTTTGCTGTAAGTTTCATAATTTCATTTTTCTTCACAGCAGAATAAAGCTCCGTTTTGTATATGTGCCGTATCTTCATTATCCATTCCTATGTTGATGGGCACCTATGCCCCGTCCCACGGCCTAACTGTTGTGAGTGGAGCAGCAATAAACATGGATTGGCAAGTTTCTCTATAGTAAAGTATAGAGTCCTTAGGGTACTTAGGTCATTAGGGTATCTACACCGATTTTCATAGTGGCTATCTCAGTTTACACTCCCACCAACAGTGAATAAAGGCTCCTCTTTTTAAAATTTTTTTAAAATATATTTTATTTATTTATTTATTTGAGAGAGAGGAAGAGGCAGAGAAAGAGGGAGAGAGAGAGAGAGAGAGAGGAGAGAATGAGTGTGCCAGGGCCTCCAGCCACTGCAGATGAACTCCAGATGAATGCACCCCCTTAAGCATCTGGCTTACGTGGGTCCTGGAGAGTTGAACCAGGATCCTTAGGCTTTGCAGGCAAACATCTTAGCTGCAAAGCCAGCTCTCCAGCCCCTGAAGGCTCCTCTTTTCTCACACCCTTACAAGTATTTGTCATCATTTGAATTTTTGACGGCGAGGTTTCTTGAAGACAGAAAAATGAAGGATCACATTTTCTGATCCGGCCAATTAGTCTATATCTTTTGACTGGGGAATGGAAACCATCAATACTTAAAGTTGTTTTTTTCCTTTCTCCTGAGAGATAATTTTTCTGGGTATAGAAGTAGAGGTGGGCAGCTGTGGTCTTACAGTTCTTTTGTTTTGTTTGTTTATTTGTTTGTTTAATTTTTATTAGAAATGGACATATTTAGTATATAAACAACAGATGTTGGTACCATCCTTTCCCTCCTCCCTGCCCCTTTTCTTTTGCTTTTTTTTTTTTTTTTAATTGACAACTTCCATGATTGTTCTGTGGGATTCTTGTCCTTTTATTGAGTTTAAGAGAGGAAGGGTTTATTCCAGCTTACAGTTCCAGACGGTAGAGTCTACCATAGCCGGGAAACCATGGCAAGTGCCCTCAGTGACCCTCAGAGCCCGCCACCCGGTGACACATCTCCTCCAGCAAGGCCCCGCTTCCTGAAGGTTCCACAGCCTCCCAGCACAGTGCCACCAGCGAAGGGCCACATGGGCCGGCACATGGCCCTAGGGTGGCGTTTTACGTTAGAGCCGCAACACCTGCCTTGCCGTCTCTTATGACCTATTGTCAGACTTTCCACGTGGGTTGGTGTGACTTGGGGGCACTGGTAGTCATTGTTGCCCTAATCAGGGAAGGGGCATCTACTTCGTAGGACTGCTGCCCCCGCCTTTGGGACCCTGATCCCCTTACAAACCGGTGCCTCGTTTCACTGTCTGATCTTCTCCTTCCCCCCTTGGTACAAACAGCAACTCTCTTCTGAGGTGAATTAGAAAAATGAACTCCCCATCCAGGTACACCAAGTCCCTTTCCCCTGATCTTCCCATGCCCCGTTCCCATTGCACTTACCCTAACCCATGAAAGAAAGAAACAACAAAACCACTTTCTTTTCAAGGGCTGAAACCTCTTAAGTCTTACTTTCAGATCACCACATCCCCAAGCCATAGCTCATGGGCCCACAGACAGGCCAGTCATTCAGACTGCAAAGACACTGACATATTTCTCTACACGATTTGCAAGCAAAGCAATAATGCTCTAATTACGCGTCTATTATTGCGAACATCATAATGTACCCACATAGATGGAAGCAACAAGGCTGGGTTAATATATTCATTAGGAACAGGCACGAGCAACATGACATTAATGCTGCTAATAATACCTAATTGAGCTTAATTACAATGTGAGGCCTAATATATTGTGATGAATTTATTCTCAAAGTATTTACATATTTGTAGTTAAGTAATTAGCATTCCCCCCCATAAATAACTCCTTAAAAGTCCACTCCAGCTCAGGAGCAGAAGAGGGGTCGAGCACACCCTCCTGCTTGGAATGGCCTGGCAAAAACAAGCTCTTAATTAGTACAGAAATATATATGTCACGTCTTCTTTGCAGGCAAAGTGACAGGTCCCACGGGGTTTGGGGGGGTGGGGAGGCATTTGGGGGAAAGGTGGCAGAAGGAGAGACGTTGCTCCTCTCAGCTCCAAGAGGGACTGAAATGAAGAGCTTTCATGCCGGGGTTTTGCCGTGCTCATCAGGCACACAGTTTCCACCAAGTGTCCTGGGTGACAGAATGGAAGAGGGATAGGCACGCACCGCAGGAGGGTGACCCAGATGGAAAGAGGTGTCCTGACAGTGCGCGGGCAGGCGTGCTGAGTTGGCAGGGGAGAAGAGACCGGGGACGGGGGCCCAGGCCTCTCACACTTGAAGGGCTGTCATGCAGCAGGAAGTGACTACTAAATGAACAGCAAGATAGACTTTTGTGGGTTTTTTTTGAAGCCAAGGAGGCATGTTAAAGGTCTCAACACAGCCACTTAACTATCTGCATGACCTTGGGCCGCATGCAATGTCTCCAAGTCTGTTTGCCCTTTCTATTGTATTTAGTAGGGGGCACAAAAAAAAAAAAAAAAAGGTAGCCAGAATCTGAAATTCCAAAATATATCACTGTGAGGCCAGGGTTAAAGCCAGACTACGTTCTATTAGCCATTCCCACCATTTGAAATCTGGTGATATCAGGCCAGTTAGTGAATCTCGCTGGACCTTAGATCCCTCACTTATACAGTGAAGATTAGCAACACACCTAACTGGTGGAATTATCACTGGCATCAAATGCAAAGGCAATTCATGAGAAGTGGTTGGAGCACCAGGCACATAGTGTGCCTTTGCTGCTAGCCCAAATTATTACTAAGGTCACCCTCTGTCTAAATTCCAGCCACAGAGGAAAACCTCTTCCCTAAGGACTGGAGTCAGCAATGGAATCCGTGAAGCCTAAATGGGCTCTTGAGTGCTAAGAACAAAGTCAAGGTTTGATATTCGGGGACAAATTCCCAAAGCCACGTCACAGGCCTCAAGGGAGCTGCTGCCACTTCCACTGTCTGGAAGTCACCAGCCTCTGATCCGTCTTCATGGCCAGAGTACGGAATCAGCCACAGTCAGGCGACTTCTTCTCTCAGGGAGGGTGTGTTCCTACTGCCCCTGATGCCCAGGCCCCAGGGACGTTCTGCAGTGTGCACCTGCCTACTTGCGTCTCAACACCCACGTTACTGGTTCATGGGCAGAGGCTGCTGCTAGTAAAAGGAAAGAAATAAAGAGAGAGAGAGAAAGAGAGAGAGGGAGGAAGAAAGAAGAAAGGAAGGAAGAAATAAGAAAAAGAAAGAGGGAAGAAGAAAGAAAGAAGAAGGAAGAGAGAATGAATGAATAAAAAAGAAAGAAAGAAGAGAAAGAGAGGGAGGAAGAAAGAAAGAAGAAAGGAAGGAAGAAAGAGAGAATGAAGGAAAGAAAGAAAGAAAAAAGAGAAAGAGAGGGAAGAAGAAAGAAAGAAGGAAGAAGCCGGGTGTGGTGGTGCACGCCTTTAATCCCAGCACTCGGGAGGCAGAGGTAGGAGGATCGCCGTGAGTTTGAGGCCACCCTGAGACTCCATAGTGAATTCCAGGTCAGCCTGAGCTAGAGTGAGACCTTGCCTCGAAAAACCAAAAAAAAAAAAAAAAAAAAAAAAAAAAAAGAAGAAGAAAGAAGGAAGAAAGGGGGCTGGAGAGATGGCTTAGTGGTTAAGCGCTTGCCTGTGAAGCCTAAGGACCCCGGTTCGAGGCTCGATTCCCCAGGTCCCACGTAAGCCAGATGCACAAGGGGGCGCACGCTTCTGGAGTTCGTTTGCAGTCGCTGGAGGCCCTGGCATACCCATTCTCTCTCTCTCTGTCTCTCTGTCTTTCTCTGCCTCTTTCTCTCTGTGTCTGACTGTCACTCTCAAATAAATAAAAATAAACAAAAAATTTTAAAAAAAGAAAGAAGAAAGGAAGGAAGGAAGGAAGGAAGGAAGAATGAATGAATGAAAGAAAGAAGAAAAAGAGAAGGAGGATAAAGAAAGGAAGAAGAGAGAATTAATGAATGAAAAAAGAAAAGAGAGGGAGGAAGGAAAGAAAAAAGAGAGGGAGGAAGAAAGAAAGAAGGAAGGAAGGAAGAGAGAATGAATGAAAGAAGAAAAAGAGAGGGAGGAAAGAAAGGAAGGAAGAAAGAGAGAATGAATGAAAGAAAGAAGAAAAGAGAAAAAGAGGGACAAAGAAAGAAAGAAGGAAGGAAGGAAGAGAGAATGAATGAGAGAGACAGAGAGAGAGAGAGCTATATTTCCCGAGCGTAGTTTTCAGCGGAAGTAGAACAGGCATCCAGTTGACACGATCGTCCGCCCTCAAAAGCAGCTTGAACCTCACCTGCCAGAGAGTCTGGGGGAGGTAACTCTCCCCGCTGAGACGCTGCCCTACAGAAAGGGGCACTGGCAGGCGCACATTCCACCATGTCACCTGCGTGCTGCTCCAAGAGGGCCAGAGTGCCACCTGGGAAATGGAATCTGCTGCCAGCCAGGCCTTCAGCCACCTCTCTCTCTCTCTCTCTCTCTCTCTCTCTCTCTCTCTCTCTCTCTGGCTGTCCACCCAAGCCTGGAAATCTTTGCTCCTTCACCTTAATGTCAGACAGGTATTTGGGGGAAAATAGATTGCTCCTCGGGATGTTCCCTTGACAACATCCCAATCTTGGAGCTCTAGCTCTTATGTCCACCCTGAGAAGAACCTTGCACAGTCCAGCGTCCAAAGAGGAAGGCCCTTCCCAGGGAACCATGGCCTGGACCTACTCTCTGATAATCGACCCCTAAGTACAGAGGACCAGGCTCCCTACTCTTCCGTTCTTCCGGGCTCAGTCGATGGAGCCAGCAGAAGGTTGGAGGCAGGAGGAGGTAAGGTGGTCATATTCCTTCTACCTGTCTCCAGATTTTACCACTGAACTTCTGAGAGTGTCTGCATCTCCTGGACACAGCTCCAGCCAAGAGACCTGCTTCTTGGGTTTCCAGAAGCATCACTGTGTTTCTTTTCCTTCGAGGTCTAGAGAAAGTCATAGCTCCCCACTGCTGTTGAGCCTCACGACCATCCCTGCCACGTTCCCACAGCTCCATTCAAATCCAGTGTTAAATAAATCCCACCACGGGCTGGAGAGATGGCTTAATGGTTGAGCGCTTGCCTGTGAAGCCTAAGGACCCTGGTTCGAGGCTCAATTCCCCAGGACCCACGTTAGCCAGATGCACAAGGGGGCGCACGCATCGGGAGTTTGTTTGCAGTGGCTGGAGGCCCTGGCGCACCCATTCTCTCTCTCTCTCTCTCTCTCTCTCTCTCTGTATTTGCCTCTTTCTCTCTCTCTCTGTGCACGCATAGGGAGTTCGTTTGCAGTGGCTGGAGGACCTGGCGTGCCCATTCTCTCTCTCTCTCTCTCTGTGTGTATTTGCCTCTTTCTCTCTCTCTCTCTCTGTCACTCTCAAATAAATACATAAAAATAATAATAAAAAGAAATATGTGAGATAAATCAGATTATCAAGAGGTCAGCTTTTGGCTCAACGTTTTGGAGGCTTCAGTCCATCATCAGCTGGCCTCACTGCTTCTGGGCCAGTGGGGAGTCAGCACAGGGTGGCAGGGAGGACACAGCAAGGCAGACTTCTCACTGCACGGCACAGAAGTGAGGGAGAAAAAGAAGGGGGTGGGGCAAGGCCCTGCTATCCCCTTCAAAGCCATGGCCCCCTGTGACCGGAAGACCTCCCACCAGGCTCACGCTCTCTCTCTCTCTCAACATTTCATCCTACGACTTTTAACCATGCCTAGAAGCCAAGCCTATAGCACATGATCCACACTATGGAACTGAGGGTTAGCCTAATCCAGCCCGATCGGGTGCATAGCCACTGAGTTTCACCAGCCCAAGAAGCTCAGAAGAGCGTGCACTCCGGACGCAGGCCCAAGGGTGCTCAGAAGCGAACAGTAACTGGCGCGGCCGGAAAGTCAGGAGCGCAGAGCCAGCTCAGAGTCATGCCCAGGCCTCAGCAAGCCCCGCTCCGGGGCAGAGACGTGACACAGCCCGCCCGCCACACGCTCAGGCTGCTGCAGCTGCGACCCGGCGGGGCCCTGGGAGTGATGGGCACAGATCCCCATACTTATTAACCTTGCCGCTTGTTTCTGTAGTTTATTGTGACAGGACAATGCAATAAGGAGGGAGGTAATCAAAAAGCAATTTTGTAGCAGTAAGCTTAAAGTGACAAACCTCACTTTTCCTAAATAAATCACCATTATTCCCATAAGGCTTAGGACTGACAACTTGGGTTTCCTTAGTAACAGAGGACTCGGCTAAACGCCGTGGTCCAGCGAGAGCGAATGGCATCTGGAAGAAAAACCGATTGCCAAGTACTTCTCCGAGGCCCCCCCACATACACACACACCTTACAGGTGAGGGTAGACCCCATCACCATCCATGGCTACACCACTCTGCATTTGGACTATTCCCCAGGGTCACCCGCGGTGGGTCCATGACGCACGGTCAGTTGTCATTTTGCAGCCACATTAACTTGGTTTTGGAGAGCCACTGGCTCTGCCCGCTCATGGGTTTCAGAACTCCACCATCCGCCTCTCAGCACGGCTTTTGAGGTTTACAAGGTAACGCTCACAAAGGGATGACGAGAAATGTTCCAACGCGTGGTTTCTCCACGCACCAAGAAAGCCCAGTGCTCACGCCGGTGACGGGGAGGTAGGAAACAGGAATAGAGATCGGGAAAGCAGTGATTCCTAGGAAAGTTCCCTCATGAAAACAATGAACTCTGCACTGACTATTACCAATTTCTGCATTTGCAAGGGTTTCTGAATATAGCCCTTTCTGGTATTAAATATCTGTAGTTTTCAGTGAGTTAGCTCCTCCCTCCCTCCCTCCCTCCCTTCCTTCCTTTCTTTTTTCCTCCCTTCCTTCCTTCCTCCCTCCCTTCCTTCTTCTCTCCCTTCCTCCCTTCCTTCCTTTCCTTTTTCCTCCCTTTCTCCCTTCCTTCCTCCCTCCATCCCTTCCTTATTTCTTTCCTTCCTTCCTCCGGCCCTTCATTCCATCCTTCCTTCCTTCCTCCCTCCCTCCCTTACTTCTATTCTTCCTTTTTTCCTTCCTTTTCTTCCTCCTTCCCTTCTTCCTCCCTTCCCTCCTTCCATCCTTCCATCCTTCCTTCCTCCCTCCTTTCCTTCCTTCCTTCCTTCCATCCTTCCTTCCTTCCTCCCTCTCTTCCTTCCTCCTCCCTTCCTTCTTCCCTCCCTTCCTTCCATCCTTCCTTTCTTCCTTCCTTCCTCCCTCTCTTCCTTCTTCCTTCCTTTCCTTCCAGCCCTCCATCCTTTTTTCTTTCTTCCTCCCTTCCTTCCTTCCATCCTTCCTTTCTTCCTTTCTTCTTTCATTCCTCCCTCCCTTCCTTCCTCCCTCCCTCCCTTCCTTCCTTCCTCCTTCCCTCCCTCCCTTCCTTCCTTCCTTCTTCCTTCCTTCCTTCTCTCCTTCCTCTCTCCCTCCCTCTCTTCTTTCCATCCATCCTTCCTTCCTTCTTTCCTTCCTCTCTCCCTCCCTCCCTTCCTTCCACCCTTCCTTTCTTTTTTTTTTTTTTTTTTGGTTTTTCGAGGTAGGGTCTCACTCTAGCCCTGGCTGACCTGGAATTCACTATGGAGTCTCAGGGTGGCCTCGAACTCACGGCGATCCTCCTACCTCTGCCTCCCGAGTGCTGAGATTAAAGGCGTGCGCCACCACGCCCGGCTCCACCCTTCCTTTCTTCCTTCCATCTTCCTTCCTTCTTTCCTTCCTCTCTCCCTCCCTCTCTTCCTTCCACCCTTCCTTTCTTCCTTCCATCTTCCTTCCTTCTTTCCTTCCTCTCTCCCTCCCTCTCTTCCTTCCATCCTTTCTTCCTTCCTTCCACTTCCCTTCTTTGGACACGATCACAATGCACCCACCTCGCTGCAGGCACAGTTCTGCACACACAGGCTCTTACGGTCTGGCTGGCAGGACGGACGTGCATGCGCAGGTGACTGGCACTGTGCCCATCCTTCTGCGGGCTCCAGGAAAGGCTCGTGAAGAGGGCGGGTGGTGCTTCGGGGACGCTCAGGAAGGCTGACTTCCGGAAGGAGGCATGGGGGTTAACATGGGGAACCACTGGCCCAGGACCTGAGGAGGGGCATGAGGTGAAGCAGGCCAGGCGCCTCGATTCTTAGACGGTCTGCAGTGCACAAGGCACGTGGCAGGTCCTGTGCTCCACCCTCAGCACCATGTTGCACCCCGGTCCTCTCCATTCTGCTCCCGCCTTGCGGCCTCTTCCCAGGACGCTCGCCACTGGCCGGCCCGCCGGCTTGGACCACTCCTGCTTCCCATCGTCCTCCTCTGGGGATGGAGACAAGACTCCCTAAACGCTCCACCGTGACGTCTGGCTGCTTCTATTCATGGCCTTTAATAACAGCAAAAGCCCACTTGACACTGGCGTCTCTGTGGTCATTGACTCTGTCCCGTAACCGTCTTCTCTTTTTGTAAAATATTTTATTCTTTTTTATTTATTTATTTGAGAGCAACAGTCAGAGACAGAAAGAGGCAGAGAGAGAGAGAAAATGGGTGCGCCAGGGCCTCCAGACACTGCAAACGACCTCCAGACGCGTGCGCCCCCTTGTGCATCTGGCTAACGTGGGTCCTGGGTAATCGAGCCTCGAACCGGGGTCCTTAGGCTTCTTAGGCAAGCGCTTAACCACTAAGCCACCTCTCCAGCCCCCAGTAACCGTCTTCTCTTAACGTCCTTCTGGTCGAGGAAGACCATTTTCACCAGAGCCTTCCTGCACATGGCCGGCGCTACACAAATACTGAATGAATGAGTGAGTGAACGAATGAATGACGTTCACAGGAAGGGACGGGTAGGCACAGACTGCAAGGCACCAACCCACCGAGGCAGGCTCGAGGCTCCCATCATGGCTTCCTCAACAGCCACCCTCGTCCACTCTCGGCTCTTCATACTGTTCATTTTCTGTCATCGCCGCGCCCGCTGCCCAGGTAGGAGCTCCCCAGAGACAGGGACCACTTCAGTCTCCCCACCCGGGAGCTGCTTGTTGAACACGTGCATGGGCACGAGAGCTGGAGGGGCCTTGTTGGGCTCTAATCCCTATTCCACACAAGAAGAGGACCCGGATTTCCCTTCAAGGATTCCCACCAACCCCTTGCTTGTGACATCCGAGGAGCAAGGCTGTCCTTCTGCTGGCTGCCAGCCTGGCCTCGTCGCATCCGCCTTCCTCTTTGCAAGCTGGCTGCTCCAACGACCCAGAGGCTAGGGGCACCTGTGCATGCACGTGCATAAGGAAGTTGCAGGCTGCAGGAGGAGCAAGAGTGCCAACCGCCCAGCGAGCGCACCAGCCTCTTCCTCCTCGCCCGGCCAGATGGCGGGGCACGCTCTGCGGGGCGGCATGGCTGCACATTTGGCGGGCACGTCACACGGGTGGTCTCACAGTCCGTTGGTGAACGGGAGAGAGGGTGAGGTGCGTGAGAAAAGACCAGAAATGAGAGAATGGGCGCACCAGGGTCTCCTAACATGGGCCCTGGGAAATTGTACCCGGGTCCTTTGGCTCTGCAGGCAAATGCCTTAACTGCTAAGCCATCCCTCCAGCCTATATGTGCCACCTTTGGGTACATGTGCAACCTTGTGTTTGCATCGCCTTGTGTGTCTGGCTTCCGTGGGACCTGGAGAGTTGAACGTGGGCCCTTAGGCTTCGCAGGCAAGTGCCTTAACTGCTAAGCCATCTCTCTAGGCCCTGTTTAACTCTTTTGGTCCGTCTCAGGTAGAGAATCTGCTTTTTACAGACGGCAGCAAATATCAAGAAGACCCAAGATCCATCATAACAAGAAAAATATTAACTGCCTAACACCATTCATCTCCATCTGTTGCAGTCAGGTTCGCATTGCTGGCAGAAATCACCCGACCAAGAGCAGCTTGTGGGAAAAAAAGAGGTTTGTTTTGGTTTACAGACTTGAGGGGAAGCTCCATGATGACAGGGGGAAACGATGGCATAAGCAGAGGGTTGGACATCACCTCTGGCCAACATCAGATGGACCATAGCAACAGGAGAGTGTGCCAAACACTGGTAAGGGGACACTGGCTATAACACCCATAAGCCCGCCCCCAACAATACACCGCCTCCAGGGGGCGCTAATTCCCACATCTCCATCAGCTGGGAACCTAGCATTCAGAACACCTAGGTTTATGGGGACACCTGAATCAAACCATCACATTCCACCCCTGGCCCCCATAAACTATTAACCATCCATGGTATAAAATACAATGCATTCAGTACAACTTTAAAAGTCCCCATAGTTTTTATCAATCCTAATGATGTTCAAACATCCCCATAGTCCAAGTTCTTTTAACTGAGCCATAATACCAATAAAAATATCCCCCCAAATCCCATAATGGCACAGAGTAAACATTCACACTGCAAAAGATGGCACTGGGAACAGCAAAGAAATATTCAACCAATACAAGATTTAAACAGGGCAAACATCAAACTCTGTAGCTCCAAGTCCAACAACTCAAGCCAGTGACCAATCTCCAAGTCCGATAATTCTAACCAGCAACAAGTCTCTGGCGTTCCAATTCCGCCCCTCCAGCTGGGCTACCCACAGTCCTGGAAAACTTCATCCAGGGCCGGCAAGCTCTCCTTGGCAGCCGTCCTGTGGACTTGGAGTCTGTAGTCAGCCCTTCGCCTTACCTACCCTCTGCGTCACTTAGAGCCATGGAGCCGTCCCCCCCTTCTTTCGGTTGAGCTCATTGGAGTTGTGGGCCTGAGTCAGGCTTGAGGGAGCCTGCTTCTCTGAGGAGCTGTGACTTACGGGCCGAGGAAACTTGCCAGAGGAAGAAGCGAGGGTGTTCTGAGAGTGGAGAGGAAGGCCCAAAGACCACCAGGTACGACCCATCACAACAGACCAGCATGGGACACCATGGCTGCACACCCCCACACACTCGAGGGGCCCTTTGGTTTCTGGATGATTTGCTGTTGGAAGCTTCTGGTACACCTGTGTCTGCAGAAGCTTGCCCCGGCTCTGTCACGCATAGGAACATAAAGCAGTGCCGGAGGGTATAATACCTCCCCTGGGTACCCAGGACCTAGAACCTGTCATTCCATTTTTCATGCCCTGGTGCCTTCTTAGAAAAACTATGCTTATACTTGAGGGCATGACTAAGTAGAACCTAAAAGGTTTCTTGAACATGGCTCTGTGATACGGCAATCGTCAAGACAACTGAGACAATTAGTAAGGGATGAGTGGTGGGCAGGTGCTACATGCAGTGTGGACACACCGGACCACGTCGGATGATTTATGTTCCAAGAGAGGGTATGCAACTGAACCTTACAAAATGTGTATTCTGAGCCGGGGCGTGGTGGCGCACGCCTTTAATCCCAGCACTCGGGAGGCAGAGGTAGGAGGATTGCCGTGAGTTTGAGGCCATCCTGAGACTGCATAGGGAATTCCAGGTCAGCCTGGGCTAGAGCGAGACCCTACCTCAAAAAAAAAAAAAATGCTTATTCTGGAATTTAGTATTTAATATTTTTGGACTTATGTTAATCTTGGGTAACTGAAACCAGTAAAGGGAAACTGGAGAGAAAAGGAGGTGACCACAGTGTTTACTACTTGCCCTGCTGTATGCTGGGCACCAGGCCACTGGCTGACCTTATAAGGGACGCCCAGGCAATGTCCCAGGCTTCAGAGAGCACATGACCTTAGGGAACAGTACCATAAGAAAAGGGGCCAGTTGAATACTAGGATCAGATCTGTGATGAAGGTTGTTGGGGGGGGGGGACAACGGGAATGGGGCTTGACCCCCAACGGAAGTACGGAGGAAAACTTGGCAAAGACAAAACAGGAACGAACTTCAAAGGTAAGAGTTGCGCATCCGTTCTTATGAAGCTGCAAAGGCTTTGGGAAAATTCTGTTTCTCAGAGTTTCGATGAGCCTGCGTCTGGTGTAATCAGCATGAGCTTAGTATGAGGCAAGGCCTCACCATGCACACACCCAACACTTGGTAAATTCTCTCTAAGCGTCGGACCCTGTTCTTGCATTCAAAGCCAATCATCATCACATATTTTCAATTTTTTTAATCTTTTTTTGTTCATTTTTATTTATTTATCTGAGAGTGACAGAGAGAGAGAGAGAAAGAGGCAGATAGAGAGAGAGGGGGAATGGGTGCGCCAGGGCCTCCAGCCACTGCAAACGAACTCCAGACGCGTGCGCCCCCTTGTGCATCTGGCTAACGTGGGTCCTGGGGAATCGAGCCTCGAACCGGGGTCCTTAGGCTTCACAGGCAAGCACTTAACTACTAAGCCATCTCTCCAGCCCATGTTTTCAAATTTTATTACTTAAAACTTTTAATTTATTTTGGTTTTTCAAGGCAGGGTCTCACTCTAGCTCAGGCTGACCTGGAATTCACTCTGTAGTCTCAGGGTGGCCTCGAACTCATGGCCATCCTCCCACCTCTGCCACCCCGAGGACTGGGATTAAAGGCATGCGCCACCATGCCTGGAGGTCTATTATTTAATTTTTGAGAGAGAGAGAGAGAGAATGGGTGCACCAAGGCCTTTCAGCCTCCTTGAACAAACTCCAGGCATGTGCGCCCCCTTGTGCTCATGTGTGACATTGCATGCTTTCGACACTTTAAAAAAAATAAATTCCTTTATTTTTATTTCTTTATTTGCAAAGAAGAGAGAGCGAGAGCAGGGGGGAGAGGGAGAGGCAGAGAGAACATGGGCACACAAGGGACACTTTTGCATCTGGCTATACGTGGGACGTGGAGGATTCGAGCATGCATTCTTAGGCTTTGCAGGCAAGCGCCCTAACTGCTGAGCATCCCTGCAGCCCCGTCCGTCATCGCAATGGGCAGTAGGGCAGGGCCAGATCCTTCAGCGAGGGCTCCACGTGCAGACAGTTCATGGAGAGCTCAAAGGGCACAGGCAACCCCGGGAAGAGGACAGCGACCGGTGACCACATCGTTAAACCAAGCGTGGTCAGGATAGCACCGGGGAAGGTGTGGCACACGTGGCTGGGGATGACCGTGGTCCAGGGGTCAGGGGTCTGGGACAGTGATCCCCCTATCTATCAGTCCTTGACTGTCCCCAGGAGTCTGGGCCTACAGTGAACAAGCAAAGGGGTTCTCAAGGCCCAAGGACAGCCCTCCACAAAAGCTGTACGTGGTCGCAGATAGGTGAGCAGAACTTGCTATAAATACCATGGCGCGGAGCGGGGGCCAACTGAGGAAGTGTCTTAGCAGTTAAGACACTTGCCTGCGAAGCCTAAGGACCCGGGTTCGATTCCCCAGGACTCACATAAGCCAGGTGCACAAGGTGGCACACGCGTCTGGGCTGGAGGCCCTGGCGCGCCCATTCTCTCTCTCTCTTTCTCTGCCTCTTCCTCTCTCTCATTCTTCTCTCACACACAATAAATAATAATAAACTTTTCAAAAACAGGGAAAAAAAAGTAAGTACTACGGGGTCTGCAGGCATAGGAACTTAAGGACTGAGCACGTCTGCGATAAGCCCCAGACATCAGGAAATTTGCCCAAGATCACACAGCTATCAAAGTGGAAGAGCAGGAATTTGAACCCCAAGCAGTGTGGCTCCGGAACCCCAATATACATGCCAGTCGTACAAAGCGAAGCTCTTTTCCTGGTTGTCATTGCCATCGTGGTTATAGTCCCACCTCTGCAGACCCAAACCCACCCGTAAGCGTTCAAGTCATCCATTGTGCCCGGGCAGGTGCTGGAAAGGGGGAGACCGGGAACTGGGGGCTCTGGGTTCAAGTCCTAACTGCCCGCTTCACCAGACACACGCTTCTTCCTCTCTGGCACCGATCTCGTCACTTCGAAGAGGTGTGGGGTCAGATGCTTGCTAAGGACGTTTCTCTGACATCCTTCACTCCTCTCACCAAGCACGGTGCCCTCCTGGTGGCCCAGCCAGCGGGCGTCTCTCCTTTCAGCACCTCCGCCCCCTCAGATGGCACACTCCCGATTAACCAGGACTGACGGGAATTTATGATCTCACAACATCCTTCTCACCGGGGACAAGAGGAAATTAAATCGCTCACTGGAGTTGGTAACAGATGGTTGGTGCCACATTCTTTCTGATGGGGACTTCCCCCAGAGAGGGTAATTGAGGGCATCCTGTCACATGAAGGGGACCGGGGGTGGGGGGGTGGGGGTAGGGAGAGTGAAGGATGTCTGGAGAACTCCTTTGGCATGTCACTCTGATGTGTCCCTGTTTCTCAGTGAAGAAGAAAAATCAGATAACTCTCAGAAGGAACGAACTATGGCAGTTTTATTTTATTTTATTTATTCATTTATTTGAGAGAGAGAGAGAGAAAAAAATACAGAAATAGGCAGGTAGAGAGGAGAGACAGAGAATGGTCACACCAGGGACTCCAGGCCACTGCAAACAAACTCCAGATGTGAACTCCCCCTTGTACATCTGGCTTACGTGGGTCCTGGGGAATCAAACCTGGGTCCTTTGGCTTTGCAAGCAAGAACCTTAACTGCTGAGCCCCCCCCCTCTCTCTCTGTCATAAAAATGATTAAGCTGGGCTGGAGGGATGGCTTAGTGGTTAAGGCGTTTGCCTGCAAAGCCAAAGGACCCAGGTTCAATTCCCCAGGGCCCACGTAAGCGAGATGCACAATGTGGTGCACTCATCTGGAGTTCATTTGCAGTGGCTACAGGCCCTGGCGTGCCCATATTCTCTCTTAGTCTCCTCTCTCTCTCTCTCTCCCTCTCTCTCTCCCTCTCTCTCTCCCTCTTTCTCTCTCTCTCTCGCTCTGCTTGCAAATAAATAAATAAACAAAAATTTCAACAATTATAAAAATAAAGTAAATGGAAAGAGTTTATCTCAACCTCCAGTCGCTGAAGGTCGAGCGCATCTTGGTAAGTGAAGCAGGGCAGGGCAGGAGCCACCGGGTCATCGTCACACCAGGGGCGAGGCAGTGCGGGCAGAACAGGAAGCAGGACGGGCAGTAAGTCCTCCAGGCCTGTGCCCAGTGCCACACTTCTCCCAGCCAGGCTCCACCGCCCGAAAGTCCCACAACCATCCCAAAGAGCCGAGGACCATCTGTGCCGACACGTTAGCCTGTGCACGCCAAATCCCACCATATAGTAAGTCATTCAATTCTAGCCATCAAAGCTCAATAACTGGACAGAATGAACATTATATATATATATACCTCCTTGGCATAGGAAGACACTTGCAGCCCAGCAGGTAATGAGGGATCTACCGACCACGTGACAGCATGCTGTTTGGGGTTCTAGAAAACAGTCCCTGACTCCACGCGGGCCAGGGTCCCCACAGCAGGGGGTGCTGGAAGGGGGGCAGGTGATCCCGCTGCATCCTGATCGTTCCCATCTCCAGTTATTTATTATATGTGCCTCCCAAGACAAGCCTGCACATTCCCTTCTGCTCTGCAATGGCAAAGGCCTCTAGGGCTGGAGGATTCGAGAAGCCTGGTCGTGTGGCCACAGATCCTGTCAGAACAAAGAAAAAAAACCAACAACGGAGCTCATCTCTCCCGGAGGACTGGACACTTTCCTGCACGAAGTGATGGGTTTAACATCCTCTTCTCCATTCTCCTCAGAAGGACAGCCAGGCTCGGGGGAGCAGGGAGGGGCGTTTGAAGCAGCCACAGGACACGGGCCTTGCCAGCGTACCCTCTGAGGTAGTAAAACCCTCAGATGGACGGCACCCCGGGGCCCACTTTCACGTGGAGTGACTCACCATTTTGATCGGCCTAGAACTGTCCTGACCTTAGAACTGAAAGCTACCAATCACAGGACATGCTTAGTCCTGAACAAGAGTGCCTTCTACAGTTGTCGCGAAGCTACCTCACTCCCTCTGTTACAATCTCTGTATCTCGTACCACTTTTTTGTTGTTCTTGTTGTTACAGTCACAACAGTTGTGAGACATTAACTAGAAATTGGTTGTTTTTCATCTGTTCTACTGGACGGTAAGCTTCATGAAAGCATCGTGTTTGTATCCCCTGCTCCTAACCCATAACAAAAGTGGCGTCTCAGTAAGTCTCTCATGAATGCATTGCTCGGTAAATGCTTCTTACATGTTAAAAATATGTAGGGAGCCGGGCGTGGTGGCACACACGCCTTTAATCCCAGCACCCGGGAGGCAGAGGTAGGAGGATCGCCGTGAGTTCGAGGCCACCCTGAGACTACAGACTCCAGGTCAGCCTGGGCTAGAGTGAAACCCTGCCTTCAAAAAAACAACAACAAAATAAATAAATAATAAATTAATAAATAAATCACCATAGCCGGGTGTGGTGGCACATGCCTTTAATCCCAGCACTCGGGGGGGGGGGTAGAGGTAGGAGGATCGTCGTGAGTTCGAGGCCACCCTGAGACTGCATAGTGAATTCCAGGCCAGCCTGCACGAAAGTGAAACCCTACCTTGAAAAACAAACAAACTAACTAAATAAATAAATAAATAAAAATAAATCCCCACGCTGCGACGGCTTGTCTCCAGAATGTTCCAGAGGCTGGCAAGCCGCTCGTTTGTTCTTCCCATGATTCCTAGCAAATAGTGGGAGGTAGCTCTGCACAGACCAAGAGGATCGTGACGGGACGACACTGCCCTCAGTACGCCAGCCAAGGGCCGGCCATTATTCATTCACAGGTAATGACGGATCAACCACTTGGAGCCTTCGGAGGAAGGAAAAATCAAAGAAAGGGAGGCTTAAGAAAAGCAGCAAAGGGTGGGCTGTTGGAACAGCACCTGCTCCTCGGGAGGAAGGAAGTGACGGTGCCTTGCAAAGTCGATTTAGAAGTGTTTTGAAATACGTCAGCCAGTGATCGAACACGAAGTCGTTTGTCAAAACGAGAAGAGAAGAGAGAGTTGATCAACTTTTCAGTCTCAGTAAACTTCGCCGCTGTGTGCCATTTTTTCCCATAGCCAGTCACATGTTGCAAGAGAGATTTCTGAATTTTAAAAAAAAAAATCTATGCGTGACAGGCTGCATGTCTCGTGGCAGAGCAGTCACTGAATGCCGTATAGCCTGAGTGTGTAGTAGGCCTTATCATCCGGGTTTGTGTGAGCATACTTGGCCCCAGAGTCTGTCCCCATGGTTACGTGACACGCCACTGCACATGCGTGCATCTCTGTGCGTGTGTCATCACTGTATGGGCGCACACCGCTGCAGGTGCACGTGTCTCTGTCTGCGCCCGCGTCACGGTGCGTGCACGCGTCACGGTGCGTGCATGCATCAGTCACTGCAATGCACGGATCGCTGTATACACGCACTCCTCTCTGTGTGGGCACGCATCTCTGTGTGGTCATGCATGTCTGCATTGGCACACATCTCTGCATGGGCACTGTGGTGGTTTGATTCAGGTGTCCCCCATAAACTCAGGTGTTCTGATGCTAGCTTCCCAGCTGATGGAGAGTTGGGAATTAGCGCCCCCTGGAGGCGGTGTGTTGTTGGGGGCGGGCTTATGGGTGTCATAGCCAGTGTCCCCTTGCCAGTGTTTGGCACACTCTCCTGTCGCTATGGTCCACCTGATGTTGGCCAGGGAGTGATGTCCACCCTCTGCTCATGCCATCGTTTTCCCCTGCCATCGTGGAGCTTCCCCTCAAGCGTACAAACCAAAATAAACCTCTTTTTCCCACAAGCTGCTCTTGGTTGGGTGATTTCTAACAGCAATGCGAACCCGACTGCGACAGGCACGCATCTCTATGGGCACACATCTGTGTACATACACACACATCTCTGTATTGTGCACACATCTCTGGAGAGAAACAAGTATCACATTCTCTCATATGTAGAACGTGTGTGTGTGTGAGAGAGAGAGAGAGAGAGAGAGAGAGAGAGAATGTAGAAAGGGGAGCTACTTGAGGAGAAGGAGACCAGCACAGGAGAGTAGGAGGGACGGGGAAGGTAGCAGGGTTTATAGAAGAAAAAAGTATAATCATATGTGTGTATAAAAGTCTCATAATGAAATCCATTGGCCTGTATGCTAACTTAAAACATTAATAATAATAATAATAAAGACCCACTCCAAGCAGCCAAAGCAAGAGGCATCTCAGACCAAGTGTGCAGGAGGCTGGGCCAGATGGCTGGAGGGAGGAGCTGACCCGGACTCAGGGGTTCACCTTGAGCAAGTGGCTGCACGGGGCAGCTTTGGGAACAGCCGAAGGGGCTGGCTGAAGATGCCAGGCAGATCTGCGGAAGGGCATTCCCCAGCAGGCACGGGGAGGCTGGCTCCTGAGCTTGCCTGTGCCTGTTTTCAGAGTGTCTGCCTTCCACCAGGTCCTGGTACGGAGACCGACTGCGCAAGCGCCCCTAGCTCGGGCCGCTCCTGCATCCTACAGTGCTCCAGACAAGATGATCCTCCCTGTCGCAGTCAGGGTCGCATTTGCTGGTAGAAATCACCCGACCAAGAGCAGTTTGTGGGAGAAAGAGGTTTATTTTGGCTTACAGGTTCGAGGGGGAAGCTCCACGATGGCAGGGAAAATGATGGCATGAGCAGAGGGTGGACATCACCCCCTGGCCAACATTAGGTGGACAACAGCAACAGGACAGTGTGCCAAACACTGGTAAGGGGACACTGGCTATAACACCCATAAGCCCGCTGTCAACAATACACCGCCTCCAGGAGGCGTTAATTCCCAAATCTCCATCAGCTGGGAACCTAGCATTGAGAACACCTGAGTTGATGGGGGACACCTGAATCAGACCACCACAGGTAATAATTGGCCCAGCTTTTAGGTTAGAGCTCTGGTTATGGGGTCTGCCTAACCAATCACTGTTTCGCTGGTCAGGCTGAGGGACAGGGGTGGGCTGAATTGCATACTGGAAGCGCTAAGCTCACACAGACATCGTCGTGCGCTGGAAGACCCCAGGAGAGCATTATCAATGGTCACAGCAGAGTCTCCTGGGCAGGAGTTGAATGGAAGCCCAGATGGGGCAGGGATGACCACAGAGTATGCAGGTGAGGGAAGGGTCAGGGAGGTTGGGAGTAAGAATTAATTTAGATTTGTATTTTGCAAGTCGAGGCCCTTTTGATTATTATTTATTTTTTATTTTTATTTTGTGACCTGTGTAACTTAGGCTCAGAGAGCCAGGCTTGGAGATTCTTCTCCAAGTGGTCTTTGTAATATGTATTGAGTCACCAAATACTTAGAAGGTCCCTGCTGTGTGTGAACAGCCCCCACTAGGTGTAATGTGACTCAGAATCACCTTAGTGACTGGGCTTTCAGACCTCACAGCAGACAACAAAGTGAGGGTTTTTCTGTTGTTTTTGGGGGTTGGGGGGTGGGTTTCGAGGTAGAGTCTCACTCTGACCCAGGCTGACCTGGAATTCACCATGCAGTCTCAGGGTGGCCTCGAACTCACAGCGATCCTCCTACCTCTGCCTCCCGAGTGCTGGGATTAAAGGCGAGCACCACCACGCCCCGCTAAAGTGGGCATTTTGGCAGGTTAGGTGCAGGAGCCGGAATTTGTTTAAAATTAAAAGCACTCTAGTGGACCCCAGCAAGCAGCCAGGGCTGAGACTACTGCAGTCATTGTCTCTCTCAGTTAAACCTCACAGCGCCCCCTGGAGGCTGCAGTACTCTTGTTTCACAGGGATTAAATGGCAGCTGGGTCGAAGCAGAGCCAGGACCCATGCTTTAATTTATGGGACTGAAAAAATACACTCATACCTGATAGGCAATAACCTGATATAGCTTAAAAAAAAATTCTTAGGTTGGAGGGATGGCTTAGCGGTTAAGGCACTTGCCTGCAAAGCCTAGGGACCCAAATTCAATTCCCCAGAACCCACGTATGCCAGATGCACAAGGGGGCACATGTGTCTGAAGTTCATTTGCAGTGGCTAGAGGCCCTGGCACACCCATTCTCTCTCTCTCTCTCTCCCTCTCGCCACCTCTTTCTCTCAAATAAATAAAAATAAAACATTTAAGGGCTGGAGAGATGGCTTAGTGGTTAAGGTGCATGCCTGTGAAGCCTAAGGATCCAGGTTCAATTCTCCAGGTCCCACGTAAACCAGATGCACATGGTGGCACATGCATCTGGAGTTTGTTTGCAGTGGCTAGAGGCCCTGGTGTGTTCATTCTCTCTCTCTCTCTCTCTCTCTCTCTCTCTCTCTCTCCTCTCTCTTCTGTCTCTCGTAAATAAAAAAAATAAATCTGAGGGCTGGAGATATGGCTTAGTGATTAAAGCACTTGCCTGCAAAGCCAAAGGACCCAGGTTTGATTCCCCAGGACCCATGTAAGCCAGATGCACAAGATGAACAATGGATTTCATTTGCAGTGGCTGGAGGCCCCAGCACACTCAATCTCAATCTAAATCCCTCTCTCTTTCTCTCTCTCTCTCTCTCAAATAAATTAATAAAAAAAATTTAATACTTTTTAAAAATCTTAATGGCTGATATCCAATACTGTTTCCCTTTTCAGAGGAGGGTGAGACAGGAGGTACGCTGTTGGAAGAAAGCCACACCGGGAGTGTCAGATTCCAGACTCTTAAGTTCGAATTTACTGCTCGCAGCCAGGCTGTGTTTCGCTGCGCAGTGGGAATATTGATCCGGAGGAGGAAGGCGGGGAGACGGCAAGAGGCAGACAGCATTCTCTTATTCCCCAGGCTGGAAAGGCAGACCCTGCATCGCACGGAGGAAGCCAGGAGAGACCCAGCAAGTGTCCCTCACCAGCCACCTCTTCGTGTCTGCGCATTTGCTCAGTCTCGGTGACAGCCAGACCCCTTATTAAGCAGCAGCCGGTGCCATCTTGCCTGCTGCCCCCGCTGAACTTACACAGTTCACGTTGTAGGGATTAGTGGGGGGACGTCCATCCACCCCGAGGCGGAACAATAACAACACGGAAGCCGATGGGGAAGGCAGTTGTCTCGCCAGCTTGAGAGATAACGAAGTTGACATTTAAGTGGTTGCCGTGGCCTCCCTGTCACTGAGCCTCATCATTAATTTAACCGTCTCTGTTATAGACTTTCCATCCGGTCCTGGAGGGATGGGGATTGGGTGGACTTCTGGTCCCCTGCGGCCCATTAAAGATGTAGAGGTGTGGGGCTGGAGGGATAGCTTAGCGGTTAAGGCATTTGCCTGCAAAGCCAAAGGACCCAGGTTCGATTCTTCAGGACCCACTTAAGCCAGATGCACAAGGGGGTGCATGTGTCTGGAGTTCATTTGCAGTGGCTGGAGGCACTGGCATGCCCATTTTTTCTCTCTCTCTTTCCCTCCCTCTTTATCTCTCTCAAATAAATAAAATATATTTTTAAAAATTTAAGAAAAATGTAGAGGTGTTTTCTTCTCCCTATCCCCTACCCCAGTCTTCTGAAATCCACTGTCCAATTCCTGCAACTCAAATGACATTCCTGCTATTGGATGGGAATGTGCAAAGCAAGAAGGACCCGCCGAGACCCACGTGCTGCCAATGGAGAGATGCTACATGTTCGGTGCCCAAGACGGATCACTTACTCTTTCACACCCTCATTGATTCAACAGCTTATTACAGATGCCTTCCTTGTGCCAGGTGCTGGGTGCGCGCTCACTGTGAGCGTACTCGACTCCGCCAAGCAGGCTTGGCCCTGACCTCCTTGGAGCTCACAATCCAATGCTGCCCTGTCCAACAGAGTGGCACCAGCCTCGTGTGGTTTCTTTTCTTAAAAAAATAAATGTGGGGCTTAGTGGTTAAGGCGCATGCCTGGGAAGCCTGAGGACCCAGGTTTGATTCTCCAGGTGCCATGTTAGCCAGGTGCACATGGTGGCACATGCATCTGGAGTTCGTTTGCAGTGGCTAGAGGCCCTGGTGCGCCCATTCTCTCTCTCTCTGTCTCAAATAAAAATAAATTGCCAGGCGTGGTGGTGCACACCTTTAATCCCAACACTCAGGAGGCAGAGGTAGATGGATCGCCGTGAGTTCGAGGCCACCCTGAAACTCCATCGTGAATTCCAGGTCACCCTGGGCCACAGCGAGACCCTACCTCAAAAAACAGACAAACAAAAAAGATGTGGAGTTTGATTCCTCCCTCATCTAAGTGCAGGTTTGGGCTTAGTGACTTTCTTCTTCCTTAGATCATGTTCATTTATAATTTTTATTCCTTTTATCTATGAAAGAGAGGGAGAGAGAGAATTGGTGTGCCAGCACCTCTAGCCACTGCAATGACCTCCAGACGCATGTGCCGCTTTGTGTGCATGTGCAACCTTGTGTGCATGCGTCACCTTTGCATCTGGCTTACGCGGGTTCTGGGGAGCTGAACTAGGGTCCTTAGTCTTTGCAGGTAAACTACTAAGCCATCTCTCCAGCCATTATACTTTTATTTTATTTATTATTATTATTATTATTATTATTATTTTGTTTGTTCAAGGGAGGGTCTCACTCTAGCCCAGGCTGACCTGGAATTCACTATGGAGTCTCAGGGTAGCCTCGAACTCACAGTGATCCTCCTACCTCTGCCTCCCAAGTGCTGGGATTAAAGGCATGCGCCACCACGCTCGGCAATACTTTTATTTTTAATAGGCAAATAATACATTTACCATCATACGTTGCATGATGTTGTGAACCACATACACCTTGTGCGTTGGCCAAATCAAACTAAATTATATCTATATCTATATCATCTATATCTATATCTATCTATCTATCTATCTATCTATCTATCTATCTATCTATCTGGTTTACTTCACATAGTTGTCATCTCTTTTTTAAAATATTTTAAACTTTATTTTATTTGAGAGAGAGAAAGAGGTAGGTAGAGAGAGACAGAATGGGTGGCCTCCCGAGTGCTGGGATTAAAGGCGTGCGCCGCCACGCCCAGGCTTTCAAAAGTCCACATCTTAAAAGGAGTATAGAAGGATTTGTAACATATGTTAAAACTCCCACAAGTATGAACTGGGTGGCAAACCCAGAGATCTTCTGAGCAGAGTGCGTGGCAGATAACCAGAGCCGAAGGCACGAAGTCTAGCCATCTAAATGCCACTTGACCACCCAGGTGTCTTGGACCCTACCAGAGGCTTGCTTCTGTAGGGTGAGGAAAATAACTGGACACCCCTGGGGAGGATGGGCAGTTCAACTGTGTAGTGTGAGGTGGGGCACGGAAAGAACTCAGTGTGCGCACAGCCTTTCTCCTAAGAGGGATGTTATGTTTGGAGAGGGAAGAGCGGGAATCACTTCTACTTAGAAACATTGCCAGTGTTAACACAGTTTTTTGTTTGCTTGTTTGGTTGTTTTTTTTTGTTTGTTTGTTTTTGTTTTTGTTTTTTCAAGGTACGGTCTCGCTCTAGCTCAGGCTGACCTGGAATTCACTATGTAGTCTCAGGGTAGCCTCGAACTCATGGCAATCCACCTACCCGTGCCTGCCGAGTGCTGGGATTAAAAGTGTGTGCCAAATAAAATATTTTAAAAGAAAAAGAAGGGCTGGAGGGATGGCTTAGCAGTTAAGGTGTCTGCCTGCAAAGCCAAAGGACACAGGTTCGATTCCCCAGGACACACGTTAGCCAGATGCACAAGGGGGCGCACGTGTCTGGAGTTCGTTTGCAGTGGCTGGAGGTCCTGGTGCGCCCATTCTCTCTCTCTCTCTCTCTCTCTCTCTCTCTCTCTCTCTCTCTCTTTCTTTCTCTGTTAAATAAATAAAATACTTTTTTAAAAAATGTATGCCATCACACCCAGCTTAACGGTAAACTCTTATAGCTAAGTTCAACCTCTGCTATAAACTAAATTTTAGACTAAACCTTCAAATAACTATTTCTGAAAGTGTTAAACCAAAGTTTCCAAAGGCATATTTTAGTGTGAACTAACACTTGTCTTATTAATAATTTTGAAACTGCTTTTTTTTTTAATCTCATGCTTTAAATGTATCTATCCTCGGGCTGGAGAGATGGCTTAGTGGTTAAGGCACTTGTCTGCAAAGCCAGAGGACCCAGGTTCGATTCCCCAGGACCCACGTAAGACAGATGCACAAGGGGCACATGCACCTGGAGTTCATCTACCGCAGCTGGAGGCCCTGGCGTGCCCATTCTCTCTCTCATTCTCTACCTGCCTCTTTCTCTGAATGAAAGAAATAAAGAAAAAAATATATATTTATACCCTCAAATCTTCATTTGTATATGCTTTACACATAAAATGTTAGTACCGAACCAACTACACCATTTATTTACTTTTTTTACATCATTAAAAATTTTTTAGTAGTAATGTACACAGTGTGTATATAGCCAGGTTGGTACCATCGTTAGCCTCTCCCCTCATTGCAGGTTGTGCACTGTGGGGGTGGCCATCAGTTATGGGGGAGAGGCAATGTCTCTGTACATAATGTCCCAACGTGTGGCTCTAACGATCTTTCCGTCCCCCTCTTCTGTGAATTTCCCTGAGCCATGTTGGGTTCGTTTTAGGTCTACTTCAGTGATGGGCTCTTGGGAGCCTCTGTGTCTCTGGATCTCTGGTTTGGTAGGAGTTGAGTGTTCTCTGTGTCTCTCTCCTTCACCCTTGTGCGGGTACTGGGTTCACCAAGCAAGCAGCGTTCTTGCTCATTTCCCCAGTTCCTCTATGGTTTCAGCCAGGGCCCCGGTGAGGTGCGATGGGCTGATTCTCTCCTCAGGTTCTGCATCCACCTGAAAAAGCGAAGCAGATTCTCCAGTGGAGAGTGAGGTCAGCACCGGATAAACGGGAAAGCCATTGTTATTGTAGAGAGAATTTAACAGGTGTGAGCCCTCTTGTGGCCCACGTTGATGCGGAACATCTTCCTTGCTGGCGGAGGCACATGCCCAGAGACCACTGCTTCAGAGTCCAGCTGTTCTTCTTAGGCTTGAGTCTCAGCCTCGTGCTCCCAAAGCAAGCTACAACCAACCAAGGACGGAAAAAAGCAGAGGTGAGTGAGATGGAAGCGAGCAGCGATGGAGACCCGGAGGTGGACTCTCTGCAGAGCCAGAGCTGGGGCTCGGGAGCTGCCGAGGAGGAAGCAGCAGTTGGTTCTGAAGACTTTACGTCGTCCCGGTACCCAAGGGGGGGACAGAAACCGCCCCCTGCCGGGCACGAGCCGGCCAACTTAGGAGGGTATGGCCAGGGGATGCGGAGCCAGCCAGTCCCAAGGTGAGGTGGCTTGATTCAGGCGTCCCCCATAAACTTAGGTGTTCTGAATGCTAGGTTCCCAGCTGATGGAGATTTGGGAATTAGCGCCTCCTGGAGGCGGTGTATTGTTGGGGGTGGGCTTATGGGTGTCATAGCCAGTGTCCCCTTGCCAGTGTTGGGCACACTCTCCTGTTGCTATTGTCCATCTGATGTTGGCCAGGGGGTGATGTCCACCATCGTTTTCCCCTGCCATCGTGGAGCTTCCCCTCGAGCTGTAAGCCAAAATAAACCTCTTTTTCCCCCACAAGCTGTTCTTGCTTGGGTGATTTCTAGGAGCAACGTGAACCTGACTGCCACACAAGGTGAGCAGGGGGGCACACAGCCCAGGGAGTAGTGGGCTCTCTGTTCCTGACCTGCTCCAGAAACCTTTGGTTTTCCACTGTTTGCATTTCCTGTCTCGATGAGAAATGTGCTGATTTTCCTCCTGTCTCTAGACAAATAGAGCCCTGACATACAGTTCACAATTTATGTAACTGTTTTCCCATTCTTCTCTCGGGCTTCTGACACTTGCATACATCTTCCCTCGCTCGGGCGATTTGGGGCGCCCACCCTCATTTCATTTCTTTGTTTCCATCGTTCACAGAAGGCAAATAAATTTGAGGTGGAGGTGAGGTGACTTATCCAGTAGGTAAACTGTCGAGCCAGGACTGACTGGGACTCGGTGCCATCTGAGACCTCTCAACTTCCCGTGCATCTCCAGCGTGGCCTCTTCAGCTCCCTGGCATTTCAGCTCACAGCGATTTGGGGAGGAGTCCCCGAGGGGTTTGCAAAACTCTCAAAAGGTCTCGTCCAGATGGCTTGGCAGAGGTTCCTTCTTAATGAGTACAGTGTTTGTATTGGACAAAAAAAAAAAAGAAAATCTTTCAAGGGGAGAGTACGGATGGTAGATGGAAGTCGTACCTGTGGTCACTATCCTCTGGAATATGTGCACCTCAGAAGGAAAGCTAGGAAGACCTCTGTACCTGCCAGGTGCTCTGGTCTCCACCCCCGGCCCCTGGCTTACAGTTCCATACGCCCTTGCGCCTCAGTTTTAGGTGAGAGCACAAGAATGGAAGTGACAGCTTTCTCTTGTAGGTCTGGCCCACGCAGCTACCCACCTAAAAGCCCTGCGCTCTCTTGCTGTAAGACTGGCATGGTAGTCTTAGAGCCCACGGGTTGGTGAAGCCACTGGCTGGAAGGGACCTGGGTCTCCATGTCACCTCATGGAGAGGACAGCGGCCAGCCACTGAAAACCACTAAAGGATTTAACACGGAGAGAGGTTAAGCCTCTACTGGGTTTTTTTGTTTGTTTGGTTGGTTGGTTAGTTGGTTGGTTTTTCGAGGTAGGGTCTCACTCTAGCCCAGGCTGACCTGGAATTCACTATGGAGTCTCAGGGTGGCCTCGAACTCACGGCGATCCTCCTACCTCTGCCTCCCGAGTGCTGGGATGAAAGGCGTGTGCCACCGTGCCCGGCTAAGCCTCCACTGTTTTTGAACTTCATAGAGAAGAGATAGGCAGAGTGTTTCCCAAAGTATGTCACCTCAGCCTGTCAAGCTGACCTGCCGTGCTTCACTTCCCTCGCTGGAAGTCGGGGGAAAGGACACTGTGCAGTCGCAGGATCTAATACGCCGAAGCCCTCTGAGACCGCGGACAGCGCCGGGTGCCTTGTGGACATCAGGGACAGCTGCCATGACCTCACTTTGCTCATCTGTAAAGTGGGGGTAGTGCATACACTGCTCGCCCCACACCTAAACCACGCCCTGAGGGTGAGACTGCAGGCTGGAAGTTTCGCTCTTGCTCACTCACATGGGAAGCGAGCCCGAGAACGCGTTTCCAGCCGAGAGGTTAAAAAGCTCTGCTCTGGACTGGAGAGACGGCGTAGCGGTTAAGCGCTTGCCTGTGAAGCCTAAGGACCCCGGTTCGAGGCTCGATTCCCCAGGACCCATGTTAGCCAGATGCACAAGGGGGCGCACGCGTCTGGAGTTCGTTTGCAGTGGCTGGAAGCCCTGGTGCGCCCATTGTCTCTCTCTCTCTCTCTCTCCCTCCCTCTTTCTCTCTCTGTCACTCTCAAATAAATAAATAAAAATCTTTAAAAAAAAAAAAAAAAAAAAAAGCTCTGCTCCTCTGGAGTCAGACTGCGTCCCTGTACGGATCGGTGCTACCGAGCAAGGCAGAGATTTAATTACCTTGAGCCTTAGTGCCGTCCCCCGCTGAGATCAGAGCTCCCGAGGAGAGGAGGAGAGGACTGTGGAAGTGACAGGCTGAAGTGTGCAAGACCTAGGGAAGCCTCCAGCACGGTCTGTGAGCCTCTCAGGGCCAGGCAACTTGACAGAGGACAGCCAGCCTCAAGGAAGTTGGTATGATCCTGTCTGTAAAAGGCCAAGGGCTGTGGGGGAATCTGTTTGAATGTGACACCCTGGAGAGCGAGCAGGTGACTCGGTGAGTCTTGCATGATATCCCTGGCATGTAAGCTGCAGGTGATCAGCACACCCACGGGTTCAGTCATGGGTCCTCAGTACACTTGACGGCCACGTGTGCACGTCTCCGTGCGTCTGGACACCTGCTGAGTGCAAAATACAAATGTGTGCACATATGAATGCTGTGTCTGCTCCCCTAGGCCCAAACATGTGTTTGGACATGGCCCGGCGGTCATGGGTCTTGTACGGCCACGTGGCTGCACCTGTGAAAAACCCACGGTTCTGCGGACACGTGAGAGTCCGCACATGTCCTTGCTATGTGCGCCGATACTGTTTGGGAACCTGAGACGTAGCAGGCAGAGTGGCGCTGCCTGCTGGAATCCAGTGGGAATGAGCTGGGCCTAAGAGATCGGGGTCGTAGACGCAGAAGAGACAGGAAGGTTTGGGAGGGAGATGCACTCACCCCCCCCCCCCAGCAAGTGGTGAATTCAGAGGGAGGGAGGAGCACACAGTGGGACAGAGACACAGACCTGGGCTGCAGGAGGGAGAAGACAGCATGAAATGAGCTACACGGCCAAGCAGTCCCAGGCAGGATAGCATCCCTCAAGGTCCAGAGGTTTCCCCAGTGCCAGAGATGCGGCCTTAAAGCTGTTAGCCCGGCCACATCATGGAGAGGGATGGAAGATGTTGGCGTGGGTGCCCTCATGCACATTTAGCATTTACGCAGGGCTTGTCTTGAGCTGGACATGGGATACAACTGAACCTCAGGGACACTGACTTTCTTTTAAATATTCTTTTGTTTGTTTGTTTTTTGTTTTTCGAGGTAGGGTTTCACTCTGGCCAAGGCTGACCTGGAATTCACTATGTAGTCTCAAGGTGGCCTCGAACTCACTGCGATCCTCCTACCTCTGCCTCCCCAGTGCTGGGATTAAAGGTGTTCGCCACCACACCCAGCTTTCTTTTAAATATTTTATTATTATTTATTTATTTGATAGAGAAAGAGGGAGAGAGTGAGAGAATGGGCGTGCCAGGGCCTCCAGCCACTGCGAACAAACTCCAGACACATGCACCCCCTTGTGCATCTGGCTAACGTGGGTCCTGGGGAATCGAACCTGGGTCCTTTGGCTTTGCAGGCAAATGCCTTAACCGCTAAGCCATCCCTCCAGCCCCCAAGGACACTGACTTTCATTCAGTTTGTACAGCACCTACTCCATGAGGTGTTTGGAAAGGACTAGAATGAAGGGAAATTATTTCCTCTTGCCCTTGAGGTTCTAATCATTATTATTATTATTTTGTTTTTTCGAGGTAGGGTCTCACTCTAGTCCATGCTGACCTGTAATTCACTATGTAGTCTCAGGCTGGCCTCGAACCCACAGCAATCCTCCTACCTCTGCCTCCCGAGTGCTGGGATTAAAGGCGTGCGCCGCCACACCCGGCAAGGTTCCAGTGTTCTATGCATGGACGAAAAGAGGAAAACATGCCCTGCAGAGAAAAATTATCAACAACCAAAAGCAGGGCCTTCAGAATTCTACTGACTAAATCTGCGTCAAGCCTGAAGTCTGCCCTTCACGAGTTGTGTGTTCTAAGCAAGTTACCTCCCTCAGTCTCTTTCCCCTCATCTCTGAGATAACACCGGTCTCTCTAGGTTGTAGCAGAAATTAGAGGGATAAATATGCGATGAGTTATATAGTAAATTATAAAATACAAAGCACACCTTTAATCCCAGCACTCGGGAGGCAGAGGTAAGAGGATCATTATGAGTTCGAGGCCAGCCTGAGACTACATAGTGAATTTCAGGTCAGCCTGGACTAAAGTGAGACCCTACCTCGAAAAACAAAGCATACCTGGTAGATGTGAGCTGGCCAGGCAACCCCAGGGGAAGGTGAGAACTGACCAGGGTCCAGGAGAGGATGTGATGCTCCCGAACCGTGTTCCCACACCCAGCAGTGTCCAAACACCCAGCTCTGTGGAATCCTTGAGTGTGAGAACAGGAGGTTACCTTAGAGAAGCAGGACTCTGACCCTCGTGGCGCTGGCCACTGTTTGCAGAGCAAGCCGCTAACAGTGGGAGGCCGACCACCTATGCTTTTGCATGTAGTCTGGGCCTGGCTTGTCAGCAGAGCTGCTGTTGGTCAGCCCGACACCTTTGGCATGACTCCCTCATTGGACCACAGGCCCGCTCTATGGGAGGGAATACATGCCTGGTACTGAAAACCTCATCAAAAGCCTAGGGCAGGGGAGGTCATGTGACTTAGGGGTATAAAGCCTGCTCTTGTCTGGCTACATGTATATATTATTCTCACCAAACTGCCCTGAAAGCACTACACTTAATGTGCATATTCATATATATGTATTTTATTATTATTATTATTTTGAGGTAGAGTACCACTCTGGCCCAGGCTGACCTGGAATTCACTATGTAGTCTCAGAATGGCCTCAAACTCACGGCAATCCTCCTACCTCCGCCTCCCGAGTGCTGGGATTAAAGGCGTGTGCCACCACACCTGACTCATTCATATATTAATGCTACACTCACTTTTGGTTAGAAAAGCTTCTCTTTTCAGATGCTGGTGACCCAAAAGTGCTAAGAAGAAGTGACAGAGGAGTGCCCAGCACTGAAACATCTCTATCACACCCTCCAAGGCTCACCATTGCAGAAGAGGTGGCAGAAAGAATGTAAGAGCCAAAGGAAGGGTAGGACTCCTTATAATGCAACTTCCCAGAGAGAAATTGGCCTCTATCTCCATGACCTTGCAGTGCCTAGCACTGCCTTCACAAGACCCTCATAACAGAAGAAAAAGATGATGACATCAAAATAAAAGAGAGACTGAAGGAGAGAGGGAGGGGATAGGATGGAGAGCGGAGTTGTAAAGGGGAAAGTGGGGGAGGGGAGGGAAATATCATGGTTTACTGTCCGTAAGTATAGAAGTTGTCAATACAAAATTTGAAAATAAAAAAGAAATTATCAGGGCTGGAGAGATAGATGGCTTAGCAGTTAAGTGCTTCCCTGTGAAGCCTAAGAACCCTGGTTTGAGGCTTGGTTTCCCAGGACCCACGTTAGCCAGATGCACAAGGGGGCGCACGCGTCTGGAGTTCCTTTGCAATGGCTGGAGGCCATGGCGCACCCATTCTCTACCTATCTATCTACCTCTTTCTTTCTCTGTCTGTCACTCTTAAATAAGTAAATAAATAAATAAAAATAAACAAAAACTAAATAAAAATTAAAATAAAAAAGAGCTGGGCGTGGAGGCTCACACCTTTAATCCCAGCACTCAGGAGGCAGAGGTAGGAGGATTGCCATGAGTTCGAGGCCACCCTGAGACTCCACAGTGAATTCTCGGGCAGCCTGACCTAGAGTGAGACCCTGCCCCGAAAAAAACAACAAAAAAACAAAAACAAAAGAAATTATCCTTCAGAGCTCTGAGTGGGTTAAGCCCCTGGTCCCCACTGTGGGCTGTCGGCAACTACCACAGTGTGAAGGCCTCCTTTGCATAAGCATCAACCTGAGCTCAGCATCCAGCACAACAGACACTCTGAAACGCTGCCTCCCTGCAGGAAGAGGTCCCCCAGAGCAAGGGCATGAAAGCAATGGCGGACACCATTACACTCGGGTCCCACGCACACATAACATGTGCTGTGACTCATGTAGTCATGTGACGACTGTATGAGATCCAAGGTTTCATTAAAGCAATGGAGATTCCATTACACTCGGGTCCCACGCACTTAACATGTGCTGTGACTCATCTAGTCATGTGACGACTGTATGAGATCCAAGGTTTCATTAAAGCAATGGAGATGCCATTACACTCGGGTCCCACACACACTTAACATGTGCTATGACTCATCTAGTCATGTGACAACTGTATGAGATCCCAGGTTTCATTAAAGCAATGGAGATTCCATTACACTCGGGTCCCACACACACTTAACATGTGCTGTGACTCATCTAGTCATGTGACGACTGTATGAGATCCCAGGTTTCATTAAAGCAATGGAGACGCCATTACACTCGGGTCCCACACACACTTAACACATGTCATGTGACGACTGCATGAGATCCAAGGTTTCATGTAAGGAAACCGGGTTGGGGGAGGGGACGAAGTTGCTAACTTGCCTACCTGCCTAAGGTCCCCCCTGGAAACACAGCTGGCAGACAGGCGGCTGCACACACTCTGGCCAGAAGTGCTTCTTGTCCAGTCAGAAGCCAGAAATAGGAACCAAAGAGGAAGCCCAAAGTTTCGGGATGAGCAAACCATGGGGGCACATGGTGGCTGTAAGGAAACGCCTCTAGCCGGAGCGTGGTGGCGCACGCCTTTAATCCCAGCACTCGGGAGGCAGAGGTAGGAGGTTCGCCGTGAGTTCGAGGCCACCCTGAGACTACAGAGTGAATTCCAGGTCAGCCTGAGCTAGAGCGAGACCCGACCTCGAAAAACCGAAAGACAAAGAAAAAAAGAAAAGGCCTCTGCGATATTTGACTTTAAGGGAACATTGCTGACCAATGACCCCCACAATCGCTCTGGCCCGCCCAGCCCCTCCTTGCGCATGCACCATACTCGTCTTAGGTTACTTTTAGCCAAAGGAGGAGCCAGGTGGGGACATGGGGCTCCTGTCACGGGCCCCCTCGGCCACCCAAGTCTGCGCCTTCACCTTTGGGGACGGCAGGGGGTGGGGAGGCTCCTTCAGAAGGAACTCTCTGTGGCGCGGGGGTCCCCTGGTATGCAGGAATCTTCCAGTAAGTCAGCACACTGATCAATACCCAGCCGGGCTGTGCAGATCCAGTCCCGGGTAGAGTGCCTCCGTGAGCACGGGGGTAGGACCACAGAGACTTGGGTCACAACCTGGCTGTGATTCAGCAGGCCAGCAGCTCCGGCCACTCTCAGGTGTGCTGACACTCAGATTCCTCATCTGTAAACAGTGATGACCGTTAGGTCAGGACAAAACGGAGTCACCGAGGGCAGCAGGAGGGCTACAGAGACATAAGGAAGAGGGTCATCCACATTCCTCAGGGAACCACCCAGCCGTTATCCCTTCCTTCCTAACAGTGCCTCAGGTCTAGGTTTCCTGCCCCCTTTCTTGCTCCCTTATCTCTCAGGTCAGGTCACTGTTCTGATCTCACACTCTAGCTATTTCTCTTCCTCGCTTTCCCCCAACTGAAGAGCTCTATAAAGCCCACTGTTTGTAAGCCCAAATTGACTGCTCCGCTCTTGAGAGTCAGTCCTGGCAGCTTGTGTCCCCCCCCCGCCCCGAAAAAAAAAAACAAAAACACCTTCCATCTTTGCCTCAGAGAGGTCTCTGTGGTCTTGGTCACTCCTGAACCTTACAATGACCATGCCTAAGTCTTCAAAGCTATAGTGAAAAAAAAAAAATTTTTTTTAAATACATGTATTCTTTTCAAAAGTGTCTGGCACATTATAGAATTAAGTATCTTCCTGGCCCCTGCCGCCCACTCAATTGTAGCAGCACTCACTGGCGGGATGAGCTGACTTTCTGGCTAAACTGGAAAAAAAAAAAACACAAAAAAAGTTACTCACACCCTGTTCCCTTGCTCTGCCTGTCATCTTTCTTCCCGGTTCCCCGCCGACGATCAGACACAGTGCTGTTCTGGTCACCGGAGCCACCCACTGCACAAGGAGGAGAGGAATCTGGGGGGACCGGGGTGGCTTTGCAGCAGGAATGGGAACAGGTGTACAACCAGGTCGCTGTCACTCAGTAAAGTCAAGTCTGCAGTAAGAGGCACAGGGGCCGGCACGCGACAACACGCTTCTAGAATGTCCACACCCAACTGCATAGCATTTGACAAAATAAATAATTTTTCTACATATGACTTGATGTTTTTTGGGGGTTTGTTTGGCTTGTTTTAAATTTTAGTTATTTTGGTTTTGTTTTGTTTTGTTTTTGAGGTAGGGTTTCACTGTAGTCGAGGCTGACCTGGAATTCACTCTGTCATCTCAGGGTGGCCTTGAACTCACGGTGATCCTCCCACCTCTGCCTCCTGAGAGTGGTTTTTTATTTTATTATTATTCTGAAATAGTTCAGGCATACGGAAAAGACTGCACAACCACACAGCATTAAACACGAACCCTTTCCTTCTCTTCCCCACTGGTTACCTCCCTATTGAATCTGGGGTTTGTCATTCCCTAGTGGGTTTTTAGACTTTTATTACACGTGTCTGTGTCTACTGATGATGTATTACAGTGACTTATTTAAAATGCCAGCTACGAATTACACACTGCATTACTCGGCAACTGCTTTTGCTCAACATTATGTTCCTGAAGTGTATCAGTTTTGATGCCTATGTCTCCCATTCATTTTCACTGCTGTGTTCTTATTTGTTTGCACGACAGTATCACAGTATTGGTCCCCTTTCCCGATGATAAGCATTTGTTTGTAAGAAACAAAAATCACTATGCCTGGTCCATTGGCATCTCCAAGGAGCAGACACCAAGACGCATTTGACGTGCAAGAGGCTTATGGAGAAACTCTTGTGGATGACAAAGGAGCAGAGAGGCCAGAGGCAGGGGGACATCAGTACAGGGGTAGGAGGAGCTTTTGATTTCAGAGCAGTTCTAAGTCCCACCGGGCCAAGGGGAGTCACGGAGCAAAGGCTGGTTACTGGGCAGCAGGAGAACTCCCCACCCATGCAAGACTGCAGTTACGTTCCTCAACCATGCACAACTGCAGGATCATTCACCAGTCATACATGACTTCAGGGGCATTCCTCAAGCATGCATGACTGCAGGATCATTCACCAGTCATGCACGGCTGCAGAAGCATTCACCAACCCTGCCTGAGTTCGTGAGCATTCTCCAGACATTCATGCACAATCGCAGAAGCATTCCCAAACCATGGACAACCGCAGGAGGATTTCCCCAGCCAGGCCCGGGCTCAGCAGCATCCTCACCCACGACCCCATCAGTTGTCACAACAACTGAGCTGCTTCATGGCCGCCATACCAGGTGTGCAGAGAGGAAGTAGAAACTTAGTCCTAGGAGGACTTTCAACAGTAAATCATTCTGTATCTTCTTTTTTAAAAAAAAATGAGAAGTTAGAGAAAATATCCATAGTACAGTGTCATTGCAGCTAACCCTAAACCATGAGTTTGATTTATTTTTATTTTTATTTTGTTTATTTAAGAGAGACAGAGAGAGAGAAAGGAGGCAGAGAGGGAGAGAGAGAGAATGGGCGCACCAGGGCTTCCAGCCACTGCAAATGAACTCCAGACGCGTGCGCCCCCTTGTGCATCTGGCTAACGTGGGTCCTGGGGGGTCGAGCCTGGGTCCTTTGGCTTTGCAGGCAAATGCCTTAACCGCTAAGCCATCCCTCCAGCCCCCCAAGGACACTGACTTTCATTCAGTTTGTACAGCACCTACTCCATGAGGTGTTTGGAAAGGACTAGAATGAAGGGAAATTATTTCCTCTTGCCCTTGAGGTTCTAATTTATTATTATTATCATTATTATTATTAATTTGTTTTTTCGAGGTAGGGTCTCACTCTAGTCCATGCTGACCTGTAATTCACTATGTAGTCTCAGGCTGGCCTCGAACCCACAGCAATCCTCCTACCTCTGCCTCCCGAGTGCTGGGATTAAAGGCGTGCGCCGCCACACCCGGCAAGGTTCCAGTGTTCTATGCATGGACGAAAAGAGGAAAACATGCCCTGCAGAGAAAAATTATCAACAACCAAAAGCAGGGCCTTCAGAATTCTACTGACTAAATCTGCGTCAAGCCTGAAGTCTGCCCTTCACGAGTTGTGTGTTCTAAGCAAGTTACCTCCCTCAGTCTCTTTCCCCTCATCTCTGAGATAACACCGGTCTCTCTAGGTTGTAGCAGAAATTAGAGGGATAAATATGCGATGAGTTATATAGTAAATTATAAAATACAAAGCACGCCTTTAATCCCAGCACTCGGGAGGCAGAGGTAAGAGGATCATTATGAGTTCGAGGCCAGCCTGAGACTACATAGTGAATTTCAGGTCAGCCTGGACTAGAGTGAGACCCTACCTCGAAAAACAAAGCATACCTGGTAGATGTGAGCTGGCCAGGCAGCCCCAGGGGAAGGTGAGAACTGACCAGGGTCCAGGAGAGGATGTGATGCTCCCGAACCGTGTTCCCACACCCAGCAGTGTCCAAACACCCAGCTCTGTGGAATCCTTGAGTGTGAGAACAGGAGGTTACCTTAGAGAAGCAGGACTCCAACCCTCACGACGCTCGCCACTGTTTGCAGAGCAAGCCGCTAACAGTGGGAGGCCGACCACCTATGCTTTTGCATGTAGTCTGGGCCTGGCTTGTCACAGAGCTGCTATTGGTCAGCCCGACACCTTTGGCACGACTCCCTCATTGGACCACAGGCCCGCTCTATGGGAGGGAATACATGCCTGGTACTGAAAACCTCATCAAAAGCCTAGGGCAGGGGAGGTCACGTGACTTAGGGGTATAAAGCCTGCTCTTCTCTGGCTCAATGTATATATTATTCTCACGAAACTGCCCTGAAAGCATTACACTTAATGTGCATATTCATATATATGTATTTTGTTATTATTATTTTGAGGTAGAGTATCACTCTGGCCCAGGCTGACCTGGAATTCACTATGTAGTCTCAGAATGGCCTCGAACTCACGGCAATCCTCCTACCTCCGCCTCCCGAGCGCTGGGATTAAAGGTGTGCGCCACCACACCTGACTCATTCATATATTAATGCTGCACTCACTTTTGGTTAGAAAAGCTTCTCTTTTCAGATGCTGGTGACCCAAAAGTGCTAAGAAGAAGTGACAGAGGAGTGCCCAGCACTGAAACATCTCTGTCATACCCTCCAAGGCTCACCATTGCAGAAGAGGTGGCAGAAAGAATGTAAGAGCCAAAGGAAGGGTAGGACTGCTTACAATGCAACTGCCCAGAGAGAAATTGGCCTTGATCTCCATGACCTTGCAGTGCCTAGCACTGCCTTCACAAGACCCTCATAACAGAAGAAAAAGATGATGACATCAAAATAAAAGAGAGACTAAAGGAGAGAGGGAGGGGATAGGATGGAGAGCAGAGTTGTAAAGGGGAAAGTGGGGGAGGGGAGGGAAATATCATGGTTTACTGTCCGTAAGTATAGAAGTTGTCAATACAAAATTTGAAAATAAAAAAGAAATTATCAGGGCTGGAGAGATAGATGGCTTAGCAGTTAAGTGTTTCCCTGTGAAGCCTAAGAACCCCAGTTTGAGGCTCGATTTCCCAGGACCCACGTTAGCCAGATGCACAAGGGGGCGCACGCGTCTGGAGTTCGTTTGCAATGGCTGGAGGCCATGGCGCACCCATTCTCTATCTATCTATCTACCTCTTTCTTTCTCTGTCTGTCACTCTTAAATAAGTAAATAAATAAATAAAAATAAACAAAAACTAAATAAAAATTAAAATAAAAAAGAGCTGGGTGTGGAGGCTCACACCTTTAATCCCAGCACTCGGGAGGCAGAGGTAGGAGGATTGCTGTGAGTTCGAGGCCACCTGAGACTCCACAGTGAATTCTCGGGCAGCCTGACCTAGAGTGAGACCCTGCCCCGAAAAAAACAACAAAAAACAAAAACAAAAGAAATTATCCTTCAGAGCTCTGAGTGGGTTAAGCCCCTGGTCCCCACTGTGGGCTGTCGGCAACTACCACAGTGTGAAGGCCTCCTTTGCATAAGCATCAACCTGAGCTCAGCATCCAGCACAACAGACACTCTGAAACACTGCCTCCCTGCAGGAAGAGGTCCCCCAGAGGAAGGGCATTAAAGCAATGGCGGACACCATTACACTCGGGTCCCACGCACACATAACATGTGCTGTGACTCATGTAGTCATGTGACGACTGTATGAGATCCAAGGTTTCATTAAAGCAATGGAGATTCCATTACACTCGGGTCCCACGCACTTAACATGTGCTGTGACTCATCTAGTCATGTGACGACTGTATGAGATCCAAGGTTTCATTAAAGCAATGGAGATGCCATTACACTCGGGTCCCACACACACTTAACATGTGCTATGACTCATCTAGTCATGTGACAACTGTATGAGATCCCAGGTTTCATTAAAGCAATGGAGATTCCATTACACTCGGGTCCCACGCACACTTAACATATGCTGTGACTCATCTAGTCATGTGACGACTGCATGAGATCCAAGGTTTCATGTAAGGAAACCGGGTTGGGGGAGGGGACGAAGTTGCTAACTTCCCTACCTGCCTAAGGTCCCCGGCTGGAAACATAGCCAGCAGACAGGCAGCTGCACACACTCTGGCCAGAAGTGCTTCTTCTCCAGTCAGAAGCCAGAAATAGGAACCAAAGAAGAAGCCCAAAGTTTTGGGATGAGCAAACCTTGGGGGCACATGGTGGCTGTAAGGAAACGCCTCTAGCCAGAGATGGTGGCACATGCCTTTAATCCCAGCACTCGGGAGGCAGAGGTAGGAGGTTTGCCGTGAGTTCAAGGCCACCCTGAGACTCCATAGTGAATTCCAGGTCAGCCTGAGCTAGAGCGAGACCCGACCTCGAAAAACTGAAAAAAAGACAAAGAAAAAAAGAAAAGGCCTCTGCGATATTTGACTTTAAGGGAACATTGCTGACCAATGACCCCCACAATCGCTCTGGCCCGCCCAGCCCCTCCTTGCGCATGCACCATACTCGTCTTAGGTTACTTTTAGCCAAAGGAGGAGCCAGGTGGGGACATGGGGCTCCTGTCACGGGCCCCCTCGGCCACCCAAGTCTGCGCCTTCACCTTTGGGGACGGCAGGGGGTGGGGAGGCTCCTTCAGAAGGAACTCTCTGTGGCGCGGGGGTCCCCTGGTATGCAGGAATCTTCCAGTAAGTCAGCACACTGATCAATACCCAGCAGGGCTGTGCAGATCCAGTCCTGGGTAGAGTGCCTCCATGAGCATGGGGTGGGGTAGGACCACAGAGACTTGGGTCACAACCTGGCTGTGATTCAGCAGGCCAGCAGCTCCGGCCACTCTCAGGTGTGCTGACACTCAGATTCCTCATCTGTAAACAGTGATGACCGTTAGGTCAGGACAAAACGGAGTCACCGAGGACAGCAGGAGGGTGACAGAGACATAAGGAAGAGGGTCATCCACATTCCTCAGGGAACCTCCCAGCCGTTATCCCTTCCTTCCTAACAGTGCCTCAGGTCTAGGTTTCCTGCCCCCTTTCTTGCTCCCTTATCTCCCAGGTCAGGTCACTGTTCTGATCTCACACTCTAGCTATTTCTCTTCCTCGCTTTCCCCCAACTGAAGAGCTCTATAAAGCCCACTATGTGTGACCCCAAGTTGACTGCTCTGCTCTTGAGTCAGTCCTGGCAGCTCGTGTTTTCCCCCCGAAAAAAAAAAAAAACCTTCCATCTTTGCCTCAGAGAGGTCTCTGTGGTCTTGGTCACTCCTGAACCTTACAATGACCATGCCTAAGTCTTCAAAGCTATAGTGAAAAAAAAAAATTTTTTTTTTAAATACATGTGTTCTTTTCAAAAGTGTCTGGCACATTATAGAATTAAGTATCTTCCTGGCCCCTGCCGCCCACTCAATTGTAGCAGCACTCACTGGCGGGATGAGCTGACTTTCTGGCTAAACTGGAAAAAAAAAAAACACAAAAAAAGTTACTCACACCCTGTTCCCTTGCTCTGCCTGTCATCTTTCTTCCTGGTTCCCCGCCGACGATCAGACACAGTGAGCCCAGGTGCTGTTCTGCTCACCGGAGCCACCCACTGCACGAGGAAGAGAGGAAGCTGGGGGGACCGGGGTGGCTTTGCAGCAGGAATGGGAACAGGTGTACAACCAGGTCGCTGTCACTCAGTAAAGTCAAGTCTGCAGTAAGAGGCACAGGGGCCGGCACGCGACAACACGCTTCTAAAACGTCCACACCCAACTGCATAGCATTTGACAAAATATTTTTTCTACATATAACTTGATGTTTTTTTGGGTTTGTTTGGCTTGTTTTAAATTTTAGTTAGTTGTTTAGTTATTTTGGGTTTTTTTTTTTGTTTGTTTGTCTGTTTATTTTTTGAGGTAGGGTTTCACTCTAGTCCAGGCTGACCTGGAATTCACTCTGTCATCTCAGGGTGTCGTCTCAGGCCTTGAACTCACGGTGATCCTCCCACCTCTGCCTCCTGAGAGTGTTTTTTTTTTTTTTAATTTTATTTTATTATTATTCTGAAATAGTTCAGGCATACGGAAAAGACTGCACAACCACACAGCATTAAACACGAACCCTTTCCTTCTCTTCCCCACTGGTTACCTCCCTATTGAATCTGGGGTTTGCCATTCCCTAGTGGGTTTTTAGACTTTTATTACACATGTCTGTGTCTACTGATGATGTATTACAGTGACTTATTTAAAATGCCAGCTACGAATTACACACTGCATTACTCGGCAACTGCTTTTGCTCAACATTATGTTCCTGAAGTGTATCAGTTTTGATGCCTATGTCTCCCATTCATTTTCACTGCTGTGTTCTTATTTGTTTGCACGACAGTATCACAGTATTGGTCCCCTTTCCCGATGATAAGCATTTGTTTGTAAGAAACAAAAATCACTATGCCTGGTCCATTGGCATCTCCAAGGAGCAGACACCAAGACGCATTTGGCGTGCAAGAGGCTTATGGAGAAACTCTTGTGGATGACAAAGGAGCAGAGAGGCCAGAGGCAGGGGGACATCAGTACAGGGGTAGGAGGAGCTTTTGATTTCAGAGCAGTTCTAAGTCCCACCGGGCCAAGGGGAGTCACGGAGCAAAGGCTGGTTACTGGGCAGCAGGAGAACTCCCCACCCATGCAAGACTGCAGTTACGTTCCTCAACCATGCACAACTGCAGGATCATTCACCAGTCATACATGACTTCAGGGGCATTCCTCAAGCATGCATGACTGCAGGATCATTCATTCACCAGTCATGCACGGCTGCAGAAGCATTCACCAACCCTGCCTGAGTTCGTGAGCATTCTCCAGACATTCATGCACAATCGCAGAAGCATTCCCAAACCATGGACAACCGCAGGAGGATTTCCCCAGCCAGGCCCGGGCTCAGCAGCATCCTCACCCACGACCCCATCAGTTGTCACAACAACTGAGCTGCTTCATGGCCGCCATACCAGGTGTGCAGAGAGGAAGTAGAAACTTAGTCCTAGGAAGACTTTCACCAGTAAATCATTCTGTATCTTCTTTTTTAAAAAAAAATGAGAAGTTAGAGAAAATATCCATAGTACAGTGTCATTGCAGCTAACCCTAAACCATGAGTTGTGATTTATTTTTATTTTTATTTTGTTTATTTAAGAGAGACAGAGAGAGAGAAAGAGGCAGAGAGGGAGAGAGAGAATGGGCGCACCAGGGCTTCCAGCCACTGCAAAAGAACTCCAGACGCGTGCGCCCCCTTGTGCATCTGGCTAACGTGGGTCCTGGGGAGTCGAGCCTCGAACCGGGGTCCTTAGGCTTCACAGGCAAGCGCTTAACCGCTAAGCCGTCTCTCCAGCCCAGTTGCCATCATTTCTGTGGCCCGCATCACAGCAAGCCGCTTCCATTCATTTCCCGACATCCATGTTGAGCTTTGCGGCTGAGCATCTACAATCCAAACTCTGGCAGATTCTCTGGTAAGACTGTGAAGTCCCTTAGTCACTTTACAACCTTGTATAAGTCTTTTCAGTGCTGTGGACTCACTTTTCTTGTGAGCAAAGCCAAGTTGATCAGACTCAGGTCGTGGAGGCATTCTGAAAGCCCAATGCCTGACACCAGAGCGGTGCTTCACACAGCATCGTTCCTCCGCATCCCTCAAAGCCACCGTTAAAGAAGTCCATCCCTGGGTGTGACAATTCTTCACAAGCTGAGACGTGTGGAGAAACTTCAAGCTTTGGTTCTGCAAACACTCACTGTCACAGTTGGTGTGAATCAGGGATTTCTATGAACTCTTCTTATTCACACCCATCACTCTCCCTAAAGCGGCATTTGTGATTAATCTCATTCTAGGGCTAAATCGGTCGCAAGCGCTTCCCAAGCACTTGATAAAGAAGCTTTCTGATTTATAGCAAACACCGTTATTGAGCGGTGGCAGAGAGAGGCCACTAGGGGATTTGTCTTGCTGGAAACTCTGTCCACTGCAGCCATTCCTTTTGCTTTCCTAGATAAGAGTTCAATTTATTTCAAAATAGATGGATGAAGTCCTGTTTTATTTTTCCTAGTTCACTCAGCATGATAGGAGCCAAGACAAGACTTGAACAACTTTTAAGAATAAATACCTAACATTGTGAATTTGGAAAAACTTTTTTCCAGCTCACATAGATATGAGGACTGAGAAGAAAGCTAGGCACACAGTATTCCTTCAATAAATGTTTGTGGAGGGGCTGGAGAAGATGGCTTAGTGGTTAAAATGTTTGCCCGCAAAGCCAAAGAATCCCGGTTCAGTTCTCCAGGACCCACGTAAGTCAGATGCACAAGGGGGCGCATGCATCTAGAGTTCGTTTGCAGTGGTTGGAGGCCCTGGCACGCCCATTCTCTCTCTCCCTCTCTCTGCCCCCTTCTCTTTCTTTCTTAAATAAATAAATAAAATTAAAGTGTTTTTTAAAAAAACTTTATTAAGTAAGTGCTTGTGGCAATGTACCATCATCTCATTTATTCTTCATGGTGTCCCTCTGAAGTGGGCGGAGTCCATCTCCCACTGTGGCCCAGTTGGCACTCTGACACTGAAAGAAGGGACTGGAGTACTGAGTAACATCTTGATCACACCTTCCAAGGCTCAGGGTCTAATGCAGAAGAGGTGGCAGAAAGAATGTGAGAGCCAAAGGAAGAGGCAGAGAGATAGAGAGAATGGGTATGCCAGGGCCTCTAGCCACTGCAAACAAACTCCAGATGCATGCACCGCCTTGTGCATCTGGCTTATGTGCGTTCTGGGGAATTGAACCTGGCTCCTTTGGCTTTGCAGTCAAGTGCCTTACCAGCTTGGCCAACTCTCCAGCCCTAATAAATTTTCTTGATTGGGTTTGAATCTGTTTCTTCTGTTCTTATTAGTAAGGCTTATTCCTTGGTTTTTGACAGCTTAACCTTGAGAAAGCTTTCATTATTCCGCCAAGCTTCAGTTTCCTGATCCATAGTGGGGTCACTGTTGTATCTGTCCCATGAAGGCTGGGAAGATGGCTTAGCAGTTAAGGTGCTTGCCTGTAAAGCCCAAGGACCCTGGTTCGCTTCCCCAGGACCCACGTACGCCAGATGTACAAGGGGGTGCGTGCATCTGGAGTTCATTTGCAGTGGCTGGGGGCCCTGGCGTGCCCATTCTCTCTTTCTCTCTCTGCCTCTTCCTCTCTCTCTCAAATAAATAAAAAATATATATATTTTTTTTAAAAAATACCTCTTCTCCATATGCCCTATGCATTCACTCTTCTGTCCTTCCTCTTGCTGACAGGTCGATCTGTAGACGCCACTTTTAGGAAGTCTGAGCAACACAGGGAGATGAGACAACTGCATGGAAGGAAATGGACGAGAGGGTCTGTATCGCACTCTTTTCTCTAGAAATCTTCAGGGACATCGGCCAGTGTGTTTTATGGTTTTCCTCTTCGTGACACTCTCCAAATGGCTTTACGTGCTACGGAGTGCCTGCAACAAAACTACAGTCACCAGGAGGGTAAGTGAGGAACCCTGTGGAGAGCAGTGACTGTGAGATTCTCCCTAACAAGTGCTGTGTTGTGTGCAGATCAAGAGGTCCCTTATTCACATTATGATATAAGCTCTGTGGAACATAAACAGGCCCCAGATTTGTCTTCTTGACAACGAGGCAAGCGTGGTGTCTGAGCATGAGAAGACAGCAAGGCTCCACGGTCCTTCGGGCAGGGTGGCCTGCTCCGCTGCCCTCGTGTTCGTGTGGATGCTCACAGAGCGGTGTGAGCAGTGTCTGGCCCCGGGCTCGTGCGGGGCCCTGTGCCGTGGCACACGGCGAGCTAACAATTAGCCCTGGCTTCCCGGGAGCTGGGCAAAGCGCACAGACTGGTCATCAGACACAGTTTTGCTCTGTGTTTGTTTTGGTCTTGTTCTGTTTTTCGAGGCAGGGTCTCGCGTTAGCGCAGGCTGACCTGGAATTCACTGTGCAGGCTCAGGACGACGATCCTCCCACCTGTGGCCCCGAGGGCCGGGATTAACGGTGCGCGCCACCACGCCCGGCCAGTTTTGCTCTTTCTAGGAGAGAAGAAATTGGGTGTAGTAGTAAACCTCTCCACCCCCACCGGGTTGTGGAACAAGTGAAATGAAAATAGGGGTCAGCTCACAGTTACTCGGCAAGAAGTAACTTCATTCACTTTTAATTCACCAAGAAGGGGTTCACTATATATTTCAAGAAAAATGTTCCTCTTAGAAATAAGTCAGATAGGGCTCAGCTCATAGTAGTTACTCAGCAGGAAGTAATTCCATTCACTTTTAATTCACTAAGAAAGTTCCCATTATGTATTTCAAGAAAAATGTCCCTCTTGTAACTAAACGCCTTCAGCAGTCTGAGTGTACGCTGGGCGCTGAATAAACGGGGCCTGGGGACATGGCACAGCAGGTACACTGCCTGCCACACAACGCTGAGGAGCTGAGCTCGCATCACCCGCACCCGCTGGGCACTCCCGGGCCGGGACAGAGACGGGACGACCCCTGGACTTGCTGGCTGGCCTTGGACCCCGCTCAGTGAGCTAGTGAGAGACGCTGTCTGGAAAAATAAAAGGGGCGTGAGGATGGAAGACACGCAATACGGACTTCCCGCTTACACACACTCACGCGTCCAGTTTCTTTTTCAATACTGTATAAATAACAACCCATATTTTAAAACACACTTGCACGCTTGTGCGGACCGGCCTGGCCCCGCTGAGCACGTGTCTTGAGCGTGGTCATCTGCTCGTCCGGGGTGGGACTTCGGGACAGCGCCCGGCTCCTGCGTCCTGGGAGGTGGCCTCGGGGAACCGGAGCTGCTCTTCCCGAATGATCTTAAACTGTAAGGCGGCTGTGGAGCCACACGGGCCAGACTCTGGGTTGAGCTTCCCCGGAAACGCTGCCCAGCCATGACGACGACCCTGCGCCCGGCGCTGCTCACTGGGCCACCTGGACCACAAACAGCGGTTCTTGCGCTTCCCCATGGAAACGGCTTCCTCTCCCTCCGCTTGTAGCTGCTCCTCTCGTCATTCACAGGCGAAAACCAGCAATTCTCCACCGGGGTCCTTTTCCACGTAATCCCACCACAGTGCACACCACGTTCTGCTCACAGATGACCCCAGACTGCCGGTCCCCATCTCACAACTCCCTGCATTTCCAGAACACCGGGTGGACCCGGAGGAACCTCAGAATATTCATCTGGTAGGCAGCTGCCTTTCAAATCCAAGGCAAGTACAAGGGAGGCAGGAAAATGGATAGTGAAAATTTATTCTCTGATATTTTCCTCACTGATATTTTAAAATAGATTAAAATATGGCAATTATTTCATGAAAAATAAAAACCTACAAGAATTTAAATCTGCCATGCACATGATTTAACCTCATTTTCTTTTCTCAAATTTCAAACCTTCTTAAAGGTAGACTACAAATGATGTGTCCCTCACGTAGCCAGAGTCTCATAAATGTTAGTTCAACGGCCAGCTCTTTTCTCAACGATGTACGTCAGTGGGATCTGCCCAGGCGCCGGCCGCTGCGTGGGAGAGGATCAACCGTCGTCTTCTTCACGACGCTGCCTAGGTTTCCTTTCTCTGACTCCTCAAGAACGTGCTTCATGCTGAGTTTGAACAGCAGCCGAGGGTCTGGTCCAGAAAGTGGTGGGCAGTTACAGCTCTCTCTGATTTTGAGAGCCTATAAAGAAAGGACATCATGCAATTCTTCACATAAAAATAAATAAAAGAAGATACTCTGTATGTTTAGGATACAAAGAAAACTTAAGCATAATATAAGTAAGAGAAGCACAGATAAATTAATGGTAATTACTTTCCACGATTTGATCAATCGATAGTGTCTTTAAAATTTATTTATTTATTTATTTATTTATTAAGAGACAGAATATGAAAATGGGCATGCCAGGGCCTCCAGCCACTGCAAACAAACCGCAGGTGCACGCGCCCCTTGTGCATGTGGCCTATGTGGACTCTGGGGAGAGAACCCGGTTCCTAGGCCTCGCAGGCACGCGTCTTAACCAGCGAGCCCTCTCTCCAGCCTGGGCGACGGTGCTTTCAACAGCAGCAGTTCTGTGTGCGGCCACCAGCACGTGGCGTGCCGAGGACCCCAAGTCAGAGACGGGCAGCACGGCGGCTCCAGTCATCCTTGAGCACGGCGCCCAGATTTAAAAAAACCCTCTCTCAGAGATTTAAAAAATATGTTTCATGTGTTTATTTGAATGCAGAGACAGGGAAGGAGGAGGAGGAGCGACCACCAGGGCCTCTTGCCACTGCAAACAAACTCTAGGCGTGTGTGCCACTGTGTGCATCTGCCTGTACATGGGCACTGGGCAATCAAGTTCAGGCCATCAGACTTCGCAAGCAAAGCACCTTTAACTGCCGAATCATCTCTGCAGCCCCTACTACAGACGTTTTTAAAAGAAAACAGTGGAATGTATTTGTCTGATCATACTGAAAAAAAAATATATATACCCAGCCATGACCTTTTCGAGTGGGACTAATACTAATAACAGAGAAGGGAAAACAAAATCACAACATTTTTTTGGTTTCATTTCATATTTACCTTACTGTATTGCAAGGTACCAGTATCTTTTACTTTTCATAAATGCAAACCTATCATAGTAATTATACTCTCCTCTCTGTAGAAGAGAGCAGTGCTTTTCCCACATTCACCCAGAATTTCCCTCTCCCCTCCCCTCCTTGTCTTCTGCGCACACCTATTTGCAGCACACAGCAGACAAGGCCTGCACAGCAGCCTCAAGGGCTCCGCTTCGGCGGGAGTCCCTGCCATGACGGCTCTGCCCATCAAGGGAGTAAGGCTTCTCACTGTATGTGGCATTCGAGACTTGGGTTTCCTTTCCAGTTTTCCACGCTCAAGTCTTATTAGGAGACAGGGGTCATTTCATTGGCTTTCCTTTTTATTGTGATTATTAGATCATATTAAATGAGCATTTAGTGTAAATAATTAAGGACCCTGAAGTATATCATAAATCTTTTGAATAAACAACCAACTACTCTTCAACTCTTATTACGTGAGAGTAATAAAAGTATGTATTTATACAACATCGTTCATTCACCACACATCTCCTTCCCTAGCATCTCAAAATCTCCCTCCCCCAGAAGCCCACACCCTTCCTGTAATGCAGATACAGCATAAGCTGAAAACATCTCACCCTTATTTGACTCTCATATTTTGTAAGACTCTCATATCTGATTAAATACAGCTTTTCTCCTATTACTGTTTTATGTCTGAGTACCTAGTAATCTAGCCAAAGAACCGAAAAGAGATATAGGGAAGCCTTTTTCTTTTCTTTTTTTTTTTTTTTGCCTGACAATGAAGCTCAGGACACAGTATGACTACAAGAGATCAAACTATGCCACCCCAAGCCACCAAGGGCCCTCCCACCTGGATCAAGAAGGACATGTGTCAAGCCCTTCCCTCCAGAGACCCTGCCCCCCTCACTTTGTGCACTGCACAAAACTTGCCACCTTGACTGGGACTTAACTGGGACAGTGGGCTTAAATTCCAGCAACTGGATTCCCAGTAGGAATCCTCTTCCTTTTACCCTGTGCGTGCAGTCTCCTCAAATCTGAAGCTAGGCTGCCACCCGAGTCCCAGCACTGACAGCCCCTTCAGCAACCCGCTTCCTACAGGGCAGAGAGGGAAGCGTGTCAGAAAAGGCCTCCCATTGGGGCTAAGAGCCGGGTTTAAGTTCCAGCACAGCTACAAGGGAATGGCGACCAGCTCATCCATGAAGCAGTTCCAAGTACTTCCCATACCGAACCCAAACACCACACACACACACACACACACACAAAAAAAAAAAAAAAAGGCAAGTGAAGGAACCACCTTAGTCAAGTAGGGCTCATCCCAGGGAAGCAGGCGTGGCTCAACATAAGGAAATCAATAAGCGAATACATCACGCAAACAGCCACAAAGACAGAACTCACAAGATCGTATCAATGGATACAGAAGAGGCCTTCCACAAAATACAGCACCCGTTCCTGATGAAAACAGCCGAGCGGCCAGGGAGATGGCTCAGCAACCTGCTTAGAGACAACTACTGCTACCATGAGAACCGTAAGAACCTAGCCAGGAGTGATGGCACATCGCCTGTGATCCCAGCACCTGAGTGCAGAGTTGGGAGGACTGACCCAGGTGTGAGGGCAGCCTGAGCCTGGTTTACATGGTAAGGTCCACGTTCCAGGCCAGAGCGAAACACAGAGACAGGAAGGGAGGGAGAGGGAGGGAGGGAAAGACACTGTCTCAGAAAAACAAAATGATCAAGTCTAGATGACACAGATGAACAACTGCTCACTCGCATGTGATAACAGCTAAACGTAGTAAGAGAGGAAAAATTCATGCCAGAGAGGGCTTGTGGTTAGATTTAAAGCTTACCCTGAAAACAGAAAGCACGACATTTTTAGGGGAGGGTAAAGTCATCTCTCTTTTTTAGCAGGTTTCCTAAAAGGGTTGCTATAGCTTGCCTTACCTTAAAAAGCCATTTTGTTCTAATAGCTCATTCATTCCAGCCTTACGCAGAGGAACGTTACAACTGCACAAGGGGCTTTCTCAAGGTTCCACACAGCGTCCCGTCAACCACAGCTGCTGCTGCCCTTGCCTTCTCCACACACACTCTCCACGCTGGACGACGCGGGGTCCTGGGAGGAGCCCGGCGGCCAGCACTGGTGTTTCACGTCATGTTAAAGACACTGCCATTGGAGGCACAGGGGCGCATGCGCCAGCAGTTCATCTGCAGTGGCTGGAGGCCCTGCTGTGCCCATTCGCTCACTCCCTCTGCATGCAAATAAATAAAACAAAATTTAAACACTGCTATTTTCTTCTCATGATATAGTATTTACTTATCCAACTGTAAATACATGAAAATTATTTACACATGAGTTTACTCTCAGCAAAAAAAAAAAAAAAACTGATTAAAAATAGGGCTGGAGAGATGGCTCAGTAGTTAACGTGCTTGTCTGCAAAGCCTATCGCCCCGAGTTCGATTCCCAGATACCAACGTAAAGCCAGATGCACAAAAGGGCGCATGCATTTGGAGCTCATTTGCAGCAGATGGAGGCCCTTGGGTGCACATTTGCACCGTTTCTCTTCTCTATCTCCCTCTGCTTGCAAATAAATAAATAAAAATATTTTTAAAATAAATGTACCTATAGCCTTCCACTGAGTAATTCTCATGCCTAAAAATAGGAAACTGTAAACATGAAAACCAAGAAAATAAATGTTATTCGAAGTGTGATTCCAGTATCATAATCTGAAACGCTTTCCCACATGTACTGTCATCTGCCACCGCTCCCCACACCCTAGAGAGGGGCGGAAACAAGAAAACACAGAGGAGAAAATAGACCAAAACTTTCAACCTAACTACTTCTGATTTTAAAGTAAACGTTTCAAGTAAATTTCTGTTATTAACAATGATTCATATATTTTTTAATTTTTATTTATTTGAGAGCAACAGACAGAGAGAGAGAGAGAGAGAGAGAGAGAGAGAGAATGGGCACGCCAGGGCCTCCAGCCACTGCAAACAAACTCGACACGTGCGCCCCCTTGTGCATCTGGCTAACGTGGGTCCTGGGGAATTGAGCCTGGATCCGGGGTCCTTAGGCTTCACAGGCAAGCGCTTAACCACTAAGCCATCTCTCCAGCCCAAAAATGATTGATATTTTAGAAAAAAATTATTTAAAATACTTAAGTAAGGTATTTCTTTCAAGGACAAATTATGGAGTACATAAAGTCTGTATAGACTCACTATAATTTGAACTGTCATAGTATTAAACATCAACAAGTTGATGAAACATCTGTTCTTCAATTTTTCACCCAAGTTGTTATGGTAACCAAAATATGTGGGGTATGTTTCCTAAATTTAACTGATTATTTCAAGTAAATAAAATTATAGCATATCAGCTTATCCACAAGAAGTAATATTATTACCACAAACCTACATTTACCCTCTTTAGATGCAAGTAGAGCACAGGGTTATATTTATCTAGGCAACAATAAATGCTTTATGTGAGAATTCACATTTCAAAAACAGTGAATTTTTTTTCTAACAGGGTTATTAATTTAAAAACAAACCAAAAATAGGAACTAGCCTATTTTCTTAACAATGTGATATGCAAAAGTGCTCCAGAACTGTTTAAGCACACTGTTCTGCAGGAGATGCAAGTGTCAGCGTCCACATACAGCAACGCACTTAACCCTCCCCAGGACTCCATGTCCAAGAGGACATTCCTCACAGGACTCATCTCTCCTCAGCAGACCCGTCACCCACAGTCACACACATAACTTCTGCTCGAACCCTCCCCAGGATTCCACGTCCAAGAGGACATTCCTCACAGGACTCCTCTCTCCTCAGCAGACCCGTCACCCACAGTCACACACACAACTTCTGCTCGAGCCCTCCCCAGGATTCCATGTCCAAGAAGACATTCCTCACAGGACTCATCTCTCCTCAGCAGACATGTCACCCACAGTCACACACACAACTTCTGCTCGAACCCTCCCCAGGATTCCACGTCCAAGAGGACATTCCTCACAGGACTCCTCTCTCCTCAGCAGACCCGTCACCCACAGTCACACACACAACGTCTGCTCGAGCCCTCCCCAGGATTCCATGTCCAAGAAGACATTCCTCACAGGACTCCTCTCTCCTCAGCAGACCCGTCACCCACAGTCACACACACAACGTCTGCTCGAGCCCTCCCCAGGATTCCACGTCCAAGAGGACATTCCTCACAGGACTCCTCTCTCCTCAGCAGACCCGTCACCCACAGTCACACACACAACTTCTGCTCGAGCCCTCCCCAGGATTCCATGTCCAAGAAGACATTCCTCACAGGACTCATCTCTCCTCAGCAGACATGTCACCCACAGTCACACACACAACTTCTGCTCGAACCCTCCCCAGGATTCCACGTCCAAGAGGACATTCCTCACAGGACTCCTCTCTCCTCAGCAGACCCGTCACCCACAGTCACACACACAACGTCTGCTCGAGCCCTCCCCAGGATTCCATGTCCAAGAAGACATTCCTCACAGGACTCCTCTCTCCTCAGCAGACCCGTCACCCACAGTCACACACACAACGTCTGCTCGAGCCCTCCCCAGGATTCCACGTCCAAGAGGACATTCCTCACAGGACTCCTCTCTCCTCAGCAGACCCGTCACCCACAGTCACACACACAACTTCTGCTCGAGCCCTCCCCAGGATTCCATGTCCAAGAAGAGGCTCCTCAAAGAGCCTGCCTACTTTACTCATCCCATTCTAAACTACTACTCCAACACCCACCCCATCCCTATTCCTTCATTCTGAAATGCTATTCTAACACTCGTCCATGGCGACTCCAACACCTCGTCCATCTCTACTCCCCATGACGAACTGCGACTCCAACACCCATCCCACCTGTATCCCCACATTGTAAGCTGCTACACCAGACTTGCCCCATTTCTACTCCCCCACCCTAAACTGCTACTCCAACACCTGTCCCATCTCTGCTCACATACCGCATTTCTGCCAGGGTAGTAATTGTTTTCTGCCAAAATTCATACTTTGAAGGCCTGGCCCTGAATACACACGCATTAGGAGACAGACCTACATGAAGGTAATTAATGTTAAATTAGGTCATAAGCATGGAGCTGTGATCCAACAGATTAGTGTCCTTATTAAAAATGCCATAAGTACTTCACATCCCCCCATCTCTCCTACCCATTATCTATCTGGTGTTACTACAGAATAAGCTTCATGAGATTGTAGATTGTGGTCTATTCAGTTCACATTACTTGCAAAACCTACAACATGACACATAACAGACTATTAGTTAACACTTGTTGAAAGTATAAAACATAGTTTAAAATATCTTAAATGTCGCTATACTACAGAGGAAATAATTTTATAATATTTATGGAATCTAATAAAAATAAAGTCTTGTAGTACTTACTACATTAAATTAAAATCAAAGTCATTAAAATGTGTGTTCTCACTCCAGAACCACAGGGCTTATAGTACTCACTACATTAAACTAAAATTAAAGTTGTTAAAATGTGTGTTCTCACCCCAGAACCACAGGGCTTGCTTCCTTGGTGTCCTCCTGCAGATCTGATCCTCAACAGGCTGTGTTGTCTCCCACCAATTAAATGCAGTAAATGCAAAAAATAAATAAAAACCAAAAACAAAACATCTACTCTGGGGTTAGGCTGTCTTGCATCCTATTCTCTATTCAATTCCTAGAAGAACCTGTCCAATTTCACTGCTTTAACTAGTAACTATCTTGGGGTGACACTGACTTCAGTATGTCTGTGCTCTTGTGCCAAGTACCTTAGAAATGCACAGAATTTAAGTTATGTCTGTCAGAAATGTTCAAGAGCAGGAATGTTGGGTAGAATGTAACACTTTACTCACTTGAGAACAGAAACATCTCAAGTCACATGTGATATTGAAGAATGTAGTCTTGAGTAACATGTAGCCTCAAGTATCACACACTGCCTGAGAAACTGCTTGCTTTCATGACAGATCCGAGCTACGTAGCAGGCCTAACTGAGTTATGACTGTGCTCTAATTAGCAACGTTCCCTGTACTCACTACCACTCGCACTTCAACCAGTGAGTTACCCCAGTGCTGTAGTGGAACTTCATGGCTTTCAAATTGAATTTAATCCCTTGGGGGAGAAGTATAAGAAATTTTTTGAGGTTTTCAATTAAGTTTCTAAACTGGGATTGCTTATTTTTAGAAGAAAAATACCTCTCCTGTTGTTCTTTATCATTGGCTCCCAAATAGCATGTGTTTATCCAACTACTTTTATCCACATTAACTAATCAACTGATTATTATAAAGCACATTTTTTACCTGCCTGAAGATCCTCAGTAATTTGATGAAATGACAACTTCAGACTTTAGGCTTCAAGTCAAAGCGGGCTAGTAGAATTCATTCTAGTTCAAACAAACCACACAGTTTTAGGATTTCACGGAGTGAAAGTAAACAGAAGTTGTGTGTTCATCATGGCTGCAGAGACAGGCTGTCTTCTAGGAAGCTCCAGGGCCCAGGGGTCCTGACTGACTAGCATTAAGGAGGCTCCTGCTGCTAGTGCGCCTGGGTAGAATCAAGTAGTGATGAGACTGCCTCAGACCTACCCTGCCCTTTGCAGGAGAGTGGTCACTATGCACGGTATCAGGAAAACTTCATTGCTATTCTTTTTCCCTGCAAATTATGTATCTCAATAAAATTTGGTTAGGTTAGGAGCTGCTAAGAAACTAATGCCATGATCCTCACGATCCCTGTGCTGAATGCAATGGAATCGAGGTCTTTGGGATAGGATGAGTCGTGAGAGCAGAGCCTTCATGAAAAGAAACAGTGCCGTTATTTATACAAGACACTCCACGCCCATGCCCACAAGCCCAGCACTGAGGGGCCAAGGCAGGAAGATCGCAAGTTCAAGGTCCAGAGTGACACTGGCTCCAAACACAGCAAATATAAACAAACGAACTCCGGGAGAGCTATCCATGACTGAGACCCAGATCCCCTCCAGACACCAAGTGTGCTGGCACTTGACCCAGGACTTCTCAGGCTCTCACACTGACAAATGGATTTCCACGGTTCCTAAGTCACCCGGTCTACGGTACTCTATTGCAGTGGCCCAAATGAACCATGGCGCATGTTAAGAAGCCACACCCGGCTCGTCGTGAATGTTAATGAGAGCTACAAAATATGCTCAAATGGTCAACGTCAGCCCTCACTCCTTTCCAAATACAGCCAGAACTAACCACTCTTCTCTCCATTTTCTGCCACCAGCCTTGATCTGAGCTGCCATCATCTCTTAGCAGGCTTATTCCAAGACTTCTGAAGAGCCTGAAAGTTCTCGCTCAGACACCCACAGCACTTCCCTGGCCCCTCCAGACCCTGTTCCGTGAGGCCTTCCTTGACACCACATCACAGAACAGGACGCCCTTCTTTCCTGTCACCCTACAATACCTCTCGTTCACTGTAGTTTCTCGACATACTATGATATGAATATTTATCTGCATCACCTAAATAGAATATAAGTTCCAAGAAGGAAGTGTTTTTCTTTGCACATTCGTCAGCAATAGACTACAGCTGGGCTGGAGAGATGGCTTAGTGGTTAAGCACTTGCCTGTGAAGCCTAAGGACCCCGGTTCGAGGCTCGCACCTTTAATGAGGAGCAACGTTGGGGAACCTTGTTTTCTTGGCAGAACTCTTGCAGATAAAGGCAGATGGGGGTGGGGGAAAATAATAAAGTCCTGCGGGTACTGAACTCTTCTTCTTGTCTCTCCAGAGAGACATTTGCATGCCATACGGGAGGGTGTTTCCCATGTTGCACACGGAGCACATTTAAGGTTGGAGGAAAGCATGGCCTGGAGGGACGGCTTAGCGGTTAACGCAAAGCCAAAGGACCCAGGTTCAATTCCCCAGGACCCAAGTTAGCCAGATGCACAAGGGGGCGCACGCGTCTGGAGTTCATTTGCAGTGGCTGGAAGCCCTGGTGCGCCCATTCTCTCTCTCTCCCCCACCTTCTCTCTGTCGCTCTCAAATAAATAAAAATAAACAAACAAAAAAATATTTAAATACAGCTTACTAATAACTACCAATGACACTGATCAAATGAAACTGCTTACCTCAAACTAGATCGATTATTCTTCATTAAAACCTCGCACCACTGTGTTACTACTTCCTCATGACAATCATACTCCCTGTACTAACCCTTCTTCAGTTAGCATTGCACACTATCGAATACACTGGATTATTCTTTCTATCTTGCCACAGATACTCAGTGCTACTTGAACTGCCCAAGTCAGCCTGGGCTAAATACAGTGAGACCCTAAAAAAAAAAAAAAAAAAAAAGCCAACACTACTATAAAAAGTCAAATTATGGGGCTGGAGGGATGGCTTAGCAGTTAAGGTGTTTGCCTGCAAAGCCAAAGGACCAAGGTTCGATTCCCCAGGACCCACATTAGCCAGATGCACAAGAAGGCACACACACAAGAGGGCACACATGTCTGGAGTTCGTTTGGAGTGGCTGGAGGCCCTGGCACGCCCATTCTCTCTTTCTCTCTCTCTCTCTTCCTCTTTCTCTCTGTCAAATAAATAAATAAATAAATATTTTTTTTTAAGGTCAAATTATGGACAAGGTACTGAAAATATATGTCTGAAGTGTTTTGCTTTAGTTTTTAGACAGGGTATCACGTAGCCCAGGTTAGCGTCAAATTCACTTTGTATCTGAGGATGACCTTGAATGTCTGATCCTCCTGTCTTTATCTGTCCAGTTCTGGGATTACAGGTGTGTACACCAGCGCTGTCTGAAGTTTCAAGCTGTTCTCAAATCAGTTAGACTGAAGATCAGGTACTAAGGAGTTAAGTCTTCATCACAGAAAAGTCACCTGTTACAGCAATTTATTCCCCAACTTGTGGGCAAGCAGGATTTTACTTTTTAGCGGAACTCTCTGAAAACCAATGACCCATAATTCTAGTTACATATACACAGTAGCAGTACAGTATGCAGTCAACGCGCGTCCCTACCTCACCAAGTACTAGCTCACCTGTGGAATAAGCCTGTCCAGGTGCTCAGCTCGGTTCCCATGAGAAGGGTGTGTCGACAGCCACTCTGGCAGGGTGGGCTGACCGCCGAGGTTCTCTGCAAACTCCATCTGCTGCCAGAACACGGAGCTGCCTCTTACATCCACACATGCCTGAAGCCAGAATTAATGAAAGCACGCAATGAGCTCAGTTATCATGATGTGAAAATCATTACCTTGGCCAAATGTGGTGGCGCAGGTCCCAGCATTCAAGAGACTGAGGCAAGAGGATCAAGGAAAAGCAGGAGGGGGGAGGGGCAGTTTGAAATTTACTTTAATGTCATTACATGTCCCAGAAACATTCCATCACCATTTTAAGAAAAAGTAGATTATATTCATTCACTGATTTAAAAAATACTGAGGCTAGGCCAGGCATGGTGGTGCACGCCTTTGATCCCAGCACTCAGGGGGCAGAGGTAGGAGGATCGCCATGAGTTCGAGGCCGCCCTGAGACTACACAGGGAATTCCAGGTCAGCCTGGGCTAGAGGGAGATGCTACCTCGAAAAACCAAAGTACTGAGGCTAGAAAAGCATAGTGGCTCACACCTTTAAACCCAGCACCCAGGAAGTTGAGGCAGGAGGATGGTGTTAAGTTCAAACCCAGATTGGGCTACAGCGAAATCCTACCTCAAAAACAGCAACAGCTAGACTGGAGACAGCTAGGTGGTTAAGGCGCTTGCAGGCAAAGCCTAATGACCTGGGTTCGATTCCCCAATACCCACGTAAGGCCAGATGCACAAAGTGGTGCATGCATCTGGAGCTCATATGCAGTGGCTGGAAGCTCTAGAATGTCCATTCTCTCTCCCTCTCTCTTTATTTATTTGAGAGAGAAGCAGATACAGACAGAGAGAATGGGATGGGTGCACCAGGCCCTCCTAGCCACTGCAAATGAACTCCAGACGCATGCGCCACTTTGTGCACCTGGCTTTATGCGGGTACTAGGAAACTGAAGCTGGGTCCAACAAATACCTTAATCACAAAGCTATCTCTCCAGCCCCCCTCTCATTTTGCTTGCAAATAAATAAATTTAAAACACCACCAACAAAAAACAACCTGAGGCTAGAAATGTAATTAAGTCGAACAGTTGCCTAGCATGCACTAGGCCAATAGCTTTACAAAAACCTACTGCAAAAAAGTATAAATAAAGACAGGAAAAAAGGAAATAAAAATCAAAGCTCAAACAATATAGCATTACAAATGTGACTACCTCCCTAAACCCTAACTCCAACACATAATACATACAATATCCTGCTTCTCACTGTTTTCAACATGATGGATATTAAAAACATGGATTAAGGGCAGAATCTTCTATACAAATTAAAATTTTCTTATGCTTTCATAAAAATAAGGTTTTAACATATCTGTTATTAAACTTCACTAAAGAAATTTTATGCGAATACAATTACATTTCAAGCATGCAGAAGAGGTTTTATTATAATATATACCAACATATCCACTTTCCTCGAGTATGTGAAAAATATATTAAAGCCAATAAAAGTAGCTTACTTATTTTGAAAATTTTAAATATATATATATATATATATATATATATATATATATATATATATGAATCTTGTGAGCTTCAGATTCTCCTGGCCCCACCTCCCATTGTTCTAGGTCCAGTGAGATCACAGTTGAATGTACCACTGAGCCCAGGCTAGCAGGCTTTGCAAGCAAGTACCTTTAAACACTGAGCTACCTCCCCAGACCAGCTGTGTGCCTCTTAAGCACTGTCACTGGGAGCTCAAAAGACTCAAGGCAGAGACACCACACCACACACACACGCACACACACCACACGACACACACTAGTCACATGCACACACACCACACGACTCACACTGGCCGCACGCACACACACCACACGACACACACTAGTCACATGCACACACACCACACGACTCACACTGGCCACACGCACACACACCACACGACACACACTAGTCACATGCACACACCACATGATCACATGGCCACCCACACACACCACACGACAACACTAGTCACATGCACACACACCACACGACTCACACTGGCACACGCACACACACACACGACTCACACTAGTCACACGCACACACACCACAGACTCACACTGGTCACACGCACACACACCACCGACTCACACGGGCACACGCACACACACCACACGACACACACTAGTCACAGCACACACCACATGATCACACTGGCCACACGCACACACACCACACGACACACACTAGTCACATGCACACACACCACACGACTCACACTGGCCACACGCACACACACCACACGACTCACACTAGTCACACGCACACACACCACACGACTCACACTGGTCACACGCACACAACACACGACTCACACTGGCCACACGCACACACACCACACGACACACACTAGTCACATGCACACACACCACACGACTCACACTGGCCACACGCACACACACCACACGACACACACTAGTCACATGCACACACACCACATGACTCACACTGGCCACACGCACACACACCACACGACACACACTAGTCACATGCACACACACCACACGACTCATACTGGCCACACGCACACACACGTGCACACACATAGCAGTGGGGCACGTCTGCTGGTACAGGCTCGAGGGGTATGCTCACCCGCACCATGGCTGTGCCCCGCACTAGGCCCCTGCCTTCCAGATGCACACGCTCTGCTTGAGAACCCGAGATCAGCCCACTTGCTGCTCTCTGCCAGCCGCTGTGTAAGATGTGATGCCCGGGTCTCCCTGCCAGCCTTTCCCTGCCATGCCAAAGCTCCCCTCAAGACTGTAGGTCCAGAGAGAACTCCATTCCCATGAGCTGCTTCTGGCGGGGGTTCTGTCCCAACAACAGCAGGTCGTTGCAATCATACCATAAAGCCAAGATACGTGCGGCACCAGGATAACTAAGTTCAACTGCAATCCTTCACAAAGGTATCCAGTGACTTGAAAATTCTAAACGTAATCTTATTGCTTCAAAAAACATAGCTCTGGGCTCGAGACATGGCTCAGTGGTTAAGGTGTTTGCCTGCAAAGCCTAAGGACCTGGGTTCAATTCCCCAATAGGCACGTAAACCAGCTGCACAAAGTGGTGCACGCACCTCGAGCGCGTCTGCGGTGGCGAGAGGCCCCGGGGCACCCATTCTCCGGGTCCCACGGTCTGCTTACACAGTAAATGGACGTCCAGCCACAGGAGGGCGCTGTGCTAGCGCACTGCTGAAGCAAAGGCGGAAACACGGGGGGGGGGGGGGGGATGCCGGCGTGAGGACGCAGCACGGTGGTCAAGCACTTACGTGCACGGAGCGGAGGTGCGTCCCCCAGCTCCACGTAAAGCAGGTGTGGCGGGCGGCCCACGCCTGCCACCCCAGCTCTTGGAAGACGACGCAGCAAGATCAGAAGTAAAAGGTCATCCTTAATTTCACAGCAGTTGAGGCCAGCTTAAGCCACATGAGATCCTGTCTCAAAAACAAACCACCGCCAAAAACAACAAAATTACCGGAGTAAGAGCAAAATGCCACCTTGAAAGGAAGCTAAGAGCTCTGATGATGAAAGCCAAGGAAACGAAGATCTTTAAAATGAGGACAACTCAGAGTAACACTAAAGTGTAAGAGCATAATGCAATTTGGGGAAAATATAGGCAAAACTACCGGGAAGCCTAACAGAGAAGTAAACCACCAACAAAATCCAGAAACCCTAGCGGCGAGACGTGCAATTACGGCAGTGAGATTCACCGAGAAGCGTCACGGGGTGACCAGGCAGGGGGTCCTGCACAGCACAAACTGCATCAAAGGCCTATGGTTTGGCGGTCACGAGCCTCCACTGTGCTTTGGCTATACGGTGGTCTATTACCATAAAAAAAGCACGAAAAATGTATGCACGTGTACCCGCTCACTAACGCACTCAGTCACTTTAACTAGAGAATTTACCTTTTGCAGATGGTGACAAATGCCGGAGACCCAAGAACCATCACAAAGACAAGAGGAAGCACAGTGCTTTTGTGGTTCACTGAAATTTAAAGAAAGCTATCCAGGCTTCTGCATTGTTGATTGCCACCATGCCAATTCTTCAATCAACACAATAAACTACATTTTACTTGTTTATTTTTGTTTATTTATATTTATTTTTGGTTTTTTGAGGTAGGGTCTCACTCTACTCCAAGCTGACCTGGAATTCACTATGCAGTCTCAGGGTGGCCTCCAACTCACGGCGATCCTCCCACCTCTGCCTCCCGAGTGCTGGGATTAAAGGCGTGCGCCACCACGCCCGACGTATAAGCTACATTTTAAGTAAATTTTCACATACATTTCTTTCTGTCTTAAAAGTTTTATTGTAAGGTCAAAAATTAGCCTTATTATCATGCTAACATGCCTTTTTAGCTTTTGTAACGCTGCCTGCTTGCTTGCCTCAAATTGACTAAAGAACAGCCATTTTGTAACAACCCCCAGCTGGCCCTTACCCTAGAAAAACTAACTGACTTGCGGTTATTCTTGAACGTTGCTCAGCTGCCTGGTTCCCAAGACCCTGTCTCAGTTTCCTGGAACCCAGGAAGCCACTCAGCGTCCTGTGGTCACCCCTAGCCCAGCCAAGCAACACCAGGTGGACCCCACCAATCAGAATCCATTCTATATGGAAAGTCCCTAGAGCAAGACCCCCTCCCTAGCTTTGTGGTTTGACCCCACCAATCAGAATCCATTCTATATGGAAAGTCCCTAGAGCAAGACCCCCTCCCTAGCTTTGTGGTTTGACCCCACCAATCAGAATCCATTCTATATGGAAAGCCCCTAGAGCCAGACCCCCTCCCTAACTTTGTGGTTTCTCCCTATATAAACTCTAAGAGATTGGGGCTGGGGGCTCTTCACTCCTCCTGCGTGGGGACTTCGTGTCGAGCCCCGGTGCACCGGTTTCTCAATAAACCTCCTGCTGCTATTGCATCGAGAAGCGTCTGTGTCAGTCTTTGGGGTCTCGCCCGATTCCCGAGGCTTGGAGTCCCTCCGTGAGGAGGGGTCCCAACATTATCATGAGGCTCAACAGTCATAACTCAATCGTAGCAACTAAAAACTAATACTCAGGGCTGCAGAGATGGCTTAGCGGTTAAGACACTTGCCTGCTAAGCCTAAGGACCCAGGTTCAGCTCCCCAGAACCCACGTGAGCACAGGTCACACATGTACACAAAATGGCACATGCATCTGGAGTTTGACTGCAGTGGCTAGAGACCCTGGCGCGCCAATTCTCTCCCTCCCTCCCTCTGTCTCTGTCTCTTTTTCTCTTTCCCTCTCCTTCTCTTTTATAAAATAAGCTAATAGTCATTTCCCTGGGTGATGAAATAAGGTTCAAAATAGCATGTTACGTGCATTATGAAAGCTTCTTTACACTCTCCTCACCTACTGTGTTTCCCTTAAATGACTAAAGCCACAAACCTACGACAGCCATGTCTGTAAAATACAAACACAGTTTGCTGCAATGAAGATGCAAAATGCTAACCTGGAAAACAAGGGCCAGATGTCTTGCTACCTACTGGACACAGTATGTGATAAATCGCTTCACCACTTTGGACTCAATAGTCCCAACACGTAAATGGACAAGATGGATTAAATTAAGTTCCATCTCCTCCCTTTTCCAAAAGTCCATGCTTCAATAATCCACTCTTTTACAGGCAGTGTGAAATCGCATGCTCTCTTTTTTTCTGGGACAACGGTGGATTCTGCTGTTAGCTACTTCGCTCACTAGGTGGTGCTATTGGCCCAGCTGGAGACTCTAGGGCTGCGCTCCCTCGCTGACAGGGCTCTGAAGCCTCCACACTAGGTCCCTCCAGGGAGTCTCAAGTGACAGAAGAGCACACCTCCTCATCACTGCCACACCTGCGCGACCCTACACAACGCCTTGTAGGGGCTGCCCTAGAATAGGTCCACCAAGAAAAGAAAATAGCTTTCCTTTTCTTATTTCAGTAACAGACACTCAAAAATGAAAACTGATGTCTTACTCACTTGTGAAATTATCTTTAAAAAGCCATTTCTATAAGCAACTGTAAAGTGAAAGTACAAAGACAACAAAATCAAGGATTTCAGACATCTTTGGTCAGTGGACGACCAGACAGCTGTTACTGTGTGTCTAGTCCACAGGTCAGTCCTCCTAGTGGTTATTACCCTGCAGTAATCCTTCTGATGCTCAGTATGATGCAGGTCTCAGAAAGTAAAACGTAAGCTATAAAATGTAAGCGTGAGAAACAAACTCACCTGCAGCCAGCAGTGGAGCAGGAACACAAAGAACCCTTGGGAAATGTGCGCTGACGATTTTGAACTAATCCTCATGATAGTGAAGTCTCCATGTGCCTTTGGCCTTTAGCCTTGAAAGATCACGAACCCAATGGAACAGCACGTGGCCGGCGGCTCTGCCTCCCAGAACACTCCCCGCTAACCCTGCTTGCGAGGCTGACTCAATGCCAAGGGGATGACGGCAGAGATAGCTACCGCTGCCAGGTGAACCGTGTGCACCCTGCACGTGTCCTTGTGTCAACACATGCGCTGTCTTACAGGCATGGGGCAGAGGCAGCCGCGCTAGAATAAGAACGCGTGGAAAAGGAGAGCTGTTCCATGAGCAGAATACTGAACGGTAAGAAGCAGAAAGGCTGAGGGAGAGAGCCGGGGTACAGCTCAATGCAGAGCACTTGCCAAGCACACAAGAGGCTCCGGGTCCCATCCCAGTGCCTCAAACAAACAGAAGTGCCCAGTACGTCGATGTCCACAACAGGGGATACAGGCCACAAATAAAAATCAAGTCCGAGGCACCCATTCCTCCTCTTCTGACTAGAAAGCAGGTGTAAAGACATTCAGCTATATGCCCATGGCCCATGTAGAAGAAATTAAGAGTTCAAAGAGCTGTCTGACATGAGCCCGCCGGTTACGCTGCCCAAGACCTATGATCACTGAAACTGTCAGCAAAAGAAGTCCCTGCCATCTGTCACTTAGATCTCCTGCTACTGCTGCGCTTAACCTCTGTCTTCTTTTAAGCTACACTGAAATGTTAATTCCCGGAATAGGCCACCGTCCTTCCTGCCTTTGAACACACTATTTTCTGTGTCAACCCTCCGCTAAGACCTGCCTCGTCAGCATGATCACCGGGATAATTACTACCTGTCCTTTGGAGCTCTGAATGTACTCTCAGACTGTTTTCTCAATCCCTGGAATGAGTTACACCTTGCCATTGCCCCATGGAACAACGGATGTCACCCATAAGAGTCTATCACGGTACTCCACACTCTGACTCCCATGAAGCTCTACTGTGTTTCTACAATCCGGCAGGCACTGGACACACAGGAAACAGTTGTTTAACTAATAAATGAGAATCAGAGTAATGGGGCACCTCGCTAGTATACTGAAGTTTGGTCAGCGCAGAAACGGAACCAAACTCTGCAGGTTAATGACAGCCGACGTCCACTTCCGTCTGAACTTGAGACCTGCTCCAGAACTGGTCCAGACTGGGTGAAAGAACAGACATAAATCTTAACTAGGGATCAACTAAGGTGCACCGCATGCTTCTAAAAAGAAAGTAAATACAAGGCGATACATCTGGTTGAGGGGAAACAGAGCTAAATCATGTGTGAGGAGGTAACAGGTGTTTAACATTAAAGATATTAAGTTTGATGTACTTGTGAAATACGAGAGAAAAATAAAAGACATGCAAATGTAACAATTAAAAGACTTGAACACAAAGAACTTGACTTATGAAAATGGCCCATTCACTGGTTATATCACATGAATGAGGTAAGCTGAGGTATAGAAACAAAAATAACTTGCTGGAGATTACACAGCTCTCTGGCAAAGCGGATTTCCCAACGCAGGCAGTGCCATCACACAGCCTATACGTTATCATCCGACTACAGGACGCTTTTGGGAACCCAGGCAGGCTTAGAGCCTGACACCTGACTAAGTTATGAGGGCCACGGTGCGGTCTGGTGTGCGCCATCCCCCCTCACAGTCTCGTGCTGCAACACCTGGTCCCCAAATGGCGGGGCGGCACCGGAGGGTTGTGGGGCACAGCTGCAGCGGACGAATGAGGTCGGTCACTGGAGGACAGGCTTGAGGCCTGACAGCTCGGCTCCACTTCCTGCCCACGCTCTGCTTGCTGACTGGGGATGCGGTGCGACCAGGCGCCTCACGATTCTGCCAACATGTTTCCGCACTATGCTAGACTACCCTCTTGCAACTGTAAATCAGAATGAACCCATCTTCCCAGCCCACAGAATGGGAGAAACTCTTTGAAAGTATTACATCTAAGCCAGGCATGGTGGCGCACGCCTTTAATCCCAGCACTCAGGAGGCAGAGGTAGGAGGTTCGCCGTGAGTTCGAGGCCACCCTGAGATGCCATAGTGAATTCCAGGTCAGCCTGAGCTAGTGTGAGACCCTACCTCGAAAAGCCAAAAAAAAAAAAAAAAAAAAAAAATTGAAAGTGATATATCTGACAGACTATTAATGTCCAGGATATGCAACAATCTCCAGAAACTACACATCAAAAAGACAAATTGTCGGGTGTGGTGGCACATGCCTTTAATCCCAGCACTCGAGAGGCAGAGGCACGAGGATTGCTGTGAGTTCGAGGACAGCCTGAGACTACATAGTGAATTCCAGGTCAGCCTGGGCTAGAGTGAGACCCCACCTCGAAAAACCAAAAAAAAAACAAAACAAAACAAAACAAAAAAGACAAATGACACAATTAAAAAGGGGCTATGAAAAGAAAGAAAAGCGACTAATATTTTCAAACATAGTGGCTGCTGGGGGAGGGGGAGACATTGTATTCATTGGCGCAGACAGTGGAAAATTACATGAACTCTAGAAAATAAACACCACCATGCTTGTGTAAGCAACCCCAGTTAAATGCTGTAACTCAAACACTCACACATAGTCACAGAGACAACACAGTAGAAGAGGAACGACCAGGTGGGGAGAAGGAGGAGTTCAGGAGGACAGAGAAAAGAGAAGGTACAGCAGGTGATGATGGTCAAAATACAGTGGCATGTGGCCAGGACGGAACTCCTGGATCATGCCGTAGCAACTCCCAGCCATGCAGGGAGCAAGTAGAGCGCAGGACCAAAAACAGTGCAGGACAAGGACAGTCTGAAGATCAACCAGAGGCTTCTATGAAGAATTGTAACGGGACGCTAGAGGTGCAGGACAGTCCCTGAATGCACACCCTAGGTTCATTTCTGATTTTAATCAAAGAACTGAATGAAAAACAAAGGCTGAGAAGGATAATTGTTAAATTATTATATTTATTGAGGGAGGTACAGAGCCAAGGGAAACGGCCCACATGGCTAGATACCCACGTGGAAGGCCTGGAAAAACCACGGAAAGAAAGTTCAAGGGTCTCCTGCCACATGGGGAGCTGGGGGGATAAAGAAGCCATGTGCAGAGTGAGGGCTAGAGGGCCAGCCAAGGGAAAAACTCACCCACTGTTGGACGTTCCCAAGGGGTTAGAGAGCCTGCCCACCCATTGCAAAGGTAGTTATGACCTTAGGGTGGTGGGCTGTCTTCCAGCTCAGGTGAACAAGAGGGCCAGCTGGTTGATTAGGGCTGGGGGCTGTCTCAGGAAGAGGCCAGCCCTGACACCAAGTTCTGGGGGCTGAACTTATATGTTGTCAAAGGTATAACATAGCTTCATATGGAGAAGAGAGTAGTGATTGATAATCTTGAAGGACTTAGAATGACCGTGGAAACCAATCACTATATGAGTGGGTGAGGAATTTTCTAAAGAAGGTCAAATGAGGCGGGAGAACCCAGTGTAAATATGGGAGGTGCATTCAATCAGGGGCCGTCCTGCACTGCATAGAAGGGAGAACTTGACATGAGCACTGCATTCATCTCTAAATACAGGAGGTACACTCCATCAGGGGGTCCTGCACTGCATAGAAGGGAGAACTTGACATGAGCACTGCATTCATCTCTAAATACAGGAGGTACACTCCATCAGGGCGTCCTGCACTGCATAGAAGGGAGAACTTGACATGAGCACTGCATTCATCTCTAAATACAGGAGGTACACTCCATCAGGGGTCCTGCACTGCATAGAAGGAGAACTTGACATGAACACTGCATTCATCTCTAAATACAGGAGGTACACTCCATCAGGGTGTCCTGCACTGCATAGAAGGGAGAACTTGACATGAGCACTGCATTCATCTCTAAATACAGGAGGTACACTCCATCAGGGGGTCCTGCACTGCATAGAAGGGAAAACTTGACATGAGCACTGCATTCATCTCTAAATACAGGAGATACACTCCATCAGGGGTCCTGCACTGCATAGAAGGGAGAACTTGACATGAGCACTGCATTCATCTCTAAATACAGGAGGTACACTCCATCAGGGGGTCCTGCACTGCATAGAAGGAGAACTTGACATGAACACTGCATTCATCTCTAAATACAGGAGGTACACTCCATCAGGGGGTCCTGCACTGCATAGAAGGAGAACTTGACATGAACACTGCATTCATCTCTAAATACAGGAGATACACTCCATCAGGGGGTCCTGCACTGCATAGAAGGGAGAACTTGACATGAGCACTGCATTCATCTCTAAATACAGGAGGTACACTCCATCAGGGGGTCCTGCACTGCATAGAAGGAGAACTTGACATGAGCACTGCATTCATCTCTAAATACAGGAGGTACACTCCATCAGGGGTCCTGCACTGCATAGAAGGGAGAACTTGACATGAGCACTGCATTCATCTCTAAATACAGGAGGTACACTCCATCAGGGGTCCTGCACTGCATAGAAGGGAGAACTTGACATGAGCACTGCATTCATCTCTAAATACAGGAGGTACACTCCATCAGGGGTCCTGCACTGCATAGAAGGGAGAACTTGACATGAGCACTGCATTCATCTCTAAATACAGGAGGTACACTCCATCAGGGGGTCCTGCACTGCATAGAAGGGAGAACTTGACATGAGCACTGCATTCATCTCTAAATACAGGAGGTACACTCCATCAGGGGGTCCTGCACTGCATAGAAGGGAGAACTTGACATGAGCACTGCATTCATCTCTAAATACAGGAGGTACACTCCATCAGGGGTCCTGCACTGCATAGAAGGGAGAACTTGACATGAGCACTGCATTCATCTCTAAATACAGGAGGTACACTCCATCAGGGGTCCTGCACTGCATAGAAGGGAGAACTTGACATGAGCACTGCATTCATCTCTAAATACAGGAGGTACACTCCATCAGGGCGTCCTGCACTGCATAGAAGGGAGAACTTGACATGAGCACTGCATTCATCTCTAAATACAGGAGGTACACTCCATCAGGGGGTCCTGCACTGCATAGAAGGGAGAACTTGACATGAGCACTGCATTCATCTCTAAATACAGGAGGTACACTCCATCAGGGGTCCTGCACTGCATAGAAGGGAGAACTTGACATGAGCACTGCATTCATCTCTAAATACAGGAGGTACACTCCATCAGGGGTCCTGCACTGCATAGAAGGGAGAACTTGACATGAGCACTGCATTCATCTCTAAATACAGGAGGTACACTCCATCAGGGGTCCTGCACTGCATAGAAGGGAGAACTTGACATGAGCACTGCATTCATCTCTAAATACAGGAGGTACACTCCATCAGGGCGTCCTGCACTGCATAGAAGGGAGAACTTGACATGAGCACTGCATTCATCTCTAAATACAGGAGGTACACTCCATCAGGGCGTCCTGCACTGCATAGAAGGGAGAACTTGACATGAGCACTGCATTCATCTCTAAATACAGGAGGTACACTCCATCAGGGCGTCCTGCACTGCATAGAAGGGAGAACTTGACATGAGCACTGCATTCATCTCTAAATACAGGAGGTACACTCCATCAGGGCGTCCTGCACTGCATAGAAGGGAGAACTTGACATGAGCACTGCATTCATCTCTAAATACAGGAGGTACACTCCATCAGGGGTCCTGCACTGCATAGAAGGAGAACTTGACATGAGCACTGCATTCATCTCTAAATACAGGAGGTACACTCCATCAGGGCGTCCTGCACTGCATAGAAGGGAGAACTTGACATGAGCACTGCATTCATCTCTAAATACAGGAGGTACACTCCATCAGGGCGTCCTGCACTGCATAGAAGGGAGAACTTGACATGAGCACTGCATTCATCTCTAAATACAGGAGGTACACTCCATCAGGGCGTCCTGCACTGCATAGAAGGGAGAACTTGACATGAGCACTGCATTCATCTCTAAATACAGGAGGTACACTCCATCAGGGGTCCTGCACTGCATAGAAGGGAGAACTTGACATGAGCACTGCATTCATCTCTAAATACAGGAGGTACACTCCATCAGGGCGTCCTGCACTGCATAGAAGGGAGAACTTGACATGAGCACTGCATTCATCTCTAAATACAGGAGGTACACTCCATCAGGGCGTCCTGCACTGCATAGAAGGGAGAACTTGACATGAGCACTGCATTCATCTCTAAATACAGGAGGTACACTCCATCAGGGCGTCCTGCACTGCATAGAAGGGAGAACTTGACATGAGCACTGCATTCATCTCTAAATACAGGAGGTACACTCCATCAGGGCGTCCTGCACTGCATAGAAGGGAGAACTTGACATGAGCACTGCATTCATCTCTAAATACAGGAGGTACACTCCATCAGGGGTCCTGCACTGCATAGAAGGGAGAACTTGACATGAGCACTGCATTCATCTCTAAATACAGGAGGTACACTCCATCAGGGGGTCCTGCACTGCATAGAAGGAGAACCTGACATGAGCACTGCATTCATCTCTAAATACAGGAGGTACACTCCATCAGGGCGTCCTGCACTGCATTGAAGGGAGAACTTGACATGAGCACTGCATTCATCTCTAAATACAGGAGGTACACTCCATCAGGGGTCCTGCACTGCATAGAAGGGAGAACTTGACATGAGTACTGCATTCATCTCTACATACAGGAGGTATAGTCATCAGGCCGTCCTGCACTGCATAGAAGGGAGAACTTGACATGAACACTGCATTCATCTCTAAATACAGGAGGTACACTCCATCAGGGGTCCTGCACTGCATAGAAGGGAGAACTTCACATGAGCACTGCATTCATCTCTAAATACAGGAGGTACACTCCATCAGGGCGTCCTGCACTGCATAGAAGGGAGAACTTGACATGAGCACTGCATTCATCTCTAAATACAGGAGGTACACTCCATCAGGCCGTCCTGCACTGCATAGAATGGGAACGCGGGATGAGCGCGGGTACTCATCTCTGATTCCTGGCTGCACAGGCCACACTGCTGCCTCAAGCTCCTGCCTGCAAGCCTTCCTGGCCGTCACGGAAGGTGCCCTGAAAGTCTTAGTCAAAATGAACCCTTCCTCCCTCCCTTCCTTCCTTTTTTCCTTTCTTCCTTCCTTAAGTCTCTTTCGTCACTATTTTATCACGATAACAAAAGAAATAATGGCTCATCACATTTTGTGCGTCACTGAAAACTGTGTGAAGAGTACTATGGTTGTGATGAGGGCTGTGCAGTCCTAAGAACCCACTGTGACTAAAGCCTTTGCCTCAAGGGGGGAAGTGGCAGGCCCTGAGGATGGGGCCTAGTGAGAGATTCTTGGCCCATTAAAGATACTGTGAGAGCCTGCTGTCTCCTCTTTCTCTCCATTCTGGTTCTGGATATTATTGATTTGATTCTACACATGATCCTGTGGCACCATTTTCTACCCTAACCAGAGCTGAGTCCAGGCAGGCAAGACGCCTTCAAATCTCTACAACGGGAGCTGCTTCCTACTGTAAGTGGGCTGTCCCTAGCATTTCGCTGTTGTAACATGAAGGGGACTGACACAAACGGTCACTACGGTGCGCCTGCCGTTCACCGCCCATTCCCAACAGGCAGGCCGCACACGGTTGTCTCCCTCAGATGAGGATGGCGTATTCTCAACTACAAATCACGTTACCTTTGCGGCAAGCTGCAGTCCGACTTTGTCAGCCTCGGCCTCCAGGGTTCTACTATACGGTCTGTCAAACATATACTAAGAAGGAAAAGAATAAGGTGGTTTAGATCGTGGCAGAAAGAATAACAAAATATGTTTAAAAATAACTGCATGGAGAATGTACGGTAAAATTTCTATTTTCTTGTCTGTTTTTCAAGGTAGGGTCTCACTCTAGCCCATGCTGACCTAGAATTCACTATGTAGGCTCAAGCTGGCCTTGAACTCACGGCGATCCTCCTACCACAGCCTTCTGAGAGCTGGGATTAAAGGTGTGTGCCATCACACCCAGCTAAAATTTCCAATTTTACAGTATCATTATTTATTGATTGAAGAGCATGTGGGGGAGGGGAGAAGGAAAGAGAGAAGTGCACCAGGGCCTCTAGCCACTGCAAACACACTCCAGACACACACACCGCTTTGTGCATCTGGCCTTATAAGAGTGCTGCAAACCAAAGCCAGGCCTGCAGGCTCTGCAAGCAAGAGCCCTAAATTGCTGAGCCAACTCCCAAGCTCCAGAACAGGATTTCTACACTCTATAATTCATATTTAACCAGCATCATGATACAAAATGTAAAACGCAGCTGGCTGGAGAGATTGCTTACTGGTTGAGGCACTCGCCCATGAAGCCTAAGGACCCTGGTTCGATTCCCCAGAACCCATGCAAGCCAGATGCACAAGGTAGCGCATACATTTGGATTTGCTTGCAGTGGCTGGAGGCCCTGATGTGCCCATTCTCGGTCTCACTCTGTCTCTCTCTCTTTCCCTCTTTCTAGTAAATATATTTCTTAAAATAGGCTCTATTTTTTCTTTACAGATGAATACTTTGGAAACAATAAAAAAGCAGGAAAAGTCCTGCCTACAGATTCTGAACAGCCTGTAGAATTGTTAGTTTACTTCCTTCTTTCTCAACTACAATCTCCACCGCTGAGCAGCGTAGATCCCAGACAGCTCATTAGTTCAGCTGTTTACAAGGCCAAGAAACATCCAGATCCTGCAGTTTTAACTGAAAACTGAAGAAACTAGAGGCCAGCTGCAGTCAATGACATGACTAGACAATTTGTTTCAGTAAGAAAATTAACCACAGAGCAGAATGTTCATTCTTTGATAAATTTTCTTAATTTCCTTTGCCTTTCCTAAGTATTGATTAGTTGGGAAAATAAAATTTTCTTTGGACTTCAAATAAAAAAAAAAAACACCAAGAAATATCATAACTTTCATTTCCCTAATTGCTTGTATTTATAAGAATGCTTCCCACTTAAATGCTAATTTTCAATAAATACTAAACTGTATGGATCAATAGGCAAGACTTTTGAGTAAGGAGTGATTAATCAACACAGCCATTTTTCAAAGGTAGCCACATGTTTGTGATGGCTAGAAATAATGCAATTAATCAAATCCCTGACGAGGGAGGGCTGAAGGCGACTTCCTTCCCTCTCAATTACACGTTTTACAGTGACGAGCTACATCCCATAGAGCCTGCACCTGCACTCTCACTAGGAACCCTACCCGTGCCCCGTGGAGGGCACTGGCACTCTGCTCAGACGCTGGCTTAGACGAAGGGGAAGGGCAGCACCGTGCACAATGGAGCTGGGCACACGACGGACCCCGGCCTGCAGGGACGACAGGCTGGGCCACCAGGAAGCCGGCAGCTCACGCTCACGCCGGCCGCGGCGCAGGGCTGCGTGCTTTAACCCGGTGTGACGTGGTTCCCTGGGGAGATCTGTAAAGGTCCGTATTTTCATTTTTGTTTTTGAGACGGTCACAGCGCTTCCCAAGCGGTCTCCCACTCATGGCTGCAGCACTCCTCTGGCCTCAAGCTCCCGAGGAACGGGGAGCGTGCGGGGTGCCACCCACGGCCTCGGGGATACGGCGCCTGCAGGAACCTCGTGGGTAGAGGCCTGCCGTGCCACAGCGCACCTGCAGTGCGTGCAGCAACTCCCCACAGCAAGCAGTAACGCAGACCCAGCAGCAACAGCTCCGAGGCAACAGTCCCTTCGTGTGTCATTCAACCCACCCAGCAAATGAATGACGGAGAGACGAGTGCAGGGAATCCCACTCTGTAATGACTTTAACACCAGCCTTCCCTTCTGCTCTGCAAACACAACGAGGGGCTCTGCAGAGGGAACGAAGCGTGCCAGTAAAAATCGCTGCAGGGGGGCTGGAGAGATGTCTTAGCGGTTAAGCGCTTGCCTGTGAAGCCTAAGGACCCTGGTTCGAGGCTCGATTCTCCAGGACCCACGTAAGCCAGATGCACAAGGGGGTGCACGCGTCTGGAGTTCATTTGCAGTGGCTGGAGGCCCTGGTGTGCCCATTCTCTCCCTCCCTCTCTTCCTCCCTCCCTTTCTCTCTCCCCCTCTCTGCCTCTTTCTCTGTCACTTTCAAATAAATAAAAATAAACAAAAAAATATTAAAAAATCACTGCAGGGCTCCAGCTCAGGGGACAGGGATTCACTGAAGATATCTACTTCATTTGCAGGTCAATTATTAAACTGAAAAATCAGTGACAAGGTGAGCTTCACCAAGTGTTTTAAGAGAACAACAGCTACAAGGTACCTGTGTCATAGCCAAACCTTCTGATCTCATTGCAAACAAAAAGCATCGAGACCTAAATGGGGAAAACTGTGGAAATTCCTGAGACAGCCCTGCGAGTTAGTGATCTGTCAAACACACACATGCTTCCATAACCTGAGCACTATATTTCCTTCTTCAATTTGAGAACTTTTGTTTCACAATAAATGAAGCCATTTATATACCAACACTGTAAATGACTCCCTCAATCTCAAAAACAATTTTTCTCACAGAATTCTGCACAACAGACTTGAACAGCACCCAGATGGGACATAGATGGGTGCTCTAACACATCATTAAACAGACAAATATCAGGCTGCTCCTTAATAACCAAACCTCCCAGGCCAGGAGGAAATATGTGAAGAACAATATAAAATAAAGTAATCATAGTTAGCTGGGCGTGGCAACGCACGCCTTTAATCCCAGCACTCGGGAGGCAGAGGTAGGAGGATCGCCGTGAGTTCAAGGCCAGCCTGAGACTGCTTAGTGGATTCCAGGTCAGCCTGGGCTACAGACCCTACCTCGAAAAACCAAACATAGCCATCATCGTCATCAACATCATGAACAAAGCGTCTGTTAGGATTGCAAGGCTTATTCTCAGTGATACAGTATTTTAGACAGAATGAGGGGTTAACTTTTGAAATGCAGCTACGCGGACCTCTCAATGTTTTCAATGTGGCACTAGTTTAACTGGGAGGGGGGGCTAAAGTGGCTTCAGCCAACAGCATGCTGAGAAGCGCTGGAGCTTCCTCGAAAGACTTCACCCAAAGGCAGACACTGGGAGGGACCAGCCAGTACACCGCCCGCCTGTCACAGAGAGGAAGGACGGAAGGACTGGATGTTCTCCCCATAAGACCAACAGCGATGAAAGAAATGCCCCAGCCAAAAGTACTAAACCTGCCAGGCGTGGTGGCGCACACCTTTCATCCCAGCACTCGGGAGGCAGAGGTGGGAGGATCGCTGAGAGTTCGAGGCCACCCTGAGACTCCATAGAGAATTCCAGGTCAGCCTGAGCTAGAGTGAGACCCTACCTCGAAAAACCAAAAAAAAAAAAAAAAGTACTAAATCCTTCTAATAATCCTTATATATCATTGGGAAGATAGGTCACTCCTTAATTTGAATGCTCATATGTAAGAATAGCCCCTAAAAAGGGGGGGGAAATGCTGGGCATGGTGGCGCACGCCATTAATCCCAGCACTCGGGAGGCAGAGGTAGGAGGATCGCCGTGAGTTTGAGACCAGCCTGAGACTGCGTAGTGAATTCAGGTCAGCGTGGGCTAGAGAGAGACCCTACCTTGGAAAAAAAAAAGTTGGGGGGATGCACTAAAATATAGGACCCATATTCCATGACAAAATGTGCAAGCATTTCTACTACATGTCGCTTTACAATGGTGACATCATATCTTCCCCACAGACCAGTACAAATACAAATTATTTTACACTCACCTCCTGTAACTTGGACTGTATCCACTGGCCCAAAATCGCCAAACTATCTCGTGGACAAATGGCCCAAATCATTGTGAGAAAAATCATGCCAAGGAAATCCAGCAAATGAACCAAGCTGGCCTTCTCTGCCTGACAACAATCAAGATAGTGAAAATTATAGTTAACAAACTAAGACAGTGCACGCTCACGTTTTCTGGTTACTGTGCAGATCACACTACGTAACTACGTGTGTTTAACTTGCCCTCACCCAGCCTGATGCCCTTTGCTTTGCTTGCGTACCTGCAAGGCTCTTGTGCCTCAGACTGGTATTTTCTGAGCTACCTGCTAATCAGGAGAGAATGACATCTCCCTTAACATACAGTTTCATTTATCTGCTAAGCACTAAAACTATAAAACGGGTACAACTATCCCCATTAGTAGATAATGAATCTGAAATGAAGATTTTTAAACACTTGGGAGGCCGGGCATGGTCGTGCACGCCTTTAAGTCCCAGCACTCAGGAGGCTGAGCTAGGACAATCGCTGTGAGTTCTGGGCTAGCCTGAGACTGATTCCAGCTTAGTCTGGGATAGAGCAAGACCCTACCTTGAAAAAAAAAAAAAAACTTTCGGAAATTCACATAGCTATTAGTAAAAACCAAAAGTCAGGCCCAGGCTGCTTCAGGGGCTAATGCAGACATTCTGTCTTCTCAAACAGGTCGTGTGCTTATCAGACCAATTTTCTAGATAAAGATGAAGCGTTGTAACAGACAGAAGCCGTTAAAACAAGAACAATTCAGAAAACGATTAAAAGTTTCTTTTAAATAAGTCTTTTGAGGAGCCTCGTTAGCACACAGCGCATCGGTCACATACATAAGTCTTTGGACTTTTTGACCTAATACATGAAAGTATCACTCATTTATGAAAGTTTAGAACTTCATATGTTTTGTATTTCTCACCAAAGAACTGGAGTCTTTGAGTTTTCAAATTTAATTACAGGAGTAACCAAAACAAGGTTTTATGTAAAATACTTGTTTCACATAGTAATGTTACTTTAAGTTTCATGCTCTGAAGGTTCACTGTTGGCTATGAAAGCTGACTGGGAAATGTCCGTGTAAGGCTGACAGTGACAATACACCAGTCATTACCCGGTATGCAAAATGGCTACAAGCTAAAAGCACATGATGCCCTTTAACAATATAATCTGTTCACACAGGACAAGCTTAATTTCAGTATAGGAAATATCAATGGTAAAAAAAAATGAAATTATGTTAACATGAATGGCATTACAGCATTACTGAATAGGATGACCTTGCTATTAATTGTTAAAAGTGATTGCTATTATTTTAGAGAACTACAAAGTTTTAAAAAGTGAACAAAGGGGGCTGGAGAGATGGCTTAGCGGTTAAGCGCTTGCCTGTGAAGCCAAAGGACCCCGGTTCGAGGCTCAGTTCCCCAGGACCCACGTTAGCCAGATGCACAAGGGGGCGCACGCATCTGGAGTTCGTTTACAGAGGCTCTCTCTCTCTCTCTCTCTCTCTGCCTCCTTCTCTCTGTTGCTCTCAAATAAATAAACAAAAAAAAAAAAAAAGTGAACAAAGGGAACAACATCAGACTAGATTCCACCAAAACCAAGACTGCCACGAGAGAAAACGCTGCTGCAACAGCTTGTCAGGGAAACACTCGTCACCACGGCCCGCCAGGCTGCGGCCTGCACCCGGCCCTCCTCTCCTTGCTGCGGTGACGGTGACGCTGCAGGAAGCACGACGGGGCTCCGGCCCTGAGGAGCGAGCTGGGCGCCCGGCCGCCGGCCCAAGGCCTCTGCACGCTGCAGGCCGAGCCCGGCCGTGGCAGGTGGAGCACCACTGCTCCAGAGGGCAGAGCGCAGGCAGTGACGCGGCTCCCACTGCTAGCGTTTGTTCTGGCACGTGTCTGGAGACACTTTTTGTGGCTTTTCTTGTGAGCGTTATTTTTTTCTAATCTGCCTGTGACTTAGAAGAAACCAGAGGTACTTGTGCTCCAGAATGACACGACTCTGACCCAGCTCATCTCAACACTCTTCAAGGCACAGACAGAAATTCAGATGACTTTGAGGAGGGTCATAAACATAATTTCCACTTGAAGTTGGTATGATTTGCATTTTTGACTTAGCATTTTGCAATCTCCTCCATATTAACCTTCATGTTTTCAGTTAAAGAAAATCTACTTCTGACTAATTATGTGGAAAAAAGCACTTCTACGTTTAATGAACAGCAATTAAAAATGAGTAAAACAGGGCTGGAGAGATGGCTCAGCAGTCAAGGCGCTCACCTGCAAAGCCTAACGACCCAAATTCAATTCCCCAGTACCCACATAAAGCCAGGTGCTCAAGGTGGCACATGCATCTGGAGTTTATTGCCAGAGGCCCATTCTCTCTCTCTCTCAAATAAATAAATAAAACATTTTTTAAAAGCTGAGTGAAACAGATACATGCTTTGTGCTACTGAGGAGCCACATGGCCTCTTTGCCACATGAGTGGGGTTATTTAGAGCCTTTGCAGATGTGAGCGTCCTCGTAGAGGAAACAGAACGAGCGTACACGCCTTGTGAGTCATGAGTTAAGAACGAGAAGGTAGAACTCCGATGAAGCGTCGTAACCTGTGACGTGACAGGTGTCGTTACTGCTCTGCGTCACTTATCTGTAACACATCAACCCAGACATCTTCAGAGACGTCCCAAGCTATCCTCTGACGGTGAATAAGGATGGAGGAAAACTGGTTTACCCACTTAAATAGTAGTATCACTTCCCAAGATTAATTTCCTGACTGCATTGCAAATATGTTAATTATTACGAGAAGGTTAAAATTTGAAATAATTAGAGGTTGGGAATAATTGCTTTTCAGCAAAAGAGGCAGGTGATAAAAACAGTATTTATGAGAAACACTAATTATTGAGTATCACCTACTAAAAACCATAGTCTCAAAATTAGCTAATCATATTTTTTTTTTCCAGGTAACAGAATAAGGAAATTACATGCCATCATTTACAAAGAAAGAAATCTGAAGAGAGTCAGTTCCTTAAAACCCGCACGACGCTAACTTGCACCTTGGCGACTGGACACCAGCGGGTACTTACGGCATGCCCAAGCACTGCGTGTGCGATCTCGTGACCCAGGAGGAAGGACAGCTGGTGCACATCCGTTACGCTCTCCAAAAGCCCAGTGAAGACAAAGACTTGTCCATTCTGCACCATCAAGAAGACAGCGGTGAGCCGTTACAGCACCATACGAATTAAGGACAGTAAGCAGCAATGGAAATGCACTTGAAAGCGGTTACTTACTGGGAGTACAAAGGCATTGATGTCAGGGGAATCCACCACATGAATAACCCAGTTGATCTCGGAGATCCCTGGGATGTCGCCATTACACACAACAAGATGATCGACTACCTCTTTAACAGTCAGGCATCGGGGATCTTTCTCAGCCAGCAGATCGTTTTTAAATTTCTCCATCCACTGGGAAGATTGAAACCAAAGAAATATTAACACTTTCAGGCACTGGAGAGATGGCGCAGCAGTTAAAGGCCCTCGCTTGTGAAGCCTGATGGCCCGGATTCAATTACCCAAAACCACATCAATCCAGATGCACAACGTGGTGCATATATCTGGAGTCCCTTTGCACTGGCAGGAGGCCTTAGTGTGCCCATACTCACTCACTCTCTCTCTCTCTCTCTCTCTCTCTCAAATAAATAAATAATTCAAGAAGAACTTTAGCTCTATGAAGATTATACTGCTCCATGGAATGGTATGTGGCTAGTGTTGAACATTTTAATTTTGAATTATATGAAAAGTTACATATACTAGGCACTCAAATTCCTGAAATTTGAATTATTCACGCAGAGGCAATATGGTCACTCACAGAGGAATCAATTATCATAGTAAGATTTTGCATATGAATGTGCTAACATCAAAATCTTATTCTTCTTTCCTACTAATGGAAGTAAAATGCTGAAGTATTTTTATACCTCCGCAGGCATTCCAGAAAACGAAACACTACCTACAGAACAAAGGTTTCCCAGAAAACCTCACGTGACAAACAAAACTTCGCAGGGCTAAGAACGTGCTCGGTTGGTGGAGCGCTTGCCTGACGTGCACACGGCCCTGCCTCCCACGGCCAGCACCACATCAACCAGGCGCGGTGGCGCGCTCTAGAATCTCGGCACTTGGGAGATGGACGCAGGACAGCCTTGGCAACACAATTAAATGCAAGGCCAGTCTGGGACACATGAAACTCTGTCTCAAAAAAAAAAAAAAAAAGGCAAGATGCAGAAGAAAATTATTTTCATAACTTACGAAACAGAAAAATACCATGTATGTAATGGGAAGATTTGACTTTTACCAAAAATAACATTTTATTAATTTTGAAGAGTTCTGATCACATAGGTTACAAGGAAATGACTTAAATCTCGGCACTAATGGGCTTATCATTTCCTTTACGTGACACTGATTAAGAAAGACTAGCATGGGCTGGAGAGATGGCTTGGTGGTTAAGGCTTCTGCATGCGAAGCCAAAGGTTCAATTCCCCAGGACCCACGTGAGCCAGATGCACAAGGGGCACATGCGTCTGGAGTTTGTTGCAATGGCTGGAGGCCCTGGGGCGCCCATTCTCTGTGTCTCTCTTCTCTCTCTCTCTCTCTCTCTGCTTGTAAATAAATAAATTTTTAAAAAAGAAAAGAACGACTAGCCTGCTTGGGCTGAGGAGATATGCGTGACTCGCCGGCATGAGAAGCTAACTTCACAGCACCCACCTAACAAGCTGGGCACTGCGGCACGTGCCTGTAAGCCCAGGCGGGCAGCTCATGGACGGGCCAGCCTCGCCCAGCTGACGAGCTGCGGCCCTGTGAGACCCCGTCTCCCAGGAGGTGAGCGGCGCGTGTGAGCAGGACACTCAGCTTGTCCTCTGCTCGGTACTCATTCAAACAAGCGTGAACACGCGGCACGCGCATACCAAGGAAAAGACCAGCCATGCTCCACACGCAGATGTTTTCCTCCTGAAGTTAGAGTCAGGAGAGATCCTTGCAAATGTCGAGAACGCTGACGATGGTCTCAAAGCATCACTTTTGCTTGCATAACATGTACAGCATCATTCACACATAAATTAAGTTGATAATTTTTTAAGATCACATGTACTGAATATAGTACTTTGTAATATAAGGACATGTTTAATTCTGTTATCAAGCAGGCATTTGCGTTTGTAAATTAAAAACATCTGTCTATATGTATATATGCATATATACAGGTATACATATACATATAATTTTTTAACACTTTGTTTTTCATTTTTTTAATGCTTTCTTAATGATACAACTGGTTGAAGATCAATTTAATATGAGGTCTGCCTCCATCTTCCCCAAATATTTTCTTAACTTGCCTCTTAGTAGGCTAAATACTATGAAACATTTCAAATCTTTATAAGTGCAGAGCTAAAAAACTGGTCTTAACTAAGAAAAAATTTTACATTAAGAATTCATTGTTACTTCTTTTTTTTAATTTTTTGTTTATTTTTATTTATTTATCTGAGAGCGACAGAGAGAGAGAGAGAATGGGCATGCCAGGGCCTCCAGCCACTGCAAACGAACTCCAGACCCATGTGCCCCCTTGTGCATCTGGCTTACATGGGTCCTGGGGAATCGAGCCTCGAACCGGGGTCCTTAGGCTTCACAGGCAAGCGCTTAACCGCTAAGCCATCTCTCCAGCGCGGAGTGGAGCGCAGCCCAGGGCTCCGGTCCTCTACACCCCTCACCACCCGGCTAAGCATCCAGGGTGTTCCCAGGAGAGCGAGCGTCAAAGCGCACGGTGGGGACACCTTTTCCAGGTCTGAGGCTTCCAGGTCATCTCACGTCAAGACGGAGCGTCGAAGCGGCGCGTCCTCCGTATTTACGAAGGCCCTGCGAGCGGTCGCGGGAAGGGCGCCCTGGCTACTCACGAGGTCATACTCCAGCTCGGACAGGAGCCTGCAGTGCTCTTTGCCCAGCAGCAGCAGCTTACTCCTCCCGGTGACCGGGGTCTCCTCCAGGTGAGTGAAATAGAACATCACGAACAGCAGTCCAAACCCGCTGAGAGCCAGCAACAACTGCCTCCGCTTCTTGCGCACGCTCTCCTTAAACAGCTCCTTCTTGTTAGGAGGAAGTGCCTGCCACCACTTCCGTATGCCCCTGGAGCAAAGAGAACAAGTCAAAATTACAAGAATCCTGTTGTCTCCTGTCACCAAAACTCAAATGCATGGGACAGAATTGGCAGTCATTAAACACTTGAATCTCTGTCTTATATTCCTCTGTAAACGTACGCTTCTGCTTCATAAAACTCTTAGCTAAAGAATAAAAAAAAATTAATTAACCATATGGAGCCAGAGTTCAAATTCTTTTGTAAAAAAAAGTTTTTCTGAGCCGGGCGTGGTGGCACATGCCTTTAATCCCAGCACTCGGGAGGCAGAGGCAGGAGGATCACGGTGAGTTCGAGGCTACCCTGAGACTACATAGTTAATTGCAGGACAGCCTGAGCTAGAGTGAGACCCTACATTGAAAAACCAAAAAAAAAAAAAAAAAAAAAAGTTTTTCTGGGCTGGAGAGATGGCTTAGCAGTTAAGCACTTGCCTATGAAGCCTAAGGACCCCAGTTCGAGGCTCAATTCCCCAGGACCCATGTTAGCCAGATGCACAAAGGGGTGCAAGCATCTGGAGTTCATTTGCAGTAGCTGGAGGCCCTGGTGCACCCATTCTCTCTCTCTCTCTCTCTCTCTCTGTCACTCTCAAATAAATATTCTTTTTTAAAAAGTTACAATTGTCTAAGCTGATAATAGGGAAAAATATTTTGATGTTTTTTCTTCCTCCTTCCCTCCCTCCTTTCCTTCCTGTTCTTTGAGAGACAGAGAGAGAAGACACAGGGTGAGTGAGAATGGGCACACCCAGGGCCTCTGCCACTGCAAAGGACCTCAATACATGCAACACTTTGTGCATCTGGCTTTACATGGGTACTGGTGATAAGAGACAGAAATTGGCTAGGTAGTTAGAGCAACAGGACCCTAAAAGTAATGGTGTTTTATTCCTTGACTAAAAGCAGGACATGTCACTAAGCTTGCAGAAACCTGGATGTTGCACCCTCCAGGAAAGATCTCTAGATGAAGTTTGCACTCTTGCTAGAGGACAGGAACTTTGGCCCTTACCTAGGATGACTGGCCAAGCTGTAAAATCTGGTCTTTGTCCACCGCACCCTGCCGATGGTCCTCCTCACATAGCCACTCCCATACAACCCCAGACCTGAGTCTCGAGGTGGGCTTCTCACACCCCTCTTCCCTCTCTGACAAGAGCTCCACCTTGCCTCCTGCTGTTCTAGGCTTCAGCCCCCTTCTCTTCGTCCTCCTAAAGCTTCAAACTGCAAGAAAACCTGCCTAAACCTTACCCTCTGGGCAGTGGATTTCATTCTTCAAATTCATAGGACAAGGATCTGGGAACACCCCAAATTATTGGTGTACAAGGAACCCCAAATTCCTGTATCACTGGGGAATGAAACCCAGGCCAACAGGCCTTTACTGCTGAGCCATGTCTCCAGGCCCAGGGTTAAAAATCCTAATGCTCTTTTGAGTTTTCTCTTTACCTATCTTAAGGACAAAAGCTAAGGTAAGGAGCTCTTTCACCACAAAGAGCACTAGTTAACATTTACTGTTTACCACAGGAAAGCCCTCTTCTGCGGATCATGACGCATGTGTATCACCTCATCTAATCCTCTACCAAACCATGTTCTAGAAAGCTGAGGAAGAGACTTTAAGCAAACTGTCCCAGGTCACGGGAGCAGTAAGAGCAGCAGCAGACACTGAAGGAAGTGACACTCCAGTGACCAGTGACCACTATAGTAGCTATAACCGGCCCAAATGAGCACCTCGGGGTTGTGGGACAAGTGTCCACCCTCACCACCACTCTTCGCGCTCCCCTCGCACATCGGACAGCCTGGCAGCGCTCCGGCAGAGCAGGGCACAGGGCAACGCTTCTGCCTGGACTCTGGAAGTGAACGGCACTGCTCAGAAGCAGAAACGCCGCTGTCCTTGGCAGGGACGGGACAGGAAAGGCGCTGGGATGAGGGAAGTGCACTTTCAGGGGGACACTGAGGCGGTCCGCGTTCTGCAGGCAACAGTCCTCTCAACTGCGTAGCACAGTTCACAATCATTTTATTAATGCTTTGGATAATGGGACGAAACTTTTCCTTATAAGTTCACTTGTAAGCCGGGCGTGGTGGCGCACGCCTTTAATCCCAGCACTGGGAGGCAGAGGTAGGAGGATCGCTGTGAGTTCGAGGCCACCCTGAGACTCCATAGTGAATTCCAGGTCAGCCCAGGCTAGGGTGAGACCCTACCTCGAAAGAAAAACAAAATTCACTTGTAAAATCTTAAGAAAAGCACAACGTCTATCAGTCTCTTGATAAGACCTCAATTTACAAAGCAATCCCTTATAGTGATCATAATGGTCTTAAGTTCCTGCTGTCATTTGGAAGTCCCCAGCCTGTGGCACTGCTAGGAGGTGGTGGAGCCTCGTGCACAAGCAAGTTAGGTCATTGGGCAAGTGTGTTTGAAGAGGGTATTGTAATGAGCATATACCACATACATACACACATTGCATATACACAAGCAAAATTTTTTTAAAAACCAGGATCAGTAAGAGACTGCAAGAATGGGTGGAAGAGAGATAGAGTAGGACACCCCACATTCCCCTCCGGCCACTGCAGGTCAGTGAACCACACCCCGCCCCCCACCCCCGTAGAGGACTGCGTGGGGCACTGCAGAGGCACACGTACCACAAACCACATCCACAAAAATAAATATGTAAGTGATTTTAAGTAAACAACTTATACAGATTAGCACTCAGAAAGCTGGGCATCTATGTACACAAAGACACACACACACACACACACACACACACACAAATAAATATAAAAAGAACTCAGAAAGCCAGGCGTGGTGGCACATGCCTTTAATCCCAGCATTCTGGAGCAGAGGTAGGAGGATCGCCATGAGTTCAAGGCCACCCTAACACTACAGAGTGAATTTCAGGTCTGCCTGGACTAGCATGAGACCCTATTCTATTATCCATAGAAATCTGGATGCTTTCGTTGCTTGACCTGGGAGGCAATGTAGTCACCTATTTTCTGACTACCAACATGAAGGATCGATATATTCCAGAGCAAATGTGGACTTTTTAATAAAGGTAAATCGGGTTATTAGCGGGGGAGAAAGAAGACTAGAAGCAACTTGGTAGTTAACAGATTTAACAAAGCTTTATGAACAGACATGATTAGCTTTCTTCAAAATTCATTTAAAAAAAAGAAAGAAAAAGAAGTTTCAAAAACAACCACTTAAAGCCGTAAAAGTAGCCACTATAATGGACTCTTGAGAGAGAGACAAGAAGGGGCCATGAAGACGGCTCAGTAGGTAAGGTGCACGCCCCCTGAAGCCTGAGCCCCAGAGCTGAACGGCCAGAGCCCTCGTAAAAAGCCGGGGCTGCGGGCGGCTTCTGCCATGCCAGCACGCCCATGGCAACATGCGGACTGAGGAGAAGTGCCAGGAAGGGTAGCACCTCCAGCAGCGGGGTGAGGACCCAGGAAGGGGAGCCCTGCCTCTCGGACGAGGGAGCACGGACTGACCTGAGTGTTGTCCACTGAGCTACACACACACACACACACTCTGCCCCTGCCCACGTCCCCCATAAACTCAACCATCCATGAGGTAAAATGCAATGCATTCAGTCCAGTTTTACAAATCCTCATAGTTTTTCTCAATCCCAGTACTGTTCAAACATTCCCAAAGTCCTAAGCCTCTTAGCCGTGAGCCTGTAAGACCAAAACAACACAAGGGCACAGAGGAAACGTTCACAGTGCATAAGATGGCAATGGGCATGGCAAGGAAAGATGGAGCCAATGCGCGATCCAGAACAGGGCAAACTGTACGTTCCATAGCACCAAACCCGACATTTAGCCAGGGACACGGTCTCTGGAGTTCCAGCTCTGCCTCTCCAGTTGCGCTGCTCACAGCCAGGGAACAATCCCTAGCAGGCAGCAATCCTCCACGGCGGTCCCACAGCCAAGGCCTCTCCTGAGTCTCCACTCAACCCACAGCGCATGCTCATGACTCCATCAGGCCTTCATGCAGGGACCATAACCAGAGGCCATTTCCAAAAATCAAACTACACTGCAAGTCAATGACCCTGTGTTTCCCGCACTTGTTACACTATTACAGCGTCAGGTGGGCTTCTGAATTTGTTAACTCCGGGGAATAAAGCTGACTGTGAACAGCAGAACACTCCTTCAGCATTTAGACGCCTACTTTCTAGAGTCAGCATTGTTCATGCTGTCCTAATTCACAACAGCTGGCCCAACCTCAACGGTTATAATCTCTCAGAAAGTTGCAGCTGAACAGATGCTGTCTCCAGCCTGAAACTTTCATGTTCTGTATGCCGCAGCCTTCTGCTCACACCAGCCCATTTTTATGCAACACACCCCTGCAAAAGTTTGCAGGATAGCTGGGCACGGTGGCACATGCTTTTAATCTCAGCACTCAGGAGGCTGAGGTAGGAGAATCGCTGTGAATCTGAGGCTACCTTGAGATTACATAGGGAGTTCCAGGTCAGCCTGGGCTAGAGTGAGACCCTACCTTGAAAAAAACAAACAAACAAACAAACAAAAAAACCCAGTTCTCAGGACATGGGTCTAACAGCAAGCCTCGCACTGCCTTTAGCCTAGTCTAGACAATGCTCTCCGTCATACACCAGATCTTCACAGTCCATAATTCTGTTGACACTCAGGTCTTTCAACTCTCACAAGGAAAGTCAACCACACTCCACCTGCAGCACGCCAAGGCATCTCTTAGGCAAAGGTTTCAAATCCTCCCACATTCCTCCCATAAATCAGTCCCAAAGGGCCAAAAGCCACAGTCAGGTATCTACCATCCTCCTGACTTCTCAGTACCAATCTCTGTTACAGTTACATTCTCGGTGCTGGGACAAAACATCCAACCAAAGGCAGCTCACAGGAGGAATGTTATTTATTTTGGCTTACAGTCTTGAGGGAAGGCTTCAGAGTGGCAGGAAAAGGGGGCAGAGCAGAGGCCTGACCTCACCTCCTGTCCAGCGTCAGATGGAGAGTGCTGGCACGAGGGCGAGGTGAACTAACAAGGGCGGCTAGGCCTGGCAGAGCATGGAGGGCCACTCCCAGCAGCGCACCTCCTTCAGCAAGGCTCCACCTCCCAAGTTACCTGCAGCTCCATCGTCACACCCCTCCTCTGAGTGACAAGAGCAGCTGTGGCCCAGGTATGAAGGACACACCAGTCAAGTTTACGTGGCTGGCGGCGGGCTTGGCAGCACTGTCTCACCTGCCCACAATGATGGCCAGGAGCTTCTGCACCGGTTTCAGAACCATCAGCAGGAGAGGGACAGGGGCAGCGTGAGCCCGTGCAGACGTGCGCAGACTCCTGGCGGGCCGCACAGGGCCGCAGCCAAGGGGCTGCACGGCTCCGGCTCGCAGCGCAGGAAGAGCGGCCGCTTCTCGGATCGGTTCCCGTCTTGGGGAAGAGTCGAGCCGCGCAGTACATTTCTGGGCGCTCCAGCACAGTTTCTTACTGTGGACACTTGAGAGACATCCTGCTCTTCTGTCATGAGGAGTCCTGTAGAAATGACAGTTTCTAGGCAGAAAAGTCACCAAATCCCACTGGCTGGCAGAGAAAAGTCCCCGGCCCTTTTTGACTAGTTGGCAGGGCTGTCGCAGACCACAGCCAGCTGAAGTCACTGCCAGGGAGGTCCATTTGCTCCAGTCGGCCACAGGAGCTGAATCGGGACAGAAGACAGTTCCGAGTGGCAGGCTGCAGGCCGCAGGTGAAGACCATCATTCTTTTTGCTTGATTATCTGGAACACACACACGCACCGTGAGTACTTGTGGAAACTGCACTTAGCACACTGGCAAAGGAATAGGCGTGCCGGCTGCCCTGGCTTGAACACACCCCAGACTAACTCATGCTGGGTTCCGCTCATCACCCCCACGGCAATACAAAGCAGAGGACGACAACTGTCATTATCTAACTGTACAGTGCTGTGAGGAGCCAGGCACAAGTGCACATGGGGACTGTTAGGACCAAGAGTTAGAAGTAGAAATGGGGACTGTTAGGACCAAGAGTTAGAAGTAGAAATGGGGACTGTTAGGAGCAAGAGTTAGAAGTAGAAATGGGGACTGTTAGGAGCAAGAGTTAGAAGTAGAAATAGGGACTGTTAACAGCAAGAGTTAAAAGTAGAAATGGGGACTGTTAGGAGCAAGAGTTAGAAGTAGAAATGGGGACTGGTGGGAGCAAGAGTTAGAAGTAGAAATGGGGACTGTTAGGAGCAAGAGTTAGAAGTAGAAATGGGGACTGTTAAGAGCAAGAGTTAGAAGTAGAAATGGGGACTGTTAGGAGCAAGAGTTAGAAGTAGAAATGTGGACTGTTAAGAGCAAGAGTTAGAGGTAGAAATAGGGACTGTTAGGACCAAGAGTTAGAAGTAGAAATGGGGACTGTTAAGAGCAAGTTAGAAGTAGAAATGGGGACTGTTAAGAGCAACAGTTAGGAGCAGAAGTGGGGTACTCACTCAGCAGTGACAAGGTCACTATGGCAACCAAGGGCCACGCCAGAGATTGAGCAGGGATGGCTTAGAGCCGATATGCAAATGAGACAACCCTAAGGTGGCTGTCAGCAGCCATGACTGAGGAAAAACTGGGCATAAAAACCCCGGCAAAAGCTCAGGACACTGTCCCTCAACTCTGTGTTGATGCCCACCACGAGAAGCAGCAGCCCGTGGGACCCCTTGGCAGCCCAGCACGGAGGGGACAGTGCAGGACCCCCAAGTGACAGCACAGGTGAGTGGCCCAGGGCTTAGGCTGGTTGAGAGGAGAAGGGAGAAGGGGACCTGGCTTAATTAGCATGTGTGAAGAGTGAATAAAGTGTGACAACTGAATGAACATAATCTGCTCCTGACTGATGAGTTTAGAGGTCCAGACAGTGCTTACTTGCAAAAGTTGACTTTTTTCACTTAACTTTAAAAAAATTTTGAATGCATGGAATCTATTTTCTCAGTAAATTATTTGGGAAATAAAAAATAGATTAGAAAAAAAATCAATTGGCAATGGTTTGAGGAGAAAAGTATAATGGGGCAGAAAAACCTGCTTCGTAGAATGTAGACTTTAAAATACAAATATACGTCCTTCAAATAAAATCCTGGAGCCGGGCATGGTGGCGCACGCCTTTAATCCCAGCACTCGGGAGGCAGAGGTAGGAAGATCGCCATGAGTTCAAGGCCACCCGACTACATAGTGACTTTCAAGTCAGCCTGAGCTAGACTGAGACCCTACCTCGAAAACACAAAATAAAATAAAATCCCGGGACTTCTGAGTGGGGTCAAGCTATACTACTAAGAAAGCCCTTACTTCCAGATAATATAACTTAAAAAATATATATAACAAAAGTTCAATCCATAAAGCAATATACTATGAAGGAGCCTGGGAGATGGCTCAAGAGAACCTGCTGCCTCAGCATGAGAACCTGAGTTTGCCCCAGGGCCCACGTAAAAAGCCGGACATGCTTGTGCCAGTCTTGTACCCCTCGGCTGGGTGGGTGGATGAGGGTGGGGAGGGTCGCTGGGCTCCCCAGCCAAATAGCCGAATCAAGAAACAGGGGGCTCCAGGTCCAGTGAGAGGCCGCGTCTCAGGTGGGTAAGGTGGAGGAGGGACAGAAAACGCTCAACATCTTCACAGGAGCATACTGCACACATGTAACACGACAAGTACACAATCGTGTTTTAAACACTGGGCACGGTGGCACACGCCTATGATTCCAGCACTACACGACATGAGACTGTCGCAAAACAGGCAAGGACGGGCTAAGAGATGGGGAAGAACAAAGCAAGATGAGACCTCAAACTGCCCCAGCCGGAAGCCTGGGAAGCATGTGGGGCCCACACCCCACATGGGGATGCCCAGTGAGTCTCCTAAACTGAAGACATGGCACGCAGCCAGGAGTCGCAGAGCAGCCAGGGAGCTCACGCTCACACGCAGGTAAGGGGGAAAATCCTCAAGAAATAATTACCAAAACTTGTCCCAACTGGAATAAACCTGTAAATCAACAATGTAACTCACAATGTCTAATGAACCACGCACGTGAGACACACAGGAAAAACCAGGAAGTACAAGAGAGTTCGTAAAACCCATCCAAGAGGGACATGAAGCTTCACTTTGGAGGCGAGGCGCCAGCTCCTTGCCAACGCTCTGCGGCTCCGCTGGGCGGCCGTGCACGAGGCGCGTGGGCGCTACTCCGTGCCTCCTTTCGATCATCCAAATTACTGCGCACGATTTTTAAAAGGCACAAAGAAGGGAAAATAACCAAATGCAACGCAGAACCCTGCATTCTAATTTTCAAGAAAAAATACTAACTGTAGAAGATAACTGACATGGGGGAAGAATGTGGATTCAGACCTGGATTTTAGTGGGTTTTAGGGGGCTGTTACTCTTCTTTACGATGACGATAGTGTGGTTCTGGGGTGAAGATCCTGTTCATGAGACAGCTGTTGAAGGGCCTTTACATGAGTGATGCTTACTTCCAAACACTACACATATGCACGCACACACAAACACACACCACAGAGGACACAGATTATCAGTGTCTCTATGTGATTGATGGTTACATGTGGGTTCCTTATAGTTTTCATTTGCCTTAATGTTTTAAATCTTCCTAAAAGTGAAGGGCATATAAAACTATGTCAAAGTTGTCTACTACAATATTACCTAGAAGACAGTTCCTATCTACCAGTCATTTTCTTTTTTTAAATACCATTTAGTTATTTCAGAGAGAGAAAGCGTGTGCACACCAGGGCCTCTTGCTCGTACAAAGCATCTGGCTTTGACGTGGGTACCGGCCGGCTTTGCAAGTAAGCGCCTTAACCACTGAGCAACCTCCCTGGCCCCACAGCAGCCAGTCCTAATAAATAAGGATATCTGTATATCAAACGATTTCAAAGTGACTCAACTTCATATTTTAGTTTACTCGCTAATTTTATTAATACGATTAATATAATTAGTAATTAATAAAAATAATACAATATTAACAGCAGCATTACCATTACTACTACACTAGTGACACGTAAGTGAACAAAGGCTATGCTAAGTAGCGGGGAACTCCCTGTTAACTCTGAGTCACTACCGATTTAAAACTAGTCAAAACCAGTCTGATCTACAGTAGTTTGACATTACTAGTAAGATGCTTTCTATTTTTTTCTTATTTTGAACCATGCTGACAAAGGGAAAATTAATTGAAGCTTGAAAATCACTTCAAAACCAGGACGCTGCCGGGCGTGGTGGTGCACGCCTTTAATCCCAGCCCTTGGGAGGCAGAGGTAGGAGGATCGCCAAGAGTTCGAGGCCACCCTGAAACTCCATAGTTAATTCCAGGTCAGCCTGGACCAGAGTGAGACACTACCTCGAAAAACCAAAAACAAAAACAAAAACAGGAGGCATACCCCATTTAAGGGCGAGGTGCGTTCTGACAAGCGCGTGGTGCAGACACCAGGCCCTCACCCAAGCCACACGAGGTGGGCTCACTCACTGCGCTCTTGATGCAAGCAAGGCTTCTGCAGGGGAAGCATGGGGTTCTCCTATACAGGGAACTGGGGCCTCTAAGCAGGAGGAATGCTCTACAATAACAATAAAATGTGTAATTACCATCATCAAGCAGACCTGATGTGTTCGCAGGCAGGCAGTGCAGGTCAGCATCAGCAGAGTAACGCGCTGGGCTAAAGCACTGCGGCAGACACAACCGCACTAGGCAACAGGAATTCCTGCGCTCATCGCTCATCCTACGGAACTGTCCTCGTGGATTTGGGAAGCTGCCAAGTTACTCTTTGTGAGCTAGCATGGAAGTTACTTAAACGGTAAAAATCCCTTATCCTCTTGAAGGTTACAATCTAATTAAGGATTTTTTAAATTATTTATTTACTTGCAGAGAGAGAGAGAGAGAGAATGGGTGTGCCAGGGCCTCCAGCCACTGCAAACGAACTCCAGATGCATGCACCCCCTTGTGCATCTGGCTTATGTGTGTCCTGGGGAATCGAACCTGGGTTCTTTGGCTTTGCAGGCAAACGCTTTAACCGCTAAGCCATCTCTCCAGCCTAAAGTGATTTTTTTTTTTTTTTTTTTTTTTTTTTTTTGCGGATGCACCAGGGCCTCTAGCTGCTGCAAACGAACTCTGGACGCATTCGCCACTTTGTGCATCGGGCTTTATGTGGGCACTGGGGACTCGAACCCCGGTCCTCAGGTTTTGCAAGCTAGCGCCTTAACCGCTGAGCCCTAGAAAGTGACTCTTGTAGATGAGTGTTGTTTTCTTTCTTTTTTATTTTTTCTTAAACTTCACTGAACTGTCAAGGCAGGAACCGTGCTACTTTTAGCCACCGAGGAAACCTTACCCCTTCCTCCGACCAGCACCCCTCGGGGCCACGTTTTCGGGGCCGCGCAGCACCTGGACGGTGGCCGGCGAGGCTCAGATTGAGCGCGACGGGGCCGGAAGTCGGACGGAGGGCCGGCGGACACCGACCCCGTCCGCTTCCGGCTCCGGGCCTTTCCCTCTCCCCGACCCCCGCTACTTCGCCGCCGCCCCTCCGCTCCTCCCTCCAGGTCCCCGCCCAACAAACGGCCGCGCTCCGCCGTTCAGAGCGCGCGCATCCTCACCGGGAGGACCGACCGCAGGCACGGACCGAGAAGGGACTCGGGAGACACGGCCCTCGGCGCGCCGGCGCGCTGCGTCCCGCAAGCCCCGCCCCCTCACTTCCGGGCCTTTGGCCACGCCCACCACGAGGGCCCCGTCCATCAAAACTCGCCACCCTAAGCGGGCTGTGGGGGGCCCCTGCGCGCCCCCGCGTGGCCGGTGGAGGACTTGCCAGGGCGGAGCTGGGTTGTCCAAAGGGTGAGCCGCCAAAGGTAGGCCCTCTGCAGCTTCTAAACCGGTTTTGGCCCATTTGTAGACATTTTTTTTGGAAAGATCACTCTTAACAGCAATGAGTAAAAGTAGAGGAGTTTATTATCCGGGGGCCAAAAAGTTTGAGGTAAGCCTTTTAAAGAAGTCAAGTGCAAGCCGGGCGTGGTGGCGCACGCCTTTAATCCCAGCTCTCGGGAGGCAGAGGGAGGAGGATCGCCGTGAGTTCGAGGCCACCCTGAGACTCCATAGTGAATTCCAGGTCAGCCTGGGCTAGAGCGGGACCCTACCTCGAAAAAAGCAAAAAAAAAAAAAAAAAAAGTCAAGTGCAGATTTTATTTTTATTTTATAGTTTTTTATAGTTAAGGGGAGGGGCAAATGAACAAGAAAGATGTGACAATTTGCGTATCAATCATTTCTGTAGTCAGGCCACCCTAACAGTGAACTCCATTTTACTTTGTCTTAGCCTAAACTGTCTTTTTTTTTTTTTTTTTTTTTTTTCTCTCTCTAATCATCCCTTTGGGCCCTTTCTGGACAGCTTCTTTTTTGAGATTTTTTTCCTCCCATCTGCTGACAACGATAAGTTTTAAAAGCTCCTCAGCAGTTAACTCTTACAGTAACTCAGTGAATCAGTTTTCTCAACAGCTAACTCTTACAGTAACTTAATAAATCAATTTAACTTTGATTGCCAGACCCTTGTAAGGCTTTTAGCTTTCGAAGATACACCCTACTTGTGCTAGTTCTCCACCCGCAGTATTACTTAGGGGCCCAGATTCTCGTGAGTCATGAGTCCTGGAGAGAAATGGATGCAATCAAAATGTGATTTATGCTGGACGTGGTGGCGCACGCCTTTGATCCCAGCACTTGGGAGGCAGAGGTAGGAGGATCACTGAGAGTTCGAGGCCACCCTGAGACTACATAGTGAATTCCAGGTCAGCCTGGGCTAAAGCGAGACGCTACCTCAAAAGAGAAAAAAAAAAAAAAAAGACTTAAAAATTGAAGGGCTGTCTCTATGAGGCACCAAACTTTTTTTTTTTGTGGGGGGGGGGGGTCTTGCTCTAACCCAGGCTGACCTGGAATTAACTATAATCTCAGGGTGGCCTTGAACTCACTGGGATCCTTCTTCTATCTCTGCCTCCTGGGAGCTGGGATTAAAGGCGTGCACCACCACACCCCGCCACCAAACCCCAAACTTTTTTTTTAAGAGGTCCCCAGCATTCACAGCAACAGCTCCGTGACCTGACCTGAGAGCAGGTTCAGTGTCAGAATGGTTCACCTGTGGGTATGAATGCTGAGAGGCAGCGATCCTCAGAAGCCATGTGTGAACCAGCCTAGCCACAGAATGCAGCTGTGAATGTATAGAAAACAAACACACGAAAGCTAAAATCATGCATTTGTTGGGTCAGAAACAAACATTTGGCTACTGTGTGGAAGGCAGTATGCACGGTGGTGATGTTAAAATGAACATGAGGAGGGCTGGAGAGATGGCTTAGCGGTTAAGTGCTTGCCTGTGAAGCCTAAGGACCCCGGTTCGAGGCTCAATTCCCCAGGACCCACGTTAGCCAGATGCACAAGCGGGCGCATGCATCTGGAGTTTGTTTACAGAGGCTGGAAGCTCTGGCGCGCCCATTCTCTCTCTCTCTCTCTCTCTCTCTCTCTCTCTCTCTACCTCCTTCTCTCTGTCGCTCTCAAATAAATAAATAAATAAACAAAAAAAAATGAACATGAGGATTCCAGGTCAGCCTTGGCAAAGTCTGATGGTCTGGGTTTGATTCCCCATACCCACATAACATCTGATGTATAAAGTGGCACATGCCTCTGGAGTTTTTTGGCAGTGGCAGGGTCCCTGGTGTGCCCATACTCTCTCCCACTCTCTCTGTCTTCTACTTCTTTCTCTGTGTCTCTGTCTCAAATAAATAACTTTTCTTTTTTGGGGGGGAGGGTTTCAAGGTAGGGTCTCGCTTTAGCCCAGGCTGACCTGGAATTCACTATGCAGTCTCCGGGTGGCCTCGAACTCATGGAGAACCTCCTACCTCTGCCTCCCGAGTGCTGGGATTAAAGGCGTGCGCCACCACGTCGGCATAAATAACAACGTTTTTTAATGAGTATGATATGCTCCCTCAAATGAACACAGACATGGGAACAGCCAGCTGCACTGGACTGGTGTTGGGCCAGCGTAGGAACACAGTGTAGACCTGCTCCATCCGTCATGTCTGTTGGGAACCCCGCTGTAAGTATGCACAGGCAGGCATGAAATAAAATTGCTTTCCTGAGCTGAGACTCTTAAGTCCAGGAATCTCCAGCAAGAAGGAACCTACCTGAGCTTTGGAAATGGGACAGAATTCCTTTGAAGAGTCAGTCCAGTAAGGATCTCAGGATGGGGGAGGACAGAAGTTGGAAGACAGGACCATGAAGAACCCTAATAAAAAGTTTTCTAGAGGAAGGCCAGATGTGGTACTGTGTACCTATGACCCAAGTATGTAGGAGGCTGAGACAGGAGGACGACTGCGAGTTCAACCAGAAATAAACCCCTAGTAAACCCCTAGCCAAAGGAATGAAAGAAGATTTGTTGTTGTTGTTGTTGTATTTTCAAAGTAGGGTCTCACTCTAGCACAGGCTGACCTGGAATTCACTATGTAGTCTCAGGCTGGCCTTGAACTCATGATGATCCTCCTACCTCTGCCTCCTGAGTGCTGGGATTAAAGGCGTGCGCCATCACACCCGGCAAGACGAAGAATTTAAATGAGGACAAAGATTTCCAAAGGACTTAGAAGTGGAATTGCAGAGTAGCCATCACTTTATAACTAATACCAATTTATCAACATTTTGTTTTGCATTTACTTTAAAGGTAATAGTATCTGATGGGCATGGTGACAAAGTCCTCTAACATTAGAATTGAGGAGGGAGAGGCAAAAGAATGGCCGCGTGTTCAAGGCCAACCTGAGCTTCATAGCAAGTTCCTATTTTTAAAAAAAAGGGGGGGGGGGCTGGCTGGAGAGATGGCTTAGTGGTTCAGGCGTTTGCCTGCAAAGCCAAAGGATCCCGGTTAGAGTCTCCAGGACCCACGTAAGCCAGATGCACAAGGAGACGCATGCATCTGGAGTTTGTTTGCAGTGGCTGGATGTCCTGGCACACCCATTCTCTCTCTCTCTCTCTGTCCCTCTCTCTGTCTCAAATAAATAAATAAAATAGATAAATAAAATGTAAAAAAAAGCCGGGCGTGGTGGCGCACGCCTTTAATCCCAGCACTCGGGAGGCAGAGGTAGGAGGATCGCCGTGAGTTCGAGGCCACCCTGAGACTATATACTGAATTCCAGGTCAGTCTGGGCTAGAGTGAGACCCTACCTCGAAAAACCAAAAAAAAAAAAAAAAAAAAAAAAAGGGGGGGGTTGGGGAGATGGCTTAGCGGTTAAGGCGTTTGCCTGCAAAGCCAAAGGATCCCGGTTAGAGTGTCCAGGACCCACGTTAGCCGGATGCACAAGGAGGCGCACGCGTCTGGAGTTCATTTGCAGTGGCTGGAGGCCCTGTTGCACCCATTCTCTCTCTGTCTCTCTCTTTCTCTCAATGCCTCTTTCTCTCTCTCAAATAAAATAAAATATATTTTTTAAAAAATAGACAGTAATTAAAACATTTAATAACATCTAAAGTTGTCATCTGACATGTCAGAAAGTCTGTTTCTACTCATCCTAGATAGACAGGGCTGCAACAAGAGACGATTCCACTCAAGCCTAGCTTGGCAAGCCGGTGTGTTTGCTGGGGCTCCTTGGAGAGGGTGAGTGACTGTGGCAGCTGCACCAGCGCATGTGACGACCTGAGAAAGTTGTCCCTCCACAGCGCACTCTTTGGTCACCTTCCACCCCCCGTAGATTTCAGCATGGCCAGAGACCGTGGAGCTAGGGCTGCATTGCGTGCAACTTGTTGGGTAGGAGAGAAGAAACGGCCGTTCTCTCACATGAAGAACTGATGACCGCCCCTCCCACTAGTGAATAAGAGAATAAGCCTAATCTTGGGCTGGAGAGATGGCTTAGCAGTTAAGGCGCTTGCCTGCAAAGCCTAAGGACCCAGGTTCGAATCTCCAGCCTCCTTCCCACAAACAATGAGTTGAGAGGATACCGGCAGAGAAATAGCCAAGTTTGCCACAGGACCCAACACAACTGTGTGTGTGTGTGTGTGTGTGTGTGTGTGTGTGTGTGTGTCTGCATCTTCAGGAACATCAAACAGTTTAAGAAGATAAATAATTTCAAAACAAAATGTGTTCTGGGCTGGAGAGACAGTTTAGCAGTTAAGCCGCTTGCCTGCAAAGCCAAAGGATTCTGGTTCGAATCTCCAGGTCCCATGTAAGCCAGATGCACATGGTGGCGCACGCATCTGGAGTTAGTTTGCAGTTGCTGGAGGCCCTGGTGTGCCCATTCTTGCCCTCTCTCTCTCTCTCTCTCTTTCTCTCTCTCTCTGTCTCTAATAAATAAATGAAAATAAATCTTTAAAAAGCTTTAAAGCCAGGCGTGGTGGTGCACACCTTTAATCCCAGCACTCGGTAGGCAGAGGTAGGAGGATCACCGTGAGTTCGAGGCCACCCTGAGACTCCATAGTGAATTCCAGGTCTGCCTGGGCTAGAGTGAGACCATGCCTCGAAAAACCAAAAAAAAAAAAAACTTTTAAAAAGAGAGAATAAGTCTAATCTTGCTAGGGTTTATCCACGGCTGCTCTGGTTTTGAGGTGGAGACCATGCAGTACCTGGAGGACAGCGTTTCACAGCAGGATTTTAAGTCCAGGCTCTCCCGGCAGTGTGAGAACAAGGCTGAGTAGAGAGCAGTATGATTTCAGATAGAGCTGTCAGAATTTTAAATTCACGCTGCTCTTTGCTGGCCACGGTGGTGCGTGCCCGTAACCCCAGCCCTCCAGAGCCTGAGGCAGGAGAATCAAACCTTGAGGCCATCCTGGGCTACACAGTGAGACCGTGCTGGGAGAAAGGGGCAGTAGGTATTTTTCCTGTTTCATGAGGGATATCAACATAAAAGGTGAAATCAGGCCTCAGCTAGCCACAGGAAAAAGTGGGAGGTTTACAAAGGCAGACAGCGGCTTAAGTACTGACTAAAACATTTGCACTGTCATGTAAAAATATTTCAGGAATTCCTAGCAGGAGAAAAGGTAGTGAGGAAGTAAGATGGTGTGGGAAGGACAGGATGCTCGCTGTGGGCAGAGGTGCCCTGGCCGGCCACGCAGCACGGTGCTGACAGCCTCCCTGCCCAGCACACAGTGTCTGCAGACCTGCGGTGACAGAGGCAGAGGCCCAACTTTCCACGAGAGACACGCACACGCTGGGGAGCTGGTGTTGCAGCTTTTTTGGGGGAGATGTTGGTGTTACCTCATTATTAGTCCTTTTAAAGTGGAGACTGCTTTAGTATGCTGCCGTTGCCATCAAGTGGTGAAAGATGGTACCGAAGAAAGAGCACATTTTAAAAAACTATATTTTATTTATTTATTTATTTATTTATTTGAGAGGGGAGAGAGAGAGAGAGAATGGGCGCGCCAGGGCCTCCAGCCACTGGAAACGAACTCCAGACGCGGGCGCCCCCTTGTGCATCTGGCTAACGTGGGTCCTGGGGAATCGAGCCTGCGATCCTTTGGCTTTGCAGGCAAATGTCTTAACAAATGCCTGTGGAGACAAAAGACTAGTAGAAGGCATGGTATTTTCAACAAAATCATGGGAGAAATTGTATTTAAACTATGAAAAGAGAGGTCAGTACAGATGTACAGAGCATTTAGGACATGAAACATTAGATCAGAAAAGAACCTTCCCACGGTCATTTTACAATTAAACTACCAAATAGGTAGACCAAAGAAAATATATTACAGGGCTGGAGAGATGGCTTAGCGGTTAAGCACTTGCCTGTGAAGCCTAAGGGCCCTGGTTCGAGGCTCGATTCCCCAAGACCCACGTTAGCCAGAGGCACAAGGGGGCGCACGCGTCTGGAGTTCATTTGCAGTGGCTGGCGGCCTTGGCGCGCCCATTCTCTCACTCTCTCTCTCCCTTTCTCTATCAAATAATAAATAAAAATGAAATATAAAAATAAATGGAACTGTGAAATCTACAGGAAAATGGATGGACTTTTGCCTAGGCTCAGAAAGACAAATGACCGGAACTGAATTTTCCAGAGGAACCACCATCCAGGACCTGACAATACCTTGCAAGGTGTGAGAAGCGTGAGACTAAACAGCTGTGTCTGGACTTGGAACCGCAGTGGACTTAAAAAGAAAAGTATGGGCAGGCCTTCTTTGGTCCCTCCCTGCTGGACTTGACAGAAGCCCAAACTCACTTCAGTTAGAGGAGTGCTCTAGTTAGGATTAAAACAGCACACGCATCCAGTTCGCAATCTGTACAATTGTCTTGGGATTTACCCATTAACTATGTCTTGCTAATAAATTCCCAGTATACAGATGGTTCTTGAATTCTCCTGGGTACCAGCTTTAACATTTTACACTTTCCCTTACTAACTAATGAGTTCAACAAAACCCCAGATATGTTCATTTTATATTTGTGAGTCAGGATTTTGCCTTTCTAAATGTTTTATCTTTTGACTCATTTTAGTTCTTTTTTGTTAATATAAACTACAATAGAAAATAGAATTCAGCTAGCCTTTGCAATGCTCAAAAGTTAATAAAAATAACTTGAAATTAAAAGAAATCTGTGGTTTTTTGTTTATTTTTATTTATTTGAAAGTGACAGACAGAGAAAGAAGCAGATAGAGAGAGACAATGCGCATGCCAGGGCCTCCAGCCACTGCAAACGAACTCCAGACGTGTGCGCCCCCTTGTGCATCTGGCTAACATGGGTCCTGGGAAACTGAGCCTCAAACAGGGATCCTTAGGCTTCACAGGCAAGCGCTTAAGTGCTAAGCCATCTCTCCAGCCCAAATAAGTCTTTAAATATATTTTATTTCTTTCTTTATTTGATACAGAGAATGAGGCAGAGAGAGGGAGAGAATGGGTGTGCCGGGGACTTTAGCCACTGCAAATGAACCCCAGATGTGTGCGCCCCCTTGTGCATCTGTCTTACGTGGGTCCTGGAGAATCGAACCAAGATCCTTTGGCTCTGCAGGCAAATGCCTTAACTGCTAAGCCATCTCTCCAGCCCAGTAACTTGAAATTCGAAGCAAATAAGCATAGAAATGTTGTCAATGTAAGTCGTGTTTGATCAAACTAGACTCCATGGTCTAGCCACGTGGATGCATGCAGCTGATCACCACACTTACTGCTTTGTGTCCTAATATATGGTCTATTTTAGAGAATGTTCCATGTGCTGCTGAAAAGAATGTATATTCTGCAGCATTTGGATGAAATGTCCTGTGTATTTATGTTAGGTCCATTTCTTCTATGACCTCATTTAATCCAGATGCCTCTCTGTTTATTTTTTCCTGGGATGACCTGTCAATTGATGAGAGTGGGGTGTTGAAGTCACGCACTACAACTGTGTTTGGTGTTATCTGTGACCTTAGTTCTAATAGCGTTTGTCTGATGAAGTTGGGAGCCCCCATGTTAGGTGAATATATCTTTAGGATTGTAATGTCCTCCTGTTGGAGTGTGCCTTTAATCAATATAAAGTGACCTTCCTTATCTTTCTTAACTAATGTTGGACTGAAGTCTACCTTGTCAGATATTAAGATAGCAACCCCTGCTTGTTTCCTGGGCCCATTTGCTTGAAACACCATTTTCCAACCTTTCACCCTAAGATAGTGTCCATCCTTTGTAGAAAGGGTGAGTTTCTTGGAGGCAACAAATTGAAGGATCCTGCTTTTTAACCCAGTCTGCAAACCTATGTCTTTTGGCTGGGGCATTGAGGCTGTTGATATTAAGAGTTATTATTGAAAGATGTGTATATATTTTTGCTTTTTTTTTTTTTTTTTTTTTTTTTGTAGATCTTCTGGCTTTACCTTTGCTCTCTTCTGTTAATCAGATGTTTTTGTTTTTGTTTCTCAAGGTAGGGTCACACTCTATCCCAGGCTGACCGGGAATTCACTATGGAGTCTCAGGGTGGCCTCGAACTCACAGCGATTCTCCTACCTCTGCCTCCCAGTGCTGGGATTAAAGGCATGCGCCACCATGCCCGGCTCCAAGCATATTTTTGGGCCAGGCATAACTTAAGTGTCCACTTTCTCCACATTCACAGCCTTTATTTATCAAAGTCGTTTCTCCTGCAGATGAATTCAGCAGCTGTTCCATTGTCAATAGCAATACTTGCTTTTATCACTCTACCAAATAGCTGCTTGTTGGGTATTGCTCTTGTGCAGTTTTGTGCAGCGTCTTTAGCCAAGAATAAAATAAATGCAAACACTTTACTCTGCCTGTTATCTTTGCTATCGTCACAGTAACCTTCACAGCTTTGCCGTACTTGGAAAATATCCGGGGTAAGTCGTTTGTGAGGGAGAAGGGCAAGTTGGATACATCAACTGTGCTCTTACTGCGAGCCAAGTCACCACTCATTTCTTTAGTGGGGCCGGGTAGTGCGAACCAGGCCGGCTGGTGACACCGGCATCCGGGACCCAGACAGGCAGGCACCCAGTCAGGAGACATCCTCAGCAGTTTTCTTTTTACCAAAACTAGAGCAGACATGAAAATGTACAAGTATCAAGAATGCACCAAACCGTCTAAAGCCTTCAGCATAACGGAAATTAAAATCAACCTTCCTGTTATAACATCAAACAGTAATGGCCTCAACTTCCAAATCACTCCACAGGTTCTATTTCTCTCCAGAACTGTGATTAGTACTGAGTGCGGTACCAGGAGTGGTTCTACATGAACAGAATTGAAAGGGTGAATTTTCCCCGTATGCACTGTTAACTGTGATTGGTTGTCCAAGCCTAACACTTTTTAAAAATATTTATTTATTTACTTATTTGAGAATGACAGACAGAGAAAGAGGCATAAGTCGTCATTCTGTCCAAGGTCAGGGGACCATGCCTTGCTTGGGAACAACTGCAACAATGTAGTGTGGAGCCTCCCGTACAGGCAGCAGCTGGGAGGTGGGACACTGGCAGCTTGCCAGAAAACCAACATTACCATCGTGGGCTGGTCCTCTGCATGGACCTGGGCTGGCATGCTCACCTCCACGGGGCAGGTTTGAGGACACAGGGGGGTGCCCATGTATTACAGTCTGTTTCTTTTCCTGGAACAAATGTAAAACCAGAGGCAGTTTATGGGAGGAAAGGGTTTATTTCAGGGTTAAAAATTCCAGATCATCCGTGTTGGGAGAAGCAGATCCAAGAAGAGAGACACCATCAACAGCTGCCACCACACGTGGCCAGAACTCTCACTGCTCTCCTTACACCTTAGGCCTGGACTCAGATCCCCCCTCCCCCTCGTGCCACGTCTCTTGTAACAGGTATCTGCCTGCTATGGGCTCAAGTTGCAAACTGATTTTAATTAATGAAACACCCAAGTCTATGTCACCATACTTTCAAGCCAACCCATTCTACTTCTGCCCCTCCTCCCATAGAATCACAATGCAAATGACATTTAGTACAATGTCAAAGGTCCCCATAACATTTACCAACATTAATGCTGTTCCAAACTCCTGAGAGTTAAGACTGTCTCCGTTATATACAATCAAAACAAGTGACATACTTCGAACACAAAATGACAGAATAAACATTTCATTTGCAATAAGGCTGTCATGGGGAACCAATACAAAATTAATAACTACTAAGACACATTAAAATAATAGCAGTTTAAATCTGACATCTATAACTAACAAGGAAGGTACACAGATTTCCAATTCTGCCTCTACACCTGGGCAGGTCACGACACAGGCAAGCACCCCATCCTGAACCACCACTTCTCCATGGTACCTGTTACACAGTCCTGGTATATCCGAAACTTTTGATTTCCACAGAAAATCAGGGCACATCTTATTTGGCCGACAAACAGGTATATATGCCTGCTTCTCAATGTTGCATCACATCAGTGACTCAAATGGGCTCATGTTCATACAGTGATGAGACTGGGCTCCTAATGGGGTTCCTCATGTTCATTCACACTTCCATTTGTGCAGTTCCTAGATCTGTATAAATTTCATGTCCCACCCTCCTTTAAAACCATTAGCAGGCATGCTACACCACCTGAGGATAACCTGTCATACACCCAAAGTACCACACCATGTACACAGGTACTACGTTACAGACCCAGGATAAAGAGCTCAAGCTAGACCTGGGGCCACAAAAGTGCACCTGGGTGTGTGATCCCAGCCAGGTTTGGCTACATCAGATAAAGGCCCCTTGGGTCCAGCAACAAGGGCCCTGAAGACTTCCAGAAACATCCCTGGAAGTAACAAGAACAGGGAACCTGATCTGGCACTAGTGACTTAGGACCCTGGTGTCACGGGCTCAGATTGCGACAGTACCTGGATTCCTCACTTACATGCATTTTATCTTGACACCTGACCTCTGGGTGAGTAACACCACTCAAACTCTTAATATCTTTAGCATACTAGAGTTGAGAATGTAAATCTTTATAACTGCACGTACGTGAGTTATAAGACAAAGTCTGCATTTTTAATAGTCCTCAATCATCCCTGTAGACATTCTATGTTGCAGACTTAGGAGTGGGTCACCCATCTTTTTTCCCCTGAGTGCAAAGACGCTGACTGAGTTTACGTTGCAGGAGAAAAGCTTATTTCATTTGTGCAGCTTCTTTCCATGAGTCACCTCATGTAGGGTGATGTATGAACTTAAGTATAAAGGACCCTGCATTCTTTATACTTATATGCTTCTAAATTCTGTGGCTATTACTTTTGGGAGCTTTCCCACGTTCCCACGCCTTTTCGTCGGTACGATTTGTCTGACACAATATGAGCTGTGACTTGGGAGAGAACGCTTTGCCAGATCCATTGCTGTTACACAGCTTTTTGCCGTTCAGTCATCTGAGGCAGAGACGTAACTGATGTGAAAAACATTCACCATTTGCACATGGTATTTTACTTCTATCAATTCTGATGCACAGTGAGTTGTGATTTCATAGGGACAGATTTTCAGCATTCATTACAGCTGTATCGTCTTACCTGGCCAAGTTATGTCATGCATAGATGGATGGGGAAACCTCCACCATATTTATAATGTTCGTATGGATTGCCATCTGTAGTTCTTTTGATGCACAGCAAGCTGTGAATTCCAGCAACCTTCACTATATTCACGACTTTCAACATGTATGGGTATTCTGATGCAGTGACTAGTGGGGTTTTCAAGAAAGCATTGCACATTCCTTATGTGTATGGTTTCTCAACTGTATAGGCGCTCTGATGAAAAGCAAGTTGTGACTTGTTGGGACAATTTACCAATCCAATACATTCCAGCTGGTTTTAAATGTATGAGTTTCCTGATGCTGAAGAAGAACGTCCTTTCTGAAAAAAGCTTGCGCACATTCGTTCATTCATATGGCCTTTGACCTGTATGCATTCTCTGATGCCTGGTGAGTAGGGTCTTCCTAGAAAAAGCTTTTCCACATTCGTTGCATTTGTACGGCTTTTCGCCAGTGTGAATTTTCTCATGCACAGTGAGTCGTGGCTTTGTAGCAAAAGCTTTCCCACACAAATTTCATTTATGTGGCTTTTCACCAGTATGAATTAACTGATGCTTAGCGAGATCTGACTTTCTGAGAAAAGCTTTCCCACATTCACTGCACACATATGGCTTCTCGCCCGTATGAATTTTCTGATGGCCACTGAGATAAGACTTGAAGTAAAAAGCTTTCCCACATTCAGTACATTTATGACACTTGTCACCTGTATGGATTCTCTGGTGCTCAGTGAGGTGGGACTTGAAGTAGAAAGCTTTCCCACATTCACTACATTTATGTGGCTTTAAACCTGTATGTTTTCTCTTATGATCATTCAGGTGGTATTTGGTATAAAAAGCTTTTCCGCATTCATTACATTTATATGGCCTCTCCCCTGAATGTGTTCTCTGATGCACTGTGAGTCGTGACTTGCTAGCAAAAGCTTTTCCACACTGATCACACTTATATGGCCTCTCTCCTGTGTGAACTCTCTTATGCACAATGAATGTTGAAATGCTGTTAAAAGCTTTCCCACACTCATTACACTGATATGGCTTCAAGCCTGTGTGGGTTCTCTGATGCACTGTGAGTTGTGACTTGCTGCTGCACGCTTTTCCACACTGATCACACTTATATGGCCTCTCTCCTGTGTGAACTCTCTTATGCACAATGAATGTTGAAATGCTGTTAAAAGCTTTCCCACACTCATTACACTGATATGGCTTCAAGCCTGTGTGGGTTCTCTGATGCACTGTGAGATATTGTTTGCTGGTAAAAGCTTTCCCACACTCATTGCACTCATATGGATTTTTACCTCGATGCATCCTCTCGTGGATAGTGAAATATGACTTAGAAGCAAAAGCTTTCCCACATTCACGACATTCATAGGGCTTCAAACCTCTGTGGGTTTTCTGATGCTTTCTGAGTTGTGATTTGTTGGCAAAACCTTTCCCACACTGACTACATTTCGAAGTCTTCTCACTTGCATGAGTTGTCTGGTGCTCAGTGAGTTGTGTCTTGCTTCTAAAAGTTTTCCCACATTCATGACATCCATATGGCCTCTCACCTGTATGGATTCTGTGATGCACAGTGAATTGTGACTTTGTGGAATAAGCTTTCCCACACTGACTGCATTCATACAGCTTGTCACCAGTATGGGATCTCTGATGCACAGTGAGTGATGACCAGCTGGGAAATGCTTTTGCACATTCATTACATCTGTAAGGTCTCTCACCTGTATGTGTTCTCAGATGTGCACCAAGCTGTTTTCCGGTGTGAAAACGATTCCCACAATATATGCATTCATATGGCTTCTCAGTATGGGTTTTCTCATGGTGAGTGAGATTTGACTTTCTTGAAAAAGTTTTACCACATTCAGTACATTCAAATGGCTTCTCACCTCTGTGGGTTCTCTGATGCTGATTCAGGCGAGTCTTTCTGGAATAAGATTTCCCACATTCACTACATTTGTACCGGTTTTTAACTTTATGAGTTTCCTGATGCTGAATTAGTTGTGACTCGCTGGGAAAATCTTTCCCACATTCATAAGGCTTATTATCTGTATGGGATCTCTGACACAGAGTGAGTTGTGACTTGAAGGGGACACGTTCCCCACATTCATAAAGCTGGTGTTTCTTCTTACTGGTACAATACATATTCACACTTGTATTGCTCTGGGGCTGAGTGAGGTGTGACTGTTGATAGAAGGATTTCTGGCAGTGGTTATATTCGTAATGCTTATTCCAGTGGATTTGCTGTTCCTCTTTTAATTCTGCTATGAAACAAAAAAAAAGTATTATATTGTTTATACAAAACCAGGACTTGCCTCAAAATTGCTTCCCAATACTTAGTCAGGCATTATAGCACATACTGATCATACTCAATGGTATGTCTTGACATGACCTGTTTTACACAATTGAGTACCATCTGAGGATTTTGTACATTCATCGAATTTACTGGCCCTGTTATCAACATGCAATGCCTCTATGTGACAATAATATTGACCTTTCTTGGGCTGGAGAGATGGCTTAGCGGTTAAGCGCGTGCCTGTGAAGCCTAAGGACCCCGGTTCAAGGCTCAATTCCCCAGGACCCACGTTAGCCAGATGTACAAGGGGGCACACGCGTCTGGAGTTCATTTGCAGTGGCTGGAAGCCCTGGTGCATCCATTCTCTCTCTCCCTCTCTGCCTCTTTCTCTCTCTGTCTATCGCTCTCAAATAAATAAGTAAATGTAAACAAAAAAATAAATAAAAAATAATAATAATATTGACCTTTCTTAGGGTTCCCTTTTTCATCCTCAAGAATAGCTTTTGTCTAGTTTTCCTGAACATAGACATTCTACCTTGGATTAAAATTTCAGTAATCTAAATTTCATTCTCAGTTTTATGACTAAGTGTCCAAGTAGAAGTTTTTAAATGCGACTGTTTACATTTTCTCTGATGTGGGTTTTCATTTCATTCCTGCATATATTCACAGGACTGTTAGGTCTACTCTTGTCTGATTTTGGTTCTATCATTAGTGAAATATTCTACTACAGTAGCAGAGGGTATGTCTCTTGTTTCTAGTCTCCATATTTGTACCATGTTCTACAGAGAAGATTCACGTTAGTTCTCAGTGGAGGTGAGATGAAAAGTTCAAGTGTGTGCCCTTGTACCTCATCATGTTTGACAATGTCTGCCTGATCACCATTGTTCCCTGGACATATGGCGATTTGTGACCTCTTGCTACCATATTGGATTACTCTTGGACTCTGGGGCACTGAACTCAGGTGTTCATGCTCATGAAGCTGCACGGTTCACCATAGAGTAATACTCAAGAGTCAACACTGGGTTTCTTTCTTTCCTCCATTTTTTTGTGGGGGAGAGGGTTCAAGATAGGGTCTTATTCTAGCCCAGGCTGACCTGAAATTCACTATGTAGTCTCAGGATGGCTTTGAACTCATAGTCATCCTCCTACCTGTACCTCCAGAGTGCTGGGATCAAAAGCATGTGCCACCACACCTGCCAACATTGGGTTTCTTAATGGCTTTGCACATAATTCTTCTCTATTTCTACACCACTGTTATCTAAATAGATATTCGTTCAACCTAGTCTTCATTCACTGTCACCATGAGGGAAGAAGAGGAAAAAGGAGGAGAAACAATACAGAAAGGACAAACACAACTGTTAGATAAAAGCACAGTAAGAAAAAAAAGAAGGACTGCAAATACACGAAGTAAAGTAAAAACAAACTGGACAAAATAAGAAAACTACTGGAGACATAAAGAAAAAAGCTGTAACCAGGAGCAGTGATGATGAAATCTTGCTGTGTTTATTAGGAATATCAGGTCTGTAGCTGGACTCTAACACATGTCCTCTGTTCTACTAGTAAACTCGTTGTATGCTGGCTGATACAGGCCCAAATCTACGTCAATTATAGGGTTGCATTCATGTAAGAAATATGTGCACAAGCTTCCACTGCTGACCTCTGAAGTGAATGGACCAGGTAGGATGCTACTCAGTGTAAAAGTGGCACACTTCTTACAGACACAGGACAAGTACACGGAATGTGCTTGTGTTTCACACAGTGTATTACACGTGGCAAGCAGGACTCTGTGAGAGAGAACTAGGTCTTTATGGACGTAACCAAGGATCAACCACACATGGTAAGGGGAAGGGTCCAGCTATCAGAACCTGTGATCATAATTCTCAGTTACACGCTGCAGCTATACACTGGAAGCTATAGTGAATCTCTCCAGGTACAGCAAACTAGTCATTAATAATCAATGTAAATGACTTTGCCATGAAGCGTGAGACCACAAAGCCTCCACACCGGGGATCGCACATGCGAAACCTGCTCAATCGTTCTAAACCTGACCCTGTATGATTCTACCTACTGATGTTGTATGTGTATGTAACAGACACATTCAATATGCCTACAACTTCCCTGGAGTGTGTGTGTGTACACGTGCACACACACGCACTATCAGGTTTAATGAGTAATTGCAGCCTTCTTCCAGCACCTTGATAAATACAACCAATTTCTCTATGGTAGTTGGCTGTCACAGATTGATTCACTCGCAAAAAACTACTTCCTGACTAAAGTTAACACTGGCCAGAGATACAGATTTCTTTCTTTCTCTCCCTCTAGTCCAGGCTGACCTGGAATTACTATGTAGTCTCAGGGAGGCCTCAAACTCACAGCGATTCACCTACATCTGCCCCCAGAGTGCTGGGATTACAGGCGTGTGTGCCACCACATCCGGCTCAGAGATACACACTTCTAATCGCAGTGATAATATGATTTTGGCATGAATTCCTAGTACTTATGTCTCTTGATTTTTTTTTTCAATTCTGGTCTTTCAAATACCTATTAAACCTTATGAACTTGATTCTGCTCATGGGCACTGTGGTATGGACAACACTTCTCACCACTTACCTGAAAATTTCTCATGCACACATTTGCAATTTTCTTTTAAGTTCCAGAGGAGACTACAAATGCAACTATGTTATACACTCTTCAGTGTACTCACTTCAAAAGTTATATCACCATTGTACACTGAAAATATTTCTTGCTTAAGATGTTTCTTCTCAGGTATTTAATCACAAAAGTGATATTTGAATTAACAGCACTACTATATTAAAAACATACAAGTGGGGCTGGAGAGATGGCTTAGCGGTTAAGCGCTTGCTTGTGAAGCCTAAGGACCCCGGTTTGAGGCTCAATTCCACAGGATCCACATTAGCCAGATGCACAAGGGGGCACACGCATCTGGAATTGGTTTGCAGTGCCTGGATGCCGTGACGTACCCATACTCACTCTCCCTCTCTCTCTCTCTCTCTGCCGCTTTCAAATAAATAAAAATTTTTAAAAAATTAAAAACACACAAGGGAAGACTTAAGTGCAATGTCGAAGTCAAAATATTTTCTAAGAGGACTAGAGATAGCTTAGTGATTAAACGTGCTTCCTTGAAATGCCTGGTGGCCCGAGTTTAATTACCCAGAACCCACATAAAGTCAGGTGCCCAGCCTGGCACATAAGGCCAAAGTTTGTTTGCAGAGGCAGGAGGCCCAGGTTCTGCAGTAGTCATTTTCTTTTGCTCTGTTTTTCTCAAGCAAACAAACAGGACTATCTCAAAAAATATTTACAAAGAGAACACACAGAATGAATGAAATTTTGAAAGTGTAAAAGAAGTCCTTCAATTGCAGAAACAGGGCCATGGGTTGATGGGGTGAAAGTTCCTTGTCAACTGCATGAAACAGGTGTCTGTTTCACAGCAAAAGCAGTCTTTAGGACTGGAATAAAATCAGTGAATAGGGCTTAACATGATATTCCTGATCAGGTCTCATCCAACTGTCCTCCTGGCCCCAGCACGTATTCACTTACCTGGAAGCCTCTGAAGTGAACCTTCTGTTACACTCCATGGTGCTAATCCACGCTCCAACTTGAAGATCAGCTCTGGTTTGGTCACGCAATGTCCTGTAAATGGGAAATAAGCTACAAATAGCATCAACTTGCTACATCAGGTACACTCAATAGAGATCACAGCTCCAGTTCAAGGAATGGGCTGCACTAGAAGTGCCAACTCTTCTTAGAGAGGCTTTATGCTCACGGTGTTCACTGACTGGAATGTTGGCCTCAAGGGACATTATGCTGCATGATATGTATGGAACGGTGAGCCGAGCATGGTGCTGAACACCTTTAAGCTCAGCGTTTGGGAGGCAGAGGTAGGAGGATCACTGTGAGTTCAAGGCCACCCTGAGACTCCATAGTGAATTACAGGTCAGCCTGGGCTAGAGTGAGACCCTACCTTGAGAAAGAAACAACAAACAACAACAAAAAAAAAAAGGTTAAAAAAAAATCACTGAATCCAGGCATGGTGGCGCACGCCTTTAATCCCAGCACTCGGGAGGCAGAGGTAGGAGGATTGCCTTGAGTTTGAGGCCACCCTGATACTACTTAGTGAATTCCAGGTCAGCCTGGGCTAGAGTGAGACCCTACCTCGAAAAAACAAACAGACAAAAACATTGAACACAAGATACTCAGAGGGGACAAAATGAAATCAGAAAGAGTGAATGATATTTCTCTCAGGTGGCTATAGACAGAGTAGTCACAAAAAAAAACATAGATAAAAAGAACACCTGATGGAATAAAATTTTAAAAATGACAACAGCACAGAGGAATTGTATTTAAATTAATAAGGCAAAGAAAAATTTGTAGGCCAATTATTTAAACATAACTAAGGAAAATTAATAAATTGGAGAGAACAGAAGAAATTATGGGCCTTTAGGTTTATAAACAGTTAAGAATGTTAAGAATATGCACAATCATAATCACCATGCACAGTGTAAAACCAGTATGATAAAAAGTTTCCTGTACAGGGCTGGAGGGATGGCTTAACGGTTAAGGCATTTGCCTGCAAAGCCAAAGGACCAAGGTCCGATTCCCCAAGACCCATGTAAGCATCTGCACAAGAGGGCGCATGCATCTGGAGGTCGTTTGCAGTGGCTGGAGGCCCTGGTACACCCATTCTTTCTCTCTCTCTCTCTCTCTAAAATAAATAAATACAATATATTTTAAAAAGTTTTCTATACAATATTCTCTTGTAGGATGGGATTACTGGTAACATACTCATATACCTGGCATTTATGATGATTAACTATTCTTTTGCATTCAATTGTGAGGGATAATTTGACTGGGAATACTATTTTCCATTTAGCCATGCTCTTGAAGGATTTGAAATATAACATTCCAGGCTCTTTGCATTCTTAGAAGTTCAACTGATACTCAGAGGTAATTTTCATGGCCTTATCATTAGATGTAGTAAGCAGTTTTTCTCTTGTGGCTTTTAAACCAACCCTTTCTTTGCTTTCAGTGTTGAAACTTTTGACTTCAATATGATGTGGGGAATTTCTTTTCTGACGCTTACTGTTTGGTTGAGTGCCTCTTGTACTTTGATGGGTCTTTCTTGTGAGATTAGCAAAACTTTCTTTGATAATTTCATTGAAGATATCCTATATGACTTTGGCTGGTAATTCTTTCCCTTTTTTATGCCAATGACCCAAATATTTGGGTATTTTAAGGTTTTCCATCATATTTGGTTCCCATGTTTTGGGGAATTTATCAGTTTCTGGAAAGCACGAATATTTCCTCTGCCTTGTCCTTAAGTTCAGATATATCATCTACTTTGTATGTAGGACTTTTGGCGGGAAGCCTTTTAAAGGTTATTTTACTGTTGTTGTCTATTATATTTTATTTTAGGATATACGATACTTTGCGGAATTCCTATTTGTTTTTAATAGCAATGGTAGTGAGTAGGGGGACAATGAATAGGCATCCTAGGACTGCCACCCCCTGCAAAAAAACTCCACATGTAGGCATCCCTTTCAGCCTCTGGCTTTATGTGAGTCATATGGAATTGAAACAAGGTTGTTAGGCTTTGCAGGCAAGTGCCTTACCACCAAGCCATTTCTCCAGCTTCCAACTTCATTTCATGATAAGACTGGCTTGTTGTTTGTTGGAGTTCATCCCAGCATTTTATTATATCCCCACTGAATTCATTCCACTGCCCACTGACATTTTTTGGTTTGTTCTCCTCCATTTCTTTTATCCTTCTACCTAGATCTTTGATTCACTTGAATTTTTTTCAGACACATATTGAGTTATTTTGCTGATTTCTTGGTGCTTCCTGCAGCCAAGATTTGAGTTCATTCTTGAATTTTTTTTGTTCATTTTTTCATTTGTCCATGCTTTACTTTACATTCCTTTGTGGATTATTTGTTTTGGTTCTCAATAAACTCCTCTATCCTTTTGTTCATGGCCTCGTTAAGCTCATTGAATATACTTGTCATAGCTTCATTTTGGAGTTCAATGGCTACAGAATAGACCAAAAGTCTATATCATACAAAATGGGGGAAAACTCAAAATATTCTCATTAAGAACTGAAGCTAGGCAGGTGTGCCCATTCTTACTACTGAGCTAAAACATAGTCTTAGCTCTAAGCAATAAGATAGATAGATAGATAGAAAGATAGATAGATAGATAGATAGAAAGGAAGGAAGGAAGGGGGGAGGGAGGGAAAGAGAGAGAGAGAAAGAAAGGAAGGAAGGAAGGGAGAAAGAAAGAGAGAGAGAGAGAGAGAGAGAGAGAAAGGAAGAAAGGAAGAAAGAAAGAAAGAAAGAAAGAGAGAGGATGGAAATGGAAGAGGAAGAACTCAAACTAGTCCCACTCACAGATGACATGATTCTCTAAATGAGAGAACAACAACAAAAAAATACTAGAAGACATCAGAGTCACTTTGAATAAGGTAGCAGGATAGAAAATGAATACAAAAAATCATGAGCCTTTATATATACTAATGACAACAACATGGAAAAAGAAATCAGAGAAACTATCCCATTTCCAATAGCCAAAATAATAATAATCAACAATCTCATAAAATCTCTAACAAAGGAATTAAAAGACCTAAACACAGGAAACATGAAAATAACGAAGAAGGAACTGGAGGACGACAAGACAGTATGACCATCCATACTCATTGGTTGGATGAATTAATATTTTTAAAAATGGCCACGCTAGTTGGGTATGGTGGCGCACGCCTTTAACCCCAGCATTTGATGGGAAGAGGTAGGAGGATCACTGGGAGTTCCAGGTCACCCTGAGACGACAGAGTGAATTTCAGGTAAGGCTGAGCCAGAGTGAGACCCTACCTCGAAAAACCAACCAACCAAACAAACAAGCAAGCAAAATAAGACAAGAAGAGAGTTGACTGGCCACAAGGAGACTTGGCACCTCTACCACATGAGCCAGGGCCCAGAGGCATTTCCAAGGAAGAGGTCACATGAATGCTGCTCTTACTGCTAGTCTGACAACCTGCTTCAGTTCAAAGGTAACACACACACAGTGACAAATTAAGACGTATCAAAGCAGAAATCGACAGGCTACAAGAAAACTCCATGGCACATCAGACTGCCAACAGGACAGCCATGGCTCAGGGAACATGGCAGAAGAAGAGCTAAAAAGATTGCAAGAGCCACAGTGTGGGTAGCAATACCTTAAATATGGTCCCCTGACACCCCATAGGGGCCTATTTAGGTCTTACTGCCTGACGGGGAATACCATAACATCACCACAGAGGGCCCCAGGGTAAGAGAAGGTGAAACAAAGAGATAAAAGAATATAACCTGTGTGTGTGTGTGTGTTTGTGTGTGTGCAGAGAGAGAGAAGCATCATCTTCAGTATGCAGGATGAGGTATGTGTACCCCATCTTTATGAGATCTGTTTTAAGACTGTTTATATATATATGTATATTTTTTTTTTTTTCGGTTTTTCGAGGCAGAGTCTCACTCTAGTTCAAGCTGACCTGGAATTCACTATATACTCTCAGGGTGGCCTCGAACTCACAGCGATCCTCCTACCTCTGCCTCCCAAGTGCTGGAATTAAAGGCGTGCACCACCACGCCTGGCTAAAAGAAACATATTGAAGATAACCTGTTCTACATAAAAATTTTTTTTAAAATAGTTTCCATAAAATAATTTTCATTAACAAAAAGCAATTCACATATGGACTACTTAGATCATAAAATCCCTAATAGAACTGAACAACAAATTGTTCTGTCACAATATATTCAATATAACAAAATACTAATAAAAAAGAATTCTAATAATTTTAGTAGCAAGCCCAAAGTCAGTCAGAAAAGAAGACATTACAGAAACAGGCAAGTCTGAACGACAAACTCACACAAACACGACAACCGTATGACATGTCTACTAACCTCAATGACTATCAGTATAAAAATAATGACTGAAGCAAAATAAAACAATGTAGCCCATAATAATATTACAAACCAAGGCTGGAGAAATGGGGTTTGGCAGATGGGTAGATCCTGCTTAAACAGAAGGGGCTGAGACGGCCTGAGTTGAAATCTCCGGTGCCCATGGACCTGGGCTGTGAAAGACCATGCACACCAGTAACACCAGTCCTGCAGGAGAGCAGAGAGCCAAGAGTATCTGGGACCCTACAAGCTCTGGAATCACCGAAGGGGGACTCGGGCCTCAAGATGGACTTGAGAGGGAACAGCACTGCGTGGCAAAAGGAGATGTTCCATTCTGGCCACTGTAGATGAGCAATCCTCAACAGAGAAGAGTGCATGGCACTCGCTAGGACATACACATGTACAGACACCAGACACACACCACATACAAACACACTCCATAAATAAATAAACAAATTCCATACTACATAGCCAGAAAGGGCAGCACACACCTTGAATCCCAGCACGTTGGACGCTGAGGCCAGAGAGTTACAAGGAATTAAGGCCAGCCTGGAGTTAAACAATGAGTTTCAGGGCTAGAGCGGTTAAGGCACTGGCCTGTGAAGCCTAAGGACCCATGTTGGACTCTCCAGATCCCACATAAGCCACACACAAAGGTGAGGCAAGCACAAGATCGCACCTGTCCAGTAGGTGGCGCAAGCATCTGGACTATGATTGCAATGGCTGAGGCTCTGGCCTGTCAATTCTCTACCTTGCCTCTCTGTCTCTCTCTGTCCCTCTCTTGCTCTCTCTGAAAGGAGCACCAGGTCAGTGTACAGTAAGACCCTACCTTGAAAACAAAACAAATACCCAAATAAAAATTAATACATCAAAATATGATTAATAGCACAGGTACAACATTCACCATAAGGAAATTCATGTGCAAAAAACCGCTGAATTCACATAATAACCAGGAAAATCCACATCGATACTATAATTACTGCATAAAAGTAATTTTACAAATTCATTCTCATCTTCACAAAAACTCAACAACAGGCTCATCAATTACCAGCACTTTCTTGCAAAGCCTGCAACCCAAGTTTTGCCGTCCTCAGTACCTATAGAGATAGACCTAAATGTCACAACATGTGTAATCCTCATGGACTTATTACAATGTGAGGTACAGATAAGAAAATTAGAAGAGTGAGGGCCGGGCTGGGGAGGTGGCTTAGCGTTTAAAGGTGCTGGCCTGCAAAGCCAAAGGACCCAGGTTCGATTCCTGAGGACCCACGTAAGCCAGATGCACAAGCTGGCACACATGTCTGCAGTTAATTTGCAGTGGCTGGAGACCCTGGTGTACCCATTCCCTCTCTCTTTCAAATAAATAAATAAAAATAAATATATGTGAAGAAAAGAAGAGGGAGGTTCACCTCCTACATCATATGCATACCCTTATACACACACACACAAACACAATTTGATAGGAAAATTTCTCAATGAAAAATGATGTAAAACTACTGCAATGGTCCAGTATGCATGAATCTTGAAGTTCCATCGAAAACACTACGAATATAACCTGTGTGTGTGTACAGAGAGAGAAGAAGCATCTTCAGTGTGCAGGATGAGGTATGTATATCCCATCTTTATGAGATCTGTTTTAAGACTGTATTTCTTACTAAAATTAATGTCCGTTTTTGAATTTCTCAATGAAAAATGATATTAAACTACTGCAATGGTCCAGTATGTATGAATCTCAAAGTTCCATCAAAAACACTAAGAAAAAAGTATAAAGTCATAGCCTAAGATGGGAGAAGGGCAATAAACAAAGTAAATCCAAATCACAAGTGGAATCAGAAAAGTGCACGTATTGGTAAGCCAGCTGGCCGCATAGAGAAAGACTCTAAAAGTGGAGAAATGGGCCAGCTGTAGTGACGCACACTGTTACCCCAACACTGGGGAGTCTGAGACAGGAGAACCGTTATGAGCTTGAGGCCATCCTGAGCTGCAGAGTGAGATCCAGGATAACTGAGGCTGCAGTCAGAACCCATCAGAAGAAACACACACACCCCAAAAAACACTTAGAAAGGGTGCTATGAAGAGAACTGAAGGACCTTGTGTGACGTAGCATAGCTATTTCTTCTGGTTTTGAAATGACTGTCAACATCTTACAGCAAAGCAGCTCTCCTGATCTGCAGGAGAACTTTTCACTACAATCATATGAATGAAATAAAACACTATACAATAATTTCCCAGGTCGATCATAATGGGAATGCACCATCAACATTCTCAACCAGATCTCCACCTCGATTTTAAGTACAATTGGAAATACACAAACACTAGATAAAAACTCACTGTGGTTTTGATTTTATGGCAGCAAAAATTTTTAGGATACTAGCCTTTTCCTCTTAAGTAACCTCAATAAACTAATAAACCAAGCTGGAATTGACTTTTACTTTGGACCATCATATATCTCCACAATGGCAGTGAGTTGATATTTCTTCAGGTTTCCACTGAAAGTCACAGGTCATAAATGACAGATGCATAAACAACACATTGTCTCTTCAAATTTCAATTACAAGTTAAAAGAGAATTAATAGAAGAGACAGAAGTAAGAAAATAGGCAGTTAGAACGTAGACAAGGATGGAGGGTTAGAATTAACTGGGTACATTTGGAAAGAATAAATTGCGTTCTATAGTACAGAAGTAAGCAAGCATCTGACAACAATTAAATCACTATTTCAAAACAGACACAAGAATGTTTAAGTGTCCCACTTATAAAAATACCTGAAAGAAAGATTGGTCATGACATATAGGTGTACTACAAAGCCACACTGTACCACATAATGCACACATTACTATGTGTCAATTTAAAACTATAATATCAGGGCTGTAGAGATGGCTCAGTGGTTAAGGCGCTTGCGTGCGAAGCCTAAGGCCCCATGTTCAACTCTCCAGATCCCACGTAAGCCAGACGCACAAAGGTGAGGCAAGCGCAAGGTCGCACATGCCCACTAGGTGGCGCAAGCGCCTGGAGTTCGATTACAGTGGCTGTGCTAAGGCCCTGGTGCTCCAATTCTCTGTGTGTGTCTCTGTCTCTCTCTAAAGTAAAAGGAAGAAGCATAATATCAAACTATTAAAGCTTACCAACGAAATCAATACTTATCAAACAAAAGGAAAATAATAACTACTCATGTCTCCAGGAAGTTAAACTCACCCAAGGACACGAGGCTGCTGTAGTTGTCCAGCATCACATCCCTGTACAGGGTTCTCTGAGCCACACTTAAGAACAGCCACTCCTGGCAGGAGAATTCCACAGCTACGTCGCCAAATGATACCAACTCCTATAAGGAGATACTGTACATGAGCCCAAGACAACGAGAGCGGGAGGGGACTAGAGAGGTTCACTCATCCATGCACGTTCATTTTAGCACATCAGGCGCTTGGGCATTTTATCGGCATCCTGCAGCCAGCGTTGGCCATGCACCTGTATGGGGGTCTCAACCAGCAAAAGCACCTCCCCAAGTCAGGGTTCCACACTGAATAGTATCGTGACATAGATAGGCCACAGAGGGCAAGGAGACAGATGTGTGGAATAAAACAAGGCAGGGAGCCGGGCGTCGGCGCTCACGTGTATAAATCTCAGCACTTGGAAGGCAGAGGGCAGAGGACGGCCCGGGCTACACAGTGACTTCCAAGTCCACCTTGACTTAGAGGGAGACACTGCCTGGACAAATAAAGGACAGACAGGAAAAGCAGGGAAGAGCTATCCGTGTCCGGCTCAGAGTGAGCTTTTTCAGGAGCCTGGTTTCCGCTCCGCCAGGTTTCTGAGTCACAGGAGCACTTTAACCAGGGCGGCGGTCAGGCTTGTCTGCAGCTGAGGGTCAGATGTTCGAGACCGCCCGGCTTCAGGGACGCACTGACCCTTCTCTCTCCTCCGTTGTCTCCTCTCCCATCTCCCTTCCCTAGTCACTGAACGGAAAAGCACCCAGTCCGGCCGCCCCATTGTAAGTAAGGTTTGGGAGTGAAGGAGACCACTGACATCACTTGGAGGCAAAGAGGAAAGCTCATATTCCAGAACAGCAGGAGCTGCCAGGGAGGACTCAAGAGGGAGCAGCACAGCCCACAGAGTTTTCACGAGTGGGCTCTATTGGGCTCGTTCAGTTGGGGGAAGATGGGCACTAGAAAAGAACTCTTTTGCTAAGTTGAATAGAAAAGTTACATTAACCACTTAAAAATTGCTAGGGAGCCTGGTGGCACACGCCTTTAATCCCAGCACTCAGGAGGCAGAGGTAGGAGGATCGCTGTGAGTTCGAGGCCACACTGAGACTACATAATGAACTCCTGGTCAGCCTGCACTAGAGTGAAACCCTGCCTGGAAAACCCAAATAATAATAATAAAATAAAAACAGCTAGGGTGTGACACCAGTGCAGTGATCAGGTGACTTAGGAGATAAGGGGGCAGGGAACCATGGCCTGGGGGCACTGTTAGGCCAGGAGGGGATCATGACCAGGCGGTTTCTCGAAGAATGTGGATAACCCATGTTCCTAAACCTTGGTCACTATTCTGCTGACCTTGGAGGCTCCATCTTGGGAGCCAGTCCCGACCTAACACCTGAAAAGACTGAGCTGACCACAGGGACTCCATTCTGTTAATCATTCTCCACACTGTTATGTACTTTTGTTAAAGGTATTCCCTTGTAACTGAGCCAACCAATAAGAAAAAGTCAGATCCCCTGTCTGAAACCCCTCTGTGCTTGAAGATATTGATATTCTGGAACCAAGGCCACCAGTTCCTTCACCACAGTCAGGATGCTTCCCTCCACCAGGTCCTGCTACACGTCACGCAACTCCGCCCTCAGCTGCACTCTGCCGGCCCAGCACCTGCTTTGGCTTTTCCCGGCGGTCACTCTTCCTTAAACAGCCCGGGAGCCACTCCTTCGGGGCCACAGTTCCTGCTCCCCAGTCTGGCTGCGTCCCTGACCCGCCAGCTTTGCTTCTGCCTCGGCTGCAATAAACTTCTCTCTGGTTTCTGCAGAGCTCGGGCGGTCCCCGCCTCGTTACCTGTGCGACCTCCCGACCCAGCACCCCCACGCCCAGTGCACCCCGCACACCCGCGCCCCAGCCCCGGGGCGGCCCTGCGACAGCGCGAGCGTCCCCCGCGGCCCGGGCACTTCCGCGGTGCCCACGCGGGCCGCCCGCCGCCCTCCCCGGGTCGGAGATCCTCGCCGCCCGCCCGCCCGCGCCCTCACCATGGCCGCCGCCTCGGTGCCGCGTCCCGGGCGGCTCGGCTCGGCCCGGCCCGGCGGCGTCCCGGAGCCCGAGTCCCCGAAGAGCAGCGACCGCTGCAGCAGCGCTGAGCCGGCGTCCCGAGTCCCCGAAGAGCAGCGACCGCTGCAGCAGCGCTGAGCCGGCGTCCCGAGTCCCCGAAGAGCAGCGACCACGCCGGACGCGGTCGGGCTGCAGCAGCGCTGAGCCGGCGCCGCCGCACGGTGCGGAAGTCCGCGCTCTGCGCGCTTATTGGACGAGCGCGGCAAGCCCCGCCCCCTGGGCGCTGAGCGACAGCGCCAATTGGACAATGTGAATTACCTCTCTGCCTATGGCCACACTGCGTCCCTGGCCGTCTAGGATGGCACCTGTGTAGGATGGAAACTGAATTTAGGTGAAGTCTGTGTCCCTGTATAAAAGTTTTAGAGCCTGGGAATGAAAGAGCACCCCCTTGAGGGGGAGTCTTTCCCCAGGAAGAGACCCTAAAACCCAGAGATCAGTCCGAGACCACGAGATGCAAACAGCAAGAGGCTTTATTGTGGGGACCTGTGCACCGGGGCTCGACATGGAGTCCTCACGCAGGAGGGGTGAAGAGCCCCTAGCAGCCGGGAGGTAGGGGTTTTAAAGGGAAAAACCACAAACATGCGGAAATATCTCAAACATGTTTCAGTTCAGGGACTTTTCAGACGTCATCAGGCAGTCGCCTCGGCCGTGCCGTGCCGTGTTATCTTGACCTTGGGCAGGGAGCTCAGGATGTCGCCTCGGCCGTGTTATCTTAACCTCGGCAGGGAGTTAGGGCCCCTGCAGTTAGGCATTGTTCAACTGCCTCTGAGCCGAGGCTTCCCAGAGAGCGGAGGCTTCTCAGAGATTAGGTATGGGGGTTGCGTTTGAGCAAGCAGGCACAGGTTTCTAAGGCAACGGTCGGTACTTCAGTTAACTATTTCCTTACCTGAGCCCGGGCAGCTGGTTGCAGAAAGTCACATACAATGTGCCTTATGTTAAGCAAGCGATTGTACAGAAGCCAAAGAAGCAGGTTAGATGTATTTATTAGGGATTGGTGACCTTGCCCTGAACTGGTGCTTGTTCGTGCAAGCCTTGCAAAATAGCAGTCAAAATGGTGTAACAGCGGTCTAGCCGGGGTTTTTCAGGAACAGTTGAAAAAATCCTTAACTTCAGGCATGCTGTTAATCTATGCTTAGCCTGCAAAAATACCTTTTTTTTTTTTTTTTTTTTTTTTTTTTGGTTTTTCGAGGGACTTCACTATGTAGTCTCAAGGTGGCCTCAAACTCATGGCAATCTTCCTCCTGCTCCCAAATTCTGGGATTAAAGGCGTGTGCCACCATGCCTGGCAAAATTAGCGTTTATCAAAAAAAAAAAAAAAATGTTTTACTTATTTGAGAGAGAGAGAGGAAAAGTCAGCCAAAGGGTGTGAGACAGAGAGAATGGGCGCACCAGAGCATCCAGCCACTGCAATGGAATTCCAGAGGCACGTGCGATTTTGTGCATCTGGTTTACGTGGATCCTGAGGAATCCAACCTGAGTCCTTTGGCTTTGCAGGGAAATACGTTAACCACTAAAACATCTCTCCAGCCCCCAAATTAGCCTTTCCTCCCCTATAAAAGGAAATTAAATTTTAGGCAATATTTGGTCTTTTTAGATCTCTTAAATCCTTTCTACATATGCGTACTTTCTCTCCAACATTGAAAAAAATCCTTCCCAGTTCCTGCAATCATCTCATCTCAACCCATCATGAAACATCTTTTTTATAAGACTATTAAGAGAGACTACAACAAATTGATCAATGTTAATACTGCAAAAGAAACAAGTAGTGTAGCCTCAAAAGGTTAAATAACCAAAAAATCTCCACATTTTAAATGAAATTTAAGAAAAAAGTCAGTTAGAGTTACCTCATAATACCACTATATGTCCCTATAAATTTTATATAACCCATCGACTTAAGATATTTCCTGTTTATACTCTCCACGAAATGTACTTTTAAAAGTTATAAACCTATGAATACAGGGAAATTTGAAAACTGTTTTAGGTATAATCCCTGAAAAGTAAAAGGAACTAAAGAGTTAATAACTATCCCTAAAGCTTGCAGACAATAAAGAAGACAAAGAGGCATTTGGCCTCACTAAGCTTGACACCTTCCCTGATTGATGTGCTCCCCTTAGCCTAGATGGCCTTGAAGGACCAGTGACCATCTGAGTGGCCTCCCTTAGACATTCCTGGCTGAAGAGCCTATTCTGCAAGGACACACGAAGCTCCAAGCTCCTTATCTGCTGCACCTGGTCCACTCTGTTTCTTAAGATCCTCCTTACAGGTTTGAACCCCAGCCTGGCTCAGTGCTTAAATCTCAGTCCCTTGGGAAGGTTGCTGCCCCTCAAAGAGTCTGGGGAGCTGGAGAGATGTCTTAGTGGTTAAGGTATTTGCCTGCAAAGCCAAAGGATCCCGGTTCGATTCTCCAGGACCCATGTAAGCCAGATGCACAAAGAGGTACATGCGTCTGGAGTTTGTTTGCAATGGCTGGAGGCCCTGGCATGCCCATTCTCTCCCTCTCACTTTCTCTCTCTCTCTCTCTCTCTCTGCCTCTTTCTCTCACTCAAATAAATAAATAAAATATATTTTAAAAAAATAGGAAGCTGAAGTAAGCCAGGAGAACCTTCCCTTCGGGACCCCATGGTAACTTTCACAAAACTTCCTTCAATATTAAAAATAAATAAATAAAATAAACTGTCTGTAGAGATCAAAATTGGGTGTTTTCTTTTACTTTTCTCTTACACTTTCCTTACATTTCTGATGCCGTGACTTAGATACCCCTCCACATCTTTTGGGGTGCACTTCTCCCCTTCTTCTCTTCTTCTCCCCACCTCCCTTCAGTGTATCATTCCCTAGGTAGCACAGGCACTCACCAAGCTCACTATTTGGACTAAATGGTCACCTCATAAAAAGCTGTTTCTCTGTATTTCTCTTGCCTTAATTGTTTACATAGTTCAAACAATTTTCTATAATAAGGTGATCAATTTATTTATAATGTCATACCTCATATTATGATAAAAGTGATGGCCTCTGGCACAAAGTTATGTCTTGTTCTTAATAAACTTTCATGCTAATTATGTCCCATACTACATAGTCTTTTGTACTAACACTGTAGTTTTTGTATTGGTTATTTTATGTTTCTTCTTAACTCCACAATATAGATACAGATATCTCTGTACTAATTAACCATTTTCTCAGGCTTTGGAAGAGATTCCTCTGGACTCACACTGATGTAAAAATAGACTTGATTCTCCACTCTGTCTCTGGTACCAGTTCTGTAAGCTTCAGTTTCCCATATCAATATCAAAGTTAACAAGATCAATATTTTAACTAGTTTTGGCTATTTATTTAAACTCTATCTGAATGTGACATTGAAATCAAAACTAAGCCTTTCTTTTCTTACAAAGGAGACCAATTTACAACTACAGGTTTCTTAAATGTTATACTTTCATATGTTTTCCAATCGGGTAAGACTTTTATTTATTTGCTATGAATTCATCCTAATAAATAAAACTGGGCTATATAAACCATATTTTATTGTATTATACAACTAATATAATTATATAAAACACAGTTTCACTATGTTTATAAAATAAACCATTAATAACAAATGACTAATCAAACTTTTAGCCTTTCAGCCTAACATACTTTCATCAGCTCTCCTAAAGATAAGACTTTTTTTTTTGTTTGTTTTTTGAGGTAGGGACTCACTCTAGCTCAGGCTGACCTGGAATTCACTATGTAGTATGTAGTCTCAGGGTGGCCTCGAACTCATGGCGATCCTCCTACCTCTGCCTCTCAAGTGCTGGGATTAAAGGTGTGAGCCACCACACCTGACACAAGATAAGACTTTTTTGATCTTTGGACCAAGTAAATAAAGACCTTGAACCTTCTATATTAAAGACTTAACACAAAAAGAAATCTTTAAACCTAAATTTCATAATTAGGTAATTTCTTAATTTCTATCATATCTAAATTTAAAATAATTTAAGATACTTCAAATAGTACTTCAATACTAATCTCTTATACTTCCTACCTTACCTAAACCAAATCTTTATGTTTCCACAAATTCCAATTAACCTCCCATCCAAGTTAACAACTTCTTCCTTACCCAACTCCTATATTATTATTATTATTATTTTTATACCGTAAGTATAATGTCCTTGTCACCTGTAAATGTCATGTCACATGCAAGAAAACTCATACATGAATAACAGATCATTATGGCTAATAGATTTGACATGATCAAGGCGTTTCTTTCCTAATGGCTCTGATAACTATCGCTACCCTGAAGAGCTGCCTCCTTCCCTGTTCATAAGATCAACGAGGGATAATAGCCTGCTGTGTACACAACTGCAAAATAAATTTTGGCAAATGGAAAACTAAAAGCTGAAGCTCCCCCAAGCCACGCCTGTGTGACTATGGACTACAGTGCTTGTGGAGAGATAAATGTTAGTAATCCAGAGCCAATAATATTTGGAGCTGTATTAGCCTTTTTAATCTCCAATAATATTATTTCTCTACACGTGACCTGACATCTCTCTGTGGCCAACCAAGATATCTATTGCTATAGGAAATCTCACAGATCTACTCCCTTCAAGTTAAACCCATCCTGTCTCTGACATGTACTTTATTCCCCTGATTGTGACAGTGTTCACCTTCTCTCTTTTGTTCCTTGCATACGCAGATGCCTCACTGAATTCCTCCTGGACAGAATCCTCGCCTTCACTTCACCGCGAGTCACTGAATATTTCATGGCCACTGAATATCAGCCCCTGAACAGCCAGCTTCCACAGGACTGCGTGGGACACCCCGAGAGATCTACTGTCCTCTGAACCTTGCCAGCAGAAAGCAGTATGAGAGTCTTTGTCCCCAGTCCCGGCCCATGCAGTCCTCCCCAAAATGTCCCACTGATCCCCAGTTCTCCCCATTTTCTGTTTATTTGTTTATTTATTTTTTTGTTTTTCAAGGTAGGGTCTCACTCACTCTGGCCCAGGCTGACCTGGAACTCACTATGTAGTCTCAGGGTGGCCTTGAACTCATGGCAATCCTCCTACCTGTGCCTCCCAAGTGCTGGGATTAAAGGCGTGCGCCACCACTCCCAGGTTCCCCAATTTCTTTTATCCTTCCAGAGTCTGGACTGAAGGGTTAATAGCCCTCCGTGAAATCTAAAGGGAACTAAAGAGTTAATATCTATCCCTAAAGATTGCAGGCAATCAAAAAGTTTGGCACCTTCCCTGATTGATGCGCTCCCCTTAGCCTAGATGGCCTTGAGGGACCAGTGACCATCTGAGTGGCCTCCCTTAGACATTCCTGGTGAAGAGCCTATTCTGAACAAGGACACACGCAGCTACAAGCTCCTTATCTGCTGCGCCTGGTCCAGTCTGTTTTTCTTAGGATCCTCCTCATAAACTTGCACCCCAGCCCGGCCCAGGGCTTCAGCCTTCATCCCGCGGGAAGCTGTTTCTCTAATAAACATTCTGACTGCAGAGATCAAATCCGGTGTACTCTTTTGCTTTTCTCTTACACTCTCCTTACAATATATTTGTCTTACCTGTTATTTCATTTGCTTGCTTGCTCCTTTTCTTTTTTGTTTTCTTTCTTTTGTTTTCTTTTTTTTTCTTTCTTTTTTTTTTTTTTTTTTCTCTCTTTTCTGAGCCCAGGTTGCCTCTGAGGTCCCGGCTCAGGCTCCCGCCCGCTGCAAGCGCAGCACCGAGGCAGCCCTGCGCCTTGCAAAAGCTCAGGCATCTCGGCCCGGGCGCCCCGGCGCCCCGCTGTCCGTCAGCGCCCGAGGGGCGGGGCTTGCCGCGCTCGTCCAATGAGCGCGCAGAGCGCGGGACTTCCGCACCGGGAGCCTTTGTGCCGGCGGCGTCGCTGCACTTCGGGGACTCGGGACCTGGACGCCGCCGGGCCGAACCGAGCCGCCCGGGACGCGGCGTGAGACGGCGGCCACGGTGAGGGCGCGGGCGGGCGGGGCCCCTTCCTCGCTTCTTTCCTTCCTTCCCTTTCTCCTTTACTTTTCCTCCCTTCCTTCCTCCCTCCCTACCTTCCTTTCCTTCCTCCTTTACTTTCCTTCCCCCTTTACTTCCTTCTTTTCCTTTCCTCCTTTCCTTTCCTTCCTCCTCTCGCGTCCTTTCCTTCCTCCCTTCCTTTCCCTTCTGGTCCTTTCCTTTCCTCCCTCCCTCCCTCTCTTCCCTTCCTCCCCTCCTTCCTTTCCCTCCTTCCCTCCCTCCTTCCTTCCTTTCCTTCCCTTCCTCCCCTCCTTCCTTCCCTCCCTCCCTCTCACTTTCCTTCCCTCCTTCCTTTCCCTCCTTCCTTCCTTCCTCTTTCCTTCCCTCCCTCCCTCCTTCCTTTCCTTCCCTTCCTCCCTCCTTCTTTTCCTTCCCTCCTTCCTTCCCTCCCTCCCTCTTTCCTTCCCTTCCTTTCCTTCCCACCTTCCTTCCCTCCCTCCCTCTTTCCTTCCCTTCCTCCCTCCTTCCTTTCCTTCCTACCTTCCTTCCCTCCCTCCCTCTTTCCTTCCCTTCCTCCCTCCTTCCTTTCCTTCCCTCCTTCCTTCCCTTCCTCCCCCCTTCCCTTCCTCCCCTCCTTCCTTCCCTCCCTCCCTCTCACTTTCCTTCCCTCCTTCCTTTCCCTCCTTCCTTCCTTCCTCCCTCTTTCCTTCCCTCCCTCCCTCCTTCCTTTCCTTCCCTTCCTCCCTCCTTCCTTCCCTCCCTCCCTCTTTCCTTCCCTTCCTCCCTCCTTCCTTTCCTTCCCTCCTTCCCTCCCTCCCTCTTTCCTTCCCTTCCTCCCTCCTTCCTTTCCTTCCCTCCCTCCCTCCTTCCTTTCCTTCCCTTCCTCCCTCCTTCCTTTCCTTCCCTTCCTCCCTCCTTCCTTCCCTCCCTCCCTCTTTCCTTCCCTTCCTCCCTCCTTTCTTTCCTTCCCTCCTTCCTTCCCTTCCTCCCTCCTTCCTTTCCTTCCCTCCTCCTCCTTCCTTCCCTCCCTCCCTGACTTGGGGAGGTGCTTTTGCTGGTTGAGACCCCCATACAGGTGCATGGCCAACGCTGGCTGCAGGATGCCGATAAAATGTCCAAGCGCCTGATGTGCTTAAAGGTTCTAAATATTTCCAAGTGTGTCACGGAAGACCCTTCTCAGAGACAAAAGGCTCAGCTTACCAGGAAGCACACCCAGCCCTCGTACAGTGGCCGGTTTATTGCACAAGTTCATGTCTCAGCCTCCTGGGATCTCAGGAGTTAATGTGAGGACTCTGATTGGAAGAGCGTGAGATCCTGTAACTCGGGGTAATGGCATGTGGGAACACCTTGGTAATGCTGAGGGAAGTTAACAGTCAGATTCCGATGGGTTCAATCTGTGTGAAGATGTAGCGTCTCCATACATTCGATCACGTGTATCCCCCATACCCACACCTTGCCTTATATGTCCCTCGGCCATTGCCCAGGGAGAAATAATCCTGCCTTACACGTGTATCTGAAATGGGATTTTTCTTAAGCAGACTCCAGTGAGCCTCAGTACCCAGTACTCAGTACTTTACCTAAAGTGAGTCCAGTGACCACAGTGCTTATGTCCCTCAGTACCCAGTGCTCAGTACTTTACCTCTTGGCCTCTAATTAGACTTGAGTCAGCCGGTGAGGTAGAAAGTGTGACCCATGAGGGCTTATGACTCCCTCTCCTAAAGAACATCATGAACTTGGTAAGTTTTTAGAGCAGAAATATGTGGTACATATGGGGGAGTGTATTTTCAGGGTATGGGATGACGGGGCATGGAACATATATGTAGATGAAGCTGCATTTATCAGTATGAGCTACTTGTTCAGAGATTCTGCTTTTAGTAATGCAGTTGACATGAACTGTTGGCAAGAGTTTCCTGGAAGTGCTACGTACGCCAGTGTACCACAGTGTTAGGCCACCAGCCTCACGCAGCACATGCTTTTCCATTCTATTGTAATTCTATTACAAAAAAAAATAACTAATCATATTGTCTTCATTCACTACTGTAAGACCCAGTTACGATGTTTGTCTCAGTTCTTATCTGCTATGATATTTTGTATAAGTCCCTGCTAAAATGAACGTACATGGATGAGTGAACCTCTCTAGTCCCCTCCCGCTCTCGTTGTCTTGGGCTCATGTAAAGTATCTCCTTATAGGAGTTGGTATCGTTTGGCGACGTAGCTGTGGAATTCTCCTGCCAGGAGTGGCTGTACTTAGGTGTGGCTCAGAGAACGCTGTACAGGGATGTGATGCTGGACAACTACCACAGCCTCGTGTCCTTGGGTGAGTTTAACTTCCTTGAAATATGACTAGTTATTATTTTCCTTTTGTTTGACAAGTATTGATTTCATTGGTAAGCTTTAATATTTTGATATTATGCTTCTTTTACTTTAGAGAGAGACAGAGACACACAGAGAGAGAATTGGAACACCAGGGCCTTAGCACAGCCACTGTAATAGAACTCCAGACGCTTGCGCCACCTAGTGGGCATGTGCGACCTCACGCTTGCCTCACCTTTGTGTGTCTGGCTTACGTGGGATCTGGAGAGTTGAACATGGGGCCTTCGGCTTCGCAGGCAAGCGCCTTAACTGCTGACCGACTAGTTCTACTCTGTAAAGGGTGAAAGGGTATCTTGTATCTGACTTAGTTTTGGCCTCTATCGCTTTTGCTGGACACTGACCTATCAGACACTTGTGTGTATGTGAGGCACTCAGGATGTAAGCCAGTGATGCACGCATGCTAGCTCAATGCTCTCCATCGAGCTCCACACTCCCGCTCACTCCATCACACCACCAGCTTTCTGCCATTTAAGCTTCACTTCCTAGAGTGATTCTACTTTTACACTTCTCTCCTCACTCGGGCAACCTTCTCAATGCAGCCTTGCTACCTCCGTCACACGTGTAAAAGGGAGAAAATGTGCTGACCCAAGAACATATATGCAACACATACCTGTTCATTCAAATTGCTGTAGTTACCTCCAGAATTACTACATTTCGTGTTAGGAAAGGTGCAGAAGGGCTTCTGTTGCACATGCAGTAGTGAGCTGTACTCCCTGTTTGCTGGAGGCCCCAGTGAGTGCAATCCAGTATCTGCCTCCTTCCTGTGGGCTGGATCTTCCTGTGGTCTGTGGCATGTCTGTAGAGCTCCACGTGCTCTTGTATTCATGTAACATGCAAGGAGACATAAAAGAGGAATATTTGGGCTGGAGAGATGGCTTAGCAGTTAAGCCACTTGCCTGTGAACCTAAGGACCCAGGCTCAATTCTCCAGGTCCCACGTAAGCCAGATGCACAAGATGGTGCATGCTTCTGGATTTGCAGTGGCTAGAGGCCCTGGTGCACCCATTCTTGCTCTCTCCCTTTCTCTATGTCTTACGTAAAAATAAATTTAAATAAAAAAGGAAGCCAGCTGTGGTGAAGCACACCTTGTAATCTCAGCACTCAGGAGGCAAAGGTAGGAGGATCACTGTGAGTCCAAGGCCAGCCTGAGACTACATAGTGAATTCTAGGTCATCCTGGGCTAGAATGAAACCCTACGCTGCAAAAACCTGAAAGAAAAAAAAAATGAATACGTAGTGACATGAAATATACAGGTGATCATTCATGATGGTATCAGAGTAGAATATTATAACATCTCATTTGGGCATTATGATGTCACAGTAGGACATGGTACTGAATGGTATTTTGATGGGGCAGGGGAATGTGACAGTGAATTGTGACGTCAGTTGTGCATTCTAACTTCACCTGGGTATTATTACGTCACATTGGGGCATAGTGCAAGAGTAGAAAGGTGCTATAATGGCCCAGTGAATATGAGAATAGATGTCCCAGGGACTCCTGCCATTGCATATGAACTCCAAATGCATTTGCCACTTGGTGTGTCTGGCATTACATGTTTTTATTTATTTTTTATTTTTGGAATGAAACCTGAATTACAAGGCTTTGTAAGGAACCACCTTTCACCACTGAATCATCTCTTCAGCCCACTTTTTGCTGCTGTTGTTGTTTGTTTGAGATAGGGTCTCACTGGAGTCCAGGCTGACCTGTAACTCACACTACGTAGCCTCAGGGTGGCCTCCAACTCACAGCGTTCCTCTTTCCTCTGCCTTCCAAGTGCTGGGGTTACAGGCATGCGCCTCCATGTCCCGCTTCAAATGCGTGCTCTGTGTAATTACATAAAATGCAAGGAGACATGGAAAGGAATACATGGGTGACGTGAACCACACAGGGAATCCTTCTTGATTGTGATCCTCTTGCTGTCTAGTGCTGTCCAAGCTGATTCCTCCTGTCTGAAATGCTCTTTCCTGTCAGCTTCCCTCCCAGTATCTGATTACCACCGTCATCCAGCCTCCCCCCAGAACCACTGCCTACTCCTGCTCAGCCTCTAGTAAATAAACACCCCTCCATTCCCTAACTCTACTTCAACCCCTTTAAAAAAATTTTTTGGTTTTTCAAGATAGTGTCTCACTGTAGCCCAGGCTGACTCGGAATTCATTATGTAGTCTCAGGCTGGCCTCAAACTCACTGTGATCTTCCTACCTCTGCCTACCAAGTGCTGGGATTAAAGGCGTGCACCACAAGTGGATAGTTCTAAATTTTTGGATTCCCCACAAGCAGGATGCAGAGTGATCCATCTTCAAAAATGGTAGCTGTTGCAAGGTCACTGAGGAATCCTGCTGGAGCTGAGCTGAAAACCTCCTCCATGTAGACCAGCTGACAGGAAGCTGGAAATAGCCATGCTTCATGCAGTTCAATGGGAGAGACTGAAATCACCAGTGAAGGTACTCAACAGTGGACACTGCAAGCCTTACATTTGGCCAGCCAGGCCAAAAGAGCCAACGCTTGCAACAGTGCAACATCTGTTATGGGGGAAACCAAATGTCCTCTAACTGGACTGGAGGCCTGCTGCATGGGAGGGAATACATCCCTGATACTGAAAACCTACAACAGGGGAGTCATGAGCCCTAGGGGTGTAACACCGGCTGGTGCCTGGCTAAGTGTATATACTATGCTCACCAAACTGCCCAGTAAGCACTTCTCTAATGTTCATACCCATATATTAATGCTACTCTCAGTTTTGATTAGAGAAGCTTCTCTTTTCAGAAGGAAACATGTTGCTGAGAAGTGACAGAGGAGTGCTGAGCACTGAAATATCTCAATCACACCCTCCAAGGCTCAGGGTCCATTGCGGAAGAGGTGGCGGAAAGAATGTAAGAGCCAAAGGAAGGGTAGGACTGCTTACAGCGCTCCTCCAGACACAAAATGGTCTGGATATCCATGACCTCACAGTGCCTGACACTACCTACACAAGACCATCATAATAGGAGAAAAGATCATGACATCCAAATGAAAGAGACTGATTGAGAGGGGGAGGGGATATGATGGAGAGTGCAGTTTCAAGGGGGAAAGTGGGGGAGGGAGGGAATTACCCTGGGATATTGTTTATAATTGTGGAAGTTGTCAATACAAAAACATTAAAATTTTTTAGCTGTTGTAACAGACGGCTTCGGGTTCACCGAGATGAACTTCCAGACCAGGCACAGTTATGGAGGAAGGGATTTATTGAAGCTTACAGATCCAGGGGAAGTTCCATAACGGCAGAAGAAGCTGGCCTCCCTTCACAGGTCCAAGCAGAGAGAGAGAAGCACAAGCCAAAAAGCCAAAAGCCACACAGCACAGCACACTTCAGGGACTCCCACTAGGCCCACTTTGCATATCTTTAGATTGAAATCTGAAGCCCACCACCACACCTCAAGATCTGCCCAGTGACACCAACTCCAGATGCAAACTACAAACTAAGAAGAGACTGAATATATTGGGGCCATTTATGTAAACTATCACAGCTGTGTTGATAAGTATGATTTAACTCCCATACTGTCCATCAGTAGCTACGTGTCCCACGTCATATATGTGCATAATTGTGAGCCGTTTATCGACAGGTCGTGAGTGAACGCACAGACACACAGGTACCCACACTGCTGCTTGTCGTGGTGTTTGTCCTGGCACCCCCCCCCCCTCGTTTGCTGGTGACAGCATTGTGAAGCATAAAGGGTTACTTCTTTCCTGCTGCATTTTTCAGCAGTTTTTTAATTTTTAAAATACTTCTATTGCTTTTAGTAATTAAAAAGGCATTATGTGGGTATTCCTATAAACATTTGAACAGTTTTGAAATTTACACAGTAGGAAAATTAAAGACTCTGTAACCCAATTTTCATAGAGTCAATTAAAAAGGATATGGAAAGATTTAGTCACAAACACAAAGTAATACATGATATGGGAAATATTTACATCATAAAATATAAAAATGCAATAAATACATATTTAACAGAAATTAACAAAACCAAAACAGCGTGAAGGAGGAGGGGTGTAACCTATTGAAAAAAAAATCTATCTTACCCTTTTTTGCTTTGTGTATACATGTGTATAATATGTGTGGGTGCATGTGTAGGCCAGAGGTTGATGTTGGCTATTTTTTTTAAACACCTGTTCTCAACATGCACATTCACATGAAAAGAGCTAAAGCAGGTTTATATAAGTAATTGCTTTAGGGAGCAAAACTGGATGGCAAATCCACTCCAGCATTCCAAGTTCTCTGAGCTTTTTAATCCCTTCATCGACATTAAGCCAAGGTATATCAGGCAGCACGAACTCACTCAGTGGGCCATCTTTGGATCCATACTTCAGCCAACCAATCAAATAAACTCTTGGCACCCTTTCCAACTGCACGAGTTGCATTGTTAAATCTAAAATCTCTGCTCAATGGGCCTATTTCAGTAAATTCAGCCTGATCTAATCTTATGTTCCTTCCTCCATCATCCCACACCCTTAAGATCCATTCCCACACATATTCCCCATGCTTCTGCCTGTACAAGTTAGAAAACTCCTGAAGTTCTTTAGGGGTGTACCTCACTTCCTCCTGTGTCACACTTTCTATCTCACCTTTAGGGGCCTGCCTAGCCTTCCCTCTGGTTATAGGCCTAGAGGCAAAAACAGGTGGGAACTGAGAAGCACCAGCACTTCCTGCTGATTCCCCAGAGAGGGATGAATTCCCTCAGGCAAGGGTGGGGAGGATAATACCTCAGGATGTGGGGGTGGGGATACAACTGCTGCTAAGGGAGGGCAGGTCATATTTTCATCCAAAACATCTTCTTCAGAATCTAACACTTCGATGTCCCCAGGTTCTTCATGGTCTTCCCACACATCACCATCCCAAGTCACAGGATCCCACTCTTTTCCAATCAGTGCCCTCACTTTAACTTCTGATAGTTGGTGAGGCTGGGATTTGAATTTACGTTGCAAATTAGCCAATCTCACAATGAGAGCTTGGGTTTGGTTTTCTGCAATCCGAGCCCTGTTCTGGCTAGAGAGGAGACTCTCCTCCAGGGCACCCTTAGAAACCTTGAGATCATGTATGTGGGTCTTAAGCTTAGAATTTTCCTTTTTGAGCTTCTGCTGTTCCCTCACTAGTTTTTCCAGAGATGCCAACAGCAACCAACCAGCCTCATCATTGGTCTTACTTTTCCACAAATACTCAAATGTTTTAAATACAGAGTTACTAAATTCCTCGCTCTTCACAAGACATGACTCAGGGTCACCAAATACATCTATCTCACGTAGTTCTTGAAATAGTGCACACCATGGATTATTTAGTGCCCCCCTTATTTCCAGGAAAAGCGCTCTCCTTATCACCAGTGGGGCCTTTAGCAGCATTGAAATTGGAGAGCCAACCCCAGATAGCACTAAGCCCACTAGAGAAACCCATCCTTACAATTCTGTTTCTCTAACCCCACTTCTGGTACCAAATTCTGTATTAGTCAGGGTTCTCTAGAGGAACAGAACTGCTAGAATGAATTATTTTAAAAGGGGATTTATTGGATCAGCTTACAGTAGTCCAATAGCAGTTGCAGGCCTGAGAATCACCGAACCTGGTAGCTGCTCAGTCCTCGTGGCCAGATGCCTCAGCAGTCCTGACCCGGCACTGCAGATGGTGCAGGAAAGCCTGGAGGCTTCCTGAGGAGCCGCTGGGCTTCAATCCACGGGGGTCTTCAGTTGATGCTGGTCTTTCGTCCGCACTGGTCTTCAATCCACACTGGAAGGTAGCAAGCAGCTCCGGCAGCCAAAATGGAAGGAAGGCAGGAAAGGAAGGAAGGGACTCTTTTTTCCCAGAGCTCCCTTGTATCAAGTCCCCCTCTGGGCGGGACCACCCATTCTGGGGGAAGGGCTCAACCTTGGGGAAAGACTTCCTCCTTTAGTTGATCCTTCCTAGAAGCAACCTATGGATTACTAAACAGATCAAGTTGACAACACCTTAACTATCACACCATTCTAGCCTGAGTGGGTACCCCTGGCTAAGAGGACCTGGGATCAAATGGCAGACCCTGTAATATTGACACAGTTGTGAGTCCCTGGCCAATAAGCACAGGTATAGGCAAGGGCCAGCTACATCATCCTCAGTTTGTGACCAAGGCTCAGATCCAGACAGTTCCTCCCCACACAGAGTCACCTACCAAGTTAAGGCTAGGGCTCAAGCTCACAGAAGTGGACAGGCAATTCTAGGCCTCAGCCCAGAAATGAGGTTCATAGACCTAGGGCCACAGACGTGGACTGGTGCTTAGCCAGCTATGGGAACATAAGTCGTCATTCTGTCCAAGGTCAGGGGACCATGCCTTGCCTGGGAACAACTGCAACAATGTAGTGTGGAGCCTCCCGTACAGGCAGCAGCTGGGAGGTGGGACACTGGCAGCTTGCCAGAAAACCAACATTACAGTCGTGGGCTGGTCCTCTGCATGGACCTGGGCTGGCATGCTCACCTCCACGGGGCAGGTTTGAGGACATAGGGGGGTGCCCATGTATTACAGTCTGTTTCTTTTCCTGGAACAAATGGACAACCAGAGGCAGTTTATGGGAGGAAAGGGTTTATTTCAGGGTTAAAAATTCCAGATCATCCGTGTTGGGAGAAGCAGATCCAAGAAGAAAGACACCATCAACAGCTGCCACCACACGTGGCCAGAACTCCCACTGCTCTCCTTACACCTTAGGCCTGGACTCAGATCCCCCCTCCCCCTCGTGCCACGTCTCTTGTAACAGGTATCTGCCTGCTATGGGCTCAAGTTGCAAACTGATTTTAATTAATGAAATACCCAAGTCTATGTCACCATACTTTCAAACCAACCCATTCTACTTCTGCCCCTCCTCCCATAGAATCACAATGCAAATGACATTTAGTACAATGTCAAAGGTCCCCATAACATTTACCAACATTAATCCTGTTCCAAACTCCTGAGAGTTAAGACTATCTCCGTTATATACAATCAAAACAACTAACATAGTTCCAACACAAAATGACAGAATCAGCATTTCATTTGCAATAAAGCGTATCATGGAGAAACTAAACCAATACAAAATTAATAACCACTAAGAAACATTAAAGTAATAGTTTAAATCTGACATCTATAACTAAGAAGGTATACAGATTTCCAATTCTGCCCCTACACCTGGGTAGGTCACAGTATGGGCGAGCACCCCATCCTGAACCACCACTTCTCCATGGTACCTGTTACAGAGTCCTGGTATATCCCAAACTTATGATCTCCACTGAAAATTATGGCACATCTGCACAGCTCCATACAATTGGCTTATTTGGCTGATAAACAGGTATATATGCCTGCTTCTCAATGTTGCATCTCATCAGTGACTCAAATGGGCTCATGTTCATACAGTGATGAGAATGGGCTCCTAATGGGGTGCCTCACGTTGATTCACACTTCCATTTGTGCAGCTCCTAGATCTGTATGCATTTCATGTCCCACCCTACTTTAAAACCATTAGCAGGCATGCTACACCACCTGAGGCTAAGCTGCCATACATCCAAAGTACCACAGCATAGACACAGGTACTACATTACAGACCCAGGATAAAGAGCTCAAGCTAAACCTGGAACCACAAAACTGCACCTGGTTTCTCCCGTGAGTGCAAACACGATGACTGAGTTTACGTTGCAGGAGAAAAGCTTATTTCATATGTGGAGCTTCTTACCATGAGTCACCTCATGTAGGGTGATGTACGAGCTTAAGTATAAAGGCCCCTGCATTCTTTATACTTGTATGCTTCTAAATTCTGTGGCTATTACTTTTGGGAGCTTTCCCACGTTCCCACGCCTTTTCATTGGTACTGTTTGTCTGACACAATATGAGCTGTGACTTGGGAGAGAACGCTTTGCCAGATCCATTGCCGTTACACAGCTTTTTGCCGTTCAGTCATCTGAGGCAGAGACGTAATTGATGTGAAAAACATTCACCATTTGCACATGGTATTTTACTTCTATCAATTCTGATGCACAGTGAGTTGTGATTTCATAGGGAAAGATTTTCAGCATTCATTACAGCTGTATCGTCTTACCTGGCCAAGTTATGTCATGCATACTGGGTCTAATGGATGGGGAAAGCTCCACCATATTTATAATGTTCGTATGGATTGCCATCTGTAGTTCTTTTGATGCACAGTAAGCTGTAAATTCCAGCAACCTTCACTATATTCACAACTTTCAACATGTATGGGTATTCTGATGCAGTGACTAGTGGGATTTTCAAGAAAGCATTGCACATTCCTTATGTGTATGGTTTCTCAACTGTATAGGCGCTCTGATGAAAAGCAAGTTGTGACTTGCTGGGACAATTTACCAATCCAATACATTCCAGCTGGTTTTAAATGTATGAGTTTCCTGATGCTGAAGAAGAACGTCCTTTCTGAAATAAGCTTGCCCACATTCATTGCATTCATATGGCCTTTGACCTGTATGCATTCTCTGATGCCTAGTGAGTCGTGTCTTTATAGAAAAAGCTTTTCCACATTCGTTGCATTTGTACGGCTTTTCGCCAGTGTGAATTTTCTCATGCACAGTGAGTCGTGGCTTTGTAGCAAAAGCTTTCCCACACAGATTGCATTTATGTGGCTTTTCACCAGTATGAATTAACTGATGCTGAGTGAGATGTGACTTCCTGAGAAAAGCTTTCCCACATTCACTGCACACACATGGCTTCTCACCCTGTATGAATTTTCTGATGCTCAGTGAGATAGGACTTGAAGTAAAAAGCTTTCCCACATTGAGTACATTTATGACACTTGTCACCTGTATGGATTTTCTGGTGCTCAGTGAGGTGGGACTTGAAGTAGAAAGCTTTCCCACAGTCACTACATTTATGTGGCTTCAAACCTCTATGTATTCTCTTGTGATCATTAAGGTGGTATTTGCTGGAAAAAGCTTTTCCACACTCATTACATTTATATGGCCTCTCCCCTGAATGTATGATCTGATGCACCGTGAGTTGTGACCTGCTGGTCCAAGCTTTTCCACACTGATCACACTTATATGGCTTCTCTCCTGTGTGAACTCTCTTATGCACAGTGAATGGTGACATGGTGGTAAAACCTTTCCCACACTCATTACACTGATACAGCTTCAAGCCTGTGTGGGTTCTCTGATGCACTGTGAGTTGTGACTTGCTGGCAAAAGCTTTCCCACACTCATTGCACTCATATGGCTTTTTACCTCTATGTATCCTCTCGTGGATAGTGAAATATGACTTATAGGCAAAAGCTTTCCCACATTCATGACATTCATATGGCTTCAAACCTGTATGGGTTTTCTGATGCTGTCCGAGTTGTGATTTGTTCGCAAAAGCTTTCCCACACTCATTGCATTTCCATGTCTTCTCACTTGTATGAGTTCTCTGATGCTGTCTGAGTTGTGATTTGTTGGCAAAACCTTTCCCACACTGACTACATTTCGAAGTCTTCTCTCTTGCATGAGTTCTTTGGTGCTCAGTGAGTTGTGTCTTGCTTCTAAAAGCTTTCCCACATTCATGACATCCATATGGCCTCTCACCTGTATGGATTCTGTGATGCACAGTGAGCTGTGACTTTGTGGAATAAGCTTTCCCACACTGACTGCATTCATACGGCTTGTCACCAGTATGGGATCTCTGATGCACAGTGAGTGATGACCGGCTGGGAAACGCTTTTGCACATTCATTACATTTGAAAGGTTTTTCACCTGTATGTGTTCTCAGATGTGCAGCAAACTGCTTTTTGGAGCGAAAAAGATTCCCACAATAAATGCATTCATATGGCTTCTCGGTATGAATTTTCTCATGCTGAGTGAGATTTGACTTTCTTGAAAAAGTTTTACCACATTCAGTACATTCAAATGGCTTCTCACCTCTGTGGGTTCCCTGATGCTGTATCAGAAGAGACTTTCTGGAATAAGCTTTCCCACATTCCCTACATTCGTATACCTCTTCACCTGTATGAATTCTATGATGCACAGAGAGTTCCGACTTTCTGAAAAAAGCTTTCCCACATTCACTACATTCGTACCGGTTTTTAATTTTATGAGTTTGCTGATGCTGAATTAGTTGTGAGTTGTTGGGAAAATCTTTCCCACATTCATAAGGCTTATTATCTGTATGGGATCTCTGACACAGAGTGAGTTGTGACTTGAAGGGGACACGTTCCTCACATTTATAAAGCTGGTGTTTCTTCTTACTGGTACAATACATATTCACACTTGTATTGCTCTGGGGCTGAGTGAGGTGTGACTGTTGATAGAAGGATTTCTGGCAGTGGTTATATTCATAATGCTTATTCCAGTGGATCTGCTGTTCCTCTTTTAATTCTGCTATGAAACAAAAAAAGTATCATATTGTTTATAAAAAAAAAAAAAAAAACAAAGGACTTGCCTCAAAATTGCTTCCCAATACTTAGTCAGGCATTATAGCACATACTGATCATACTCAATGGTATGTCTTGACATGACCTGTTTTACACAATTCAGTACAATCTCAGGATTTTGTACATTCATCGAATTTACTGGCAGTTTCATCAATATGCAATGCCTCTATGTGACAATAATATTGACCTTTCTTAGGGTTCCCCTTTTTCATCCTCAAGAATTAGCTTCTGTCTAGTTTTCCTGAACACAGACATTCTACCTTGGATTAAAATTTCAGTAATCTAAATTTCATTCTCAGTTTTATGACTAAGTGTGCAAGTAGAAGTTTTTTAATGTGACTGTTTACATTTTCTCTGATGTGGGTTTTCAGACGTCCATGCAGCTAATCCAACAGGCCTGCTTCACATTGCCGATAGCCATTTCCAAAAAACAAAACTGTGTTGCAAATTCAATGACCCTCTATTTCTTGCATTTATTATACTCCATAGTACCAGGTGGCTAACAGCTTGTTAATCCGGGGGGAAATAAATCTGACTTTGATGAGCAGGACACTCATTCAGCATTCTGTCCCTTCAAAAGAGTCTGCATTCTGCCTGTTGTCCCAGTGCAGATCAGCTGTCCCAATTGCAGTAGTTGTAATCTCTCAAACAATTGCAGCTGAATGGGCAGCAGTTTTGGCCCAAAGGTTTCATTTGTTTCTGCACCATATCCATCTGCTCACTACAAATATCCATTTGTAGATAATGCAACCTTACACAAGTTCTCAGGACATGGGCAGGCACAATGTAGCAAGGCTCTTATTCAAACTGCTTCTAGCTCAGTCCAATAAAGTTCTTTCTCACACTCATAATCCAAACCACACACTCTATTAATTCCAGTGATAATATGATTTTGGCATGAATTCCTAGTACTTATGTATTTGGATTTTTTTTTTTTCAATTCTGGTCTTTCAAATGCCTATTGGACCTTATGAACTTGATTCTGCTCATGGGCACTGTGGTATGGAGAACACTTCTCACCACTTACCTGAAAATTTCTCATGCACACATTTGCAATTTTCTTATAAGTTCCAGAGGAGACTACAAATGCAACTATGTTATACACTCTTCAGTGTACTCACTTCAAAAGTTATATCACCATTGTACATTGAAAATGTTACTTGCTTAAGATGTTTCTTCTCAGGTATTTTATCACAACAGTGACATTTGAATTAAGAGCACTACTATATTAAACAACATACAAGTGGAGCTGGAGAGATGGCTGAGCAGTGAAGCACCTGCTTGTGAAGCCTAACAACCCTGGTTCGAGGCTCAAATCCCCAGGACCCACGTTAGACAGATGCACAAGGGGCGCATGCACCTGGAATCCATTTGCAGTGCCTGGAGGCCCCGGCATGCCCATATTCATTCTCTCTCTCTCTTTCTCTGCCACTCACAAATAAGTAAAAATTTAAAAAAAATTAAAAACACACAAGGAAGACTTAAGTGCAGTGTCGAAGTCAAAATATTTTCTAAGAGGACTAGAGATAGCTTAGTGATTAAACATGCTTCCTTGTAATGCCTGGTGGCCCGGATTTAATTACCCAGAACCCACATAAGGTCAGGTGCCCAGCATGGCACATAAGGCCAAAGTTTGTTTGCAGAGGCAGGAGGCCCAGGTTCTGCAGTAGTCATTTTCTTTTGCTCTGTTTTTCTCAAGCAAACAAACAGGACTATCTCAAAAAATATTTACAAAGAGAACACACAGAATGAATGAGATTTTGAAAGTGTAAAAGAAGTCCTTCAATTGCAGAAACAGGACCATGGGTTGATGGGGTGAAAGTTCCTTGTCAACTGCATGAAACAGGTGTCTGTTTCACAGCAAAAGCAGTCTTTAGGACTGGAATAAAATCAGTGAATAGGGCTTAACATGATATTCCTGATCAGGTCTCATCCAACTGTCCTCCTGGCCCCAGCATGTATTCACTTACCTGGAAGCCTCTGAAGTGAACCTTCTGTTACACTCCATGGTGCTAATCCACGCTCCAACTTGAAGATCAGCTCTGGTTTGGTCACACAATGTCCTGTAAATGGGAAATAAGCTACAAATAGCATCAACTTGCTACATCAGGTACACTCAATAGAGATCACAGCTCCAGTTCAAGGAATGGGCTGCACTAGAAGTGCCAACTCTTCTTAGAGAGGCTTTATGCTCACGGTGTTCACTGACTGGAATGTTGGCCTCAAGGGACATTATGCTGCATGATATGTATGGAACGGTGAGCCGAGCATGGTGCTGAACACCTTTAAGCTCAGCGTTCGGGAGGCAGAGGTAGGAGGATCACTGTGAGTTCAAGGTCACCCTGAGACTCCATAGTGAATTACAGGTCAGCCTGGACTAGAGTGAGACCCTACCTTGAAAAACAAACAAACAGAAAATTTTAAGAAAAAAGTCACTGAACACAAGACATTCAGAGGGGCCAAAATGAAATCAGAAAGACTGAATGATAGGTGGATATAAACAGAGTAGCCACAAAAAGATAGTCAGATAAAAAGAACACCTGATGGAATAAAATTTTAAAAATTACAACAGCACAGAGGATTCGTATTAAAATTAATAAGGCAAAGAAAAATTTTCATGCCCAATTATTTAAAGATAACTAAGGAAAATTAATAAATTGCAAAGAAGGGGAGTAATAATGGGCCTTTAGGTTTATAAAAAGTTAAAAAATGTGGGCTGGAGAGATGCCTTAGCAGTTAAGCGCTTGCCTATGAAGCCTAAGGACCCCGGTTCGAGGCTCTATTCCCCAGGAGCCATGTTAGCCAGATGCACAAGGAGGCACATGTGTCTGGAGTTTGTTTGCAGTGGCTGGAGACACTGGCGCACCCATTCTCTCACTCTTTCTCTGTCACTCTCAACTAAATAAATTAAAATGAACACTTTTTTAAAAAAAGTTAAAAACGTTAAGAATATGCACAATTATAATAACCATGCACAGTGTAAAATCAGTATGACAAAAAGTTTTCTATACAGGGCTGGAGGGATGGCTTAGTGGTTAAGGCGGTTGCCTGCAAAGCCAAAGGATCTAGGTTCCATTCTCCAGGACCCATGTAAGCCAGATGCACAAGAGGGCACATGAATCTGGAGTTCGTTTGCAGTGGCTAGAGGCCCTGGTACACCCGTTCTTTCTCTCTCTCTTTTTGGTTGGTTCTCCTCCATTTCTTTTATCCTTCTACCTAGATCTTTGATTCACTTGAATTTTTTCAGACACATATTGAGTTATTTTGCTGATTTCTTGGTGCTTCCTGCAGCCAAGATTTGAGTTCATTCTTGAAATTTTTTTTTTTTGTTCATTTTTTCATTCATCCATGCTTTACTTTACATTCCTTTGTGGATTATTTGTTTTGGTTCTCAATAAACTCCTCTATCCTTTTGTTCATGGCCTCATTAAGCTCATTGAATATACCTGTCATAGCTTCATTTTGGAGTTCGATGGCTGCAGAACTGACCAAAAGCCTGTATCATACAAAATGGGGGAAAACTCAAAGTATTCTCATTAAGAACTGAAGCTAGGCAGGTGTGCCCATTCTCACTACTGAGCTAAAACACAGCTCCTCTAGTCTTAGCTCCAAGCAATAAGATAGTAGAAGGAAAGAAAAAGAAAAGGGATGGAAATGGAAGAGGAAGAACTCAAACTAGTCCCACTCACAGATGACATGATTCTCTAAATGAGAGAACAACAACAAAAAATACTAGAAGACATCAGAGTCACGTTCAATAAGGTAGCAGGATAGAAGATGAGTACAAAAAATCATGAGACTTTATATATACTAATGACAACAACATGGAAAAAGAAATCAGAGAAACTATCCCATTTCCAATAGCCAAAATAATAATAATCAACAATCTTATAAAATCTCTAACAAAGGAATTAAAAGACCTAAGCACAGGAAACATGAAAATAATGAAGGAACTGCAGGATGACAAGAGAGTATGACCGTCCATGCTCAGTGGCTGGATGAATTAATATTCTTAAAAATGGCCATGCTGCCTACAGCAATATACAGAATCAATGTAGTTCCAATCAAAATCACAAAATTCTTCAGACTTAGAAAAATAGTCTGTAAATTGATATGGAAGAACAAAGGGCAACAGATAGTCAAAATGTACCAACTATACCCCCAACCAAGATTTATTATGTAGAATCTATAAAGAATGCAAAGACCTAAACCATAAAAAAAAGCAAGCACCCCACTCAAAAACTCAGGCAGGGGAGCCAGGTGTGGTGGCACATGCCTTTAATCCCAGCACTCGGGAGGCAGAGGTAGGAGAATCACTGTGAGTTCAAGGACACCCTGAGACTACATTGTGAATTCCTGGTCAGTCCGGGCTAGAATGAGACCCTACCTCAAACAAACAGCCATTAAAACCTAAATAGATGTTCACCATGTCTATTCATCAGGGAATTGCAAATTAAAACGACTGTCAGACTATCACTCCAGTCAGAATGGGAACCATTGAAAAACTACACAGGAGAGATGGATAAATGGTTAAGGTGTTTGCCTGCAAAAACTAAGCCTAACTTCCCAAATTCAATTTCCCAGCACTCACATAAAGCCAGGTACTCAGAGTGTGGCACATATCTGCAGTTCATTTTTAGTAGCTAGAGGCAGTGGCACACTTATACTCTATTTCTCCTGTGCCCCCCTTATGAATAAATAAATAACCAGATAACAGCTGGGCATGGCGGTACACACTTTTAAACCCAGCTCTCGGGAGGCATAGGTAGGAGGATCAGTGTGGGCTTGGGACTGTTTTGAGAGTACCTAATAAATTCTACATCAGTCTGGGCTAGAATGAGACTCGTCCTCAACAAAACAAAACAAGCCCAAAACAACCAAATGATAGTGCATGCTGCCAGTGGTGTGGGGAAAGAGAAATCTTTATCAATTGGTGGGAGTGTAAAATTGCAGCACTATCATAATCAGTATGGACACTCCTCAAGAGGCTGAACACAGAAGTACCATTAGACCCAGCTATACATCTTTTGAAGATATGCCCTGAAGACTCTAATATCTGATATATCTCATAAAAATATGTGCCCATTACTGCTGTATTTACAGTAGCCTGGAACTGGAATTGGTCAAAATGCCCATCAACAAATGAATGCTTGATGAAGATGTAGTACAAAAACAGAATGGAATTTTACTCAGCAGAAAGGGGGAAAAAAAAAATCAAATAATCAAATTTGCAGGGAAATGGAAGGACTTGTAAAACATCACAGTAGCAAGGCACACATGCTCAGAAAGATGCACATCACATGTACTCTCTCATCTGTGGGTTCTAGCTGGGATCAAGGGGAGATGAGCGTGAATAGTAGCAAGCACCAGTAACATGGGCACAGAACTAGAATGAGACCAATAGAAGAAATATGAAGAGAGGAAGGAGGAGCTAGCTGATCGCTTAGAAAAGGGGAAAGAATCAGGGATGGTAGGGACTCGGAGGGGTAGGGTGCAGAGAGTGGAAAGGGAGTTGCACAAAAGACATGAAGAACCATTTCGGCAGAGACTCTCTTTCTGACCAGCATTCTACAAGATATAACCACCAACAAAGGGGGAAAGAGGACAGTTTCGACAGAAGATGGAAAAAGCTTAACCTTAAAACCATGGACTTGGCTGGTACCCAGCCCCAGAACCGAGTTACCCCTCACAGTGAACTGTTGACCTGGGAGATCCGTGTTGACAAAATACTTGACTACCTGCAAGAGCTAAGTGGTAAGACCCTGTTGCTGGTGACGCCACGGGCTGTAATCACATCACGTTGGCACACCATGCGGGGACTGAAGGAAAAGCTGGCTCCTTACTGGAGAGCCCTAGGAGAGCCACTGGAGAACAATGAACACCAGCAGTATGAATCATCAGGAAAGTCTGCAGACTTTAAAGTCCACCAGCCCGACAAGAAGTACGCACCTGTGCAGCAGGGGCACACACTCTGTGGTAACTAACTTTTCTCTGATTGGACGTGAGGCCCACTCAGTGGGAGAGAAGTCTTATCTAGTAGTGGAAACCAAGTAAGAACCCCATGGCCAGGAAACTCACGAACTTCATAGAGAAGCCCCCCTGCTCCATGTAAGAGTGGGCTTGCACACCAACACAAAACAAAACAAAACAAAACAAAACTCTCAGATAACTTTGCATATGCACCTACAGTAAATCAATTCTCATTGTTGGGTGGAGCACCGATTTTATTTTACAAACTGAAGAGAAAAGAGGAGAGCCAAGATCCTTCAATAAGACAAAAAGAGAGCTAACTGGCCACCAGGAGAGTTGTCGCCTCTACCACATCAGCCAGGGCCAGGAGGAATTTCAGAGGAAGAGGTGACATGAGTGCTGCTCTTACTGCTAGTCTGACAACCTCTCCAGAATGAAGGCAACACACACAGTGATCAATCAAAACAGATCAAAGCAGAAATCAAAAGGCCACAAGAAAAGCCAACACGGAATCAAACTGTCAATAGGACGGCCATGACTCAGGGGACACTGCAGAAGAGGGACTAGAAGATTGTAAGAGCCACAGTGTGGGTAGGAATACCATGGACCCCTGCTCCCCCGTAGGGACTGACTGAGATCTAACAGCCCCACAGGGAATACTGTCACACCACTGAAGAGGGGCCCAAGGTTTGATCCTCCCCAGTACATGTAAAGCTAGACATAAATGTCACATGCATGCGTAATCCTCATGGACTCGCAACAATGTGAGGTACAGGTAAGACACACAGAGAGAGGGCCACCTGGTCTACCACATAAATACCCTTACACACAGACACACACACACACGAATTCAAAGAAAAAGAATATTTCTCCATTAAAATGGTTTAGAGGTAAAGCAGTGATCCAGTATACATGAATCCAGATGTTCTTTCAAAAACACTAAGAGGAGGCCAGGTGTGGTGGCGCACGCCTATAAACCCAGCACTCGGGAGGCAGAGGTAGGAGGATCTCTGTGAGTTCAAGGCCACCCTGAGATTACATAGTAAATTCCAGGTCAGCCTGAGCTACACTGAAATCCTACCTCAAGAAACACACACACACACACACACACACACACACACACACACACACACAGAGAGAGAGAGAGAGAGAGAGAGAGAGAGAGAGAGAGAGACCCAAAAAACAAAACCACTAAGAGGACCAAATCTTAGCTGAAGATATAGGAGAAGGGCAATGAACAAAGTAAATCCAAATCATAAGTGTAATGAGAAAAGTGCTGTTATTTGTAGGCAAAATATCTACATAGAGAAAATGACTAAAACAGAAGAAATGGAGCCAGGTGTGGTGACACTCAGTTATCCCCAACACTTGGGCGTCCAATGCAGGAGAGTCACTGTGGGCCTGAGGCCATCCTGGCCTACAGCATGAGTCCCAGGAGAACTTGGGCTACATTAAGAACCCATCTCAACAAACAAAAACAATAAACACCTTAAAATGGGTGATAGGGACAGAACTGAAGGTCCTGATGTGAAACAGTGTAGCTGTTTCTTCAGGTTTTGAAATGGGGAGGACTTTCGTGTAAGATGGCAGCATAGTAACCGCACCAAAGCAGTCTAAGGAGGGAAGTAACAGAAAATACCAAAATACACTCTGCTACCGAAACTTGAAGGTGTGTAAGTTATTATCACACACAGCAGAGAAGCAGGAGAGAAGAAGATCTTTCAGAAAGCAGGAAACTGGTGAGAATCCCACCAGGATGCCAGGGTCCCTGGTACGTGCCCACCCACTTGACTGCCCAGCACAGAGCTGCAGGAGCAGAAAACAGGTGGAGGAATTTTCCGCTCGCACCAGCCTCCTGGCCAAGTCAAGACACCTGAAGGAGGAGACAGCAGGACCAGCTGAGCAGCTGTTCATGGAGAACACCAACAGGACCACCTGAGCAGCTCTGGTACAACTCTAGGCCCCCAAGTATCAGGGATGGGAACCTCTGTAGATTCATTCATCTCTGGCTGCACGCCATCCAGCACATCCGATCAGAACACCAGATCCAGAGCTCAAGAGAGGGACTGAAGTGGGCCCTCGGCACTGGTGAGACTGAAAGCCATCCCCAAAGGTAACAGGGCCTCCTCACACAGAGGCAGGTACACAGGCCTGCACTGAAAGTGCTAATGTCTTTCCAAGTCAGTGCAGGCTGCATGTTACACATTCTTGGCTGGCTTTACCATTCCCAAACAGGCTGTATTTTATGGTTGACTGTTGTTTCCTTTGGTGTTTCCAGTTTCATAGGGACCTTGTCTTTTTCTTCGGTCATTATTGGAGGAAGTGTCTCAATCATCCCATACTGACCTGGTACCCAATTCAGACCACAAACTTCAACCTCCCAGTTGAAAGGATCCTTATGGACTTTGGCTTTGTTAGGTTATCTGTTTGTTTTAATCTCTACTACTGCTTAAATACTCTGTGATGGTTTGGATTGAATGTGTATACTGCTCAGTTGAATTTTAGAATTTGGCAGTAAATTGCTCCACCCACTACACCAGAATACTTCAACCGTAGGCACACTCAACACAGAGGGTCACTCCTGGTGTTTTCTTGAAGTGTAAGAGCAACACTGGCACCTTAAACTCCTACCTTGAGTATATATAAAGTCAGATTTACATGGCAGAAAACACTGAAGATAATTAGAAAACCAAAGCATCAAATAAACTCAAGATGCAAAAATCTCTACAAGAAACACACAAAAAAAACAAGACACAGTACAATCCCACCAAAAATTATAAATCTGAAAGAAATTAAGAAATGACTCACCAGTGAGAGGGTTTTAGATGAAATGCCTGTTAAAGATTAAAAAAAAAAAAAGATTATATCTTTACTTAAAGAAATCAAAGAGATCAAAGAAGAAAACAAAGGAATCAAAGAAGAAAACAAAGTCCTAAGGAGAACATAGGAAACCACCTTAATGAGGTAAGGAAGGCAATAGAGACATGACTAAGGAAATATAAATAATGAACAAATACCAACAAGAAATACTAGAAATGAAAAAGAGTAAGTCAAATAGAAAACTTTGTAGAAGGTTCACCAGTAGAATGGATGAAGGAGAGGACAAAATATCTAAATTAGAAGACCAGGTGGCAGATCTAATACAGTCCAACAAAGAGAAAGACAAACTAACAGGAAGGTATGACTGGGAATTTCAATACATTTGGGACGCTATGGAGACATCAAACATAAGAATTCAGGGCATAGTAGAAGGAGAAGAATTTCACTCCAAAGGTATAGCAAGTACTTTCAACAAAAGTTGTAGGAGAAATCTTCCCCCAAATAGGGCAAGTGATGCCAATGCAGATACAGGAAGCCTTTAGAACACCAAACAGACAAAATCAGGAAAGAATCTCTCACCATCATATTATTATTAAACTACAAAACACAGAAACCAAAGAAAATGTATTGAAAGCAGTTAGATAAAACAAGTCACATACAAAGGCAAGCTCATCAGGATCATAGCAGATTACTCAACACAAACTTTAAAAGGCAGAAGGGCTTGGAACAATGTATTCCAAGTTCTGAAATATAATTGTTGATCAAGGTTACTTTATCCTGCAAAGCTATCCATTCAAATAGACAGAGAAATAAGGACATTCCACAAAAAAAGCAGGCTAAAGGAACGTATGAGCACTAAACAAGCTCTACAGAAAATATTTGAAGCTGGGCGTGGTGGCACATGCCTTTAATTCCAACACTTGGGAGACAGAGGTAGGAGGATCACCGTGAGTTCGAGGTCACCCTGAGACTACATAGTGAATTCCAGGTCAGCCTGGACTAGAGTGAAACCCTACCTCAAAAAACAACAACAACAAATATGTGTGTGTGTGTGTGTGTGTGTGTGTATGAATGAACAAGAAAGAATGAACCAGGAAAATAAACCATACTCAAATGATAGTACAACACAGTAAAGGAAAAACCAGAACTACTACAAAACAGGAAGAATGAAAGAATAAATATACACCTTGCCATAGTAACTCTTAGTATCAATAGCCTTAACGCCCCAACCAAAACACACAGGTTTGCAGACTGGGTTAAAAAACAGGATCCTTCTATTTGCTGCCTCCAAGAAACCCACCTTTCCATAAAAGATGGACACCATCTTAGGGTGAAAGGTTGGAAAATGGAATTTCAAGCAAATGGGCCTAGAAAACAAGCAGGTTGCTATCGTAATATCTTACAGGGTAGATTTCAAAACATTAGTTAGAAAAGATAAGTTTATATTGATTAAAAGAACACTCCAACAGAAGGACATTACAATCCTAAACATATATGCACCTAACATGGGGGCTGCCCTGAATTAAAAAATATATATATTTATTTTATTTATTTGAGAGAGAGAGAAAGAGGCAGATAGGGAGAATGGGTGTGCCAAGGCCTTCAGCCACTGAAAACGAACTCCAGACACATGTGCCACCCTGTGCATCTGGCTCACATAGGTCCTGGGGAATTGAACCTGGGTCCTTTGGCTTCACAGGCAAGTGACTTAACTGCTAAGCCATCTCTCCAGCCCTGCCCTCAATTTTAATTATAATCAGAAACATATAGGTAAAAGAAATAACTCCAGTTTTGATTATATGGTAGCATGAACTTTTATGTTCTTAGCTTTGTTCTCTAAGGAACCCCAATAAACTCATAAACCAAGCTGGAATTCATTTTTCCTGTGAGCTACAATGTTTCTCATAATGGGAGTGAACTGATATTTCTTCAGGTTCCCTTGAAAGTCACAGGGCACAAATGACAGACACAGAAACAAAACCTTGTGGCCTCAGATCTCACGACAAGTTAAAGTTGACTTAACAGAAGAGACGGAAATAAGAACACAGGAAATCAGAACATGCAAAAGGAGTATAAATGGAAGGGATGGAGATAGACAGAATAAACTGAGTGTATTTGGAAAGAATGAATGCTCATTTTCTACAGTACAGAAGTGAGCATGCATCTGACAAAAATTAAATTAGCATTTCAAAACAGACACAAGAATGTTTAAGTGTCCCACATATAAGAAACACCTGAAGTGAATGCTCTGCTCATTACATATAGGTGTACTGCAAAGCCACACTGGTCCATATATAATGCACCCAACACAATGAGTCAATTTAAAAATATAACAAAAGGCAAGTAATTACTACTCATGTCTCCAGGAAGTTAAACTCACCCAAGAACACGAGGCTGTGGTAGTTGTCCAGCATCACATCCCTGTACAGGGTTCTCTGAGCCACACCTAAGTACAGCCACTCCTGGCAGGAGAATTCCACAGTCACGTCTTCAAATGATACGAGCTCCTGTAATGAGAGGTGTCGTATGAGCCCAGGAACGCACGCCTGGGGCTGGAACAGAGCAGCTGACACAACCATAGGTATTCCTTTTAACAGGGACGGATACAAAGTCCAGGTCATCGACAGAGTATAACACAGCAGCAAAGAATCAAGACAGACGTCCTACCTATGTCTTACTGTACTGTAGTGAGTAATGATTTGGGAAAATATGGTGAAGGGCTTTTTTTGTACTTTTCAAGGTAAGGTCTCAGTGTAGCCCAGGCTGACATGGAATTCACTATGTCGTCTCAGGGTGGCCCTGAACTCTTGTCAATTCTCCCACCTCCTACTTCTGCCTCATGAGTGCTGGGATTAAAGGCATGGGCCACCACACCCGGCCCTATAATTAGTTTTTTACAGAATTACAAGAGAATGAGCTGGGCGCATGTTGGTGGGAATGCAACATGATCCGGCCATTGTGGAAATCAGTGTGGAGGTTTCTGAGACAGCTAAAAACAGATCTACCATATGACCCAGCTATACCACTCCTAGGCATATATCCTAAGGACTCATCTCACTAAATTAGAGATACTTGCGCTCAACCATGTTTATTGCCACTCTGTTCACAATAGCTGGGAAATGGAACCAGCCTAGATGTCCCTCAACTGATGAGTAGATAATGAAGACGTGACACGTTTATAAAATGGGAGTTCTACTCAGTGGCAAAGAAAAATGAAATTAGGACATTTGTAGTAAAATGGATGGATCTGGAAAGGATTAAACTTGGGTCAGGTAACCCAGGCCCAGAAAGCCAAATGTCTCATGTTCTCTTTCATATGTGGATCCTAGCTACAGATGATTGGACTACTATGTGAATAGGAATAAAACTCAGTAACAGAGGCCAGTAAGATAGAAAAGGGATATAAAGGGAATAGAAGGGGGGGGGCTTAATAGGATGGTATTGTATATATATAAGTAGAAGAACAGATTATTGGGGGTGAAAAGGCCTAAGTGAGGTCAGGGGAAGAGATTGAGTAGAGGAAATGTGGAGGGAAGGCTATATAAAATGTGGAGGAAAGACTATATAAATAATTCATATGGTTACCTACTTTTTTGGACAATGGAACACTCAGAAGTCATAGATTGTTACTACAAAATTTTCAGTGCCAGGGATGGGATACCTTGCAATGAGTTGTTGCCCAGGGAGGTCACTGATACCCCCAAAACATTGCAGGCCATTGCTGAGGCCCTTGGTTTCCCACCAGGAATAGATGGTAAGACCCTATTGCTGAAGACTCCACATGCCTGGGCTTCAAGGTCAGTGAGAACTCCTGCTGGAGCTGAGCTGAAAACCTCCTCCATGTAGACCAACTGACAGAAAGCTGGAAAAAGCCATGCTGCATGCAGTCCAATGGGACAGAGAGAAATCACCAGTGAAGACACTCAACAGTGGACACTGTCAAATGAGCCACTGGGTGCAATACTGACATGTCCGTTATGGTGGAAACCAACTGCCCTCTAATTGGACTGGAGGCCCGCTCCATGGGAGGGAATACATCCCTGATACTTCAACCCTACAACAGGGGTAGTCATGAGCCCTAGGAGTGTAACGTCTGCTAGTGTTTGAATAAGCATTTATACTATGTTCACCAAACTACCCAGTAAGCACTTCTCTCAACTTCATACCCATATACTAATGTTACTTTCACTTGTGGTTAGAGAACCTTCTCTTTTCAGGTGGCAGTGACCTTGGGATGACTCAGAAGGCACCATGGTGCTGGGAAGATGTGACAGAGGAGTGCTCAGCACTGCAATATTTCTATCACACCTTCCAAGGCTCAGAGTCCATTGTGGAAGAGGTGGCAGGAAGAATGTAAGAGGCAAAGGAAGGGCAGGACTCCTTACAACGTGCTCCTCCAGACACAAAATGGCCTGGATATCCATGACCTCACAGTGGCTGACACTACCTATGAGAGACCCTCATAACAGGAGGAAAAGATCATGACATCAAAATAAGAGACTGATTGAGAGAGAGGGAGGGAATATGATGGAAAGTAGAGTTTCAAAGGGCGAGGGAGGGCATTACCATGGGATATTGTCTACATTTATGGAAGTTGTCAATAAAAAAATAATAAATGAAGTGAACTCCAGGTCAGCCTGGGCTAGAGTGAGACCCTACCTCGAAAAACCAAAAAACAAATAAAATAATAAGTTAAAAAATAAAATTTAATTTAAAAAATCCCTTCAATTCAGCCAGAAAAAAAAAGTGTCTGGAACATTTGCAGCAGCAGCAGCTTGAGCCCCTGGCATGCCCACTCATTTCATGAGACATTTAGTAAACTTAAAGATAACATCCTCACGGGTCTTCAGAAGTTAAAAGCACTGAAGTTTATGAATATCTCCTCATAAGACATTAGCTTTCCCATTCACATATACATTCACACTTTAAAGCAAAAATAATAATAAGGAAAATACAGTATTGAACTTGCAACCTGGCTTTGAGTCCCCAGTACCCACGGAAAGACAGATGCACAAAGTGGTACATGCATCTGGAGGTCTGTCTCCCTCTGCTTGCAAATGGGCGAATTGGAAAAGCACCCAGTCCGGCCGCCCCAGGCCCAGCGCCCCGCACATCCGGGGACCCCGGCCCGGGGCGGCCCCGCAACAGCGCGAGCGTCCCCCGCGGGCCCGCGCCAGGCTCCCGGCCCAGGGCTCCGGCGTGGCAGCCCGGCCACCTCCGCGGTGCCCACGGCGCCCTCCCCGGGCCCAGGTCCTCGTCGCCCGCCCGCGGCCCAGCCGGGAGGGAGGCAAGGACGGAAAGGAGGAAGGAAGGAGAGAGGGAGTTCGCCCGCCCGCGGCCACCTGCTGCTCCCGCCCGCCGGGACGCGCCCTCACCATGGCCGCCGCCTCGGTGCCGCGTCCCGGGCGGCTGGGCTCGGCTCGGCCCGGCGGCGACCCGAAGCCCGAGTCCCCGAAGCGCAGCGACGCCGCCGGACGCGGCCGGGCTCGAGCAGCGCAGGGCCGGCGCCGCCCGGACAAAGGCTCCGGGTGCGGAAGTCCGCGCTCTGCGCGCTCATTGGACGAGCGCGGCTAAGCCCCGCCCCCCGGGCGCTGACGGACAGCGGAGGGAAGACCATGACTTACAGCTGCGCTTGCGGCCACCCTGCGTCGCACCCAGGCTCGGCCACGCATCACCTGCGTGGGATGTCAACTGAATTTAGGTGAAGTCTCTATAAAACTTTTAGAGCATCCTTAAGAGTCTGGGAACAGCTGAAAAAAATTCTTAACTTTAGGCATGGTATTTATCTGTGCCTAACCGAAAAAATAGATTTAAAAAAATTTTTTTTGAGAGAGTCTGCGAGAGGGTGTGTGTGTTGGGGAGAGAGAGAGAGAGAAAGAGAATGGGCGCGCCAGGGCATCCTGCCACTGCAAACGAACTCCAGAAGCACATGCCACCTTGTGCATCTGGTTTTCAAGGAGCCTGAGGAATCGAACCCGGGTCCTTTGGCTTTGCAGGCAAACACCTTAACCGCTAAGCCTCTCTTCAGCCCCCAAATTACCTTTTTATTCCTTATAAAAGGATATTAAATTTTAAGCAACATTTGGTATTCTTATATCTCTTATATCCTTTCTACATATGTGCACTTTCTTTATGTCCAACATTGGAAAATCTCTTCCCAGTTTTTCAATCATCTCATCTCAACCCTTCATTAACCATCTTTTTAATAACACTATTAAGAAAGACCATATCAAATTCATTAATTTTATTACTGACAAAGAACATGTAGTCTAGCCTGAAAGGGTTAAATAACCAAAAAGCCTCCACATTTTAAATGAAATTTAAGAAAAATGACAACCAGACTTGACTTATAGTACCAGGATACGTTCCTATAAATTTTATATAACCCATTGATTTGAGATATCTCCTATTAATAAGCTCCAAGGTATACACTTTTAAAAGTTATAAGCCTATGAATGCAGGGAAAATATGACAACTGTTGGGTAATCTTTGTCAATACCTCTAACACATTTGGAAACAATTTTATTTTGAGTAACTGAGGCAGACTTGTGTTTTGGTCTCCAAGAAGGCTGGCCTGGAACTCTCTGCCTGATTAGTAACAGGACATTACAATCTTTCAAAATGCCTGGCAAATTATGAGCCACCACCTGAGGGAGAATTTTCTTCATCAATAATCCTCTATGTGGGTTGAAGTTGAACTGCAACAAAGCTTATTATATTTATGGTATCGTTGTAATAAATTATGGCCTGTGTATATAAAATTTCAGCTCACTGTAGGCTTTAGTTAAATCTGACTTTTAAAGACAAAAACAAACAAACAAACAAACAAAAAACCCACCTTGAAATAAATCTAAATGCAAACAAAAACTTCAGGAGAGACTTGCTGGACAGTTTGGGTGAGGAAAGCCCACTGTCATTTAATCACACATAATAAGGAAACCGAAAGGTGTCTATAAATGACATCTTATTTGTTTAAAAACTAAACAAAAGAGAAAATGTCAAGTACAGTTACTAACATGTTGTTTTTAAACATTAAGTAATTTGGAAATTTTTGCCAAGCACTTAAAAAGCCACGTGGTTTCTAAATGCGGGGTCAGGCTATCACATTGAAGCCTTACTTACTTACTTAGGGATATCTATAAACATGTTCACCATCTCAGAAGTCAACTGAAAGTTTGTAATGTTAAGCACAAGTTAAGCTCCTCTTTTACTTCTGACTGTAAGGAAAGCGTAAGAGAAAAGAAAAAGAGAACATTGGACTTGATCTCTACAGACAGTTTATCTATGGGCACAGAGAGGGGCAGCAGTTTTCTTGCCAGATGAAGGCTGAAGCACTGGGCCGGGTTGGGGTGCAAGTTTATGAGGAGGATCCTAAGAAAAACAGACTGGACCAGGCGCAGCAGATGAGGAGCTTGTAGCTGCGTGTGTCCTTGTTCAGAATAGGCTCTTCAGCCAGGACTGTCTAAGGGAGGCCACTCAGATGGTCCCTGGTCCTTCAAGGCCATCTAGGCTAAGGGGAGCGCATCAACCAGGGGAACTGAGGTGAACTCCTGTGATGTTTCTTTTATGGTCTTCCAGCCTTAGTGATAGTTATTAACTCTTCAGTTCCCTCTGGTTTTCAGAAAAAGCTATTAACCCTTCACCTACTCTGCTTACTAAATTTTTTTTTTTTTTTTTTTTTTTTTGCTCAGCCCTGTGAAGATACAGTACAAAGCACTACGTAAATACTTGCCTGGCACGCGCAAGGCCGAGTCTCATCGCTAGCACTGCCTAAGACCTGGTAGGGTGGTGTGCTCACGTCATCCCACCACTCAGATGCCAGTACGAGTTTCAAGACCTTAAACCTGTCCTCACTTATATATGACACTCAGAGCCAACTTGAACTTTCTTGAGACACTAGAAGTATATCAATATTAATAGACCTAGAGATTAAATCCATACTCGTGCCTATAATCCCAGCACTTGGGAGGTGAAGGCAGGTATATTGGCTATTCAAGTCCAGCTTCAGCCACATAGTAAGTTCAAAGCCAGTATGGGGCTATATGACATGGAGATCCTGTCTAAAGAAAACAAAGTGTCTAGCTGAGTGTGGTGGCTCATGCCCGTACACCTTCAGGAGGCTGAGGGGGGGTATACTGTCATGAGTTCAAGGCTAGCTTGGTGTACATAGTTAGTTCGGGACAGTCTGGATACAGAATGAGATGCTGTCTGAAAAAAGAAATGAGAAAGTTTAAGGGCTGGAGAGATGGGTCAGTGGCTGAGGGTTCTTGCTTGCATAGGTGGCTGTACAGGGTTCAATTTACCAGTACCCCTCTGTGGTGGATTGATTCAGGTGCCCCCCATAAATGTACGTGTTCTGAATGCTAGGTTCCCAGCTGATGGAGATTTGGGAATTAGCGCCCCCTGGAGGCGGTGTATTGTTGGGGGCGGGCTTATGGGTGTTATAGCCAGTGTCCCCTTGCCAGTGTTTGGCACACTCTCCTGTTGCTACTGTCCACCTGATGTTGGCCAGGGGGTGATGTCCACCCTCTGCTCATGCCATCGTTTTCCCCTGTCATCATGGAGCTTCCCCTTGAGCCTGAAAGCCAAAATAAACTTTTTTCTCAAAAGCTGCTGTTGGTCAGGTGATTTCTGTCAGCAATGTGACCCTGACTGCAACACCATGGGATTCTGGACATAGCGGCCTTCGTCACAAAAGGAAGAGTTAGTGACATGCAAACACACGCACACTCACACACACACACACACACAAATAAGTATTCATTTATTAAAATAGTTTACATGGCCAGGCATGGTGGCACACGCCTTTAATCCCAGCACTTGGGAGGCAGATCACCATGAATTCAAGGCCACCCTCAAACTACATAGTGAATTCCAGGTCAGCCTGGGCTAGAGGGAGACTCTACCTCAATAAACAAACAAAAAAATTATACGTAATGTCTGAAAAGAACTGGTGCAGGTTGGAAAACACTACTCTTTGGAGTCAAAGGCAGTACTTTTTGTGTATATATGAAACTTCAATCACCTAGTCCCAGAGTGAAGTTGCTTAGCTTAGCTCTTCTAAACCAAAGTGCTACTCCCATTTTGGACCAGATAGTGCCTTATGTAGGGAGTGTTCAGGTGTAGAGAAGAGGTTTACCAGCAGTCCTGACCTTTACCCAGTAAACACCAGCAGCAATTTTCCAGCTCTGGTGACCAACCACACTGGACAGTGATTGGTAAGATAGATATATGATTTTTGGAGGAAAGATTTATTTTTTTTATATTCAACTTGTGTTTTCCTCTATCCTGGGCTGTCCCGAATCTTTCTCTGAAGCCTATGTTGGCTGTGAGCTCACAGCAATCAAATCCTCTTACCTCAGCCTCCAGAGTGCTGGGTTTTAAGGAATGAGCCACCATGCCAGACTCTGGAGGACATATTTTACAGCCTAAAAAATGTCATGTTATGTTGACGATTACACCAAGTCCTGAAAAGCCGGCACGCTGAGTGCTAGCTCTTTGTTCTCTCCAGTGGATCCCTGACTGAATGCCCTTCTATTTCTGAAGACAATGCTATTGCTCACACACTACTTTCTTTCCACTTAAAAATTATGGTGGGGGAGGAGGCTCAGCAGCTAAAGGCACTTGCTTGCAAAGCCTGATGTCCTGGGTTCAATTCCCCAGTACTCACACGATGCAGGATGCAAAAAGTGATGCATGCATATGGGGTTTATTTGCAGCAGCAAGAGGACCTGGCATTCTCTCTATTCCTCTCAAGTAAGTAAACAATATTTTAAAATGTGACCATCACCAAAGAACTTGGTTACCAATGTGAACTACATGGTAAGACCCTATTGCTGAATACCTGACAGGCTGCAAGTCACCCCAGTGGATGGTGGACTGAGCTCACTATACACCTGGGGTTTTGATGGTGCTTGATTAAACCATTAATGACCAAGAGACTCAATCCTCTGGAAGCCTTGTGAAAATGGCTCCTTCATCTGCACCCCAAGTTTCAGAGATACTAGGTCTTGCGGGGGAGGGGAGTGCTGGAAATTCCTTCTAACAAGGGGGCAAGGCTCTGATGTTAATTACTGGTGTCAACTTTGGAAGAAGCAGTTAACCTCTGTTTACCTGTAAGCTGCAATTTCTCCAAAAGTAGTACTTTAGAGGCATGAGATCCCAGTGGTTTTATTTCCTGAGCAACTGGGGTTGTATTCAGAACGTCATTGCCTATTCCAATATGTTGAAGGGTTTCCCCTAATTTTTCCTCTAGCAGTTTCAGAGTTCCAGGTCTGATAGTAAGGTCCCTTATCCATTTGCGTGGAAAGAGACAAGGATCTATTTTCATCCTTCTACATATAGATAACCAGTTTTCCCAGCACCACTTCTTGAAGAGGCTATCTATCCTCCAAGGAATGTTTTTGACATTTTTGTCAAAAAATCAGATGACTATAGCAGTCTGGATTAATGTCTGGGTCCTCCATTCTGTTCCATTGTTCTATGTGTCTGTATTTGTGCCAGTAAAGTGCTGTTTGCTACTATGGCTTTATAATATAGCTTAAAATTCAATATGGGGATACTGCCAGCCTTATTTTCATTGCTCAAAATTATTTTGGCTATTTGAGTTTTTGTGTGTGTGTGTGTGTTTCCAAATGAATTTTAGGATTTTTTTTTCAATTTCTGTGAGGAATGTCATTGTAATTTTGATGGCCTCAAGCTCACAATGCTTCTCCTACCTCAGACTCCCAAGTGTTGGGGTAACACTGTGTGTCACTACACCTGGCTCCATCCCTCCTTTTTAAGAGTCTTTTTCTCTAGCCATTTGGCCTACAAATACGAACACTCTTCTAGTTCCACTTGTGATTCGTGTTTACTTTGTTTATTGCCTTTCTCTTATATCTTAGGCTAATATTTCATCCTCTTTTCTTTTCTTAGTATTTTGTTGTTGTTATTGTTTTGTTTTTCAAGGCAGGGTCTCACTCTAGTCCAGGCTGACCTGGAATTCACTCTGTAGTCTCAGGGTGGCCTCGAACTCACTGCGATCCTCCTACCTCTGCCTCCCGAGTGCTGGGATTAAAGGCGTGTGCCACCACACCTGGCTCTTAGTATTTTTAAAATTAATTAATTTATTTGAGAGAAAGAGGCAGAGAGAGAAAGGAGGGGGGAGGAGAGAATGGGCATGCCAGGGCCTCCAGCCACTGCAAACAAACTCCAGATGCATGAGCCCTCTTGTGCATCTGGCTTACATGGGTCCTGGAAAACTGAACTGGGATCCTTTGGCTTTGCAGGCAAACACCTTAACCACTAAGCCATCTGTCCAGCCCTTCTTAGTGTTTTTTTTTTTGGTTGGTTTGTTTTCAAGGTAGGGTCTCACTCTGGCCCAGACTGACCTGGAACTCACTATGTAGTCTCAGGGTGACCTCGAACTCACGGCAATCCTCCTACCTCTGCCTCTGCTGCTCCACCATGCCCGACCCTTCTTAGTGTTTTTGATAGAACATCGGGGCTCATGCAGTCTGGACCACTACTATACCTCTAAGCCATTTTTCATTGAAAAATTTTCTTTTTCTTTCAGCTTATTAATGTGTGTGTGTTTGTGTGTGTAAGGGTATTCATGTGGTAGACTAGGTGGCCCTCACTCTTCTATGTGTCTCTAACTGTACCTCACACTGTAGTAAGTCCATGAGCATTACACATGCATGTGACATTTATGTCTAGCTTTACATGTTCTGGGGAGGATGAAACTTGGGTCTGCAGGCTTTGCAAGAAAGTGCTTTTAACTGCTCAGCCTTTTCTTCGGGAGTTTTTCTGAAGATGACAATTTTGTAAAATTAGTTTATGTACCTATTGCAGTATTGGTATGGATTTTCCTGGGTTATTATGTCAATTCAGTGGTTTTCACACAAGAATTTCCATATGGTAAATGTTGTACCTTTGCTATTAATCATAATTTGAAGTATTAATTTTTTCTTTGTTTTTTTTCAATTTTTATTTTATTTATTTATTTGACAGAGAAAGGAGAGAGAGAGAGAGAGAGAATGGGCACAGCAGGGCTTCCAGCCACTGTAAACGAACTCCAGATGTGTGCACCCCCTTGTGCATCTGGCTAACATGGGTCCTGGGGAATCAAACCAGGGTCCTTTGGCTTTGCAGGCAAGTGCTTAATCACTTAGCCATCCATCCAACCTTTTTTCTTTTTTTTTTTCTTTTTGGTTTTTCTGAGGTAGGTAGGCTGACCTTGAATTCACTATGCAGTCTCAGGGTGGCCTTGAACTCATGGCAATCCTCCTACCTCTGCCTCCAGAGTGCTGGGATTAAAGGCGTGCGCCACCACGCCAGCTAGTTTGGTTTATTTTCAAGGTAGTGTTTTACTCTAGAGCATGCTGACCTGGATCTTGTTCTTTACATCCAGGCCTCAAACTCATTGTGGTCTTCTGACCTCAGTACCCAAAGTGCTGGGAATGCAATGTATTTCCTTATTTATTTATTCATTCATTCATTTTGCATGTTCGTTCTGTGCATCTCGTATATGCATACGTTTGTGCCCTGGCAAGCCCCATGCATTCACCTCTGTAGAGGACTGCTCACATACAGTGGCCAGAGTGGAAGAGCTAGTGTCCCACTCTATTGCTCTTCCTCCTCAGCTCAGTCTTTTAAGCTAGTGTCTGATTCCAGAGCTTGTAGGATTCCAGAGATTCCTGAATCTCGGCTCCCTTGCAGGACTGGTGTTACTGGTGAGCATGGTCTGCACAGCTTGGTCGCATGGGAAACAGAGACACATGGGAAAGACACCGGTGACGGTACTTGCTAACAGCAGTGATTCTTCAGCTGAAGTGCTCTATGACCGATATACTTTTACATAACTGTAAATCATTTATTCATCCAGGTAGTAGAGAAGTACTATGAACTGGTCCTGATGACAAAGGCCTGTTGTCCCAGATACTTGGGAAATTGAGACAGGAGGATCACCAATCCCAGGCTCTACTGTGATAGCCTGATCCCGGATTTAAATACTGTGTGGCTTTTAAATTGCTTGGTAAAAATAAGTACATAACTTTAACTTGAACTGCACCTGATATTTTCGGTTTTGCTTAGGCCTTCAACAAATAAGATGTTATTTATAGACACCTTTTGATTTCCTTATTATGTGTGATAAATTACACTTTGGCTCTCCTAATCCAAACAGTCCAACAGATCTCTCCTAAAGTTTGTGTTGGCATTTGATTTATTTCAAAGTTTTTTTGGTTTTTGTCTTTAAAAGTCAGATATAACTAATGGCTACAGTGACCTAAAATTTTATATAAACAGGCCATAATTTGTTACATGATATAAATTCTGAGTTATGTTCTAGGTCAACTTAAATCTACATAGAGGATTATTGAAATGGCAAAATTCTCCACATGGTGGTGGCTCATAATTTGCCAGGTGTTTTTAAGAGTATAATGTCCTGTTACTTAAAAGGTGGAGACACTTAGCCTAAGTCCCATGCCAATGTGACTCAAGACAATAAAAATCTGCATTAGCTACTCTTAATAAAATCTTTTACAAGTTTGTTAGGGGTATTGATAAAGATTATCCCCAAAATAGTTGTCATGTTTTACCTGTATTTAGAGGCTTATAACTTTAAAAAATATATTTCATGGAGTTTATAATTGGAGATGTCTGAAATCTGTGGGTTATATTAAATATATAGGTATTTATACAATTATAAGACAAGTCTGATTGTCAGGTAGAGACTTTTGGTGGCATAAATAATAAGGAGTTTCTAAGCCAGGCGTGGTGGCACACGCCTTTAATCCCAGCACTTGGGAGGCAGAGGTAGGAGGATCGCCGTGTGCTCAAGGCCACCCTGAGAATACAGAGTGAATTCCAGGTCAGCCTAGACTAGAGTTAAACCCTACCTCGCAAAACCAATAAATAAATAAATTAATTAAATAAATAAAAAGGGGTTTCTAAGTTTCTGCTGTGTCTCTACTAATTTCCAATAATAAGGTGTTAATTATGTCTTTGCAGCTAGACTACTTGCTTCTTTGTCACTGAGTAATAAGATTAATCAGTAAGGTATACTGTCTGTTAAGGGCATTATTAAAAACATGGATAATTATGGGTTGAGATAATTAAAGGAACTGCTAAGGAATTTTTCAATGTTAGACATACAATGGTTGCTAAAAATGCTTTTATTGAGTGGAACTTTAATCAGAATGTTAAAATATGTGGATGAATGTACACATATATAGAAAGGATATAGATCTAAAAGGATCAAATTTTGCCTAAAATTGTTTTCCTTTTATAAGGAACAAAAAGCTAATTTTAAAGTTAAGGGTAGAAAAACACCACGCCCAATGTTAAGGATTTTTCAACTGTTCGCAGACTCTGCATGATGCTCTAAAAGTTTTACATAGGGACACAGACTTCATCAAAACAGCTTACATTAGACACAGGTGGGGTCCTATTCTGAGTGGGTCACAAAGTCATAAGCACAGATGTCATTCACATTCTTGGAAGGTCTCACCAGGTGAGACATAGGCAAGACCGTATCACCTTGTGTATTACAAACAGGTAAAATGAATTTCCTAGGTAAAGACAAACAATTTCAAAAAGAAGACAAGAAATGTCAGGATGCTTAGCTCTCTGCTCTGCCGTTTCCTTTTGCTCTTGCTTTGTTATACGCTAGTTAACGTCACGGCAAGATGGACTCTGGAGAAAGGATGAGTCCCCCTTTATCTCAGACCCCAAGCAGGTTTAAGACGCTGTCAAGGCAACATGGCCAATTGTGTTTGACAAGTAAAAGGAACGACAAACAGCATATAACTTTAGTTCTCTTTATAATTCCCCTCTTTTGAACACCTAAAGTCACTTCTATCAGACTGAATTTCTCACTAGACTAAATGGTCAAATAGGTAAACCAAGTCAAGGTATGTGATCAGGTTACAAACTCCTTACGTAAAACAAACGTCAGATGTAGCTAAAATGAACATCAGGGTAGAAACAAATATGATAAAAAAAAAGACATCAAGTAAGTGACCTCTCAAATATCAACAAAGGGTAGGATCCCTATATGTCAGGTAATAAAACCAGACATTATCTTTAAAATAATACCCTTTAGTGCTTCGAACATTCTGAAACATTCACAAATTGGGGGACCCATATCCTGGGCTCCCACAGAGTGGAGAAGGGAAAGCAGTCTCAGGATACTCTCCACCAGATGGGCATTTAGGCTGCAAAGAGAGGAATAAATGCAGGAGTCGGCACACTTGGGTCGATCTCACAGTGCCACTGCTGATACGCCACGTGAGACGTGCTGGGCTGGGAGAGTGCTGAAGGTACTCAGGCTTGGGGGCCGACCTGGTAGGATGAGCACGGATATCCTGTCTTGGACCTTTTTTGATCTAGGAGGCATGTAGACTGTGCTACGTGTCCCCATTTAATTGGGGAGGAAATGGAAATTTGGGTGAGGACTCCTGTAGGAAGGAGATTTTAAAAAGCCCTAGTTTTCCGCTCTGCAGCTGTGTCGCAAACCAGTGTCAAGCATATTCTAATGCTAAGCAGATACTAACACTGTAACAATGTAGCCTAACAATGTTAAGCATATTAACACTGATACTACTGAACTGTACTTAAAGGTGGGAAATATGGCAAATGTTGTGGTATGTGTTTTTGCCACTCTAAAAACTGAAAAAGTAAAGAATGATGTATTAAGGAAATGAATTTTATAGTCTGCAATAAAAAGTTGATGGTCCTTCTTTACAAAAATGAAAAAAAAAAAAAAAGCCCTAGTTTTCTTCTTCCAAATCTGGTCAGAGGGATTTCCCCCTTCTACAAGAAGAGAGAACCAGGATTGGGCATAACCTGACTCCAGACTCTTCACTTTCCTCTACTTTGTTTCAGATGAGGCAGTTAGCTTCCAAAATACTCCAAAAGTCTCTGCTAGCCTGTCTCTCAAAAAGCTGGCCTCGGTGAGATAATGCAGGGAGAACAGGGAATGCCCATTACTTCTCTCCAGAGATTTAAGACAACAATTAGAAAATACACTAATGAGCCGGGCGTGGTGGCGCACACCTTTAATCCCAGCACTCGGGAGGCAGAGGTAGGAGGATCACCATGAGTTCGAGGCCACCCTGAGACTACACAGTGAATTCCAGGTCAGGCTGAGCTAGAGTGAGACCCTACCTTGAAAATAAAAATAAAATAATAATAAAGAAAATACACTAATGTAACTCCAGACACCATGGAAGAGGAAATTCTTCTTAAGGATAAATTTTTAACTCAGTCAAAACCTGATATTTGTAAGAAATTACAAAAATTGGTAGCTGAACCAGAGAAGAGCTTAAAACAGGTTGCTCCAGGTGGCAATGAAAGAGACCAGAAAGGGAGATAAAGAAAAAAGGATAGATGTCACTAGGAAAGCACGACAGTAGTGAAAGTTGCTCAGGGAAGGGCCCCTTCACTGAAACATTTAATTGGATAAAATATGTTTACTTCATGCCAAGGTTTTAACCAGTAGAGAACCTGAGTCTTATGGTGAAGGCTTCACTCATTAACAGGTCACTGATACTAATTTGTTATGATTTAATGGTTATAAAAACTGGCCTTAATACTCTCAATAAAATTAATTAGGTTTCTTGGTTTGTCAAGGTTTTATCTATCGGATAAACTGAGTTTAGGTAAGGCAAATGTTTATGTATAAGTGGTTAACTTCTAAGGGTAAGGTATTCATACCTAAAGACATTGTGACTTCAAAGATATTTCCTGTTTTATTTATGCTAATTCTATCAAATAGACATCACTAGGTTTAATCACTTAGGGTTAAGTGATTTAATTACAGTCACTATAACCTTTATTATCCTGTTAGATATAATATGTTGGGACAGCTTGCCTCACCTTTATTAATTTTAAGTCATGGGTAAAACATAAAATTGTTCTACATTAATAAAAAATCCTATTATACATTAGATCAACTGCTACCCCAAAATAAGCTAATAACATTGGTTGTCAAATAGTGTTTTCTATTTAAAAATAGATTTGTGAAGGGTTGTATTTGAGCTTAGATGTTTTGGCTTAACAATGACCAGATTTTGCTTTATTATATTAATGTTATTGTCTAATTTCTTACATCTCAAGTCCAGTGTTATAACAAAATTAACTCTTTTTAAAATTTATTTATTTACTTATTTGAGAGAGATAGAGGCAGGTGAGAGGGAGAGAGAGAGAGAGAGAGTAAGAGTGAGAGAGAGAGAGAGAGAGAATGAACACACCAGGGCCTTCAGCCACTGCAAACAAACTCCAGACACATGCAATACCTTGTGCATCTGGCTTATGTGGGTTCGGGGGACTTGAACCTGGGTCCTTTGGCTTTGCAGGCAAGTGCCTTAACCACTAAGCCATTTCTCCAGCTCCAAAATGAACTCTTAAGACATATTCCCTTTGTTGGGGTACAGCTCCATGCTCATACAGTGGTCTTCATCAGAGAGAAATAATTTCAAACTCTGTGGTTCTGTTTCAAACATTCCCTGGGTAATTGATACCCACACAGGTATCTGGACTAGTCAAAGATGTTTTCAAGCACAGGTTCCAACACTTTATACTCTCTTACTTGTCTTTTTGCTGACAATTTTTAAAATTTATTTATTTGAGAGCGACAGAGAGAAGGAGAGAGAGAGAGAGAGAGAGAGAGAATGGGTGTGCCAGAGCTTCCAGCCTCTGTAAACAAACTCCAGATGCATGTGCCCCCTTGTGCATCTGGCTAACGTGGGTCCTGGGGAATTGAGCCTCGAACCTGGGGTCCTCAGGCTTCACAGGCAAGCACTTCACCGCTAAGCCATCTCTCCAGCCCCACAATTTTTAGATTAATTGGTTTAAATGTATATTATTTTCAAGACTGGTAAAAGGTTCTGCCTGTATTTATAGTTACATTTAAAGGATGAGATGGGCCTAATTTCAGTGCTTTAGATTTGGCCTACGCTGCCACAGGACTAGTAAACTTAGAAAGATTGGATGAAATGAATTTTTAAGCTCTTGTGCCATTCTTTAACTAGATCTGTTTCCATAATCAAATGTGCTAGATATGTGCATACATCCAGGCTGGTGTAACCCCCTGCCTAAGTGCTCTAATAACCTATGTAGAAGCCAGCTCCAGCTGGATTCACAATTAACGAGGCCAATATTTTGGTCTCTGCTCCCAGGTCATGAGGCCACTGGAGAGGATGGGACACTTTGACACTAGCCCCCTGGTAAGTCACCTGTCTTCCTGGTCAGGGAGGATATGGAGGCCCAGCAACAAAGAAAATGGTGCAGTCTGAAACAGGAGAGTCATAACTGAGGAGAAACCAGTCTTCCTGTCTTCGCAAAGGCAGCAAAACTACCTGCCCCACATGGCCCTGACTCATCCTGATAGACAACACTGGTATCGGAGAAGCTACATGGCTACTTCTGGGTGCCTAAAGTGTCCTTTGGAGAGCCATTAGTGACCTCCAGAATTAATCCTCGATGAAATTCTGGCCATCTTCTTGGGCTTAAACACTCAGAGAGCAATGTATAATGAGAGGTAAAGGGATTCCTTCAGTGTTATATGAATGGCCTATTAAGTACCAAACCAAAGCTTTTCGAACATGGAAACAAACAAGGCTTAAGGCATATTGGTCTGCTCTCTAATAGTTCTAATTCTACAATAAGGAGAAACAACCATAGATATCAAAATGGTTCTTTACAAATCCAAAATATATATGGATGATTCTGACCAAGGGCCACTTAATTCAGAAGACTTTCTTATACTATGAACAATGGTGAATCTTCTCTACCTTGTACCAGGACATCATTAAATACCTCCTTGGGCCAGTAATATATTGTATGGCCCCTACTGGCACCCAATGGCTCTAAGGTATCAACCTTTGGCCCTGGCTGCCCCCAGAACAAATCTAAAAAGGTACAGTCTGGTGGGCATTTATACAAAATACAGTATATTCACCACTATCAAGGTTAAATGTTATGTATATGTTCCTATTAACTGTGCTAGTGTCTCCTCTGGTTGATAAACCTTACAGAAACAGATTCAGGCCATGTCAAACACTACTGTGCCATTTGATGAACAGTTCTGGACCAAAACAATCTCAGTCTGCTCAGGCTGAGATGGTCTGGAGATAATCCAACTCTGTCTACCAGAGTTCCCTCGAATGTTCCTCAAGGCAGAGGCGGCCACAAGGGTCACTTTAAGACGACCAATTTGCTGTGTGCTCACTTCCCATCAACTCCTTACTTTTTTTTTTTTTTTTTCTTTTTCTTTCTCCCAACATTTTCTGCCAAGACTATCTTCCTGCACTCCATCAATACACTTTCGGGATCCTTTAGAATAGTTCCCCTGTCTTGGAGGGACGATTGAACCGTCATATTTCTACACACTTGCTCAGCCGGAAGTAGTAAGATTTGATGTCATAGCCCCCAGTCCTCCAGCAGCAGTTAGAGTGTCTTCTTATGACAGATGGGTACCGTTAGAGTGACTGGACTCCTGGAAGTAAGAAAATGTCAGGAAAGTCTACACTTGCTGGAAGTCAAAGATGACCGTTTTATCTCTTGCCTAGTTCCTTAGATTTGTTTTTCCACAAACAGCTAGGACCCTTCTAGGAGGGAAGGTCATTTACAGGATTGAAACATTGTGGTTGATCAAGTTCAGCCCCCGGAACTTGGTGTCAGGGCTAACCTCTTCCAGAGACAGCCCCTAACCCTAACCAACCAGCTGCCCCTCTGGTTCACCTGAGCTGGAAGATAGCCCACCACTGTAAGGTTATAAATATCTTTGCAAGGGGAGGGCAGGCTCTCTGACCACTTGGGAACTGGCAGCTGTGGGTACTTTTCCCTTGGCTGGGCCAAGTTGAGCTGAGGGGAGGGTCCCCTAGGCCTGACTCTCCACATGGATTCTTTATCTCCTCCAGCTCCCCACATGGCAGGAGCTCATTGATCATTTTTTTTTTCTCCTTTCTGTCTGCGGTTTTTCCAGATCCTTCACATAGGATCTCTACCCACGTGGGTGCCTTTTCTTGGATTTATACTTCCCTCAATAATATAATTTAATAATTAAAAATTTTTTTCAACTTTTTATGATTTGGCTTATTTTTATAACTGACTTCAGTCTTTTCTCTTAAAATTATTAGAATTCTCTTTGTTTTATTAGTATTTTGCTACTTGGAAGACATTTTGACACAAAAATTTGTTTTTCTGTTCTAGTAGGGTTTTTGTGGTCTAACAAGACCTCTATGTAAATTCCTTTGGCAATGAAAATTATTTTCGAGGTAGGGTCTCACTCTAGCCCAGGCTGAGGTGGAAATGCACTATGTAGTCTCAGGGTGGCCTCAAACTCTTGTCAATCCTCCTACATCTGCCTCCTGAGTGGTGGGATTAAAGACATGTCCCACCATGCCTAGCTTTGAAAACTGTTTTATTGAAACTATTTTTAAAATGTTATGTTCTACATAACAGGTTATCTTCAGTATTTTTCTTTTATAAGACAGCACAAAAGTATATGCAAGGTAAAGTACTGTTAGTGTGACAGGAGGAACTGATGTGGGAAATGACCACTAACAGCCATTAACATTCAAAGACTAAATAAATGTTGATTTTAGTAAGAAAAACAGTATTAAAAGAGATCTCATAAAGGTAGGATATGCATCCCTCATAATGCTTACAGAAGATACTCTTTATTTCATACGTATGTTTATGTATTGTTTAGGGGAATTTTTTGCTGTGACATTTGTGGATAAACAATTCTGTGTTGAGGCTACATTCTTTTTTTTATTTTATTTTAATTTTTATTCATTTTTATTTGACAGAGAGGGAGGCTAAGAGAGGGAGAAAGAGGGGATAGAGAAAGAGAATGGGTGTGTCTGGGAATCCAGCCACTGCAAATGAACACCAGATGCATGCACCCCCTTGTGCATCTGGCTTATGTGGGTCCTGGAGAATCATACTGGGGTTCTTTGGCTTTGCAGGCAAGCGCCTTAACCACTAAGCCATCTCTCCAGCCTGAGGCTACATTCTTAATCCAGCTAAGATTGTTTACAAAATCCTGAATAACAGTGATGCTTCATCTTTATGCCAAAATATTTTTAGACATGGCCATGTTTATTAATAGCAGCCATTAGTCTTCACATTATGTGAGAAATAATGTAAAAGGAATGGAGTAGCTAGAAAATGATTGTCTATGAATCAGAACTTGAGAGGGTTAAAGTAATAAAAGATATATGATAGTGTAGGATGGGGTATCCTTGTCATCTGGTGACATTAAAGCCTCTTTGATCTGAAGTATTCATGAATCCAATATAATCTGATCTATGTATATATGCATATATATTGACTTATATTCATTTAAAAAATTTTATAGACAACTTCCATAATTATAGACAAAAGCCAATGGTAATTCCTTCCCTCTCCCATTTTATGCTTTGCAACTCCACTCTTCATCATACCCTTTGCCCCTCTCAAAAAATTATGTCAGCCTGGGCGTGGTGGCACACGCCATAAATCCCAGCACTTGGGAGGCAGACATAGGAGGATCACCATGAGTTTGAGGCCACATTGAGACTACATAGTGAATTCTAGGTCAGCCTGGGCTAGAGTGAGACCGTATCTCAAAAAACCAAACCAAATCAAACAAAACAAAAAACCCAAAATGATGTCAGTGGGCAGTGAAATGAATTCAGTGGAGATGTAATCAAATGCTGGAATGAACTCCAACAAAGAAGGCACTCTTACCAAGAAATGAAGTTTCTAATTTAGAGCTGCAGCCACCTGGCTGATCCTAGGTTCCAGCCCTAAATTGTGCTGCATTTTTCAGCACTTTTCTTTTTTTACCAAAACTAGAGCAGACATGAAAATGTACAAATATCAACAATGCACCAAACCGTCGAAAGCCTTCAGCGTGACGGGAATTAAAATGAACCTTCCTGTTATAACATTAAACAGTAATGGTCTCAACTTCCAAAGCATTCTACTGGTTCTGTTTCTCTCCAGAACTGTGACTAGTACTGACTGTGGTACCAGGAGTGGTTCTACATGAACAGAATTGAAAGGGTGAATTTTCCCCGTAGGCTCAGTGTTATGTGTGATTGGTTGTCCAAGCCTGACACACTTAAAGGACTTTCCTGAAAACATGAAAAGCACTGATAATACATGAAATTTTCAAAGTTCTAAGTATCTGATGACCCAGAGCCACTTCTCATGAGAAGCAAGGAATTTTCTTATTTGTAAGAAAGTAAGAAGTATGATTCTGGCAGATTGCTTCTAGTCTCATTTAAGCATGTAGGCAAAATTACATACTCACTGATAAAATGTCCAAGCTCCGTATGTGCATAAAGTCTCTAAGTATTTTCAAGTGTTAGGGAACATTCTTCTGTTCAGGAGCCATAGGGCTCAGGTTACCAAGGAGTGTCAGCCCTCACCACACAATAGCCAATTTATTACACAAATTCAAGTCCCAGCCTTCTGAGACCTCTGTAGTTAATGTGAGGGCTCTGATTGGAAGAGAGGGAGATCCTGTAACTTGGGATAATGAACTGTGCAAACACCCCGGGAATGCTGAGGGAATTTAACTGTCAGATTTTGATGGGTTTGTCTGAGGAATATGGACTAACAACAGATTTTATACATAATCTTTACTTGTATGTTAATTTGATATCAAATAAGCATTATAAAGATGTAAACAGATGTAGTTTGTGTGTATGTATGTATATATGTATCTGTGCATATATATTTTTTCCATCTTTATTGTACATAAAAAAGACCCAGACCATAAATATCACTATTTGGGGGGAATTCTATCTTCTTTTATTTATTTAATTTGACAGGGAAAGAGGGGGAGAGACAGAGAGAGAATGGGCATGCCAGGGCCTCTAGCCACTGTAAACGAACTCCAGATGTGTGCGCCCTTTGTGCATCTGGCTAACATGGGTCCTGGGGAAACGAACCTGGGTCCTTTGGCTTTGCAGGCAAATGCCTTAACTGCTAAACCATTACTCCAGCCCGGGAATTATATCTTCTAAATCTCCTTGAGAAAAAGTCATTTAACATGAAGGCATCCACCACATTGACAAAAATGAAAACTTTACATTTGGTACTTGTATGCAGTCCTCCAAAAGAAATCTAATGTAATCAATGTAGTTAAAGAACCTTGATTGTACATTATTTAGAGGTGCTACATATGTATTTATTTTTAGTTTTTTTTAAAGTTTTTTTATATGCAACTTCCATGATTATAGAAAATAAATATAATTCCTTTCCCTCCCTTACTTTACCTTCACAAAGCCTCTCTCCATCATATCCTCTCCTCCGCTCAATCAGTCTTGGTTTTATTTTAATGTCATCATTTTTTTTTTTCCTACGAGGTCCTTGTGTAGGCAGTACCAGGCACTGCAAGGTCATGGATATCCGGGCAATTCTGTGTCTGAAAGACTGCATTGTAAGTAGTCCTCCTCTTCCTATGGCTCTCACATTCTTTCTGCCTTGTGTCAAGTCTCAACACTGGTTCTAGCTCCTGGAACCATGTATCCACCTCATGACCCATTCCATGCATTTTCCATGCTTCCAAAACCAACACCAGGTGTGCAGGACAGTCATATTCTTAATTCAGGGACAAAATAAACTGTAACCTTGAAGAACAGGTTCCACCTCCAAAAATCTCTCACTCCTCCATCCCAATTGTAGCAGACAGACGCACATTGCTGAGATGAGCTTCCTGATCAGGCAGTTATGAAGGAAGGGGTATTTATTGAGGAAGTTTCCTAATGGCAGAAGAAGCTGGTCCTGCCTTCACAGGTCCAAGCAGAGAGACAGAAGCACAAGCCAAACCAAAGAGCCACACAGCACAGCACACTTAGGAAATTGCAGGCAAAGCTCAGGCTCTTTGCATATTGGAATCCTTGCATATTGGAATCCCAATTTACCTCTATGCCTTAGTGCTGTAGCCTAGGGTCTGACCAAAGACACCTCCTCCATCCAGGTGGCTGCAACTCTAAATCACAAGTTTTCATAAAATCCGGAATATATTGGGCCTATCCGTTCAAACTACCATACCAGGATAATGCCTGTGTTATAGACTCTGCTTTGAATGATCTGTCCACATCTGCTTATTAGACTGGAATGAGTTAAATCTCCATTCCCACGGAATGATGACTGGGGTGTTTTGATTCAGAGGTCCCCCACAAACTTCGGTGTTCTGAATACTAGTTCCTCAGCTGGTACCAATTTGGAAATTGGAATCTCCTGGAGGCGATGTGTTTTTGGGGGCGGGCTTATGAGTGTTATAGCCGGCAGCCCCTGACCCGTGTTTGGCACACTCTCCAGCTAATGTTGACCACCTACCATTGGCTAAGGAGGCAATGTCTGTACTCTGCCCATGCCATCATTTTCCACTGCCAGCATGTAGCTTCCCACAGTAAATCTTTTCCTCCCATAAGCTGTTCTTTCTCGGGTTCTTTGTCCAGCAACACAAAGATGACTGAAACAGTAAAACTGGTACCAGAGTCATGGATTGCTGCTCCCAGAAAAAGAACTGTGTGGCTATTGGCCTTTAAGAATTTGAAATCCACTGGAAAAAAAAAAAAAAAAAGATTTTGAAATCATGGCCTAAGAGTTGTCATGCAGTGCTGTAAGAGAGCTTGATGGACTATTCTGTTCATAGTTTGAAGACGTGAATGCAGTAAGAACTATGGACTGTGAGGTTTGGCTTATGAGGATGAGAAAGGGCTTTGCCTGGACTGGGCAAGAAGCAGTCTGAAGAGATACCTGAAGTTTAATATTAAAAATATGTGATCAGGGCTGGGGAAATGGCTTAGCGGTTAAGGCTTTTGCCTGCAAAGCCTAAGGACCCCGGTTCGATTCCCCAGGATCCACCTAAGCCAGATGCACAAGGGGGCGCATGTGTCTGGAGTTTGTTTGCAGTGGCTGGAGGCCCTGGCACACCCATTCTCTCTCTCTAAATAAATGATTAAATAATTAAAAATATATGTTGGGCTGGAGGGATGGATTAGCAGTTAAGGCGTTTGCTTGCAAAGCCAAAGGACCCAGGTTCAATTCCCCAGGACCCACGTTAGCCAGATGCACAAAGGGGCGCACAAGTCTGGAGTTCGTTTGCAGTAGCTGGAGGCCCTGGTGCACCCATTCTCTCTCTCTCTCTCTCCCTCTCTTTCCCTGTCAAATAAAATAAAATAAAATAAATATGTCATTTGGTACTCGTGAAATAAAGAGGAAAAATAACATGCAAATATGAAAAAATTTACAAAGGTGAAACACATAAAATGTGACTGTATGAAGTAGGTACAATGAGAGTTTGTATTACAAAATGAGGAAAGTTGAAGTGTAAAAAGAAAAACAACTTGTTGCAGATCACACAGCTGTCAGACCAACTACTCATGTACAGGAAGGCCCATGCCACGGTCTATGCATTATCATTTGTCAATACTGTGAGAATAACATTCTCTTCTATCATGAGGCTCTATTGTGATGTCACAATTCTACTCTGACACCATAAAGACCCAGTGACGTCACAATACTTCTATGCAACTGGAACAATCACATAGCTCACTGGACCAAAGAGTAACTGAACCTTGAGGAACATGCCTGGCCACAGGGACAGGGTCCCAAGGACAGGACTGTGTCTGGAGCTCATGCTGGTGCTGAGTCCATGGACCAGAGCACGTGATCCAGTGTTATGGACCATACTCACAGGTCCAGACTGGAATTGTCTGTGGGTGGCCATTTGGGCACCAGTGGGTGCCCCTAGCTTAAGACCTGGGATCAAATGGCAGACCCTGTAATACTGACAGAGCTGTGAGTCCTTGGCCCATAAGCACAGGTATAGGAAAGGGCTGGCTACATCATCCTCAATGAGTGACCAAGGCTTAGATGCTGGTAGTTCCCCACCACCCAGGGTCACCTACCAAGAAAAGGCTAGGGCTCAGGCTCACAGAAGTGGACAGGCAATTCTAGGCCTCAGCCCGGAAATGAGGTTTATAGACCTAGGGCCACAGAGTGGACTGGTGCTTAGCCAGCTATGGGAACATAAGCGGTCACTCTGCCCAAGGTCAGGGCGAGATGGAACAAGTGCATGAATGTAGTATGGAGTGTCTTGGTCCAGACAATGGCTGGGAAATAGGAAACTGACCAAATATGGTAGTCCTGGGCTGGGTCCTCTTCATGGCACCAGGCTGCCATCATCAGCCCCAGGGGACAGATTTCAGAGGCCAGGGACAGGTTTGAGGACATGGGGGGGGGGGTGTCCATGTATTACAGTCAGTTTCATTTTGCTGGAGCGGATGTACAATCAGAGGCAGTTTATGTAAGGGCTTATTTCAGAGTCACAAATTCCAGGAGATCATCATCAATGTTGGCAGAACCAGAGATCCAAGAAAAGAGAGAGAGCTGGCACCACACATGGTCATAACTCACACACTTTACACCTTAGGGCTGCACTCTGACCACCCCACTGCCATGTGTCTTATAACAGGGATCTGCCAGCTATGGGCTCAAGTTGCAAATTAATTTAAGTCATAAAACATCCAAGTCAATGTGACCATACTTTCAAACTACCCCGTTCTACTTCTGCCCTCACCCCATAGAATCACAAAGCAAAGAGCATTCAGTCCAATGTTAAAGGTCCTCATAACATTTACCAACCTTAAAGATTTTACTTTTATTAATTTATTAGAGACAGAGAGAGGGAGAGAGTGAGTGAGAATGGGCACGCCAGAGCCTCCAGCAACTGCAAATGAACTCCAGACACATGCACCACCATGTGCTTCTGGCTTACGCGGGACCTAGAGAATCGAACCAAGAACCTTAGGCTTCTCAGGCATGTGCCTTAACTGCTAAGCCATCTCTGCAGCCAACAATTAGCAACTTTAATACTGTGCCAAGGTCCAAAGACCCAGCTGAGAGTTAAGACTATCTCACAACTATAACTCATATTAAATCAAAACAAGTAACATAATTTCCAACACAAAGTGACCAGATAAACATTTCATTTGCAATAGAGCATATCATGGAGAAACTAAACCAATACAAAATTAATAACCACTAAGAAACAATAAAATCATAGCAGTTGAAGTCTGACATCTCTAACTATTAAGGAAGGTATACACACTACCAAAGCGACACCTACACCTGGGCAGGTCACAATATGGGCAAGCACCCCATCCTGAACCACCACTTCTCCATGGTACCTGTTACACAGTCCTGGTATATTCAAAACATCTTTCAATCTCCAAGGAACATAATGGCACATCTGCAGAGTTTCATACAATTGGCTTATTTGACTGGCAAACAGGTATGTATGCCTGCTTCTCAATGTTGCATCTCATCAGTGACTCAAACGGGCTCATCCACATACAGTGATGAGACTGGGCTCCTACTGGGGTGCCTCACGTTGATTCACACTCCCATTTGTGCAGCTCCTAGATCTGTATGCACTTCATGTCCCACCCTACTTTAAAACCACTAACAGGTGTCCTACACCACTGAGGCTAAGCTGCCATACACCCAAAGTACCACACCATGCACACAGGCACTACATTACAGACCCAGGATAAAGAGCTCAAGCTAGACCCAGGGCCACAAAAGTGCACCTGGGTGTGTGATCCCAGCCAGGTTTGGCTACATCAGATAAAGGCCCCTTGGGTCCAGCAACAAGGGCCCTGAAGACTTCCAGAAGCATCCCTGGAAGTAATAAGGACAGTGAACCTGGATCTGGCACTAGTGACTTGGGACCCTGGTGTCATGGGCTCAGATTGCGACAGTACCTGGATTCCTCACTTAGATGCATTTTATCTTGACACCTGACCTCTGGGTGAGTAACACCACTCACAATTCTTAGTATCTTTAGCATACTAGAGTTGAGAATGTAAATCTTTATAACTGCACGTACGTGAGTTACAAGACAAAGTCTGCATTTTTAATATTCCTCAATCATCCCTGTAGACATTCTATGTTGCAGACTTAGGAGTGGGTCACCCATCTTTTCTCCCCTGAGTGCAAAGATGCTGACTGAGTTTATGTTGCAGGAGAAAAGCTTATTTCATTTGTGCAACTTCTTCCCATGAGTCACCTCATGTAGAGTGATGTACGAGCTTAAGTATAAAGGACCCTGCATTCTTTATACTTGTATGCTTCTAAATTCTGTGGCTATTACTTTTGGGAGCTTTCCCACGTTCCCACGCCTTTTCATTGGCACAATTTGTCTGACACAATATGAGCTGTGACTTGGGAGAGAACACTTTGCCAGATCCATTGCCGTTACACAGCTTTTTGCTGTTCAGTCATCCGAGGCAGAGACGTAACTTATGTGAAAACATTCACCATATGCACATGGCATTTCACCTCTATAAATTCTGATGCACAGTGAGTTGTGATTTCATAGGGAAAGATTTTCAACATTCATTACAGCTGTATGGTCTTACCTGGTCAAGTTATATCAAGCATAGAGGATGGGGAAAGCTCCACCATACTGATAACGTTCATATCATACGGACTGTCATCTGTGTGAGTTCTTTTGATGCACAGTAAGCAGTGAATTCCAGCAACCGTTATTATATTCATGGCTTTCAACGTGTATTCTGACGCACAGTGACTACTGGCTTTTCAAGAAAGCTTTCCCAGGTTTCTTATACGTGTACGGTTTCTCAATTGTATAGGCTCTATAATGAAAAGCAAGTTTTGACCAATACCATACATTCCTGATTGTTGTTTACACGTATGGCTTTCCTGATGCTGAATAAGAACATCCCTTCTGAAAAAAGCTTGCCCACATTCATTGCAATCATATGGCCTTTCACGTGTATGAATTTTCTGATGCCGATTGAGGTGTGGCTTTATAGAGAAAGCTTTCCCACACTCATTGCACTCATATGGCTTTTTACCTCTATGTATCCTCTGGTGGATAGTGAAATATGACTTAGAAGCAAAAGCTTTCCCACATTCATGACATTCATAGGGCTTCAAACCTCTGTGGGTTCTCTGATGCTGTCTGAGTTGTGATCTGCTAGTGAAAGCTTTCCCACACTCCTTGCATTTCCACGACTTCTCACTTGCATGAGTTCTCTGGTGCTCAGTGAGTTGTGTCTTGCTGGTAAAAGCTTTCCCACATTCATGACATCCATATGGCCTCTCACCTGTGTGGCTTCTGTGATGCACAGTGAGTTGTGACTTTGTGGAATAAGCTTTCCCACACTGACTGCATTCATATGGCTTCTCACCAGTATGGGATCTCTGATGCACAGTGAGTGATGACTGGTTGGGAAAAGCTTTTGCACATTCATTACATCTGTAAGGTCTCTCACCTGTATGTGTTCTCAGATGTGCACCAAGCTGTTTTCCGGTGTGAAAACGATTCCCACAATATATGCATTCATATGGCTTCTCAGTATGGGTTTTCTCATGCCGAGTGAGATGAGACTTTCTTGAAAAAGTTTTACTACATTCACTACATTCATACGGCTTCTCACCTACATGGGTTCTCTGATGCTGAATCAGATGAGACTTTGTGGAGTAAGCTTTCCCACATTCACTACATTCGTGCCAGTTTTTAATTTTATGAGTTTGCTGATGCTGAATTAGTTGTGACTTGCTGGGAAAATCTTTCCCACATTCATAAGTTTTATTAACAGTATGGGCTCTCTGACATAGAATGAGTTGTGACTTGAAGGGGACACGTTCCCCACATTTATAAAGCTGGTGTTTCTTCTTACTGGTACGATACATATTCACACTTGTATTGCTCTGGGGCTGAGTGAGGTGTGACTGTTGATAGAAGGATTTCTGGCAGTGGTTATATTCATAATGCTTATTCCAGTGGATTTGCTGTTCCTCTTTTAATTCTGCTATGAAACAAAAAAAAAATATTATATTCCTTATACTAAATCAGGGCTTGCCTAAAAATTGCTTTCTGATACTTGGTCCGGCATATGAACCACTCCAAAGCCACCTAAGAGAGAAAAAGCAAGGAAAAAAACCTCAGCAAAATACACTCTTCTAGTAAAAAGTGAAGGTGAACAACAAATTATCAACTATAGCACAGAAGTAGGAGAGATCTAGAGCATCTAGGGACCACGGCTCCAGTAGCAGCGGCACCAGGTCTGCATCCCGTATTCCACCACTGCAGGTCAGAACAAAGTGATTCCCTAAGTAACATTCACACACAGCAACCACGGTGAGAGCATCAGAGTGTGGTATCTGGGTACCAGTGAATGTAGTTGTGGCCCCAGGGACTGAAGGAAATGCAGCCTTGAGAAGAGGTGGTGTTGAGCAACCCAGACAAACTAGGGTAATATGCACCAGTGACTTCAGAGACAAAGGGGAGGTGCTGGTCAAATGCCTGGAGTTCCACCACAGACAATCACAAAGGCCCAGAGAAAGAGAAATTAGATATTACGTGCTAGACAACTAGAGATACAGAACATGTCACTGGGAGACTTACTGCTGAATCTCTGGAGACAGGGTAGCACGAGTCCCCCCAAAAACCCCATGATGTATTGGGGTGATCCACCCAGTAGTGATGGAGACTCTGGGGGGCCATCATCCACCTGGATAACAAAAAATCCCTTCAATTCAGAAGATAGCGGCATAGGAACCATGCCAAAGTAGCCTATGGGACAAAAAGGAGAAAAAAAAAAAAAAAAAGGGAAATACACTCTTTTACTGCAAAGTGGAGGTGTATAAGAAATTATCAACCAGAGCAGAGAACTAGGAGAAGTCTAGAGCTTCTAGCGACCACAGAAGCAGGCAGAAGCAGTTGCACCAGCCATGTCATGAGGTCCCCGTGGCCACGGCCACAGGCTCAGCATGAGCCGAAGGAATTTTCCCCTCACGCCAGATTCCTCACAAACTCAAGAAACATGAGTGGAGGATGGCAAGGAGTAGTGGAGTGGCTAGTGAGGAACAGGACCACAAAGAGCAGCGGGAGAACTTCAGCCACGACCCACCGACCCCCCTCCCACCCCCACCAGCGCAAGTGCCAGCAAGCACCAGAGACTTTGGAAGGGAATTCACCTACAAAGCACCCAGAACAGGCGATCAGAGCAGTGACCCACCGACCCAGCCAGCTTATCTGAGCCCACAGCACAGCAAAGAGGGACCCAAGCGGCCATGCAGCATAGCTGAGACCGAAGGCATCCCAAAAGGTAACTGGGGTTACACCAGGTCAAGAAGCCTAGTATGTAGACTGGCATCGGAAGTGCTAATTGCGCCTTCCATGTCAGGGTAAATTACATGTTAATTGGTGGATGTTTGGATTTGCCATTCTTAAATAAACTGTGTTTTGCACTTGCCATTTGTTGCTTCCTGATTTATAGTGCCTTTGTCTTCGCTTTTGTCATTCGTTGGGGAAGGGTCTCACTCGGTCACAAGCTGACCTTGGAATGCACTACAGACCAGAAATCTTAGCCTCCCAGTTGAGAGGATTAAGGGTGTTGGGCAACACACATCCTTAGGAACTTTGCTTTGTTACAGGATCTGTTTGTCCTAATACCTACTCTTGCATAAACACTCTACTCTGTGCTGTCTTTCGTTGAATGTGTAATAGTTTAGTGAAGTTTTAGAATTTGCCTGTATTTTGTTTCACCCAACCTACTAGAATACTCTAGAAAAATCTCACCAGTTAACTGGATCAAGGAAAGAACAGCATAACACCAGGTGGCAGATCTAATATAGTCTAACAAAGAGAAAGACAAACTAATAGGAAGATATGAATGGGAATTTCAAGATATTAAGGACACTATGAAAAGATCAAACATAAGAATTCAGGGTACAATAGAAGGAAAAGGCATAGTAGGCATTTTCAACAAAACCATAGAAGAAAGCTTCCACCAAATTTAGAAAGAGATGCCAGTGCAGATACAGGAAGCTTTTAAAACACCAAGCAGACAAAATGTGGAAAGAACCTCTCCTTATCATATTATAATTAAACTACCAAACATACAAACCAAAGAAAATATATTGAAAGCAGTTAGAAAGAAAATGTGTCTCATACAAAGGCAAGTCCATCAGGAAAACAGATTACTCAACACAAGCCCCAGAAGGGCTTACAATGATATATTCCATATTCTGAAATTAAGTACTGTCAACCAAGGTTGCTATATCCTGCAAAGCTATCTATTCAAACAGATGGAGAAATAAGGACATTCCACAATAAAAGCAGGCTAAAAGAATATTTAACACAAAACCAAGTTTACAGAAAGTACTTGAAAGCATCCTCCATACTGAAGAGAAAGAAAAGCATACATATAAGAAACTTGGAAAAACCAAACCATACTCAAATTCTAGTTAATACAAGAGAGCAAAAGTAAAACCCGGAAGAACTACAAAACAAGAAAAATGGCAAAAATAAATACACATCTTTCAGTAAAAACTCTTAATATCAATGGCCTCAATGCCCCAACCAAAAGAAATAGGTTTGTAGACTGGATTAAAAAGCAGGATCTTTCAATTTGTTGCCTCCAAGAAACTCAAATTCTAAAATGGATGGACACTATCTTAGGGTGAAAGGTTGGAAAACGGTGTTTCAAGCAAATGGGCCTAGAAAACAAGCAGGGGTTGCAATCTTATAACTGACAGGGTAAATTTCAGACCAACATTAGTTAGGACAGAAAAGGAAAGTCACTTTATATTGATTAAAGGAACACTCCAACAGGAGGACATTACAATCCTAAAGATATATGCACCTAACATGGGGGCTACTAATTTCATCAAACAAATGCTACTAGAGCTAAGGTCACAGATAACACTAAACACAGTTGTACTGGGTGACTTCAACACCCCAGTCGAATCAAGTGACAGGTCATCCCAGAAAAAAAAATAAACAGAGAGGCATCTGGATTAAATGAGGTCATAGAAGAAATGGACCTAACAGATATATACAGGACATTTCATCCAAATGCTGCAGAATATACATCTTTTTAGCAGCACATGGAACATTCTCTAAAATAGACTACATATTAGGACACAAAGTAAAACTTACCAAATGCAGGAAAATTGAAATAATTCCTTGCACTCTATCTCATGACAATGGGATCAAACTACAAACCAATAACAAGAAAAGCTATACAGCATACACAAAATCATGGAAACTAAACAATACACTAAATGATGAATGGGTCATTGATGAAATCAAGAAGGAAATCAAAAAATTCTTAAGAGTCAAATGATAGTGAGAACACAACATACCAATACCTTTGGGACACAATGAAGGTAGTCCTATGAGGGAAATTTAGAGCTTTAAGTGCCTATATAAAGAAATTACAAAGGTTACAAGTAAACAACTTAATGCTTCACCTTAAGGCCTTGGAAAAAGAAGAGCCAGGTAAATCGAAAATGAGTAGATAGGAGGAAACAATAAAGAATCGGGTAAAAATTAATGAAATAGAAACCCAAAGAACAATCCAAGGAATCAATAAAACAAAGAATTCGTTCTTTGAAAGGATAAACAAGATAGATAAACCCTTATCAAATCTGACCAAAAGAAAGGAAGAAAGAAGAGACACAAATTAATATAATTAGAGAGAAAAAAGGGACCCTCACAACAGATACTAGAGAAATTTGAAAAATCACAGGGACATACTATAAGAACATATACTCCACTAACTTTGAAAATGTGAAAGAAGTAGATGATTCCCTTGATTTATATGACTTACCTAAATTAAATCAAGTTGAGATAAACCACTTAAATGGACCTTAATAAGTAAGGAGATCCAAGCAGTTATCAAAAATCTCCCCAACTAGCCAGGCGAGGTGGTGCACACCTTTAATTTCAGCACTGGGGAGGCAGAGGCAGGAGGATCATCATGAGTTTGAGGCCACTCTCCAAGACTACATAGTGAATTCCAGGTCATCCTTGACCAAAATGAGACTCTACCTTGAAAATTGAAAGAAAAAAAAAGGAAAGAAAGAAAAAATCTCCCAACTGTAAAATTCCAGGTCCAGATGGATTCACTGGTGAATTTTGCCAAACCTTCATGGAAGAGCTAACACCAATGCTTCTCAAACTTTTCCATAAAATAGAAAAAGGAGGAATCCTACCAAACTCCTTATAAGAAGCCAGCATCACCCTGATACCAAAACCAGACAAAGATAGAACAAAAAAAGAAAATTATAGGCCAATCTACCTCATGAACAGAGATGCAAAAATTGTCAGCAAAATATTGGCAAACAGAATACAAGAATATACCAGAAAGATCATTCACCCTGATCAAGTAGGCTTTATTCGAGAGATGCAGGGATGGTTCAACATACATAAATTGATAAATGTAGTATGTTATATAAATGGACTGAAGGACAAAAATCACATGATCATCTCATTAGATGCAGAAAAAATATTTGACAAAATCCAACATCCCTCAAGATAAAAATCCCACAGAGACTGGGAACAGAAGGAACATACCTCAATATAATAAAGGCTATTTATGACAAACCTACAGCCAACATATTACTAAATGGAGAAAAACTTGAAGCTTTTCCACTAAAATCAGGAACAAGACAAGGGTGTCCACTGTCCCCACTTTTATTTAATATACTACTGGAAGTCTTAGCCATAGCAATAAGGCAAGAGACACACATAAAATGGATACATATTGGAAAGGAAGAGATCAAGTTCACTATTTGCAGATGATATGATTCTATACATAAAGGACCCTAAAGACTCTACCAGTAAACTGTTAGAGCTGATAAACACCTATAGCCATGTAGCAGAATACAACATAACACCGAAATCAGTAGCCTTTCTATAGGCTAACAACAAATACGCAGAGGATGAAACCAGAGAATCACTCCCATTCACAACTGCATCAATAATTTAAGTACCTTAGAAAAAACCTAACCAAGAAAGTGAAGGATCTCTACAATGCAAACTTTAAAACACTCAAAACAGAAATTCCAGAAGACACTAGGAAATGGAAAGATGTCCCTTGTTCTTGGATTGGAAGAATCAATATGAAAATTGCAATGTCACCAAAAGCAATCTACACATTTAATGCAATCCCCTTCAAAATTCCCATGGCATTCCTCATGGAAATAGAAAAAACAATCCAAAAATTCATTTGGAAGCACAAAATACCTCAAATATCTAAAACAATTTTGAGCAACAAAAGTAAGGCTGGTAAACCAATCAAAAAATGGGAAATGGAGCTAAATAGAGAATTCTCAAAGGAAGAAATACGAATGGCATATACGCATCTAAAAAAATGTTCTACATCCCTAGTCATCAGGGAAATGCAGATTAAAACTACATTGAGATTCCATCTCACTCCTGTCAGATTGGCTACCATCATGAAAACAAATGATCATAAATGTTGGCGGGGATGTGGAAAAAGAGGAACCCTTCTACATTGTTGGTGGGAATGCAATCTGGTCCAGCCATTGTGGAAATCAGTGTGGAGGTTCCTAAAACAGCTAAAGATTGATCTACCATATGACCCAGCTATAGCTCTCCTAGGCATATATCCTAAGGACTCATCTCATTACCTTAGAGATACTTGCTCAACCATGTTTATTGCTGCTCAATTTATAATAGCTGGGAAATGGAACCAGCCTAGATGTCCCTCAACTGATGAGTGGATAATGAAGATATGGCACATTTATACAATGGAGTTTTACTCAGCAGTAAAGAGAAATGAAGTTATGAAATTTGCAGAAAAGTGGATGGATCTGGAAAGAATTATACTGAGGTAACCCAGGCCCAGAAAGCCAAGCGCCACATGTTCTCCCTCATATGTGGATCTTAGCTAGAGATGATTGGGCTTCTGTGTGAGAAGGAAAAAACTCAGTAGCAGAGGCCAGTAAGTTAAAAAAGGAGATAGAAAGGGAAGAGAAAGAAAGGGAGGAGGGCTTTTATTAGGTTGGTATTGTATATATGTAAGTAGAAAGATTGAGATGGGGAGGGGATATGATGGAGAATGGAATTTCAAAGGGGAAAGGGGGGAGGGTAATACCATGGGATTTTTTTTGTTATCATGGAAAATATTAATAAAAATGGAGAAAAAAAAAAAAGTAAGGCTGGTGATAAAACCATACCTGATTTTAACCTATACTACAGAGCCATAGTAACAAAAACAGCATGGTACTGGCACAAAAGTAGACATGTAGATCAATGGAACAGAATAGAGGACTCAGATGTTAAGTCCAGGTAGCTACAGCCACCTGATCTTTGACAAAAATGCCAAAGTATTCATTGGAGAAAAGACAGCCTCTTCAGCAAACGGTGCTTGGAAAATTGGATATGTATATGTAGAAGGATGAAAATACATCCTTATCTCTCTCCATGCACAAGAATTAAGTCCAACTGGATCAAAGACCTTAATATCAGACCCAAAGTTCTGAACCTGCTAGAGGAAAACTAGGGGAAACCCTTCAACATATTGGTCTTGGCAAAGACTTTCTAATTATAACCCCGATTGCTCAAGAAATAAAACCACAGATCAACTGCTGGGACTCATGAAATTGCAAAGCTTTTGTATGGCAAAGGACACTGAATAGAGCAAAGAGGCAACCTACAGAATGGGAAAAAATCTTTGCCAGCTATACATCTGACAAAGGATTAATATCTAGGATATACAAAGAACTCAAAAAACTAAATAATAAGAAATCAAACAACCCAATTAAAAATGGGCTATGGACAGTGGAGTGCTGCATTTGGATATTTAGTTTTACCTTTAGTTGAGTACCTCCTTGGTACATTCATTTCTACCATCTAATATATGACACACGTTGTAGTATGCATAATTTTGTGATCTTTATTTCCCTTTGTATTCATTTTAAGCATCTAAATAAATTGCTGTATTGTGCTTAATGTAAAAAAAAAAGGGGGGGGGGCTATGGAGGGCTGGAGAGATGGCTTAGTGGTTAAGCGCTTGCCTGTGAAGCCTAAGGACCCCAGTTCAAGGCTCGATTCCCCAGGACCCATGTTAGCCAGATGCACAAGGGGGTGCAGCGTCTGGAGTTCGTTTGCAGTGGCTGGAGGCCCTGGCGCACCCATTCTCCCTCTCTCTCTCTGTCTGCCTCTTTCTCTCTCTGTCTGCCACTCTCAAATAAATAAATAAAAATAAACAAAAAATGGGTTATGGAAATAAATAGAATTCTCAAAACAAGAAATACAAATGGCATATAAGCATCTAAAAAAATGTTCTACACCCCTAGCCATTAGGGACATGCAGATAAAACTACTTTGAGGGCTAGAGGGATGCCTTAGTGGTTAAGGCATTTGCCTGCAAAGCCAAAGTACCCAGGTTTGATTTCCCAGGACCCACGTTAGCCAAATGCCCAAGGCGGCGCACACATCTGGAGTTCATTTGCAGTGGTTGGAGGCCCTGACACTCCCATATTCTCTTTCTCTCTCTTTCTCTCTCTCTCTTCCTCTTTCTCTGTCAAATAAAAATAAAGAAAGAAAGAAAAGAAAACAAATGACCATAAATGCTAGCAATGATGCAGAAAACGAGGAACCTTCTACACTGTTGTTAGGAATGCAATCTGGTCTACTCATTGTGGAAATCAGTGTGGAGGTTCCTGAGACAGCTAAAAATAATTTGCCATATGATCCAGCCATACCACTCCTAGGCATATATACTAAGAACTCATCTCACTACCTTAGAGATACTTGCTCAACCATGTTTATTGCTGCTCTATTCACAATAGATGGGAAATGGAACCAGCCTAGATGTCCCTCAACTGATGAGTGGATAATGAAGATGTGGCACATTTATAAAATGGATGGATCTGGAAAGGATTACACCAAGTGAGGTAACCCAGGACCCAGAAAGCCGAAGGTCACATGTTCTCTCTCATATGTGGATCCTAGCTACAAATAACTGGGTTTCTATGTGAGTAGGAATAAAACTCAGTAACAGGCCAGTAAGCCAGAAAGAGGATATAAATGGAATAGAAAGGAATGGATGGGGGACTTAATAGTATGGTATTGTATATATTGAAGTAAAGAATAGATTAATGGGGATGAAAAGGCCCAAGTGAGGTCAGAGGAAGAGATTGAGAAAGGAAAGGTGGAGGGGGAAGTGCTAATCAAAATCTAAGAGGATATAAATATGGAAACCTACAGGTGTCTGTTTCACAGCAAAAGCAGTCTTTAGGACTGGAATAAAATCAGTGAATAGGGCTTAACATGATATTCCTGATCAGGTCGCATCCAACTGTCCTCCTGTCCCCAGCACGTATTCACTTACCTGGAAGCCTCTGAAGTGAACCTTCTGTTACACTCCATGGTGCTAATCCATGCTCCAACTTGAAGACCAGCTCTGGTTTGGTCACACAATGTCCTGTAAATGGGAAATAAGCTACAAATAGCATCAACTTGCTACATCAGGTACACTCAATAGAGATCACAGCTCCAGTTCAAGGAATGGGCTGCACTAGAAGTGCAAACTCTTCTTAGAGAGGCTTTATGCTCACGGTGTTCACTGACTGGACTAATACCATCAAGTGACATTAAGCTTCATGATACATAAAACATTGATTAAAACTTTAATGAAAATAAAAAAAGTTTATTGAAAGCTGGACATAGTGGCGCACACCTTTAATCCCAGCTCTTGGGAGGCAGAGGTAGGAGGATTGCGTGAGTTTGAGGTCACCCTGAGACTACGTAATGAATTTCATGTCAGCCTGAGCTAGAGTGAGACCCTACCTCGAAAAACCAAACCAAAACAAAACAAAACAAAAACAAATATTCTCTCCTATGAGTCAGGCCTTCACTAGGTACACCTATCCATTGTGGTTAGTTAGTTAGCAACCTGTTAGCAACATCTACCAGGTCAAACATGCATCAGATGTCAACATAGAGACAGGAGGAACGTTGGGAGTTCAAGACCAGCCTGAGACTACATAGTGATTTCCAGGTCAGCCTGGACCAGAGTGAGACCCTACCTTGAAATGCAAACAAACAAACAAACAAACAAACAAAAAACAAAACAAAAAAATTTATTGAATGATGAGAAAATACTCAGGAGACAAAGTGAAATCAGGAACACAGTGAATGGCATTTCTCTCAGGTGGATATAGACAGAGTAGTCACAAAAAGATAGTCAGATAGAAAAGAACACCGGACAGAATAAATTTTTTAAATTACAACAGCACAGAGGATTAATATCTAAATTAATAAGGCAAAGAAAAACTTGCATGCCTAATTATATAAACATAAGCAAGGACAATTAATAAATTGGAAAGAATGGAAGGAATAATGGGCCTTTAGGTTTATTACAAAAAAGTTAAGAATGTTAAAAATGTTAAGAATATGCACAATCATAATCACCATGCACAGCGTAAAACCAGTATGACAAAATATTTCCTATGCAGGGCTGGAGGGATGGCTTAGTGGTTAAGGCATTTGCCTGCAAAGCCAAAGGATGTAAGTTAGATTCTCCAGGACCCAAGTAAGCCAGATGCACAAGAGGGCACATGCATCTGGAGTTCATTTACAGTGGCTGGAGGCCCTGGGGTGCCCATTCTCTCTCTCTCAAATAAATAAATAAACAAATAAAAAATATTTTTGAAAAGTTTCCTATATAATATGCCTTGTAGGATGGGCTTACTGGTAACATACTCACATAGCTGGCTTTTATTTAATTTATTCTGTATTTTTTTCAAGGTAGGGTCTCACTCTAGCCCAGGCTGACCTGGAATTCACTATGGAGTCTCAGGCTGGCCTCCAACTCATGGCGATCCTCCTACCTCTGCCTCTGGAGTGCTGGGATTAGAGGTGTGTGCCACCAGGCCCAGCTCTTCATTTCTACTTTTTAAGAGACAGAGAGAGAAAGAGAGAGAGAGAGGGAGGGAGGGAGAGGGAGGGGGAGGGAGAGAATGAGAATGAATCAGTACCCTGGGGCTGCTATCCCCCCTCTAAAAAACTCCAGATGTAGGTGCCCCTTTCTACCTCTGACTTTATGTGGGTAATATGGAATTGAACCAAGTTTGTTAGGCTTTGCAGGCAAGTGCCTTACCACTAAGTCATTTCTGCAGCTTCCAACTTGTTTTCTTTTTCTTATTTTTTATTTATTTGAGAGAGGGGGGGCAGGCAGAGAGAGAGAGAGAGAGAATGGGAGCACTAGGGCCTTCAGTGCAGATGCATGCACCCCAACACAATGAGTCAATTTAAAAATATAATAACAAAAGGCAAGTAATTACTACTCATGTCTCCAGGAAGTTAAACTCACCCAAGGACACGAGGCTGTGGTAGTTCTCCAGCATCACATCCCTGTACAGGGTTCTCTGAGCCACACCTAAGTACAGCCACTCCTGGCAGGAGAATTCCACAGTCACGTCTTCAAATGATATGAGCTCCTGTAATGAGAGGTGTCGTATGAGCCCAGGAACGCACGCCTGGGGCTAGAACAGAGCAGCTGACACAACCACAGGTATTCCTTTTAACAGGGACGGATACAAAGTCCAGGTCATCGACAGAGTATAACACAGTAGCAAAGAATCAAGACAGACGTCCTACCTACGTCTTACTGTAGTGATTTGAGAAAATATGGTTAGATTTGTTTATTTGTTTGTTTGGTATTTTTCAAGGTAGGGTCTCAGTCTAGCTCAGGCTGACCTGGAATTCAATATGTAGTCTCAGGGTGGCCTCAAACTCACGGCGATCCTCCTACCTCTGCCTCCTGAATGCTGGGATTAAAGGCATGCACCGTCATGCCTGGCCATATGATTAGGTTTTTTTAAAAATTACAACAGAGAAAACTGAACTTGACTTCTGGGTAAGGTGGCGGCATAGGAGTCATGCCAAACCAGCCTAGGGAGGGATTGAAGCAAAATCCCTAGCAAAATACACTCCTCTTCTGAAAAGTGAAGGAGTATAGGTTATCCTTAGACAAGACGAGAGAAGCCAAAGAGCCCAAGATCCACCAGAAAGGAGGAGAACAGCCAGAGTCCCACTGAGGCACTGGTGCCCTGCGATTCACACTCCACACACCCACTAGGTGCACCAGGCGGCAGCAGCACCAGAGACCAAACAACAGATTTTTTTTTTTTTTCAACTTTATCAGTCTTCTTGCAAATCTCCACAAATATAGGAAACCTGAAATAATCCCTGTACTCTATCTGACCACAGTGGGAATTAAACTGCAAATCAGCAACAAGAAAAGCTACAGAGCATACAGAAATTCATGAAGACTAAACAGTACACTATTGAATGATCAGTGGGTTATTAAATCAAAAAGGAAATCAATAAATTCCATAGAATCAAATGATGATGATAATACAACATAGCAAAACCTTTGGGACACAATGAAGGCAGTCCTAAGAGCGAAATTTATAGTTCTAAGTGCCTGTATTAAGAAATTAGAAGCCGGGCGTGGTGGTGCACGCCTTTAATCCCAGCACTTGGGAGGCAGTGGTAGGAGGATCGCCGAGAGTTCGAGGCCAGCCTGAGACTACATAGTGAATTCCAGGTCAGCCTGAGCCAGAGTGAGACCCTACCTCGAAAAACCAAAAAAAAAAAAAAAAGAAAAAAAAAAAAGAAATTAGAGCGTTTACAAGTAAACAATTTAATCCTTCACCTTAAGGCCTTGGATAAAGAAGAACAAGGCAAACCAAAAATCAGAAGACAAGAAGAAATCATAAAGATTAGGGTAGAAATTAATGAAATAGAAACAGCAACAACAAAAAAACAATCCAAAGAATCAATGAAACAAAGACTTGGTTCTTTGAAAGGATAAACAAAATTGATAAACCCTTAGCAAATTTGACCAGAAGAAAGAGAGAAGAGACAAAAATTAATAAAATTAGAGATGAAAAATGTACCATTACAACAGATACCAAAGAAATTCAGACAATTATAAGGACATACTTTAAGTATATGCCTCTAACTTTGAAAATCTGAAAGAAATGGATGATTTTCTTGATTCATATGACCTACCAAAAATTAAATCAAGATGAGATAAACCATATAAATAGACCTATAACAAGTACAGAGATCTAAGCAGTTATAAAAAGTCTCCCAACTAAAAAAAAGTCCAGGCCCAGATGGATTCACTGGTGAATTTTACCAGACCTTCGTGGAAGATAAGACTCTTCCATGACACACTTAGAAATATTTGGAGCATTTATGCACGTATGCAGCTTGGACGTTTTATCAGTGAGAAAGGGATTTTCCCTACATACTTAAGAGAGACTGGAAGCAACCTGCCAGAGTCATACTTCTCACTTTCTTACAAGTATTCCAAAGTCTTAAGTAAGGAGGAATGAAATTCCTTGCTTTCATGAGAAGTGAATTAGCATCATCAGATATGTAGCTCTTTGGAAATTTCACGACATGTCTTATCAGTGCTTTCGCTGCTGTCAGGAAAGTCCTTTAATAGTTGGACAACGAACGACAGTCATCGCTCAGCCCACTAGGAAAACTCAGCCCTTTCAATTCTGCTTGTACAGAACCACACATGATACCACAGTCAGTGTTACTCACATTCTGGACAGAAACAGAATCAGCAGAATGACAATACTAATGACAAGACTGGCTTACAGGGCACAATCTGGGTAGTCCACAGATGACTGTCTAGAGGCTGGAGAGTCTGAAACCAAGGTGGCTGCCCATGCCATGAGGCTGGAAGCCTCAGCAGCCTCAATCCAGCACTGAAAGACTCAACGATTCCTGGGGAACTGCTGTTCTTTTTTTTTTTTTTTAATTTTTTTCTTCATTTTTTATTTATTTGAGAACAACAGACACAGAGAAAGAGGCAGGTAGAGAGAGAGAGGAAAGGGGCGTGCCAGGGCTTCCAGCCACTGCAAACGGAACTCCAGACGCGTGCGCCCCCTTGTGCATCTGGCTAACGTGGGTCCTGGGGAATCGAGCCTCGAACCGGGGTCCTTAGGCTTCACAGGCAAGTGCTTAACCGCTAAGCCATCTCTCCAGCCTGGAACTGCTGTTCTTCAACCCATGCTGGAAGGCGGGTATAGCTGGGTTCTGATGTCCATGAAGGATTATAGCATTTCTTAAACAAATAATTTTTTTTTTTTTTTTTTGGTTTTTTGAGGTAGGGTCTCACTCAAGCTCAGGCTGACCTGGAATTCACTATGGGGTCTCAGGATGGCCTCGAACTCACGGCGATCCTCCTACCTCTGCCTCCCAAGTGCTGGGATTAAAGGCGTGCGCCACCATGCCCGGCAAACAAATAATTTTTTTAAAAATGTAATTTATTATAAAAAAATGATGGGGACTTTTAAAGTTGGACTGGATGCGTTGCATTTTACACATGGATGGTTATCACTTTATGGGATACAGGGGCAGAATGTGGTGGTTTGATTCAGGCGTCCCCCATAAACTTATGTGTTCTGAATGCTACATCACCAGTTGGTGGCAATTTAGGAACTTCTAGAGGTGATGTATTATTGGGGGTGGGGTTATGGGTGCTATAAGAAGCTCCCCCTTGCCAGTGACTGGCACACTCTGCTGCTGTTGTCCACCTGCTTTTGGCCAGTAGGTGATGCCCACCCTCTGCCTGTGCCACATTGTCCCCTGCCATCACATTGCCTCTGCCTGGCAGCTAAAACTTGCTGGTGGTACTGAGGTCTATGACAGCCTTACTATGTGAGGGTCAGGGTCCTGGTTGAGACCACCAAAGAACACCAGATCCCCACAGACAGAACTTAGAACACAAATAAATGGAAGTTGCAAGTAGCTGGCAAGACTGACTGGAACACTTTTTCAAAGCATTTAAATCTCGTATTATGATGAGCTAAGGTCTCCTATGTTTTTACACATTCATTTATTAATTTCTCCCACCCACTTTCGTGTGGGGATTTTGACAAAAGGTCTCACCGCGTAGCACAGGCTTGCAGGGAAATGGCGACCTGTTCCTGCTTCTTTCTCTCGAGTTCTGGGATCAGAGGAGTGTGTCACAATGCCTACCTCACTTTGCATACTGTAAGCAAACAAGGCCATTCTGTGCAGGACATTAGGTCCAGCTGCTTTTTAGCGCAGACCTATCTCAGTTTGGCGGGTCATCTGCTTGATCATTACGCCTCACTTTCCAAAGGTTTCTTCTCTTACAGGTAAATGGAGCATATAGCATAGATTTTTCTGTATCTCATTCTCCATGAGTCATATTTTTCTCTTCCTGGCATTTTACCAGTAGTGAGCAAGGCAATTAATTACAATCATGAATAAATGTGACATGTGATGGTGGTGTGAAATAACAAATGCATGTTGTTCCGTGAGTCCACACATTACACTGGAAAGCCTTTTCACCATGAAGACTCTGGAAGCTTTGCACAAATACACGTCGTGTACCTGGCATCCCGTTCTAAGCAGAATACTGTCACTCCCCCCAAAACTGCCTATCACCCATGTACTGATCACCCTCCTCTTTCCATACACATGACAAACAGACACCTTGACAACCACTGATTTTTAATTGTCTCTAGGTTTCTTCATTTTCCACAATGTTACATCCTTAGAATTTAAACCCCAGGGACTGAAGGAAATGCATGCCTGGGAAGAGGTGGCAGTGAGGGACGGAGATGCACAGAACAAAGTTGCAACCGTTTGGAAATCAGATATGAGGGCTCCATGAGGTGAGGGCTCAGGAAGTCCTCTAGGACAGAACCCAGGAGTCAAGGGACACAGGCAATGTGGAGCCAGTGAACAGTGTGACACGATTATGTGGTGCTACCAGTTTCTGCCCCTCTCTGAGGGAGCCAGGAACTAACTCACCATTTCTAGATCCTGGGCCATGAAGTGTCCTCCTTGATGCCACTGCTGCGGTGTTTCACAGAGAATTCCAGAAAATTTCAACTTTCCATCTGTAAGGTTAGTAAAGTCAAATCTGAAGGAAATACATAGTTAGGCCTTAAGCATAAATCATTATTACTGTAACATTATCTTTTTCTTTTAAGTAGATAGAAAGAAATGTTCTTTGTACTCAAGTTATTTCACAGCAATTGTTGCTAATTGTGCCAGAAGTCTTGGCTTTCAGCTCACAAGAGACAGTAAGCAGAACAAAGAGTGAGGGGCCTCTTCCCCCTCTCATGTTTTCAGGTTCCCCCCACCCCAAATCTCGTCTTCCCACAGAACCTTTCCCCTGAGTTCTGCTCTCTCACACCCACAATGCCCTCTCAGACCATTAGCCCATCCCTGGTAGGTTTACACCCTCTCTCTGAGTCAAGTCCTCTCTATGGCAATCATCTCTCTTAGACAGCAGCCTGCAAACTTCAGGCCCTGGTTCCTGGTATCCAAGTTGAGCCTCGCACTTCCAATCCACACCATAGCTTCTTCCTTCACCCAGTAAGGGATGTCTTCCTCACACATCCTCCCTCCACAGACCCTTCAATCTCTCATTCATCCACAGACACAGAACAAGGGACGAGTCTCTACCATCTTTTTTACTTTTAGATCGATTCATTATTATTTGCAAGCAGAGAGAGAGAGAGAGAGAGAGAGAGAGAGAGAGAGAGAGAAGGAGGGAGGGAGGGGAAGAAAGAGAATGCGTGTGCCAGGGACACTTGCCAGTTTAAATGAACTCCACATGCCTGTGCCACTGTGTACATCTGGCATTACTTGGGTACTGGGGATTTTAACCTTGAAACTTGAAAACAAGCATCTTTTAAAAAAAAATATTATATATCTTATTTATTTATTTGAGAGCGGCAGAGAGAGAGAGAGAGAGAGAGAGAGAGAGAGAGAGAAAATGGGCACACCATGGCTTCCAGCTACTGCGAAAGAACTCCAGATACATGTGTTTCCTTGTACACTGGGTTTACATGGGTACTGGGGAATCGAGCCTTGAACCGGGAAAGAATGTAAGAGCCAAAGGAAGGGTAGGACTCCTTACAACGTGCTCCTCCAGACACAAAATGGCCTGGGTATCCATGACCTCACAGTGCCTGACACTACCTACATAAGACCATCATAACAGGAGGAAAAGATCATGACACCAAAATAAAAGACTGATTGAGAGAGGAGGGGATATCATGGAGAATGGAGTTTCAAAGGCGAAAGTGGAGGGAGGGAGGGTATTACCATGGGGTATTTTTTTTATAATCATGGAAGTTGTTAATAAAAAAAAATTGAAAAGAAAAAAAAAAACAAAGAAAAGTGTGGAAGACAGCACAAGAGAAATTACAAGGCTAGATCTCAACAGGCAGAGTGTCTGCTGAGGCACGGCGAGGGGCTGCAAGCTTGTCAGGGGGACCCCCAGAAGAACAAGGGATACCAGGGCAAGTCCCAGGGAAGGAGATAAGGAACCGCAGCTATCCGAGAGCTTTTTCAGGAGCCTGGTTTCCGCTCCTCCAGGTTTCTGAGTCACGGGAGCACGTTAACCGGGGCGGCGGTCAGGCTTGTCTGCAGCTGAGGGTCAGATGTTCGAGACCACCCGGCTTCAGGGACGCACTGACCCTTCTCTCTCCTCCGTTCTCTCCTCTCCTGTCTCCCTTCCCTTGTCACTGAACAGGAAAAGCACCCAGTCCGGCCGCCCCATGCCCAGTGCTCCCCCGCATCCCGGGACGGGCTCCCTGTGCCCGGCGCCCCCGCCCCGGGCGGCCCTGCGAAAGCGTGCGCGTCCCCGCGGGCCCGCGCCAGGCTCCCGGGCACCTCCGCGGTGCCCACCTCGCCGCCCGCCCGCCCGCGCCCTCACCGTGGCCGCCGTCTCACGCCGCGTCCCGGGCGGCTCGGCTCGGCCCGGCGGCGTCCAGGTCCCGAGTCCCCGAAGTGCAGCGACGCCGCCGGCACAAAGGCTCCCGGTGCGGAAGTCCGCGCTCTGCGCGCTCATTGGACGAGCGCGGTAAGCCCCGCCCCTCGGGCGCTGACGGACAGCTGGTCGCCGGGGCGCCCGGGCCCGAGATGCCTGAGCTTTTGCAAGCCGCAGGGCTGCCTCGGTGCTGGGCTTGCAGCGGGCGGGAGCCTGAGGCGGGACCTCAGAGGCAACCTGGGCTCAGAAAAGTGAGAAAAAGAAGAAAGAAAGAAAGAGAGAGAGAGAGAGAGAGAGAGAGAGAGAGGAAGGAAGGAAGGAAGGAAGGAAGGAAGGAAGGAAGGAAGGAAGGAAGGAAGGAAGGAAGGGAGGAGGGAAGGAAGGGAGGAGGGAAGGAAAAGAAAGAAAAGAAGGAAAAGAAAGAAAGAAAAGAAAGAAAGAAAAGAAAAGAAAGAAAGAAAGAAAGGAAGGAAGAAAAGAAAGAAAGGGAGCAAGCAAGCAAATGAAATAACAGGTAAGACAAATATATTGTAAGGAGAGTGTAAGAGAAAAGCGAAAGACTACACCGGATTTGATCTCTGCAGTCAGAATGTTTATTAGAGAAACAGCTTCCCGCGGGATTTTGAAGGCTGAAGCCCTGGGCCGGGCTGGGGTGCAAGTTTATGAGGAGGATCCTAAGAAAAACAGACTGGACCAGGTGCAGCAGATAAGGAGCTTGTAGCTGCGTGTGTCCTTGTTCAGAATAGGCTCTTCACCAGGAATGTCTAAGGGAGGCCACTCAGATGGTCACTGGTCCTTCAAGGCCATCTAGGCTAAGGGGAGCGCATCAATCAGGGAAGGTGTCAAGCTTAGTGAGGCCGAATGCCTCTTTGTCTTCTTGATTGTCTGCGAGCTTTAGGGATAGTTATTAACTCTTTAGTTCCTTTTACTTCTCAGGGATTAGCCCTAAAACAGTTGTCAAATTTCCCTGTATTCATAGGCTTATAACTTTTAAAAGTAAATTTCATGGAGAGTATTAACATGAACTATCTTAAATCGATGGGTTATATAAAATTTATAGGAATATATACTGGTATTATGAGGTAAGTCTGACTGACATATTTCTTAAACTTCATTTAGAATGTGGAGATTTTTTGGTTATTTAATCTTTTGAGGCTGGACTACATGTTTCTTTTGCAGTGAGTAATAACATTGATTCATTTGTTGTAGTCTCTCTTAATAGTCTTATAAAAATGATGTTTCATGATGGGTTGAGATGAGATGATTGAAGGAACTGGGAAGGATTTTTTTCAATGTTGGAGAGAAAGTATGCATATGTAGAAAGGATATAAGACATCTAAAAAGACCAGATATTGCCTAAAATTTAATTTCCTTTTATAGGGAAGGAAAGGCTAATTTGGGGGCTGCAGAGATGTTTTAGTGGTTAAGGTATTTCCCTGCAAAGCCAAAGGAGTCAGGTTTGATTCCTCAGGATCCACGTAAACCAGATGCACAAAATCACACGTGCCTCTGGAATTCCATTGCAGTGACTGGATGCCCTGGTGCACCCATTTTCTCTCTCTCTCCTCTCTCCCTCTCTCTCTCTTTCTCTCACGCTTTTGGTGACTCTTCCTCTCTCTCTCTAAAGTAATTTTTTTTTTTTTTTGATAAAACCTAATTTTGCCAGGCATGGTGGCGCACGCCTTTAATCCCAGAACGTGGGAGGCAGAAGGAGGAAGATTGCCATGAGTTTGAGGCCACCTGGAGGCTACATAGTGAATTCCAGGCCAGCCTAGGCTAAAGTGAAACGTTACCTCGAAAAACCAAAAAAAAAAAAAAAAAGCTATTTTTTTAGGCCAAGCATAGATTAACACCATACCTAAAGTTAAGGATTTTTTCAACTGTTCCCAGGCTCTAAAACTTTTATACAGCGACACAGACTTCACCTAAATTCAGTTTCCATCAGACACAGGTGCCATCCTAGACGGCCAGGGACGCAGTGTGGCCATAGGCAGAGAGGTAATTCACATTGTCCAATGGGCGCTGTCCCTGAGCTCCCAAGGGGGCGGGGCTTGCCGCACTCGTCCAATGAGCGCGCAGAGCGCGGACTTCCGCACCGTGCGGCGGCGCCGGCTCAGCGCTGCTGCAGCGGTCGCTGCTCTTCGGGGACTCGGGCTCCGGGACGCCGCCGGGACGGGACGAGCCGAGCCGAGCGGAGCCGAGCCGCCCAGGACGCGGCACCGAGGCGGCGGCCATGGTGAGGGCGCGGGCGGGCGGGCGGCGAGGATCTCCGACCCGGGGCAGGGCGGCGGGCGGCCCGCGTGGGCACCGCGGAAGTGCCCGGGCCGCGGGGGACGCTCGCGCTGTCGCAGGGCCGCCCCGGGGCTGGGGCGCGGGTGTGCGGGGTGCACTGGGCATGGGGGTGCTGGGTCGGGAGGTCGCACAGGTAACGAGGCGGGGACCGCCCGAGCTCAGCAGAAACCAGAGAGAAGTTTATTGCAGCCGAGGCAGAAGCAAAGCTGGCGGGTCAGGGACGCAGCCAGACTGGGGAGCTGGACCTGTGGCCCCGAAGGAGTGGCTCCCGGGCTGTTTAACGAAGAGTGACCGCCGGGAAAAGCCAAAGCAGGTGCTGGGCCGGCAGAGTGCAGCTGAGGGCGGAGTTGCGTGACGTGTAACAGGACCTGGTGGAGGGAAGCATCCTGACTGTGGTGAAGGAACTGGTGGCCTTGGTTCCAGAATATCAATATCTTCAAGCACAGAGGGGTTTCAGACAGGGGATCTGACTTTTTCTTATTGGTTGGCTCAGTTACAAGGGAATACCTTTAACAAAAGTACATAACAGTGTGGGGAATGATTAACAGAATGGAGCTTCTGTGGTCAGCTCAGTCCTTTCAGGTGTTAGGTCGGGACGGGCTCCCAAGATGGAGCCTCCAAGGTCAGCAGAATGGTGACCAAGGTTTAGGAACATGGGTTATCCACATTCTTCGAGAAACCCGCCTGGTCATGATCCCCTCCTGGCCTAACAGTGCCCCCAGGCCATGGTTCCCTGCCCCCTTATCTCCTAAGTCACCTGATCACTGCACTGGTGTCACACCCTAGTTGTCTTTATTTTATTATTATTATTTGGGTTTTCCAGGCAGGGTTTCACTCTAGTCCAGGCTGACCAGGAGTTAACTATGTAGTCTCAGTGTGGCCTCGAACTCATGGCGATCCACCTTCCTCTGCCTCCCAAGTGCTGGGATTAATGGCACGCACTACCAAGCCCTGCTCCCTAGCTTTTTTTTTTTTTTGGAGGGGGGGGGCGTTTCAAGGTAGGGTTGCACTCTAGCTCACGCTGACCTGGAATTCACTATGGAGTCTCAGGGTGGCTTCGAACTCATGGCAAGCCTCCTACCTCTGCCTCCCGAGTGCTGGGAATAAAGGCATGTGCCACCATGCCCGGCTTTATCCACATTCTTTGAGAAACCACCTGGTCATGATCCCCTCCTTGCCTAACAGTGCCCCCAGGCCATGGTGCCCTGTCCCCTTATCTCCTAAGTCACCTGGTTACTGCACTGGTGTCACAGCCTAGCTGTTTTTATTTTATTATTATTATTATTATTATTATTATTATTTGGGTTTTCCAGGCAGGGTTTCATTCTAGTCCAGGCTGACCAGGAATTAACTATGTAGTCTCAGTGTGGCCTTGAACTCATGGCGATCCACCTTCCTCTGCCTCCCAAGTGCTGGGATTAATGGCACGCACTACCAAGCCCTGCTCCCCAGCTTTTTTTTGGGGGGGGGAGGCGTTTCAAGGTAGGGTTCCACTGTAGCTCAGGCTGAGCTGGAATTCACTATGTACTGTCAGGGTGGCCTCGAACTCACAGTGATCCTCCTACCTCTGCCTCCTAAGTGCTGGGATTAAAGGCGTGTGCCACCAGGCTCCCTAGCAATTTTTAAGTGGTTAATGTAACTTTTCTATTCAACTTAGCAAAAGAGTTCTTTTCTAGTCACCATCTTCCCCCAACTGAACGAGCCCAATAGAGCCCACTCGTGAAAACTCTGTGGGCTGTGCTGCTCCCTCCTGAGTCCTCCCTGGCAGCTCGTGCTGTTCTGGAATATGACCTTTCCTCTTTGCCTCCAAGCGATGTCAGTGGTCTCCTTCACTCCCAGACCTTACTTACAATGGGGCGGCCGGACTGGGTGCTTTTCCGTTCAGTGACGAGGGAAGGGAGATGGGAGAGGAGACAACGGAGGAGAGAGAAGGGTCAGTGCGTCCCTGAAGCCAGGCAGTCTCGAACATCTGACCCTCAGCTGCAGACAAGCCTGACCGCCGCCCTGGTTAAAGTGCTCCTGTGACTCAGAAACCTGGCGGAGCGGAAACCAGGCTCCTGAAAAAGCTCACTCTGAGCCGGACACGGATAGCTCTTCCCTGCTTTTCCTGTCTGTCCTTTATTTGTCCAGGCAGTGTCTCCCTCTAAGTCAAGGTGGACTTGGAAGTCACTGTGTAGCGCGGGCCGTCCTCTGCCCTCTGCCTTCCAAGTGCTGAGATTTATACACGTGAGCGCCGACGCCCGGCTCCCTGCCTTGTTTTATTCCACACATCTGTCTCCTTGCCCTCTGTGGCCTATCTATGTCACGATACTATTCAGTGTGGAACCCTGACTTGGGGAGGTGCTTTTGCTGGTTGAGACCCCCATACAGGTGCATGGCCGACGCTGGCTGCAGGATGCCGATAAAATGTCCAAGCGCCTGATGTGCTAAAATGAACGTGCATGGATGAGTGAACCTCTCTAGTCCCCTCCCGCTCTCGTTGTCTTGGGCTCATGTAAAGTATCTCCTTACAGGAGTTGGTATCATTTGGCGACGTAGCTGTGGAATTCTCCCAGAAAGAGTGGCTGTTCTTAAGTGTGGCTCAGAGAACCCTGTACAGGGATGTGATGCTGGACAACTACAACAGCCTCGTGTCCTTGGGTGAGTTTAACTTCCTGGAGACATGAGTAGTTATTATTTTCCTTTTGTTTGATAAGTATTGATTTCGTTGGTAAGCTTTAATAGTTTGATATTATGCTTCTTTCTTTTATTTTAGAGAGACAGAGACACACACAGAGAGAATTGGCACACCAGGGCCTTAGCACAGCCACTGTAATCGAACTCCAGACGCTTGCGCCACCTAGTGGGCATGTGCGACCTTGCGCTTGCCTCACCTGTGTGCGTCTGGCTTACGTGGGATCTGGAGAGTTGAACATGGGGCCTTAGGCTTCGCACGCAAGCGCCTTAACCACTGAGCCATCTCTACAGCCCTGATATTATAGTTTTAAATTGACACATTGTAATGTGTGCATTATGTGGTACAGTGTGGCTTTGTAGTACACCTATATGTCATGACCAATAAGTGGGACACTTAAATATTCTTGTGTCTGTTTTGAAATAGTGATTTAATTGTTGTCAGATGCTTGCTTACTTCTGTACTATAGAACGCAATTTATTCTTTCCAAATGTACCCAGTTAATTCTAACCCTCCATCCTTGTCTACGTTCTAACTGCCTATTTTCTTATTTGTCTCTTCTTCTATTAATTCTCTTTTAACTTGTAATTGAAATTTGAAGAGACAATGTGTTGTTTATGTATCTGTCATTTATGACCTGTGACTTTCAGTGGAAACCTGAAGAAATATCAACTCACTGCCATTGTGGAGATATATGATGGTCCCAAGTAAAAGTCAATTCCAGCTTGGTTTATTAGTTTATTGAGGTTACTTAAGAGGAAAAGGCTAGTATCCTAAAATTTTCTGCTGCCATAAAATCAAAACCACAGTGAGTTTTTATCTAGTGTTTGTGTATTTCCAATTGTACTTAAAATCGAGGTGGAAATCTGGTTGAGAATGTTGATGGTGCATTCCCATTATGATCGACCTGGGAAATTGTTGTATAGTGTTTTATTTCATTCATATGATTGTAGTGAAAGGTTCTCCTGCAGATCAGGAGAGCTGCTTTGTTTTAAGATGTTGACAGTCATTTCAAAACCAGAAGAAATAGCTATGCTACGTCACATAAGGTCCTTCAGTTCTCTTCGTAGCACCCTTTTAAAGGGTGTTTTAGGGTGTGTGTGTTTCTTTTGATGGGTTCTGACTGCAGCCTCAGTTATGCTGGAACTCACTCTGCAGCTCAGGATAGCCTCAAGCTCATAACGGTTCTCCTGTCTCAGACTCCCCAGTGTTGGGGTAACAGTGTGCGTCACTACAGCTGGCCCATTTCTCCACTTTTAGAGTCTTTCTCTATGCGGCCAGTTGGCTTACCAATACGTGCACTTTTCTGATTCCACTTGTGATTTGGTGCTGACTACAATTCGTGCTCATCTCCAGGTGATCCCAGTTAGAACCCACAGATGAGAGCGTACATGTGATGTTTGTCTTTATGATCATTGTGATGTTGCCTGGCCTGATGTTTTACAAGTCCCTCCATTTCCCTGCAGATTTCATTATTTGATTTTTTCCTTACTGCTTAGTAGAATTCTGTTCTGTATTTGTAACACATCTTCATCAATCATTCATTCACAGTCATTTTAATTTGCAATTAAATGATGAGTAGAGATGTTGAACATCTCTTTGGCTGTTTGTATGTCTTCCTCTGAGAACTCTCTGTTCAATTCCCTGCCTTTTTTCTTTTTTGAGTAGAGTGCTTGCTTTTTTTATGGTTTAGGTTTTTGAGTTCTTTGTAGATTCTAGAAATTAAACCTTTGTTGGAGGTATAGTTGGTACTTTTAAACTATTTGTTGTCTTGTGTTCTTCCATATCAATTTACAGACTAGTTTTCTAAGTCTGAAGAATATTGTTGTGATTTTGATTGGAATTCCACTGACTGTGTACATTACTATTGGTAGGATGGCCATTTTAACAATATTAATTCATCCAATCCACGAGCATGGAAGGTCATACTGTCTTCTCATCTTCCTCTAGTTCTTTCTCCATTATTTTCATGTTTTTTGTTATTATTTTTTTTTTCATTTATTTGAGGGAGAGGGAAAAAGGCAGAGAGCGGATGGGCACGCCAAGGCCGCCAGCTACTGCAGACGAAATCCAGATGCATGGGCCACTTTGTACATCTGGCTTACGTTGGTCCTGGGGAATTGAACCTGGGTCCTTTGGCTGTGCAGTCAAGTGCCTTAACCGCTAAGCCATCTCTCCAGCCCTATTTTCATGTTTTCAGTGATTAGGACTTTTACTTCACTTGTTAGGGAGATTCCAAGAAAATTGATTATATTTTATGGCTGTTGTAAAGGGGATAGCTTCTCTGATTTCTTTTTCCATATTGTTATCATTGATACATACACCAAGTGTCATGATTTTTGTGTATTGAGTTTATATGCTGGTTATATTATGTATAGAATCATGTAATCTAGAAATGGGGATAGTTTTACTTCTTCCTTTCCAGTTTGCATCCTTTATTTCTTTCTCCTGTCTTATTGCTCGAGCTAAGACTTGTAGAACCATGTTGAAAATCAGTTGTGAGAGTGGTCACCCCTGCCTAGTTCCAGCCCTCAATGGAAAGCTTTCTGAGTTTTTTCCCCACTTAGTATGATATAGGCTTTTAGTCTGTTCTATAGCCATAGAACCCCAAAACAAAACTATGACAAGGGTATTTAGCAAACTTAATGAGGCCATGAACAAAAGGACGGAAGAGTTCATTGAGAACCAAAACAAACAATTCACAAACGAATGTAAATCATGGTTGCATGAAGAAAATTCACACAAAAAAAAAATTCAAGAATAAACTCAAAACTTGGCTGCAGGAAGCACAAACAGACCAGCAAGATAAACCTATACATGTCTGGGGGGGGGGGGGAACTGAAGAGAATCTAAAGATCTAGGTAGAAAGATAAAAGAAAAGGAGGAAAACCAACCAAAAAATGATGTCAGTGGGCAGTGGAATGAATTCAGTGGGGATACAATCAAATGCTGGAATGAACAACACACAAGCAAGTCTCATAAAGAACTGAATTTGGGGCTGGAGAAGATTGCTTAGCGGTTAAGGCATTTGCCTGCCAAGCCAAAGTATCCTAGTTCAATTCCCCAGGACCCACATAAGCCAAATGTGCAAGGAGGTACACGCATCTGGAGTTTGTTTGCAGTGGCTGGAAGCCCTGGTATGCCCATTCTCTCTCCCTTTCTCTCTCTCTCTCTCCCCCTTACTTCTTGCTCTCTCTCAAATAAATAAATAAAACATTTTTAAAAAAGAAATAAAATTGGAAGGTGGAAAAATGGCTTCGTGGCTAAGATACTTGCCTGCAATGCCTAACAAGCTTGGTTCGGTTCCCTTTACCCACATAAAGTCAGCGCAGAAAGACGTGCGCATAACTGGAGTTTGTACGCACTGGGTCGCAACACTAGGATGCCCAGTCTTTGTTTCTAAATGAGATAGGAATCCCACAATGAGATGTAGATGGTAAGAGGAAATATAATAGACATGAACAATGAAAGAACTTCTCAAAAGCTCCCCTCAAAGTCCAACCAACAAGGTAGATCATATGGAGGATAGATTTATCAGAACTTAAGGACCAGGCAGTGGAAATAGTCCTGCTGTCCAGAAACTCATAAATTCCTAAAACAAAAAAAAAAAAAACATGTGAACTGAGTATGATGGAAATAGGGGACAACTTAACCCAAACATTTGGGTCATTAGCATACAAAAAGGGGAAAGTTATGGACCAAAGTCATAGAGAACATCTGCAACAAAATTATCAAAGAAAAAATTGAAAGCCTCACAAGAAAGCCCCAACAAAGAATAAGAGACACCCTGAAGACAAAACACACAGGACCAGAGAAGACATTCCTTGTGTCATATTAAAGGCAAAACTTTCAACACTGAAAGCAAAGAAAGGGTTGGGTTAAAATTCACAAGTGAGGGCTGGAGAGATGGCTTAGTTGTTAAGGCGTTTGCCTGAGATGCCTAAGGACCGAGGTTCGATTCTCCCATGTCCTACATAAACCAGATGCACAAGGTGGCACATGTGTCCGGAGTTCATTTGCAGTGGCTAGGGCCCTGGTATGCCCGTTCTCACTCTCTTGTCTCTCTCCTTGTTTCTAATAAATAAGTAAATAAAAGTAAATCTTTTAAAAAAAATCACAACAGAAAAAGAGCTTGCTAAATACAATGGTAAACCCATCAGAATTACTTCTGAGTTTCCAGTTGAAACTCTCAGTACACAAATGTATTGTAGTGTTAAATTTCAAATGCTTGAGGAGCATGGCTGCTAGTGCAAAATACTATTCCCATCAAAATTATTCTCCAGAATGGACAGAAAAACAAAAATGTAGCATTATAAAAGCCATTATAAAAGGGGAAAGTGGGGGAGGGAGGCTATTACCATGGGAGATATATACATATATATACATATATATATATTTTTTTTTTTTCGTTTTTTTCGAGGTAGGGTTTCACTCTAGTCCAGGCTGACCTGGAATTCACTCTGTAGTCTCAGGGTGGCCTCGAACTCATGGCAATCCTCCTACCTCTGCCTCCTAAGTGCTGGAACTAAAGGTGTGTACCACCATGCTCCGCTTACTAGTTTGTCTTAGTTTTGATTAATTAGGCATGTGATATATTTTCTGTCTTATCAGTTGAGATGTGAATTCTCTGTGCTGTTGTAAATTTTAAAGCTTATTTTGTTAGTTGAACTTTTTTCTAACAACCTTTTTGTGACCATTTAATAATTCTTCAAAAAAATTTTATTTATTTGAGACATTTATTATTGAGTGACAGAAAGAGAGAGAGAGAGAATGGGTGCACCAGGGGCCTCCAGCCACTGCTAACGACTCCAAATGCTGTGCACCCCCTTGTGCACCTGGCTAACGTGGGTCCTGGGGAATCAAGCCTCAAACCGGGGTCCTTTCACAGGCAAGTGCTTAACCACTAAGCCATCTCTCCAGCCCCCCAAAAAGTTTTTATTGTTGACTTCTGTAATTATACACAATAAACCATGATAATTTCTTCCCCTTCCCTTACTTTCCCCTTTGCAATTCCACTCCCTATCCTATTCCCTCCCCCTCTCAATCTCTTTTATTTTGACGTCATCATCTTTTCCTCATATTACGATGGTCCTGTGTATTTTGTGTCCGGAAGACTGCACTGTAAGCAGTCCTACCCTTTCTTTGGCTCCTACCTTCTTTCTGCCCCCTCTTCTGCAACGGACCGTGAGGCTTGGAAGGTGTGTTAGAGATGTTTCAGTGCTGAGCGCTCCTCTGTCACTTCTTATACTGCGGTGACATCTGAGTCATCCCAAAGTCATTGCCATTTGAAAAGAAGCTTCTCTAACCAAAAGTGAGAGTAGCATTCATATATCGGTATGAACATTAAGAGAAGTTTGGTGAGCCTAATATGTGCGCTTAGCCAGACACCAGCAGGCATTGCACCTGTAGGGCTCATGATCATTCATGAAAGGTTTTCAGTACCAGGCATGTTTTATTCCCTCCCATGGAGCAGGCCTCTGGACCAATTAGAGAGCTATTGGTTTCCCTCATAACAGACATGCCTGTTGCTCCCATTGGCCCATTTGGCCTGGCTGGTCAAACCTAAGGCCTGCTGTGTCTAGTGTTTATCACCACTGATGACTTCTGTCTCCCTCGGGGCTGCGTGCAGCATAGCTTTGTCCAGCTTCCTGTCAGCTGTTCTCCGGGGTGGACATCTTCAGCTCAGCTCCAGTAAGATGTCTCAGCCCAAACATGTGGAGGCTTCAGCCACAAGGTTTTACCACCTAATCCTGGTAGAAAACCAAGAGCTTTGGTAATGCTTTTTTTTTTTTTTTTTTTTAAGCACTGTTTTATATATCATGCAACTTACTATCCCTTGATGGTAGTATTCCAGTCAGCAAACACCACGAGTGTAAATCCTCTCTAAGAAAAGCTCGTGCTTTATCTAGTGGAGCCAGTTTCTTGACATGGAACGGTGATCTTTCATGAGTGTACCTGACTTAGCAACTGTAGCTTATTTCCCGTTTACAGGACATTGTATGACCAAACCAGACTTGATCTTCAAGTTGGAGCGTGGATTATCACCATGGAGTGTAACAGAAGGTTCAGTTCAGAGGCTTCCAGGTAAGTGAATATATGCTAAGGATAGGAGGGCAGTTGGATGAGAACGTGTCAGGAATATAATGTGACGCTCTAGCCTCATAAGCTTTGGAAGATTTCTAGATCAGTGCTTATGGTAGAATGCCTGTCTTCATGAAAACCAAACAGAAGTTTTTCTTGAGGTTGAAAAAGGCAACCCTAGAAAAGGTCAATATTATTGTCACATAGAGGCATCTCGTATTCATGAGACCACCAATAAGTTCAATGTATGTACACAATCCACAGTTTGTAAGCAGTTTGTGTAGAACAGGTCAGGTCTAGAAACACCAGTGAGTATGATCTACATGTGGTTGATTTTTAGCAGGAAATAATGGCTGTAGAAGTATTAACAACTTTGAAGCAAGCCTCAGTTTACTGCCAGGAACATAATAAAGTTTTTCATTTCATAGGAGGTTTAAAAGATGAACAGAAAATCCACAGGAAAAAGCAGTATGAATATAAACACTGCCAGAAATCCTTCTATCAAAAGTCACAACTTACTCAGCCCCAGAGTGATACAAGTATGAGTACGTATCATATCAGCAGGAAGACATATCAACTTTACAACTGTAGGAAACTTTTCCCCTTCAAGTCACAACTCACTCTAAATCACCCAGGTAATAATGCTTTTCCCAGCAAGTCTAAACTCACTCAGCATCAGCAAACTCATAAAATTAAAAATCTGTACGAACGTAATGAACGTAGGAAAGCTACACCCAGCAAGTCAGAACTCGCTGCGCATGATCGAATTCATACAGGTGAGAAGGTTCATGAATGCAGAGAATGTGGGAAAGCTTTTTCCAGAAAGTTTAATCTGATTCAGCATCAGAAAACCCACAGAGGTGAGAAGCCATATGAATGTAGAGAATGTGGTAAAACTTTTTCAAGAAAGTGTCATCTCATCCTGCATCAGAGAACGCACAGCAAGAAGTCATATGAATGCAGTCAGTGTGGTAAAGTTTATTTTACAGAGTCCAAACTCACTGTGCATCAGAGAGTCCATACAGCTGAGAGGCCGTATGAATGTCATCAGTGCGGAAAAACTTATTCCAGGGCCTGTAATCTGACTGTGCATCAGAGAACGCACAGCAAGAAATATGAATGCAATCAGTGTGGTAAAGTTTATTTCACAAAGTCCAAACTCACTGTCCATCAGAGAGTCCATACAGATGAGAGGCCGTATAAATGCACCGAATGTGGGAAAGCTTTCTTCAGAAAGTCACATCTAAATCGGCATCTGAAAATCCGAACCCTTGGGAAGCTGTATGAATGTTATGATTGTCAAAGGGTTTTTCACATCAGAAGTCACTTTAGTGCACATCTGAGAACACATGTAGGCGAGGGACCTTACAGTTGTAATGAATGTGCAAAAGCTTTTCCCAAGTGGTCATCACTCATTGTGCATCAGAGATGCCATACTGGTGAGAAGCCATATGAATGCAGTCAGTGTGGGAAAGCTTATTCCACAAAGTCACAGCTCACTGTGCATCACAGAAGCCACACAGGTGAGAGGCCGTATGGATGTAACGAATGCGGGAAAGCTTTTACCAGCAAGTCACAACTCAGTGAGCACCAGAAAATTCATCAACGCAAGAAGACCTGGAAGTGCAATGAGTGTGGAAAGGCTTTTACTCTCAAGTCACAACTCAAAGTGCATGAGATAACCCACACCGGAAAGAGGAAGCCGCGTGAGTGTAACGAGTGTGGGAAAGCCTTCATCAGCAGGGTGGCACACACTGTGCATAAGAGACTTCACACGGGAGAGAGGCCATACACCTGTAACGAGTGTGGCAAAGCTTGGATCAGCAAGGCACGCCTCAACGTGCATAAGAGAACACACTCAGGGGAGAGGCCGTATGAATGTGATGAATGTGGAAAGTGCTGTGTCACCAAGTCCCGCCTCACTGAGCATCAGAGGATTCATACGGGCGAGAAGCTGTGTGTGTGCAGTGAATGCGGGAAAGCCTTCCTCAGAAAGTCGCATCTCACCCGGCATCAGTTCCTTCACACTGGTGAGAAGCCACCCGAGCGCCAGCAATGTGGGAAAGCCTTCGCTACAAACTCGCAGCTCACTGCGCATCAGAAAACTCACACAGGCGAAAGGACATAGGAATGCAAAAGATGTGCAAAGGACTTTTCCACAAAGGACGTTCTTATTCGGCATCAGGAAACTTATACATGTAACAACAACAACAACAAAAAAAAAAAACAGGAATGTATTGGATTGATAAAACATTTTCCCAACAAGTCACAACTTGCTTTTCATCATAGAGCCTATAGAGTTGAGAAACCGTACACATATGAGGAGTGTGGGAAGGCTTTCTGGAAAAAGCCACTGCTTGTGCATCAGAGCCCTTGTACATGTTAAAGTCGTGAATACAGCTGGGGAAATGGCTTAATGGTTAAGGCACTTGCCTGCAAATCCCATGGACCTAAGTTCAGTTCCCTAAGACCTACGCAAGCCAGATGCACAAGAGGCACATGCGTCTGGAGTTTGTTTGCAGCTCTTGAGGCCCTGGTGTGCCCATTCTCTCTCTCTCTCTCCCTCCTTCTCTATCAAATAAATAAAAAGAACTTTTAAAACAGGTATTAATAATGTTTGCTGGAATTCACAGCTTACTCTGCATCAAAAATACTCATACATGTGACAGTGTTGTATGTATGGTGTAAATGTGGTGAGCCTTTCCCCTTCAGTATTACCCACTATGCATGACATAAGTTATGCAGGTAAGAGCATACAAATGCAATTCATGTGGAAAATCCCCTATAAAATCACATGTCACTGTACATCAGAGAATTCAAAGAGGTGAAATGCCTTGTGAATACGGTTAATGTCTTCCCATAATGTATGGCTCTGCGTGAGATAACTGAATGGTGAGAAGCCATGTAACGCTAACGGATGTGGCAGAGTGTTAGTCCCCAAGTCACAGCTCACAGTGTGACAGATCTGACAGGTGAGAAGTCGTCAGAATGTGGGAAAGCTATCAGAAGTCATACTCATAGAATTTAGAAGTGTATATATATGAAGAATGCAGGGTCCTTTTAATTAAAATCATATATCACTCTACACAAGGTAGCTCATAAATAAGACAGGCATGTTTATTGCTTCTCTATTCACAAGAGCTTGGAAATGGAACCAGCCTAGATGCCCATCCACAGGTGAGTGGATAATAAAGGTGTGGTACATCTACACAATGGAGTTCTATTCAGTGGTAGAGAAAAATGAAATTATGAAATTTGCAGGGATATGGATGGATCTGGAAAGGATTATACTAAGTGAGGTAACCCAGGCCTAGAAAGCCAAATGTTGCATGTTCTCTCTCATATGTGGATCCTAGCTACAAATGTGTGTAATCTGGAACCAAAAATCAGTAGCAGAGGCCCATAAGCTAGAAAAAGGCTATAAGGGAGGGATGTTCTTAAGGGGGTGGTATTGTATATATGAGAATACAGGGAGGGGAAAGGCCTAAGCGAGGTCAAGGGAATTGATTGTATAAAAGAAAGGGGGGGAGGGTCAATCAAAATTCAAGCTATTCTGAATAAGACATATGAAAATTTACTTTCTATAATAATGGCACACCCAGAAGCCATAGATTGTTGCTAGAAAATTTTCAGTGCCAGGGATATCCTTCCAGTGAGTTCTTGGCCAGGGAGATCTGTGTTGCCTTCAAACATTATAGGCTGTTGTCAAGGCCCTTGGTTTCCTGTGAGAAAGAGATGGTAAATGGTATTGCTGAAGACTTCACATGCCTGAGGGGCAGAGTCACAGAAATCAAGCTGGTGCTGAGCAGAAAACCTTCTCCCTGTAGCCCAGCCAACCGAAAGCTGGGAAAAGCTGCACTGTATGCAGTCTTATGGGAGACAGAAGTCATCAGCGGTGAAAACAGTGGACACTGGAAGCCTCAAGTTTGGCCAGACAGGCCAAATGACTGAACGAGTGCAATAGTGGCATGTCTGCTCTGGGGGAAACCAACTGCTCTCTAATTGGACTGAAGGCCCACTCTATGGGAGGGAATACACGCCTGGTACTGAAAATCTAATCAAAACCCTGTGGCAGTAGAGGTCATGAGCCTTAGGGGCACAAAGCCTGCTCTTGTCTGGATAAATGCATATATTACTCTCACCAAATTGCCCTGAAAGCACTACACTTAATGTTCATACTCATATATTAGTGCTCCTCTCACTTCTGGTTAGAGAAGCTTCTCTTTTCAGATGGCAATGACCACTGGGATGACCCAAAAGGCAACATAGTGCTGAGAAGAAGGGACAGAGGAGTGCTCAGCACTGAAGCATCTCACACCCTCCAAGACTCAGGGTCCATTGCAGAAGAGGTGGCAGAAAGAATGTAAGAACCAAAGGAAGGGAACCACTCCATACATACAATTGTCCAGACAGAACTTGGCCTTGATATCTAAGACTTTTCAGTGCCTAGCAATACCTACACAAGACCCTCCTAATAGGAGAATACATTTGATATGATTATGCTATGATGACATCAAATTAAGAGAGATTAATGGAGAGAGGGAGGGGATATGACTGAGAACAGAGTTATGAAGGGGAAAGTGGGGGAGGGGAGGAAAATGCTATGGTTTGTTTTCTGTAAGTACAGAAGTTGTCAATAAACAATACATATAAGTAAAAAAGTCATACTCATAGAATTTAGGAACTTAAAAAGAATGCAGGATCCTCTTAACTTGAAATCATATGTCGCTGTACATAAGGTAGTCATAAGGAAGACTTAAAAGTAAAATCAACTTTTCTTCTGCAACATGAACTCAGTATGTTTGCAATTATGGGAGACCCTCTGAGTAAACCACTCCTAGCTTTGCCACATAGAAAGTCTGCAGGCATGACTGATGGATATACAAATGCAAACTTTGTCTTGTAACTCAGATACTTGTAGTTATCATAAAGTTTTACACCCTCAACTCTAGTATCTTAAAAATACACGTGAGCTGTGCTGGGCGTGGTGGCGCACGCCTTCAATCCCAGCACTCGGGAGGCAGAGGTAGGAGGATTGCTGTGAGTTCGAGGCCACCCTGAGACTCCATAGTGAATTCCAGGTCAGCCTGGGCTAGAGTGAGACCGTACATCGAAAAACAAAAAAACATGTGAGTGATCCAGTCAACACAAAAGTAGAGGAAATTTGCCCCTGTACAACATGTCACGAGACATCACAGTATAAGCGACTTATTTGAGAAGTCTTGCCAAGTCATAGAATCACCATCACTTACACCTGGGGGCACCTTTCCTTTTTTTTTTTTTTTTTTTTTTTGGTTTTCCAATGTAGGGTCTCACTCTAGCTCAGGATGACCTGAAATTAATCTCAGGGTGGCCTCGAACTCATGGTGATCATCCTATCTCTGCTTCCCGAGTGCTGGGATTTTAAAGGCGTGCACCACGACGCCCGGCATGCCATTACTGTCTGTTAGATAACATATCACAGCGGTCACCCACATATGGGGAATTGAACCGGGATCCTTTGGCTTCCCAGGCAAGCCCCTGAACCTCGAAGCCATTTCTCTAGCCCAACATTTTTGTTTTTGAACCCTCTTCCAGCATGTTCCCTGATCCTTGAAAGGGATTATATGTGGGGTCTCATGTCACACTGAGCACTTCACAGTCAATTATTCTCAGTACTTGGATAAGTCTCAGGTCTCCTCAGTCAGTAGTTAGCACTCCCTGCAAACGGAAGGTTCTCTGATCAAACCGAGAACAGCATTAACCTACGGGCATAAGCACAAATATTCAGAGGGCGATTAGGTGGGCATAACACATTGATGTTGCCAAACAACAGTAGCGTTCCATCTAGGGTCTGTGAGCTCCCCAGACAGAGGCTCTTGACTACATTTTCAGTGCGAGGTAAGAATTTCCTCCCCTGGAAAGTGGTTAGTAATCCCCTTCAAGTTATGCCTCTGCCGCCCCAAGAGCACATCAAGCTTGGTGGATGGGTCTGTATAACGCACAGGATCCACTGCCTCGTGAGATGATCAATGATGGCTGTTCACTCCCAATAGCCTGCTTTCGCACCTCCTCACACTATGGTTTCCAGCTTGATTCCGGGTGAATCTCTCAGTGACCTACAACCAGACCATCTGCTGTCTTCAGTAATATTGTCTTACCATCTAATTCTGTTGGGAAACCAAGAGTAGTGGCAATCTCCTATATTCTTTTGGGTGTGTTTGGGGGTCCTCCCTACAAGGTACCCAAAACGTGGCGCTGGAATTTTCCTTTAATAACCACTGGTACTGAAGTTTTCCTTTAATAACGTATGGCATAAGATATGAGCATTGTCTACCAAACAGGATATCTCTGTTCAAACTTGTTTTTATCAAGTAAAATTTTATTTATTTATTTGATAAAGAAAAAGGGGGAGAGAGAGAGAGAGAGAGAACGGGCTCTCCAGGGCCTCCAGCCACTCCAAACCAGCTCCAGATGCATGTGCCCCCTTGTGCATCTGGCTAACGTGGGTCCTGGGGACTCAAACCTGAGTCCTTTGGCCTTGCAGTCTAACGCCTTAACCTCTGAGCCATCCCTCCAGCCCTAAAATTTTTAATTAGCTAACAAAGAAGTAGGTTTCTGACAGTTTCTGAAGCCTGTAATTTTGGTGACGCATTCTCCCAAATTATTTCTCTCTTCCATACTTCCATTATTCTTCTTCTTAAAGCTTCCTACTGCTGGCATTTTGTCCCTCTACTATCATTTCATATGTGTTCTCCTATCCCCGGATCCTCCCCCACCACGACTCCTTTCTAGCTTCCTGAACCCTATGGACTCTCATAGCAGGCTCACCACGCACAGCTCCGGTAGGACCTGCACATATGGGAGCACACGTGGCGTTTTTCCCTGCGCCTGTTTCCACACTTAGTACATTCCCCAGTTCCATCCATTTTCCTGAAAGCTCATGAATTCATTTTTCTTCTTTTTTCAAAAAATATTTTATTTATTTATTGGAGAGAGAGAGAGAGAGAGAGACAGAGGAAGATAGAGAATGGCACACTGGGGCCTCTAGCCACTGCAAACAAACTCCAGCTGCGTGCACCACCTTTTGCATCTGGCTTATGTGGGTACTGGGGAATCGAACCTGGGTCCTTAGGATTTGCAGGCGAGTGCCTCAAGTGCTAAGCCATCTCTCCAGCCCCATTTTTCTTTATAGCTAAATATAATTCCACTATGTATATGTGCCATATCTCCATTAGTGATTCATCAGTAATGGGCTTTCTAGCTGCTGTGAAAAGACCTACACTAAAAATGAAAGCGAGAATGGGTGCACCAGGGTCTCCTGTAAACGAACTCCAGATGCATACCCCCCCTTGTGCATCTGGCTAACGTGGGTCCTGGGGAACCGAGCCTCCAACCGGGGTCCTTTGGCTTCACAGGCACGCACTTAACCACTAAGCCATCTCTCCAGCCCTCCTCTCTCAATTTTAATGAAATTAAAATAAATGAAAATAAAATGCCTCACTTCAGAGAATACCAACGAGATCGCTATACAAGATGCCCATGTCTCATAAAAAGTTGTTGTAAATATATTAATTGTTTTAATAATCCCTGCTCATGTAGGTCTGTGTTCATTCTTACTGTTAGGTAAGCTTTTTTTTTTTTTTTTTTTTTTGAACTTTTTTCGAGGTAGGGCCTCAGTCTAGCCCAGGATGACCTGGAACTCATTCCATAGTCCCAGGCTGACTTCAAACTCCCTCTGCCTCCAGAGTACTGGGATTGAAGGTGTCTGCCACTGCACTCAGGTCATTTGTATTTTGAGACAGGATGCCCCTCTGGCCCAAGCTGACAATCTCAGAGCAGTCCTACGTCACTATCTTGAGCTTTGATTAAAGGCATCAGCTGCCATGTCTAGATTAGGACAAACATTTTTTTTCTTTTTTTTTTGCCAATTTTTATTTTATTTATTTATTTTTCTCAATTTTTATTAACATTTTCCATGATTATAAAAAATATCCCATGGTAATACCCTCCCTCCCCCCACGTTCCCCTTTGAAATTCCATTCTCCATCATATCCCCTGCCCATCTCAATCAGTCTGTTTTTTATTTTGATGTCATGATCTTTTCCTCCTATTGTACTGGTCTTGTGTAGGTAGTGTCAGGCACTATGAGGTCATGGATATCCAGGCTATTTTGTGTATGGGGGGAGGACGTTGTAAGGAGTCCTACCCTTCCTTTGGCTCTTACATTCTTTCCGCCACCTCTTCCACATTAGACCCTGAGCCTGGGAAGGTGTGATCGAGATGTTACTCAGTACTGCAGTCACTTCTTTCCAGCACTATGATACCTTCTGAGTCATCCCAAGGTCACTGCCATCTGAAAAGAAAAGATTCTCTACCAAAATGAGAGTAGCGTTAATATATGGGTATAAATATAAATATTAAGAGAAGTGCTTACTGGGCAGTTTGATAAGCATAGTATATACATTTTTCCAGACATCAGCAGATGTTACACCCCTAGGGCTCATGACTACCCCTGTTTTAAGTTTTCAGTATCAGGGATGTATTCCTCCCCCCCCCGCCATGGAGCGGGCCTCCAGTCCAATTGGATGGCAGTTGGTTTCCACCATGACAGACGTGCCACTATTACACCCGTTGGCTCACTTGGCCTGGCTGGCCAAATATAAGGCTTGCAGTGTCCACTGTTGAGTATCTTCACTGGTGATTTCTCTTTCTCAGGACAAACATTTTTATTAATAGACAACGTCAACCCATCTCTTTCTGCAGACCTCATCTGGGTTATAAGCTCCTCTTGCCTTATTTTTAAAAATAGGTATTTATTCCCATGTACATGTAGTGTGTTCATGTAAAAATATAGAATACTTTACCATTTATTATTATTATTTATTAATGCCATTCTTGTGCAAGGGCCATTCTAATCTTTTTGCTATAATTTCGCTTTGTGTTGTTTGTTTTTCTTTTATGGTTTCAATTCTGGTGTATGTGGTGCTGAAGCGGGCACTCCTCTTGCTTCATCTTTCAGAGTAAACCTGTGAATCAGCAGTCAGGTCCTCGCCTTACTCTTCATGCAGAACAGTAAAGCGTAGGAAGATCCCTCACAGCCCAGCAGGTGGCTTTGCTAACATCTGAGCACAGGGGTGCAGATGGAAGGTGGCAAATGGGCCCTCAGGTCATACTGTCCATTCCATGGCCAGGATAAGCATGCTGTTTTTGGTTGTTGTTGTTTATTTTTATTTATTTATTTGAGAGTGACAGAGAGAGAGAGAGAATAGGCGCGCCAGGGCCTCTGGCCACTGCAAACGAACTCCAGACGCGTGCGGCCCCCTTGTGCATCTGGCTTACCTGGGTCCTGGGGAATCGAGCCTCGAACCGGGGTCCTTAGGCTTCACAGGCAAGTGCTTAACCGCTAAGCCATCTCTCCAGCTGGGATAAGCATGCTTTTACATTTAACTATAGATTGGCTTACCTCTAAAGGCATTTGGAAGTTGTGCTTACAATTTGAGCTGTTTTAGGGGATTGCAACAGGAAATTAGAAAAGGAGGAATTTGTCATAATTTTCCCATTTATAAATAAGATATATACATTATATGTATATGGGTTGCAGTCAGGTTCACATTGCTGGCACAGAACACCCAACCAAAAACAGCTTGTGGGAAAATAAAGGTGTATTTTGGCTTACAGACTCGAGGGGAAGCTTCATGATGGCAGGGGGAGACGACGGCATGAGCAGAGGGTGAACATCACCTCCTGGTCAACAGTAGGGCAATAGCAACAAGAGAGTATCAAACACCGGCAGGAGAAAGTGGCTGTAACACCCATAAGCCCGCCCCCAACAATACACTGCCTCCAGGAGACTTTAATTCCCAATTGACATCAGCTAAGGACCTAGCATTCAGAACACCAAAGTTTACGGGGGACACCTGAGTCAAAATACCACAATATATGTGTGTGTGTATCTATTGTAAAATAACAGCATTGAAGAACTTTATTTAAAAATATATATATATGTTTTATTTTACTTATTTGCAATTAGAGAGAGAGACAGAGAGAGATAATGGGCATGCAAGAGCCTCCTGCCACTGCAAACAAACTCCAGATACATACACCACTTTGTGCATTTGTGTGTACTTTTTTTTTTTAATTTTAGTTTGATTTTTCGAAGTAGGGTCTCACTCTAGCTCAGGCTGACCTGGAATTCACTATGGAGTGTCAGGATACTTTGTGCATTTGGTTTTATATGTATGGGTAACTGGGGATTTGAACTCAGGCAGGCTTTGCAAGCCATTGCCTTTAAGCGCCGAGCCATCTCCCCCAGCCTTGTTTAAATTAGGAGCATCTTATAAGGCCCAGGTTAGATCCCTTGGCCTAGGCTGTGTCTTCAGCATCCTCCCACCAGGATCTTCCTGCCGCGAGCTGTCAGTCAGGGCCCGAGTGGGGCGGGGCTTGGGGCGCTGTCCAATGGGACGCGCCGCACGCGGGGGCGCCCTGCCGCGAGTTGTCAGTCAGTGCCCGAGTGGGGCGGGGCTTGGGGCGCCGTCCAATGGGACGCGCCGTGCGGGCGGCGCGTGCGCAGTGCCGAGCCTTTGTCTCCGAGCGTGCGCGCCGTACCTGTCGGCCGCCGGGGACGTGCCCGGCGCAGCGGCTTCTCGTGTGCATTTGGGGGTCCTCGGGTGGGTGGGTGGGTGGGGTGGGGTGGTCGGTGTCCCAGACTCCGTGGCCTGCCCCACTGTGCTGCCGGCTAAGGCGACGCGGAAATGGTGAGCGCGGCGTCGCGATCCCGGGCAGGTAGTCGGTGCAGCCGCGGTGGGGACGGAAGTCACCGTCTTCCGTTCCGGGGTCCCTCCCCCTGCACCCCCGCCCCCGCCCCAGACTTCGAGGGGGGGGGGTCCCCCGCCGTGCGCTCGTGCATCCTGCCGGGCAGGGGGAGGGATGCGATCTCGGCACGGCTGCTTTCCAAACCCGGTGCATGCTGCGGGCCTCTGAGTCCAGCCACTGTCACCTCCCTGGCTGCACCACGCATGTGCCCAGGACCGTGGTGGGGCCTGCGGGTGGCCGGGTTTGCAGCCGCCGCCGCCGCCGCCGCCGCGCAGCTCCCGAGCTGGCCTTGCGGTGTGCTCCGGGATAGGATGTGCAGGGTCACACGACCGTGCACGTGAATCGGGGGATTATGGAGGGGGGGGGGTTACATGGGGGTATGGAGCAGTTGGCCGACATTTGTTAGCCTGTTGGATTTGGGTGGGTCACCCTTATGTAACACCCTCGTGTTTTAATATTTTATTTTGTTGGATTATTATATATATAATGTCAATATTTTACTTGCAAAGAGAGAGAGATTAAAAGGAGACAGAGAATGGGCGCGCCAGGGCCTCCAGGAACTCCAGACGCGTGTGCCCCTTAGTGCATCTGGCTTACATGGGTCCTGGGGGATCGAACCTGGGTCCTTAGGCTTTGCAGGCAGCCGCCTTGACCATTAAGCCATCTGTCCAGCCCCACCCTGGTTTTTTTTCTTTTTTTTTCCTCCACGCATACCGTCCTGTCTGTCCCTTAGGGACTCAGTGCTGCCGAGGGTCGTGATGACACCACCCCTCCAGAGTTCTCCCTGAGCCTCTGTTCCCGTATATCTAGTTGTCTGTTGATCATTACTTTCTCTTCATCTGGATCCCTGTGTTTATCTGACTGTGGAAATCCAGGTGTGTGAGCAGGATCCCCTCTCCCCTTTGTCCCTGTAGTCATTGGTTTTTTTTTTTTTTTTTTTTTTTTTTTTTAGTGTATCTGGGTCTCTTCTAACCACCTCTTCCCCAGAATGAATTTCCTTGAGGACCCCACGTCGCTAAGCCGTGGATTGGAATCCAAAAGCCATGCACTTCCTTAGTGGGCGACTTTATTCAGGGGACTCAACTTTGACCAGCCAGGCATTTGTGGGGTGCTAAATACGTCTCTTCCACTAGAGCCCCTAGAGCACAAGGCGGGTTCTGGAAAGTCAGATATTCGCAGAGGGAATGAGGATTAGAGGCAGGTGTGTGGAGATCATGTGAGACACAGGGCCTCAGGTGGTAAGATCCGTAGGCCACAGTTCGACCTCAAGGCCAGGCACTGGGGTTTAAGGCTAGGTTCAGCTGGTTTGGGATGTGATTCTGAAGCACTCGAGCTAGGGAGGCAAGGCAGGGGCAGTCTCTTCACTCTCCTTCCCCATGCACGAGCTAAAACTCGTGGCCTTCATGGCTTTCCCTGGGGACAGGGCTGCTGCTGGTGTTGATTCTTTTCGCTGAGTCCCACAGGTCAGAGGGGAAGACTTAGATCCTCAGAGGCGGAGGAATGGGGCCAGGACCCCAATCCTATGCAGGGGACCCATGAGATGTCCCCTTACCCCCCTTCTCTGGGTATTCCCGTATATTTTTCCCTCCATCCTTTTCCTGGTTTCCTTTCCTTTCATTGCTTTTTTTTTTTTTAATTTTAGTCAATGTCTTATTCTGTAGTCAAGATGAACCACTCACACTGTAGCCCAGGCTTTCCTCAAGCTTATAGCAGTCCTCTGACCTTTGCCTCCTAAGTACTGAGATGTGTACACACCAACCTCCAGCTACCTGGTCCTTTCACTCATCATATCTGTGGCCATCTTTCTGTTTTTAAAATTTTTTTTTTTGATATTTATTTATTTGAGAGAGAGAGAGGGAAAGAGAGAATGAGTGTTCCGGGGCCTCCAGCCACTGCAGACGAACTCCAAATGCATGCGCCCCCTTGTGCATCTGGCTTATGTGGGTCCTGGGGAATCGAACCATGGTTCTTTGGCTTCGCAGGCAAGCGCCTTAAACACTAAGACATCTCTCCAGCCCGTGTCCATCTTTCTGTCCTCTGTGGTGGTATAGCCGGAAGACAAGGAGAATCAGTGTGGAGACACTTTGGCTGGCTGAGGCCCCGTCCAGGTGGATGGTTAACACCGCAGGCTGGATACTAGGTGTAGCTGTGCCCCAGGGTCGTACCCCTTCCTCCCTTCCTCCCTTCCTCCCTTCCTCCCTCCCTCCCTCCCTCCTCCTCTGTCTGGATGTGTCTCCATCAGTTCGCTGTTAAGGTGAAACAGGGGAGGGACCCAAGCCCTGACTTCAGTGTCAATTTCAAACAAGCAGTGTGTATGTAGATTTGTAACCCCAGCCACTCCGGAGTCTGTGGCCAGAGACAGGACCACTAGCTCCAGACCGGCCTTGTCTAGAGATAATTGTAGGTAAAACTGGGTATCTAGAGAAAGTCGGTCTCAAATTAGCAAGAACCAATGGTGGGCAGGTGCCTGGCGTGGCCTGTGTCTTAAGTTCATGCGCAGTCACCCCTCCGTGGCAGCTCAGAGAAGCCGTTTCCTGCCGTCACTCAGTTCTCTTTCTTCTTGAGGACGGGACAGTCTTGCTGTTCGTTGGCCAGTGTGGTAGAAGTATAGAATGCCAAGAATAAGATTGTTGTGGGGAGACCAGGGGTGCTTTAAAGTCCACCAGCCCCCCCCCCTGGGACCCTGGAACCCAAGAGAACAGTGGGGTACGGAGCTTTGCTTGCTGTGCAGCAAGGGAAGCTGATACTGGGGGACTTGGCAGGCGAACCCCACATTGCCTGCCACCGTGGGACAAGCAGGTCGGTGGTTTGATGATCACATGTTCCAGAAGGCTGTGTCTTCAGTAAGCCCATGTTCTGAAAAGGGCGGGAGGGGCATGACTTGCTGGGGGTCCCTAGTCCTCAGGAGGGCTGGGGGTCTACAGAAGAGGGGATCTCTGAGGAAGACAGGCCTAAAATAGGTGTGAAGGAAGAAGTCATGGTGTGAGGGAGGAAGTGAGAGGCTAGCCTTGGACACCGGGGACCAAGGGCTGGAGGCCGGTGTGTAAGGGAGGAGACTGCTCCAGACAGGGTTTGATTTATTGAGAGAGCGTGCAGGGGCCTCAGGCATGGGGTGATGTTGTGAAGGAGGCATTGGAGGTCTGACGTTTGAGGCTGGATTCAGGATGGAGGGAGGCTTAGGGAGGTCTGAAGTGTGACGTCATGGCCTGTGGAGTGGGTAATAGAAATGGGGAAAATTCAGAGGACATGGGAAGGACATCGAACCAGAGTCTGTGGACTGTCTCTTGTGAGCTGAAAGTCTAACGTCACAGGGCAGTCTGCTCCGCTTGCTATGACAGTTACCTGCGTACAGAGAACGTCCCTTCTCTACACACTTCAAATAATAATAATGTTACCCTCGCGACGATTTATGCCTAACGCCTAAGCACATGGGACCTTCAGGTGTGCCGTTACTAATTGTACCAATGGAAACCTGCAGCTTTCTAGAATCTCCCAGGAAATATTACTGAAGTTGGGATCAAGGGAGGGCACTTTATGCCCCAGCATCTAGACATGGTGGGTTTGTGCGTGGCTTCCCTAAGCCACATGAGGGAAATGGCAGCGCCACGTGACCATGGGACACTTTCCTCTGGCTCCCCACGGCCTGGCTCACTTGGCCCCTGGATTCCCCCTGTTTTTCCTGAACCTTCCTGCAGCCCCTCATTGCAGCCATCCCGGGGAGGCACAGCCACAGCTGAAGGTCACAGGCCACCTGAGACGGTTTGTGTGCGCTTCTGGGTTTGTGTCCTAGGCTGTTTACCTCTGAACCTATATCCTCCATCTCTGAATCTCTCTGACAACGCTCTCTCTTTTTAATTTTTTTTTTTTTTTTTTTTTTTTTTGGTTTTTCTCACTATAGCGCAGGCTGACCTGGAATTCACTATGGAGTCTCAGGGTGGCCTCGAACTCACAGCGATCCTCCTCCCTCTGCCTCCCGAGTGCTGGGATTAAAGGTGTGCGCCACCACGCCCAGCAGACTCTCTTTTGACTGCCCTCATCCAGGCATGTGAATGGGACTCCACATTGTCCTGTCACTAGTCCATCTGTCTGGCACTCCCCTGGGCTCAAAGAGCCTCTCTTCAGTCTCTGGGACCACTAGGTCACGGGCTGGAGTCAGGAATTCTCTGATGAGGCATTTTTTCCTCCCTGAGCCACTTACGTATGTGTCTGTGTTACGTGGGTGTGAGAAGCAACCTTGTCCAGCTGGGATGGTTAACTCAGGATGCAGGATTCCAGGAGCAGCTGGGAGCACATGGTTCTGCCCTTTCCCTCTGCTGCTGCCTATCGCCGTAAGTCCTCAGTGCCCTGTTAAGGTGCAGAGGGGAAAGGGGCCTATCCCTTGGTTCAAATCTCCCCTCAAACGCAGGTAGTGAAGGCTTGTGTTCCTAGCTAATGGGAAGGCTTAAGAAGAAGGAAACATGCAAAGTTTAGAGTATCCTGTGGAACAGAAATTCTTGTAGATAAAGCTGGGCAACTTAGATCTTGTCTCAAAAAACCTAAGGGCTACAGTTTAAAGGCAGAGCACTTGCCTGGCGATCACAGGCTCTGGGTTCCATTCCAAGTCACCTTCTGTCTGTGGGACATCAGAAATATGAATCACTACTCTTTTTTATTTTATTTATTTATTTTTGGTTGTTGTTGTTTTGAAGTAGGGTCTCACTCATTCTAGGCTGACCTGGAATTCACTGTGAAGTCTTAGGGTGGCCTTGAACTCACAGCGATGCTCCTACCCAAGTGCTGGGGTTAAAGGCATGCGCCACCACACGCGGCTGAATCTCCACTCTTAAGACTCAGTGTGTGCTGAGCAATGGGATGGATTCACCCCCTACCTGTCAGGGTATGGATGGCACACACCAAGGCGAGTGTCAGGAGTTTCCTTGGAGATGAGCTGTGTTTGGTCGTCGCTCTGTAGGATTATGGCAGTGTGTCCTGCACAGTCCCCTGTCCTGCCCCTCTTAGATGATCAGTGATGCTGCCTCTTGCTGAGTGTGGAATGCTGAGGGCTGGCATGGATATCTCCCGAGGAACACGACCCACTCTTCCCTGGAACACTGCATTGGCCATTTGTTGTCCTGGTGCCCTGGGATGAAATGTGAGCCAACCTCACTGGGTGTTTCTGGGTCCATGGAGCCTCACGATTGGCCTAAGAGAAGCCCGAGGCTAGGAACCGTGGAGTGCTCTCATACAAGGTCCTGCTTCTAGGACTCGCTAGGAACGTGGAGAGGGAGAGCCCTTGGCCCTGATCAGTCAGTCAGCCACGCAGGAGAAGAAAGGGCAAGAGAAAAGATTCTGTGGAGGCACGGTGCCGTGCCCCTTACACCTGAGCACTGGGCCAGTGAGGTTGTTCCTGGGAGCCTGAAGTCAGGTCAGGCCGCATAGTACCAGCCTGACCTGCATGGCCAGACCAAGTCGCCACCCTCCCCGTGAAAGGCCTGCGAAGGGCATGGGAGGACGTGGGTGATGTCAGCGCTTGGCAGGCTGAGGTAGGAGGGTTGTTAGTTTGAGGCCAGCCTGTGCTACATGTAAGATGTCATGGAAGGGCAGAAAAAGTGAAGAGAGAGAGGAAAAAGCCAAAGAAAGGGAATGAGGTAGTGGGAGGGGGAAAGGGTGGGGGTCACTGACTTAATGAGCAGCTCACGTTTCTCATGCCAGTGCTTGGCAGGAAGACTGCTGTGATCGCAATCCCATCTGGGCTGTATTGTGAGATACTGTGTCAGAACAAATAGGAGGGTGCTGGAGAGATGGCGCTTGCGTCCAAGTTCAAAGGACCCAGGTTCGATTCCCCAGTATCCACATAAAGCCAGATGCACAAGGCGGTGTATGTGTCTGGAGTTTGTCTGCAATGGCTAGAGGTTCTGATGCACTTATTTCTCTCTCTCTCTCTCTCAAATAAATTAAAATATTTTTTTAAATCTGTAATAAAGCCGGGCGTGGTGGCGCACACCTTTAATCCCAGCACTCGGGAGACAGAGGTAGGAGGATCGCTGTGATTTCGAGGCCACTCTGAGACTACATAGTGAATTCCAGGTCAGCCTGAGCTAGAGTGAGACCCTACCTCGAAAAACCAAAATAAATAAATAAATAAATAAATAAATAAATAAATAAATAAAATCTGTAATAAAAAAATAAATGGAAGTAGGGGAGGGACTCCAAGAGGAGAGACGGATTGAATGATTGAGTTTGAGTCCCACATCATAGCACTGAAACCCCAAGGGAAGAGAGAAGGTGTGGATCATTCCAAAGATGTAAGGTGATGGAAATGAACCGTAGAGACATTTAAAATTCAGCACTTGCTAAGGTGTCTATTTGCAGCATGTATGGGTGGATCAAGAGTAGGTGATGGAAATGAACCGTAGAGACATTTAAAATTCAGCACTTGCCTAGGTGTCTATTTGCAGCATGTATGGAAAGAGTAGGGTGATCAGTAGGTGGGTGACAGGCAATTTGGGGGACAGTGACACTCTTCTACTTACTACTGGGATGCCAGAGCCGTAACATACTTGCCAAAAGCTCCCACCGTGTGCACAGAGAAGAGTGACCCCTGATGTAAAGTGTGGGCCTAGTGGACATTACGTGCTTGGCCATCATAGGCCACACCGTCGTCAAACGTAGCATATGGGTTCATGATTATAATAAGTAACTGACTACACGTGAAAACCCTAGGAAGAAGGAAGTATGAGCATACAGAAAGATCTGTATTATGTCCTCAGCTTCTATATGGAGTAAGATTGCTCTGGAAAGTAACGCCTAATGAACTAGGTCAGTGGCATGGCAGTATTTCCCCCGAAATTCTTTTAAGAAAGGAATGCTCGCCGGGGCCATGACGCTTTTTACAGTTTCCAGCACGTCTCAGGATACTTGCAGGACCAGCCACAACCATTGAGAGAGGGAGGGAGAAAGGCAGAGAAAGAGAGAATGGGTATGCCAGGGCCTCCAGCCACTGCAAACGAACTCCAGACTCATGTGCTCCTTGTGCATCTGGCTAACGTGGGTCCTGGAAAATTGAACCTGGGCCCTTTGGCTTTGCAGCTGAGTGACTTATCCACAAAGTCATCCCTCCAGGCCTGCTTTGCTTTTAAAAATGAAAACTTGAACTTAAGTCGGGCATGGTGGTGCACGCTTCTAATCCCCAGCACTCAGGAGGCAGAGGTAGGAGGATCGCCATGAGTTCGAGGCCACCCTGAGACGACATAGTGAATTCCAGGTCAGCCTAGACCAGAGTGAAACCCTACCTTGAAAAGCCAACAAAGTGAAATTGATTTTTGATATATGATTTTTTTTTCTGATCACTTTCAACTACGTTGCTTTTAATCTTTTAAAAATTTTAATTTTATTTATTTGGGAGAAAGAAAGGCAGATAGAGAATGGGCACACCAGGGTCCCCCACCACTGCAAACGAACTCCAGACTCATGTGCTCCTTGTGCATCTGGCTAACGTGGGTCCTGGAAAATTGAACCTGGGCCCTTTGGCTTTGCAGCTGAGTGACTTATCCACAAAGTCATCCCTCCAGGCCTGCTTTGCTTTTAAAAATGAAAACTTGAACTTAAGTCGGGCATGGTGGTGCACGCTTCTAATCCCCAGCACTTGGGAGGCAGAGGTAGGAGGATTGCCATGAGTTCGTGACCACCCTGAGACTACATAGTTAATTCCAGGTCAGCCTAGACCAGAGTGAAACCCTACCTTGAAAAGCCAACAAAGTGAAATTGATTTTTGATATATGATTTTTTTTTCTGATCACTTTCAACTACGTTGCTTTTAATCTTTTAAAAATTTTAATTTTATTTATTTGGGAGAAAGAAAGGCAGATAGAGAATGGGCACACCAGGGTCCCCCACCACTGCAAACGGAACTCCAGACTCATGTGCTCCTTGTGCATCTGGCTAACGTGGGTCCTGGGGAATTGAACCTGGGTCCTTTGGCTTTGCAGCTGAGTGACTTATCCACAAAGTCATCCCTCCAGGCCTGCTTTGCTTTTAAAAATGAAAACTTGAACTTAAGTCGGGCATGGTGGTGCACGCTTCTAATCCCCAGCACTCAGGAGGCAGAGGTAGGAGGATCGCCATGAGTTCGAGGCCACCCTGAGACGACATAGTGAATTCCAGGTCAGCTTAGGCTAGAGTGAGACCCTATCTGGAAAAAAAAAAAAAGAATTCATAAAACAGGTGGGACAAGAATGCCAGGTTGCTATTGTTTGAGGATGAAAGGGCTCCAGCCAGACGGGGACAGTACTGTGAGGGACAGGAGTGAGAGAGAAGTACAATGTCACATGTGTGTGACGGTTCAGCTCTTGTCTCAACTTGATCAGATCAGGAGTCAAGTAAGACGTGTGCTCTGGGTAGGTCTGCGAGGGCATTTCTGGGAAGGGTGAAGCGACTCACGAAGACCCTCCCTCAGGGCAGCCAGCATCTCAGGTGACAGGACAACGGGCTGTCCACAGAGGAGCACCAACACGCACTGTACACGGGATTGCTGGGACAACACAGGGCCTTTGGGCTGGCTGCCTGTAGTACCTGCATCTACCCTGTTGTTGCAGTGCTTGATAGCTGTACCAGCATCCTCAGTCATCCAGCATGGACTGAAGAACAGCAGTTTCCAAGGAGTCCTCTAGGCCTCCAGGGCCAGATTGGGACTGCTGGTGCATGTAGCCTCGTGGTGTGAAAAGCCAGAGTTCTCAAGACTGCCCAGCTAGTACCTTGTAAGCCAATCTGATAAAATTAAAATCTTTATGTACTTATTTGAGAGAGGGAGGGAGAAAGGCAGAGAAAGAGAGAATGGGTATGCCAGGGCCTCCAGCCACTGCAAACGAACTCCAGACATGTGTACCACCTTGTGCATCTGGCTAAGATGTAGTCTGCTTCCCAGAGTGTTTAACATGCTTTTGGGGTTTCACTCACACATTGTAACTTGTTATCTGTTAAGGTGACCTCTGGTTTCCCATCTTCTGTAATCTTTTCCCTGTGCCATTTAAATTAACCAACTGGTGTTGATTGTAAGGCTGGTCTCTCCCAATTTGTGACCCTGTGTCTCTAATACTCACAACACCATACTTTTGAGGACATGTGTGCATGTGCTGGAGTGAATGGAGACAACAACACAATTGTAAAGCTCGTCTTAGGTATCGTGGTGGTTTGAATTAGGTTTCCCCACCCTAGACTCGTGTTTGTTTATTTTTAAATATATTTTATTTATTTATTTGAGAGAGAGAGGCAGAGAGAGGGAGAGAATGGGTGCACCAGGGCCTCCAGCCACTTCAAACAAAACTCCAGACACATGCGCCCCCTGTGCATCTGGCTGACGTGGGTCCTGGAAAATTGAACCTGGGCCCTTTGGCTTTGCAGGCAAGTGCCTTTAACCACTAAGCCCTCTTCTCCAGCCCTAGACTAGTGTTTGTTTTTTTTTTTAAATTTTTGTTTATTTTTATTTATTTATTTGAGAGTGACAGGCAGAGAGAGAGAGAGAGACAGAGAGAGAATGGGCGTGCCAGGGCTTCCAGCCACTGCAAACGAACTCCAGACTTGTGCACCCCCTTGTGCATCTGGCTAACGTGGGTCCTGGGGAATCAAGCCTCGAACCGGGGTCCTTCGGCTTCACAGGCAAGCGCTTAACCACTAAGCCATCTCTCCAGCCCTCGACTCGTGTTTTGAATGCTCGGTTTCTAGCAGATGGCAGTTTGGGAGGTGAAGCCTTGCTAGAAGACGTGTGTTTTTGAGGACAGGCTTAGAAGTGATATAGTGAGCTCCGCCATGCTGGAGTGGGCTCACTCTCCTGGTGCTGTTGTCCACCTGATGTTGACGATAAGGTGATGTCCAGTCTGTGGCCTACCACCTTTTTCATGAGACCATGAAGCTTCTATTCAGGATTTTAAGCCAAAATACACCCTTTCCTCCCACAAGCTCCTTGGGTTGGGTGCTTTACCCTGGCAACAAGAAGGTAACGACAACAGGAAATTGCTACCTGAGGAGGGGGCCATTGCTGCTAGCAAGGTGACTGTGTGGCTTTTGGCTTTTTGGAACTGATTTGTGGGAGGAATGTGTGGAAGGATTTGAAATTTTGTCCTGAGAGAGGCCTTTCAGTGCTGTGAGCGCAGGGTTTGATAAGGTTATTCTGTCAGAGCTGAAAGACCTGAATGTAGAAAGAACTGTGGAATGTGGTGGTTGGCTTATGAGAGGAAGAAAAAGCTTTGTCTGGATTGGGCTAGAGACGGTTGGTGTCAGCAGCTAGCTGTGCTGTCCCTGTGTCCTGAAAACTTGCACCCTGTTGCTTTGCCTAGAAATGGACTGCTGTGAACCAGAGGGCATGGGACAGAAAAATGAAAGCTTGCTGGAAACAGTGACCGCATCGCATTTTACATCGCAGGTGCTTATCAGTTTATTTATTTATTTATTTTATTATTATTATTTTTGAGGTAGGCTTTCACTCTAGCTCAGGCTGACCTGGAATTCACTATGTAGTCTCAGGGTGGCCTCGAACTCATGTCGATCCTCCTACCTCTGCCTCCCGAGTGCTGGGATTAAAGGCGTGCGCCACCATGCCTGGCTTTGATGTTTTTTTTAATATTTTATTTATTTATTTGAGAGATAGAGAGAATGGGCACGCCAGGGCCTCCAGCCACTGCAGACAAACTCCAGACGCGTGCGCACCCTTGTGCATCTGGCTAAAGTGGGTCCTGGGGAATCAAACCAGGATCCTTAGGCTTCGCAGGCAAATGCCTTAACCGCTAAGCCATCCCCCCAGCCCGGTGGTTGTCAGTTCATGGGGGCTGGGGGTCAACTGTGGTGGCTTGAATTTAGTCGTCTCCCTAAACTCAAGCGTTCTGAATGCTTGGTTCCCACCTGGTGGCAGTTTGGAGGTGAACCTTGTTGCAGAAGGCGTGTTGTTGGGGGCAGGATCAAGGGTGATAGAACCAGCTCCCCCCTTGCCTGACCCTTGCGCACCACCCTGCCGCTCCATGTGGCTGTTGGAGAGGAGGTGATTCCCAAGCCTCCGTTCATGCCATGTTTTCCTGTACCACCGTGAATTTCCCCCTCAGGACTGTACAAGTCTTTTCCTCCCACAAGCTGCTTCAGTGTGGGTGTTTTTGGCCAGCAGTGAGAAGGTAACCACAACACTAGTGTGTATATTGTTCACTCCATGTTCTTCACCACACTGACCAACCATTCGTGATTCCAGAGAAACAGAATTGTAAGGGTGACTTTCCCGAGAGGGCTCAGTGTTAACTTCAGCTAGTTGTCCCCCCTAATTCTCCCAAAGGACTCTTCTGGTAACATGAGGAGCACTGATACTCCATGCTGTGAAGTTTTTAAAGAACCGTGTGTGTGTGTGTGATGATCCTCATTCACCTCTTAGGAGGAGCGAGAAACTTAGTTACTTTGTACTTAAAACTTTAGAACATTAAAAGTAAGACCTATAATGATACTGGTAGGTTGCTTCTAGACTCTCTGGAAGAAGTTTATAGCAAAATGTTCATGCTCAAGCAATAAGATTTTTTTGTTGTTGTTTTCTGACATTAGGGTCTTACTCTAGCCCAGGATGACCTGGAATCATTATATAGTCTCAGGGTGACCTAGAACTCAGGGCGATCCTCCTACCTCTGCCTCCCGAGTGCTGGGATTAAAGGTGTGCACTGCCACACCCAGCCTCAGCAATAAGATTTTCGAGATCCATGTTTGCATAGAAAATCCAAAGATAAACCAGGCGTGGGATGCACGCCTTTAATCCCAGCACTCGGGAGGCAGAGGTAGGAGGATCGCCCTGAGTTCGAGGCCATCCTGAGAATACCCAGTGAATTCCCCCTTTCTCTCTCTCAAATAAAAATGAAATAATTATATAAAAAAACTTCTAAAAAGCTGGGCGTGGTGGCGCACGCCTTTAATCCCAGCACTCGGGAGGCAGAGGTAGGAGGATCACCATGAGTTCGAGGCCATCCTGAGAATACCCAGTGAATTCCCCCTTTCTCTCTCTCAAATAAAAATGAAATAATTATATAAAAAAACTTCTAAAAAGCTGGGCGTGGTGGCACATGCCTTTAATCCCAGCACTCGGGAGGCAGAGGTAGGAGGATTGCGGTGAGTTCGAGGTCACCCTGAGACTCCATAGTGAATTCCAGGTCAGCCTGGGCTAGAGTGAAACCCTACCTCGAAAAACCAAGAAAAAAACTTCTAATCATTTTTTTTTTTTAAATCACCACAGAAAGGTTTAGGTAAGATATTTGTCTTGTTCTTTTCTACTGTGATAAAATACACAGATGAGCTGTACTCTGTGTGAGTCGCTGCTCAGGCAGACTTGAAAGAGTGAACCGCTGTTTACTGTTCCCCTTCGTGTGGTCCTTGTTTGAAGAGAACTCTCTCGTCACAGGAGTTGGTGTCCTTTGAGGACGTGGCCGTGGACTTCACCTGGCAGGAGTGGCAGCACCTGGACGTGGCTCAGCGCGCCCTGTACCGGGAGGTGATGCTGGACAACTACAACAGCCTTCTGCACTTGGGTGAGCCCAACTCCCCTGAAACGCCGAGCAGCAGTTCCTTTCCATTTGGCTCATGAGCATGGAGGTCGTTGCTAACCCTTAATACTATGTCGCTATTGCCCTCTTCAGCCGATGCGGCTAAGGGGATGCGTAATGTAGAACAGTGTGGCTGCAGTACCCGTACGCGTCATGACCAGAGTCGGTCAGCTCAGGTAGTGCTTGTCGGGGGGACATAGACGTTCCCGTGGCAAACCTGAGGTGCTAATTTAATTGTCAAGTGCGTGCTCGGTTACTGCGGCCCTATGGAGCCCAAGAAGTCCTTCCTTCACCACACACCCACTTCATCCCGCCCATCCCCTCCCCATGCCTTTTTCATCTGCTCTTCCCACATTCTACTTACCTGCTTTATTGTTTTATTCTCTCCTTTCATTAAGTCAACTTGATCTTGTAATTAGAATGGGAATATTCTTGTTTCAGTGCCTGGCATATTTCATTTATGACCTGTGACTGATCTGGTGAGAAGTGAGGAAACATCTATTCACTGCAGTCATCTCAACGGAAAACAGTCAATTCCAGCTCGATGAGTGAATGAGTCTATTGGGAATTACATAGAGAAATAGGGCTAATGTAAAGATCTGTGGGCTGGAGAGAAGGCTCAGCGGTTAAGGCGCATGCCTGTGAAGCCTAAGGACTCAGGTTCGATTTTCCAGGTCCTTCATAAGGCATATGCACATGGTGGCACATGCATCTGGAGTTCATCTGCAGTGGCTGGAGGTCCTGCCATGCCCATTCTTTCTCTCTCTCCCTCTTGTCTCTAATAAATAAATAAATAAAATAAAATCTTTTTAAAAAAAAATACGCTCTGAAGAAATAAATCAAAACTCTTCCCAGTGTTGATCTCTTTTTAAAAAATATTTTATTTATTTATTGTGTGTGTGTGTGTGTGTGAGAGAGAGAGAGAGAGAGAGAGAGAGAATGGGCAGAGAGAGAGAGAGAGAGAATGGGCATGCCAGGGCCTCCAGCCACTGCAAATGAACTCCAGACACATGCACCTCCTTGTACATTTAGCCTCCATGGGTTCTGGGGAATTGAACCTGGGTTCTTATGCTTTGCATCCAAGTGCCTTAACCACTAAGCCATCTGTCCATCCCAGTTTTTTTTTTTTTTAATCTCTTAACTACATATTTCCAATTTGAATATCAAGTGAGGAGTTTATGGCCGTCTGGTTGGGGAATGTGGGTAGTGATTACGCTTATCAAAGACCTGGTTAACTGCTGCTTAGTTCTTAATTCTGTCGATCACTGCAGTGGGAGACACCTTGTGCGTCAGTAGAGCTGTTTCGCTTTAAGATTGTATATTGCCTTCCAGTCCTGTTCATGCGTCTCTCTCTCTCTCTCTCTATCTCTCTCTGTCTGTCTGTCTTTTTGGAGGTAGTGTCTTGCTTTAGTCCAGGCTGACCCGGAATGCACTATGTAGTCTCAGGCTGTCCTCAAACTCATAGCAATCCTCCTACCTCAGTCTCCTGAATGCTGGAATTGGAGGTGTGTGCCGCCATGCCTGGCTTCATTATCTTCTTTATTTATTTTCCTTTTTGAGGTAGGGTCTTGCTCTGGCCCAGGCTGACCTGGAATTCACTATGTCATTTCAGGATGGTTTTGAACTCACAGTGATCCTCTAAGGTGTGCACCACCACTCCCAGTTAATGTTGTTTTTTTTTAAGTTTTTTTTAAACTTTTATTTATTTATTTTAGAGAGTGAGAGAGAGAATTGGGTAAACTAGGCCTCCAGCCACTGCAAATGAACTCCAGATGCGTGTACCACCTTGTGCATCTGGCTTATGTGGGTCCTGGGGAATTGAACTGAGGTCCTTTGGTTTTGCAAGCAAGAGCCTTAACTGCTAAGCCATCTCTCCAGCCCAGTTTTTTTTTTTTGTTGTTGTTTTTGTTTTTTTTTTTTTTCGAGGCAGGGTCTCACTCTAGCCCAGGCTGACCTGGAATTCATTATGGAGTCTCAGGGTGACCTCGAACTCATGGCAATCCTCCTACCTCTGCCTCCCGAGTGCTGGGATTAAAGCCGTGCGCCACCACAACCTGGCTCCTGTTTATATATATATATATATATATATATATATATATATATATATATATATATATATATATATTTTTTTTTATTTGAGAGAGAGAGACACACACACAGAGAATGGGCATACCAGGTCCTCTAGCCACTGCAAACAAACTCCAGATACATGCACTCCTTGTGCATCTGCCTTATGTGGGTCCTGGGGAATTGAACCGAGGTCCTTTGGCTTTGTAGGCAAGTGCCTTAACCTTGCTAAGCCATCTCTCCAGCCCCAATGTGTTTTTTTTTTTTTTTTTAATCATTGTTTTACATATCATGCTACGTAAATGTCACTTGAAGGTAATACTCTAGCTAGCGAACATCATGAGTGTAAAACACTGTCTAAGCAAACTTTGTATTCATTCAGGCGAGCACGGGTTTTGTAATAGAGCCTATCTGATGTAGCCTATTTGCACAGCTTGTCCCTTATTTCCCTTTTGCAGGGCACTGTCTGACCAAGCCCGACTTGATATTCAGGTTGGAGCATGGATATCCGCCATGGAGCGTGGCTGAAGACTCCGTTGAGGGGCTGCAAGGCAAGTGAAGGGCACTGTGGGGGTGGGGGCCGCCCGGATGCAAAGTCATCAGGAACGGCCACAAAGACTCCCGTCACTGGGAATCAGACATCTGGCTTATGCATTTTCCAGAGTTTTCTCCATAACTCACTTTGTCCCATTGAAGCCTATTTTATTAGCATTTCCAAAAGGTTTTCTTCAAAAATATTGTTAGATGGGCTAGAGAGATGGCTTGGCGGTTAAGCGCTTGCCTGTGAAGCCTAAGGGCCCCTGTTCGAGGCTCGATTCCCCAGGACCCCACGTTAGTCAGATGCACAAGGGCACGCACTCGTCTGGAGTTTGTTTGCAGTGGCTGGAGGCCCTGGCGTGCCCATTCTCTCTCTCTCTCTCTCTCTCTCTGCCTCTTTCTCTCTCTGTGTTGCTCTCAAATAAATAAAATAACAAAAAAAAAATTTTTTTTAAAATTGTTAGATATTGCTCCTAAATTCTCACTTATCTTGTGTATGTTTTTAATATGGTACTGTTGCTTTCATCTTGCTGTGATCTGATCAGACACAAAAAAGAGCTCGTAGCTAAGTATACAATTTTTGTTGTTGTTTTCCGAGGTACGGTCTTGCTGTAGCCCAAGCTGACGTGGAATTCACTATGTAGTCTCAGGGTGGCCTCGAACTCACGGTGATCCTCTACCTCTGCCTCCCGAGTGCTGGGATTAAAGGCTTGTGCCACCATGTCTGGCTCTTTTATTTTATTTATTTAGTTTTGGTTTTTCGAGGTAGGTTCTCACTCTAGCCCAGGCTGACCTGGAATTCACTATGTAGTCTCAGGATAGGCCTTCAACTGATTATCAAAATACGTGGGAGTGCTCGAAGTAGAAGCGATCAACTCCTGGAACCTGGAAACAAGGAACAGCCCCTGTCTGTGGAGGCCGTGGACACACTGAATGGCTTCGGTAGTGCAGTCTGACAGGAGCAGGTCTGGAATTACTGAGGAAGAGGAGCATGAAGGGCCCAAGGAGTGGAGGGCTTGGTGCTCGCACCATCACGGTGTGGAATCAGCCACATTGCTTGTTTATGATCGCAGAGAGAACACCAAGCCTGTGCTGACCGTAGACTTGAGCTTCAGGCATTCATTACAGCATCCCACGTTTAGCTGCAACATCCAACTGAAAATTAGGCAGCCCAGTGGATCATATGGGTGGACCCTTCCTCTTGCCACGTGTGGTTGACTTGGCTGGATACTTAAAGCTCTGAAATGACCTAGGAGAGTAATGGATTCCTCTCATCTCTCATGGGCTGACACACTCAGAACATGCATTGTGCTTCTGCCTCTCTCTGTAAGAAATGTGCGGGCCTTTACAGTGAGTAAGATGCTGCCCTTTCCCATCAACTTCAGAGGATATTGGCGGTCACCAGTGTCGCCTCACGTGCAAACCCATTCCTTATTTGAATGCAGTCCTGTCATTAGCATTGCGCACGCCTTTCTTCCCAGCACTCAGGAGGCAGAAGTAGGAGGATCGCCGTGAGTTCGAGGCCACCCTGAGACTACCTAGTGAATTCCAGTTTAGCCTGAGCCAAAGTGAGACCGTACCTCAAAAAATAAAAACAAACAAGAAAACATACAAAATGGTTTGACGGTTTCAACAGAAGACTGTCAAATAAAGGGAGGACTGACACCTGAGGTGGTCCTCTTAGCTCCACATGTCCATTCTGTAAAACACATTTCCAAACTCTCTCTCTCTCACACACACACACACACGAAACCTAATATCAATCTGCTCTGTCAAACAAGGGAGTAATGGAAAGTCAAGGGGAAAAACAAAACTATGTCATTGTAGTACAATATTGCAGTAAGCTTTTCAAACAAAATCAAACAACTATAGGACAAAGTATCCAGTCATTACAGGAAGAAATGTAGTGTAAACAGTAGGCAGTGGAAATAGAAATTGCCAAAAAAAAAGAAAACTTAACATTTTCAGTAGGTTATCACATTGAAAGTAATGTAAATGTCAGATTACATCTTCTCCATGGTAGAATGGCTGTCTTTAAAAATTAGTCAGAACTTATTCTTGAGGATGGAAGAAAATTATCCCTAGTTGTCAATATTATTTTCACATGGAAACATTTTGTGATCAAAAGACTTTAAATAACTTGAGTGACTATAGGAAATCTTTTGCTTAGTTTATTTGCACTTGTGTAAAAAACATGTCTTATGGGCTGGAGAAGGTAGCTTATCAATTAGGGCATTTGCTTGCAAAGCCAAAGGATGCCAGTTAGATTCTCCAGGACCCATGTAAATCAAATGCACAAGGAGGCACATGCATCTAGAGTTCATTTGCAGTAGCTGGAGGTCCTGGTGCGCCCACTCTCTCTCTGACTTTCTACCTCTTTCTCTCTCTGAGATAAATAAATAAAAATATATTTTTAAAAAGTCTCATGTCAAGAAACAGACCACTGAGTTATATTCTGTATTCAGAGAATAAAAAAGTCATTATAAATAAGTGAAAAATAGTATTAATATCATAGTTGTGAGACATCTTTTCTTAAAAAGCAATACATGACCAAATATTAGGAATCACTTGTGTGTCAAGGCCCTGTTTCATATTAGGAATGTAACAATCTTTTTATTCCATTACAGAGTTGAAATTTCAACAGAATATCCACTGGACACAGGCTCATGAATGTAACCAGTTCGAGAAAGCTGTCTACCATAAGTTACACCTCACGCATCATCAGATGACTCATTTAAGTGAGAAGCCATATGAATGTAACGAGTATGAGAAGGACTTCTTCTGGAAGTCACACTTCCCAGTTCATTCAGGTCAAAAGCTGTATCAATGTAATAAATGTTGGAAATCGTTCCTCTCAAAGCCAGAACTCACTGCTCACCAGAGAACTCATTCAGAAGAGAAATCCTATGAATGTAAGGTCTGCAGGAAAACTTTCTGCCATAAGTCTAACTTCACCGTTCATCAGAGAATCCACACGGGTTATAAGCCATATGAGTGTAAGGAATGCGGGAAAGCTTTCTTCCAGAAGTCCGTCCTCATCATCCACCAGAGAACGCATACGGGTGAAAAACCGTATCAGTGTAACGAATGTCTGAAAGCATTTTTCTCCAAGTCGCAGCTCACCATGCACCTGAAAATCCACACAGGTGTGCGGCCGTATGCGTGCTCAGAGTGTGGGAAGGCGTTCCTGCACAAGTCGAAACTCACCGTGCACCAGAGGACCCACACCGGCGAGAAGCCATACGCGTGCAACGATTGTGAGAAAGCCTTCTTTTCCAAGTCAGAGCTCACTGTCCACCAGAGGATCACACGGGCGAGAAGCCGTACGCATGTAACGACTGTGAGAAAGCTTTCTCCTCCAAGTCCCAGCTCACCATGCACCAGAGGATCCACGCAGGCGAGAAGCCCTATAAGTGCAGCGAGTGCGAGAAAGCCTTCTTCCTGAAGTCCTACCTGACTATTCACCATAGAATACATACAGGTGAGAGGCCGTATGCGTGCAGTGAATGTCAGAAAACCTTCTTCCGCAAGTCATGCCTCACTATCCATCAGAAAACCCATGCAGGCGAGAAACCATATGAATGTCCTAAATGTGGCAAAGCCTTCTCCCGGAAGTCGCACCTCACCATTCACGAGAAGACGCACGCGGATGATAAGCTGTATGAATGTAGCGAGTGTGGGAAAGCTTTCTGCCGGAAGTCAAACTTCACTATTCACCAGAGAATCCACACCGGCGAGAAGCCCTATGAATGTAATGAATGTGGGAAAGCCTATTTCCTGAAGTCACACCTCACTATCCATCAAAGAACCCACACAGGGGAGAAACCGAATGAATGTAATCAGTGTGAGAAAGCGTTCTTCTCCAAGGCCCAGCTCACGATGCATCAGAAAACTCACAAAGTTGTGAGACCACACGAGTGTGCGGAATGTGGGAAGACTTTCCTCTACAAGTCACGACTCACTATTCATCAAAGAATTCACACCGGGGAAAAACCATACGAATGTAATGATTGTGGGAAGTCTTTCCGCCAGAAGTCAATCTTTAATATCCATCAAAGAACTCATACTGGTGAGAAACCCTATGAATGTCCTAGCTGTCAGAAAGCTTTCTTCTCCAAGTCAGAGCTCACTGTGCATCGGAGAACTCATACAATTGAGAAGCCATATGAATGTAATGAATGTGAGAAGGCCTTCTTCATGAAGTCATACCTGACCATTCATCAAAGAATTCACACAGGCGAGAGGCCGTACAAATGTAACGAGTGTGGGAAAGCCTTCCTCACCAAGTCCAAGCTCACCATTCATCAAAGAACTCACACGGGAGAGAAGCCGTACGAATGTAATGAGTGTGGGAAATCTTTCTGCCAGAAGTCAAACTTTAATATTCACCAGAGAAATCACACGGGTGAGAAGCAATGTGAATGTAATGAATGTGGGAAGGCTTTCTTCTCCCAGTCACAACTCGCCACTCATCAGAGAATTCACACAGGCGAGAAGCCATATAAGTGTAATGAATGTGACAAAGCTTTTTTCCGGAAGGCACACCTCAGAATTCATCAGAAAACTCACGAAGTTCAGAAGCCATATGAATGTAATGAGTTGGATAAAGCTTTCTTCTGGAACTCAGATCTCACTATTTATCAGAGAACCCATACCTTTGAGGAACCGTTTGATTGTATTTAATCTGGGAAAGCTTTAAGTCCTAACTCACTGTGCATCATTGAACTCCAGGTGGGAAGCCATAAGAATATAATGAATGTGGGAAAGCTTTCTATTGCAAGCAATAGTTTGTGAGCCCTGTGAATATTAAAAAAAAAAAAAAAAAAAACTAGGAAGTTTTTCATTGAAAGTAATACATCACTTCATGTGACGGCTCTTACACTTAATATGTCTTAATAAATCATAAAAGTTTTCTATGCTGGAACTTAGAATGGAGATTTTATCTTGGCAATAAATTTGAGAAACTCTTGAGTATACTAGTCCTAACTTCACGAGAGTGTGCCTGTGGGTAAAACTGATGAATGTAGCATGCACAATTTATCCTATAATTCAGAGCTTACTAAAATTCAGAGAACATATTTATTGTAAACATGCCCTGCCAGTGAATTTGAGTAATGTGAATAATTCTACTCTCAGTTGACAACTGAGGATGTAAAGAATAAAGGAAAAGATTGACAGTATAAAATTATTACAGGGGGCTGGGGAAATGGCCTAGCGGTTAAGGCGTTTGTGAAGCCCAAGGACCCCAGTTTGATTCCTCAGGACCCACGTAAGCCAGACGCACAAGGGGATGCATGCGTCTGGAGTGGCTGGAGTCCCTGGCGCACCAATTCTCTATCTGCCTCCTCTTTCTCTCTCTCAAACAAATAAAATATTTTTAAATGTCTTACAACATGCCTGTAATTCACACTGAAAAGCTACCCTATTAAATGCATCTTGCAATCTTGACAAGATTTAGACTAACCATGGAAACAAATTTCTTTCCATGTCCGATATTGGTTTGATAGGGAATTTCCAGATTACATGAAAACTCATCTAAAGTGGCCACAACGTTTCAACACGGATGGTTTCCATGGCAAAGATAATTAAAATTGAAGGGGGATGAGTTGAAAAGAAAAAGGGATTCTGTGAAAGGGAGAGGGGGATAAAGTTAATATGAAGTGATGTTGATAAAATTGCATGTGTTACGGTATAAATGCAAGATGTCCCTAGGCTACATATGCCTTCTTAGTATCCCCAGCTGCTGAAGCCTTGCTACAGTCGTGTTACTGTGGGAACGTCTGGCAGCCTTTTATCCAGCTTCACTGGATTCCACTGCAGTTGCTTAGCTGATGTGAAGGATGTGATGTCCAGCCTGTGTTGCTTCTTTCTCCATGTCGAAACTCTCTTGAAACAAGCAGAAAGCCTTTCCTTCCAAAAGCGTCTCTGGTGTCATGTTTTCTCCCAGCATTAAGATAACTGCAACAGGAAAAAAAAAAAAAAAAAAAGCACTGAGAAGTGTGGTCATTGCTACAATTAATGACATGTGGTTTTTGAAACTGGCTTGTGGGAAGTAGGTGGGAGGATTTTAAAATTTGGACTAGGGGGCTGGAGAGATGGCTTAGCTGTTAAGGCGTTTGCCTGCGGAGTCAAAGGACCCAGGTTTGATTCCCCAGGACCCACGTAAGCCAGATGCACAAGGAGGCGCACACATCTGGAGTTTTGCAGTGGCTGGAAGCCCTGGCGTGCCTATTTTCTCTCTCTCTCTGTCTCCCTGCCTATTTCTATCTCTTTCTCAAATATATTTTTTAAAAAATTTGGATAGGGTTGGAGGGATGGCTTAGCAGTTAAGATGCTTGCCTGCAAAGCCAAACGACCTCCGTTCAATTCCCCAGGACCCACGTTAGCCAGATAGATACACAAGGTGGCGCACGCGTCTGGAGTTCGTTTGCAGTGGCTGGAAGCCCTGGCGTGCCCATTCTGTCCCTCTCCCTCTTTCTCTGTCAAAGAAAAATAAAATATGTTTTAAAAATAAAAAATGTTGACTAGTGAACACTTTACATTTGTCATGTTGTAATCAAAGCTTGATGGTCAATTCTGATGAGCGTTTACAAGAGCTAATTGCAGACTGGATTATGGTCTATGAACTCTCATCTTACGAGGTTTCAGAGAAAAAAGAGGACATTGTCAGGAGTGGTTTGTGAGATGAATGCTGGCTGTGTTCTGCCCAGGTCCACAAGAACTTGGGTGTTGTAGTCATGTCCGTATAGCTGGGACAAACATGCAACCAGACATAGTTGAGTTTACCTTATAAATCCAGGGAATTTAAAATTTTTATTTGAGAGAGAGAGAGAGAGAGTGGGTGTGCCAGGACCTCCAGCCGCTGCAAACAAACTCCAGATACATGCGCCCCTTGTACATGTGGCTTACGTGGGTCCTGAGGAATCGAACCTGGGTCCTTTGGCTTTGTAGACAAGCGCCTTAACCACTAAGCCATCTCTCCAGCCTGGGAAAATGTTTTTTTTTTTTAAATTATTATTAATGAAAGAAATAGCTGCAGCAGGCAAACACCAACATGCAGCAAATGTCTGAACCCAGAGCTTAAACTGCTCTCTCTGCATGTTTGCGCTGTAACTCGGATCTGTCCCCCAATGACATGTCCTTGCAGCAGGCCTGTTGCACACTTAAGCAGGAAGCTTAACCTTAAAAGTACCTGAGGAACCAGGCGTGGTGGCGCACACCTTTAATCCCAGCGCTCGGGAGGCAGAGGTAGGAGGATCGCCCTGAGTTCGAGGCCACCCTGAGACTCCGTAGTGAATTCCAGGTCAGCCTGGGCTAGAGTGAGACCCTACCTCGAAAAACCAAAAAAAGAAAAAAGAAAAAAAAAGTACCTGACGATATGGGGCGAATATATTCACATACACACCACCACATTCCACCCCTGGCCCGGACAAACTTATAACCATCCCACACTGCAAACTGTCCAAATTCCAATGTCCCCATAAGCTTTAACAACTTAAGGGAAGTTCCAATGTCCCAAGTCTCTTCTAAGATTTAATGTTCTGTCTTAACTGTGAGTCTTGTAAAACAAAAACAACATACATACTTCCAAACCCATTTTGGCATGCAGTAAACATTTCCACGGCAAAGAGACTGTATGTAGCTAGGAGAGACTTGACCAATGCAGAATCAACAATCAATAAAGCAATATCAGTAAGCCTCAGGTATCTGCAGTTCAAATGTGACAACCTTAGCAAGCGATGTCAGTCTCTGGACTTGCGGTTCTGCCTTCACGTGGGCTGAGAAGCCAGGGAAAACTTGTATCCTACGCCACCAGCACTCCGTGATGGCCCGTTCGCTGTCCTGTTCTATCCAAGACTTCTTTAGGTCTCCCCTGCAAACCACGGTCATGCTTTCTCCAGCATGATGTAACTTTTTGAAATTGTAAGCCTGGTGGAAACTTCGTTCTTCCTTAAGCAACAGTTGAAAGGACCCGCTATGCCCTTCTGGACTAGATGCCCGAGCGTTCAGGATTCAATCTTTCCCTACTTCCTGTGGCTACGAAGACGTGACTTCAAGTCCCTACTTTTCCTGCCATAACAGACTTCCTCACTATTATAAGCTGAGAAGAAATCCTTTCCTTCCCTAAGCTGCTTCTGGCCATTTAATTTGGGCCAACAATAAGCAAGTAATATAATAAAGAACATAGCAAAACTTTGAAAAAATTCATATTTCATCATCTTAAAACCAATCTGGGTGAGTGACCATATTCTGTAAACAGTTTACCCAAGTACAGTGAGACTTGCCTTCAATTCAATACCATTTATGTACTCTTACTGGATATTCTTAGGCAAAACAAAAATTAGTTTGAGAAACAGCAGAAAACCTTACTAAGAGTACAGAAGAGCGTTCTAGTGTGATTGCTTCTTAAGGAAAACAGAAGCTACATTAATAAGAAAGGAAACAAAACAAGGAGTTGGAAACAATTGGGATCAGCCAAGCTCCGAAACTGTTTTAGCACACAAAAAAAAAAGTTAACATGGAACTATAGGTTGCTAAATTATCTTCACCTTACTCTCTCAAATATTTGTATCAGACATCCTGATTATGAAAAACACATTCAGATATTCATACACTAAACATCCAAAATTTGTGTGAGAGCTTGATGTGTCTTGGATATTAATTTTCTTTTTTTTTTTTTCAAGGCAGGGTCTCACTACTCTAGCCCAGGCTGACCTGGAATTCACTATGTATTCTCAGGGTGGCCACGAACTCACGGAGATCCTCCTACCTCTGCCACGGGGTTGATAAATTTGGTATTGGCAATTAAAATATTTACATGTCAGTAACCATCTTGATATTCCTCCCTACTGCACATTAGTCAACGTTTTGTGTATGTGTCATCTTTTGTCCCTGCAAATGAATGGTCATCAAGCTTTATGTAGTGGCTGGGGAATTGATCCTTGAGCCGGAAGGACACCGTGAGCAATTGCCTTTAACTGCTGAGACATCTCACCAGGCCTGTAAGAAAGAATTCTTGATTGTGGATATACTTAACTATTCAACAAATTTTGGGCAATTTAAGAGACATTCATTCACTACACAGTAATAGGATTGTGTGACTGAAATCTGTACCATAAAAACAGCTGTCCAGATGAGATGGGAAGTAGCCCAACTGACCAAAATAAGAGGACTCCCACTACAATGTCTTGCAGGTTTTTTTCTTTTTTTTTCTTTCTTTCTTTCTTCTTCTTCTTCTTTTTTTTTTTTTTTTTTTTTTTTTTTTGAGATAGGGTCTCGCTCTAGCCTGGGCTGACCTGGAATTCACTATGGAGTCTCAGGATGGCCTCGAACTCCCAGTGATCCTCCTACCTCTGCCTCCCCGGTGCTGGGATTAAAGGTGTGTGCCACCACGCCCTGCCTGTCTTGTAGTTATTTCAGAGCAAACCAACTGGAAAGGGCAATCTTGGATTTTTCAGTCATCTGGATTCCTAAATGTAACAAATTATATTTGTAAACCCTCCCCCCGCCCAGTTCATTCTGTCCTTTGTTCCCTCAATAGAGAAGGTCTGTAATGTTTGAAATCGTGTGGAAGATAAAACGTGGAGCCAAGGATATTATCATTTAAGTAATGTTTAGGGTAGGGATGTGAATGTATGGGAGGGAGAAAAAGAGATAAAGTTCACTGGCTGCTGGGAAGCACATAGTTATTTCCATATAGACAAATAATGGATACCATGTTATAAAATAAAACTACACCATTACCCAAGTTTGACATTTCAAATGGGAGAGAAACCCCTGTACCTTCTCAAAAATAAGGTAGTTGTTAATGAAATACAAGTCATATAAACAAAGGAGAAAATAGTTTCAAATACACAGATACAGTAGAATAAATACTATACAGTCAGATTGCAAAAACTCCTCAGCAGTTCCTTATAATATATATATAACATATAATAATAAGATACACTCACATGACCTAGAGAACAAAAACTTCCTTATATACTGAGGTAAATAAAAATGAATGTTTAAATACAGTGGTAAAAATACATAGCTGGGGGCTGGAGAGATGTCTTAGTGGTTGAGCACTCGTCTCTGAAACCTAAGGACCCCGGTTCGAGGCTCGATTCCCCGGGACCCACGTCAGCCAGATGCACAAGGGGGCGCACGCATCTGGAGTTTGTTTGTAGTGGCTGGAGGCCCTGGTGCACCCATAAACCCACCCACAACAATACACCGCCTCCAGGAGGCGTTAATCCCCAAGTCTCCATCAGCTGGGAACCTAGCATTCAGAATACAGGTTTATGGGGGACACCTGAATCAAACCACCACATGGGTTTGAACAGTAGGATTGATTAAAACTATGGAGAATTTATTGGATTAGTTTATGGTAATCCAATAGCAGTTGCAGGCCCAAGACTCAAGGATCCTGGTAGCTGCTCAGTCCACGTGGCCAGATGCCTCAGCAGTCCCAATCTGGCACTGAAGGCCTGGAGGCTTCCCAAGGAGCCGCTGGGTTTCGATCCACGTGGGTCTTCAGTTGACATTGGTCTTCGGTCCACACTGGAAGGTGGCAAGCAGCTCTGGCAGCCAAGTGGAAGGAAGGAAGGGCTCTTTTTTTATTCTAATTCTTATTTATTTATTTGAGAGTGACAGGCAGAGAGAGAAAGAGGCAGATAGAGAGAGGGAGAGAGAATAGGCACGCCAGGGCCTCCAGCCACTGCAAACGAACTCCAGACGCGTGCGCCCCCTTGTGCATCTGGCTAACGTGGGTCCTGGAGAATCGAGCCTCGAACCGATGTCTTTAGGCTTCACAGGCAAGCACTTAACCGCTAAGCCATCTCTCCAGCCCAGGAAGGGTTCTTTTCACCCAGAGCTTCCTTATATAAAGTTTCTATCTTAGAGGGGCCACCTGCTCTGGGGGAAGGACTTCGTCCTTCAGTTAATCCTTTTTGAAAGCAACCTTGGAGACCCACCCGAAAGGGATTTCTGTGATTACTACACAGATCGAGTTGATAACACCTTAACCATCACCACCTTCATAGCCATTCAATTTGATCATGTCCACCTAATTTGAAAGGCTCACTGCACAACTGTGTTTAAGACTTCACAGTGACTTTAAGTCTAGGAGACAGACTCTTTGATGCAGGTCCAGTCAATTTGTCAGGAATCTGACATTGGACTGATGGGCCTATGCACATTAAAATTCATTCTTTGAAAATTATAGCTGAGCTGGATGGCACTGCGTACAGCCTTTCAACTAAACAACTTGGTTTTGCCTTCACTTCACTTTCTAGAGGAGGGCGTTTTTCCTTTGAGGACACAACTGTTTTCAGAGGCATAAGCTGAAAGACAGAAAATGTTCACATTCTTGTTCTGTGAATTCCTTAATTAGGGTGCGCTCAATATAAGGCAGCCAAACTCAAGTACATGAGGAATAATACTTCAGCTTCCAAGGAAGTCCACGTGGGCTTGAAACACTCCTTTCCCCACCACTTACCAGTAGTTACACCCCTGAAAAGAATATCTCTGCCATCAGTGCCTCAGACAAGGGTAGAGATGGCGTGATGTTAGAACTCTTGCCGCTGAGTTCTCAGCGCTCTCCCTGGTACAGCTGCCGTAAACTCAGACTCACCTGGATGGCCTTCTGTAGGAAAAGTCCTCCGCTGAAAATTCAAACTTCTCCCTGAAGAACTGAATACAGGGACAGAGTTTAGGTTTCCAGATAGGACAGGAGGAGCAGATCAGTCGTCTGTTCCCAAGGTAGATGGAGACTGGCAGGGAAACCAACGTGTCCTACCCACACCAATGTTGCACATGCTGAGACAAAGGCAGGGCAGTATTTATGGCTCTGCATATCGGCACTTTGCCTACGTTTCCTTCTTGCTATTTGTGATAGTTAAGGTGTTGTCAACTTGATCTGTTTAGTAATCCATAGGTTGCTTCTAGGAAGGATCAACTAGAGGAGGAAGTCTTTCCCCAAGGTTGAGCCCTTCCCCCAGAATGGGCGGTCCCGCCCAGAGGGGGACTTGATACAAGGGAGCTCTGGGAAAAAAGAGTCCCTTCCTTCCTTCCTGCCTCCCTTCCATTTTGGCTGCCGGAGCTGCTTGCTACCTTCCAGCGTGGATTGAAGACCAGTGCGCACGAAAGACCAGCATCAACTGAAGACCCCCGTGGACTGAAGCCCAGCGGCTCGTCAGGAAGCCTCCAGGCTTTCCTGCACCATCTGCAGTGGCGGGTCGGGACTGCTGAGGCATCTGGCCACGAGGACTGAGCAACTACCAGGTTCGGTGATTCTCAGGCCTGCAACTGCTATTGGACTACTGTAAGCTGATCCAATAAATCCCCTTTTAAAATAATTCATTCTAGCAGTTCTGTTCCTCTAGAGAACCCTGACTAATACACTATTCTAGACACAAGTCCATCATTTCCCCCATGGGACTTTCGTCTGCTTAGAAAACAAATGCTTTTTTCTTGTGGATTCTTGGTTCCCAAGACACCTTGTTAAATGTCAGGCTTGGAGGGTTTAAGGGGAGGCGTATAATAGATAACCTGAGTAGGAAGATAGGGTGCTAGGGATGGAAAGGTCTAAGTGGAGACAGGCGAGGGGGATGCAGGAGAGGAGGAGGTGAGAGTTAAACCAAAATTAATTAAAGACACAATGAACAAGCCATTTGGAAACAGACTTCTTCATTAGCTATTTAAAAACATACTTAAGGGGCTGGAGGGATAGTTTAGTAGTTAAGGCGTTTGTCTGCAAAGTCAAAGGACCCAGGCTTGATTCCCCAGGACCCATGTAAGCCATATGCACAAGGGGATGCATGTGTATGGAGTTCGTTTGCAGTGGCTGGAAGCCATGGCGTGCCCATTTTCTTTCTCTCTCTCCCTCTCTTTCTCCCTCCTTCTCTCTGTCAAATAATAAAAATAAAGATGCACACCATTATGCATGGCTAAATTCTTGAATAAATAAATAAAATAAAAACATAATTAAGGGCTGGAGAGATGGCTTAGCGGTTAAGGCGCTTGCCTGCGAAGCCTAAGGACCCATGTTCAACTCTCCAGATCCCATGTAAGCCTGACACACAGAGGTGAGGCAAGCACAAGGTCACACATGCCCACTAGGTGGTGCAAGCATCTGGAGTTTGATTGCAGTGGCTGAGGCTCTGGCATGCCAATTCACCCTCTCTCTCTCTCTCTTTCTCTAAAATAAAATAAGAGAAAATAAAAACATAATTAAAAAAAGAGTTTGGGGGCCGATATCCTGTAGTGGAGAAGCCTGAGCCCATAAGCTATAGGTTGTTACAGGAAAATCCCAGTGCCACGAATGGGAGATCAGGGATCTCCAGGAGGTGCCACCAGCACTAAATGGTGAGACTCTGTTGGTAAAGAAAGACACCACATGCACTGGTCGCAGGACACTAAGACAACTGAAGACATTACAACTAAAACGTAATGGAGACGTAGGATTAATGACCGGAATTCTTTTTACATCTAGAGTGTACTTTGTCTCTTACTCCCTCAAAACAGTTTTTCTTGGGTCTTATGAGAAGAATGTAGCACTTGGGGACAAAGATGCAGCCCAGCAGCCCTGCGCTGGAGGCCAGGATGGAGAAGACCTCCACGGCCACCACGAGCTTGCCCTTGGTGCTGTGGTAGACAGGGAGGAAGGTGACCCACACACTGCGGAACACCAGCATGCTGAAGGTCAGGAACTTGGCTTCATTGAACGTGTCAGGCAAGTTTCTGGCCAGGAAAGCCACAGCAAAGCTCCCTACAGCCAGAGATGCCAGGTATCCCAGGACACAGTAGAAGGCAGTGACTGAGCCTTTGTTGCACACAGTGATGATGTGGCCGTGTTCTGACTGTGCATCAGTGTCAACGAAGGGAGGGGATGTTCTCAGCCAGATCCCACAGAGAACAAGTTGGATCAAGGTACAGATGGGAATGATGAAGTTAGGCGCTCCTGATACCAGCAGCCCCCTCATCTTTCTTCCTGGAGCAGTGACCTTGAAGGCCAGAACCACAGTGATTGTTTTGGCCAAGACGGAGGACACAGCCACAGTGAACAGAACTCCAAATGTGACCTGCTGCAGGATGCAGGTGGCCTGTGTTAGGACGGCCGATGAAGAGTAATGAACAGAGGAAACAAAACTTGAGGGAGATGAGCAGGATGTAGCTGTTTGCTCGATTATTGGCCTTCACAATCGGTGTGTCTGGTGCTTCACAAAAACCCCAAGAACAAGAGCAGTGAGTGCAGAGAAGCACAGGGCCAAGCAAGCCAGAGCCATCCCCAAGGGGTCTTCATAAACCAGAAAGGCCACCGCTTTCTGGAGGCAGTGGGCTCGCTCTGTGTTGGCACACTGACCATGTGGGTACTTCATACACTCATTCACGCCTGGTGAAGATGTAAAACGTCATCAGTTTTGGTTTCTCCCATCATACTAGACCCCCTCAGAGAACTGTCTTGGTCACTCGTAGACAAATCGTCCTCACAGAGAAGAGCGCCACATTGCTGAGGGAAGGGTTCGCAGGCAATAGTGTCTTCTGCATGATGAAATGAACAGCACTATCATTTCTTCCACACAACTTGCACGTTTATGAGATAAATTCGAAACATGGACTATCTTAGTATATATGGGATGGTACAATATAATGACTTAAGACTGGATCCTTTATGACTTTTTTGTTTATTATTTATTTCAGAGTGACAGAGAGAGAAAGAGGCAGAGAGAGAGAGAGAGAGAGAGAGAGAGAATGAACTGGCGAGGTTCCTTATCTGGGGACATGACTCAACTTATCTTGGTCTGGGCCTCCACTTTCTGCCTGGAAATGGGTTAGTGGGATTTCTAGTTCATTGTCACTGCAGATATACTAAGAAATGCTCCAGAGAACCATCAAGCCCCAGGCTGGGACAGCAAAACTTTCACACTGTATTTTTTTTTTTCACTGATGCTGAATTAAAAAAAAAATATTTTCTGCCGGGCATGGTGGTGCACGTCTTTAATCCCAGCACTCGGGAGGCAGAGGTAGGAGGATCGCTGTGAGCTCGAGGCCACCCTGAGACTGCATAGTGAATTCCAGGTCAGCCTGGACAAGAGTGAGATCCTACCTTGGAAAACCAAAAAAATTAATAATAATACTATTTTTTCTTTATGTGTGTGTGTGTGAGAGAGAGAGAGAGAGAGAGAATGGGCATACCAGGGCCTCCAGCCACTGCAAACGAACTCCAGATGCGTGCGCCCCCTTGTGCATCTGGCTTACATGGGTCCTGGGGAATCGAACCTGGGTCCTTTGGCTATGCAGGCTAAGCCATAACCTTAAGCTAGCCTTAACCGCTAAGCCCCTCCAGCCCACTAATGCTGAATTTTAAATCACATAAAAATAAAGCTTTTGAAATCTCACTTCATCACCATGCAAGGCAGCTTTTCCACTGGCTCCCTGATTCGTAGGCCATCATTCCTGCGACTCTCTGGTCTCTAGTCAGTGATTCACACGCTCAAGCGGAGCTGCGAGGATTCCCCAGCCTCTGCCAGCCTCTGCCAGCCTTCTGCGAGCGTTGCTCTGCGCCTTGTTTTTCACGACGGTGTCCGCGCGCTGGCTCACAGCCCCCAACAGCCGCTTTACTGGACTCTGCTTTAATGCGATGGACTCTCCATTTAGACCAGGTGTGATGCGCAACTCTGCCACTGGATGGCGCCAGAGGACCACCAGTTCCACAGGAAGGGTGTTATTATTATTATTATTATTATTATTGTTGTTATTACTATTATTATTATAATCATCATCATCATCATCATTATTTATTCCAGGACCTGTGAATGGGCTTTTAAAAATATTTTGTTTATGTGAGAAAGAGAGGAAGGAGGAGAAAGAGAGAATGGGTGCGCCAAGGGCCTCCAGCCACTGCAAACGAACTCCAGATTCTTGCACCCCCTTGTGCATCTGGTATATTTGGGTCCTGGGGAATTGAACCAGGATCCTTTGGCTTTGCAGGCAAACGCCTTAACCGCTAAGCCATTTCCCTCAGCTCTGACTGGGCTTTTTTTTTTTTTTTAATTGACGAATTCCATAATTGTAAACAATATCCCATGGTAATTCCCTCCCCCTCCCTCACTTTCCCCGTTGAAACTCCACTCTCCATCACATCTCTTCCCCTCTCAATTAGTCTCTCTTTTATTTTGATGTCATGATCTTTTCCTCCTCTTATGAGGGTCTTATGTAGGTAATGTCAGGCACTATGAGTTCATGAATATACAGGCCATTCTGTGTCTGGAGGAGCACGTTGTAAGGAGTCCTACCCTTCCTTTGGCTCTTACATTCTTTCCTCCACCTCTTCCGCAGTGGACCCTGAGCCTTGGAAGGTGTGATAGAGATATTGCAGTACTGAGCACTCTGGTCACTTCTTTCCAGCACCATGATGCCCTCTGAGTCATCCCAAGGTCACTGCCATCTGAAGAGAAGGTTCTCTACCAAAAGTGCGAGTAGCATTAATATATGGGTATGAACATTAAGAGAAGTGCTTACTGGGCAGTTTGATAAGCATAGTATATACATTTAGCCAGACAGCAGCAGATGTTACACCCCTAGGGCTCATGACTACCCCTGTTGTAGGTTTTCAGCATCAGGAATGTATTCCCTCCCATGGAGCGGGCCTCCAGTCCAATGAGAGGGCAGTTGGTTTCCCCAATAACAGACGTGCCACTATTGCACCTGTTGGCTCATTTGTCCTGGCTGGCAAAATATAAGGCTTGCAGTGTCCACTGTTGAGTATCTTCACTGGAGATTTCTCTCTCTCCCATTGAACTGCATGCAGCGTGGCTTTTTCCAGCTTTCTGTCAGCTGGTCTACATGGAGGAGGTTTTTTAGCTCGGCTCCAGCAGGATTTCTCAGTGACCTTGCAGCCCAAGTATATGGAGTCTTCAGCAATAGGGTCTTATCATCTATTCCTGGTGGGAAATCAAGGGCCTCAGCAATGTTTTGGGGGCATCGGGGACTTCCCTGACCAACAACTCCCTGGAAGGTATCCCATCCCGGCACTGAAAACTTTTTAGTAACAATATATGGCTTCTGAGTGTTCCATTGTCTAAAAAAGTAGGTTGCCATATGATTTATTTATATCCTCTTAGATTAGATTTTGATTAGCCCTCCCTCCATCTTTCCTTTCTCAATCTCCTCCCCTGACCTCACTTTGGGCCCTTTCACCCCCATTAATCTGTTCTTCTACTTACATATGTACAATACCATCCTATTAAGTAACCCCCCTTCATTTCTCTTCCCTTTATATCTCCTTTCTAGCTTACCGGCCTCTGCTACTGAGTTTTCTTCCTACTCACGCAGAAGTCCAGTCATCTGTAGCTAGGATCCACATATGAGAGAGAACATGCTACAGCTTGGCTTTCTGGGCCTGGGTTACCTCACTTAGTATAATCCTTTACAGATCCATCCATTTTCCTGCAAATTTCATAACTTCATTTTTCTTTACCGCTGAGTAGAACTCCATTGTCAGTTGAGGGACATCTAGGTCGGTTCCATTTCCCAGCTATTGTGAATTGAGCGGCAATAAACATGGTTGAGTAACTATCTCTAAGGTAATGAGATGAGTCCTTAGGATATATGCCTAGGAGTGCTGTGGCTGGGTCATATGGTAGATCTATTTTTAGCTGTCTTAGGAACCTCCACACTGATTTCCACAATGGATGGGCCAGACATGCATTCCCACCAACATTGTAGAAGGGTTCCTCTTTTTCCACATCCCCGCCAACATTTATGGTCATTTGTTTTCATGCTGGTAGCCAATCTGACAGGAGTGAGATGGAATCTCAACGTAGTTTTAATCTGCATTTCCCTGATGACTAGGGATGTAGAACTTTTTTTTTTTTTTTTAGATGCTTATATGCCATCCATATTTCTTCTTTTGAGAACTCTCTTTTTAGTTCCATAGCCCACTGAATGGGCTTTTTTTTTTTTTTTTTTTTTTTTTTTTTTTTGGAGCATGGATCATTCTCTGCCCATTTCCACATGGGCATCAGGGATTTTTATTGTTTTAATATTATCATTATTATTATTTCTTCTGGCAGTAGTGCCCGTAGCACCATGTCCTGCATCTGCGCCAGGCTGTGGTGTTGGAATTGGAGGAACTGATCACATGGAGCCCTTGGGTTGAGGATCGAGGACAGCAGTGAGCTCGTCTCTGGGCGCTACAGTCTCATCTCTAGCTGCAGCACTGGGGTGCAGGCAACTCTTGAGGGGCCTCGCCCTTGTCCCTCCCGCCCCAAGCTGCCCCGATTAATCTATGCCTGCCGCAACCGCCTCAGCTCCGGTGTCTGTGTCTGGAATCAAGGGTTCACCTGCAACCTCCTGTCCCTTCTCAGGCCTACCCTGTGGCCTTCCTCTCCCTGCCTTCTTCAATGACCCATTCACTGTTGAATAGCAAGCCTCCAGGAGTTGGTGGGTTTTTTTTTCCCCCTGCTGTTTCTTTTGTTGATTTCTAGCTTCCGTGCATGTGGTCAGATATAGTCAGGGTGTGATGCCAACGTCACCAAACTTGTGGAGACGTGCTTTATGCCCCATGTCTATTTTAGAGAGAGTTCCACGTGCCGCTGAGAGGAATGTGTGTTCTGTGGAGTTACAGTGGAATGTTCCATAGATGTCTGTTGAGTCCCGTTGACCTGTGGGGTTGTTTAGCTCCATTATTTCTCTGTTAAATTTTCTGCTTGGTTGATCCTTCTATTGATGAGAGTGGGATATTAAAGTCCCCAGCTATTATTGTATTGAGATTTGTTTTGGGGGGAGTTTTTTTTTTTTTTTTTCGAGGTAGGGTCTCACTGTAGCCCAAGCTGACCTGGAATTCACTATGTAGTCTCAGGGTGGCCTTGAACTCTCGGCGATCCTCCTACCTCTGCCTCCCAAGTGCTGGGATTAAAGGTGTGTGCCACCACGCCTGGCAGTATTGAGATTTATCTCTGGCTTGTTGTTTAGTAGATTTTGTCTTATAAAATTTGGTGCACCGGTGTTCAATGGATGTTTATGATTGTGATATCCTCTTGTTGAAGTGTTTCCTTAATGAGTAACAAATAGATTGCTTTATCTGTTTTGACTACCTTTGGTTAATAGTCTGTTTTGTCAGCTATCGGTATAGCCACACCCTATTTGTCTCTTTTCTTTCGATTTGCTTGAAATATCATTTTCCAACCTTTCCCCCTGAGGCTGATGCCTATCCTTAATGATAAGGTGCATTTCTTATAGGCAACAAATGGATGGATCCATTTTGCTGATCCAACCTTCTCACCTGTGTCTTGTTAAAAATATATTATTTATTTATTTATTTGACAGAGAGAGACAATGGGCACGCCAGGGCCTCCAGCCACTGCAAACGAACTCCAGACGCGTGTGGCCCCTTGTGCATCTGGCTTACGTGGGTCCTGGAGAATCGAACCTGGGTCCTTTGGCTTTGCAGGCAAACGCCTTAACTGCTAAGCCATCGCTCCAGCCCTCACCTGTGTCTTTTGATTGGAGAATTGAGCCCATTTATGTTTAGAGTTGTAACTGTGAGGTTCATGTTAATCCCTGTCATGCTGAAGGGTTTGTGGAGTTCAGTATTTCTTTTCTTTTCTTTTTTGGCACTTGATTTGTTTCCCATATTTTTACTAGATATGGACATATTAGTATATAAACAACACATGTTGGTACCACTCTTTCCCACCTCCCTGCCCCTTTTCTGAGGAGGCCTTCCTCCTTTGGGATGCAGGTCAACCCCATGGGGATTGTGGGTCATACATTATGGGTTGGGGGAGGCAATGTCTCTGTGCAAAATGTCCCAACTTGTGCCTCTAACAATTTTTCCACTCCCTCTTCCACAAAATTCCCTGAGCCATGCTGGGATCATTTTAAGTCTACTTCAGTGCTGGGCACCATGCTTTCTTTTTTTAAAATACTTTATTTTTATTTATTTATTTGAGAGAGACAGAGATACAGAAATAGGCAGGGGGAGAGAGAGAGAGAGAATGAATATGGGCACACAAGGGCCTCCAGCCACTGCAAATGAACTCCAGACGCGTGCACCCCCTTGTGCATCTGGCTTATGTGGGTCCTGGGGAGTCAAACCTGGGTCCTTTGGCTTTGCAGGCAAGTACCCTAACCGCTAAGCCATCTCTCCAGCCCCACAGTGCTTTCTTGAACCTTGTGTGTTTTCATGTCTGTTTTAATTTTGGCTATTGTTTGTTCCCTCTTTTTTTATTATTAAGTTGAAACTTTGTATAGCCACATCAAGTGTTGGTACCATCATTTCCCTCCTCGTTGCCTCTACTCCACTGAGGGCCCCCCCCTTAGTGGGATTGTGGGTATTCACCATGGAGTTGTGAGTTATGAATTGTGGGAGCAGCAGTTGGTCATTGGTTGCGGGGGGCAATGTCTCTGGCTATTCCCTCCAGCCTGTTGCTCTTACATTCTTTCTGCCCCCCCCCTTCTGCAAAATGCCCTGAGCCGTGGTGGGTGTGCTTTAGATCTACTTTAGAGCTGAGCTCTCAGCAGCTTCTGGATTTCTACTTTGTGCGCTTTGAGTGTCCTCAGTGTCTGTCTCCATCGCCCTGCACAGGTTGTCAGGCTCGCGGTGGAAGCAGCACTCTTGCTCATCTCAACAGTTCCTCTGTGGTTTCTCACCTGGGCCCTGGCTACTGTGTGAGAGGTGGTTCACCTCCTGTCAGGGAGTCAGCTATCCTTTCTTTTTTTTTTTTCTTTTTAACTTTTTTCTTTTTATTTATTTATTTGAGAGCAACAGACAGAGAGAGAAAGAGGCAGATGGAGAGAGAGAGAATGGGCGCGCCAGGGCCTCCAGCCACTGCAAACGAACTCCAGATGCGTGCACCCTCTTGTGCGTCTGGCTTACATGGGTCCTGGGGCATTGAGCCTCGAACCAGGGGTCCTTAGGCTTCACAGGCAAGTGCTTAACCACTAAGCCATCTCTTCAGCCCTCAGCTAGCTATTCTTGTCTTGTTGATAGATTGATTGTCCTCAGTACTCACTGCTTTTCTGAAAAATAGAAAGATTCCCCAACAGAGAGTGAGATCAGTATAGGTTAAAGGGGATACACATTGTCAATTTAGGTTTATTTTTATGGGTGTAGTCTCACTTTTGGATGAAGGCTAGTGGGAGCTTCTCACTGGAGTCCATTATCTTGGACTCCATAGGATTCTGACTCAGATCTAGGTCCAGTTTCGGGTCCTTTCCACTGAGTGGATCTCATAGCCAGAGAGCCATTGGTTACCCACCTAGGCTGTGTGCCACTATTGCACAAGTTCTACATCTTGTCAGGATTTTTTTTTCAGTGTCTCCTGCTTGTTCACAACAATGTTGGCCATTTTGCCCCCAGCAGCTCATGTAGCATTTATCAGCACTATATGGGCTAACCATCTGCGATGTGGCTTCCTTCCAGATTCAGCTAGATCTCTCAAAAAAAGGTATAGCCCTCAATAGATGCATGGAGGGATCATCTGGTAAGAACAGCCATGGAGGTGGTGGGATAAAGCCTAAAGCATGTGGCTCTGGCTTGCAACTCCTAGTACCAGAAATTGGTAACAATGCACACTGAGCTGTTGATTGGAGAGAGCTACCAGGCTCCCAAAACAAGACAGGCTTCTGTCAAAGCACTTGGTAGGGTGAGGCCCTAGTGCTGAAGATACCACATGCTCTGTGTTCCCTCTTATAATCTCTTGATGTTGGCTGTTCCTTTCTTCAGTGTGGAGAATTCCCTACAGTATTTCCTTTCTTTTCTTTTTAATTTTTTAATATTTATTTTTATTTATTTATTAGAGACAGAGAGGGAGAGAGGGAGAATGGGCGCACCAGGGCCTCTAGCCCCTGCAAATGTGCCACCACGTGCATCTGGCTAACATGGGACCTGGAGAATTGAATCTGGGTCCTTAGGCTTCGCAGGAATGTGCCTTAACCACTAAGCAATCTCTCCACTCCCCACCCCCTGCAGTATTTTCTGTAGGATTGGCTTTGTGTTCATATCTCCATAGAGCTTTCTTTTATCATGGAAAGATTTCCTTTCACCATCTACTGTGAGGGATAATTTTTCTGGGCATACTATTTGGGGTTGCTATCCATAATCCTTTAAGCTTTGGCTGGCTTTTAGAGTTTGCATAGAAAAACCAGAGGTGATTCTGATGGGTTTACTTTTGTATGTGCTTAGCTGTTCTTTGTTTTTTTTTTTTTTTTTTTTTTTTTTTTTTTTTTGCCTTGTTGTTTTTATCATTCTCTCTTAGTTTTCACTGTTTAAAGTTTTAACTATCATATGTGCTATGGTTTCTTCTCTGATCCTGTCTGTTTGGGGTTCTGTGTGCTTCTCATACCTGGATAGGTCTCTTTTGTCACAGGAAAAAAAAAAAAAGTTTCTTTAATAATCTTGTTGAAGATATTCTCTATGCCTTTGGCCTGTATTTCTTCCCCTTCTGGTATGCCCATGATCTAGATGTTTGGTCTTTTTAAGGTGTCCCACAATTCCCTCATATTCTGTTAGCACATTTTTTGAACTTGTAATCTTTGGACCTGCTGGTCAGTTTCCTTTGTCTTGTGTTCTAGATCTGAAATTCTACCCTCCACGTGGCCAATTCTGTTGTGGCCAAGCTTGTAGGTGTTAGAATGCTGGTCAAAATGCAGACAGTAAATGTTATGCTTGTGTGATGGCAGGGGACAGCGACGGCGGGAGCAGAGGTGGACAACGGCAACAGGACAGTTACACCGCCTCCAGGAGGTGCTCATTCCTGAACTGCCACCAGCTGGGGACCTAGCATCCAGCACACCTAAGTTTATGGGGGTCACCTGAATCAAACCACCACACCTAGTATGCCTTTGTTCATGGTGGGCGCATGCTGGTAGTCTACCCAAAGATCAGGGCTTGATGTGCTGGGGAATGTGACCAGCCCCAAGGGGCCTAGTTTTTCTTACTCCGGGTAGTCACAGGAGGGCAGGGGAGTAAGATCAGCATCAGGTCCCCAAGCTGGGTAGGAGTGGGCACAGAAGGTGTGGGGTTCACTTAGAATGTGACTGGCTTAGTCCATCTTACTCATGGTGGGCTCCCCAAGATAGTCCACCCACAGTTCTGTGCTGGGGGCACCGGGGAGTGTGACTGGCACAGAGGGACCTAGTTCACTGCTCCTGGAAGTGCGCATGCCAGAGTGTGTAGATGCGGCTGGTTTGGGCGCAGGGCAACACTCACCTGGAGCCCGAGCAGCCTGGTCTGCCTTGCTCAGGACCGGGGTGAGTGGACACTCAAAATCAACCAACCAATTTTTAAATTTTTATTTATTTGAAGAGAGAGAGATAGGCAGATAGAGAGAGAATGGGCACGCCATGGCCTAGTAGCCACTGCAAACAAACTCGAGACGCAGGTGCCCCCTTGTGAATCTGGTTTACACGGGGTCTGGAGAGCCAAACCTGCGTCTTTAGGCTTCACAGACAAGCACCTTAACTGCTAAGCTATCTCTCCAGCCCACAGGATCAGGAACTCTTTGGAGAAATAGTTAAGATAACCTTAGGATATGTTATTGGAAACCCATAAAAGTATTCAGACGCCAACTTGAAAGACTCCTTTGGTTTTGTTTCTTTGTTTTTGAGTCTAGGTTTCACTGTGTAGCTCAGATTGGCCTGGAAACTCACAAGCCTACTGACTGAGCATCTTGAATGCTGGGATCCAGAAATGTACCACCAGCCCCTGACTAGAAAGATATTTTTTTTTTTTTGAGAAAACACAAGACAACATAATTTTCAGTGGAATACTAGCTGTAATGGAGAAACACATTAAAATATAAAACTCATTAGGGTACGGTCTCACACAATGGTCATCCCAGAACTCAGGAGGCTGAAGTAGGAGGCTAGTGAATTTGATGCCAGCCTGGGATACAAAGTGAAACCTTATGTCAAAATAAACAAACAACGAATGACCCTAATTTTTTAAGGCGCAAATAATGATGATTGTGTAGAAGTTGCTTGAAATTATCTTGAGAAAGAGGTCAAATACAAATGAAACAAAGCCTTGACCCGATAATTCTGAGAGTGTGTGGTAAGTATACAGCTTTCATTACGTTAAACTAAGCATGTGCAAAATTGATAATTCTACTGATGAATAGTTTCAGTTTCATATGGCTAATTTAATACTGTTTTCTCATTGTCTCAACATTTGGGTATTTCAAGAGCTAATATGTTCAATATTTTTTATTGATTTATGAGAGAGAGAGAGAGAGAGAGAATGGGTGTGCCAGGGCCTCCAGCTGCTGCAATCAAACTACAGACACCTATGCCACCTCGTGCATCTGGCTTACGTGGGTCCTGGGGAGTTGAACCTGGGTTCTTTGGCTTTGCAGGTAAGTGCTTTAACTGCTAAACCATTCCTCTAGCCCTCAAGAGCTGATGTTTAAAAACCAGCTTTTTTTTTTTTTCAAGGCACGGTCTCACTCTAGCCCACGAATTCACTGTGTAGTCTCAGGGTGGCCTCGAACTCACGGCGATCCTCCTACCTCTGCCTCCCGAGTGCTGGGATTAAAGGCGTGTGCCACCACACCTGGCTCTAAAAACCAGCTTTAATGTGACCACCAACTCTATGAGTGTTTGTTAAATGAAAAGAATATAATCTTTGGTGATCTCAGGAAACTGAATTTTAAAGAATGTGAATGAAACGAGCCAATGGGTGCAATAGTGGTACGTCTGTTATGGGGAAACCAACTGCCCCCTAATTGGACTGGAGGCCCGCTCCATGGGAAGGGAATACAGCCCTGATACCGAAAACCTACAACAGGGGTAGTCATGAGCCCTAGGGGTGTAACGTCTGCTGCTGTCTGGCTAAATGTATATACTATGCTTATCAAACTGCCCAGTAAGCACTTCTCTTAATGTTCATACCCATATATTAATACTACTCTCATTTTTGATTAGAGAAGCTTCTCTTTACAGATGGCAGTGATCTTGGAATGATTCAGAAGTCATCATGGTGCTGAGAAGAAGTGACAGAGGAGTGCTCAGCACTGAAACATCTCTATCACACCTTCCAAGGCTCAGGGTCCATTGTGGAAGAGGTGGCGGAAAGAATGTAAGAGCCAAAGGAAGGGTAGGACTCCTTACAACGTGCTCCTCCAGACACAAAATGGCCTGGATATCCGTGACCTCACAGTGCCTGACACTACCTACACAAGACCATTATAAGAGGAGGAAAAGATCATGACATCAAATTTAAAAAGAGAGACTGATTGAGAGGGGGAGGGGATAATATGATAGCGAATGGAGTTTCAAAGGGAAAAGTGGGGGGAGGGAGGGAGGGAATTACCATGGGATATTGTTTACAACTATGAAAGTTGTCAATAAAAAGTATTAAAAAAAATAAAAACAAAAGGGGGGGGGGCTGGAGGAGACTGCAAAAAAAAAGAAAAAAAAAAAAAAGAAAAGGAAAGGAAAAGAAAAGAAAAGAAAAGAATGTGAATGTCCTAGTGTCTCCATGGTAGCTCTATTCAGTGAGAGTCTGGGTACATGCTCAACCAGCCAGTACTCCCTGTGTGTGATTCCCATCGTGGTAGAATCTACTTTCCATGTTAGAAGAGCAAGAAGGAAGAAATGATGCTTTTACTGAGTTAGCCCTGTGGAGCCTTGTTTCTGGATGATGGATCACTCTGTCTGCAAATGAGACTGGATTCTTTTTTTTTTTTTTAAATTTTATATACATTATAGCAGGCTGTACTCTTTATCCCCTCTCCCCTGCTCCCATTACCCTGCTCCCCCCCCCCCCCCAGTGAGGTGATGGTACTCCATACCGGGGCATGAAGGCCCCAGTCAGTCCCTGTGGGGTGGTCGGGAGAGGGGACTGTGCCTGAGGATATCCCTAAAGGCTGGATGCTTTCAAGGTGAGGAGAGTTTGGAATTTTTTGTTTTGTTTTGTTTTGTTTTTTTGGTTTTTCAAGGTAGGGTCTCACTCTAGCCCAGGCTGACCTGGAATTCACTCTGTAGTCTCAGGGTGGCCTCGAACTCACGGTGATCCTCCTACCTCTGCCTCCCGAGTGCTGGGATTAAAGGCGTGCGCCACCACGCCCGGCTGAGTTTGGAATTTGGAAAGGTAGTTTAAGAGTCAAGGAAAGCAAGCTCCCAGAGGAGATAGGCAGAAAAAAAAAAAAAAAAAAGAAAGTATAATTTTTCTCTCAGTTGCCTCCTGACACCCTAAAGTGGTCCATGCGGGCGTCTTACTGCACTGTTCCAGCCTCCTACAGGAAATTGAGCTACTCAGGGAATCAAGGTGAAATCGGACAATTTATCTAACAAGGAGTCTTGGGAATTGGGTTTCTTGTTGGAATGGTAAATATTCCCTCAGCTTCTATATTTATACACTATTCTAGCTTCACTTGATCATTGGGCCAGAAGGGTACATGCATGAGCACCCTTCTGGCCCAAAGAGTACTTACTTAGAAATAGATTTGGCCTCTCCGTTGTCCTGTCACGAGGGAGGAAACTCATCGAGTCTAAGAAATGCCCGAGTGATGATATCCAGAAGAAAAAAACAAAAAGGCATACAAGTAAGTAATGGAGGTGGCTAGAGGAGAGGGAGGGAGGAGAGAAGAGGAGCTATTGGTATAATTAGTGAAGGGTTTCTGGCAGTATTCTTTGCAATAACCAAGTCATCTTTTCCAAGCCCACCTGAGTGATTCAAGTAGAAAGATTTGTACCATCCTACCAATGTCCTGCAGCAAAAGTTAGTCATTACTCTTGTTTGTACTTCTTTCTTTCTTTCTTTCTTTCTTTCTTCTTTCTTCTTTCTTTCTTTCTTTCCTTTTGATTTTTCGAGGTAGGGTTTTATTCTGGTCCAGGCTGAATACACTCTGTAGTCTCAGGGTGGCCTCGAACTCATGGCGATCCTCCTACCTCTGCCTCCCAAGGAAAAGGGATTTGTTCAGATTCTGGCTAAACGTGGGGGGGGGGGGTGTCTAATTTCTTCTCCACCCTGACTATGGTAGTCTGACAATTTATGGGAAATGATGAGACAAAGAGAAACCTAAAACTTGAACCCTAATGCTTCTTAATTTCCTAAACCTAATCTGAATTTGTTCTCCCTTAAAACTCTAGAACACGAGTTAGTCCCGTTTGCTCTTTCTTCTCTTCTCATTCTATATGCACACTTTATATTTTTGTCTTAATGGGTTTTCTTTAAGTATATAATTTAGTAGTCCCCACAATGTGCCAGACCTTGTGACATATAAAAGACAGGAGATCAAGCAAGAAAAATATGGTTCATATTCTTTCTTTTTAATTTTTTAAAAAAATTTTAGAGAGAGAGAGAGAGGAGAAATAGAGAATTGGCATGCCAGAGCCTCAGCCACTGAAATCAAACACCAGATGCTTGCGCCACCTAGTGGGCATGTGTGACCTTGCACTTGCCTTACCTTGGTGTGTCTGGCTTTCATGGGATCTGGAGCGTCGAACATGGGTCCTTAGGCTTTGCAGGCAAGTGCCTTAACCACTAAGCCATCTCTCCAGCCCAATACGGTTCATATTCTATTTACACTTTAGTTGGTGGGGAGATTTACAATGTCAAGATATTTTGTGTAGTCGAGACCCTCATAATAGGAAGAAAAGATGATGACATCAAAATAAGACAGAGACTGATTGAGAGGGTGAGGGGATATGACGGAGAGTGGAGTTTCAAAGGGGAAAGTGGGGGGAGGGTGGGAATTACCATGGGTTATTGTCTACAATTATGAGAATTGTCAATAAAAAAATAAGTTAAAAACGATATTTTGTGTACGGATAAACACTATGGAGATAATAAGCTTATTTCTAGTGGTCAAAGAAGATAGCTCTGCGAGCAAAGCGTTTGCTTTGCAAGCGTGAGAGCCTGAGTTTAATCGCAAGCACCCATGCAGGAGGCAAGGCTCCGTCGTTCGTGTGAGTAATCCCCGCAGTGGGTAGGCAGAGACAGGCAGATCTTGTAGCGTGCTGAACCGCCAGGCTCGACCACTTGGTAGGTTCCAGGACTGCCTCAGAAAAGGTGGACAACGTTCTAAGTTGTCCTCCAGCCTCCACACGTGCGTGCATGCACGTACGGGCAAACGCGTGCGTGCACACACCCACACTCACACACACAATTTTGTACATACGCGAATAAACAGATAGCCAGGTGTGGTGGCGCACGCCTTTAATCCCAGCACCTGGGAGGCAGAGGTAGGAGGATCGCCATGAATTTGAGGCCACCCTGAGACTATGTAAAAAATTCCAGGTCAGCCTGGGCTAAAGTGAGACCCTACCTTGCAAAACCAAAAAATAAATACATAAGATTTTTGCCAGGTGTTTTTCTCCACATCCTCACCAGAATTCGTTCTGGCTTTGCTATGTCTTTCTTTCTTTCTTTCTTTCTTTCTTTTTTTTTTTTTTTTTTTTGGTTTTTTGAGGTAGGGTTTCACTCTAGCCCAGGCTGACCTGGAATTCACTATGGAGTCTCAGGGTGGCCTCGAACTCACGGCGATCCTCCTACCTCTGCCTCCCGAGTGCTGGGATTAAAGGCGTGCGCCACCACGCCCGGCTATGTCTTTCTTTATAGTCATTTGATGTTTCTTTGGTTTTTGAGACTGGACCCCTGTAGCCCAGGCTGGCCTCAGAGTCACCGCAATGCCAGTCTTGTCCTTGAACTCCTCCCGAGCGCTGAGATGACGAACATGTGCCACCATGCCTGCCTGGAATTTTTAAATAATAACTATCCTTATAGTCTCCTTTTTCTTCATATTTAATTCGTTAATAAGTAAGATTTTAAAGTTCCTATCCACATATATTCACAAAGCGATGGGTTTCACAATAGCCCTCCATTTCACTGTATCATGGACGTTGACGATATGACCGGGATGAATGGGCGCTTCACCGGAGTCTTGACTTCATTTCCTTGGTAGCTAATGACATCGTGCAATTTTCACATATGGATTGATTGCCTAATATTTTAGCCCACCTTCTTTTTATTCTCAATTTTTATTAACATTTTCCATGATTATAAAAAAATATCCCTCCCCCCATTTTCCCCTTTGAAACTCCATTCTCCATCATATCCCCTCCCCCTCTCAATCAGTCTCTCTTTTATTTTGATGTCATCATCTTTTCCTCCTCTTATGATGGTCTTGTGTAGATAGTGTCAGGCACTGTGAAGTCATGGATATCCAGGTCATTTTGTGTCTGGGGGGAGCATGTTGTAAGGAGTCCTACCCTTCCTTTGGCTCTTACATTCTTTCCGCCACCTCTTCCGCATTAGACCCTGAGCCTTGGAAGGTGTGATCGAGATGTTACTCAGTACTCCAGTCACTTCTTTCCAGCACCTTCTGAGTCATCCCAAGGTCACTGCCATCTGAAAAGAGAAGATTCTCTACCCAAAGTGAGAGTAGCATTAATAAGGGTATGAGTATTAAGAGAAGTGCTTACTGTAGCCCACCTTCTTTATGTGCACTTTTTTTTTTTTTTTTGGCTTTTTGAGGTAGGGTCTCACTCTAGCTCAGGCTGACCTGGAATTCACTCTGTTGTCTCAGGGTGGCCTCGAACTCACGGCGATCCTCCTACCTCTGCCTCCCGAGTGCTGGGATTAAAGGCGTGCGCCACCGCGCCCGGCCCATGTGCACATTTTTATCAACATAACTACTTACAGCTCAGTATTTTGTTTTATCGGATCTCTATGTAACATCTTAGCTGACCATTAATTCTTGGATACCCCTTCTGTGCTCTGCCTGTCTATGCTGAAATCCATCCCTTAGTAGCACTTCGCTCTGCAAGAATCCATTCGTGACCCACTTTCCCGATAATTGTATACAATGGCAATATTCAGGGGAGGGGTCTGAAACTAAGCACGGAACAGTGAGTTAACATAAATACTTCGGCAAGGCCGGGCGTGGTGGCACACGCCTTTAATCCCAGCACTGGGGAGGCAGAGGTGGGAGGATTGCCGTGAGTTCGAGGCCACCTTGAGACTACAGAGTGAATTCCAGGTCAGCCTGGGCTAGAAAACCAAAAATAAAAATAAATAAATAGATCCTTTGGCAAGAGTAGCTCAGACAAGGACTTGGATGTGAACGGACTTGCCGAATTCCTACCTCCGGAATATCTGTGTAACTTGTCTTTCTAACACTTCCAGGAGAGTTATAGACATGGAAACACGCAACCAAACCAGCGCATATGAGTTCATTCTCCTGGGGCTTTCAGACAGGCCAGAGCACGACACCATCCTGTTTTCTCTCTTCCTCTGCATGTACGTGATCACGGCGGCCGGGAATCTGTTGATCCTTCTGGCCATCAGCTCCGACCCCCACCTCCACACACCTATGTACTTCTTCCTGGCCAACCTGTCCCTGGTTGACTTCTGCCTGGCTACCAACACTGTGCCCAAGATGCTGGCGAATATCCAAACCAAGAGCAAATCCATCTCCTATCCCCACTGCCTGACCCAGATGTACTTTTTCCATTTCTTCGGCATCATGGACAGCGTCCTGATAGCCGTGATGGCTTATGACCGCTTCGTGGCCATCTGCCACCCCTTACACTATACCACCATCGTGAGCCCACGGCTCTGTGGGCTGCTGGCGGGCGGCCCGTGGGCGTTTTCCTGTCTCGTTTCCCTTACCCACGTCCTCCTCGTGGCTCGTCTGGTCTTCTGTGGGAGCAACGAGGTGCCTCACTACTTCTGCGACCTCAGCCCTCTCCTCCGGCTTTCGTGCACAGACACAGCCGTGAACGAGATCTTCGTGTTCGTCGTGGCCGGCGCGGTGATAGCCGCACCCTTCGCGTGCATCCTGGCCTCCTACGCTCGCGTCACCGCGGCCATCGCAAAGGTGCCCTCGGCAGGTGGCAAGAGGAGAGCCTTGTCAACCTGCGGCTCCCACCTCTCTGTGGTGGCTCTTTTCTATGGGACGACCATCGGGGTCTACCTGTGTCCCTCCTCTGTGCACACAGCTGTGAAGGAGAAAGCCTCTGCAGTCATGTACACAGCAGTCACCCCCATGCTGAACCCCTTTATCTACAGCCTGAGGAACAGAGACCTGAAGGGAGCTTTGAAAAAGCTCATCAGCAGAAAGATCGCCTCATCCTCCTGACGCTCAGGACACCGTGCAGTTTCTAGGAGGCAGTGTCTTTAACATCTGAGGTCAAGGACGAACATATGGGTTGAAAGAGCAGCCACTGTGGGGCTGGAAGGATGGCTTAACAGTTAAGGCATTTGCTTGCAAAGCCAAAGGACCCGGGTTCGACTCCCCAGGACCCACGTTAGCCAGATCCACAAGGGGGCGCATGCATCTGGAGTTCATTTGCCCTGGCGTGCCCATTCATTCTCTCTCTCCCTCCCTCTTTCTCTGTCAAATAAATAAATAAATATAAAATATTAAAGAAAAAAAAAGAAAAAGTAGCCACTTTGAATTCTGGATTTCAGAAGCTTAAAGATCTCTAGGTGAGGGCTGGAGAGATGGCTTAGCAGTTAACCGCTTGCCTATGAAGCCTAAGGACCCCTGTTCAAGGCTCGATTCCCCAGGACCCACGTTAGCCAGATGCACAAGGTGGCATATGTGTCTGGAGTTCGTTTGCAGTGGCTGGAGGCCCTGGCGCCCCCATTCTTTCTCTCGCTCACTATCTGCCTCTCTCTCTCTGTGTCACTCTCAAATAAATAGAAATGAACAAAAAAAATTTTTAAAAAATCTCTAGGTGAACTTGTAGCTATGGCTCCCAATGTTGGAACCAGTAAGGATACTTCCATATGTGTCTCACACTAACTTCGTAGGAAAAAAAAAAGTAAGTCTAGTTCTTCCAAACTGGAGTTTTGTGTTTTTTCCCCCCCTCTGATTCAGTATCCATTTCGTACTTAGCAAATACAGCCATGTGTTGCTTAACAGTGGGAATGTGTTCTTAAAAACGCAGATCACGCGATAATGTAATCATTGCAGAAACCTCGCAGCATACTTGCATCAACTTAGATGGCATGGGTCAGTGACGCCATACGCATAGCCTTTGGTGTGATGAAGAGGTGGGATACTTGGTGCGGTGCTTCTGGCAGGACCAGAGCTGTCGTTCAGCAGTCCAGCGCTTGGGTAGCTGCAGGGATCCCTCACCAGTCCCCAGCACTGGAAGAGAGGAAGGCAGGCAGTGTTGCAGCCAGGTTCGTTGCTGGTAGAAATCACCCAACCAAAAGCAGCTTGTGGGGAAAAAAAAGAGGTTTATTTTGGCTGACAGACTCGAGGGGGAAGCTCCACGATGTCAGGGAAAACGACGACATGAGCAGAGGGTGGACGTCACCCCCTGGCCAATATAATGTGGACCGTAGCAACAGGAGAGCGTGCCCAACATTGGCATGGGGAAACTGGCTGTAACACCCATAAGCCCGCCCCCCCAACAATACACCACCTCCAGGAGGCTTTGATTTCCAATTGCCATCAGCTGGGGAACCTAGCATCCAGAACACCTGAGTTTATGAGGGACACCTGAGTCAAACCACCACACACAGTAAACCTGAGATGAATGAGGCTGCTTCTGGCATAGCCAGCCATGTTATTGGGAGGGAAAAGGATATATTTTTAATTTATTTATTTGGCAGAGAAAGAGAGAGAGAGAGAGAGAGAGAGAGAATGGGCACGCCATGGCCTTCAGCCACTGCAAACTAACTCCAGATGCGTGTGCCCCCTTGTGCATCTGGCTAACGTGGGTCCTGGGGAATCGAACCTGAATCCTTTGGCTTTGCAGACAAATGCCTTAACCGCTAAGCCATCCCTCCAGCCCAGAAAGGGAATGTTTATACACTGGTTGGTCAGATGTAAACGAATGCACCTACTATGAGAAGCAGTATGGAGGTTCTTTAATAAAGCTAAACGGCCGTAGAATCCACTTATACCCAAAGGAAACAAGACCAGTAAACACTGACATGCCCAGGCTCACTGCAGCACTACTACCCACAGTACCCCAAATACGCAACCCACTCAGGTGCCCATAAATAGATGAATATGTTCTTTCAAATGACTGGGTCGTGGGGCAAAACTCTTTGACTGGACTTGAGGCCCACTCCACGGGAGGAAATTCATACCTGGGGCTGAAAAGCTAATCAAAAGCCTATGGTGGGGGTGGTCATGAGCATCAGGGGTGTAACGTTTGCTGGTGTCTGGCTAAATGCATATATTATGTTCACCGAACTGCCCGGTAAGCACTCTTCTTAACATTCATCCCCGTATATTGACGCTACTCTCACTCTGGGTTAGAGAAGCTTCTCTTTTCAGATGGCGGTGACCTCTGGGATGACTCAAAGCTCATTAAAGTGCTGAAAGATAAAATGACCGTGGTGAACTCAGCACTAAGTGAGACATCTCTGTCACACCCTCCAAAGCTCAGACACCACTGTGGAAGGGGGGACAGAAAGAATGTAAGGGCCTAAGGAAGGGGAGGAGCGCTTTGCGATACTGCCTTCCCGTCACAAAGCGGCCGTGGTACTCGTGAACCCACAGTGGCTAGCACTACCTACACAAGGCCTGCGTAACAGAAGGGGAAAAAATGACGACATCAAATAAGAAGTGGGGCGGGTTGGAAAGAAGGGATTTATTGTGGGGGGTGGTGGGGAAAAGGGAAAGTGGCAGGAGGGAATTATAGTCAGAGTATATTGTCTATATGTACAGATGTTGTCTATAAAACGTTCTGTTTTATTTGGCCAGGTGTGGTGGCGCACACCTTCAATCCCAGCACTTGGGAGGCAGAGGTAGGAGGATCACCATGAATCCTGGGTCTACCCTGAGGCTACATGGTGAATTCCAGGTCAGCCTGGGCTACAGCAAAGCTCACCCCCCCCCAAAAAAAAAGTTTTACTCAATTTAGTGATTTTTTTTTCAAGGTAGGGTTTTGTTCTCTAGCCCAGGCTGAGCAGGAATTAGTCTCAGGTTGGCCTCGAACTCACAGAGATCCTCCTACCTCAGCCTCCCAAGTGTTAGGATTAAAGGTGTGTGCCACCACGCCCAGCTGTAAAAAAAAAAAAAAAAAAAAAAAAAGTTTTACAAAAAAGTTCTTTAAAAGCCACAGCACAGGGCTGGAGAGATGGCTTAGTGACTAAGGTGCTAGTCTGCAAAGCCTAAGGGTCCTAGGTTCAGTTCCCCAGGACCCACGTAAGCCAGATGCACAAGGTGGCACGTGCGTCTGGAGTTTGTTTGCAGTGGCTGGAGGCCCTGGTGTGCCCATTCTCACTCTCCTCACTCTCTCTCTCCCTCTCTGTCTCTAACAAATAAATAAATAAAAATAAAATCTTAAAAACAAAAAGCCACAGCACAAACTCCACTGAGCTGCTTGCTACTCTCCTCCGCCTTGGGAGGTCCCATTGTCCTTGTGAAATACACTTATAAACTGTGGACTGAACTGCAAAAAAGGGCGGGCGTGGTGGCGCACACCTTTAATCCTAACGCTTGGGAAGCAGAGGTAGGAGATCACTGTAAATTCAAGGCCACCCTGAGATTACATAGTGAATTCAGGTCAGCCTGAGCTAGAGTGAGACCCTACCTCAAAAAAACAAAAAAGGGCTGGAGGGACGGCTTACCAGTTAAGGCATTTACCTGCAAAGCCACAGGACCCTGGTTCGATTCTCCAGGACCCACGTAAGCCAGACGCACAAGGGGGCGCATGCATTTGGAGTTGGTTTGCGGTGGCTGGAGGACCTGGTGCACCTATTCTCTCTTTCTCTCTGCCTCTTCCTCTCTCAAATAAATAAATAAATAAATATTTTAAAAATATGCATATACACCCGCACGCACTAATATAATATAGCAATTCTTAGCCATATGGGGCTCTCCTAATGCGGTGGAAGAGAGATTGAAGAGAGATGCAAGAAGTTGGAGGAGTAGGGAAAAGAGGAGGAGGAAGAAGAAACCAGGAAAGGAAAGAGAAGATGAAGAAAGGAGGGGAAAGGGAGAAGGAGAAGAAAATGTGAACAAAGTTCTCTAGAAAGAAGCCACACGTATCAAGCACTGAAGGCTGATTCGCATTTTAGTGGTCACAGACAGCTGGAACATTGCAGGTCCAGAGTCAGTTTATCTTGGTTCTCTTAACCCCTTAAATGGTCATTTATTGCCCACCTCTGTATGTGACCTAATATCCTTGTCACTATTAGGCAAGCCCTCTTGGAATGAACAAACAGAACCCCCCCCCCCCGCAAAGTTCCACTAGCCCAAAAGCCAAGCGTGTCATTAGGTAGCGTGGAAGGCCTATAACAGGGGATTCCCCACTTTGCTATAACCCGCCTGCCTGAATGTTTCCGCCAATGTGTTTGAAAAATGTTTTGAGAGCCAGGCGTGGTGGCGCACGCCTTCAATCCCAGCGCTCGGCTTCATGTGTCAGTCTGGATGCCTCTCTCCAATGTCCCTATTCTCCTGCCACAGTATGGTGCGGGACCATTGTAGAATTTCAGGGCGGATTTTGGAACTATCAGACCAGGTATGTCAGAAGATTTTCTTTCTTGCCAGTTCCAAGACAGTAAGGTGGCGAGCGTGAGGGTCAGGAGTGACCAGGACCACGGAGAGCGCTCTGAGGCAAAGATGGAAGCTTTTATTCAGGAGGGAAAATGCGAGCTGCCAGGACTGACTCTCAGGAGCAGAGCAGAGATAAGAGCGGTGAGAGATAAGGAGGCAGTAAATCCTGTTCTTGGGGGCAGCCATCTCGGATGAGACCTGATCAGATGCTGATTCCGGGCTGCCATGACAGGTAAGGAGGAGTCCATGTCCTCCTTGGGCCTTTGTCCCTGGCTGATTATTAAAAAAAAAAAAAAAAAAAAGGCTGGAAAGATGGCTTAGCAGTTAAGGCGCATGCCTGTGAAGCCCAAGGACCCTAGTTTGATTCTGCAGGTCCCACAAAAGCCAGATGCACATGGTGGCGCATGCATCTGGAGTTTGTTTGCAGTGGCTAGAGGCCCTGGCATGCCCATTCTCACTCTCTCTCTCTCTCCCTCCCTCTCTCTGTCTCTAATAAATAAATAAAAATAAAATATTTTTTTTAATCCTTAAAAAAAAATTTTTTTTTTTGAGGTAGGGTCTCACTCTAGCCCAGGCTGACCTGGAATTCACTCTGTAGTCTCAGGGTGGCCTCGAAGTCATGGCGATCCTCCTACCTCTGCCTCCCGAGTGCTGGGATTAAAGGCGTGCGCCACCACGCCCGACTGACAAAAATAAATTCTGGTAACCTTGAGGAGGAGAAAGGAAAGAATGGAGGGGGGGGGGGAAGGAGAGAAATCGAAGAGAAGATAGGAGAGGAGAAGAGAGGGAGAAACTGCAATTGCAATTCAAAATAAAATTGCATACTTGACGGGATGGTGCATGCCTGTAATCCCAGCACCCAGGAGGAAAGTCAGGAGGACCCGCAGGTAGCCCCCATCATTTTTTCTGTACCCCTCCATACATGTGTGCACCCTCCTACTCAACACATATATCAAGAACCCCCACTCAGTGGGAAGGATGGTACAAGAAGTGTCAGAAGGTGAGGAGGTCTGGATCCTACAAAGGCATATGCATTAAGCAAACTTTTTTTATTACTGTAATGCACATGCTCTTATTAAACAAGCTGGTATTCCTGTAAACAAAAGAAACACGTGATACATGCTTGTCCTGATGGTCAGCAGGTGGACGTGTGAAGAGAGCGAAATGTTGTATTTCTCTGCATTTCTTTATTATCAAGCTTAGAGAAAAGTAGAAGTCACTTCCTTGCAGGAGCTCATAAAGGAATGGAATGAAACGCTTAAGCAGATGGGGATGGAAGTGGTCTGAATAGCATTACCCCAGGCAGGCCTGCGTTGTTGAAGAAAATCCTCAAGGGCAGATAAATGGGACATTCAGAGACTTTTGGTCACAGGCCTGCCTCACCCCCCCCCCCCCAGGTGCTTCCTGTAACTGACCGACAGACCTGTTCACAAGTTCATTTTGTTTTCTCTTCCTTGTAATCTTCTAAGAATAGAATGTCCCTGCTGTAACCCACCGAATTCCCCTCTATGTTTAAAATTACTTGCATGGCTGTAATGGTAACATGTGAGTTGTGATTTATGGCTTAGCTCCCATCCTGTTTCTACAATAAACATTTTTTTTTTTCCCAATAAAAGCTGACACTCGAGCAGTTCAGAGCAGTTCCGGCTGCTCTCCGAGATGAGGCCCTCTGATATGCAGCCCCAAGGCAGCGCCCGCATCGGGGTCACACCCAGCACTTTGTGAGTGAGTCAGTGGTCTTACTCGTGCGACACCGGACCCCACTAAAGACCCAGCCAGGTGGCCCTCCAATATCAACTCCAAAGGCCTTTCAGAAAATCAGTTAAGGCAAATGGATGTCACTCATATGTACCTGTTGTGTTTTGATTCAGATGTCCATCCCCTATATACACTTTGCTCTGAATGCTAGGTCCCCAGCTGGTGGCAAATTGGGAATTGAAGCCTCCTGGAGGTAGTGTATTATTGGGGGCGGGCTTATGGGTATTCTAGCCAGTGTGGTGGTTTGATTCAGGTGTCCCCCATAAACTTAAGTGTTCTGAATGCTAGGCTCCCAGCTGATGGAGATGTGGGAATTAACACCTCCTGGAGGCAGTGTATTGCTGGGGGCGGGCTTAGGGGTGTTATAGTCAGTGTCCCCTTGCCAGTGTTGGGCACACTCTCCCGTTGCTATGGTCCACCTTGTGTCGGCCAGGGGGTGATGTCCACCCTCTGCTCATGCCATCGTTTTTCCCTGCCATCATGGAGCTTCCCCTCGAGTCTGTAAGCCAAAATAAACCTTTTTCCCACAAGCTACTCATGGTCGGGTGATTTCTACCAGCAATTGAGAACCGGACTGCGACAGTACTTAAAGTCAAGCAGTTGGCTTGATAGAACAATGGGATGGTCTTTTGAAGAAACAGTTACAGTGCCAACTAAGTGGTAATAGCTTGAAGGGCTGGGACAGCATTCTTCAGAAGGCTGTACAGCTCTGAATCAGCGTTCTACATATGGTTCTGCTTCTCCTATAACCAGGATTCACTGTTCAAAGAATCAAGGGGTGAAAATGGGCATAGTACCACTTACCATCGCCCCAAGTGATCCATTAGCCAAAATTTTTAATTTTTTTTATTATTTAGTTATTTATTTGGTAGACTGAAAGAGAGAGGGAGAGAGAGAATGGGTGTGCTGAGGCCTCCAGCCACTGCAAATGAACTCCAGACGCATGCACCACTTGTGCATCTGGCTAATGTGGGTCCTGGGGAATCAAACCTGGGTCCTTTGGCTTTGTAGGCAAACGCATTAACCACTAAGCCATCCCTTCAGCCCACCATTAGCCAAATTTTTACTTCCTGTTCTCACAACCTTATGCCCTGCTGGCCTAGAGGTCTTGGTTTCAGAGGATGGAGTGTTCTTCCAGGAGGCACAAAGAACATTCCATTGAACCGGAAGCTAAGACTTCCCCCTGAACACTTTGGGCTCTTGATGCCCCTGACTCAGCAGACTAAGAAAAGTTACAGTGGTGCTGGAGAGATGGCTTAGTGGTGAAGGTGCTTGCCTGCAAAGCCAAAGGATCCCGGTTCAACTCTCCAGGATCCACATAAGCCAGACGCACAAGGGGGCACATGCATCTGGAGTTCGTTTGCAGTGGCTGGAGGCCCTGGCGTGCCCATTCTCTCTCTCTCCATCTTTCTCTCTCTCTAATAAACAAATAAAAAAATATTAAAAAAAAAAAAGAGTTACAGTGTTAGCAGGGTGATTGATCCAGACTATGCAAAGGAAATCGGACTTCTCCTCCACAATGGAGGTATGGAAGGGTATGTCTGAAGTTTAGTAGGTCCCTTAGGGGGACTCTTACTGTACCATGTCTTCTGAGCAATATCAGTGGGAAACTACAACAACCCAAGCAAGTCAGTGTGATAAATGGCCTAGGACCTTCAGGAATGAAGATATGGCTTACTCCTGCATGTGAAGAACCAAGACCTGCTGAGGCACTCGCTGAGGGTGCAGGAAATACAGAATGGGTGCCAGAAGGCGTTACAAATACCAGCTGAGAGCACACAGATAGTCACAGAAACAGACTGCAATCGCCTTGAATGTTTCTGCCCTACTTTGTCAAGAGTGTTCGTGCAAATGTATACACATGCTCATATTAAGATGTCTATTTTTCTTTCCTCTGTTGCTCTACTATATAATCAGTATTGATTGGGATATCAGTAGTTAAGTGTTGTTAAACTTATTTTTGAATTATTGGGTGTTAGAGGCTGTGGTGGTTTGATTCAGGTGTCCCCCATAAACTTAGGTGTTCTGGATGCTAGGTTCCCCAGCTGATGGCAATTAGAAATTAAAGCCTTCCGAAGGTGGTGTATTGTTGGGGATGGGCTTATGGGTGTTATAGCCAGTTTCCCCATGCCAGTGTTTGGCACACTCTCCTGTTGCTATCATCCACCTGATGTGGGCCAGGGGGTGATGTCCACCCTCTGCTCATGCCATCATTTCCCCCTGCCATCGTGGAGCTTCCCCTGGAGCCTGTAAGCCAAAATACACCTCTTTTCCCACAAGCTGCTCTTGGTTGGGTGATTTCTACCAGCGATGCGGACCTGACTGCAGCAGAGGCTAAGGATTCTTCAGGGGACCTTGCGATGCATTTGGAGGAAAGATTTACGTGCTCACAGTTGTACAACATACTGTATTGTGTTGGATGGAATTATGTCCCTGTTATTGTTTTTTTCTTTTTTTGTGTAAATTAAGCATAGTGTAAATAGGTTTGGCATCACATTGACAAGGGGTGGACTTATGATCAGGTTCTGTTGTCCATTGTCACCTTAATCAGATCAGCAATCAAGAAATAGCTCTCATGGGCATGTCTGTGGCTTGCCTCCAGGAAGGATTAACTAAAGGAGGAAGTCCTTGCTCCATTGTGGGTGGTGGTGGGCTATATAAAGCAGCTGGAAGAGAACACAGCGCCTTGGTTGGCTGCCTGTGCTCCTCCCTGGCTGTCCTCCCTGGTCACTCGTGTACGCAGCTGCCCTGCCTCAGCTATCCTTTGTCAGGACGGGCACCCAGTGCCATCAGCCTCCCAGTGTGGACTAAAGACCAGCGGCTCCCCAGGAGTCCTGCAATGATCTCCAACACCAGGTTGGTACTGCCGAGGCATCCTGCCCCACGGACCAAGCAAGTGCCGGGTTCCTTGATGAGTCAGCCTGCAGACAGCTACTGTTCGACCGCCCTGCCTACGTACTGTAAACTCATCCAGGAAATTCCCTTTACAATACAAATTCATTGTTATCAGTTCAGTTCCTCTAGAGGACCCTGACCAATAAACTCACCGTGATGAAACTTCCCCTCAAAACTGTAAGCTAGGGCTGGAGAGATGGCTTAGCGGTTAAGGCGTTTTTGCCTGCAAAGCCAAAGGACCCAGGTTTGATTCCCCAGGACTCACGTTAGCCAGATGCACAAGGGGGTACACGCATCTGGAGTTCATTTGCAGTGGCTGGAGGCCCTGGCATACTATTCTCTCTCTCGCTCTCTCTCCCTCTTTCTCTGTCAAATAAATGAAAAATAAAATATTTTTTAAAAACCCTGTAAGCTAAAATAAACCCTTTCCTTCTAAAAGCTGCTTTTGGTCAGGTGTTTTGTCCCAGCAACAAGAAAGTAACTGCTACGTTCTGTTACTATAAAATCTTTAGGGCTAGGGAAATGGCTTAGCGGTTAAGACGTCCCTTGCAAAGCCTAAGGACCCTGGTTTGAGTCCCTAGGACCCACGTAAGCCAGATGCACAAGGGGGGGGGCGCATGCTTCTGGAGTTTGTTTGCAGTGACTGGAGGCCCTGGCGCACCTAGTCTCTCTTTCTCTCTATTTGTCTCTCTCTTTCTCTCTCAAATAAATAAATAAATAAATAAATAAAATATTTAAAAAAGCTTTATGAAGCTTCATGAATATTACCACATTGGAGCATGGAATTTTGGGTAACCTAAATGTGTGTCTCCAGACCATAATCTCTCTGATTTAACCCCTGGAATAAACTATTTCCTTTGAGGTGGGAGCTTTGGTTTTTGTGTTGATGTATCGTTAGGATTGCCATAGTTTGAATCAGATATCAGCCCAAACTCATGAGTACTTAACGTCTGATCCCTAGCTGGTCGCAACTTGGGCGGTGGAGCCTTGCCGGGGGAGGTGTGCTGCTTGGGGTGGGCTTTGGCTTGTTATGACCCAGCTTCCGCTTGGCCAGAGCTCATCTCACTCTTTGGTTTGCTGCTTTTCACCATCTGAGGCGCGAGGTGATGCCCAGCCTGTGCGACAGGCCACCCTGTCCCTACGATCATGAAGCTTCCCCCTCGTGACGGTGAGAGGCAATGAACCCTTTCTACCCTTCAGCTGCTTTGGGTCAGGGTTTGTTTGTTTGTTTGTTTTCTGTCCAGTGGTGGGAAGATGGCTACAGCAACTATAAATATCTAAATGTAGAGGGATTCTCATATTTCGTTTCGGTAGTCCCTCCATTCCTTCCTCTCCCTCGCCTCCCCTCCCCATGCCTGCTTAGAGCCCTTCCACGTCGGTGTTACATGTATTATATTATCCTCCCTGCCTGCCTCCCATAAAGCCTCTATTTCGCCTATCGTGGGCCCCTTTCCAATTTCCTGGTCTACGTACACTCATGCCCACATAAATCCGCATACATAAAAACTAGAGGCTAGAGCCAGGCGTGGTTGCGCACGCCTTTAATCTCAGCACTCGGGAGGCAGAGGTAGGAGGATCGCCGTGAGTTCGAGGCCACCCTGAGACGACATAGTGAATTCCAGGTCAGCCTGGACCAGAGTGAGACCCTACCTCAAAACCCCCCAGCCAAAACAAAACAAACAAACAACGACAAAAATAACAACCCTAGAAGCTAGGATACAATTATGAACATACAGCATGTTCTTGAGTGTGTATGGAAGGCATGTGGTGTGGTATGTGTGGTGCATGCATGTATGCGTGTAACTGGCATGTGTGCGGGCCAGAGGAGAAGGCTGGGTGTCCCCCGTTTCCATTACTCATTTTAATGTTTCTTCGAGACACGGTCTGTCAATTTCCTGGTCTCTGCTCACCTCAGAACTGGAGTTACAGACATGCATGGACGTAACTGTCTGGGTAGACGGTGTGGCATCAGGTGATCTCAGGCTCTTGTTCATACACAGAAAGTGCTCTTACCTGCTGTAGAGCCATCTGTCCGGCCCCACAGTACATTGTTTTTTATTCGTTGGTTTTGTTAGTAAGTTTACAGAACAATAAGGTTCTGGCCAGAGATGTAGCTAAGCTGGTAGTTTTTGCCCACTCTGTTTGATTACCAACATGGCATAAACCAGGCATGGTGGTGACACCCAGTAGCCCCACCACTTGGGAAGTGGAGGCAGGAAGATGTGAAGTTCAAAGTCAACCTTGGCTGTGTGGCAGGTTCCAGACCAGCCTGGGATGCATGAGAGCCTGTGTTAAAAAGTAATAATAGGGGGCTGGAGAGATGGCTTAGTGGTTAAGCGCTTACCTGTGAAGCCTAAGGACCCCGGTTCAAGGCTGGATTCTCCAGGACCCACGTTAGCCAGATGCACAAGGGGGCACATGCGTCTGGAGTTCGTTTACAGTGGCTGGAGGCCCTGGCGTGCCCATTCTCTTTCTCTCTCTCTCTATCTGCCTCTTTCTCTCTCTGTTACTCTCAAATAAATAAATAAAAATGAACAAAATTTAAAAAATTATAAAAAAGTAATAATAGGGATGGAGAGATAGCTCAATGGTTAAGGCGCTCGCCTGCAAAGCCTGAGGACCCAAGTTCAATTCCCCAGTACCCACATAAAGCCAGGTATACAAGCTGATGCACATGTTTGGAGTTCATTTGCAGTGGCTGAAGGCTCTGACACACCCATTCTCTCTCACTCTTTCACTCTCTCTCCTTCCCTCCCTCCCTTCCTCTTTCTCACTCTCAAATAAATAAATAAATTAAATATTTTCATTTTTGGGGGAAAGTAATAATGGTTTAACTGTAGCGTTTTCATACACATTTTGTTTTTGTTGATCCTCCTCCCACACTCCTCTCCTCCCCCCCAGTACCCCCGTTTCCACTTTCATGTCACACAGTACATTATCGTAAATTGTGTTCACCATACCGAACAGATCCCTGGGACTTTTTCCGCCTAATTGAAAATATTATTCAACCAGCATCTCCCCCCTCTTTCCTTCTTCACCCCTAGCCTCCCATAGCTAACATTCTACACCCCACTATCTGACGTATTTAATTCCCAAGTACATGAGGGTATGCTACTGATTCTGCATCTAGTTTATTTCACTGACAATGTTTGTCACGAGCTGAGGTGATGCACGTCTATAATCTATGCCCTGGAAAGACACAGGCAGAGGGACTGAGAGTTCCAAGCCAGCCTGGACTATATAACAAGACTCTGTCTCAATCGTAACAATAATAATGATACTGATAATATTTTACAAGTTTATCCATTATTCCCCAGGACCCATGTTAGCCAGATACACAAGGGGGCGCACATGTCTGGAGTTCATCTGCAGTGGCTGGAGGCTCTGGTGCACCCATGTTTTTTTCTCTCTTTCTCTCCCTCCCTCCCTCCCTCTTTCTCTGTCAAATAAATAAAAATAAAATATTTTTTTTAAAAAGAAATATGCATCTGGAAACACAGGAGCCTGGATAGGGGGCTATGAATACAGAATGGTTATCAAGGAAGCAATAACTGAATCTGTTGGAATAGAGGCGGAGCTGTGGGTATAGAGGATCCCTATCATGTAGGAGAATAAATTATATCTCACAGACAGGTATGTAGGTTTAGCCTCTTCCCCATAACTGATGGCTAATGCACGACCCACATTCCCCAACGAGATTTATTTTTTTTAACTTAGAGCAGGTGGTATCTTAGCTGATCACAGTAATGTCAGGTTGTATACAGAAAAACAGTAAGTTGGCTATTAAACAGGCTAATATAGCCTCAAAAATAATATGGGCTCTGGATTAGTATCTGAAATAGCTAAGTTAATGTCATCCTGTCCTAACTAGGCTCTGACTCCATTTAGTGAGGGAATAAAATAGCTAAGCTAACAATTTTCTGCTGGGACACCTTTTCAGTGGCAAATTCCCTAACTCCCCGGGAGGGCCATGTTTGCATTGTGAACACTGAAGATAATTCTAGAATAGGGACTGAAGTGCGTGCGGTTTCAAAGACAACCCTGACCTGCATCTGACACTGATGTCCTTGTAATTTCCACGGTCTTTTCGCCTCTGAAAATGCTGGACCCCTGAGAACATTTTCTGGCCTGAGCCCATCTCGGTCGCGGGCTTAATAAAAAGGATGCTCAATTGGCCGCAAAAGCGTGGTGGTCTGTGATTCTCTCCTGGGCACTGTGACAGCCAACATTTACTTCTCCCCAATTGTTGTAATCCATCACTGAAATTCTGGGGGCCTCACTGCGTGCACATGGCCAGCTGTTGTCCCTCGTGGCTAGAGTCTTACAGATGATGTCCAACCAGGCATGGAGACAGCTTCTTCGGGAGAGTGATGCTAACCAGAGCCTTTAGGAAAGCAACTCCTAGCTCATAGTAACTCTATTAGCCATTATGATCTGGTCATGAATGACATGTCTCTGTGAATTTTCTTCTATATAATATGACAGTTAAGGGTGGCACACGGGTATTATATCTAAGGTTGAAAATAATAACAAGGGGTAGGTAAGGAAACAAGGGATGTTGTTTGGACATCAACAGTTAACTGAAATTTCTGGAAATAGGGAGATTTGGCTCTGGTAAGGTAGGATGTATGAGAAACTGGTGATTAAATAAGAGCCTTTACTTAGTACAGGCTAAACATCTCAGATGTAGAAGAACCGGTGAGAGTGTGTCAGGCTGGAAAAGCTAAAAGCTTTGATTCATTTTAATGATTCATTATTGCCGGTTGTTTAACCATAAGACCCATACAATTTTGTACAATTAGACCCAATTTTGTCTACGATAATAAATATAAAATAGATATAGGGAAGCTGCCCCCAAATGCAGTTGATCTCAGAAAAGCCCTAGAAGGACACATAGGTTCTGAGACTCAATTCATTGCAATAGCGAAATGCAGTTAGTTTATTAGCAGCTCCTAGGGCGCGGTTTAAGATGGGAGGAGGGGGTGGGCCTGGCACTTCTAGCAGGATACAAATCCTGGCTGCCTGGGTGGCTTTAGTAGCTGGTACAGGTTGTTAACGAAAAACTGGGGCGGATTAGGGAGACCAGTGGAATGGAGTGGAGCCGGATCTGAGCCAGGGAGCAGTGAGAGAGAGAGAGAGAGAGAGAGAGAGGGAAATGAGAGAATGAGATAGAGTAGAAAAACGGGGATAGAAAGATAGAAAGACAGGCTGAGGTAGAGGGAGAGAGAGAGACAAGCACGTTCAAGGGGGAGGGACAGAAAGAGGAAATGGCTTCTGGGGAGACCTTTATGTCCTTGAGGAAGAGACCATCCAGTGAGAGGAGGGACCTTGGGTGGTGTGGGGGTGTAGGTGGCCAGGAGGAGGGACCTTGGGTGGTGTGGGGGTGTAGGTGGCCAGGAGGAGGGACCTTAGGTGGTGTGGGGGTGTAGGTGGCCAGGAGGAGGGACCTTGGGTGGCGTGGGGGTGTAGGTGGCCAGGAGGAGGGACCTTAGGTGGTGTGGGGGTGTAGGTGGCCAGGAGGAGGGACCTTAGGTGGTATGTATCTGTATGGATGTTGTCAATAAATGATATTTTAAAGTTTCAGTATATTTGTAAAACATATTTTATTTGTTTATTGTCTTTCTTTTTTCAAAGATTGATTTTTATTTTATTTATTTGAGACAGACACGGGGGGGGGGTCAGGGGATGGACACACCAGAGCTCCTAGCCACTGCCAAGGAACTCTGGATGCATGCACCACCCCGTGCCTCTGGCTTACGTGGGTCCTGGGGAATCAAGCCTGGATCCTTAGGTTTCACAGGCAAGTATCTTAGCCGCTAAGCCATCTCTCCAGCCCTACTTGTTTATTTTCAAGCGTAGAAAGAGAATGAGTGATGGGGGAGTGAGTTCGCCAAGAACTCTTGCTACTACAAATGAACTTGAGACATATGCGCCACTTTGTGCATCTGGCTCGAGGTGGGTACTGAGGAATCGAACCTAGGCTGTCAGGCTTTGCAAGCAAGCACCTTTAATGGCTGAGCCACATCTCCAGCCCAAAGTGCCCACAGGAGGAATGCTTTTAGAAAGCTATTGCAGAACAGTGACAGGTGTCTATAGCAGTGGATTGTGTGTTTCAAAGCTGTGAAAACCGTACACTTCAAAAACGCATCTCACCATACAAAAAATATGATGGGTAAGATAGGTGATGAATGTGTGATTAACTTGTTCAATCATCCTGCACTGAATACATACGGCAAAACATGCTATATCCCACACATGATTTTCCCAATTATGATATGTCATTTTAAACTAATATTATTTGGAAAGACTTCAAGCAGGGTCTAGTTCAATGGTAGAGTGCTCACCTAACATGACAGTGCCCTGGATTTAATCCCCAGCACAAAATAATAATAAGGTTGATGGTGATGACTTAAAGCAAATAAGAAAATAAAATAGATATATTTTATGACATTGAGTTGGAAACTTACACACACACACACACACACACACACACACACACAGCATACACAACCCTGAGTATATAACCCAGGACTTTTTGCACAGCAAGTAGGCATTGCACTGGGAAATTGGGAAATTTTAGCGTATTTTGAACCTCTCTGAGGAGACTATGAGATTTCCCCCAAGATGTCTGCTCCCTTTGTGTACTCCTGCAGAGCTTGGGATGGAGATCCAACTCATTCTTTAGGCTCAGAAAACATAGTTAGCATTGAGCTTACGGTACTTTGAGAGGCTCCCAGATACAATCCAACCTGCCTTCCACTCATTTTCACATCAAAGCAACTACAAGGCATAGTTCTGAAAATAGTTTTAGTACCTGGGCATAAAGCTCAGTTGATAGTGCGTTTGCCCGCCTTGCTCAAAGTCTGGAGTTCCAGTCCCGGCACTACAAAGTGAGACGATCTAAAGAGAGATAGATAGGTAGACAGACTGATATGCAGATGATAGGTGAAACCAGATGATAGATTAACAATACGTAGAAGGGGTTGGAGAGATGCCTGCAAAACCTAAAGACCCAAGTTCTATTCCCCTGTCCACATAAAGCCAGGTGCACAAAGGGATGCATACATCTGGAGTTCGTTTGCAGCAGCTAGAGGCCCTGGCGTGCCCATATTCTCATTCTCTCTCTCTTTCTCTCTCTGTGTGTGTCTCTGTCTCTTCTGTCTTTCTCTGCTTGCAAGTGAATAAGTTTAAAAAGAATTAAAAAGATTTTTTGTTTATTCTTATTTATTTATTTGAAAGTGACAGAGAGAGAGAGAGAGAGAGGGAGAGAGAATGGGTGCGCCAGGGCCTTCGGCCACTGTAAACGGACTCCAGACGCATGCGCCCCCTTGTGCATCTGGCTAACGTGGGTCCTGGGGAATCGAGCCTCGAACCGGGGTCCTTAAGCTTCACAGGCAAGCGCTTAACTGCTAAGCCATCTCTCCAACCCTAAAAAGAATTTTAAAAGAATATATAGAAGATAGATGATAGATACATACATGAATATATATATATGACAGATAAAAGATATATAGAGGTTGATTTACATATTGAAGATAAACAAAAGATAGATCGATGCATAGATACTTAGATTGAAAATAAAAAACAATTAGGGCTGGGGATGTGGCTCACTTGGTAGAGTGCTTGCCTAGCATGTGTAAATTCCTGGATTCAGTTCCCAGCATCTCGTAAGCCAGGCCTGACGGCACCCACCTATAACGCGAGCGCTTTGGAGGTAGAGGCAAGAGGATCAGAAGTTCAACGTGGCCTTCAGCCACATAGTGATTTTGGGGCCACTCTGAGCTACAGGAGACCTTGTCTCAGGCAAATAGGTTAGAGGGGACATGCTGCGTGGCTAGGGCCTAGGCCGTAGTGCAGCTTCAAGTGTGGAAAACGGGCAAGAAAGAAGGGGGAGCCTCTTTCTGAGCCTCCTGTCTGATCTTGGAAGCTGACCTCGCACACCCATGGGTCTCGGTCTTCTTGCGGATCCAAGAAGGCTAAATCAAGGTCCCAAGGGCCAATCAGGGTCTGGGAACAGGCAAGGGGACCCTTCCCAGCCCCGCCCCGCCTCCAGGGATTAGAACAATTGGTGCATACCTGATACCAGTGGAACTCGGCCACCTGGATTCCTTGCCCTGGGAAGGGAGTATCTATGCGCCCAGCCACGGGGCTGGACCCAGGGCAAGGAGTGGCCCCGCCGTTCTCCTGATGTTATGAATGGCCCGCCTGCAACAGGGTCCCCGCGGAGGCCGGCGGTGGCTCCTGGCTCTACCGGTGCTGGGATGCCTGCTGTACACAGGTAAGGGTCTCATGATGTCACAGTCACTCGTGGAAAAGGGGGTGGTGCGCAAGGATCCAGGTTCATTCTCCATTGGCCTCGGCTGTCAACCTCTCTGGATCTCCTTTTCCAAGCGGGGCCACCAAACAACTGCCACTTCCCCATGTCTGCAAATACCTCATAGACAGGATCCCTCTTTGCCGCTTTCCTCCTTTATTCATTCTCACAAGCATACCCTAAATTCTATTTGCTTATTTATTTTTGAGAGAGAGAGAGAGAGAGAGAGAATGGGTGCGCCAGGGCCTCCAGCCACTGCAAACGAACTCCAGACGCAGGTGTGCCCTTGTGCACCTGGCTTACGTGGGTCCTGGAGAATCGAACCTGGATCCTTTGGCTTTGCAGGCAAACACCTTAACGGCTAAGCCAGCTCTCCAGCCCCATACCCCAAATTCTATTGCATGCTCCACTTTGTGCATCTGGCTTATGCGGGTCCTGGGGAATCGAACCTGAGTTCTTTGGCTTTGCAGGCAAGGGCTTTAATGGCTAATCCATCTCTCCAGCCCCAAATTCTATGTTTTATCTACTGGTTTGTTGATCTCAGAACCATAAAGATGGGTTCATAGTATTTACAGGAAGCTTTCTGTAAATGTATTTCTTTTCTTTTTTTTTTTTAAAGATTTTATTTTTATTTATTTATTAGAGACAGAGAGAAGGAGAGAGAATGAGAATGGGTGCGCCAGGGCCTCTAGCCACTGCAAATGAACTCCAGACGCATGCGCCACCATGTGCATCTGGCTTATGTGGGACCTGGAGAATCGAACTGGGGTCCTTATGCTTTGCAGGCATGCGCCTTAACCGCTAAGCCACCTCTCCGGCCCTGTGAATGTATTTTTTTATACCCTGGATGTAGGTAGCTGGAATGAGAAGCATGGTGGACAAAACTTAACGTTTGGGGCTTGTGTCCCATCTTCAGCTCTCACAGGCTGTGATGCCCTAAGCCACTGGCTGGGTCATTCTGAGCCTCAGTGTTCCGAATCTGTACAATGCAAATGGCTATGAGAACAGAACCTCGTTCATAGGCATGATGTCAGGATTCACTGGAATCCTTCATACTGTGGATGGCATGTTGTGTATTGCATTGTGGTTATTAATGTATACTGATCATTAAGATTCATGGATTTCACTCTGGCATTTCTTTTCTTGTCCTTTCTTGTTTTTCTTTTTGGTTTTTCGAGGTAGGGTCTCACTCTGGTCCAGCCTGACCTGGAATTCACTATGTAGTCTCTGGGTGGCCTCGAACTCACGGTGATCCTCCTACCTCTGCCTCCCGAGTGCTGGGATTAAAGGCTCAGCGCCACCACGCCTGGCTTTCACTCTGGCATTTCTCATACATGCATACGTCATGGTGAATTCCAGGTCAGCCTGGGCTAGAGTGAGACCCTACCTCGAAAAACCAAAAAGAAAAAAAGAACCTTTTTTTTTTTTTAAATTCAACTTTTCCCTTCCTTGCCTCCCCCAACTGAAGAGCTCTATACAGCCCACTATCTGGAATCTCAGGTGGGCTGTGCTCCGCTCTTGAGAGTCAGTCCTGGCAGCTCGTGTTTTTCCCTGAATAAAAGCTTCCATCTTTGCCTCAGAGTGGTCTGCGTGGTCTCGGTCTCTCCTGAACCTTACAGTTACATGCCCACTTTGTGCCTCTGTCACAAAATGTGGCATATGGTTCCAACACTGGGTCCACTGGAGAAAGGATGTGGTTTAGGGAAAGCAGTGTCCAAGTCCCTTCCTTGCCTAACAATGCCCCGGGTCTAGGTTTCCTGCCCCCTTGCTCGGAAGTCACCTGCTCACGGTTCTGATCTCACAGCCTACCTATGTGAAATGGCTAATGTAAAACAAAACAAAACAATGTCCTAGGACTCCACCCCAAACTGACCCATATGCCAGGCCCGTTATGAGGCCCACATCCCAGCAGAAGCTCAGCCTGTGTCCTTACATCTGCAACACTGTTTCTTCATGCAACAAAAACGTAGGGGAAGGTTAAGTACTCACTTAGAGTTAGAGCTCCAAGTCGAGAGAGAAATACTAGGCGAGAGGGCCCTATAATTCCTAGGCCAGAGGGAGGAATTCAGACATCCCTCTGCATCTGTGAGCTCCGTTTCGGAAGCGTCAACGAGACGCAAACCAAAAGTGTTCTGGGGAAGAAAGAAAAAAGAATGTAATCTAACAATAAAAGCTATAAATTTAGGGCTGGAGAGATGGCTTAGCAGTTAAAGTGTTTGCCTGCAAAGCCAAAGGACCCAGGTTCGATTTCCCAGGACCCATGTAAGCCAGATGCACAAGGGACACATGTGTCTGGAGTTCGTTTGCAGTGGCTGGAGGCCCTGGTATGCCCATTCTGTCTCTGTATATCTCTCTTCTATCTCTCTCTGCTTGCAAATAAATAAATAAATTTTTTAAAACTGTTAATTTAAGAACAAACTGTCTATATGGCATTTCCACAGTCTCGGGTTATTAAAGGTTACTAAAACATAGAGGAGAGGGCTGGAGAGATTGCTTAGTGGTTAAGGCACTTGCCTGCAAAACCAAAGGACCTAGGTTTGACTCTTCAGGACCCACGTAAGCCAGATGCACAAGGGGGTGCACGCATCTGGAGTTCGTTTGCAGTGGCTGGAGGCCCTGGTGCACTCATTCTCTCTCTCTCTCTGTACCTGCCTATTTCTGTATCTCTCTCTCTCTCTCTCTCTCTCTCTCTCTCTCAAATAAATAAAAATGGGTTTAACAATAAGTAATCCTGATTGAGAGCAAAGGATCGCTGTGTGAGATTTCCAGGATTTAATCTACGCAGAACTTTCAGGACAGTGTTTGGTACTTGGAAAATGCTTATTAACACTGTAATAAGCTTTTGATATTTAGCTGTATTATTAAGACTGCTATGTAGTTAGTAATGTAGTAGTGTTGATCACATCTATTTTTTTATTATTATTTACCATATTCTTTATCATAATATGGTAGTTTCTCTCAGCTCCACATTGTCACCCTTAACAGCCTACAGAGTTCCTTTATTTATTTATTTATTTATTTTTCTTGAGGTGTGGTCTCGCTCTAGCCCAGGCTGACCTGGAATTCACTATGGAGTCTCAGGGTGGCCTCGAACTCATGACCATCCTCCTACCTCTGCCTCCCAAGTACTGGGATTAAAGACGTGCACCACTATGCCCAGCTGATTTCCTTTAACTTTTTAGTGGCCCTCAACTCAGGCAAAACTGGGACTCCTGGCATTGAGTCAGAAAAGAAATTCAGGTCTAGCCAATCTGAAGCAGAGTTGGAGTTTATTTTTTGTCGTATGTATGTATGTTTGTATGTATGTACAAAGTAAGACCAAAGTGTGGGTCTAGGCTCCTCATGAAAGGGTCACAGTCAAGTGTCTTAGCATAGCCACATATACCATTTTGATGGCTCTCAAGTTACATCTCAAAAGGCTGTTGAGGAGCCCTGTCTTGTTTTCTTTTCTTTCCTTTTTTCATCATTTTAAATTTATTTATATTTATTAGAAATGGGGGGAGAGAGAGAGAGAGAATGGGCGTGTCTGGGCCTCCAGCCACTAAAAAACGAACTCCAGACCGCATGCACCCCTTGTGCATTTGGCTTACGTGGGACCTGGAGAATCAAACCTGGGTCCTTAGGCTTCGCAGGCGTGCGCCTTAAGTGCCTAAGCCATCTCTCCAGCCCTTCTCTCCTTTTTGACACATGACATTATAGGGTGCAGTGGAGATGCCTTGGGTGAGGTTACAATCTGATAAGGTTTAAAAAAAAAAAAACACCTAGGACACAGTAGGGTTGTATAAGTGATTTAGTAATCTGCTTCCTCTGTTAATGGGGTTTCTGGTAAGAGGTCTAGAAAACTGTGGGTTTGGGGAAAAAGAACTTAAGCAAATATTGACGTACTAGAATGTTTGCTTCGTTGGCTCTGAAAGGTTTTAACCAGATTCCAAAGTGAGCAGACACTCCCTTCTCATAGCTCTGTAAGTTTCTCTTTCTATCCTGCCTCAGGTCTACCCTATCTGTAAAACACAAAAATTTGTTCCAAGACCCCCAGTGGATTACTGAAACTACAGATAGCACTAAGTCCTAGGTACCTTAAAAAAAAATTTTTTTTTGATTTTTCTGTATTTATTTTGGAGAGAGAGAAGCACACACACAGAGAAAGGGGCAGAGAGAGGGAAAGTGGGTGCACCAGGGCCTCCAGCCGCTGCAGATGAACTCCAGACGCGTGCGCCCCCCTTGTGCATCTGGTCCTCTGGCTTATGCAGGCAAGCGCCTTAACCACTAGGCCATCCCTCCAGCCCAGGGTCCCTTTTGTCGATGCCCTGCAGCGTCACCACGAAGTGCGTGAGCTAACTTGTCTTCCCATGTTTTGACTCCTTCTCTATTCCTGCATCATATCCGTCATTAAGTAAAACAGGGATTACTTGAACGCAAGACCCTGCAATGCTGTGAGAATTGATCTGATAACATGGCCGTTGAGTGACGTGAGGGGAACACATGCAACGGGAAGAGTCACACTCCGGGGCGCGGGAATGGCATGGTCAAAGGCCTCGTCACACCACCCACAGTGGGGCTCAAGTTACAACTTATGAATTGTTTCTCGCTGGAATTTTCTACTTAACCTTTTTTTTTTTCTTTTGGTTTTTCGAGGTAGGGTCTCACTCTAGTCCAGGCCAGACCTGGAATTCACTATGCAGTCTCAGGCCTCGAACTCACGGCGATCCTCCTACCTCTGCCTCCCGAGTGCTGGGATTAAAGGCGTGCGCCACCACGCCCGGCTTCTACTTAACATTTTAGGGCCATAGTTGAGCATGGGTAATCAAAACTCTGGAAAATAAAAGAGCCAGTAAAGGTGAGCTACTGTCGTTGTTACTGTTTTTTTTTTTTTTTAATTTTTTTATTTGAGAGCAACAGTCAGAGAGAGAAAGAGGCAGAGAGAGAGTGAGAGAGAGAATGGGTGCGCCAGGGCCTCCTGGCCACTGCAAACGAACTCCAGACGCGTGCGCCCCCTTGGCTAACGTGGGTCCTGGGGAGTTTAGCCTTGAACCGGGGTCCTTAGGCTTCACAGGCAAGCGCTTAACCGCTAAGCCATCTCTCCAGCCCCTCGTTGTTACTGTTTTTATACCTCCCTGGATCAACCACATGTGTTTCCCAATTCTCTCAATCCTTACTCAGAACCTATAAGACAAATATTACTCGCTCCACACTGCATGTGTGGAAACCGGAGGTCAGAGTAGCTTTGTCACTTGCCAAAAGTTAACAGTTTTCAAGACGTGAAACTGGGGTAGGATCCATGGCTGTTCAATTGTAATAACCACTCCTGTCGACTCAATGTGTGTGGAGACATAAGCACACACAGGCTATATCTGGTAGTGTGTTACACTAATCAGTTTTATTACAATACAAAAGATGTGGGGGGAAGGCGTTGTGGAAAAGAGGGGACAGGGCTGGGGGGAGCAGTGGCTCAGTTGGTAAAGAGCTTGCCTCACAAGCCTGAGGGCCTGAGTTTGATCCCCAACAGCCACGTAAAAATGCCCAGAGAAGCCGGGCGTGGTGGCGCATGCCTTTAATCCCAGCACTCGGGAGGCAGAGGTAGGAGGATCGCCGTGAGTTCGAGGCCACTCTGAGACTCCATAGTGAATTCCAGGTCAGCCTGGGCTAGAGTGAGACCCTACCTCAAAAAACCAAAAAAAAAAAAAAAAAAAAATGCCCAGAGAGGGCTGGAGAGATGGCTTAGCGGTTAAGCGCTTGCCTATGAAGCCTAAGGACCCCTGTTCGAGGCTCGATTCCCCAGGACCCACGTTAGCCAGATGCACAAGGGAGCATGCGTGTCTGGCCCTGGTGCGCCCATTCTTTCTCTCTCTGCCTCTTTCTCTCTCTGTCACTGTCAAAATGAATAAATAAAAATAAACAAAATTTTTTTTAAAAATGCCCAGAGAATCCCTGGGGCTCACTGGCCAGCCAACCTAGCCTAATGGTGAGGGAGAGACCCTGTATCCAAAGAGGTGGGCAGTGCTTCCTGAGGAACAACACCTGATGTTGTCCCCTGACCTACACACACACACATACACACACACACACCCCCAAGACACACACATATACTAACACACACATGTACCAGCACACACGTGTACCAATACATACACATGTATGCACACACATACACACATGTACCAACGCATACATACACATATGTACCAACACACACATAACATACTCACACATGTACCAACACACATGCATACACACCCACACACACGTGTCAACACACACACGTGCACACACACACACGAACATGTATCAACACACATATGCATACATACACACACTTTTTTCTTTAAGTAGACAGAGGCCAGCCAGACACAACAATTTTCTGTTCTGATGTGGAGTGTCACTTAGGGTTCATCAGAGTGCTCAATAAATCATGCAGTCTGTAACAGCCTGCTCTTAGCTCACGCTAGTGAACACAGAAGCACGCATGTGCTGAGTTTAAATGGTTTGCTAAGACCTGTGACCTTTTTCTCCCTACATGAATCTTTTAAGGAAGGTGGTTTTCTTTTTTTCTTTTTTTTCCATGTTTTTGGTTTTCTGAGGTATGGTCTCACTCTAACCCAGGCTGATCTGGAATTCAGGCTTATAGATGCCAGGGGACACTTCCTGTGGTGGGAGAAGCCGGCTCACTTCATCACGCGTCCGGCTAGCGGGAAATGGACAGAAACGGATGCACTTGGAGGACCCGAGAGGGAACCTGTTTATTTCATGCACTGAGGCTGGCCCAGTGGAGTCACCTCCGAAGGCTGAGGCCCGCGTGTGGCGAAAAATTGTCTTAGAAACACTGTCAGTCTCTTTGTCTCCCATACCGAGTGGTCATTTTACACTACTGGGGTTCCTATGTGCACATTCTGAGCTATAGGACACGACTTAATTAGATGGTGACTAGTGTAAATATACAAGGCAGCCGGGTGTGGTGGCGCACGCCTTTAATCCCAGCACTCGGGAGGCAGAGGTAGGAGGATCGCTGTGAGTTCAAGGCCACCCTGAGACTCTATAGTGAATTCCAGGTCAGCCTGGGCTAGAGTGAGACCCTACCTCGAACCCCCCCCCCCAAAAAAAAAATATATATATCTCACTTTCCAGACTCCGTAGTGACCTGTAGTTGTAACATTTCAAGACACACGGTGGCCAGGCACACGCAGCTGCGTTTGCTCTCCCTTTGTTCTGGAAGGGCTCTTCGCACAGGAGCTCAAGGTGGAGAAGGGGTCTCTGCTGGCTGTGTAAGCCATGCTAGGCAGTTGGCTAGTGTAAGGGTTTAGCAAGATTACTTGATGTGGGCCAGGGCGTGGTGGTGCACACCTTTAATCCCAGTACTCGGGAGGCAGAGGTAGGAGGATTGCCAAGAGTTCGAGGCCACCCTGAGACTACATGGTGAATTCCAGGGCAGCCTGAGCCAGAGTAAGACCCTACCTCAAAAAACAAACAAACAAACAAACAAAGATTACTTGATGTAAGGAGCATGCAGAGGGAGAAGGGGCTTTGTCTCAGGCACCGGCCAGCCTGCATTTGGTCTTAAGAGTGTGGCTGTTTGGTTGTTGCAGTCGACAGACAAGATTACAGGAGTTAGAAGCAAAGAAGGAAGCATCCAGTCTCAATTTATCTGGCTGCCTTCTCATGCCCATAGCAGACAGATAGCCAGCACCAGCAAGCACCAGTTCAGCACTGGTTGACCAGTTGCTCTGGACAGGCTGTAAGGGAGCTCAGCATTGGTTGACCAGTTGCTCTGGACAGGCTGTAAGGGAGCTCAGCATTGGTTGACCACTTGCTCTGGACCAGTGGTGAGGGAGCTCAGCATTGGGGAAGCAGGTACTAGAACCTATTGCTCAATTCGTGGCCAAGAAGCAAAATGGAAGGCAGGAGAGAGGGAAAGAAAGGAAGGAGTTGGCGTCCCATAACCCCTTGAAGCTCATGCCCCAATGACTTAAAGCCCTTACACTAGTCCTCAGCAATTCATGAGTCCATCAACTCCCAACAGTGCCACATGGTGCAAGTTGTTAACTTATGGGTCTTTGGGGGTGCACTTCAGCAGACACTGAGGCGCCTTGTTTCTGAAGCTTCCAAAGTATGTGACATGACCAAAGTCACATGGACGTGTGCAGATTCTTCCCCACCCCTCCTGGACACACCTCTTAAAGAAATGCTTAAATGATTATTTGCGGGGGGGGGGTGTTCAGCATGTTCACAGAAGTACTTAGGTTTGGTGGTCCCATAGTAAGCGCTCTCAAACAGCTGATACTGACGTTAATAATCGCGTTGGGAGTGTTGTTACCATTGTGTTAGTCAGCTTTCCATCAGTGTAAGAAAATACTCAAGACAAACAATTTAAAAAGAAGGTAGCGGGGGGCGGGGCGGGCTGGGGAAGATGGTTCAGCTGCTAAAGGCACTTACTTGCAAAGCCTGCCAGCCTGGGTTCAACATCCCAGCGCCCACACAAAGCCAGATGCACAAAGTGGCACAGACCTCTGGGGTTCATTTACAGCGACAAGACCCTGGAATGCCCAATCTCCCCCCTTCTCCCTTGCAAATTTTGGTTCATGTTTTCAAAGGCTTTTCAGTCGATGGTCAACTGACACTTGCTTTGGGTCTGTGGTAAGGGATGACATCGTGGTAAGGGATGTGTTTTGGAGCAGATTCTTAGTTCATGGCACATGGGTAGGAGAGAGAGAGATAGAGAGATAGAGAGAGAGAGAGAGAGAGGAGAAGGAGGAGAGGCTACAATCTCAATATCCACTGGAAAGAATTTCCCTAAATGAAATAATTGTCTTCCATTATGCCACATTTCCCTTTTTACATTATTATTATCATTATTATTATTATTTTGGTTTTTCGAGGTAGGGTCTCATTCTAGCCTAAACTGACCTGGAATTCACTATGTAGTCTCAGGGTATCCTCGATTCATGAGGACCCTCCTACCTTTGCCTCCCAAGTGCTGGGATTAGAGGCGTGTTCCGCCACACCCGGCTTATTATATTATTTTATTTTGAATCAGGGCTTCTTGTGTCCTATGTGAGCTTAGAACTTGGTAGGCAGCTGAAGATGACTTTGAACTCTTTTTTTTTTTTTTCTCGCATGTGTATATGTGTGTGTGCTATGCATGTGTGTGTGTATGTATATTTGTATATGTGGGGAAGTGCTCTTGCACATATATGTGTGGAGGCCAGAGGTCACTGTTCTCAGTCATTCTCTACGTTATTCTTTGCATCAGAGTCTCTCATTAAACCCAGAATTAACGGATTTGCCCAGACGGACCTGTGCGCCTTAGGGATCCTCCTGCCCCTGCCTCCTCAGAGCTGGGATTCCAGGCATGCAGCTGGAATTTTATGTGGCTTTTATGTGGGCACTGGGGATCCGAACTCAAGTCCTTTTGCTTTCACAGACGACATCTTACCCACTAAGCTATCTCCCCATCCCTGATCTTAAACTTTTGATCCCCCTGCCTCCAACTCCCAAGTGTGGGATTACAGGCTTGTGTTACCATGCCTGGCTAGGCCAACACTTCTTAAAAGTTTCACCAAAATAAATAAACAAGGGCTGGAGAGATGACTTAGTGATTGAGGGGTTTGCCTGAGAAGCCAAAGGACCCAGGTTCAATTCCCCAGTACCCACGTAAACCAGATGCACAAGGGGGCACATGCATCTGGAGTTCGTTTGCAGTGGCCAGAGGCACTGGCATGCCCATTCTCTCTGTGTCTTCTCTTCTCTTCTCTTCTCTTCTCTTCTCTTCTCTTCTCTTCTCTTCTCTTCTCTTCTCTTCTCTTCTCTTCTCTTCCCTTCCCTTCCCTTCCCTTCCCTTCCCTTCCCTTCCCTTCCCTTCCCTTCCCTTCCCTTCCCTCCCCTCCCCTCCCCTCCCCTCCCCTCCCCTCCCCTCCCCTCCCCTCCCCTTCCCTTCTCTTCTCTTCTCTTCTCTCTCTCTGCTTGCAAATAAATTAAATTAAATGTAGAAAAGAAAGAAACAGCCAGGCATGGTGGTGGGTGCCTTTAAGCCTTTAATCCCAGCACTTGGGAGGTAGAGATAGGAGGATCACCATGACTTTGAGGCCTCCTGAAAATGACATAGTGAATTCCAGGTCCGCTTGGGTTAGAGAAAAATCATACCTTGAAAAAACAACAAAAAAAAAAAAAAAAAAAAGAAAGAAAGAAAAGTTTCACCAACTCCCAACAGCACCACAGTATGTCCACCAAGCCTTCAGCACGTGACCTTCGTGGGCTGTTTAAGATCCAAACTTCAACTGTTATTATCCTCACAGAGATGATGTGACCAACTTCAAGTTCAGGAGACTGGGGGAGAAGAAAGGCCTATACAATGAATATATTATGATGAAGCTAAGACCTAAGATCTTGGAGAGGGTCATGATGCCTCACGTCTAAGAAATCCTGTGATGATTTAAAAATCAGAATCGGGCCTGGAGAGATGGCTTAGTGGTTAAGGTGTTTGCCTGCGAAGCCTAAGGACCCAGGTTTGAGTCCTCAGAACCCACGTTAGCCAGCTGCACAAGGTGATGCACACGTTTGGAGTTCATTTGCAGTGGCTGGAGGTCCTGGCGCGCCTCCTTTTTTTTTTCTCTCTGTCTCTCAAATAAATAAAAAAATAAATAAAAGCCGGGCGTGTTGGTGCACGCCTTTAATCCCAGCACTCGGGAGGCAGAGGTAGGAGGATCGCTGTGAGTTCGAGGCCACCCTGAGACTCCATAGTGAATTCCAGGTCAGCCTGGGCTAAAGCGAGACCCTACCCCGGGAAAAACAAACAAACAAACAAACAAAAAAAGGCTGCTGTTTTGTTTCTTTTTCTTTTTATTTATTTATTTGAGAGAGAGAGAGAGAGAGACAGAGATAGACAGGAATGAATGGGTGTACCAGGGCCTCAAGCCACTGCAAACAAATTCCAGACGCATGCACCATCTTGTGCATCTGGTTTATGTGGGTCCTGGGGAATTGAATCTGGGTCCTTTGGCTTTGCAGGCAAGTACCTTAACCACTAAGCCGTCTCTCCAACCCTTCCCTCCCCTCCCCTTCCCTTCTCTTCTCTTCTCTTCTCTCTCTCTGCTTGCAAATAAATTAAATTAAATGTAGAAAAGAAAGAAACAGCCAGGCATGGTGGTGGGTGCCTTTAAGCCTTTAATCCCAGCACTTGGGAGGTAGAGATAGGAGGATCACCATGACTTTGAGGCCTCCTGAAAATGACATAGTGAATTCCAGGTCCGCTTGGGTTAGAGAAAAATCATACCTTGAAAAAACAACAAAAAAAAAAAAAAAAAAAAAAGAAAGAAAGAAAAGTTTCACCAACTCCCAACAGCACCACAGTATGTCCACCAAGCCTTCAGCACGTGACCTTCGTGGGCTGTTTAAGATCCAAACTTCAACTGTTATTATCCTCACAGAGATGATGTGACCAACTTCAAGTTCAGGAGACTGGGGGAGAAGAAAGGCCTATACAATGAATATATTATGATGAAGCTAAGACCTAAGATCTTGGAGAGGGTCATGATGCCTCACGTCTAAGAAATCCTGTGATGATTTAAAAATCAGAATCGGGCCTGGAGAGATGGCTTAGTGGTTAAGGTGTTTGCCTGCGAAGCCTAAGGACCCAGGTTTGAGTCCTCAGAACCCACGTTAGCCAGCTGCACAAGGTGATGCACACGTTTGGAGTTCATTTGCAGTGGCTGGAGGTCCTGGCGCGCCTCCTTTTTTTTTTCTCTCTGTCTCTCAAATAAATAAAAAAATAAATAAAAGCCGGGCGTGTTGGTGCACGCCTTTAATCCCAGCACTCGGGAGGCAGAGGTAGGAGGATCGCTGTGAGTTCGAGGCCACCCTGAGACTCCATAGTGAATTCCAGGTCAGCCTGGGCTAGAGTGAAACCCTACCTCGAAAAACCAAAAAAAAAAAAAAAATAAATAAATAAATAAATAAATAAATAAGCAGAATATTTAAAAAAAAAAATCAGAATCAGCTGGCCGTAGTGGTGCACGCCTTTAATCCCAGCACTCGGGAGGCAGAGGTAGGAGGATCGCCGTGAGTTCGAGGCCACCCTGAGACTCCATAGTGAATTCCAGGTCAGCCTGGGCTAAAGCGAGACCCTACCCCGGGAAAAACAAACAAACAAACAAACAAAAAAAGGCTGCTGTTTTGTTTCTTTTTCTTTTTATTTATTTATTTGAGAGAGAGAGAGAGAGAGACAGAGATAGACAGGAATGAATGGGTGTACCAGGGCCTCAAGCCACTGCAAACAAATTCCAGACGCATGCACCATCTTGTGCATCTGGTTTATGTGGGTCCTGGGGAATTGAATCTGGGTCCTTTGGCTTTGCAGGCAAGTACCTTAACCACTAAGCCGTCTCTCCAACCCTTCCCTTCCCTTCCCTTCCCTTCCCTTCCCTCCCCTCCCCTCCCCTCCCCTCCCTCCCTCCCTCCCTCCCTCCCTCCCTTCCTCTCTCTCTCTCTCTTTCTTTCTTTCTTTCTTTCTTTTTCTGAGACAGAATCTCACTCTAGTTTAGGCTGACCTCAAACTCACAGCGATCTTCCTACTCACCGTCTCAAGTGCTATGATTATAAGCATAAGTCCACCACACCTGGCCTAAAAAGGGCTGTAGTTTTTTTTTTAACTTTTTGTTTATTTTTATTTATTTATTTGAGTGTGACAGACAGAGAGAGGAAGAGAGGGAGAGAGAGAGAGAGAGAGAATGGGTGCACCAGGGCCTCCAGCCACTGCATATTCGAACTCCAGACGCGTGCGCCCCCGTGTGCATCTGGCTAACGTGGGTCCTGGGGAATCGAGCCTCTAAACCGGGGTCCTTAGGCTTCGCAGGCAAGCGCTTAACCGCTAAGCCATCTCTCCAGCCCCCTATAGTTTTTTTTTTTTTTTTTTTTTAAGGAATACGTGATCTCATTTCACAGAGTTCAATAATGATTCATTCATTCAGGAAGTGTCTATTAATTATAATGTGCTAAGGAAGCCTTGGGGCTAAATAACTGAAAAGGATACAGCGGTGGTTAATGATCACATTAAGCATGAGAAGCATTACTCATATTTAGACAGGAATTAAGATCGCAACAGCTCACTTCGCTGTTCATTGACAGTGTTGACATTGTGTCACCAAATGCTAAAAGCTTACATGAGTAATCCCGTTTCATCGTCTCAGCAGCCCAGGAAGACTACATTTTCTATTTGTGTATGTTGTGTTTATTGAGGAAACAAGAATCGAAAGGATTGGGTAATCTGCCCAAGGGCACATAGTTGGTAGGTGAGAGATGGGGTTCGTTCCGAGGTGGGGGCATCTGCACCCCTCTTCAGCAGGTGACTGGTGATGTTTCAGTGGGAAGAGATAGAAACGGAAGGTTGTTTCGGAGCGGTGAGAAGGGGCCCAGGGCTCTCCTCTCAGTTACTACGCTCCATAAACAGAAGAATAAAGGCAAGATACAGCAGTAGAGCAATCAGATATGAGTTTAACTAGAGGAAACAAGAAAATATTCTTTAGAAGAAAGAGTTAGAAGTAACAGGGGTTTCAGGAGTTAAGGAAAAGTCCTTGAATTCCAAACCCTGAGTTCATGTTGTCTTTGTGTGTGTGTGTGTGTGTGTGTGTTGGTTTTCCAAGGTAAGATCTCACTCTAGCCCAGGCTAACCTGGAATTCACTACGGAGTCTCAGGGTGGCCTCAAACTCACGGCGATCCTCCTACCTCTGCCTCCCGAGGGCTGGCATTAAAGGTGTGTGCCACCACGCCTGGCTCTCATGCTGTCTGTTTTTAACAAAGGATTGGAATAAGACAAGACTGAGGATAGTTTATACTTTATTACGTGAGAAAAGTCTGGAATGTGAGGGCGAATTGTGAACTGAGGAAGGGGTGATAGGTACACCCACGTGGTCTGAGAGGCCATGTGGAAGTTGAGCATGGGCCTGGGAAAAGACATGAAAAGGGATTTTTTTAAAAAGAGCTGGAGAGATGGCTAGTGGTTTAAGCACTTACCTGCAATGCCCAATGACTCCTGCTTGAGGTTCGATTCCCCAGGACCCGCGTAAGCCAGATGCACAAGGTAGCGTATGCATCTGGAGTTCATTTGCAGCAGCTGAAGGCCCTGGACTGCCCATTCTCCCTCCCTATCTGCCTCTTTCTCTGTCTCTTTCTTTTTTTAAATATTTTTTTTGGTTTATTTTATTTATTTGAGAGTGACAGAGAGAGAGAGAAAGAGGCAGATAGAGAGAGAGAGAGAGAGAATGGGCACGCCAGGGCCTCCAGCCACTGTAAACGAACTCCAGACGCATGCGCCCCCTTGTGCATCTGGCTAACGTGGGTCCTGGGGAATAGAGCCTCGAACCAGGGTCCTTAGGCTTCACAGGCAAGTGCTTAACCGCTAAGCCATCTCTCCAGCCCTCTCTGTCTCTTTCAAATAAATAAAAATAAAAATAAAAGGCTTGCACTTAAAAAAAATCAAAAGGCCGTAAAAATGGAAGATCCGTTCCCACTCTGGTAGCCAGGCCACCACAGTAGAGTGGGAAGGACATGGCCTTAACGGCTTTGGGACCCCCCCCCCCCCAAGACTCGGACGGGGAGAGATGAACAGCCAAGGAGCTAGGAAAGGATTTACCCACTCGACTCCTTCTAAGTATTTTTTGGGATGGCAGGGGGTGGGGGGGCTGTCTCAGCAAGAGGTTGGCACATCTGGGTAAGGTGTGAGAGCTGATTGGCCTGTCCTTAGGACGAGGCCCACACACCTGGGCAGAGTACCAGAGAGCTGATGGGATGGGACGGGGGCGGGTGCTGGATCTCAGTCCTAGGCAACCAGCAGCTGCCGCAGGAGGTGATGTCCACCCTCTGCTCATGCCATCGTTTCCCCTGCCATCATGGAACTTCCCGCTCGAGCCTGTAAGCCAACATAAACCTCTTTTTCCCAGAAGCTGCTCTTGGTCGGGTGATTTCTACCGGCAATGCGGACCTGACTGCAGCCCAGGGGTTAATCTTAGAACCCTCGGTCAGGGAAGTGACCCAAGGACAAGGGCCTAAGATGTGTCGGGACACTACAGTCCTTGCTTGTCTGCCTGCACCCTTGACCTTATGCGTACTTACTTCTTCATTATGGTAGACACGTGTCATACACGGGGCTATGCCCATGAACTTGTATGTGTCAGTACACACGCACACTCCTGTGTGTTTCTGAGGGTAAATCCTGTGAGCAGGTCGGTAGGGTTAGTATCGATACACTTAGCCTTGGGACTTTCAATTTTGAGTACTTCGTTTGATGGCATCGACAGAGAATCTGTTGAGAAAGTGTGTTTAAGAGCCAGACATGGTGGCACACGCCTTTCATCCCGGCACTCGGGAGGCTGAGGTAGGAGGATCACCGTGAGTTTGAAGCCAGCCTGGAACTACAGAGAGAGTTCTAGGTCAGCCTGGGCTAGAGAGAGACCCTACCTCTAAAAAAAAGGAGGGGGGGGGCTGGAGAGATGGCTTAGTGGTTAAGGTGTTTGCCTGCAAAGCCAAAGGATTCCGGTTCAGTTCTCGGGGTCACACGTTAGCCAGATGCACAAGGAGGCGCACGTGTCTGGAGTTTGTTTGCAGTGGCTGGAGGCCCTGGTGCACCCATTCTCTCTCTCTCTCCCTCTCTTGGCCTCTTTGTCTCTCTCAAATAAATAAATAAATAATTCTTTTTTTTTTTTTAAAAGAGTGTTTAGGTACAGGGAGTAAATGTCTATGCATCCATTTGAGAGTAAGAGCTGTTTATTTTTCTTTGCTTACGTTGTTGACCATTCAGTCATCCCATTGCTCCGTAAGAAGCCATTCTGAGGCTGGGGAGAAGAAGGCTCAGCAGGTTAGAGCATTCGCTATGCAAGCATGCGGGCCTAAGCAGGCCCGGGAGGGCCCAAGACTGCCTGGATTTGACTCCGTAGGACTCATGTAAAGAGCTGGACGTGGTCATGCATGTCTGTAACCCTGTTCCTGCGGGGAGCAGATATCAGATCATCTCCGGGTTCCACATTCAGAGACGCGCCATCTCAGCGAAACACAGAGACGGAAGATGGAGAGGAGGGGCTCCTGGCAATCCCCTCTGGCCTCCTCACTCCTGAAAACACATCTGCCCATACACGTGCAGACACGACATACACCCAGCACACTACACACACAATACCTGAGAAAACTAGAAAGAAAGAAGGAAAGAGAGAGAAAGCAGGAAGGAAGGAAGGAAGGAGAGGGAGAGAGAAAGAAAGAAAGAAGGAAGGAAAGAAGGAAGGAAGAAAAGAAGGAAGGAAGAAAAGAAGGAAGGAAGAAAGAGAGAGAGAGAGGGAAAGAAGGAAGGAAGGAAGAAAGAAAGAAAGAAAGAAAGAAATAAAAGAAAGGAAAAGAAAAGGAAGAATATGGTCCAAGTTGAGGTGGCATAAGATAGCGACCATTCATCAAATGCTGATTTGAGTTCAGATTTCTCCTGGCAAGCTTGGAGGCTAGAGAAGATTGAACAATCCTCAAAATGTTAGGAGAAGATGACTGTCGACTAACGCTTTAGTGAAAATATCCAGGGCAGTGACAAGCAAAGAAATCCCCAAGTTCAGGGCTGGAGAGATGGCTTAGTGGTTAAGGCACATGCCTGCGAAGCCCAAGGACCCAGGTTCGATTCTCCAAGCCCTGCGTAAGCCAGATGCGCATGGTGGCTCATGCATCTGGAGTTCGTCTGCAGTGGCTGGAGACCCTAGTGGGCCCATTCTCATTCTGTCTCCCTCATTCTCTTTCTCTCTCCCTCTAATAAATAAAAATAACATCTTAAAAAACAATACGGGGGCTGGGGAGATGGATTAGCGGTTAAGGCGCTTGCCTGTGAAACCTAAGGTTCAATTCTCCATGTCCCATGTAAACCAGAGGTCACATGGTGGCACATGCATCTGGAGGTCGTTTGAGTGGCTAGAGGCCCTGGTGCACCCATTTTCACTCTCTCTCTATCCTCTCTCTCTCTTTTTTTAAACATTATAATTTTTTTTTACATTTTTTTTGTTATTTTTACTTATTTGAGAGTGACAGACAGGGAGAGAAAGAGGCAGATAGAGAGAGAAAGAATGGGCGCGCCAGGGCCTCCAGCCACTGCAAACGAACTCCAGGCGCGTGCGCCCCCTTGTGCATCTGGCTAACGTGGGTCCTGGGGAATCGAGCTTCGAACTGGGGTCCTTAGGCTTCACAGGCAAGCGCTTAACCGCTAAACCGTCTCTCCAGCCCTCTCTATCCTCTCTTTCTGTCTCCAATAAGTAAGTAAACAAAATTAAATCTTAAAAAAAAAAAAGATATGGGATGGGGTGACTTGGTGTAGAAGGGGCTTGTGTTTTCTTGTTTTTTTTTGTTTTGCTTTGGGGCTGTGTATTTTCTTGAAAATGATGAAACTGTGGGGCAAGCTGCTAGTCACGTGTTTCTGAGCAGCAGGGCACGGGTGGGTTTGTGGTCTGTGTGAAGATTGCGTTGAGGCGTGATTCTGAGTCCGTGTGACCCTAGGGAACGTGCCAGGGGAGGGCGAGGACCTGAGGGTGCCGGCCTCTGTGTGTGCAATGAACGCTTCAGGTGAATGGGTCTGAGGGTGAGTCACTGCTGGGCATGGGTCAGCTGGCATCCGTGACAAAGGAGCTGGGTTTTCTCTTTCTCTTCTTCCTGAGAGACTGGTCCCTTGAGTTCCAGGACAAGCACAGACCTTGAGCCCCCAGTGACCCCGGGCTGCTGAGAGTCCTCTTGCTGTTTCTCAGAGCCTGGGTGGTGGCTTCAGTTTTGTCCCCAATGCCGTGAGCCAGTTTCGTTTCCTTGAAACCCAACCGCCCGTCTCACTTTGCTCCACACCTACCTTGCTCTTTCTTCCACCTCCTGCTCTCGAGCCTTTCTTTCCCCTGCTCGGGTGATTCCCCCAGCGTGTGAGGAAGTTAGGCTGTCACCCCAGATGGCTTTGCCCGAGGTGGCGCAGGCGGCTGGAGTTCCTTTACCGTGGCTGAAGGCCCTAGCTTGCCCATTCTCTCTCTGTGTATCTCTCTCTCTGCCTCTTTCTATCTCTCTCTCCCCCTCTCACAAATAATAAGCTTTAAAAAAAGAAATCTAGCTGGGAGTGGTGGCGCATGCCTTTAATCCCAGCACTCGGGAGGCAGAGGTAGGAGGATCACTGTGAGTTCGAGGCCACCCTGAGACTCCATAGTGAATTCCAGGTCAGCCTGGGCTAGAGTGAGACCCTACCTCGAAAAACCAAATAAATAAAAAAAAAAAAACAAAAGAAATATAAGCATAGAGTCCCAAGTCCCTCCTTCGTCACTCATTAAATAGGTCCTGAGCATCTGACTCAGACTGGAGACCCTCATTTTCAAGGAGTTCCTGCGATTATTTTTTTTTTTTTTCTAGAGGATTTTTAGATGTTCCTTTGTGTGTGTGCTTTTCCCGAGGTAGGGTCTCACTCTAGCACAGGCTGACCTGGAATTCACTATGTAGTCTCAGGGTGGCCTTGAACTCACCGCGATCCTCCTACCTCTGCCTCCCGAGTGCTGGGGTTAAAGGCGTGTGCCACCACGTCTGGCTTCTCACGTGGCACACTTTTATGTGTTAATTAAAATATCTTCAGGGATTGAGGACGTAGCTCCGATGATAGTGTGCTTGCCTTGCCTACAGGAAACCCTGGATTCAATTCCAGAACCGTAGCTCATGCCTGCAATCCCAACACTCAGGAGGTGGAGGCAGGAGCAAAAGGAGTTCAAGGTCATCTTTGGCTAGCAAGGTCAAGGCCAGCTCCTGGGATATATTAAATAAACAATTACTCATGAAAAGAAAAACAGGGAAAGGATATATATATATATATATATATATATATATATATATATATATATATACACACACACACACACACACACACACACACAATGTGGGCACATTGGACAAACAGACAAAGAAATCCAGTGACACTCCAAGTCCATTTTGGGGGTTCACACTTAAGTACAGGGCCAGAGGAATGCATAACTAGACAGAGTCAATCAAGGTGAAGTCATACCTCTCTGTTCAACATTGTTTGGTCTTCAGTCTCTCCTGCAAGGTGGTCTGCACGTTGTCACAGCTTTCTGCGTCAGGCTTCCCCCTTTTACTTTTCCCAGCATGAAATTCATAGGACAGGGGCTGGAGAGATGGCTTAGCGGTTAAGGCATTCTCCTGCAAAGCCAAAGGACCCTGGTTCGATTCCCCAGGACCCACATAAGCCAGACGCACAAGGTGGCGCATGCATCTGAAGTTCATTTGCAGTGGCTGGTGGCCCTGGTGCGCCCATTCTCTCTCTCTTTGCCTCTTTCTTTCTCTCAAACAAATAAATAAAAATAAGTATTAAAAAAAGAAATTCACAGGAGAGTTTTTGATTTCTTGAGGCACATTATTTCAAGAGTCTGATGGCTGAAGGAAGGGGGGCACACTGTGTCTCGGATATTACCCATCCGGCCAGGGCAGTTACAAGCAGACTGTATTGCATGTGGGGAGTTGCATGAAATTGCTGACATTGGGTTTCAGCTACAACTCATAGTGATCTTCAGGTAGTCCTTGCTATCGTAATCTCCATTAAAATTTTTTTTTTGTTTTATGTTTATTTATTTATTTGAAAGTGACAGACAGAGAAAGAGGCAGAGAGAGAGAGAGAGAATGGGCGCACCAGGGCCTCCAGCCACTGCAAACGAACTCCAGACGCGTGCGCCCCCTTGTGCATCTGGCTAACGTGGGTCCTGGGGAATCAAGCCTCGAACCAGTGTCCTTAGGCTTCACAGGCAAGCGCTTAACCGCTAAGCCATCTCTCCAGCCCCGTAATCTCCATTTTAAGGATGAGAAAAATGCGGCGTGTGGGGATTAGGGAGCATGATACAAACTACAGAATTTAGGCAGAAGGAGAGAGTAGGGTTTTTAATTATTATTATTATTTTTGTATTTAGCCCAACACTAGTTGCTGGTAAAACCCAAACTTGGCCTTTTTTTCCACTGTCTTTCTGGCAAGAGCTGCTATGGGGGGAAGGGAAACTTGGCCCGTGTGGGCACCGAAAGGCCGGCTCCTAGGTAACCAAGAGGATTTCAACATCACCGGTGCCCCCAGCCTGGGGCCTTACAATAGCGGGAGGAAAGGCTGGGCAGCGTGTCCTGTTCGCAGCTCGGAGCTTCCGGCATCTCACCTTGCCTGGGGAACAATGCTCACCCCGAGCTTCCCCATTTTTCTGCTAACTGCCTGAGATCACAACCCTTTGATGCTTTTCTGTGTCCTGTCCCTGTGGCTTTCTGGAGGCCTGAGGGGTGGTGCTGTCTTCCAGGAACTGTAATTTGCAATGTTTAATTAAAAAAAAAAAAAGAAAAAAAAATCCTCCCTCCACATTCAAATTCACAGCCTCTCAGTGTCCACTGAATTCATGGGCCTCCAAGGTGTGTGTGTGTGTGACAAAGCCCCAGGTTTAGGGTAGAGATGTTACTTAGTTGGTAAAGTGCTTGCTTGGCATATAGGAGACCCCGAGCCCCATCCCCAGCACCCTATAATCCTGGTGTGGTGGTGCACACCTGTAATGTCAGCATTCTGAAGGTGGAGGTGGGAGGGTCAGAAAGTTTAGGTCAGGTATGGTGGTGGTGCGTGTGTGTATGTGTGTGTGTGTGTGTGGAGGGTGACTCGGTGGGTAAAACGTTTGTCACACAGTACGAGGACCTGCGTGTGGATTCCCAGAACCCTCCTAAATTCTGGATGTGGTGGTGGTGCACTCATGTTATTCCAGAGCTGGGGAAGAAGAGAGAGAGAGAGAGAGAGAGAGAGAGAGAGAGAGGGAGAGAGAGATAATGAAGCTCACTGGCTAGCTTGTTCAGTGAGGTTAGGTTTGGGGGGAAGGGATAAAGACAACAGGTGAATTGTTGTGCCAAGTCCCCTGACCAGGAGCCAAGACCCCCGGTCACCCAGGAGTCACCCAGAGAACCGCCACAGAAGCCGAGACACTCGAATGTAAAAGCAACAGGTTTCTTTATTGCAAGCCTAGGCCTGGGCTCCATCCCTACAGTCCGACACAGCGGTAGTAAGGGAAAGAGCCCCTTCCTTTTGGGGGAAGGGGTTCATATAGGAATTTGAACAAAGAAGTAGGGGATAGATACATGATTGGTTGATTTAAACAGTTCTGATTGGCTTGGGGTTTCAGCGGGCAAAGTTGGGGGCAGGAGCTAGGGGCACTCCAGGCAGATGAGGTAATCTCCATTGTGATGGGCTAAGTAAACAGTGGTATTTTACGATTTCCTTGAAGTGGAGATTCCTCAGTTTCTTATCTAAGCAGGTGGTCGGAGGCCAGAGGCCTCCGCAGTGGAGTGTTTCTGCAATGTCCTTGAAATGGAGATTCCCCAGAAACTTTAGGGAGAAAGGCAGCAATTGAGCCAGCAAGCAAAGTTTACAGAAGCAGATCTGGGTCAGCACATTAGCCGGCTAGTTCTCTATCTCAGTCAGGCCTGGGCCTTTTTACTTAAAATGGTTATATTTGGCCTTTCAAGTGAGAGAGGAGAGAGAGGAGAAGATGAAGAGGAAGAGAGAAGAGAGAAAGAGGGAGAGAGAAAGGCAGAGAAGGATACACTCTCCAGGGAGCAGGAAAAAGGAAGAGGACCAGAGAGAGATATGATCGTGCCATCCATCACCCAATGAGGCTTCCCCTCTCTCCCTTCTCCAAACTTGTCTCTCTGTTTTGTTTTGTTTTATTTTTTATTTTTGTTTATTTGAGGGGGTGAGAGAGAAAGAGGCAGATATATAGAAAGAATGGGCGCACCAGGGCCTCCAGCCACTGCAAACGACCTCCAGACACATGCACCACCAAAAAGAAACAAACAAACAAACAAAAAAAAGTCTAGGATGAGCTTCATCATAGATTCAGGGAGAGACCTGATTGGTGGGCGGGTTCTAGAGGGACCAGCCCGCAGGGGTGCAAAGCCTGGGGGAACTTTAGGACGGTACAGGAAGCTGTGACTGAAGTTGTTGCTTTCAGCCGTTTTGTTTTGTTTCTCTTTTAATATTTATTTATTTGAGAGAGAGAGAAGAAAGAATGTGCACACCAGGGCCTTCAGCCACTGTAAACAAACTCCAGATGCATGTGCCATCTTGTGCATCTGGCTAACGTGGGTCCTGGGGAATCGAACCTGGGTCCTTTGGCTTCGCAGACAAACGTCTCAACCGCCAAGCCATCCCTCCAGCCATTTTGAGTGAGAACAGAGCAGACTCGGGCTCTGGTCCTGCCAGGTCAAGCAAGATGGCGTCTGCCTGGACCTCTCTCTGAATGACTACCTATATAAGAGACCTTCCTTGCTCCTATTCTGTGTTAAAAGGGCTCAAAATACCTGGGTAGTTGCTGTTTCCCGGAAGTGGCCCAGATCCGTGGAGCAGAATTCCCTTCCACAGAAGCTCTCCACTGACCACCCCACCCCCCACGGCCCCTGTAAAATCTCCCTAGTCTGGAAGCTGCTCCCAGGTTGCCTGACAGAGCAAAATAAAGCCCGTCTCTGATGTTGAGCCTGAGCTTTCCTCTGTTTCATTCTCTGCTGTTCCTGGCTTTTTCCCACCATGCACAAACACTGACCCCTCCGGCTTCCACATGTACACACACAAACATGGATACGCACACTACACATGCATGCAAATGTTTTATTTATTTATCTTTTAAAGTTCTAGGTCATCCTCAGCTACATAGCAGAAAGACACAGAGAGAGAAACCAAGTTTGGTAGGAAGGGACCAGGAAATATACCGCTGGGAAAGCTTTGTACTAGAATGGGGTTTGGGGACTGGAGAGATGGGTTAGTGGTTATGGCGCTCACCCGTGAACCCTAAGGACTCATGTTTGACTCCCCAGACCCCACGTAAGCCGGACATACAAGGTGATGCATGCGTAAGGTCACGCATGCACACAAGGTGGCACACGCATCTGGAGTTTGATTGCAGTGGCTGGAGGCCCTGGCGCACCCATTTTCTCTCTTTCATCTCTCATAAAAAAATTAAAAATTAAAAAAAATAGAATGGGGTTTTTCCTTTTATTTATTTTTATCTTTTTGGTTTTTATAAAATATATTTTATTTATTTGAGAGAGAGAAAGAGGCAGAGAGAGAGAGAATGGGCTCGCCAGGCCCTCCATGCACTGCAAACAAACTCCAGATGCGTGTACCCCCTGTGCATCTGGCTTGTGTGGGTCCTGGAGAGTCGAACCAGGATCCTTTGGCTTTTCAGGCAAACGCCTTAACCACTAAGCCATCTCTCCAGCCCCTTCCTTTTAAATCCTGACATAAACTGTGATTGCCTGTCCACCCACAAGCACACCTCCAGATGCTAAGCCTGAAGTTTGCAAGATTTAAGGTCTAGTTCCAGAACAGAGGACTTGAGACAAACTGTTTCTTGGGCCCAAGACTTTATTTAACACCAGGCAAGAGAATGTGGAATCAAAAGCAAAGAAGTGTTGAGTGAGGGCTAGGAGAGATTTTTAAAAAAATCTATATATATATTTATTGATAACTTCTATACTTACAGACAACAAACCACAGTAGTTACCTCCCCTCCCCAACTTTCCTCTTCACAACTCTGCTCTCCATCATATCCCCTCCCTCTCTCCATTAGTCTCTCTTTTAATCTGATGTCATCATCTTGTTCTCCTATTATGAGGGTCTTGTATAGGTATTGCTAGGCACTGCGAGGTCATGGATATCGAGGCCAAATTCTGTCCAGGCAGTTGTATGTAAGGAGTGGTACCCTTCCTTTGGCTCTTACATTCTTTCCACCACCTCTTCCGCAATGGACCCTGAGCTTTGGAGGGTGTGAGATGCTTCCGTGCTGGACACTCCTCTGTTGCTTCTTTTCAGTGCTGTGTTGCCTTTTGGGTCATCCCAGTGGTCATCGCCATCTGAAAAGAGAAACTTCTCTAACCAGAAGTGAGAGTAGCATCAATATATGCATATGAACATTAAGTGTAGTGCTTTCAGGGCAATTTGGTGGGAATAATACATGCATTTATCCAGACAAGAGCAGGCTTTCTACCCATAAGGCTTATGACTTCCCTTGCCATAGGCTTTTGATTAGGTTTTCAGTACCAGGCATGTATTCCCTTCCATAGATTGGGCCTTCAGTCCAATTAGAGAGCAGTTGGTATCCCCCAGAGCAGACATGCCACTATTGCACTCGTTCAGTCATTTGGCCTGTCTGGCCAAACTTGAGGCTTCCAGTGTCCACTGTTTTCACTGCCTAATGACTTCTGTCTCTCATAAGGCTGACCTTAATATCAGATCTGAATTTTTTAAACTTTTAGGGGGAGGGGAAGGGTGACATTATATTGCGGTGCGATGTACAGAGCGTGACATGGGGCCGTGGCCAGGAGGAGGCAGTGTTCCTTTCTACAACCCTAGGGCAGTGGGACTGGGTCAATTTCCAAATGGCCGGGATTCCAAAAATCCCAGGCCTGTCCACTTTTGGGGGTGCTGCATGTTCTTAACTGTGAAGAGGAGGAATGAGGTAAACCTAACACAAGGTGTGTGGCTACCTGCTGTGGAGAAATGGCCCTCGCTGGCTTTTGTAAGCTGTGAAAGTGTTTGCCTGCCCATTGGCCCAGTATCTGTCCCATCATTCTGCATTGGCCAGTACTGACCCACGGCAGTGACGTTTTCTGGGACTGGTTATTTAGACGCTCCTCTGCTCGATTCCCATTGAGCTTCTAGCTTCTTTCTGAGCTCTCTGGCCCACTTCCACACTTGAAAGTGTCTTCTTCCTTCCTTCCTTCCTTCTTTTCTTTTTCTTTCTTTTTGAGGTAGGGTCGCACTCTAGCCCAGGCTGACCTGGAACTCACTCTGTATTCTCAGGGTGGCCTTGAACTGACAGCAATCCTTCTACCACTGCCTCCCAAGTGCTGGGAGTAAAGGCGTGTGCCACGACTCCCGGCTCGCTCGCTCGCTCGCTCTTTCCTTCCTTCCTTCCTTCCTTCTTTCGTTTTTCCAAGGTAGGGTCTCACTCTAGCTCTGGCTGACCTGGAATTCATTATGTAGACTCAGGGTGGCCTCAAACTCATGGCGATCCTTCTCCCTCAGCCTCCTGAGTGCTGTGATTAAAGGTGTGTGCCACCACGCTTGGCTGAAAGTATTCTCTTTCTTAATAAACTCTTTCCATTTCTACCACCACCCATGTGTCCCTGATCCAATTCCTCGTCGCAGAACACAGGTGTCCTCCAGAATGATCCTGATAGCTGCCCATAACACACCTAGCCTCTTCATTGTCACGGCGTAGATACATTGTACACTGTGTGTTTTTTAGCATGTGTGTGTGTTGTGTGTTCATATACTTGTCTAAATGTGTGTGTATATAGCCCAAAGGACAATGTTGATTTTTTGTAAAAACTTTATTTATTTTTAAATGTTGTATTATTATTTTTTTTTATATTTTTTGTTCATTTTTATTTATTTATTTGAGAGTGACAGAGAGAGAGAGAGAGAGAGAGAGAGAGAGAGAATAGGCACGCCAGGGCTTCCAGCCACTGCAAACGAACTCCAGACGCGTGCGCCCCCTTGTGCATCTGGCTAACGTGGGTCCTGGAGAATCGAGCCTCGAACTGGGGTCCTTAGGCTTCATAGGCAAGAGCTTAACCGCTAAGCCATCTCTCCAGCCCATATTATTATTATTATTAAGAACATATTTCATATGGATACATCATGTGTGGGTACCTCTTTTCCCTCATCCTGGGCCCCCATTCCGTTGGGGACGCTCCTCAGTGGGGTTGCAGGTATTCCCTATGGGGTTGTAGTTTATGCATTGTGGGAGCAGTAGTCAGTTATTTTTCTCTCTCTCAAATAAGTACATAAAAATACAACTTAAAAAAATATATATTAGCAGGGTGTGGTGGTGCACGCCTTGAATCCCAGCACTCGGGAGGCAGAGGTTGGAGGATTGCTATGAGTTCGAGGCCACCCTGAGACTACATAGTTAATTCCAGGTCAGCATGGACTAGAGTGAGACCCTACCTTGAAAAACCAATATATATATATATATTTATAATCCTTGAAAGATGGGAACTAGGGTTGAGAAGATGGTGCAGTGGTTAAAGGTGCTCGTTTGCAAAGCCTGTTAGCCCAGGGTTTAATTCCCGAGCCACCCACATAAGCTGGATGCAAACCGTGGTGCGAGCAAGCTCCCAGGGTTCATTTGCAGTGGCAAGAGGCCCAGGCATGCCACCCCCTACCCATACACATTCATTAAAAAAAAAAAAAAAAACAGGATAATTCCTTTTACCCAGGAAGTAGTTGGGAAGAAGTAAGGGATTAGTGGGCATGGTAGGGGCCAAGAGAGAGAAATGGGAGGTGAATGTGATAGAAATACAAAATACAAAATAAACCAGGCCTGGGGATAGCTCAGTTTGGCTGGTAGAAGGCTCACCTTGCGTGCATGAAGCCCTGGCACACGCCAGCTGGGTACAGGAGAGTCACCCCGGCCCTCAGTAGGTAGAGACAGGCGGTTCAGAGTTCACGGTCATCCTCAGCCACACAGTGAGGTTGAGGTCAGCCTGGGTTACATGAAACCGTGTCTCAAGAAAGAAAATAATAATAATAATAATATAATTACATTTACCAAGTACAGAAATTTTCTTAAACTGACGTGTGCTAACTGGTATTTAGTGATTTGAATAATTGGGATGCGAGATGAAAACTTTCCGGTAAGTTCTCTAAGGGCTTTAGGCTTTAAAGCTAAGGTTCTATTCTGATGAAACGTGTAAAGGGAAACAGGTAGGAGAGGGGAGGAAGAAAGACAGAAAGGACCGGCTCGCTCACAGGTGCTCCCTGAGGACAATGGCTCATGTAAGCGGATCGCAGCTCTCCCGGTACGCTGGCTCCGGGCCCTGTTTACACAGAACCTTCACCCACTGTTTACTTAAATCCCTTAAGGCATGAGAGGTAAGCACCAGCCTTTCTGAGAATATCACTTTATTCTGAGTTCCTCATTTAGGTCTCATCTTGTAGTCACTAACTTTAATTTAACTTTTTTTTTTTAACTTCAGATTAAAGATCTGCAGACATTAATTAGTACTATGAAAAAAAAAAGGAGGCGTCTTTGCTTTGTTCACATTACTGGGTCCATGGCTGATACTGCTATAAAAAAAACATAGATTGACTCAAGAAAAGCATGTCATCTTATTCAGTATAAGCTTTTTAAAAATATTTTATTTATTTATTTATTTGAGAGAGAGAGAGACAGCACACCAGGGCCTCTAGCCACAGCAAACGAACTCCAGACACATGCACTACCTTGTGCATCTGGCTTATGTGGGTCCCGGGGAATCAAACCTGGGTCCTTAGGTTTCTCGGGCAAGCGCCTTAGCCGCTAAGCCATCTCTCCAGCTCTCAGTATAAGTTTCGCGTGACCCAAGCACATTTGAAAACAAAAGCCCAAGGCCATGGGAAAGCCTGGGGAGTTTTTGTACGTGTGTGGCGTATATTTCCACATACGTTCTCACCTGTGTGTGGGTGCACACGTCTGTGTGTGTCAGAGAACAACCTCGGATGCCCTCCTTAGTCACTCTGTCCGCCTTTATTGAGACAGGTTCCCTCATTGACCTGAAGCTCATCACATAGAGTAGACTGGCCCACAGCCAGCCCCAGAGATCTGCCTGTCTCATTTTCCCCAGCACTGGCTTTTACGTGGGTCCTTGGGATCCAAACTCAAGGCCCTTGTGCTTGCAAGGCAAGCCCTTTACCCGGGTATGTTTTAGGCCAGGTTTGATGGAGACCTGGACGGTCACGGGATGAATGGATGGATATGGGGGAACTCAGCAAGTCTGCTTGTTCAAAGTCTTCTCCGAGCCCCTGGGTTTTCAGAGAGAAAGCTGTGCTTCAGAACAGCTTCAGGAAGACATGGGTTGTCCCCTAAGGGTTCATGTGTGGGAAACTTAGTCCCCCCCCCCACCAAAGCAGTGATGTTTTTAAGAGGTGGAGCCTGTGAGAAGTTTTAAGGCCATTGAGGGGGCTGTGACTGGAAATGACTAGAGCAGTCCCCGACTGAGTTGTTGTAACAGTTAACCTGACCTTTCTGGCACCCTGCCAACCTGTAAGATTCCCTCCCTATATGTGCTCCTGCCCTTGCGATTTTATTTGCCACTTGGTCCTCTCCAAAGCTGACTTCATGCCAGCAACAGGCCCCCGAACTCCTAGAACCATGAACTAAATAAACCTCTTTGAGCCGGGCGTGGTGATGCACACCTTTAATCCCAGCACTCGGGGAGGCAGAGGTAGGAGGATTGTCATGAGTTCGAGGCCAGCCTGAGACTGCATAGTGAATTCCAGGTCAGCCTGGGCTAGAGTGAAACCCTACCTCAAAAAAAAAAAAAAAAAAAAAAAAAAAGAAAGAAAGAAAAAGACCTCTTTGCTTTATAAAGTAGCCTTCCTCGGGTGTTTCATTACAGTAAGTAAAATTTGACTAATGCAGACAGCAGCTCTTGACTAAAGTTCTTGTGGTCTGCTTCAGGCGAGAAGACAAGGGGAAGACACTAGAAACGATCTTGTTTCTGCTGAATTTTCAAATACTGTGGTGCTATATTTGGGTATATGTTCTGTACTCGGTTCATTTATGGCCCATTCATTGGCTTCTATATATGCTCCTGTTTTATTTAGCTTTGCATAGCTGGCACAGAACACCCAATCAAAGGCAGCTTGTGGGAGGAAAGGGCTTATTTTGGCTTACAGACTGGGGGTGGGGGGAGCTCCATGATGGCAGGAGAAAGTGTGGCATGAGCAGAGGGTGGACATCACCCCCTGGCCAACATCAGGTGGACAACAGCAGCAGGAGAGTGAGCCAAACACTGGCAATGGGGAGCTGGCTATAACACCCATAAGCCCGCCCCCAACAATACACTCCCTCCAGAAGGCTCCAAGTTCCAAATTGCCACCAGCTACAAACATAGCTTTCAGAACATATGAGATTATGGGGGACACGTAACTCAAGCCACCACAGCTCCTAAGAGGGGTTTAAGTGGGCCACTCCTAGAGGTCATTTATTGATGGCCAATTATCTCCTTAAACGTTTATAAGATGTGTTAGAGATGGTAGGCATCCATCCCCCTTCTTTCCTCCAAAATGGAACAAAGTTCATTAGCTTTTCAAGCCCCGCTATGACTCCCCCCAAATATGACGCACTTCTGCTCTGGACTGTATGAATTTATTTCCCGGATCAAATCAGACCATTGAACGCTGAGGACGCAGCTCACTGGTGAAGTGCTTGCTTAGCATGCCCTAGGTTCCATTCCCAGCACCAATACCAGCACTTGGGAGTTATAGGCAGGAGGGTCAGGGGTTCAAGGTCATCCTTGGCCATATAGCAAGTTCAAGGCTACATGAGACCCCCAATTATAAAACAAAAAAACTCAGCCGGGCGTGGTGGCGCACGCCTTTAATCCCAGCACTCGGGAGGCAGAGGTAGAGGATTGCTGTGAGTTCGAGGCCACCCTGAGACTGCATAGTGAATTCCAGGTCAGCCTAGACTAAAGCAAGACTCTACCTCAAAAAAAAAAAAGGGCTGGAGAGATGGCTTAGTGGTTAAGGCGTTTGCCTGCAAAGCCAAAGGACCCCGGTTTGATTCTCTAGGACCCACATAAGCCAGATGCACAAGGTGGCGCCTGCATCGGGAGTTTGTTTGCAGTGGCTGGAGGCCCTGGCACACCCATTCTCTCTCTCTCTGCCTCTTTCTCTCTCTTAAGTAAATAAATATAAGTTATATATATATAAAAAAAAAAACCCCTTGGGAAAGAGCCTGTGTCTTGATTGCCTGTCCTGATGCCATCGAGCTTTAATAAAGAAGAGCTCTCTCTCCCTCACTTGGGGGAGCTCTGCCCTCAGGAGGACATTTGGCAATGGCCGGTTGTCAACAGCTGGGAAAGAGACTCCACATAACCTGGGGATGACAGTAGACGTCCTGTTCACAGAGAACAACTTACTTCCAAGAGCAAAGCATAGAATGGTTGCTCCACAATAATCAATAATGCAAAATTCAGGGCTGGAGAGAGGGCTTAGCAGTTAAGGTGCTTGCCTGGGAAGCCCAAGGACTGACGGTTGACTCTCCAGTCCCACATAAGACAGACGCACAAAGGTGAGGCAAGGGCTCAGTGTCGCACATGCGCACAAGGGGGCGCCCGCGTCTGGAGTTCACTTGCAGTGGCTGGAGGCCCTGGCATGCGAATTCTCTCTCTCTTTCTCTCTCACATCAAAACAAAAACAAAAACAAAAACAAAAAACAAGGCCAGTCTATTGGTCTTTCCTTAAAAAAAAAAATAATAATGCAAAATTTAGTACAACCATTATGGAAAAGTGTTGATGCAAAACAGGCAACTCTCACTTCAAAGGAAATTCAGAAATGGCGTATTCTGGAGCTAAATATGAGTGAGCATGGCCCTGGAACACAGACTGGGGTTGTCCCAAATACCATGTTTCAACATGAAGTTTTTATGGTTACAGGACAAGAAGAAGCCATAAGCAGAGCGCTTTGCAAATCCATTGGTGCAGACATCAGGTCGGCAGGTTACGGGAAAGCAGGGGCGATGTGTGATGTGTCGCAGATGTTATCTGATGACATTCTTATCTTTCAGGAGGAAGCTGCAGGTCTGCTCCTGCGTTTCAAAAGGAGTTACTGTCTCCTTGCTGTTACCCCCAACCAGAAGCAGCTTAAGAGTTCCTTTCAGCAAACTGTTTTTGAGGATGTCGCACTCAGGTCCGCATTGCTGGTAGAAATCACCCGACCAAGAGCAGCTTTTGGGAAAAAGAGGTTTATTTTGGCTCGAGGGGGAAGCTCCATGATGGCAGGGGAAAATGATGGCATGAGCAGAGGGTGGACATCAGGCCCTAGCCAACATCAGGTGGACAATAGCAACAGGAGAGTGTGCCAAACACTGGCAAGGGGACACTGGCTATAACACCCATAAGCCCGCCCCCAACAATACACCGCCTCCAGGGGGCGCTAATTCCCAAATCGCCCATCAGCTGGGAACATAGCATTCAGAACACCTGAGTTTATGGGGAACACCTGGGTCAGACCAGCACAGAGGGGGCCCTTTGTCATGGCAGGGAAAGCGATGGGGCATCACATCTGGCCATCGTGGTGAGAAGGAAGGACTCCGGGTGAGCTAGCCAACGGGCCAGACCGATAACCCTCACAGTCTGCCCCACTGACGCACCTCCTCCCGTAAGGCCTCCCCCCTCCCAAAGGTGCCACAACTTTCCCAAATTGCCACCAGCTGGGGACCAAGTATTCAAAACACAGGATCCCATTTGACGCGCAAGCCAGCACCCAGAGAATGTTTAGGTCATACACAGAAGTGGCTGTTAGTTGACCACTACGGAAGCTAAGACGACACGACAATTTGGCCGTGCTCCTGCAGTGTGACAAGCTCTTCACACTGCAATTCTAATCCGTTAGCTGGTCGTGCAGGATTTTGAAAGTAGGTGCAGCTGTTGTGAACCACACAGTGTGAATGTGTGCGAAGAAAATGACATTGCTGGGTTCAGAAGTTAGTTGCGGGGCTGGAGAGATGGCTTAGCGGTTAAGCGCTTGCCTGTGAAGCCTAAGGACCCCGGTTCGAGGCTCGATTCCCCAGGACCCACGTTAGCCAGATGCTCAATGGGCGCACACGTCTGGAGTTCATTTACAGTGGCTGGAAGCCCTGGCGCGCCCATTCTCTCTCTCTTTCTCTCTCTGCCACTCTCAAATAAATAAATAAAAATGAATAAAAAATATTTTTTAAAAAAGTTAGTTGTGTGCCACGTTTATAGCAGCACTGTTCGCAACAGCCAAGATCCAGAATCAACCTCAGTGTCTTATCAACAGATGAATGGATAAAGCTTTGAAAATGTGCAAGGCCTCTCAGCCACAGGACAGAATGAGAGCCTGTCATTTGCACCGATATGATAAACATAGAAGACATTGAGTGAAATAGGCCAGGCACAGAAAACTAAATTCCAGAGGCTCTCATTCATGTGTGGAATCTGGAAAAATTAATCTCCTAGAACCTAAGACGAGAACAGCGGCTGCCAGAGGCGAGGGAAGTTGCTCATGGGTTGAAGTGATTTGACTCAAATAATGTCAAACTATAGTTAGGGCTGGAGAAATGGCTCAGCAGTCGAGGCACTTGCCTCCAAAACCTAAGGACCCAGGTTCAGTTCCCCAAGACCCACATAAGCCAGATGCGGAAGGTGGGGCACGCATCTGGGGTTCGTTTGCAGTGGATGGAGGCCCTCCTGCACCCGTTCTGTCTCTCTTTCAAATAAATAAATAAATAAATAAATAAATAAATAAATAAGATATATTTTTAAACATATAGTTAGATAAGAGAAGTTAAGGGCTGGTGAAATGGCTTAGCAGTTAAGCGCTTGCCTGTGTAGCCTAAGGACCCCGGTTCGAGGCTCAAGTCCCCAGGACCCACGTTAGCCAGATGCACAAGGGGGCGCATGCGTCTGGAGTTTGTTTACAGTGGCTGGAGGCCCTGGCGTGCCCATTCTCTCTCTCTCTCTCTCTATCTCTCTATCTGCCTCTTTCTCTGTCTGTTGCTCTCAAATAAATAAATGAAAAAATAAAAATAAAAGAGAAGTTAAAGAGATCTGCTTCATAACATGATGGCTATAGCTAATGTTGATATTGCATTCTCAGATTTTAATTGATGTGTGTGTGTGTGCATGGGTGTGTATGATGTGTGTCTGTGTGAACACACACGCATGTGCCGCAGCATGCCTGCGGAGGTCAGGGGACAACCTCAGGGTGTTTGTCTTCCCCTCCCACCTTCGTTTAAAGTCAGAATCTGTGGGTTCACTCTTTCATGCTCATCGGCCTGGCCACCCCTCCAACTTCCAGATTCTTCTAGCTCCACCTCCCTCTGACAGAGCCATGTTGCGATCACAGACTTGTTCGTCACATTGTATCCGGCTTTATGTGAGTGCTGGGGAGTTGGACTTGGGCTCTCAGGCTTGCAAGCGAGCACCTTTAAATGCTGAGCCATCTCATAAGCCACCCCCCCCCTCTTTTTTCAAGGTAGGGTCTCACTCTAGTCCTGACCTGGAATTCACTATGTAGTCTCAGGGTGGCCTTGAACTCATGGCGATCCTCCTAACTCAGCCTCCCAAGTGCCAAATTAAAGGTGTGTGCCACCACGCCTGGCATGACATATGATCTTTTTTTGTTGTTTTTTCGAGGTAGGCTCTCACTCTAGTCCAGGCTGGCCTAGAATTCACTATGTAGTCTCAGGGTGGCCTCGAACTCACGGTGATCCTTCTACCTCTGCCTCCCAAGTGCGGGGCTTAAAGGCCTGTGCCACCACGCCTGGCAGGACATACGATCTTTTTAAAAATATATATATTTTGTTTATTTATTTATTTGAGAAGGAGAGAGAGAGAGAGAGAGAGAGAGAGAAAATGGGCATGCCAGGGCCTCCAGCCACTGCAAACAAATTCCAGATACGTGTGCCATTTTGTGCATCTGTCTTACGTGGGTCCTAGAGAATCGAACCAGGATCCTTTGGCTTTGCAGGCAAACGTCTTAACCACTAAGCCATCTCTCCAGCCTGACACAGGGTCTTTTTATATAGCCCAGCTTGGCCAAGAACTTGCAGTCCTCCTACTTTAGTCTTCTAAGTGCTAGGATTACAGGTATGCCACATTCTGACCAGCAGCTATGTAGTATTTTTGAAAAGGCCAAGAGATGGGGCTAGAGAGATGGTTCAGTGGTTAAAGGAACTGGTTTGCTAAAGCCTGACAGCCTGGGTTCTATTCTTCAGTACCCACACAGAGCCAGGGGCGCAAGGTGATGCGTGCATCTGGAGTTCATTTCAGAGGCCCTGGTATGCCCATTCTCTCTCTCTCAAATAAATAATGTTTTTAAGCCAAGAGAGTGGATGGTAAACATTCCCACCACAAAATGAGTTATGTGAGATAATGTACATGTGACTTAGGTAGGTTTAAGAGCTCCACATATGTGGATATGTTTCCACATAGTAAATATATACAGCTTTATCGTTTTGAAAAAATAAAGTGTAAAGTTGAGAATCTCACCTTTATCTGAATCATCTCTTTAAAATCTCATGCCAGCCCCGGGTATGTTTCAGGAACTGACTGTGATGAATTTTGCATGCAGGGCACCGAAAACTGTGTTCGCACCACTTGTAGAGGGAGCATCACCCAATTTGCTCTTATTGCCCAGCTGAGAAAGTTCTCTCGGAACTCAGTGTCAGTGCCGGACGATGCGGCCTATGCCTGGAACCCAGCACTTGGGGAAAGATGATCAGGAATGTAAGGCCACTCTGTGTTATATAAGCCCATGCCTCCAAACAAAACAAGAAAAATAAACAAAAACAACACCAGAAAAGAACTCAGTGTGTAAAGCTTACCTTTCCAACGTGAAGACCCAAATTTGATCCCTGGTACCCCTGCGGCAGCACACACATCCCAGTGTAAGGGAGGCGTGTAGACAGGAGGCTCCCCGGACCTTGCTATCTAGTCAGCCTGGCTTAGCTGTGGTGAGCTCCAGGTCATCAAGAGATCCTGTCTCACAAACAATATGAGGGCCAGAGAGATGCCTTAGCAGTTAAGGCGCTTGCCTGTAAAGCCAAAGGACCCAAGTTCGATTCCCCAGGACCCATGTAAAGCCAGATGCACAAGGTGGCGCACGTGTCTGGAGTTCATTTGCAGTGGCTGGACGCCCTGGCTCGTCCATCCTCTCTATCTGCCTCTTTCTTTCTCTCTCTCTCTCTCAAATAAATAAATAAAAATAAAGTTTAAAAAATATTTTAAAAAACAATACGACAGCCAAGGTTGTCCTCTGGACTCTATATACATGCGCGCACATCCACACAAAGGCCAAAGGCTTTGGGGTTAGAAAGAGTAGCACTTTCTGGAAAAAGTATCAGCCAGAATGAGCTGAAAAATGAGCAGGAAGGAGTTGGCAGGACGGTATGGAATGGGCCTGGGCGAGGGCAACAAAACCTCCGATCTTTGTCCCTGAGGTGGAAAATCAGAGAATACCTATCCCATGAGGCATCTGCCCTGTAAAAGTCCAGAGCTAATACAAGGAAAAGGACAACTTCATAATGATTTAAAGGGAAATGCATGGATACTTTGGCGGCTGCGGAACTCAGTAGAATTTCCCCCACGTCTTTGCTTTGTTTAGACTGCTGTGATTAGCGTTGACTGTTCGGGACAGACAGTGCAGAGGATAATGTATTCCATTTGGGATGCTGGTGTGTGTGTGTGTGTGTGTGTGTGTGAGAGAGAGAGAGAGAGAGAGATGGTTCTCTCTTTGTAGCCCAGCTAATTAACATGTAATGACACACACCATTAGAAAGCTCGGTTCTGTAGTTTCTCTTTTTGATACCTGGCACTCCGGGTTCCATCCACTCAACTTCTTTCTCTTCTTTATAAGTTCTAAAGTCCCTTGTCACCTTCACACGTGGATCCTTGCTGGTCCTATGCCCTAGATCTTTTTTTCTAGTCCCGGGGCACCATGGCCTGCTTCAGCCACAGTGAAGCCAAAATCTTCTGAAAAGATGCCGTTGTTCAATTTCACACTGTTTCGCACGGAGCCTGGAATACTTTGTGACTTAAAACTTCTGGTCTTGGCCGAGGAGATGAGTCCGTGGATCAAGTGTTTGGCGCACCAGCATGAGGACCTGAGGCTGGGTTCCTAGGACCCCTGCGAACATGTCAGGCGTGGCGGCACACTCGTGTAATCCCAGTGCTGGGAAGGGGGAGCTCCCCGGCTAGGTAGTAGTCTAACCCAACCAGTGAGCTCTAGGTTCAGCGAGAGATCCTGTCTCAAAGAATATGGTAGGGAGTGACGATGGAAGACAGTGTTGACCTGTGACATACACATGCATAAGAATATTGGTTACACATTAAAAAGAATATTTTGGGCTGGAGAGATGGCTTAGCGGTTAAGGCGCTTACCTGCAAAGCCAAAGGACCCAGGTTCGAGTCCCCAGGACCCATGTAAGCCATACGCACAAGGTGGCGCATGCATCTGGAGTTCCTTTGCAGTGGCTGAAGGCCCTGGCATGTCCATTGTCTATCTGCCCCCTTAAATAAATTAATTAATTAATTAAAGTTAAAAAGAGAATATTTTGAATGCATTATTTAAGTAGGGTATGGGATTGATATTGCACATTTATTTATTCTTCTCTTTAACATTTTATTTTTATTTATTTGACAGAGAAAGAGGGGGAGAGAGAGAGAATGGGTGCGCCAGGGCCTCCAGCCACTGCAAACGAACTCCAGACACATGTACCCCCTGTGCATCTGGCTAATATGCGTCTTGGGGAATTGAACCTGGGTCCTTTGGCTTTGCAGGCAAACGCCTTAACCCCTAAGCCATCCCTCCAGCCTTCATTTATTCTTTTCTTAATGTGGTTACCAGAAAATGTGATAGGATAAAAACGGCTTTGCATTACGCCTTTCTTGGAAAGTGCTTTTCTAGAATACGGTAGCTGGATGAGACATGGTAGTTTGAACGACTTGTCCCCTCCCCCCCCCCATGAAACCCTGTGTTTTGAAAACTTGGTTCCCAGCTAATGGCAATGTGGGAGGCGGAGCCTTGCTGGAGGAGGTGTGTTGCTGGGGGGTGGACCCCAGCTGGCCAGTGTTAGCTCACTCTCCTGCTGCTGTTTTCCACCTGCTGTGGCCTCTGCTCGTGACACACTTTCCCCTGTCCTCGTGGAGCTAAAAAAGAAAGAAAGAAAGGAAGAAAGAAAGAAAGAAAGAAAGAGAGAGAGAGAGAGAGAAAAGAAAAGAAAATTCCTCCCATCAGCTATTCTTTTTTGCCAGGCCCTTTAGCCCCAGCAATGAGAATGTAACTGCAACAAGAGAGTAGGGTGGGGCTGGAGAGATGGCTTAGCGGTTAAGCGCTTGCCTGTGAAGCCTAAGGACCCCGGTTTGAGGCTCGATTCCCCAGGACCCACGTTAGCCAGATGCACAAGGGGCGCAAGTGTCTGGAGTTCGTTTACAGTGGCTGGAGGCCCTGGCGTACCCATTCTCTCTCTCTCTCTCTCTCTCTCTGTGTCTCTCTCTGCCTCTTTCTCTCTCTGTCTGTTGCTCTCAAATAAATAAATAAATAAAAACAAAATTAATTTTTTAAAAAAAGAGTAGGGTGACTCGCGGGTACCAGGCTGAGATGGAGAAAGAAGTGAGGAGGAACTCATGATGGGTTTGGTTTGCTACTGCTTTTTAAGGGTCTTGGATGTTTTCTTCATCTACCCACTCACTCATGCTCTGTTCTTCCACCCACCCATCCACCTACCCATCCAACCACCTATCTGCCCATTTATCTCCTCATCAATTCATCTATCCACTCCCTCATCCATCAACCTCTCCTAGCATTCAGTTATTCAGCCATCCGGCCATACATCTACCCATCAATTTACTTGTCCATCCATCCATCCATCCATCCATCCATCCATCCATCCATCTGTTGGGTAATCCATCTTCTATCCACCCACCCACCCACCTACCCAATTATCAGCGTGCACCACCAAGCCTGGTTTTCACATACATTTTAATAAATGGCTTATACATGAGTGAAAATTCAGTAGGTATTGCTGTATTTACAAGACTGATAAAACTTGTCCTAAAGTGAAGCTGGGTGTGGTGGTGCACACCTTTAATCCCAGCCCTCGGGAGGCAGAGGTAGGAGGATCGCCGTGAGTTCGAGGCCAGCCTGAGACTACATAGTGAATTCCAGGTCAGCCTGAGCTAGAGTGACACCCTACCTCAAAAAACCCAAAAAGAGGAAAAAAATTGTCCTAAAGATGGAAAGGAAACATGGATAGGCAGGGCTATACACTGGCTATCTGCTGACTCCGTGAATGGTCGAACTGGGTATCTTCAATTGTCATTCGGGGTTCCTTTTGCCTCTGCCGAAATACGTTTGTGGCTCAGAATCTTCTGAATTGCTGAGGAAGCGACGCTGATCTCTCTTTTCTCTCTTCTCCCCAGGAGGAATTGCTCCCCAGGTCAGCAGCACCCTGCCAAGTTCGGTGTCAGCGACAGGAACCGCGGGGGAGCATCTTGCTCTCACATCTCAGCCTCCTACCGCGGGGAAGGGGCTCACCTCTCCTGCAAGAGCCCCAGGGAGCTGCCCACCGTCCCAAGGGGGGCTCGGGAGCGATTCTTTGGTGGATGCCAGGAGGCGGCAGAGACAGGCAAGGATCATGACAAGGGTGACCTCCAGCCCACGTCCCTCAAAGTCACCTGAAAACCCCGTGAGCTCCTCGCGGCCAGGTGCCCGAGGCCAGGGATGGGACCCGGGAGGCCTCGTGCCCCAGGCACACCTCGTCTGTTCTTTGGAGCTGCGCTTTCCACTTTTAGGGGTGGTGCCCTGGCCCAGATCCTACACCAGGACCAGACATGGTAAGTGCTTGCCTTTTTTTTTTTTTTTAAATTAGTTTTGTACTCAGTGAATACAGTCAAGTTGGTACCATTGTTAGCCTCTTCCCTCACCCTGGTCCCTTCTCATTGGGGTATATGGGTCGTGCATTGTGGGGTTAGCCCTCAGTTATGGGTAGGAGGAAATGTCTCTGTGTATCATGACCCAACATGTGGCTCTGACATTCTTTCCGCCCCCTCTTCCGCAAGTTTCCCTGAGCCATGTTGGGTTCATTTTAGGTCTGCTTCAGTGATGAGGTCTTGGGAGCCTCTGTGTCTCTGGGTATCGGGTTTGGTAGGAGTTGATTGTTCTCCGTGTTGCTTTCCTTCACCCTTGTGCTGGTACCAGGTTCACCAAGAAAATAGCACACTAAGTGCTTGCTTTTTAATCTTTCAATTAAGCATCGCTCGAGTTATACACCTGTTCTACTCTCTTTGTTGTTGTTTTTAATGTTTTGTCAGCGTATATTAATTATACAAAGTAATGTGCTTATTGTGAAATTGTCATACATGCGTGGTATATCCTTTGATTGTATTCATTACATATTACGTTCTCACATATTCCTTAGGCCTCTTCCTAAATAATTTACTTTCTACTCTCGTCTTTTTTTTTTTTAAATAAATCTAGATTCTTCATATGAGAGAAAACATACAATACTTGTCTTTCTGAGGCTGACTTTTTGTGCTGAAAGTGATGATCTCTGGTTCTACCCATTTTCCTGAAAAAAACCAAATAGCCAATTTAATTTTTTTTTGAACTAACAAATATTATATACTTAATGTGAATAGCAAGGAGATTTTCAGAAAGATTTCTGCGTGGCTTCATGACAGGGATGCATTCTGGGAAATAAATTCTTAGGTAGTTTTGTCATTGTGTGAACATCACAGTGCATGTTTACATAAACCTTGGTGTTGCTGGTTAGTCACTGCACATAGCTTCTCTTTCTCTCTTTTCAATAAGGTCTCACTCTAGCCCAGGCTGACCTGGAATTCACTATGTAGTCCCAGGGTGGCCTCGAGCTCACAGTGATCCTCCTACCTCTGCCTCACGAGTGCTGGAATTAAAGGCGTGCGCCACCACACCTGGCTAGCTTCTCCTTTGTTGACGGGGAGAAGGCCTCATGTGTCCCAAGCGGCTATACAGCTGAGGATGAATTAAAGCTTCTAATCCTCCTTCACTTCTGACTACTGGGATTACAGTTATGCTGTGCTCTACCAACTGAGCCACAGTCCCAGCTCTACACATGGCTTCCTGATGCAATCAAGAGATAGAGTTAACTTGGGTATGGAGGTTTATGCTTTCAATCTCAGAACTAGGGAGCTGAGGCAAGAGGATCATCCTAAGGCTGAGGAAAGCTTGGCTTACACACTGAGTTCCAGGTAAGCCCAGGCTACATTGAGACCCTGCAAGAACAAAGGAAGGAAGGAAGGAAGGAAGGAAGGAAGGAAGGAAGGAAGGAAGGGGAGAGAGAAAGAAAGAAAGCAGAAAGAAAGAGGAAGAGAGAAAGGAAGGAAGGAAGGAAGAGAAAAGAGAGAAAGAAAGAAAGCAGAAAGAAAGAGGTAGAGAGAAAGGAAGGAAGGAAGGAAGGAAGGAAGGAAGGAAGGAAGAAGAAAGAAAGAGAAAGGAAGAAAGAGAAAGATCTGTTCTAAGTCCGCCCATTTCCCTACAAATTTCATTATATCGCTTTTCCTTACTGCTGAGTAGAATTCCATTGTCTATATGTACCACATCTTCATTATCTATTCATCAAAACAAAAAAAGAAAGAGAGAAAGGGAGGTAAAGAGAGTTAAATAAGGGCTGCAGGGATGGCTTAGCAGTTTAATTTTATTTGCCTGCAAAGCCAAAGGACCCGGATTCGATTCCCCAGAACCCACGTTAGCCAGATGTACAGGGGGGCGCACGCGCCTGGAGTTCATTTGCAGTGGCTGGAGGCCCTGGCGCGCCCATTCTCTCTCTCTCTCTCTTTCCCTCTCTCTCTCTGTGAAATAAATAAATAGAAGAGTTAAATAAGGCATATGAGGATTCCAGCAGGAGTAGCATGGTATCTGTTTCCACAGTAAGCTTTTTGTTTAGTCATGAGTGCATGTGTGTTGTGCTTGTGTGCACGCATATGTAGGAATGCATGCATGCACACGCGGAAGGTATAATACAGTCAACACACAGACCAGCAGCACAGCTGGTTGGTATACGGCATGTGCGCATGTGTGTGGACGGTAGAAAAAAAAGCAAAGCCACGTTGATTTTTGTGATAGTCTCCAGTAGACAAGCTAGCCAGTAAGCCTCAAGGATCCCTCAGTGTCTCCCTCCCTAACCCTGGGGTTACAAGCATGCAGCACTGTGTTGGGCGATTTATGTGTGTGCTGGGGATCTAAACACAGGATCTCACATCTGTGCAGTGTGCTGGTGTGAATTAGGTGCCTCCCATACAGTCGTGTGTTCTGAATGTTTGGACTCTAGCTGGCAGCACTTTGGCAGATGGAGCCTTACTGGAGGAGGTGGGTTTTTTTAAATATATTTTTTTGTTTATTTTTATTTATTTATTTGAGAGCAACAGACAGAGAGAGAAAGAGGCAGAGAGAGAGAGAGAGAATGGGCGCACCAGGGCCTCCAGCCACTGCAAACAAACTCCAGACGCGTGCGCCCCCTTGTGCATCTGGCTAACGTGGGACCTGGGGAATCGATCCTCGAACCGGGGTCCTTAGGCTTCACAGGCAAGCGCTTAACCGCCAAGCCATCTCCCCAGCCCGCAGTGTGTTTTTTTTTGGGGGGGGGCAGGCTTGTGGGGATTACAGCCAGCTCCCACTTGCCAGAGGTTGACTCACTCTCTTGCTGCTGTTTATCCATCTGCTGTGGCGGGAGTGACGTCCAGCTTCTGCTCACACCATCTGTCATAGTCAGGTTCGCATTGCTGGCAGAAATCACCCGACCAAGAGCAGCTTGTGGAGGAAAAAAAAGACGTTTATTTTGGTTTACAGACTCAAGGGGAAGCTCCACGATGGCAGGGAAAACGATGGAATGAGCAGAGGGTGGACATCACGCCCTGGCCAACATAAGATGGACAATAGCAACAGGAGAGTGTGCCAAACACTGGCAAGGGGACACTGGCTATGACACCCATAAGCCCACCCCCAACAATACACCGCCTCCAGGAGGCGTTAATTCCCACATCTCCATCAGCTGGGGACCTAGCATTCAGAACACCTGAGTTTATGGGGGACACCCGAATCAAACCACCACACCATCTTTTTACCCCTGCCCATAAACCTCCCCCTTGAGATTGTAAGCCAAAACAATTCCTTTCCTCCCATAAATTGCTTTTGGTTAGATGTTTTGTCCCAGCAATGTGAACGTAGCTATAACATGCAGCAAGCAAGACTGAGCCATGTCAGGGCTGGAGAGACGGCTTAGCGGTTAGGGCACTTGCCTGCGAAGCCTAAGGACCCAGGTTTGATACCCCAGGACCCACATTAGCCAGATGCACATGATGGTGCATGCATCTGGAGTTCATTTGCAGTGGCTGGAGGCCCTGGCGCACCCATTCTGTCTCTCTCGCTCTCAAATAAATAAAAACAATAAAATATTAAAAAAGACTGAGCCATGTCCCAGGCTCCTATAGTTAGCAAGGGTTCTGTTTGTTTGAGACTGAATGTCTGCTGACAGCAGCCCAGCTGATCACAGTTCAGAGGTTCAGAGGTTGCCAAAACAAAATCCAACGGCCAGACGTGGTGACGCACACCTTTAATCCCAGCCCTCAGGAGGCAGAGGTAGGAGGATTGCCGTGAGTTCGAGGCCACCCTGAGACTACATAGTGAATCCCAGGTCAGCCTGAGCTAGAGTGAGACCCTACCTCAAAAAATAAAACAAAACAAAACATGAAGAAATAAAATAAAATGCCATGATACTGAGGCTGGGGAAGAAAGTATGCAGCTCTTGGGCACGGTAGATGAACTTGAAGGGAGGGACTGAATCTGGGCTTCTCTGTTAGTAACTGAGAAAAAAAAAAATGCATGTGTACTTATGTGTGAATTCATGTGTCTAAGCATGCTCAAATGTGTGTGGGTGCATATGCATGTCTGATTGTGCATGTGGAGGCCAGAAGTCAACCTCAGATATACTGTTCAATTGCTCTCCATCTTATTATTATTATTATTGTTTGTTTGTTTTTGAGGTGGGGTTTCACTCTAGCCCAGGCTGACCTGGAATTCACTCTGTAGTCTTAGGGTGGCCTTGAACTTGCAGCGATCCTTCTACCTCTGCCTCCCAAGTGCTTGGATTACAGGTGTGTACTACTGCACTCAACTCTTATTTATTTAGTTTTTCTTGGTTTTTCAAGGCAGGGTTTAACCTGTTGTTTGTTTGTTTTCGAGGTGGGGTTTCACTCTAGCCCAGGCTGACCTGGAATTCACTATGTATTCTCAGGGTGGCCTCGAACTCTCCGCGATCCTCCTACCTCTGCCTCCCAAGTGCTGAGATTAAAGGCGCGCACCCGGCTCTACACCCAATTCTTATTTAAAACATAGGGTGCTGGTAGATCCTCTACTGCAAGGACGACATCATGGTGCCAAAATATTTAGCACAGGGCCTGGCAAAATGAAGTTCTGCAATTGGTTCCTCACTCACTGAATTTCTTTTTATTTCTTTTACAATCTTTATTACAGCTTTTGTTGGCTTTCTGTCTCCAAGAAGGCAGAAGTCACATCTTTGTTCTGAGCACAGCGAGTCCTTGATAAATATTTACCGAACGAGTTAGGGAAGCCGGTACCCATGTGACGGGCAGGTTCACTTCATCCTCTGAGCAGGAAATCACAGTGGTGGGGTGGGCGTTGGCACGGCGTGCTGTCCGGTACTGATACTCTGTTCAGTTCTTGCTGGCCAGCCAGGCAGAGGTCAGCCTGCACTTCCTGTAACCCAAGAAAAGACGATGGGACATTTCGCAGCTGCCAGGATGACCCCGCCCTGCTGCCCAGTGGGTCTAAATATAGTCGTACCTTACTGGGGACTTCAGGGTCTCTTGGGCACACCTGTGTCTGCCAGCCCCGATACACCTTGACAGGTTGCTAATCCCAAGTGTCCACAGAGGCAGCAGGGAGGGGCTGCAAGGAAGTGTTCTTGTAGAGCCAGAGGAGGGAAACCCTGGCCAAATGGCTTGGACTCTCCTGCACCATGCGAAGAAGACATTCAGCTCTAGGAGGTAGTGGCGCGGAGGGTCCTCAGCAAATGGCTCAGAAGGTTCCTCCTTGGGCTGGGGATGCGACCGACTAGGTAAAGTGGCTTGCCTAGTATGAGGACACAAGTTTGATCTCCAGAACCCACATAAACCATAAAAGTGCCAGGTGTGGTGGCTTGTACTTTTAATCCCGGCATTAAGGAGGCTAGGCTAGGAGGATCTCCATGAGTTTGAGGCTAGACTGGGCTACAGAGTGAGTTCTAGGCCATTCTGGGCTAGAGTGGGACCCTGTCTGAAAATAAAATTAAAATAAAAACGCCGGGTATGGTGGAAGACACCTGTGATCCCTGCACCGAGGAGGCGGAGACAGGGAGAGCCCTGGGGCTGACTGGGCAGCCAGTCTACCCTACTTGGCAAGCTCCAGACCTTGTCTCAAGAAAGTGTGGTGAATGGGGGCTGGAGAGATGGCTTAGCAGTAAAGGCACTTGCCTGCAAAGCCAAAAGATCCAAGTTCGATTCCCCAGTACCCAAATAAGCCATATGCACAAGGTGACGCATGCGTCTGGAGATTTTGCAATGGCCGGAGGCCCTGGTGCACCCATTCTCTTTCTATCTGACTCTTTCTCTCTCTCTCTCAGATAAAAATAAAATGATTTTTTAAAAAATTTGAAAAAAAATAGTGGTGAATGGCATTCCAGAGGATAGCACCCGAGGTTGTCCCTGGCTTCCACACACACGTGCCCACACACATATGAAAACATATACACACACGCATGCAAAAAAACTACCCTGATTACATTCACCACTATCAACCTTTCTAAACTGGAAATCAAGCACAGTTTTAACTGGAGCTCAGTATTTGTATATAGACATTTGTCTTGTGAGATCAAATTTACATTGGATGAAATGCACAGATTCCAAGTGTACAGGGGCAACCTAGGCCCTATGGAAATATAGAACATGTGTCCAAAGACATAGACCTTTGCTGGATTCCCCTCTTCTCTATCACAGGAGGTGTAATTTATAACCAGTAAAATCCAAGCTCTGTAAGTATTCTCTCACTGAGCCATGTCCCCAGCCCCTCACTGGGGATTCTAGACAGGAGCTCTACCACTGAGCCACACCCCCAGCCCCTCACTGGGGGATTCTAGGTAGGAGCTCTACCACTGAGCCACGCCCCCAGCCCCTCACTGGGGGATTCTAGGCAGGAGCTCTACCACTGAGCCACGCCCCCAGCCCCTCACTGGGGGATTCTAGGCAGGAGCTCTACCACTGAGCCACACCCCCAGCCCCTCACTGGGGGATTCTAGGTAGGAGCTCTACCACTGAGCCACGCCCCAGCCCCTCACTGGGGGATTCTAGGCAGGAGCTCTACCACTGAGCCACGCCCCCAGCCCCTCACTGGGGGATTCTAGGCAGGGGCTCTATCACTGAGCCACATCCCCAGCCCCTCAATGGGGGATTCTAGGCAGGAGCTCTATCACTGAGCCACACCCCCAGCCCCTCACTGGGGGATTCTAGGCAGGAGCTCTACCACTGAGCCACGCCCCCAGCCCCTCACTGGGGGATTCTAGGCAGGGGCTCTACAACTTGAACCCTTTCATTATTTTATTTTCAAACTAGGTCTCACTAAACTTGGCTGGCCTTTAACTTACAAGCCTCTTGCTTCAGCCACCTAAGTATCTGAATTGTTTAATAAACTGGATTTTTGTCTTCAGAGCAGATCCATCCCCCTTCCTTCCACAGATGTGAATCAACAGTTCTAATGAAGGAATGACTTTGTCTCCCTGGAAGGTTAGCAAGGTCTGGAGACATTTTGGTTGCCACCCGGGTGTGGAGTGAGACTTCTGACAGCTTACAGGCGCAGGCGGGAGGAAGCTGCTAGGCGGTGCAAAGCCCAAAGCAGACCCTCCTCCCCACAGCGCAGAACTACACAGCCTGACGTGGTTTTGTGGCAGAAGACTAAGACTGAAAGTCTCCGAGCCACACCCCCCACCAAAGTTGCTCCGGAGTTTTGTGTTTGTTTATGAAACTATGTGTGGTACAGAAAACGGACAGATACTAGTGTCATGTTTTTCAGTTACACCTTCCTTCTTCATCGATTTTTGTTCATCTCTTTGTGTTTGATTTTGTGTTTTTAAATTTATTTTGTTTATTTTTATTTATTGATTTGAAAGCGACAGAGAGAGAAAGAGGGGGAGAGAGAGAGAGAGAGAATGGGCGCGCCAGGGCCTCCAGCCACTGCAAATGAACTCCAGATGCATGCGCCACCTTGTGCACCTGGCTTACATGGGTCCTGGGGAATCGAGCCTCGAACCGGGGTCCTTAGGCTTCACAGGCAAGCGCTTAGCCGCTAAGCCATCTCTCCAGCCCCGATTATGTATTTTTTTTTTTGAGATAAGGTCTTACTACATAGCCCACACTGCCTGGAATTTAGATTTTTTTAATTAGGAACTTTGATATATGAATATATTACATATTAGTCATATTCCTATCTGGTTATTCAATTTTGTCCCATCCCCCCCACCTCCATTCCATGGAGGTTCCTCCTCAGTGGGAGCAATAACTGTGCTGTCAGGAATGCACCAATTGGTTCCTGTGGACAGGATTTATCTCCTAGTACACCTTCCCACCCTGTAGCTCTTGGATTCTTTTCAAAATTTCAGACAAGCATCTTAGGCTACGATCCCATGAAATTTGTTGGCACATTATTACAGAGTCACAGGAAGGAAAGATATCTGGGGGCTGGAGACATGACTTAGCAGTTAAGGCGTTTGCCTGTGGAGTCTAAGGACCCTGGTTCGATTCCCCAGGACCCATGTAAGCCAGATGCACAAGGGAGGGGCATGCATGCATCTGGAGTTCGTTTACAGTGACTGGATGCCCTGGTGCGCCCATTCTCTCTCTCCCCCCCCCTTTTATCTCTCTCAAAAATCAATCAATAAATAAAATGTATATTTTTAAATTTAAAAAATTCTTGCCTTGGGCTGGAGAGATGGCTTAGCGGTTAAGCACTTGCCTGTGAAGCCTAAGGACCCCGGTTCGAGGCTCGATTCCCCAGGACCCACGTTAGCCAGATGCACAAGGGGGCGCATGCGTCTGGAGTTCATTTGCAGTGGCTGGAAGCCCTGGCACGCCCATTCTCTGTCTCTGTCTCTCTGTCTGTCTATCGCTCTCAAATAAATAAAAATAAACAAAAAAATTTATTTAAGAATTGTTGTCTCATAATACCCAAAGAGTAAAGCAAGTGAACTTTTCTTGTAGTGTACTAAGAACACAAGCAACACTTAACAAATGCTTTGCTCAAAGCATTTTTGACAGGAGCCATCTCACTCATCTCTCTTCCTGCGTTCTTTCTGCCCTCTCCTCCACAATGTCCCCCGAGCCTTGGAGGCTCTGTTAGAAGTCTCCTTTCCTGTTGAGCACTCACTGCCCCTTATTTTCTTCTTTGATGAGTTTTGAGTCTCCTCGCCATCCTCTAGGAAAAGGTTCTCGGGTAACAGCACTCACATTTATTTTTATTTATTTATTTATTTGAGAGAGAGGAAGAGGCAGAGAGAGAGAGAGAATGGGTGCGCCAGGGCCTCCAGCCACTGCAAACGAACTCCAGACGCGTGCGCCCCCTTGTGCGTCTGGTTCACATGGGTCTTGGGGAATAGAACCTGCGTCCTTAGGCTTCGCAGGCAAATGCCTTAACTGCTAAGCCATTTCCCCAGCCCAGCACTCATATTCAATCTGCAACTTCCTCTGTCATGTTTCTTGGCCTCTGGTGGTTGTGATAGATGAGTCATGTCATGCCAGGCACTCAGTTGTCTCCTCTTGGCACTCAGGTGGGTCTTTTTTTTTAATTTTTAAAAAAATATTCATTTTATTTTTAATTATTTGATAGAGAGAGAGAAAGAGGCAGAGAGAGAGAATGGGCATGCCAGGACCTTCAGCTGCTGCAAATGAACTCCAGGAGAAGCAGACACCACCTTATACATCTGGCTTACACGGGTACTGGGGAATCGAACCTGGGTCCTTAGGCTTCGCGGGCAAGCGCCTTAACTGCTAAGCCACCTCTCCGGTGGGTCTTGAATCTCACTGGCATTCAGTGCTATCTGAGAAAAGCAGGCTCTCTGCCCACGAGCGAGAGCTCTATTTACCAAAGGGGATCAACACATTTTCTAGACGTTTTTAGCCAAAGAACAATGGAAGCTTCCCTCTGGGGTCTGTGACCTTCCAAGTCAAAAGCTTCTACTTGGGTGTCTCAGTAAAGGGGCATGAAGTCCTTTGTACTGCTCAGGACTCACAGCCAATCAAAGAGCAATGGATTACCCTCTCATAGCCTCTATCGCACTGGTGGGTACATCTTGCATGGCTGGTTGATTGTGCAGCTTGCAGGATCCACTGCGTGTTGGTGCTGCATTAACCCCCAGAGCTTGTATGGCCCTTTCTGGCATTAGGAGAGCTAGGTGTCAGTTCCAGCAGCACTTCTAAATGTCCCACGACCTCCTGCTCACCCTGCCACGTGACGTGATTATAGGTGTGCATCAGCGTACCAACCCTTTCCTCATTTCTTCATGCCTTACTTATGTTTGGCGCCTGGCAAGAAACCAGCACGTGAAAAGCTGGGAGTGGTGGTTCATGCCTATGCACTCAGCACATAGGAGACTTGAGGAAGGAGGACTGCTGTGAGTTCAAGGAACATCTGACCCACAGACTGAGTTCCAGATCAACCAGGGATAGAGGGAGACCCTGCCTCAAAAAATAAAAAATAGGGCTGGAGAGATGGCTTAGCGGTTAAGCGCTTGCCTGTGACGCCTAAGGACTCCGGTTTGAGGCTTGATTCCCCAGGACCCACGTTAGCCAGATGTACAAGGGGGCGCATGCGTCTGGAGTTCTTTTGCAGTGGCTGGAGGCCCTGGTGCACCCATTTTCTCTCTCTCTCTCTCTGTCTCTCTCTCTCTCTGTGTCTGTCACTTTCAATAAATAAATAAATAAATTTTAAAAAAATAAAATAAAAAATAAAAAAAGAATGAGTCAGTAATATTTTCTTTTAAATTTAAATTTGCACGCCCGGCTACATTTTAATTTTTAAACTTATTGGTTAATTTATGTTTTTTGTATCTCTTGCGTGTCAGATATCTTATGGAGTGTTCACAAATTTAGAAACTTAGGAGCCGGGCGTGGTGGCGCACGCCTTTAATCCCAGTACTCGGGAGGCAGAGGTAGGAGGATCGCCATGAGTTCGAGGCCACCCTGAGACTACATAGTGAATTCCAGGTCAGCCTGAGCTAGAGTGAGACCCTACCTCGAAAAACCAAAAAAAAAAAAAAAAAAAAAAAAAAAAATTAGAAACTTAGGGATAGAAAAAACCCACACGTGATCGCTCAGTCAACAACTTACACCACGAGTGTTCCCGTGAGCACGTTACCACTGAGTCATGCCCTCCCTCCGTTGTTATTTTCCTCTCTTTTTCTTGCTCGGTTGAGCTAGGACTTCTGCACAAACATACACACCAGCACCGAGTGCGCAGCATGAGGCTCTCTGGCCATCATGTCATCATGAGAACGGAAGTTACCAGGTGCTCTGGGAACAGGGAAGGGAGTTTTGCATGTTCTCTGAGCGAGGCGGAGGAAGCCTGAGGAATCAGAAGATACGTAAGCCGAGGAACGTGCCAGGGAAAGGGAGGGAGGGCAGACCTGGTACAGGGCACAGCCGAGGCAAAGGCAAGAGTTTACGTCCCGCCGGGCGTGGTGGCGCACGCCTTTAATCCCAGCACTCGGGAGGCAGAGGTAGGAGGATCGCCATGAGTTCGAGGCCACCCTGAGACTCCATAGTGAATTCCAGGTCAGCCTGGGCTAGAGTGAGAGCCTACCTCGAAAAACCAAAAAAAAAAAAAAGAGTTTACGTCCCATGTGAAGCAGATGAGGGGACAGGTACCAGCTCCAGGGATCCTTAGAAGCAGACTGGGGGGGTTGAGGGAATGGCTCAGTAAGAGAAGTGTTTATCATGCAAGCAGGAAGGACTGTGTCTGTACCAGCAGTACCCACGTGCAACAGTACTGGAAAGAGTGACACCAGGAACCCCTGGGGGCCTGCTGGCTAACTCGTCTCCTCACCAAACGGATGAGCTGTTTCAGCAAGACACCCTGTCTGAAAGCACAAGAGGAGAAATCCTTAACATCGACCGCTGGTCTCCACACACACACACACGCGCCCGTCCGTGCACACGCGCTTAGATGTGCTCACGGATGCACACGCATACGCGCGTGTGCGCCACACACGTATACAGATGTCAAAGATAGACTAATGAAATGAAAAGACATAAAATTAAAAAAAAAAAAAGAAAAGAAAGGCCGAAGACGTTAGATTTGATCGTGAGGCGGTGAGATGGCACACAGGAATGTGTGCCAGGGGCGGGGGAGGGCCAGGTTTTCATTTTCGAAAGGTCATTCTGTTGGCTGGGCGGAGGGCGGCGGCAGGCCATCGGGATGAGGAAAGAATCTGTCCTCAAAGTTAGAGCAGAGAGAGAAGGAAGCAGTGAATTAAGGTGAGTAAGGCAGCAGCCCAGACTCAAGACTTACCTTAAAAGTTCCAGAGAGGGTGATATACGTGAAATGGAACTTCACATTTCATGCCCTTGGAGGTCTGGTTGCTCAAAGAGCTACCTGAAGTGAAATAAGAGCTACGTTAGGATGAAGTAAGGGGGCTGGAGAGATGGCTGAGTGGTTAAGGCGCTTGCCTGCGAAGCCTAAGGGCTCATGTTTGACTGTCCAGGTCCCACGTAAGCCAGACGCACAGTGACGTAAGCGTGTAAGGTTGCACTTGCCCTCACGGGGGCGCACAGCATCTGGAGTTTGATTGCAGTGGCTGGAGGCCCTAGTACACCAATTTTATCTCTCTCTCTCTCTCTCTTTTGCATAAAAAAGACCAGACTAGGGCTGGAGAGATGGCTTAGTGGTTAAGTGCTTGCCTGTGAAGCCTAAGGACCCCGGTTCGAGGCTCGATTCCCCAGGACCCACGTTAGCCAGATGCACAAGGGGGCACACGCGTCTGGAGTTCATTTGCAGTGGCTGGAAGCTCTGGCGTGTCCATTCTCTCTCTCTCTGTCTGTTGCTCTCAAATAAATAAACCAAAAAAATTAAAAAAAAAAAAAAAAGACCAGACTATTGGATTTACCTCAAAAAAAAAAAAAAAATGAAGTAATGTTATTCTCTACCTCATTGAGGAAAGCCTGGAGCCTGAAGTTTTTCATTCTACAAATATTTTTGTTGCCACAATTTCTCTCTTGTAATGTTTTAAAATTTTTATTCATTCATTCATTTATCTATTTATGTATAGACAGGGTCTCTTGTAGGCCAAGGCTGGCCACAAACTTGCTATGTAACTGCAGATGATCTTGAACTGATCTTCCTGTCTCCACCCCCCGAGGGCTAGGATGAAGTGTGTGCCATCACCCAGTTTATGAAATTCTGAGGTCCAAACCCAGGGCTTTGTGCCTGCTAGACAAGCACTCTATCAACTGAGCCACACCACCAGCTCTTCCTCTGTTATGATTTTTAAATTTTTTAAAATTTATTTATTTTGAGAGAGGGAAAGAGGCAAAGTGAGAGAGAGAGAGAATGGGTGCACCAGGGCCTCCAGCCACTGCAAACAAACTCCAGACGCATGCGCCCCCTTGTGCATCTGGCTTACGTGGGCCCTGGGGAATCGAACCTGGGTCCTTTGGCTTTGCAGGCAAATGCCTTAACTGCTAAGCCATCTCTCCAGCCCCTGATTTTTATTTTTTTTGCAATCAGATCTCTCTATGCTATGCAGCCTGAGCTCAGACACCTTGATCCTCCTGCCTCAGTCTCCTGAGTAGCTAGAACTACAGGCAAATGCCATTACGTGTGATTTTTTTCACCAAAAATAAATTGACTGTACTATGTATCATGAATGGGGCAATTGCTGTTAACAAGACAGACATAGTCCCTGATCTCTTTGAGGAGAGGAGGATACTGAGATAAACAGACAAGTAATAAAATGTTCCATATTTTAAAAATGGACATTCTGTGTGGAGGAAAGGAAGTCTCCAATTTATTTATTTATTTATTTGTTTTTTTTTTGAGGTAGGGTCTCACACTGGTCCAAGCTGACCTGGAATTAACTATGTAGTCTCAGGGTGACCTCGAACTCACGGCGATCCTCCTACCTCTGCCTCCCAAGTGCTGGGATTAAAGGCGTGCACACCATGCCAGGCTTAACTCTGCTCTCCGTCATATCCCCTCCCTCTCTCCATTAGTCTCTCTTTTAATTTGATGTCATCATCCTTTTCTGCTATTATGAGGGTCTTGTGTGGGTATTGCTAGGCACTGCGAGGCCTTGGATATCGAGGCCAAATTCTGTCCAGACAGTTGTATGTAAGGAGTGGTACCCTTCCTTTGGCTCTTACATTCTTTCCGCCACCTCTCCACAATGGACCCTGAGCCTTGGAGGGTGTGAGATGTTTCCGTGCTGGACACTCCTCTGTCCCTTCTTCTCAGCACTATGCTGCCTTTTGGGTCATCCCAGGCCACTGGAGAATTTTAAAGATGAAATAATAGCCTGCTTTGGAGCAGGATGAGAAGAGTAAAAATGCAATTATAAAGATGTTGTCACTGTTCAGATGAAAAATATTCAGAGGGGCTACAGAGATAGCTTAGTGGTTAAGGTGTTTGCCTGTGAAGCCTAAGGACTCATGTTCGACTCTCCAGGTCCAACGTAAGCCAGACGCACAAAGTGACGCAACCATGCAAAATCGCACATGCTTACAAGGGGCGCACATCTGGAGTTTGACTGTAGTGGCTGAGGCCCTGGCATACCAATTCTCTCTCTCTCTCTTTCTTCTTGCTGTTACTCATGCCTGACACTACCTATGCAAGACCATCATAAGAGGAGGAAAAGATGATGACATCAAAATAAAAGAGAGACTGATTGAGATGGGGAGGGGATATGATGGAGAGTGGAGTTTCAAAGGGGAAAGTGGAGGGAGGGAGGGTATTACCATGGGATATTTTTTATAATCATGGAAGTTGTTAACAAAAATTTGAAATAAAAAAAAAGTTGGAACACACACACAAAAAAGAAGAAGAAGAAGAAGAAGAAGAAGAAGAAGAAAAAAGAAAACAGAAAAAAAATTCAGACCAGACAAGCCAGGGTTTAAAACCAGGTTCAAAACCAGGTCTTGTATGTCTGTATGTCTGACATTTGAGGTTGGACAGTTGTTTGTCATGAGGGGCCTTTCACGTCTGAGGACTTGACCTCCACCGATTAACAACCATCAACATCTCTCACGTCTCAGCTGTAACAACCAAAAATACCTTCAGCTTTCTTTTTTAATTTTATTTTTTTTAATTGAAACCTTCCATAATTATAGACAATAACCCACGGTAATTCCTCCCACTTTTCCCTTTGCAATTCCACTCTCCACCATACCCCCTCTCTCCTTTCAATCAGTCTCTCTTTAATTTTGATGTCATCATCTTTTCCCCCTGTTATGAGGGTCTTGTGTAGGTGGGGTCAGGCAGTCTCCCGTGGGTTCACAGTTGCTCTCATTTGAGAGCCACTGGCTCCGGGTGATTCCTTCAGATCCCCTTTCCAGACAGTTCCAGGGGTGGGGGGGCCCCCCAGACACTATTGTGGTGGATCTGCCCCTCCACTCTCCTTGTCAGATCTTGAACATTTGTCACATGTTTATGTGCATACGGTATGCACGCAGGTCTGCATGTGTGCAGGCGTGTGCAGACTGCGTGTACAGGTGCGTGTGGACTGTATGCGTGTGTGCAAGGTGCGTGTGAAAGCTGAGGGCGGATACCGGGTGCCTTCTTCAGTGGTTCAACGGTGTGCTCACTGCGGGAAGGGCTCCCCACCTGAACCCACAGTTCACTCTTTCGCCTCATCTAGCTGTGACCAGCTTGTCTCCACGGTCCTCACACTTCTCCTGCAAGTGCCGTAGCCACTGACCCCATCGCCTCGGGGGGGGGGGGGCCCTTGGGCATTTTATAAACGCAAACCCCGTGGCCGGCTGCACAATCTTGGGCGGGTTGTGGAATGTTTATATGCCTCAGTTTCCTCCTTTATCAAACGACCTGAGGATTGCAACACTTTGCAGAGACACTGGGAACTGAGTGAGTCATGTGCGTTCTGTGAAGGGCGTAGCCCAGAAAATACTAAATAAATGTCATTTGGTGCTGCTGGGGTTTAAGGCCCATGCCCTTAGCCCCTGGCACTCTTCTTGCTGCCCCGAGGCTTCGCACATGTTAAGTGGTCAGTAAACATCACTGTCGTCACGGTTACAATGGGAATTTGAATCCAGGCTGCCTCCGCCCCCTCCATCATTCTCTCTTGACTTCTGTGCCTGGCCCTCTGCCCTTATGAACTTTCTTGTGCAAAAACTCCCTTCCCCGGGCTGGAAGGATGGCTTAGCTGTTAAGGCGTTTGCCTGCAAAGCCAAAGGACCCAGGTTCGATTCCCCAGGACACATGTAAACCAGGTGCACAAGGGTGCGCATGCATCTGGAGTTCGTTTGCAGTGGCTGGAGGCCCCAGTGTACCCATTCTCTCTCTCTCTCTCTTTCTCTCTGTCAAATAAATAAATAACATAAAATATTTGAAGGAAAAAAAAAAAAAAACTTCCCTTCCCTGTGTGTATCTCCTTCACCCTTGTGCTGGTACCAGGTTCACCAAGAAAGCAGCGCTCTTGCTCATTTCCCCAATTACTCTTGGTTTCAGCTGGGGCCCTGGTGAGGTGCGATGGGCTGAAGTAGACCCTAAAATGAACCCAACACAGCTCAGGGAAATTCGTGGAAGAGGGGGTGGAAAGAATGTGAGAGCCACACGTTGGGTCATTATGCACAGAGACGCTGCCTCTTCCCCATAACTGATGGCTAACCCTACAGTGCACGACCCACAGTCCCCAACGAGGAGGGTCCCTGAGGAGGGGGGAGGACAGGGAGGAGGCTAACGATGGTACCAACATGGCTGTATACGCACTGTGTACATAACTAATAATAAAAGTAAACAAACAAACAAAACACCTCCCTTCCCAGAGCTTCTCTCCAGCTGCTTTCCGAGCTCCGTCTGCCACTGTTCCTTCTCTTTGAGCTCTGCTTCTCCGATACTTTGAGGACAACACTGCGGGCTCTATCTTTTCTGACTTTGCCATCATTTTCTCTCTATTAAAAAAAACAACATTTTATTTTTATTTATTTATTTGAGAGAGAGATACAGAAATAGGCAGGTAGAGAGAGAGAATGGGCGCGCCAGGGCCTCCAGCCACTGCAAACTGAACTCCAGACGTGTGCGCCCCCTTGTGCATCTGACTTACGTGGGTCCTGGGGAATTGAACCCGGGTCCTTTGGCTTTGCAGGCAAGTGCCTTAACCACTAAGCCATCTCTCCAGCCCTTCTTTCATTTTATTTTTTTTTAATTTTTTTTGTTCTTTTTTATTTATTTGAGTGTGACAGAGAGAGAAACACACACACACACACACACACACACACACACACACAGAGATAGATAGATAGAGAGAGAGAGAGAGAGAGAGAATGGGCGCGCCAGGGCCTTCAGCCACTGCTAACGAACTCCAGACGCGTGCACCCCCTTGTGCATCTGGCTAACGTGGGTCCTGGAGAATCGAGCCTGGAACCGTGGTCCTTAGGCTTCACAGGCAAGCGCTTAACCGCTAAGCCATCTCTCCAGCCCTTCTTTCAATTTTTTTTTTTTCCTACACAGCAAGTGTCATGCTTTTCTGTTTGTGTTGCTTGCCCAGCTCAATCGGGTCTTGACCTCTCTACCTCTCTGCCCACATCAATGCCAGCTGATAAGCTAGACTGGCCCCAGGCCCCTAACACTGGATACAGCAGGAGCCTGAGGTTGATGCTGTCTTCTGCTCTTGCCCTCTCTGTGCATCCCCAGGAGGAGAGGCACCCCAAACCTGTCCCCATCTTTCCCAGTTCCTAAGCGGTCCTGAAGACATACCTAAACAGCATTTTGGGACATACAGGCAAATGGGAAACCATTCCTCTCGTGCCTCTGGAGCAGAAGTTGACAAGTAGGTTAGATAAAACAGAAGCAATGGGGTGTATGGTGAGACCCCGGGTCCTAGGGCACTCCTCCAGAGAAAGACAACTCGAAGTACATATGGGATTAGAAGCTTCCTGCTGTCCATGGCAAAAGAGTACAAAGAGTGGGGACATCACGGTTCATGCCTATAATCTAAGCACTCAGGAGGCTGAGGCAGGAGGGTTGCCATGAGTTTGAGGTCCAGCCTGAGCTACACAGTGAGACCCTGTCTCAAAGAGAGTGGTAGGGAGGGAGGAGAAGGTAGGTAGAGGAGAGGACATTAAGTAATATAAAATTGAAAGTCCTGGCGTTCACCAACACTGGTTCTATCCCAAGAGCTAGCATGTGCAGGTCGGCAGGGTGGCCACATTGAACAACACAGGTTCAGAATACGGACTTAGAAAGTCTCACCAGACAAAGATGTTCCTCACCAGCATTGCTTCTTGTTTTGGTTTTTGTCTTTGGAGTTTTAGTTTTGGTTTTTGTGTTTTTTTTTTCTTTTTGAAGTAGGGCCTCCCTCTAGCCCAGGCTGACCTAGAATTCACTAGGTAGCCTCAGGCTGGCCTCAAACTCACAGCAATCCTCCTACCTCTGCCTCTCCAGTGCTGGGATTAAAGGCATGGCCCACCACACCCAGCTTTCTTTGTTGTAAAGAGAGTCTTGGTGTGTATATGCCAAACAAGCATTGAACTTACCATGTAAGGTAACCTTACCTCAAACTTGTGATCGCCTCTTTCCTGAACCTTCTGAGTGCTGGGAGAGAGGGTCTTCACCACCACACCCAGCCCAGTTTTCTTAAGACAGGCATTGTTGGCATTTGAGGTTGTGTGTGCGTGGGCGGCTGGGGGGCGGGGGAAGCAAGGCATTGTCCTGTCAATGTACTGCAGAACATTCACGAACATCCTTGTCCTTCCCCCTGCTAGAAGCCAGTAGAAACCTCTCTTACTTTGTTTCCGTCATAAAATGACTCCAAATATATCTTGGAGAAGGGAAAGGGAACCCCAGAGGAACACACACGGATCTAGCTCAAAACTTAGACCAAATCCTACCTGGTTGTTTTCCAGATGAGTCACTTGGTGCGAGTCCAGCTCTTCGCCGGAGCAATGGGCAGAAACTGCTTTGAGTGGAGGGGCGGAACGGTTCTGCAGGCGAGCTTGCCTAGAATCCAAGAGTGAGGGGCTGGGAATGGGGACCCGTGGCAGAGACCCTGGGTTTTATCCTCAGCGCTACCTTTTTTTTTTTTTTCCCCTAAAAAAAGATTCTGGAAGATTATAAAAGAGCTGTGAGGGGGAGGAATGCGATGACTAAAATTATGGCCAGCAACTAGCAGGTGTTCAGTAGACAGTATCTATGCTGACGTATCACGAAGCTAAACCCGCTGATCCTTTTCTTGGTCTTTTCATAAAGGGCAGGGTAATGTCTGGGCCTCGTGACTGATGGGGAAATGGTGCTTGGGGACAGTTGTGATGGCTTCCTCGTGAAGCAGTGATCACACTGTTGAAACGGGAAGAGGGCTGGCTGGGTTACACGTGGACCCGGGACTTGATTCCAGCTCCGCCATGGATCTTGAAAGCGGAAGGTTGGAAGGGAGATAAAGAGAATGATCTCCCAGGGGCTGGAGAGATGGGTTAGTGGTTAAGTGCTTGCCTGTGAAGCCTAAGGACCCCGGTTCGAGGCTCAATTCCCCAGGACCCACGTTAGCCAGATGTACAAGGGGGCGCACGCATCTGGAGTTCGTTTACAGAGGCTGGAAGCTCTGGCGCGCCCATTCTCTCTCTCTCTCTCTCTCTCTCTCTCTCTCTCTGTTGCTCTCAAATAAATAAACAAAAAATTAAAAAAAAAAAAAAAGAGAATGATCTCCCAGGAGGCTCACTGGCCTGGCTTCTTGTCTGGAATCATCTTCCTATGAAAGGCAGGGATAAGCCAGGCGTGGTGGCGCACGCCTTTAATCCCAGCACTTGGAAGGCAGAGGTGGGAGGATCGCCGTGAGTTCGAGGCCACCCTGAGACTCCATAGTGAATTCCAGGTCAGCCTGGGCTAGAGTGAGACCCTACCTCGAAAAACCAAAAAGAAAGAAAGAAAGGCAGGGATAAGTGGGTAGAGAACTGAGAGTGAGATATTAGACCAAAGCCAGGCTGATTTCCCTCCCTCCTCTTCCTTCCTCAGCCTTCATCTCCTGTCTCCTCCACAGCTCCCCTTACTTCGTTCCAACTTATCCTTCTATCTTTGCTTATTTTTATTTATTTATTTGAGAGCAACAGACAGGCAGAGAAAGAGAGAGAGTGAGAATGGGCGTGCCAGAGCCTCTAGCCACTGCAAACAAACTCCAGATATATACGCTCCCTTGTGCATCTGGCTTACGTGGGTCCTGGGGAATCGAACTGGGGTCCTTTGGCTTTACAGACAAAAGCCTTAACTGCTAAGCCGTCTCTCCGGCCCCCCTTATCCTTCTATCTTGAGGTGTGGGACAGCTCTTCCAGGAAGCCTCCCTGCATTCTCTGCCCACTTCCTGTTGTGGGCCTGATGTCTCCCACTTACTCCTTGGTTCTAGGTTTGTGACCATTTGCCCATCTCACTTGGGGCGCATGCATGCCCAGATAAGGCTTGGGGCCCAAGGTGTGTTTGCATTGAGAATGACCAGTTCGGGGTAAGCAGACAGGTTGGTAAGTCTGCAGGGAATTGCAAAGAATATGCTGAGCTCTGGACTGTGTGTGAGTGTGTGTGAGTGTGTGTGTGTGTGTGGTGGGGGGAGTTGTTGATAGACCACGGGCCTATGGAGTTTGGCTCCAGTACAAGAGGGAAGAGGGATATGAAGTATACCCTTGTCACCTTAACTCTGACTTACCTGCTTTCTCCTTCCCCTCTTGGAGATAGGCAAGGCTAATTTTTATAGGCATATATGTGTTTTGTATACGTGTGGGCACATGTGTGTGTGCACGTGGGTGTGAAAATCAGGTGTTTTTTTTTTTTTTTCCCCAGTTGCTCTCCCCCTTGCCCACTGACTTCTAACTCACTGATTGGGCTGGTCTAGCTAGCCCAGCTTGCCCTAGGGATGCTCTGTCCCCCTCCCCTCCCCACGTGCTGGATTATAGGCCCATACCATCACACCCAATGTTTACTGGGGTTCCGGGGATCCAAATTCAGGTCTGCATGCCTGTACACCAAATACTTTACGGACTGAACCAACTTCACAGCCCAGAGATGGGTGAATATTAACCTCATCCCATGTGGTCGTTACAGGCTAGAGGTATGGGGTCTCCTGAGCGGCCGGACAAGAGGGCAGAAGGAACGGGGAGAGTCCATACAGCCCAATTTCATTTTGTTATTTATTTCTCTTAATTAAAAAAAATTATTATTATTCGTTTTTGGTTTTTTTTGAGGTAGGGTTTCGCACTAGCCCAGGCTGACCTGGAATTCACTCTAGTCTCAGGGTGGCTTTGAACTCCTACCTCTGCCCCCCAAGTGCTGGGATTAAAGGTGTGCGCCACCATGCCAAGTTTATTTATTTATTAGAGAGAGAGAAACAGGCAGATACATAGAGAATGGGTGCACCAGGGCCTCCAGTCACTGCAGACAAACTCCAGACGTATGTGCCACCTTGTGCATCTGGCTTACATGTCGAACCTGGATCCTTTAGCTTTGCAGACAAGTGCCTAAAGTGCTAAGCCATCTCTCCAGCACCCAATTTTATTTTTATTAAGAAGTTGTGGGGGAGGGGACTGGGAAGTTAGCTCAGTAGGTAAAATGCTTTGCTTATAAGCATGAGGACCAGAATTCAAATCCCAGAACCTTTTTCTTCTTAAAGTCATGTGTAGTGGTGGTGTATTTTTTTTTTTTTTTTTTTTTTGAGGTAGGGTCTCGCTCTAGCCCAGGCTGACCTGGAATTCACTACGTAGTCTCAGGGCGGCCTCAAACCCTCAGCGATCCTCCTACCTCTGCCTCCCAGGTGCTGGGATCAAAGGAGTGGTGCAAATTTGAAATCCTAATGCTGGAAGGCAGTCAGGGAACTCCTGGCTAGTTTAGGTGAACCAGTGAGGTCTAGCTTCAGTGAGAGACCTTGTTTCAAAGAAGAAGGTGGAGACTGAGGGAGACATCTAACCTCAACCTCCGGCCTCTACACACATATGCACACTCATGCACACGCAGCCTTGTGCGTATGCACCCAAGTACTTGTGAATACGCATGAAATCACACCATACACATGCAAAAGAGAGAGAGAGAGAAAGAGAAAGAAAGAAAGGAAGAAAGAAAGAAAGAAAGGAAGGAAGGAAGGAAGGAAGGAAATCCCAGCACTTGGGAGGCAGAGGTAGGAGGATCGCCGTGAGTTCGAGGCCACCCTGAGACTACACAGTGAATTCCAGGTCAGCCTGGGCTAGAGCGAGACCCTACCTTGAAAACCCAAACAATAATAGTAAGAAGAAATAGAGAAGTTGGGAGATGCTTGGGGTCTGACAGAGAGGAGGCAGAGTCCCCAGACCTCTCCCTCCATCCTGGCCCAGCTCTCTGTACCTTTCTCTGTCGCTGCCAGGGGGAGGTTGAGGCTTGGCTGGAAAGTGAGGCCGTCCTGGGAGAGACAGGGGGATAGAGGGTGGCCCTTGTGGGCCCCCAATCAGTCTATGATAAAATCAGCCTTCTTCACCTTTCCCGGCTAGGGTGTTCCCGCATTGGAATGCACTTTCCCCTGAACTCCCACACATACCTAACTCTCAGGCCCAGGGAGGGATTGGGGGGGGGGAGGGGAAGGTCTGTCCCTCTCCAGTCAGGTGGTGCCAGTCTCTAAGGAAGAGGATATCAAGTAGAACGTGGGGGCTCCGCAGAAGGGGGTAGATTCACGGCAGGGCACCCTCTCTCCCTCCAAGCCCGGATGGATGCATGCAGGTATCTTGGCTTGGCACCAGACACCGGAGCCGGGCTGTGTCTGAGGCAGGGCTTCCTCCGTGGCTTCAATCAGGCCACAGGTGTTAGTCACCTTGTGGACTGTGGATAATGTGGCTAAATGGCCTTTGCCAGCTATGACAGTCACTGCTTCCCCTAGTGCAGGCCCTGCCCCTCCTGGGAAACTCAACAAGGGTGTGTCTTCACCTCCCTCCCTGGAAGCTAAGCTGGGGCCGGGCTGGGCCCGGTTCAGTCACAGCGATTCGCTCTGAGGAGCACGAAGTGAGACCCGGGCCCGGCGGGGCAGGAGGATGGGTCGGGAGGGCTCGGCGCACCTGGAGCATCCGTGCAGGTACCTGCTGGCTCTGGCTGCCAGTCTGCTGCTCACCTGTGGGCCAGGTAAGCAGGGTTGGACTTTTGGAGCAAAGTGGTGGGTAGCACAGATGGTCTAGGCTCCCCTGCTCCCCCAGATGTGTTAACAGCAGCAGAAACTCCAACTGGATGTAGGAGACAATGTCACCTGAGGAGTCTATGTCTCACAGCCTCAGGTGACTTCTATTCAGGTTTACCGAGGTCCTTGAAGTCCCCACAGAAGAGAATTGCAGGACAACTAGTCCAAGCGAAGCAAAGTTACTAAGTGTATCAATGACGAAGAAACGGTACACATTGCAAGGGGCAGGCGCAGGCCCTAGGAGACCAACCCACTTAACTTGTCAGCAATTGCTCCGAAAAAGCTACTAAGTCTGCAGTTAGATTCAGATGTTAGCGAAGCAATTGCTGGTATATTCCTTGTATATGCGTAGTGGTGTGTGCGTGAGTGCGTGCGTGTGCGCTAGTGTGTGTGCAGCCCGGAGATCTTTATCTGGTGTCCTCCTCAATCATTCTCCACTGTGTTTCTTGGAGCAGCGTCCCGCAGTTAAGCCCGGAGCTCACCAACTTGGCTCGTCTGGCCAAGCATTTTGCCCAGGGGTCTCCCTTTTCCTAAGCCCTGGGGGCTCAGGTGGGCTCTGAGCCCTCCGGGAGTTTTACGTAGCTGCTGGGGATCAAAACCTAAATGGTAACTTGGATCCTCTTGTCTTCCTCCCCAGCAATGGAATTTGAAACGCTGCTGTGCCTGGTTTATTTTATTTTATTTTATTTTATTTATTTTACATGAGCTCCGAACTCAGGACTTCATGCCTGCATGGCAAGCACTGCTACTGAGCCATCTCCCCAGCGCCCATTCTTTCCTCTTATCTAGAAGATTTTGTCCTTGAAAAGGCGATGTCTCTTAGGAGCATTACAGCTAGAAGAATGTGCGTAGAGATGATAAAAGCGAAAGGATTTTTACTTGTCTATAGATCACAAGGAGGTTGGAATGAAGACATGGTTCATTAGCTGTTTTGAACAGTCTGGCTGTGATATTTCTCCGAAAGGGGGACCGTGATTCTTTCTGCAGGTGTTCCGACAGCTGATGTGCGAACTCCTGGGTAGCCAGTGAGAGATCAGAAGCAGAAGCAAGAGAGCGAGGAGAGCCCTCTCTTCACTCTCGTCCTCTGCTTCCTAGCTGCAGACCCCTCTCCTCTCTCAGCTCCTCTGCTCCTAGCTGGACTATCTTGCACAAGGAGTAGCCAGAAGGTTCTTGTTGTTGTTGTTGTTGTTGTTGTTGTTGTCAAGCAAACACCTTCAAAGCCAAACTGGTGAGTCTGCATTTTCTGCACCGACTTAGACAAATTTACAAACCCGCACTATATCGAAATTATGCAATAAATATTCCATGAGATCTGTGTGGAATCTCCTCCTCACTTCCCCCCCCCACCCCGCCCCACCACATTTCCCACCCCGCCCCAAACAGCCCTTCATTCACTTCCTTACTGACCCGTGGGTTCTTATTAACCCTTAATCGGGGCTGGGGAAAGTCACTCTGTTGGTGGGGCGCTTGCTTCCCATGTGTGGAGCCCTGGGTTCTAGTCCCAGCGCTGTATCCTCTTCACTGTCTTATTGTTTCACTGTATCTTCTTTTTTTTGTTGTTGTTGTTATTTTTTTAAAATTTGTTTATTTTTATTTATTTATTTGAGAGCAACAGAGAGAGAAAGAGGGAGAGAGAGAGAGAGAGAATGGGCACACCAGGGCCTCCAGCCACTGCAAACGAACTCCAGACGTGTGTGCCCCCTTGTGCATCTGGCTAACGTGGGTCCTGGGGAATCGAGCCTTGAACCGGGGTCCTTAGGCTTCACAGGCAAGCACTTAACCGCTAAGCCATCTCTCCAGCCCTCACTTTATCTTCTTGAGGGCTTGCCCGTCATACCCAATAGTGGAAGGGGCCAGATACCTTGAAAGCAGTAGGTGCTCAAGTGGTCCACACAGGCCACCCAGAGCTGAAGGAGTGGGGGTGGGGGGCAGAGGCCTTTGTGCATTCCACAGCCCCTCCTCCCTGCCCAGCCCCCAAGTCCCGAGTCACTTAAGTCCCGGGAGCTCCTTGAGGCAGAGCTTTGCAGTTGGACCTCATTGTGAGGCAAACACACAACGGCTTGAACAGTGGGTGGATCTGTACCAGACAATCCCACCACTCCATCACTTCATGAGACATCTTCCCCTGAACTGTCCCCCAAAGCACATTTCCCCTGTCCTTGACGCAAACAGAGGCTGTTTAACTGCAAAAGTCTCCAAGGTTCATTCAGAGTTTGATGCTGAGTGAGGGCTGTTGGCTCTGGGAAGCCCCTCTTTTTCTTTCTTTCTTTCTTTCTTTCTTTCTTTCTTTCTTTCTTTCTTTCTTTCTTTCTTTTTAATGCTTTTAAAATTTATTTATTAGAGACAGTGGCAGAGGCTGGAGAGATGGCTTAGCTGTTAAGGCGTTTGCCTGCAAAAGCCAAAAGGATCCCGGTTCGATTCTCAAGAACCCACGTAAGCCAGATGCACAAGGTGGTGCATGCATCTGGAATTCATTTGCAGTGGCTGGAGGCCCTGAATATTTAGACACAGAGGCAGAGAAAGAGACAGAAAGACAGAGAATGGGCGCGCCAGGGCCTCCAGCCACTGCAAACAAACTCCAGATGCGTGTGCCACAATGTGCATCTGGCTAACGTGGGACTTGGAGAATCGAACCTGGGTCCTTAGGCTTTGCAGGGAAGTGCCTTAACCCCTAAGCCATCTCTCCAGCCCTGGGTAGCCCCTCTTGCTCTGGTTTCATTCAGGGAGGGCTATGGGCCAGCAGTCCTTCCCCCAACTCGTTATTCCCACCTTACATGCTGCTACCCTTCAGGCTGTTCCCAAAGGGGCAATTTGCAACTTTTGATGTGAAATGCTGGAAAAGACTCCCTTAATCGCTGGCCAGGAATTTTGAGAGTCCAAGGCTGAGTGTCCTTAGACCAGGCGCCTACCTTCCCTGAGCTTCTGAGGAACAATTAAAATCTAAATCTGAAGAAACCTGTCTTTCACTCATTTCTCCATTCATCTTGCATCCCACCCCTCCCCCATGTCTCTCCTCCCAACCTGGGCTGTGTTCTTTGGGGCTAAAAAACTCTAAGATCTCAAAGGGTCTCCATAAGCATTATTTAATGTTCTCCATAAGCATTATTTTATGTTGTGCACCTACTATGTGCAGTGCTTTGTTTGAATTTTCTTAACTGAATCTTAGGATGGGTAAGACTGGTAAGTCAGGGCTGGAGAGATGGGTTAGCGGTTAAGGTGCTTACCGACCCATGTTTGACTCTCTAAGCCAGACCCACAAGGGGATGCAAGTGCACAATGTCGTGAGTGTCCACAAGGTGTCTGGAGTTCAGTTGTAGTGGCTGGAGGTCCTGGTGCACCAATTCTCTCTCTCTCTCTCTTTCTCTCATTAAAAAAAAGAAAGTATAAAAAAAGAGGGCTGAGCTGGGCGTGGTGGTGCACGCCTTTAATTCCAGCACTGGGGAGGCAGAGGTAGGAGGATCGCCATGAGTTCAAGGTCACCCTGAGACTACATAGTGAATTCCAGGTTATTCCATACGTCTTCTCAGGTCAGCTTTGCTGCCACACCTGGGCACGTGTGTCCTGTCATTTCTGCTTTAACCACGAGGAAACTGAGGCTCAGTGAAATGAACCCTAAGTTCCAGAACTTGAGTAAGCAGCCCCTTGTGGGTGAGTGAGTGTGAATGGCCATGAGTGCCTTTGGGAAGTTTATGAGCACTTGTGGGAGAGTGTGCCCATGTGTGAGTGGGTATTAGCATGTCATGTGTGTCCACAAGTGTCTGAGTCCAGTAGTAAAAGGCAGGAAAAGGAACCGTACCCAATATGTTCAGATTTAGAAGAAAAACAAAGGGATCTGGAGATCCCCTCCCAGTCCATCTTGGGGGACCTGGCATGAGGTTTAGATTTAAATAGAAGGCAAGAGGTATGCATAGGTCAAGGCGTGGTCTCATCCATCACTACTGTCGGACTTCAGGTGCCTGCCAGGCAGCCTGACAGATGGTCAGCACTGTGTGGAATCTCTTGCTGGGAGACAAGCTCCTCCTCGGTGTTTTCCTTCTGCTAGCACGAGATGCCTTGGCAAACTCCTATTTCCTAGGTGTCATTGTTTCAGTAGTCTGATAGCCAAAGGGAGGGGCAGAAGTATTTCTTTACAGTTATCTGGGCTGGAGAGATGGCTTAGCGGTTAAAGCGCTTGCCTGCAAACCCAAAGGACCCAGGTTCGACTCCCCAGTACCCACATAAGCCGGGTGCACAAGGTGGCTCATGTGTCTGGAGTTTGCAGTGGCTGAAGGCCCTGGCATGCCCATTCTCTCTATCTGCCTTTCTCTCTCTCAAATAAAGAAACAAATAGAATTACCTTTGCTCTTCCCAGAACAGCTACGAACCAGCAGTTTCTGCATGTCTGTTCAAGTGTGTTTGAGTGTCTGTTACACTAGTGTACTACGCATGTGAGTGTGTATTTTTCCGCTAACGGCAGAATTCCCTCATATTGCTCACACGATGAAGGGAGGTATTAGTTTTCTCCTCCCGGGGTGGGAAGGACAAGGGAGTAGCTAGTACTTAGATGCCAGGATGCATCAGGGGGCCAGGGGACCAGGCAGTGCCAAACTATTGCTGGAATTGTTTCCAGCCCTCCGGAGCAGGGCAGGGAGGTCCGCTCATCTCCCTCTCAGGCTGCCTCATCTCTGGCCCTCCTCATCCCTGCTTGCAAGGGGAGCTCCTGGGGGCTGCCCAGGCCGGTCCGACCACATAATTCTGTGGATCTAGGCTTCCCAGCTGTGAAGGGACCAAGACGGGGGAGGGGGAGGGGAGCGGGCTGCTGGGTGTCCTCACACGTCTCCCCGCCCCCATCACCTTCCTATCCTGTTTAACCTATTTCCATTTAACATTCTGTCAGCTCAGTTCTGGACCGTGGTCCCTGGTGTTTGAAACTCTGGCCCCCTCCAACTCCTCAGGCACCCCTATTCCCACTACCATCCTGAATATCCACAGGGCTCTAAGATCCTGGGAAACCAAAACTGCAGGGCGCCGAATTCCCTTGTGTCAAATGACACAGCGCTAGGTTCGGGAGTGACCAAGACCACGGGGACCGCTCGGAGGCAAAGATGGAAGCTTCTATTCAGGGGGGAAAAACACGAGCTGCCAGGACTGACTCTCAAGAGCAGAGCAGTCAACTTGGGGTCACAGATGGTGGGCTTTACAGATCTCTTCAGTTGGGGGGAAGGTGAGGAAGGGAAATAGCAAGGGTGTGAGACCAGAACAGAACCAGGTGGGAGATAAGGGGGCAGGAAACCTGGACCTGGGGCACTGTTAGGCAAGGAAGGGAGAATGGCTGGGTGGTTCCCCGGGGAATGTGGATGACCCACTTCCTTATGTCTCTGTAGTCCGCCCTCCTGATGTCCTCGGTGACTCCATTTTGTCCTGACCTCTCACCAGTGACATGTAAATCGTTATCATAAGGTGCTGTTCAGGGGATAATAACAAGAGAAGGAGGAGCTTGTACAGATTTGGTACAGATGCGATTTTTGTCTACATGTTTTTATGCAGTAGTTCATTGAACCCCATGACTGAGGGGAGGAGGAACAAGGGGAGGGCCTGGGGGTGATATTTCATGCTTTCGCTCATGCAGATTTATATATCTATCTATACAATGTAAATGTTATGTAAGTAGTTGATATACGGTGCTGACTAGGTATATTTCATATACAAATAGGTGAAATGAAAACAGAAAGGAAGTGAAAATAACAATAATAATAAGCTAGGGCTGGAGGGATGGCTTAGCAGTTAAGGCACTTGCCTGCGAAGCCTAAGGACCCAGGTTCGATTCCCCAGGTCCCACGTTAGCCAGATGCACATTGTGGCACACGCATCTGGAGTTCGTTTGCAGTGGCTGGAGGCCCTGGCATGCCCATTCTCTCTCTCCCTCTGTATCTAATAAATAAATAAAAAAATAAAAATAATAATTAAAAAAAGATACAAGCTGGGCATGGTGGTGCACACTTTTAATCCCAGCACTCGGGAGGCAGAGAAGGAGGAGGATCACCATGAGTTCAAGGCCACCCTGAGACGACGTAGTGAATTGGTCAGCCTGAGCTAAAGTGAGACCCTACCTTGAAAAACAAAAAAAAAAAAAAAAAAAAAGTACAGAAAAGAAAGAAAGAGAACTATTTGGAAATAGACCAAAAGGAGGAGGGAAGGGTAAAAAAGTGAGAGAGATGGGTATGCCAGGGCCTCCAGCCACTGCAAACCAACTCCGGACACATGCACCAGTTTGTGTATCTGGCTCTTTTGGGTCCTGGGGAATCGAACCTGGGTCCTTAGGCTTCTCAGGCAAGCACATTAATCGCTAAGCTGTCTCTCCAGCCCTTGGTAACATACTTGAGTAAAAGATATGCAATCTGTCAGGTGAGGTAGGGCAGGCCTATCACGCCAGCAATGGAAAGGTGGAGGCAAGATTTTAGGTCAGCCTCAGCTCAAAAGCTAAGTTTGAGGTCACCCTGCGCTACACGCAACCCGGTATTGGAGTGACAGCCCAGTCAGTAGGACACTTGTCCCGCGAGTGTGAGAACCTGAGTTTGGATCCACAGCACCCACTTTAATGACTGGTAGAACACGGCGGCCCACCTACATTCCCAGTGTTTGGGAAACAGACAGGAGGTCCTCTGAGCTAGCTGCCTGGTTGCATTACCTGAATCCCCGAGTTCTGGGTTTGCTCGGTGTCAATAATAAGGTGGAGAACAATGGAGAGAGACACGTGACATCGACACTCTGACCTTCACACGCACTTGAACACACACACACATGCTCACACACAGCACTCACATATATGGGCAAAACTAAGAAAACAAGAGCCGGGCGTGGTGGTGCACACCTTTAATCGAGCACTCGGGAGGCAGAGGCAGGAGGGTCGCCGTGAGTTTGAGGCCACCCTGAGACTACAGTGAATTCCAGGTCAGCCTGAGCTATAGCGAAACCCTACCTTGAAACCCCCCCCCAAAAAAAAAGAAAGAAGGAAAGGAAGGAAGGAAGAAGGAAAGAAAGAAAGAAAAGAAAATAGAACAATAGAAGGAAAGATGTAGAGTATGAAAGACATGAGTCAGATCCAACTGTATTTATCTGTTTTCTGCCACCATACCAAATTATCTGAGGATGAATTATGAATGAAGAAAAAAACATTGTTTTAGAAGTTGAAAGCCCAAGATTATGTAGCCCCATCTTATATTTCTCTGGAGAAGCCCCTCTTGGCGACATGATAGAGAAATAGAAAGGAACAATTCCATATGCAAAAGGGCCTGAGTACATGGAGTGTCTTCATATTATCACAACTCTCTTGTAGGACTAATCGGGGTTGTTCAAAGCTACATTAATCTCTACTAAGGAGAGTGTGTCCCCAATTCATCACCACCTCTCACTAGGCTCCTCCTGAGAATTCTACCACCACGCAAAGAGGCCAGACTGGGAGGAAACTTCCGGCCCGATGCACCCTAAGCACACCCACAAGCATGGAGTTCACACTTCCTTGCAGGTTCCCCAGCTGTCACAAGGAATGAGGATACTGAAAAAGGAAAATGTAGGGCTGGGGAGACGGCTCACTGGGGTGGGGGGAGTCCTAGAAGATGGCTCAGTGTGGGAAGTACTGGGAGATGGCTCAGTGGGGAAGTACTGGGAGATGACTCACTGTGGGAAGTACTGGGAGATGACTCAGTGTGGGAAGTACTGGGAGATGGCTCAGTGTGGGAAGTACTGGGAGATGACTCAGTGTGGAAGTACTGGGAGATGGCTCAGTGTGGGAAGTACTGGGAGATGGCTCAGTGTGGGAAGTACTGGGAGATGACTCAGTGTGGAAGTACTGGGAGATGACTCAGTGTGGGAAGTACTGGGAGATGACTCAGTGTGGGAAGTACTGGGAGATGACTCAGTGTGGGAAGTACTGGGAGATGACTCAGTGTGGAAGTACTGGGAGATGACTCAGTGTGGAAGTACTGGGAGATGGCTCAGTGTGGGAAGTACTGGGAGATGGCTCAGTGTGGGAAGTACTGGGAGATGACTCAGTGTGGGAAGTGCTGGGAGATGACTCAGTGTGGAAGTACTGGGAGATGACTCAGTGTGGGAAGTACTGGGAGATGACTCAGTGTGGGAAGTGCTGGGAGATGACTCAGTGTGGAAGTACTGGGAGATGACTCAGTGTGGAAGTACTGGGAGATGACTCAGTGTGGGAAGTACTGGGGGATGACTCAGTGTGGGAAGTACTGGGGGATGACTCAGTGTGGGAAGTACTGGGAGATGACTCAGTGTGGGAAGTACTGGGAGATGACTCAGTGTGGGAAGTACTGGGAGATGGCTCAGTGTGGGAAGTACTGGGAGATGACTCAGTGTGGAAGTACTGGGAGATGGCTCAGTGTGGGAAGTACTGGGAGATGGCTCAGTGTGGGAAGTGCTGGGAGATGACTCTGTTTGGGAAGTACTGGGAGATGACTCAGTGCGGGAAGTACTGAGACATGACTCAGTGTGGAAGTACTGGGAGATGGCTCAGTGTGGGAAGTGCTGGGAGATGACTCTGTTTGGGAAGTACTGGGAGATGGCTCAGTGTGGGAAGTACTGAGACATGACTCAGTGTGGAAGTACTGGGAGATGGCTCAGTGTGGGAAGTGCTGGGAGATGACTCAGTGTGGAAGTACTGGGAGATGGCTCAGTGTGGAAGTACTGGGAGATGGCTCAGTGTGGGAAATACTGGGAGATGGCTCAGTGTGGGAAGTACTGGGAGATGACTCAGTGTGGGAAGTACTGGGAGATGGCTCAGTGTGGGAAGTGCTGGGAGATGACTCTGTTTGGGAAGTACTGGGAGATGGCTCAGTGTGGGAAATACTGGGAGATGACTCAGTGTGGAAGTACTGGGAGATGACTCAGTGTGGGAAGTACTGGGAGATGACTCAGTGGGGAAGTACTAAGAGATGACTCAGTGTGGAAGTACTGGGAGATGACTCAGTGTGGGAAGTACTGGGAGATGACTCTGTTTGGGAAGTACTGGGAGATGGCTCAGTGTGGGAAGTACTGAGACATGACTCGGTGTGGAAGTGCTGGGACATGACTCGGTGTGGAAAGTGCTTGTGCTGGCATGAGTTTGATCCCTAGCACCCATATACAAGCCAGCCACCATTATGATCCCCCGTAGTTCCAGTGCTGGGGAGTGGGCGACAGGTGCTCACTGGCTAGTCCAGCAAAGTCAGTGGGCCCCAGGTTTAATGAGAGATCCTGTATCAGAGAATAAGGTGGAGAGGGATTGAGGAAGACACCCAGTGTTGACTTCTGGCCCACATACGTACGTGCGTGTGCACGTGCGCACATGCGTACACACACACCTGTAAACATGTACACACACGCTCGTACGCGTGCCTCTTGTTTCCTCGCAGAAAGAAATGTTCATTTGTGAAGCGCCCGTCATCACTTCATATCCCACGTAAGGGTTCCGTACTACTGTAAAATGCACGAGCTGCGTTTAATACATGCAGTCCTCGAAACCTCATAACTCGACACAGTGCACCGGAGTGGAGGGCCGTTTAGCTCTGAGCCCCCTCAGCTGTGTGGGAGCTGCCACTCTCTGATGCAGCCCGGAGTCACAAGGGAATGTAACAGCGCGCACTGCTGGCCTAGAAAAGATCAGAATTCCCCCAAATTCCTGCCGGGGTTTCTCTGGAATGTGTATTGCTTTTGTGCCATTGCTTCTGTGAAACGCGTTAGGCGTAGGAACCATTATGAAGTTAAGAATTTGCTAATGGCCATAAGTCAGGAACTGTCTATATCTAATGCAGATAGTAAGCCCATGTCTTCTGGGCGTAGGGGTGTGTGTGTGTTCATATGTGTATACCGTATGCATGTGGAGGCTAGAAGAAGCTACAGGCATTACTCTCAGCGATTCCATGCATTTCCTTTTTTAAAAAAATATTTTATTTTTATTCATTTATTTGAGAGAACGAGGCAGAGGAAAAGAGACAGAGAGAGAATGGGTGCACTAGGGCCTCTCGCCACTGCAAACGAACTCCAGACTCATACACCACCTTGTGCATCTGGCTAATGTGGGCCTGGGGACTCGAACCTGGGTCCTTTGGCTTTGCAGGCAAGTGCTTTACCCAGCCCCATGTGTTTCTTTTTAAGACAGGATCTCTCAATGGCCGGGAACTCACCATTTAGGCTAACCTGGCTAGCCAGTGAGCTCCAAGGACCCTCCTTTCTCGGCAGTAGTTTACAGGCTCATGCCACAACATAGGCACTCATAGCCACCCTAGAAGTTCTCCAGACCCTGTTGTTTAGGATTTTTATGGAGGTTCCATTATTTAAACATAGTTGATCAAATCATTGTTCATTGGTAATTGTATTTGTTAGAGTTCTCTAGAGGAAGAATACCAGTAGAATACATACACAGATGTGTGTGTGTGTGTGTGTGTGTGTGTGTGTGTGTGTAGCTGGAGTCATACCTGGGGCTTGGTGCATGCGAGGCAGGAACTCTATCCACTGCGCAACATCCCCAAGCCCCTAAGGCCACATGTTACAAAAAGATGTTCTTTTCAACTTTATTGTTACTGGGCAAAAAAATCCCAGGCTCTTGGAATCCAAAATGAATCAAGCTTCGCCACTCATCTCAGTGAAAGAGTGTGACATGGGGCCATAGACAAAGTTATTCTCTTGTTGCTTCAGCAATATACTCAACCACAAGGAGCTAAAGAAAGGAAAGGGAAGCCAGGCGTGGTGGTGCTCCCAGCACTCGGGAGGCAGAGGTAGGAGGATTGCCATGAGTTCGAGGCCACCCTGAGACTCCATAGTGAATTCCAGGTCACCCTGGGCTAGAGTGAGACCCTGCCTCAAAAAAAAAAAAAAGAGAGAGAGAGAAAGAAAGAAAGAAAAAGAAAGGAAAGGGAAGGCTGGACAGGTGGCTTAGCAGTCAAGGTGCTTGCCTGCGAAGCCCAAGTACCCATGTTCGACTCTCGAGATCCCACATAAGTCAGATGCATAAAAGCGAGGCAAGCGCAAGGCCGCACACGCCCACTAGGCGGCGGAAGCGTCTGGAGTTCGATTACAGTGCAAGAGGCCCTGGCGCACCAATTCTCTCTCTCCCTCTCTCTTTCTCTCTCCCTCCCTCTCTCTCTCCCTCCCTCTAAAATAAAAAAGCCTCACCAGAGATTCGAAGCAGTCTCTTACATGTAGTCCCAACACACTATCTCACTTGAGTCAGTCCCATCAGAAACAATACCTGAAATAATGACTCTCCAAAACAATGAATGCAATACTGTTTCTACATCAATGCCTTCATCTGATACTGCAGGTGTGGATGCTCAGGCAACTTCTTCCCCAGCCCCATCAGGGCAGGAAACAGTCACCAGCACATCAGAGGACACTACCTTCTCCACAGAATATAGTGCTAACTCTTCTCCTGGGCTCTCCCGTGCACGAGAAACCTCTCCTGCAAGAACGTCGCTTCCAAGCGCTCTTCCCCCAACACACATAAAAGACGTCTCAAGTGGAACTACCTCAAGACTCTCTACCTCCATTCCAAGCAACCTCAGTCCAGCCAGTGACGCTGAGAAGTCATCCGAAGTCACGACTCGCGGGAGCGCATCAAGGGGTGCCTCCGTGGTGGGACCTTTCTCCACTGAGGATCACCCATCTCCACATGTGCAGTCCGAGCCTCCCTCTCGCAGTCCTGAATCACTGCGGCCCACCAGCTCTCTGCCCGTACAAGCCACCCACTCTGTAGATTCCAAAGGCACTACACCTGTCCCTGTTGCTTCCACATCGAGGGGACAAAGGCCTTCCTCTCCTCCGGCTTCTTTGGTTTCGATCCTCTCCTCCTCTGGGAAGACAACTTTGAAAGGTTTGGACACAAGTTCAGAGTCTCGGACTGCTTCAAGTCCAAGCTGGAGCAGTGGCAGGGTGGCCACTTCACAGGACACCCAAAGCTCACACGCAAGTTTCATTTCCTCCAGCACAGCTGTGACTGATGTGACAATGAGTGCTGGAACCCTGGTCCAAGGCCCTGTGTCACCTGAATCATTGTCACCCGAAGTCACAACTGACAGCATAACGGGAGCCACTATTTCAACACCCATTCACACCTCTCCTCACATGAAAAGAACTTCAGTGGGGTCACCAGCCTTTCATTCATCCTGGATCGAAAGGTCCACAGCATCTGAAGGAACCATCTCTACAACAGGGACAAGCAGTGTCATGCACAATGTGTCCCCTGGTGCCAACACCTCTGAGAAGTCCATATCCTCCCCAGACACCAGCACGGTTCCACAGAACACCGGGGCCGACAGCTCTGAACAGACCATCCCCTCTACAGACACCACCTCTGCACAGATCATCTCCTCCACAGACACCACCTCTGAAAGGACCATCACCTCCACAGACACCACCTCTGAACAGACCATCACCTCCACAGACACCACCTCTGCACAGACCATCCCCTCCACAGACACCACCTCTGCAAAGACCATCACCTCCACAGACACCACCTCTGAACAGACCATCACCTCCACAGACACCACCTCTGCACAGACCATCCCCTCCACAAACACCACCTCTGAACAGACCATCCCCTTCACAGACATCACCTCTGCACAGACCATCCCCTCCACAGACACCGCCTCTGCACAGACCATCACCTCCACAGACACCACCACTGCACAGACCATCCCCTCCACAGACACCGCCTCTGCACAGACCATCACCTCCACAGACACCACCTCTGCACAGACCATCCCCTCCACAAACACCACCTCTGCACAGACCATCCCCTCCACAGACATCACCTCTGCACAGATCATCTCCTCCACAGACACCACCTCTGCACAGACCATCCCCTCCACAAACACCACCTCTGCACAGACCATCCCCTCCACAGACACCACCTCTGCACAGACCATCTCCTCCACAGACACCAGCACTGGAATTCACACTGTGGCCACTGCTGCCAGCAGCACTGCACAGACCATCTTCTCCACAGACACCACCTCTGACAGACCATCACCTCCACAGACACAGCCTCTGCACAGACCATTCCCTCAGACACAAACACCACCTCTGACAGACCCATCCTCTCACAGACATCACCTCTGCACAGACCATCTCCTCCACAGACACGCCTCTGCACAGACATTCCCTCCACAGACACCACACACCTTGCCACGATCATCCCTCCACAGACCGCCTCTGCACAGACCATCTCCTCCACAGTCACACCTCTGCACAGACCATCCCTCCACAAATCACACCCTCTGCCACAGACCATCCCCCTCAGACAGACCTCTCCACAGACCAGTCTCCCGTCCACAGACACCACCTCTGCACAGACCATTCCCCCACAGACACCAGCCTCTGCACAGTGTCCACTAGCACCACCTCTGCACAGACCATTCCCCACAGTCACCAGCACTGCTCCACTGTGCCACTGATGCCAGCACCTCTGAACAGACCAGTTCCCCCACAGTCACCAGCACTGCTCCTGTGTCCACTGATGTCAGCACCTCTGAACAGACCAGTTCCCCCACAGTCACCAGCACTGCTCCTGTGTCCACTGATGTCATCACCTCTGAACAGACCAGTTCCTCCACAGTCACCAGCACTGCTCCTGTGTCCACTGATGTCAGCACCTCTGAACAGACCAGTTCCCCCACAGTCACCAGCACTGCTCCTGTGTCCACTGATGTCAGCACCTCTGAACAGACCAGTTCCCCCACAGTCACCAGCACTGCTCCTGTGTCCACTGATGTCAGCACCTCTGAACAGACCAGTTCCCCCACAGTCACCAGCACTGCTCCTGTGTCCACTGATGTCAGCACCTCTGAACAGACCAGTTCCCCCACAGTCACCAGCACTGCTCCTGTGTCCACTGATGTCAGCACCTCTGAACAGACCAGTTCCTCCACAGTCACCAGCACTGCTCCTGTGTCCACTGATGTCAGCACCTCTGAACAGACCAGTTCCCCACAGTCACCAGCACTGCTCCTGTGTCCACTGATGTCAGCACCTCTGAACAGACCAGTTCCTCCACAGTCACCAGCACTGCTCCTGTGTCCACTGATGTCAGCACCTCTGAACAGACCAGTTCCTCCACAGTCACCAGCACTGCTCCTGTGTCCACTGATGTCAGCACCTCTGAACAGACCAGTTCCCCCACAGTCACCAGCACTGCTCCTGTGTCCACTGATGTCAGCACCTCTGAACAGACCAGTTCCCCCACAGTCACCAGCACTGCTCCTGTGTCCACTGATGTCAGCACCTCTGAACAGACCAGTTCCCCCACAGTCACCAGCACTGCTCCTGTGTCACTGATGCCAGCACCTCTGAACAGACCAGTTCCCCACAGTCACCAGCACTGCTCCTGTGCCCACTGATGTCAGCACCTCTGAACAGACCAGTTCCCCCACAGTCAACCAGCACTGCTCCTGTGACCACTGATGTCAGCACCTCTGAACAGACCAGTTCCCCACAGTCACCAGCACTGCTCCTGTGTCCACTGATGTCAGCACCTCTGAACAGACCAGTTCCTCCACAGTCACCAGCACTGCTCCTGTGTCCACTGATGTCATCACCTCTGAACAGACCAGTTCCTCCACAGTCACCAGCACTGCTCCTGTGTCCACTGATGTCAGCACCTCTGAACAGACCAGTTCCCCCACAGTCACCAGCACTGCTCCTGTGTCCACTGATGTCATCACCTCTGAACAGACCAGTTCCCCCACAGTCACCAGCACTGCTCCTGTGCCCACTGATGTCATCACCTCTGAACAGACCAGTTCCCCCAAAGACACCAGCACTGCTCATGTGACCACTGATGTCATCACCTCTGAACAGACCAGTTCCTCCACAGTCACCAGCACTGCTCCTGTGTCCACTGATGTCATCACCTCTGAACAGACCAGTTCCCCCACAGTCACCAGCACTGCTCCTGTGTCCACTGATGTCAGCACCTCTGAACAGACCAGTTCCCCCAGGGTCACCAGCACTGCTCCTGTGTCCACTGATGTCAGCACCTCTGAACAGACCAGTTCCTCCACAGTCACCAGCACTGCTCCTGTGTCCACTGATGTCATCACCTCTGAACAGACCAGTTCCCCACAGTCACCAGCACTGCTCCTGTGTCCACTGATGTCAGCACCTCTGAACAGACCAGTTCCCCCACAGTCACCAGCACTGCTCCTGTGTCCACTGATGTCATCACCTCTGAACAGACCAGTTCCCCCACAGTCACCAGCACTGCTCCTGTGACCACTGATGTCAGCACCTCTGAACAGACCAGTTCCCCACAGTCACCAGCACTGCTCCTGTGTCCACTGATGTCAGCACCTCTGAACAGACCAGTTCCCCCACAGTCACCAGCACTGCTCCTGTGTCCACTGATGTCAGCACCTCTGAACAGACCAGTTCCCCCACAGTCACCAGCACTGCTCCTGTGTCCACTGATGTCAGCACCTCTGAACAGACCAGTTCCTCCACAGTCACCAGCACTGCTCCTGTGTCCACTGATGTCAGCACCTCTGAACAGACCAGTTCCCCCACAGTCACCAGCACTGCTCCTGTGTCCACTGATGCCAGCACCTCTGAACAGACCAGTTCCCCCACAGTCACCAGCACTGCTCCTGTGTCCACTGATGTCAGCACCTCTGAACAGACCAGTTCCCCCACAGTCACCAGCACTGCTCCTGTGTCCACTGATGTCATCACCTCTGAACAGACCAGTTCCCCCACAGTCACCAGCACTGCTCCTGTGTCCACTGATGTCATCACCTCTGAACAGACCAGTTCCCCTCCCAGTCACCAGCACTGCTCCTGTGACCACTGATGCAGCACCTCTGAACAGACAGTTCCCCCACAGTCACCAGCACTGCTCCTGTGTCCACTGATGTCAGCACCTCTGAACAGACCCAGTTCCCTCACAGTCAGCAGCACTGCTCCTGTGTCCCACTGATGTCAGCACCTCTGAACAGACCAGTTCCTCCACAGTCACCAGCACTGCTCCTGTGTCCACTGATGTCATCACCTCTGAACAGACCAGTTCCCCACAGTCACCAGCACTGCTCCTGTGTCCACTGATGTCATCACCTCTGAACAGACCAGTTCCCTCCACAGTCACCAGCACTGCTCCTGTGTCCACTGATGTCAGCACCTCTGAACAGACCAGTTCCCTCACAGTCACCAGCACTGCTCCTGTGTCCACTGATGTCATCACCTCTGAACAGACCAGTTCCCCCACAGTCACCAGCACTGCTCCTGTGCCCACTGATGTCATCACCTCTGCACAGACCAGTTCCCCCACAGACACCAGCACTGCTCCTGTGTCCACTGATGTCATCACCTCTGAACAGACCAGTTCCTCCACAGTCACCAGCACTGCTCCTGTGACCACTGATGTCAGCACCTCTGAACAGACCAGTTCCCCCACAGTCACCAGCACTGCTCCTGTGTCCACTGATGCCAGCACCTCTGACCAGACCAGTTCCCCCACAGTCACCAGCACTGCTCCTGTGACCACTGATGCCAGCTCCTCTGAACAGACCAGTTCCTCCACAGTCACCAGCACTGCTCCTGTGTCCACTGATGTCATCACCTCTGAACAGACCAGTTCCCCCACAGTCACCAGCACTTCTCCTGTGTCCACTGATGTCATCACCTCTGAACAGACCAGTTCCCTCACAGTCAGCAGCACTGCTCCTGTGACCACTGATGCCAGCACCTCTGAACAGACCAGTTCCCCCACAGTCACCAGCACTGCTCCTGTGTCCACTGATGTCATCACCTCTGAACAGACCAGTTCCCTCACAGTCAGCAGCACTGCTCCTGTGTCCACTGATGTCAGCACCTCTGAACAGACCAGTTCCTCCACAGTGACCAGCACTGCTCCTGTGTCTACTGATGTCAGCACCTCTGAACAGACCAGTTCCCCCACAGTCACCAGCACTGCTCCTGTGTCCACTGATGTCATCACCTCTGAACAGACCAGTTCCTCCACAATGACCAGCACTGCTCCTGTGTCTACTGATGTCATCACCTCTGAACAGACCAGTTCCCTCACAGTCACCAGCACTGCTCCTGTGTCCACTGATGTCATCACCTATGCACAGACCAGTTCCCTCACAGTCACCAGCACTGCTCCTGTGTGCACTGATGTCATCACCTCTGAACAGACCAGTTCCCCCACAGTCACCAGCACTGCTCCTGTGCCCACTGATGTCATCACCTCTGCACAGACCAGTTCCCCCACAGACACCAGCACTGCTCCTGTGTCCACTGATGTCATCACCTCTGAACAGACCAGTTCCTCCACAGTCACCAGCACTGCTCCTGTGACCACTGATGTCAGCACCTCTGAACAGACCAGTTCCCCCACAGTCACCAGCACTGCTCCTGTGTCCACTGATGCCAGCACCTCTGAACAGACCAGTTCCCTCACAGTCACCAGCACTGCTCCTGTGACCACTGATGTCAGCACCTCTGAACAGACCAGTTCCCCCACAGTCACCAGCACTGCTCCTGTGTCCACTGATGTCAGCACCTCTGAACAGACCAGTTCCTCCACAGTCACCAGCACTGCTCCTGTGTCCACTGATGTCAGCACCTCTGAACAGACCAGTTCCCCCACAGTCACCAGCACTGCTCCTGTGTCCACTGATGTCAGCACCTCTGAACAGACCAGTTCCTCCACAGTCACCAGCACTGCTCCTGTGTCCACTGATGTCAGCACCTCTGAACAGACCAGTTCCCCACAGTCACCAGCACTGCTCCTGTGTCCACTGATGCAGCACCTCTGAACAGACCAGTTCCCCACAGTCACCAGCACTGCATCCTGTGACCACTGATGTCAGCACCTTCTACCAGTATCAGTTTCCCCCACAGTCACCAGCAGAACTGCTGCTCTGTTCCACTGATGTCACACCTCTGGAACAGACCAGTTCCCCCACAGTCATCCAGGTCTGCTCTGGTCCACTGATCACACCTCTGAACAGACCAGTTTCCCCCCCCAGTCACCAGCACTGCTCCTGTTCTCTTGATGTCAGCACCTCTGAACAGACCAGTTCCCCCACAGTCCACCAGGTCTGCTCCTGGGTCCACGATGCCACCCTCTAACAGACCCCGTTTCCTCCACAGTCACCACACTGCTCCTGTGTCCACTGATGTCAGCACCTCAGAACAGACCATATCCCCCACAGTTACCACACTGCACCTGTGACCACAGAAGTCCACACTCTGAACAGACCAGTTCCCCCACAGAGTCACCATCTCTGCTCCTGTGACCGCTGATCGTCCAAGGCACTCTCATGAACAGACCAGTTCCCCCACAGTCACCAGACTGCTCCTGTGTCCAACTGATGCCAGCACCCTCTGAACAGACCAGTTCCCCACAGTCACCAGCACTGCTCCTGTGTCCACTGATGTCAGCACCTCTGAACAGACCAGTTCCTCCACAGTCACCAGCACTGCTCCTGTGTCCACTGATGTCAGCACCTCTGAACCGAGCAGTTCCCCCACAGACACCAGCACTGCTCCTGTGTCCACTGATGCCAGCACCTCTGAACAGACCAGTTCCCCCACAGTCACCAGCACTGCTCCTGTGTCCACTGATGTCAGTATCTCTGAACAGAACAGTTCCCCCACAGTCACCAGCACTGCTCCTGTGACCACTGATGCCAGCACCTCTGAACAGTCCAGTTCCCCCACTGACACCAGCACTGCTCCTGTGACCACTGATGTCATCACCTCTGAACAGACCAGTTCCCCCACAGACACCAGCACTGCTCCTGTGTCCACTGATGTCAGCACCTCTGAACAGACCAGTTCCCACACAGTCACCAGCACTGCTCCTGTGTCCACTGATGCCAGCACCTCTGAACAGACCAGTTCCCCCACAGTCACCAGCACTGCTCCTGTGTCCACTGATGCCAGCACCTCTGAACAGACCAGTTCCCCCACAGTCACCAGCACTGCTCCTGTGACCACTGATGTCAGCACCTTTGAACAGACCAGTTCCTACACAGTCACCAGCACTGCTTCTGTGACCACTGATGTCAGCACCTCTGAACAGACCAGTTACTCCACAGTCACCAGCACTGCTCCTGTGTCCACTGATGTCAGCACCTCTGAACATACCAGTTCCTCCACAGTCACCAGCACTACTCCTGTGACCACTGATGTCAGCATCTCTGAACAGACCAGTTCCCCCACAGTCACCAGCACTGCTCCTGTGACCACTGATGTCATCACCTCTGCACAGACCAGTTCCTCCACAGTCACCAGCACTGCTCCTGTGTCCACTGATATCAGCACCTATGAACAGACCAGTTCCCCCACAGTCACCAGCACTGCTCCTGTGTCCACTGATGCAGCACCTCTGAACAGACCAGTTCCTCCACAGTCACCAGCACTGCTCCTGTGTCCACTGATATCAGCACCTCTGAACAGACCAGTTCCCCACAGTCACCAGCACCTGTCCTGTGTCCACTGATGTCCCAGCACCTTTGAACAGACCAGTTCCTCCCACAGTCACCAGCACGTGCTCCTGTGTCACTGATGTCAGCACCTCTGAGCAGACCAGTTCCTCACAGTCACCAGCACTGCTCCTGTGTCCACTGATGTCAGCACCTCTGAACAGACCAGTTCCTCCACAGTCACCAGCATGCTCCTGTGTCCACTGATGCCAGCACCTCTGAACAGACCAGTTCCCCCACAGTCACCAGCACCTGCTCCTGTGTCCACTGATGCAGCACCTCTGAACAGACCAGTTCCCCACAGTCACCAGCACTGCTCCTGTGTCCACCTGATGTCAGCACCCTCTGAACAGACAGTTCCTCCAAGTCACCAGCACTGCTCCTGTGTCCACTGATGTCTCACCTCTGAACAGACCAGTTCCCCCACAGTCACCAGCACTGCTCCTGCTGTCCACTGATGCCATCACCTCTGAACAGACCAGTTCCCCACAGTCACCAGCACTGCTCCTGTGTCCACTGATGTCAGCACCTCTGAACAAGACCAGTTCCCCCACTGTCACCAGCACTGCTCCTGTGTCCACTGATGTCCACACCTCTGACAGACCAGTTCCCCCACAGTCACCAGCACTGCTCCTGTGTCCACTGATGTCATCACCTCTGAACAGACCAGTTCCCCACAGTCACCAGCACTGCTCCTGTGGGTCCCACTGATGCAGCAACTCTGCACAGACCAGTTCCCCCCACAGACCACCAGCACTGCTCCTGGGTCCACTGATGCCAGCACCTCTGAACAGACCAGTTCCCCACAGTCACCAGGCAACTGCTCCTGTGACCACTGATGCCAGCACCTCTGAACAAGACCAGTTCCCCCACAGACACCAGCACTGCTCCTGTGTCCCACTGATTGTCCATCACCTCTTGAACAGACCAGTTCCCTCTACAGTCACCAGCGACTGCTCCCTGTGTCCACTGTATGACAGCATCCTCTGACAGACCGTTCCCCCACCGACACCAGCACTGCTCTGTGACCACTGATGTCCATCACCTCTGCACAGACAGAGTTCCTCCACAGTCACCAGCACTGCTACTGTGTCAGCACTCTGAACAGACCAGTTCCCCCACAGTCACCAGCACTGCTCCTGTGTCCACTGATGTCAGCACCTCTGAACAGACCAGTTCCCCACAGTCACCAGCACTGCTCCTGTGACCACTGATGTCAGCACCTCTGAACAGACCAGTTCCCCCACAGTCCACCAGCACTGGCTCCTGCTGTCCACTGATGTCAGCACCTCTGAAACAGACCAGTTCCTCCACAGTCACCAGCACTGCTCCTGTGTCCACTGATGCCAGCACCTCTGAACAGACCAGTTCCCCACAGTCACCAGCAGCTGCTCCTGTGACCACTGATGTCATCACCTCTGAACAGACCAGTTCCCTCCCACAGTCACCAGCACTGCTCCTGTGTCCACTGATGTCAGCACCTCTGAACAGACCAGTTCCCCCACAGTCACCAGCACTGCTCCTGTGTCCACTGATGTCAGCACCTCTGAACAGACCAGTTCCCCCACAGTCACCAGCACTGCTCCTGTGTCCACTGATGTCAGCACCTCTGAACAGACCAGTTCCTCCACAGTCACCAGCACTGCTCCTGTGTCCACTGATGCCAGCACCTCTGAACAGACCAGTTCCTCCACAGTCACCAGCACTGCTCCTGTGTCCACTGATGCCATCACCTCTGAACAGACCAGTTCCCCCACAGTCACAGCACTGCTCGTGTCCACTGATGCCAGCACCTCTGAACAGACCAGTTCCCCCACAGTCACCAGCACTACTCCTGTGACCACTGATGTCAGCACCTCTGACAGACCAGTTCCCCCACAGTCACCAGCACTGCTCCTTGTCCACTGATGCCAGCACCTTGAACAGACCAGTTCCCCCACACACCAGCACTGCTCCTGTGCCACTGATGTCAGCACCTCTGAACGACCAGTTCCCCACAGCACCAGCACTGCTCCTGTGTCCACTGATGTCAGCACCTCTGAACAGACAGTTCCCCCACAGTCACCAGCATGCTCCTGTGTCCACTGATGTCATCACCTCTGAACAGACCAGTTCCTCCACAGTCACCAGCACTGCTCCTGTGACCACTGATGTCAGCACCTCTGAACAGACCAGTTCCTACACAGTCACCAGCACTGCGCCTGTGACCACTGATGTCAGCACCTCTGAACAGACCAGTTCCTCCACAGTCACCAGCACTGCTCCTGTGTCCACTGATGCCAGCACCTCTGAACAGACCAGTTCCCCCACAGTCACCAGCACTGCTCCTGTGTCCACTGATTCAGCACCTATGAACAGACCAGTTCCCCACAGTCACCAGCACTGCTCCTGTGTCCACTGATGCCAGCACCTCTGAACAGACCAGTTCCCCACATCACCAGCACTGCTCTGTGACCACTGATGCAGCACCTCTGAACCGACCAGTTCCCCACAGCACCAGCACTGCTCCTGTTCCACTGATGTCAGCACCTCTGAACAGACCAGTTCCCCACAGTCACCAGCACTGCTCCTGTGTCCACTGATGTCATCACCTCTGAACAGACAGTTCCTCCACAGTCACCAGCACTGCTCCTGTGACCACTGATGTCAGCATCTCTGAACAACCAGTCCTCCACAGTCACCAGCACTGCTCCTGTGTCCACTGATGTCAGCACCTCTGAACCGACCATTCCCCAAGACACCAGCACTGCTCCTGTGCCACTGATCAGCACCTCTGAACAGACCAGTTCCCACAGTAACCAGCACTGCTCCTGGTCCACTGATGTCAGATCTCTGAACAGACCAGTTCCCCCACAGTCACCAGCACTGCTCCTGTGCCACTGATGCAGCACATCGAACAGCCAGTTCCCCACGGCACCAGCACTGCTCCTGTGTCCACTGATGCCACACCTCTGAACAGACCAGTTCCCCACAGCACCAGCACTGCTCTGGTCCACTGATGCCAGCACTCTGAACAGACCAGTTCCCCCACAGTCACCAGCACTGCTCCTGTGACCATGATGTCATCACCTCTGAACAACCAGTTCCCCACAGTCACCACACTGCTCCTGTGTCCACTGATGCACACCTCTGAACAGACCATTCCCCCACAGTCACCAGCACTGCTCCTGTTCCACTGATGCACACCTCTGAAAGACCATTCCTCCACAGTCACCAGCACTGCTCTGTGACCACTGATGCACACCTCTGAACAGACCAGTTCCCCACAGTCACCAGCACTGCTCCTGGCCACGATGCATCACCTCTGACAGACCAGTTCCCCACAGACACCAGCACTGCTCCTGTGTCCACTGATGTCAGCACCTTGAACAGACCAGTTCCCCCACATCACCAGCACTGCCTGTGTCCACTGATGTCACACCTGAACAGACCATTCCCCACAGTCACCAGCACTGCTCCTGTGCCACTGATGTCACACCTCTGCAGACCAGTTCCCCACAGCACCAGCACTGCTCCTGTGACCACTGATGCATCACCTCTGACAGACCAGTTCCCCACAGTCACCAGCACGCCCTGTGTCCACTGATTCACACCTCTGAACAGACCATTCCCCCACGTCACCAGCACTGCCCCTTGTCCACTGATTCACACCTCTGAACAGACCATTCCTCCACAGTCCCAGCACTGCCCTGTGACCATGATCACACCTCTGAACAGACAGTTCCCCACAGTCACAGCACTGCTCCTGTGCCATGATGTCAGCACCTCTGAACGACCAGTTCCCCACAGACACCAGCACTGCTCCTGTGTCCACTGATGCCAGCACTCTGAACAGACCAGTTCCCCACAGTACCAGCATGCTCCTGTGTCCACTGATGTCAGTATCTCGAACAGACCAGTTCCCCACAGTCACCAGCACTGCTCCTGTGCCACTGATGCCAGCACTCTGAACAGCCAGTTCCCCCACGACACCAGCACTGCTCCTGTGACCACTGATGTCATCACTCTGAAAGACCAGTTCCCCCACAGACACCAGCATGCTCCTGTGACCACTGATGTCATCACCTCTGAACAGACCAGTTCCCCATCACAGCATTGTGTCGAATCAGCACCTTACAGACAGTCCCCCGTCACACCTGCCCTTGTCCACTGATTCAGACCTCTGAACAGACCAGTTCCCCACAGTCACCAGCACTGCTCCTTGTCCACTGATGCACACCTCTGAAAGACCATTCCCCCACAGCACCACACTGCTCCTGTTCCACTGATGCAGCACCTCTGAACAGACCAGTTCCCCACAGTCACCAGCATGCTCTGTGCCACTGATGCCAGCACCTCTGAACAGACCATTCCCCACAGTCACCAGCACTGCTCCTTGTCCACTGATGCCAGCACCTCTGAACAGACCAGTTCCCCACGTCCCAGCACTGCTCTGTGTCCACTGATGTCAAACCTCTGAACAGACCAGTTCCCCCACAGTCACCAGCACTGCTCCTGTGTCCACTGATGTCAGCACCTCTGAACAGCCAGTTCCCCCACGGCACAGCACTGCTCCTGTGCCACTGATGTCACACCTTGAACAGACCAGTTCCCCACAGCACCAGCACTGCTCCGTGTCCACTGATGCCACACCTCTGAACAGACCATTCCCCACAGTCACCAGCACTGCTCCTGTGTCCACTGATGTCAGCACCTCTGACAGACCAGTTCCCCCACAGTCACCAGCACTGCTCCTGTGTCCACTGATGCAGAACCCTGAACAGACCAGTTCCCCCACAGTCACCAGCACTGCTCCTGTGTCCACTGATGCACACTCTGAACAGACCAGTTCCCCCACAGTCACCAGCATGCTCCTGTGCCACTGATTCACACCTCTGAACAGACCAGTCCCCCACAGTCCCAGCACTGCTCCTGTGTCCACTGATGTCATCACCTCTGAACAGACATTCCCACAGCACCAGCACTGCTCCTGTGTCCCTGATGTCAGCACCTCTGAACAGACCAGTTCCCAACAGTCACCAGCACTGCTCCTGTCCACTGATGTCACACCTCTGAGACCCCCCCCCCCCCCCCCCCCCCCCCCCCCCCCCCCCCCCCCCCCCCCCCCCCCCCCCCCCCCCCCCCCCCCCCCCCCCCCCCCCCCCCCCCCCCCTCTGAACAGACCAGTTCCCCCACAGTCACCAGCACTGCTCCTGTGTCCACTGATGTCAGCACCTCTGAACAGACCAGTTCCCCCACAGTCACCAGCACTGCTCCTGTGTCCACTGATGCCAGCACCTCTGAACAGACCAGTTCCCCCACAGTCACCAGCACTGCTCCTGTGTCCACTGATGTCAGCACCTCTGAACAGACCAGTTCCCCCACAGTCACCAGCACTGCTCCTGTGTCCACTGATGTCAGCACCTCTGAACAGACCAGTTCCCCCACAGTCACCAGCACTGCTCCTGTGTCCACTGATGTCAGCACCTCTGAACAGACCAGTTCCCCCACAGTCACCAGCACTGCTCCTGTGTCCACTGATGTCAGCACCTCTGAACAGACCAGTTCCCTCCACAGTCACCAGCACTGCTCCTGTGACCACTGATGTCAGCACCTCTGAACAGACCAGTTCCCCACAGTCACCAGCACTGCTCCTGTGTCCACTGATGTCAGCACCTCTGAACAGACCAGTTCCCCCACAGTCACCAGCACTGCTCCTGTGTCCACTGATGTCAGCACCTCTGAACAGACAGTTCCCCCCACAGTCACCAGCCACTGCTCCTGTGTCCACTGATGTCATCACCTCTGAACAGACCAGTTCCTCCCACAGTCACCAGCACTGCTCCTGTGTCCACTGATGTCAGCACCTCTGAACAGACCAGTTCCCCACAGTCACCAGCACTGCTCCTGTGTCCACTGATGTCAGCACCTCTGAACAGACCAGTTCCCCCACAGTCACCAGCACTGCTCCTGTGACCACTGATGTCAGCACCTCTGAACAGACCAGTTCCCCCACAGACACCAGCACTGCTCCTGTGTCCACTGATGTCAGCACCTCTGAACAGACCAGTTCCCCCACAGTCACCAGCACTGCTCCTGTGTCCACTGATGTCAGCACCTCTGAACAGACCAGTTCCCCCACAGTCACCAGCACTGCTCCTGTGACCACTGATGTCAGCACCTCTGAACAGACCAGTTCTCCCACAGTCACCAGCACTGCTCCCTGTGTCCACTGATGCCAGCACCTCTGAACAGACCAGTTCCACCCACAGTCACCAGCACTGCTCCTGTGACCACTGATGTCAGCACCTCTGAACAGACCAGTTTCTCCACAGTCACCAGCACTGCTCCTGTGTCCACTGATGTCATCACCTCCTGAACAGACCAGTTCCCCCCACAGTCACCAGCACCTGCTTCCTGTGTCCACTGATGTCAGCACCTCTGAACAGACCAGTTCCCCCACAGTCACCAGCACTGCTCCTGTGTCCACTGATGCAGCACCTCTGAACAGACCAGTTCCCCCACAGTCACCAACACTGCTCCTGTGTCCACTGATGCCAGCACCTCTGAACAGACCAGTTTCCCCACAGTCACCAGCACTGCTCCTGTGTCCCACTGATGTCAGCACCTCTGAACAGGACCAGTTCCCCCACAGTCACCAGCACTGCTCCTGTGGACCACCTGATGTCATCACTCTGAACAGACCAGTTCCCTCCACAGTCACCAGCACTGCTCCTGTGTTCCACTGATGTCCATCACCTCTGAACAGACCAGTTCCCCACAGTCACCAGCACTGCTCCTGTGTCCACTGATGTCAGCACCTCTGAAACAGACCAGTTCCCCACAGTCACCAGCACTGCTCCTGTGTCCACTGATGTCAGCACTCTGAACCAGACAGTTCCCCCACAGTCACCAGCACTGCTCCTGTGTCCACTGATGTCAGCACCTCTGAAACAGACCAGTTCCCCCACAGGTCACCAGCACTGCCACTGTGTCCACTGAGGTCAATCACCTCTGAACAGACCAGTTCCCCCACAGTCACCAGCACTGCTCCTGTGTCCCTGATGTCAGCACCTCTGAACAGACAGTTCCCCCCAGTCACCAGCACTGCTCCTGTGTCCACTGATGTCAGCACTCTGAACAGACCAGTTCCCCCACAGTCACCAGCATGCTCCTGTGTCCACTGATGCCAGCACCTCTGAACAGACCAGTTCCCCCACAGTCACTAGCACTGCTCCTGTGTCCACTGATGTCAGCACCTCTGAACAGACAAGTTCCCCCACAGTCACCAGCACTGCTCCTGTGTCCACTGATGCCAGCACCTCTGAACAGACCAGTTCCCCCACAGTCACCAGCACTGCTCCTGTGTCCACTGATGCCAGCACCTCTGAACAGACCAGTTCCCCCACAGTCACCAGCACTGCTCCTGTGTCCACTGATGTCATCACCTCTGAACAGACCAGTTCCCCCACAGTCACCAGCACTGCTCCTGTGTCCACTGATGCCAGCACCTCTGAACAGACCAGTTCCCCCACAGTCACCAGCACTGCTCCTGTGTCCACTGATGTCAGCACCTCTGAACAGACCAGTTCCCCCACAGTCACCAGCACTGCTCCTGTGTCCACTGATGTCAGCATCTCTGAACAGACCAGTTCCCCCACAGACACCAGCACTGCTCCTGGTCCACTGATGTCAGCACCTCTGAACAGACCAGTTCCTCCACAGTCACCAGCACTGCTCCTGTGTCCACTGATGTCATCACCTCTGAACAGACCAGTTCCCCCACAGTCACCAGCACTGCTCCTGTGTCCACTGATGCCAGCACCTCTGAACAGACCAGTTCCCCCACAGTCACCAGCACTGCTCCTGTGTCCACTGATGTCCAGCACCTCTGAACAGACCAGTTCCCCACAGTCACCAGCACTGCTCCTGTGTCCACTGATGTCAGCACCTCTGAACAGACCAGTTCCCCCACAGTCACCAGCACTGCTCCTGTGTCCACTGATGTCAGCACCTCTGAACAGACCATTCCCACACAGTCACCAGCACTGCTCCTGTGTCCACTGATGCCAGCACCTCTGAACAGACCAGTTCCCCACAGTCACCAGCACTGCTCCTGTGTCCACTGATGCCAGCACTCTGAACAGACCAGTTCCTCCACAGTCACCAGCACTGCTCCTGTGTCCACTGATGTCAGCACCTCTGAACAGACCAGTTCCCCCACAGTCACCAGCACTGCTCCTGTGTCCCCTGATGCCAGCACCTCTGAACAGACCAGTTCCCCCACAGTCACCAGCATCTGCTCCTGTGTCCACTGATGTCAGCACCTCTGAACAGACCAGTTCCCCCACAGTCACCAGCACTGCTCCCTGTGTCCACTGATGTCAGCACCTCTGAACAGACCAGTTCCCTCACAGTCACCAGCACTGCTCCTGTGTCCACTGATGCCAGCACCTCTGAACAGACCAGTTCCCCCACAGTCACCAGCCTGCGCCTGTGTCCACTGATGTCAGCACCTCTGAACAGACCAGTTCCCCCACAGTCCACCAGCACTGCTCCTGTGTCCACTGATGTCAGCACCTCTGAACAGACCAGTTCCCCACAGTCACCAGCACTGCTCCTGTGTCCACTGATGGTCATCACCTCTGAACAGACCAGTCCTCCCCCACAGTCACCAGCACTGCTCCTAGTGACCACTGATGTCAGATCAGCCCTACTGAACAGACCAGTCCCCCCACTAGGTCACCAGCACTGCTCCTGTGCCCACTGATGTCATCACCTCTGAACAGACCAGTTCCCCCACAGTCACCAGCACTGCTCCTGTGTCCACCTGCTTGTCAGCATCTCTGACAGACAGTTCTCCCCACAATCACACACCAGCACTGCTCCTGTGTCCACTGATGTCAGCAACCTCTGAACCGACACAGTTTCCCCACAGTCACCAGCACTGCTCCTGTGTCCCACTGATGCAGCACCTCTGAACAGACCAGTTCCCCCACAGTCCACCAGCACTGGCTCCCTGTTTCCCACCTGATGCACACCTCAGAACAGACCAGTTCCCCACAGTCACCAGCATGCTCCCCTAGTGTCCACTGATGCAGCACCTCTGAACAGTCCAGTTCCCCACAGTCCACCAGCAACTGCTCCTGTGTCCACTGATGTCACACCTCGTAGAACAGACCAGTTCCTCCCACATCACCAGCACTGCTCCTGTGCCACTGATGCAGCACCTCTGAACAGACCAGTTCCCCACTCACCACACTGCTCCTGTGTCCACTGATGTCACACCTCTGAACAGACAGTTCCCCCACAGTCACCAGCACTGCCCTGTTCCACTGATGCCACACCTCTGAACAGACCATTCCCCCACAGTCACCAGCACTGCTCCTGTGTCCACTGATGCATCACCTCTGAACAGACCATTCCCCACAGTCACCAGCACTGCTCCTGTTCCACTGATGTCATCACCTCTGAACAGACCAGTTCCCCACATCACCAGCACTGCTCCTGTGTCCACTGAGCCATCACCTCTGAACAGACCAGTTCCCACATCACCAGCACTGCTCCTGTGTCCACTGAGCATCACTCTGAACAGACCAGTTCCCCACAGTCACCAGCACTGCTCCTGTGTCCACTGATGTCACACCTCTGACAGACCATTCCCCACAGTCACCAGCACTGCTCTTGTCCACTGATGTCATCACCTCTGAACAGACCAGTTCCCCCACAGTCACCAGCACTGCTCCTGTGTCCACTGATGTCAGCACCTCTGAACAGACCAGTTCCCCACAGTCACCAGCACTGCTCCTGTGCCACTGATGCCAGCACCTCTGAACAGACCAGTTCCCCACAGTCACCAGCACTGCTCCTGTGACCACTGATGCCAGCACCTCTGAACAGACCAGTTCCTCCACAGTCACCAGCACTGCTCCTGTGACCACTGATGCCAGCACCTCTGAACAGACCAGTTCCCCCACAGTCACCAGCACTGCTCCTGTGTCCACTGATGTCCATCACCTCTGAACAGACCCAGTTCCCCCTCAGTCACCAGCACTGCTCCTGTGTCCACTGATGTCCAGCACCTCTGAACAGACCAGTTCCCCCACAGACACCAGCACTGCTCCTGTGTCCACTGATGTCAGCACCTCTGAACAGACCAGTTCCCCACAGTCACCAGGCACTTGCCTTGTGTCCACTGATGCATCACCATCTGAACAGAACAGTTCCCCACAATCACCAGCACTGCTCCTGTGTCCACTGATGTCATCTCCTTGACAGACCAGTTCCCCCACAGTCACCAGCACTGCTCCTGTGTACCACTGATGCCATCACCTCTGAACAGACCAAGTTCCCCCACAGTCACCAGCACAGCTCCTGTGTTCCACTGATGTCAGCACCTCTGAACAGACCAGTTCCCTCCACAGTCACCAGCACTCGCTCCTGTGCCCACTGATGCCAGCACCTCTGAACAGACCAGTTCCCCACAGTCACCAGCACTGCTCCTGTGTCCACTGATGCCAGCACCTCTGAACAGACCAGTCCTCACAGTCACCAGCACTGCTCCTGTGTCCACTGATGTCAGCACCTCTGAACAGACCAGTTCCTCCACAGTCACCAGCTCTGCGCCTGTGTCCACTGATGTCAGCACCTCTGAACAGACCAGTTCCCCCACAGTCACCAGCACTGCTCCTGTGTCCACTGACTGTCATCACCTCTGAACAGAACCAGTTCCCCACAGTCACCAGCACTGCTCCTGTGTCCACTGATGTCATCACCTCTGAACAGACCAGTTCCCCCCCACGTCACCAGCACTGCTCCCTGTGTCCACTGATCCAGACCGCTGAACAGACCAGTTCCCCCACAGTCACCAGCACTGCTCCTGTGTCCACTGATGTCAGCACCTCTGAACAGACCAGTTCCCCACAGTCACCAGCACTGCTCCTGTGTCCACTGATGTCAGCACCTCTGAACAGACCATTCCCCCACAGTCACCGCACTGCTCCTGTGTCCACTGTGTCAGCACCTCTGACAGACCATTTCCTCCACAGTCACCATACTGCTCCTGTGACCACTGATGTCAGCATCCTCTGACAGACCAGTTCCCCCACAGTCACCACACTGCTCCCCGTGACCACTGATGTCATCACCTCTGAACAGACCAGTTCCCCCACGTCACCACACTGCTCCTGTGTCCACTGATGTCATTCACCTCTGAACAGACCAGTTGCCCCACAGTCACCACACTGCTCCCTCTGTCCACTGATGTCAGCACCTCTGAACAGACCAGTTCCCCCATAGTCACCAGCACTGCTCCTGTGTCCACTGATGTCAGCACCTCTGAACATGACCAGTTTCCCCCACAGTCACCACACTGCTCCTGTGTCCACTGATGTCAGCATCTCTGAACAGACCAGTTCCTCCACTAGTCACCACAGTGCTCCTGTGTCCACTGATGTCACACCTCTGAACAGTACCAGTTCCTCCACAGTCACCAGCACTGCTCCTGTGTCCACTGATGCCAGCACTCTGAACAGACCGTTCCCCCACAGTCACCAGCACTGCTCTGTTCCACTGATGTCATCACCTCTGAACAACCATTCCCCCACAGTCACCACACTGTCCTGTGTCCACTGATGTCAGCACCTCTGAACAGACCAGTTCCCCACAGTCACCAGCACTGCTCCGTGTCCACTGAAGTCACATCTAACAGACCAGTTCCTCCATATCACCAGCATGCTCCTGTGTCCACTGATGTCATCACCTCTGAACATACCAGTTTTCCCCCACAGTCACCAGCACTGCTCCTGTCCACTGATGCAGCACTCTGAACAGACAGTTCCTCCACAGTCACCAGCACTGCTCCTGCGCACAAGTAAGGCCTCACAATTCCTATATTCCCGTTCATAGAAGGAAGGCCCATAGAAAACAGATCCTTCCAAAGATGTAGAAAGAGTTAATTAGGAGCCCATCCCTGCACTAAAATTTCATTATAAATATTATGATTATAATTATTCAACCACATTCATTGTACAGATTGATGGGTTTCATTCTGGTATTTTGTTTTTAAATATTTTCGTTTTATTTATTTACTTATTTTGAGAGAGGGAAAGAGGCATAGAGATAGAGAGAGAGAGAGAGGGAATGGGCACGACAGGACTTTCAGCCACTGCAAATGTACTTCAGACACATGCACCACCTGTGCATCTGGCTTACGTGGGTCCTGGGGAATTGAACCTGAGTCTTTTGGTCTGATCTTTCTATATAGGCAAAACAGATAAATAATCAAGGACTTGAGTAAGTATAGTACAATAGTGTGTGCTTTGGCAATAATACTAATGATTATTGATAGCAAATACCTATACAACACTATTTTATGTCAAGAAATATTTTAAGGTTAAAAATCATATATTGATTTATTTATTTGCAAGCTGAGGGAGACAGAGAGAAGACAAAGAAAGAGAATGGGTATGCCAGGGCTGCAAACGAACTCCAGATGCATGTGCCACCATGAGCATCTGGCTTACATGGGTACTTGGGAATCCAACCGGGGTCCTTAGGCTTTGCAGGCAAGCACCTTAACCACTAAGCCATCTCTCCAGGCCCATTTTTAAAGATTTTTTTAAACTTCTGAATCCAGAAGTCTTATAAGCTCGTTCTGCCAATGATATGCTTGAGACACCCAGAAGTGAAAGAATTTCCTGAAGAGTTTGTCTAAGGGTAGAGATACATGCCTGTAATCCCCGCGTGCACGAGGCAGAAGCAGGAAGATTGTGAGTTAAAGGCCATCGTGAGACACACAGTGAGGAGACCCTGTCTCAAAACTCCAAGAGCTGGGATCATAGCTGAGTGGCAGAACGCCTGCCTATGAGCACGAGACTTTGGGTTTGATCCCAGAACCTCTAGAAGCAAAAGTGGATTTAAATAGTGTACAACCAGGAGTGTGCACTCACAATCATTAAGCGATGGTGGTCAAAAAGTTATCAGGAAGATCTCAGTATTTTGGCATCACAATGTCCAAAAGGAAAGGGGAGAAATGGTAAGCTCTACCCCATATCACAGAGTATAGCCAAGTTGAGAAGCGTTTTGACAATGAGGAGATGCTCCAAGCATGTATCAGTGAGGTATAGGTGATTAGACGTTGGTTAAAATACCATGGGGATTTGGGGAGAGGTTGTGTTTTGTTTTCTTTCCTGTGGTACTGGGGGTAGACATACATGTTCGGTGAGTGTTCTCCTTCTAAGCTACGTTCCCAGCCCCTTCGTTGTGCTGGTTTGAAGACACTGTCTCGCTAAGTTGCCGGGGCTGGCCTTGTGCCCAGTCTTTTTCTCGGGTTGGCTTTGAGCTTGAGATCCACCTGCCTCAACCCCCTCGTAACTGGGATTGTAGGCCTCTGCCAGTAGACCTGGCTCAAGGAAGAGTGTCTGCCTTTGAGCAGAGCATGCTGCTATGGTGAACATAGAGGCAAAAGTAAGGTACGTGTGAAAGAAAAATGAGTTCATGAGAACCTAAGGAATGCGGTACCTAATGGTGTGGGAGGGACCCAGAGATGGGGAGAAAAAGCCACGCTTACAAACAGTGGAAGGTAAATGAAGGTCTTAGGGATTCTATTCATCTGAAAGGTTTGAATTTTGGTCTCAAACTTTATTGTGAATACAGTCCAAAGATGCCCTCCAATAATACCACCGCTGCTTCAACAGACAATCTCTAGAGGGTGGTTTGTTTCCTCCACTAGCTAATTTAAATAGTTCATAATAATCTCAGAGGTGTCTGGCATTACTGGTCCTTATCTGATATTCTCTCTCGCTCTCTCTCTTTCCCTGTCTGTCTCTCTCTCACACACACACACATACACACCTCACTCTCATTTGGTTTTTCTTTGTTTCTTTTTGAGATATAGCCTAGGACGGCCTTAACTTCACAGTTCTCCTGCCTCACTCTTGAGTGCTAGGCTAGCAGGCGTGTATAATCATGCCTGGTGTCGTGTTCCGGTTCAGTACTTTGAGTAACGGGCGTTTATTAATCAAGAAACCAGCTCTCTCCCTGTCAGCAGCCTGAGGTGACCTGTGAAAACAGGTTGCTACTCTCTTGACCCAGAAAACCCCTACAAAATCATGCAAATCGAGGGGTTCAAATCTTTGTGTCCATTCTACAAACACCCGTGAAACTGCCCAGGCCATCAAGGGCATGCATATCCAAAAAGCCACCAAGTATCTGAAAGTCACTTTAAAGAGGCAGTGTGTGCCCTTCCGGAGATACAATGGTGGAGCTGGTAGGTGCACCCAGGCTAAACCGTGGGGCTGGACACAGGGTCCGTGGCCCAGAAAAAGAGTGCTGGATTTCTGCTGCACATGCTGAAGAATGCAGAGAGTAACGCTGAACATAAGGGGTTAGATGCAGACTCTCTGGCCACTGAGCATATCCAAGTGAACTAAGCACCCACAATGCACCGCCGTACTTAACACAGCTCATGGTCGGATTGACCCTTACATGAGCGCTCCCCGCCACACTGAGATGACCCTCCCCGAAAAGGAGCAGACTGTTCCTAAGCCAGAAGAGGAGGTTGCACAGTAGAAAAAGATATCCCGGGGGGGGGGGGGCGGGGAAATAACCTGAAGAAACAAAAACTTATGGCACACAAGTAAATAAAAGAAAGAACAGAGACATTAATGGAAGGTGACAGTGGTGGATGGAAGAAGGAAGGAATGAGTCAGGCATGGGGTACACACCTCTAATCCCAGCACTAAACATGTCGAGGCAGGTGTATCATGAGCTCCAGGCCAACCTAGGATACATGCATATCTTTAAGAAAAAGAGGGGCTGGAGAGATGGCTTAGGGGTTGTGGTGGTTTGATTCAGGTGTCCCCCATAAACTTAGGTGTTCTGAACGCTAGCTTCCCAGCTGATGGAGATTGGGAATTAGCGCCCCCTGGAGGCGGTGTATTGTTGGCAGTGAGCTTATGGGTGTTATAGCCAGTGTCCCCTTGCCAGCGTCTGGCACACTCTCCTGTTGCTATTGTCCACTTATGTTGGCCAGAGGGGGTGATGTCCACCCTCTGCTCATGCCGTCGTTTTCCCCTGCCATCGTGGAGCTTCCCCTCAAGCCTGTAAGCCAAAATAAACCTCTTTTTCCCCCACAAGCTGTTCTTGGTTGGGTGATTTCTACCAGCAATGCGAACCTGACTGCAACAGTGGTTAAGGCATTTACCTGTGCAGCCAAAGGACCCAGGTTCGATTCCCCAGGACCCATATAAGCCAGATAGATGCACAAGGGGGCACATGCGTCTGGAGTTCATTTGCAGTGGCTGGAGGCCCTGGTGTGCCCATTCGCTCTGTGTCTATCTCTCTTCTCTCTATCTCTCTCGCTCTCTGCTTGCAAATAAATAATTTTTTTTAAAAAAAAGGAAAGAAAAAGAGGAAGTTAGAGCAACCTGGAGAGAGTTTGACAGCTCGGGTCAGCACAGTACCTGTGGCTGCCAGTCACCTTTCCTATAATGCATCAGGGAAAAACAGTAATAAATAAGAGAAAATGCTGGAGGAAGCAAAGGAAAGGCAAAATGACTCTATAAGAAGTGGGCAGATAAAAAGAGAAATAAGGAACGGAAGATGAAATGAACGATAGACAGTAAGAAGCGAGTGTAAGGGGATCAAGATTCAGAATGATGGTCAGATGACTACCTGCACGAGAGACAGACGAGGGGAGGGAGATGGATGCATCTAAGGATGTGTGGAGCCACTTATGCCTCAAGTGTAAACTTGTGGGATTGGGAAGAAGAGTGTGTGTAGTCAGTCTAGGGGTTCGTCTAGATAGTGACCTCCTTCCGGAAGAGATAAGTCATCTTTCCATATTCTCCTTCGCCTACAGAAACTGATGGCATTGTGGAACAGCACACAAATATACCCAACGCAGCTGCCCACGGGCACACTGCAGGGCCAGTCAAGAGCCCTTTGCCCTCCGCATCATCTGCCCACCCTACAGGTACATTATTTTGGCCTATCCCTGGAATTTAGACATCTTACCTGGGGCTTTGTTTCCTGTCCCAGAAAGATAAAAATTCTTCTTTATCTTTTTGTTTTTCTGTTTGTTTTGTTTTTGTTTTGTTTTTTTTTTTTTTTTTTGAGGTAAGGTCTCACTCTAGCCCAGGCTGACCTGGAATTCACTATGTAGTTTCTGGGTGGCCTCGAACTCACGGCGATCCTCCGACGTCTGCCTCCTGAGTGCTGGGATGAAAGGTGTGCACCACCACACCCAGCTTTGGTCTTATTTATCTTAAAGAGAGTTGTGTATAGCTTTCATGAGTTTAATTTCTGAGCTGACTCTGTCTACTGGCTTCTATTTGCAAGCCGTAATATAACAAACATTTCTCTCCCTTTCCTCATGTAGGAAAGGAATAAGTGTAATTATCTTATTCAACTTGTGTGTCCCTCTCCCAAGTCACAGGGCTCTCCGCGGGAAGGACGGTAAAAGCAACGGAGACTACTACCTCTACAACCCCTTCCAGCCCCAGTGACTCTCTTCCCACATCAGAAATGCTCACTGTCCCCAAGACACCAGGGAAAACAACCACCGTGGAAGACATGGCCACCACAGCCTCAGCTGCTTTCTCCAATATTCCAGAGACAACGGCACCTTGGACAACTAGATTCGAAGGAGATGCTAGCATCACTGTCTCCATGACAACCCCATACTCTTTCAGCAGAGAACCGAAGAGCACAGCCTCACTGGTCCCCAGTTCTGGGACAGAGATCAGTTCAGATGGTCAACTTGCGACTGTTTCCTATACGGAGCCAGACATGGCAGCTCCGTGGGTCACCCAACTTGCAGAGACCACCCCAGCTATTTCAGGCACAACCCTCAGTGGTTCCCATGGTGAATCAGGTACCACACTGTCAACAGCCACCTACCCCAGGGCAGAAGTTTCAACCCCAACTATTACCTCTGCTGTGCCAGATTTTGTGACCTCGCTAGCTACCAGCCATGGAGAAGACACAAGTCGGGTCATCTCAACTCTACTGATTCCCTGGACAAGCCTGACACCACGGCCTCTCGGGTCCCCCATCCTGGGACACAGGTGACTTACTCTAGTACAAGTCTGGCTGTCTCTGCTCCTGTATCAGAGATGGTGACAACGGATGCTAGTTTCAGGACAGAGGCAAATGCTGTGACTCAAACTGTGACCACTTCCACTAGTGAGCCAGATAAAACAGTCTCTTTTGTCACGCATCCTGCACCTGTTCCTGAGACAACCTCTGATATCTCCCACACCGACTCAGACACCACCGTGACTTCACTGGACACAAGTCCTGGGACAGAAGCCAGCTCATCCATTCCAACAACCACCACCTCACCTGGTACGGCAGGGGCTGGCAACCACACAGGTCACAAGTTCTGTGAGACACACCACTCCTTCAAAACCGACAGCCAGTCCCTTCTGCGGGTGACGCAGAGATCGCAGCCACGCTGATCACGGATGCTGGAGCACAGATAAGTTCAGCCATTCCAAGCACAACTGTTTTGCTTGATCTGTCAGGGACGGTCACGTCGCTGGCCGTGAGAACCAGGACGGAGCCAAAGACAGGTACTCCAGCATTGACTGTTTCCTCAGTTCAACTGAGTCACACAGGCTCATGGGCCACCGAGGGTGGGACAGAAGCTAGCTCAACTGTTCCTGCAATGACCATCTCCTCTGGCGAGCCAGATACAACACCAGTGGTCACTCATTCTACGCAAAGAAGCCCAATTGTTCCGAGGACAACCCCAGCTATTTCCCACAGCACATCAGTTACCATCTCCCCAACAATCACAAATCCTGGGGGAGAAGCCAATTCTGCTCTTCCAACTACAATTCCCTCACCTGGGAGACCAGATCTGGTGACTTTACCATTCACTACTTCTAGGGCAATGACCGATATGAGACTCTCAACTTCCACTGTTTCTACATCTGAACCAGAGATTGTAGCCACATCGGTCACCGATGCTGAACCACAGACCACAACCCCACTGGTCACTCGTGCTGGGGCCCAGGCCAGTTCATCCATCTCCACCCTGGCTGTCTCTCCAGGTGTGACAGAAGCGATGACATCACGAGCCACTCACTCTGCGACAGAGACACACACAACTCCTCCGACTCTGGCTGTTTCCCCAGATACAACAGAATTGCGGGTCTCTCATGCTTCTAAGACTGGCCCAACAGTTCATAGCACAACCCCAGGCTTTGCTCACAGTGAATCAGTGGCTACTGGTCCTGGGGCAGAAGCAAGCTTGGCTACCTCAGCTTCTGCGATTTCAGCCGACACAACAGAGGTGTGGACCACATTGGTCACTGCTGCCTCGAGGACAGTAACCAGTCCCAATATTCCGGCTTTGACGCCTTCTTCTGGCCATCCAGGGGCACAAGCACCTTCACGCACCCCATCCTCCGGCACATCGGTAACGGCAACCTCACTGTTCACCAGTCCCGAGACAGACACCAATACAGCTTCCCCAGCACCGACCGACCATTCACAAGAACCAGAGCGACAAGCTCCCGGCTCACCCATTCTGTCGGGCCAGACGCCAGCTCAGGCGCCCCAACTCTCTCTGCCTCGCCTGGGGAACCGGACACAACAGCGTTACCAGTTACTCATCCTGCAGAGTCCAGCCCCACCGTTACCAGGACAAGCCCAAGTTTTTCCCATGTGGAATCGGACACTGCAGTTCCAACCACCACCATTGCCGGGCCAGAAGCCAGTCCAGCTGCTGCAACTAGAACCACCTCTCGTGGTGTTGCAGATACGCCGACCTCCGAGGCCACGGCATCGGAGACCCATGCGAGAACAACCGAGGCGTCCCTGACTGAGCTCCCTTCTGAACCACAGACCACAACCCCACTGGTCACCCGTGCTGGGGCCCAGGCCAGTTCATCCATCTCCACCCTGGCTGTCTCTCCAGGTGTGACAGAAGCGATGACATCACGAGTCACTCCCTCTGCGACAGAGACACACACAACTCCTCCGACTCTGGCTGTTTCCCCAGGCGGATCAGAGAGCCCAAGCTCGTGGGTCACGCATCCTGGAACGGAAGGCAGCTCGGTGGTGCCGACTCTGTCTACTTCACCTGGTGAGATGGAGACAACAGAATCGTGGGTCTCTTATACCAAGACCAGCACTCCTGTGTCCAGAACAACCCCCAGTTTGCCCCACAGTGAATCAGATATAATATCCTCAGCGACCACTGGTTCTGGGCTAGAGACCACCAGTTCAGCTATCCCAACAAACACCTCGCCGTATGCGACAACTTCATTGATTGCTGGTGCTAAAGTGGATACAAGTACAACCTTTCCAACAGTCACTACAACAGTGGGAACAACGGTGCACTCCATCACAGAAGCTGTAGACACCAGCACGTCAGCCACCAGTCCGAGGACAGAAGCCATTTCCACTGGGCCAACAACTGGCAGTGTCGACTTGGGAACCGGGCATGGTGACCTCCCAGGTCTACAGTTCCAAGCCACTCACCAGTACAGCCATTCCAGCTACAGCTCTTTCTCCTGGTGAAGCAGAAGTCACAGCCTTACTGAACACCCACTCCCACGCAGAGACCAGCACTGAAGTTCCCACTTCAGCTGTTTTTCTCCATGTTTCAGAAACCACAGCCTCGCTTTCCATCAGACCCGGGGTGGGGATGAATACTGACCATCCAACTCAGACTGTTTCCCTCGGTGGACCAGAGTGGACAACCTCTTCAGTGACCGAGACCGGCAGCTATGACCTGGGCTCTACTGTTTCGTCCAGTGTTCCTATAGAAACGCTCTCAGTGTCCACCTATCTTGGGACAGAGGTCCACACAACCACTCCAACTGTGACCCTTTCCCCCGGGTTATCAGCGACTACAGGCTTGTGGGCCACCAGCCCTCCAGCAGAAAGTACTCTGATAGTGTCCCCCAGTGTCCCTGGGCTGCCCAGTACCCTTAACAAAACCACTGAGCCCAGCATTGTAACTGCATGGTACAAAGAAACGTCACCACCTGTCACTTCAGTTAGACTCCCGGGTTTTTCCAAGACTGTCGCAAGCACAGCAATGAAGCTCTCAGGGACCCCAACGCCATCTTCAGCGACTCACGGAGAGAGAGCAAGTCCAACCTCGACCCTGAAAACTACAACCGAGACCACTCCTTTACTGAACACAGCCTCTAGATCAGCTGTGGCAGACACCTCCTCCACACTGGCTGGAAGTCCTTCTGCCTCTCTGACCACACCTCAGACGTCCACCTTGGCCTCTGAGAACGTGACCTTGAGAACAAGTAAGGATAACCTTTAGTATTACGGTAAAATGTATGTAATATGAAAATTCATACTTAAAACTTTTTAAAAATACCTTGTATCTTTTTTAATTTTTTAAATCTTTTATTTGCTTATTGAGAGACAGACAGACACGGGTACAACAGGGCCGCCAGCCACTGCGAATGAACTCCAGACACGTGCACCACCTTGTGCATCTGACTTACATGGGTTCTGGGAAATTGAACTTGGGTCCTTAGGCTTCATAAGCAAGTACCTTAACCACTAAGCCATCTCTGCAGCCCCACTTAAAACATTTTAAGTATACAATCCAGACAGAGAGAGAGAGAGAGAGAATGGGCATGCCAGGTCCTCTAGTCACTGTAAATGAACTTCAGATGCATGCTCCACCTTGTGCATCTGGCTTATGTGGGTCCTGGGGAACCAAACCTGGGTCCCCAGACTTCACAGGCAAGCACCTTAACCACTGAGCCATCTCTCCAGCCATCATTTTTACTTATTTTATCATTACTTCAACTACACAAATTTTTGGGATATGATTTAATACATGTTTAAAGTATATAATAGATAAGTCAGAGTGGCTAACATTTTCATTTCCTTAAACATTTAACACACAACAATGATATGTATTTGGGGGTACAGTATGGTGTTTCAATACAGGTACACAATACGAATTGATTAAGCCTAGGTACTGAATGTTTCCAACTCTATTATTATATTGTGTTTTCTGCCTTTGCATTCCTAGTACTTCATCAATATATAGCAGGTTACTGTGAACAATAGTTACCCACTGTTCCACAGAACACCAGAACTTATTGCTCCTATCTGCTTTAGTACCCATTTTTCTTTTCTTTTATATATATATATATTTTAAGATTTTTATTTATTTATTTGAGAGTGACAGAGAGAGAAAGAGGCTGAGAGAGAGAGAGAGAATGGGCGCGCCAGGGCTTCCAGCCACTGCAAACGAACTCCAGACGCGTGCGCCCCCTTGTGCATCTGGCTAACGTGGGTCCTGGGGAATCAAGCCTCGAACCGGGGTCCTTAGGCTTCACAGGCAAGCGCTTAACCGCTACGCCATCTCTCCAGCCCTTTTTTTTTTTTTTTTTTAAGTAGAGTCTCCTTCTAGCCAGGCTGACCTGAAATTCACTGTGTAGTCCTAGGCTGGCCTCAAACTCACAGAGATCCTCCTACCTCTGCCTCCTGAGTGGGTGGGATTAAAGGCATAAGCCTTTATGCCCAGCTGGTACTCATGTCTCCATTGCCTCTTTCCTTTCTCCTCCACCTTTCTTTTCCAGCCTCTAGTAACCACTGTTATACATTTAGATCAGACTTTATTTAAAAAGCATCTAAATATAAGAGAAAATGTGGTATGTCAGTGCCTGACTCAATTCACTTAAGATAATGTCCTCCCTGTTGCATATATCTTGCCGCAAATGACAAGATTTCATTCTTCTCATGGCTGCACGATATTCTAGTGTGCATATGAACATATTCATTATCCGCTCATCCACTGATAAGTATCCAACTTGACTCCGTAGCTCGGCTGTGGTGAGTAGTGTTGTAAATAAATGTAGGCGTGTTGGGCGGGGAGATGGCTCTGCTGGCTGCACAGGCAAGAGGACCTGAGCTCAGATCTCCAGCACCCGTGTGTAGCAGCATGTTCCCGTAACTCCAGTAACTGGGCAGTGGAGATAGGAGGATCCCCAGAGCATGATGACTAGCCAATCTCACCCATCTTCAAACTCCCAGTTAGCGAGAGACCCTGCCTCACGCAATAAGATTGAGCCTGGGTGTGGTGGCTCACGCCGTGAATCCCAGCACTTGGGAGGCTGAGGTAGGAGGACTGCCATGAGTTCAAGGCCAGCGGGGACTACAGAGTGAGTTCCACGTCAGCCTGGGTTGGAATGAGACCTGCCTCAAAACAAACAGGCAAACAAATGAACAGAAAAGAATGGCAAGTCATTAAAGGCACCCAGTGCCAAGCTCTGCCTTCACACACATGGGTGCATGCACCCACAAACACAAGCCCACAACACACATATAAACATGCATGTATGCTACATACACACACACATACACACGCACGCACGCACAAAACATGGGCTTGCTAATGTTTGTTTTATTTTATTTATTTTATTTTATTTTATTTATTTAAGAGAGAAAGAGAGAAATAGGCAGGTAGAGAGGAGAGAGAGGAGAATGGGCACACCAGGGCCTCCAGCCACTGCAAACGAATTCCAGACGCGTGCGCCACCTAGCCTACATGGGTCCTGGGAAACCAAACCTGGGTCCTTTGGCTTTAAAGGCAACTGCCTTAACTGCTAAGCCATCCCTCCAGCCAGGGCTTGCTAATATTTTTTTAATTATACATACAAATGGGAACTATTTTGCTTCTAAAAGTGGGATACTGCATCCCAGAAACTCGCCCAGTCTCAGGTAAACCGTTACGCTGATCTCGCTCAGTAGGAATAGCTTGGAGAATGACTGACGCACAAAGCATTTTCAGGCCAGATCCCAGGTGGGTATTAGAATTAAAATGCGTCCTTGGAGCCTTAACCTCCTACCCTCTGCCCTTAATGAAGACCTCTTAATTCTCCCGCTACAGCCGGGGTCCCCTGGGTAATGCACTTCACGGTCAACTTCACCGGTCACTGACATGCGCTTTCTAGAGGACATGGAGCGTGTGGGGTCTGCGATGTTCAACGCCACTGACAGGACACTGCAGCAGCTGGTAAGAACAGCCTCCAATGCCCACTCAGCTCAGCCCCGCACCCTGCTCCTCGGCCCCTCCAGCTCACGTCTCTCTGTCTCTCTCTCACCCCCAGCTCAAGCCCTTGCTCCAGAACAGCACTATAGGGCCCCTCAATGCTGACTGCACAGTGAAGACACTCAGGTGAGACTCCTGTCACTGCTCCGACAACAACCCTTCATACCGTACTTTCTCGGTCTCGCACACTCCAGGAAGTCATGGCTACCTGGGCCCTTGCCAAGAGGCAGTATAGAAAAGCAGACCCTGCCAGGCGTGCTGGCGCGCGCCTTTAAGCCCGGCGCTCGGGAGGCAGAGGTAGGAGGATCACCATGAGTTCGAGGCCACCCTGAGACTCCATAGTGAATTCCAGGTCAGCCTGGGCTAGAGTGAGACCCTCCCTCAAAACAAACAAACAAAAAATCATATTCCAGTCTAAGAAGATTAGCTAAGGGTTATCCTTGGTGAATGCTACATTTAAGAAGGTTAGGGGCCTGTAACCCCAAATGAGCCAAAAAAAATATTCAAAAAGAAATGATGAGGAGGAGGAGGGCTGTGGAGATGACTCAGTGGACACAGTGCTTACAGCGCAAGCCCAGGGGCCTGAGTTTGGATCCTCAGACCTTGTACACAAGCCAGGTAACGGCACATGCCTGCAACCCCGGCTCTGGGGAGACAGAGGCAGGAGAAGCCGCGGGGCTTACTAGCTAATCCAGCCAAATCAGTGTGCTCTCGGTTCAGTACGAGATCCTATCTCCAGTAATAATGTTATTGAGGAAGACACCAGACTTCAACCTTTGGACTCTATGTGCACGCATCCCTCTCTCTCTCTCTCTCTCTCTCTCTCTCTCTCTCTCTCTCTCACACACACACACACACACACAGCTGATACAACCCAGGGACTCGATCTGTCATGAAAACCAAGGTACAACTGGAGCGGGGAAGCTGTTGAGAGTACTCAACTCTCCGTATCTCTGCATGTCCCTCTGTCCCCATGTCCCCCTTCCCCCAGGGCTGGTAAAGAAGACACAGGCACCAAGGTGGACATGATCTGCACCTACCAAACAGATCTCATGGGCGCTAAGCTTGACAGACAGAAGTTGTACTGGGACCTGAGCCAGCTGACCCACAATGTCACCCAGCTGGGCAACTATACCCTTGATAGGAACAGTCTTTATGTCGATGGTGAGTAGCCGTGCTGTAGCTGGGGGACCGGGGAGGGTGTCCCTACTTTCTTCCAAGATGTGTCTCCATACACTGCAGTTTCTCCACACCCGTGCTCGTAGCGTTGAGGCAACCTAGAATTTCTAGGAGGTTCGGTTTTCTTCCCTCCTGTCATAAAAGGGCCTTCCCACAGCTCCCCATCTATCTCTCTTTATAGTAATGTTAGTAATGTGCGGTCTTTTATTCACTCTTCAGAGACCAAACGGTACCACGCGTGTCTCCAGGAAACTGGCTGCAAACGTCTTAGTAATGTTGGTAGCGATAAAGTCCTTGGTTACAACACTCTTAGCAACCGCACCAGCAGTGACTGAGGGATTCCTATGACCCAGGACCAATAGCTTTACACGTATTTCATAATACTAATCTCACTCAAGCCACTCCATGAGACATAGGTCACAGACATTATTGCTCCTTAAGAAGTGAAACAAATGTGTGTGAGGGGGAGAGGTTTCTAGGTAAGGAATCCATTTTCCAAAGGTTAATCAGCTAAGAAATGGAATAGTCGGTGGCTGTTTAGCTAGTTGGCAGAGTGTCTTCTCCAGAACTACATAGAACCAGATGTGGCAGCATCTGCCTGTCATCCCTGCATTCGGAAGGTGGGGGGAAACATCAGGAATCCAAGGTCATCTATAGCTTCATAGCGAGTTTGAGGCCAGTCTGGGCTGCTATGACACTATTAAAATAAATTTAATTAATTAGTATTAAAAAAATAAGAGGGGCAGCTGATAGTGAAGCTTCAAGTTGACTAAATCCAAGTCTCTGACTTTTTTGTTTTGTTTTTTCAAGGTAGGGTCTCACTATAGCCCAGGCTGACCTGGAATTCACTACATAGTCTCAGACTGGCCTCGAACTCACAGTGATCCTCCTACCTCTGCCTCCCGAGTGCTGGGGTTAAAGGCGTGCGCCACCACGTCTGGCCAAATCTCTTACTTCTAGGGTATCCTACAGACTAAGCCACCAGGAACAAACCCCAAATCTCAGCATAGAAAGACATATCAAGTATAAATTAATGCTTAATTCTGTCCACATAAAAACACTTTGGATACTTTCTAAACATGTAAGTTAAAGCCTGAATTTGCAACTAGGTGTCGTGTTGTGTGCCTTCAGGCCAGCTAGTTGAGAAGCTGAGGCAAGAGATCAGTTCAAAACTAGCCTGAACAACATTTTGAAAAGCCCCCTTTTAAGCCGGGCGTGGTGGCGCACGCCTTTAATCCCAGCACTCGGGAGGCAGAGGTAGGAGGATCGCTGAGAGTTCAAGGCCACCCTGAGACTACAGAGTGAATTCCAGGTCAGCCTGAGCTAGAGTGAGACCCTAGCTTGAAAAACCAAAAAAAAAAAAAGAAAGAAAGAAAGAAAGAAAAACCCCCTTTTAAAATCAAAACAAACAACTAAAAAAAAAAAAAAAAAAAAAAAGGAATAAAAGAAGGAAGGGTACCAGACATGGTGGCGCATGCCTTTAATCCCAGAACTCGGGAGGCAGAGGTAGGAGGATCGCCATGAGTTCGAGGCCACCCTGAGACTAATGAATTCCAGGTCAGCCTGGGCTAGAGCAAGACCCTACCTCGGGGAAAAAGAAAGAAGGAAGAGAGTGGGGAAGAAGGAAGAAAAGAAAGAGAAAAAGAGAGAGAAAGAAAGAACGAATGGGAACAAGAAGTGTCACCTTTCTCTAGTCTAGTGGGGCTGACTTGAATGCCCTAAGAGTGAAGTTTGGCTGCTCACAGTCTTACTGGCATTCTGTCTTTTATTCACTCAGTGGTCCCAGAAAATGCATGTGCCCTCTGCAGGCTTTAGCTTGGCACACTGTTTTATTCAACTGAGACCTAAAATTATTGTGAGCTCAAATGAGATGAAACTAGAATGACCCAAACAAATCAAAAGACTTTGCACCTGCTCTAAACCAAGGGCTTCCTTGTCCTAATTTATTTTAATTAATTAAATTAATGTTTGGGTATTTTGAGGCAGGATGTCATGTAGCCCAGGCTTGCCCTAAATTCACTATGTAGACAAGGCTATCCTTGACCTCTTGATCCTGTCGCCTCTACAGTGCTTGGATGATAGGTGCACACCTGCACCCCTAGCTACACAGAGGAACTTCAAGAAAGCTACATCACAAAATAAAGCAGTGCTGTTTTATTTGCCTGTCTCAAAGAACACCAAATACGTGTTCTGCACCACATTTGTTCAAATCATCTCTTCATCGTATCTTCTCATTCTCCAAATGTATAGTAATCTCTAAGTTTCCCCTTTAGGTATGGAGAGATGGCTTAGTGGTTAAGGTACTTATCTAAGTTTCCCCTTTATCCATAAGCTGGTCTCTCTCTCTCTCTCTCTCTATTTTCCTCCCTCCTTATCTCAACTTAAAGTTATAGAATCCTAGGAATCACACTGGAAAACATTATGAAGATTCCACCCCCCCAAAAAATACTGAAAATAAGGAATAAGGGCTGAGACTATATATGAGTGGTGGTACACTTCCCTAACAATTGCAAGGTCCTGAACTGAATCCCCAGCATGCAGATATGTAAACACACACACACACATTCAAATCGGTCTGCTATATGATTTCACTGCTTTCCTAACCTCAATTTTTTATCTTACTCCTCGTCCCTCTATAGGTTATAACCATCAGTTCTTGATCCCCACCAAAAGCAGTAAGTAATTTTTCTCCGAAGTCCCTTTAAGTCCTACGTCCCTGGGACCTCCCCTTTTAATAACTGGTAACGTGTCCCAATTCTCTAAGTTCTCAGCCCTGACCCCAGACCAGAGAAGTCCCAAAGCAGAGCTACAGATTCCATGTCTTCCATAAACCTCCACCTTTATATGTGTTGTGTTTTCCTCTAGTTCCAGCGAACCCCACATTTCCTGCTGGATTCTCTCCCTCTGTGATCCCCACTCCTGGCTCCACAGGTAGGCAGATCGATCTCTGCATCCCACAAGACCAGTTCCCATCCAGAAGCCGATGAATTGGTTGCATGATCTGGGTATGGTATTGCCTGGCCTCAGACTTTTCCGCTCGGTCCATTGCTCTCTTATCTCTGGCCAATCCAACCTCCTATCTGTTCTTCCATAGCTCATACACCCATTCCTCCATCCCAAGGGCCATTGCACCTGCTGTTCTTAGAACGCTACTGCTATTGGTCCATTCTTGTCCTGCAAAGCTCAGTTCTGTGTGTCTTTGCAAGAAGATAAAATACAGCCGGGCGTGGTGGCTCACGCTTTTAATCCCAGCATTAGGGAGGCAGAGGTAGGAGGATTGCCATGAGTTCCAGGCTACCCTGAGACTACATAGTGAACTCCAGGTCAGCCTGGGCTAGAGTGAGACCCTACCTCGAAAAACCAAACCAAACCAAACAAAAAAAAAGCTGGTAACACATCCTGTCCCTATGCAGTCTCTATTCTTTTTCTTTACTCATTTCTTTTGTGGCAATTATTAATATTTGGATGTCTTCATTGGCAGAAGTATTTGTGTCCCAGATCTGTGAATAAAAGATCTTGCTCCCTTTCTTATCAATGAGATGCCAACGACTTATTAGCTTTGGCCCCTCTGGGCTGAGAAAATATAAGTTCCCTTTGGACACAGTCATATATCCACTATGGAGTTCTTTCCCCTCCCACTGGTGGGCTCAAGGACAGCTCAGATCGGATATCCCAAACCTCGTCTACTCAGTATTAAAACTGATCCAGGGCTGGGGAAATGGCTTAGTGGTTAAGGTGTTTGCATGTGAAGCCTAAGGACCCTGGTTCGATTCCCCAGGACCCACATTAGCCAGATGCACAAGGGGGCGCACGCGTCTGGAGTTCATTTGCAGTGGCTGGAGGCCCTGGCGCGCCCATTCTATCTTCCTCTCTATCTGCCTCTTCCTCTCTCTCTCAAATAAATAAGTAAATAATATATACTACATATTTTATTTTTATTTATTTATTTGACAGAGAAAGAGGGAGGGAGGGAGAGAGAGAGAGAGAGAGAGAGAGAGAGAGAGAGATGATTAGGGACAACAAACACTCTTTAAAGACATATCCCTTGTGAGCTATTTCCTCCAGTAAGGCTCACCTCCTAATAAGCTGTGAAGTTAGCCATGGATGAAGTTAACACTCTCATAATAGCTTCACGCCAATAGTACCACTAGCTGGGCACCAGGTCGTCAACACGCGAAACTGCTGGGGGATGCTTCAGGTCCAAACCAATAGGGAATGTGCCTGGGTGTGACGTTGTATACCATGGGACATTTGCCAATGTCTGGAGACATCTTTTTTTTTTTTTTTTGTCATCACTGAAGGGGTACTAATGGTTTCCGGTAGGTAGAGGCCATGAATGTGCTATAGATAGATAGATAGATAGATAGATAGATAGATAGATAGAGATATAGATATATAAATTGAATCAAGCTTGAGAAATCACACAAACCTTAATTCTGGTACAAGCCAAATGTTTACTCGAGGGCTCATTTTGGAATGCTTAACACGCCAAAGCAGGCCTTTCTCATTTCACCTCCCTAGATAAATATTTTCTTACCCTGCTTAGTCTTTCCGTAAGAGCCCAGTTAGAGCAGCAGGTGCTGGGGGCAGGATGGGTAATAGGGGCTGTCTGGTTAACTGTTCGCCAGTGGGCTGTGGGTACCTTCACTCCCTTATCTTCACAGGACAAACTCAAAGCAATTCTCAGGCTCCGTGTGTCAGGCTCAAACAACACCAACCGTGAAGCATCACCTCCCTTAGTAAATACAGGATGCATGGTGACTATTGACACATCATTGGCAACAAAACCTCTCACAGCAATGCTAACTGCCCAAGATAGCAGAGTTAATAGCGGTTCATTTGTCAAAAGGATCCTATTGGCCAGGTGTTGTGTATTAACTCACATTAATCTTACCCAAAACTCTGTGAGTGATTATACTCATTTTATTTTTTACATTTTTTGAGGAAAGCCCAACAGACTAGCCTTTTTTTTTTTAAATTTTTTATGAGAGAGAGCAGGAGCAAGAGAGGGAGAGAAAGAGAGAGAGAATTGGTGCTCATGGACCACCTTGTGCACATGTGTGACCTTGCTCATGCGTCACCTTGTGTGTGTCTGGCTTATGTGGGATCTGGGGAGCTGAACATGAATCCTTGGGCTTCACAAGCAAGTGCCTTAACCACTAAGCCATCTCTCCAGCCCATACTCATTATGTTTTAGAGAGAGTGAGAGCAATGGAAAGAGCATTGGGTCTCCAGGGCCTCAGCCATTGCAATTGAACTCCAGACGCTTGTGCCACCTAGTGGGCACGTGCGACCTTGTGCTTGCCTCACCTTTGTGTGTCTGGCTTACGTGGGATCTGGAGTGTTGAACATGGGTCCTTAGGCTTCACAGTCAAGTGACTTAACCACTAAGCCGTCTCTCCAGCCCATACTCATTTTATTTTATTTCATTGATTTGTTTGATAGAGAGAGAGAGAGAGAATGGGTATACCAGGGCCTCCCGCCACTGCAGATGAACTCCAGATGCATGCGCCCCCTTGTGCATCAGGCTTATGTGGGTCCTGGAGAATCGAACTGGAATCCTTTGGCTTTGCACAAACACCTTAACCACTAAGTCATCTCTCCAGCCCATACTCATTATTTTTTTAGAGAGAGTGAGAGCAATGGAAAGAGCATTGGCATTCCAGGGCCACAGCCACTGAAATTGAACTCCAGATGTTTATGCCACCTAGTGGGCATGTGTGACCTTGCACTTGCCTCACCTTTGTGTGTCTGGCTTACGTGGGATCTGGAAAGTCGAGCATGGGTTCTTAGGCTTCACAGGCAAGCGACTTAACCACTAAGCCATCTGTCCAGACCATACTCATTTTTAATAAATAACATTATCACCGGGTGTGGTGGCACACACCTTTAATCCCAGCACTCAGGAGGCAGAAGTAGGAGGATTGCTGTGAGTTCGAGGCCACCCTGAGATTACATAGTGAATTCCAGGTCAGCCTGAGGTAGAGACCCTGCCTCGATAAACCAAAATGATAATAAGAATAAAGAACACTATGCACTCAAAGAGGAAGCCATTACCCAAGATCAGCTAGAATAAAGATTCCACACAAGGACTGAAGACTCATCAAAAGTCCATGCTCCTAACCACAGGCAACATGGTTTAGTAAAATTAATGGTGATGATGTCACATCCTTGGTATCTGAGAACAAGTCTCGGAACCTGGGCCAAGTAACGTGTAGCCATCAGTGTCTGTCTGCTCATGTCAGAAGATTTCTCGATTGCCACCTGCAGGTTGACCATCTTCTTGTCTCTTAGTGATAATCTCTTTATGTTTTCCTCCCCATCTGCAGGCTATAACTATCAATTTCAGACCCCTACCACCAATGGTGGGTATTCAAAGCTAAGCTATCCCCAACATCCCTAGAGCCCATTCTGTAGAAGGGAAATTGACAACAGCCCTTACTTAAGAACCCCAGAGCACACGCGTGTTATGTCTTGGTCTGACCCCAAAACAGAACCTGAATTCCACTTGGCATCGTATACCGTGTGTGGGGCACAATCATATTCTGCACATTCTTTTTCCCCAGCTCCGGTGATTTCTACATCCTCTCCAGAACTTTCCACGTCCCTCGTTCCCTTTTCTACAGGTAAGAACCTATTCCCTGGAGTTTCTGGAAGTTCCGCACCGCACGGTGTGTCCTTGGCTCACCATCTAATCTTCACCTGCCACGCTCTCTGCTTCCCTCCTTACTCGTGGGCCACTCCAGACTCTTGTTGCTTCTTCCCGCACCCCAAACTCTGTGCAGCCTCTATCTGAAGACCAACTGCCCCAGCTCCCTTCTCATTTCCCAGACTAAGCGTCATCTTCTCGGAAAGAACTTTCCAGACAACCTTCCTCGAAGCAGTGGTCTCTATGCATTTACATTTGACCTGTGGATTTTCTCTGTCATGTCACTATAATTATTTCCTTTACAGAATTTTGCTTCTGCTTAGCTTATTTGGTCTTTTTGTACTGGTCACCTGCTTAATACTCAATTTCTTCTTCTTTTTGTTTGCTTTTGTTTGTTTGTTTGTTTGTTTATTTGTGGTAGGGTTTCACTCTAGCTCAGGCTGACCTGGAATTCACTGTGTAGTCTTGGGGTGGCCTCGAACTCACAGCGATCCTCCTACCTCTGCCTCCCGAGTGCTGGGACGAAAGGCATGTGCCACCACACCCGGCAATACTCAATTTCTGCTTATTTATTGAATGTGTCTGTGTGTGAAAGAAGCAATCTCCGAATGCACTCAAAGTGTGGATTCTGTTTGAGCACTAGGAAATCATTCTAGATCTTGGTCAGGAATGTGATTCTTTTTTAAAAAATATTTTATTTTTATTTATTTATTTGACAGAGAAAGAGGGATAGAGAGAGAGAATGGGGCACCAGGGCCTCCAGCCACTGCAAACAAACTCTAGATACGTGCGCCCCTTATGCATCTGGCTAACGTGGGTTCTGGGGAATCGAACCTGGGTTCTTTGGCTTTGCAGGCAAGCACCTTAACCACTAAGCCATCCCTATAGCCCAGGAATGTGATTCTTGTCCAATCTACTCACTTTCTTACGTAAAATGGCATTTAACCTATTCACATTCTCTGTTGTGCTTTAAGTCATTTCTAGATGACATATAATCCCTATAGAATGTGAATGCATGTTGTATTATTTAGGGAATAATAACAAGAAACAAACTACATGTGCACTGAAAACTTGATTTTCTTGGTGTGGGGTGTAGTATGTGGTGTGCGTGTTTGTGTGGTACATGCACGTATGTAAACATGTACACAGATACCTATGTATGCGTAGGCCAGAGAAAGATGTCAGGCTTCTTCCTGTACTGTTCTTCTGCCTTCTTTCTAAATTTTATTTATTTGCAAGCAGAGAGAGAGAGAGAGGAGAGGCAGACAGAGAATGAGAGAGAGAGAACACAGAGAGAAAGAGAGAGAAAGAAATAAGTGTTTAAAGATCACAGAAAGCATTATGCAGGCAATATCCATTTGTCTGCTACTGTGGTCCCATGGTTGTTGACTTCTCTTCTTTACCATGATCACAGTGAGCTGTGCTATAGAGTGACAGGAGTCTCTGAAACTGTCCCATGGCCAAACCATCACATTGTACAAGTCACAGGGTTTATGTCGATGGTGGCATTGAGGTACAATACTTCCGAATGTTTTCAGTGATATAAAAAAAAATCAGCTTGAGGGCTGGAGAGATGGCTTAGTGGTTAAGGTACTTGCCTGCAAAGCCAAAGGACCCAGGTTCGACTCCCCAGGACCCACATTAGCCAGATGCACAAGGGGGGGCACGCGTCTGGAGTTCGTTTGCAGTGGCTGGAGGCTTGGTGCGCCCATTCTGTCTCTCTCTCTCGCTTTCTCCCTACCTCCCTCTCTGTCTCAAATAAATACATAAATAAAAATCTTAAAAATCAGAGGGCTTATACTGAGTGCACAGGAAGTGAATAAGCACTACCAGAAGGAACCCTGCATTCAAACTGGGCTCCCTCCAGTACCTTTTAATTGTTTGGATTTTTTTAAATTTTTGTTTATTTATTTGAGAGAGAGCGAGAAAGAGAGGCAGAGAGAGAGAGAACGGGCATGCCAGTGCCTCCAGCCACTGCAAACAAACTCCAAACATGTGCGCCCCCTTGTGCATCTGGCTTATGTGGGTCCTGGGGAATCAAACTGGGGTCCTTTGGCTTTACAGGCAAATGCCTTAACCGCTAAGTCATCTCTCCAGCTTGAGCCCTCCAGTACCTCTTGTTGGAAGCTCACCTGGGGGTCTCCTGGGAAAGATGCCCCCTTAGTGCTAACATTTGCACGTGTGCACATGATCACCTTCACGGAGAAACAACAGAGTGAGGGGCGATCTTCCTTTTCTCCCCTCTTCAGCAGCAAGCCCCGTCCTGGTGCCATTCACCGTCAACTTCACCATCACTAACTTGGAGTATGAAGAAGAGATGGCTCGGCCTGGATCCCCGAAGTTCAATGCCACTGAAAGAATCCTACAGAGACTGGTGAGAGTCTTGCTCTCTGCACCCAACCCCGCCCACAGTTGTAAGTCCCACCCGCGTACCACACCACCCTCCTGCAGGAAGACTGCGCCCGCCTCACGGTGCCCTTAACATATTCAAAGCCAACTCATCTTCTTTTATGTATCTTCTCCTGGCCTGCCTGCACTCACTCAGCTCTCTTTCCTCACCCCTCCTCTCTCTACAGCTCAGGGTTCTGTTCAATGAAACCAGCATTGGCCACCTGTATTCTGACTGCAGACTAACACTGCTCAGGTGAGTCTTTGGAAGAGCAGGTTAGCGGGTGCCTTAACAGGTTCTCAGACCTAGGGACTAGTTCAGCTCCGTCCCTACGCCCATGCTGGCATTCACAGGTGGCATCAGGAAGTACTGACTAGTGCCAAGGTGTTGCCTAGTCCTACCACCTACTCCTCGACTACCCCGCATTCTACAGTATGTCAGCAAGACAGGGCTGCTCTTCTGCTCTCGTGTTCTGAATTTTCTCTTCCATTCCCTCCTGTTGGAATCAAAGGGCATTGTCTTCACATTTAAACTCTGCCCTGAAGATTGCTATTAATACAAAAATGCCTTTCCCATTTGCTGAAATTCCCTAATTCAAATCCTTAACCGTGTCATATATGAGTTGTCCAACTCTTATAGAACGAGGTTATAAATTTTAGTCTCGAAATTCACAAAATCCTTGACTTTATGACTTCTCAGGATGATAGTGAGCTAAAAAGAAAAAAAAAAAACCAAGGGGCTGGAGAGATGGCTTAGTGGTTAAGGCGTTTGCCTGCAAAGCCAAAAGGATCCCGGGTTTGATTCCCCAGGACCCACGTAAGCCAGATGCACAAGGGGGCGCATGCATCTGGAGTTCATTTGCAGTGGCTGGAGGCCCTGGAATGCCCATTCTCTCTCTCTCTTTATTTATTTTTTATTTTTTATTTTTTGGTTTTTCAAGATAGGGTCTCGCTCTAGCCCAGGCTGACCTGGAATTCACTATGGAGTCTCAGGGTGGCCTCAAGCTCTCGACGATCCTCCTACCTCTGCCTCCCAAGTGGCTGGGATTAAAGGCATGTGCCACCACGCCCAGCTCCTTCCCTCCCTCCCTCCCTCCCTCGCTCCCTCTGTCTCTCTCTCTCTTAAAGAAATAAATAAAATATATATTTTTAAAAAAATCTAAGTCTAGCTTTGTAAGTCTCTGCCAGACTTTTCATTTCCTCTGGCCGCTTCTGATCTTGCCCCAGGCATCTCAGGCTCTTTTTCTGGGCATTTTATTTGCAACCATCTCTTCTCAATTACGTTTCCTAGGCCTGAAAAGGATGGTACAGCTACAAGGGTAGACACCATCTGCACCCACCTCCTCGACCCCTCAGGCCGTGAGTTGGACAGAGAGCAGCTATACTGGGAGCTGAACAGGCTCACCCAAGGTATCGCCTGGCTGGGGCCATATACCCTGGACCAGAACAGTCTCTACGTCAACGGTGAGCCAAGGACGTCATAAGCTTTGCCATGCTACAGAGCCAGGACATTGCCCTCTCTAGCCTTCATTTCCTCATCCTTCCCCGTTTTCTTCTTTCTTTCATTATTTCCTCAGGTTACACACACAAGACCCTGTCTACAACCCCAAAGAGTGAGTACACGGAACCTTCCTATACCTCCACCAAACCTATAGTGCCCTGATCTTTGGCATGAAATGAAGAAAAAAAAAAAAAAAAGCAAGCTGTTATCATTTCATCCATCCAACTCACCACTAGTTTGGGTTCCACAGGGACTCATTCTCTTCCGGAGGTCTCCAAGCTAAACACCTGGGTATTTTTCTTCACAGCTTCCACGGTGACCTTTGTTTCTACAAGGATGCCATCCACCTTTTCCAGTCCAACAGGTAGGAACTCTTCTCCTCTCTGGTTCCCAAAACCTCTGCAGGAAGAAGGAGTGAAGGACGTGACATACCCCGGATGAGGCCAAGGTTGACACTTGATGGATCTCACAGAGACTTCCCAAGTCACTGAAAATTCCTTTCATCCCATCCATTGCCAGACACCCAGCATCTCTGGAACCTGTTTCTAAAACTTGCTGGTGGGCCCTCAGTTTCTTAATCATAATCCTTCCCTAACCCTTGGAAGGATGCACACCCGCAGGGTGCTTGGCTGAGAATAAGTACCTCGTGTATAATGGCTAAAGTGCCAGAAGCCATCTCAGAAAATGACCAAGTCGTTAGCGGATCAGCAAAGCAATGCACCCAAAGCTTGTCTTAAGCATTCCTCTTACCAAGCCAAGTGAACAGGAAAGTGGTTAGTCTTGCCCGTGTTGATGAAGTTACTCCTAATATACATGTGTGTCAGCTACCTTGAGAGCACCAAACCACAGCCATATTCGTTCAGCAGAATTTTAAGGGAGGTCTGATTTGTTCAAACTCTTGAACAGTAGGGTCATTTCTGTATTTCATGATAATTTTTGATGTTTAATTCCTTCCCTTCTACAGGGTTTTTTTTTTTTTATTGTGATAGTTATCACAAATACCAGAAGGGTTTCACAACATGGTGAGGAAAAATCTGGGTTCACCAACTGGTATTGAATAGGTGCTGAAAATTTGCCTTTTTTTTTTTTTTTTTTTTTTTGCTGTAGTGTACTTTTTGTAGTATATTATACTGAATGGTAGCACAGAAGTTCCGGAAAAACTACACTGCTATGCTAAATTATCACATCTTAGAAATTAAAGAGATTGGTGAGTGACATAACTAAGTTGGTAGATTTTTGTCTATTGTGCAAGAAGCTCTGGTTTTAATCCGCAGCATGGCATAAATCAGGCATAGTGACAGACAGTTGTGATCCCCATACATGGGAGACAGAAGAAAGATCAAGATCATCCACGGCTACAGAGTGAATTTCATACCAGCCTGGACTATATGAGACCTTGTCTAAATAACTGCAATTACAGCGTTTATTTTGAAAATGTCATTGAGATACGGAACTTCAGAATGTTGACGGTAACATAAAAACCACTCAAAGGCTGGGCGTAGTGGCACACGCCTTTAATCCCAGCACTCTGGAGGCAGAGGCAGGAGGATCGCCATGAGTTTGAGGCCGCCGTGAGACTACAGAGTGAATTCCAGGTCAGCCTGGGCTAGAGTGAGACCCTACCTCAAAAAACAAAAAACCAGCAAACAAACAAACAAACAAACAAAACACTCATGGGCTACAGAGATGGCTTAGCAGTTAAGATACTTGTCTGTGAAGCCTAAGGACCCATGTTCAACTCTCCAGATCCCACATTTGGCAGACACACAAAGGTGAGGCAAGCACAAGGTCGCACACGCCCACTAGGTGGCGCACGCTTCTGGATTTCCATTTCAGTGTCTGAGGCCCTGGTGCTCCAATTCTTTCTCTGTATGTGTCTCTCTCTAAAATGTATATATTTTTTAAATGTCAGAAGCTCCAAATCAAGGACTTCCATCTCTCTGTTTTTAAAATCTTCTGGTTTTAATTGACATTTTCGTACATAAAATATTACATTTTGTTCACCTGCACCCAGCATTACCCTTCCGTATCACCCTGATTCCACTGCGTCCTTCTTCCCACCACTTACCAGGGGTACAACCAGGGACGAGAATGGCCCCACCTTCCTCGGCAACCACTAACTGTCATTAACTCTTCAGGGAGGGGGCTGGCGTCTAAACAGAATGTGATCTGGCCCTGTCACACGCAGGCCGTGTGCAGGTAACCACAGCTCCCGTGAGTTCATGAGTGAAAGAAATAGCCTTGTCATGTGCGGATGGCAACAGTGGCATGGTGCCCCCCCCCCCGCCCTCCACCTCTTACATTCTTTCTGCCCCCTCCTCTTCAGTATCCCCTGATCCCTGAAGGGGGTAACGTATGTGCCCTATGTAGAGTCAAACACTCATCAGACACTTATTTTTTTTTTAGCATTTTTACTAGATTATTAAGGCAGCTTTGATTTTTTTTTCCAACAAACATACCTTATGGTCATTTCTGTATCTAATGATCAATTCCTGTTTGTCACCCCCCCCACGCCGCCCCCGGATCTAAATTGTTTTTCATTGGGAAAGCTGTTGAAATTACCAGAAAGATTTCAAAATAGGGCAAGGAAAATCCACCTGTCCACCACTGGGATTCACTAGTGAATGACAATCTGCCTTGTTTGGCAAGAGCTCTGGCCGCACAGGGCATTTCTACGAGTCGCGCTTGTACGACACATCACCACGCATTCAAGCTCACAGGGCTCATGCTGAGAATGTCTACATACAGCACGTAAAATGTTGTCAATAACATGGGCCGGAGAGATGGCTTAGTGGTTAAGCGCTTGCCTGTGAAGCCTAAGGACCCCGGTTCGAGGCTCGATTCCCCAGGACCCACGTTAGCCAGATGCACAGGGGGGTGCACGCGTCTGGAGTTCATTTTCAGTGGCTGGAGGCCCTGGCACACCCACTCTCTCTCTCTTTCTCTCTGTTGCTTTCTCTCTCGGTCTGTCGCTCTCAAACAAATAAATAAACAAAAAAAAAAAGACTTGAAAATGTTATCAATAACATACAAAATCAGAATCTGGGCTGGAAAGATGGCTCAGCAGTGAAGGAACTTACCCACAATGCCTAACGACCCAGGTTCAGTTCCCTAGTATCCACATAAAGCCAGACGCACAAAGTGGTGCATGCATCTGGAGTGCATTTTTCGTGGCTACAGGCCCTGGAGCATACATTCTCTATCTCTCTCTCTCCCTACCCTGGAATAAATAAAAAAAAAATTTTTTTTTAAAAATCAGAACCTAGGAGATTGAGAGATGGCTTAGCAGCAGCTAAAGTGCTTGCCTGCAAAGCCAACGGTTCAACCCCCCAGGACCCGTGTAAGCCAGATGCACAAGGGGGCGCATGCGTCTCCAGTCTGTCTGCAGTGGCTGGAGGCGCTGGGGTGCCCACTCTTTCTCTCTCTCTCTCCCTCTCTCAAATAAGTAAATAAAAATATTTTTTAAAGTCAAAATCCAGTGTAAAAGTTCAATCTCATACACATAATACACAAGGAATATGCACGTAATGATGTGGCTCATATTCATACTCAGTTCTGCCTTTTACCAGTGTGTATGGACTAGAGCACATTATCTCACATGCCAGTAGCTCACCTCTGAAAATGGGAATCATAACAAAATCACTAGAAAGCAGCACTCATTTTTGAAAATAGTCAGACTTGTGAAAGTAAAGGATATGTGTTTCCTCAAAGAGATTTTTATGAGAGAGAGACGGGGGGGCGGAAGAGAGAGAGAGCGAGAATTGGCATACCACGGCCTCCAGCCACTGAAATCAAACTCCATACATCTACGCGGCCTTGTGCACATGGGCACTTGAGTCACTGTGTGCATCTGGTTGCGTGGGATCTGCAGAGTTGAGCACTGGACGTAAGGCTTTGCAGACAAGCGCATTAACTGCTAAGCCATGTCCCCACCAGGAGTCTTAAAATCAATAAACATGTAGATCTGAGAACAATGATTAGAGTAAAAGAAAAAAAAATCAGGAAAAGGTGATATCTTTTGGAATTTGGCTATATGGAGTTACTTACCCAAATCCCACTCCAAAAGACCATTTCTACAAACCCTAAAGGGTGTGCGTCCCAGGGAATGTTAGTTTACGATCTCATCCCTGAGGAGACCACGCTGCCTGAAGGAAGGACTTTCCCAGTGCTGGAAGATTCACTCTGGCATGTGTCATGTTCACGTTCACAGAGCCACGTGAGCTCAGGCGATGTGTTTCTCCCGCCCCCACTGCAGTGCCAGGATCTCCTCTGGTGCCCTTCACCATCAACTTCACCCTCACTAACCTGAAGTACGAGGACAGCATGGCTCCGCCTGGATCCTGGAAGTTCAACACGACTCAGAGAGTCCTGAAGGGCCTGGTGAGAGCCTCGCTCCCTGCGCACAGTCCCTGCTGGAGACGCGATCCAGTCTCCACGCCCAACCTCCCTGTGCCGTGCACCAGCCGGAGACCCAACCTAGCTGAGCCCACCTCGCTGATGCCAGCTCTGCTTCCTCACGTCTGCCCCACCCCCGCTCCTGCAGCCTTCCCCTTCACCTCCTCCTCTACCTCCACAGCTCAGGCGCTTGTTCAACAAGACCAGTGTGGGGCCCCTGTATTCCGACTGCAGCCTGACCTTGCTCAGGTGAGTCCTTGCAATAGCAGGCCAGGGAGGCTTTAAAGAGTTTCCAGACTTAGGAATTTGGTGAACATCCTAACTGCCCTCCTGATGTCATTGCTCAGGGGAATTTGGGAGGCTCCTATAACAAGTCCTCCCTGATTATGACACCTTCCCCTCAGCTGCCCACACAATCTACAACCCACCAATCTGAATTCTTCCCTTACCTAACCATTCTGAATTTCCTCTCCTCTTTCCTCATTTTAGAAGGAATAGCATTTCCTTTCAGCTTTAAAATCTCTCCCCAGAAGCCAGGTGTGGTACCACATGCCTTTAATCTCAGCACTTTGGAGGCAGAGGTAGGATTGCCAGGAGTCCTAAGCCATCTGAGAATACATAGTGAATTCCAGGGCAGTCAAGACTACAGCAAGACCCTACCTTGAAAAATAAAAATCAATAAATTAATTAATTAAAATAAATCTGTCCCCAGAATTTCTCTTGGTTTGTAGTGTTGCATGCCTTTAATCCCAGCAGGAGGTGAAGGTAAGAGGATCTTTGTGAGTTTGAGGCAACCCAGAGAGGACTACAGAGGAAATTCCAGGTCAGCTTGAGCTAGACTGAGACCCTAACTGGAAAAAAAAAAAAAAAAAAAAAAGATAAATCTCTGACTTTAGCCCTCAGTGCCTCAACCAGTGCCCTTCATGTGACTCATAAATAACCTCCCTGATCTCCATCACATGAGAATGTCGATTTGAGTCTCCAAATACATGAAAATCTGTCATGGCCACAAGCCAATGCACACCTACGTTCTCAGATCAACAATAAAATACCTCTTTTCCTCTGGACCCCTCCTGTCCTGTTCCAGGCATCTCAGAATCCCTCCCTAGGTAATCCATTCATCACCCATGTCTTTACCTGTCTTTCTCAGGCCAGAGCAGGACGGAGCAGCTACAGGCGTAGACAGTGTCTGCACCTACCGCTCTGATCCCGCGAGCCCTGAGCTAGACCGGGAGCGGCTGTACTGGGAGCTGAGCAGGCTGACGTATGGCATCACCCAGCTGGGCCCCTACACCCTGGACCAGAACAGCCTCTATGTCAACGGTGAGGAGCAGCCACGTGTCCTTTGCTGTGTGAGAGTCCACACGTCCCCAGCCCTCCATTTCCTCATCCTACCCCGTTCTCATTACTGTTCTGATTCTCTCTGCAGGTTACACACACCGGATCGTGCCCACCACTGCAGTGTGTGAGTATCATGTCTTCATAATTTTCTATCACTCCTTTAAGCCCTTTCCCTAAGAGAGGAAAGAAAACAAAAGGCTATTTTCTGCATTTCAAATACTCCTGGCACTTCCAACCTGGGGTGAACAAAACTTTAGACTTTAAAAGGACTCAGCGATGGGTGTCTTCCTGGTATCTTAACATAGGCAATGTACCCACCCCAACACTTCGGTAATTTTGTTTATATTTCATTTATTTATTTATTGACAACTGCCATAATTCTAGGCAACACCTCACAGTAATTCCCTCCCTTCCCCCACTTTGTTTTTTGAAACTCGACAATCCATTATATCCCCTCCCCCTCTCAACCTGTCTTCTCGTTCTCTCTTGTATTGTGATGTCATCATCTTTTCCTCCTATTATGATGGGCTTGTGTAGGTAGTGTCAGGCACTGTGAGGTCATGGATATCCAGGCAACTTTGTGTCTGGAGGACCACATTGGAAGGAGTCCTACCCTTCTTTTGGCTCTTACATTCTTTCTATCACTTCTTCTGCCATGGTTCCTGAGCCTCAGAAGATGTGACAGAGATATACCAGTGATAAGCACTCCTCTGTCACTTCTCAGCACCATGGTACCTTAAGTGTCATACCAATGTCACTGTCATCTAAAAGAGAAGCTTCTCTAACCAGAAGAAAGAGTAGCATTAATATATGGGTGTGAACGTTAAGAGATGTGCTGACCTGGCCGTTTGCTAAGCACACTATACACACTTAGCCAGACACAAGGAGATGTTACACGCCTAGGATTCATGGTGACCCCTAGTGTAGATTTTAAACAAGTCAGATGTATTCCCACCATGCAGAGGGCATCCAGTCCAATTACAGAACGATTGGATTCTCCCATAACAGACATGCTGTTATTGTACCCATTGGCTCATTTGGACTGGCTGGCCAAATTTAAGGCTTGCAGTGTCCACTGTTCAGTATCTCCACTGGTGATCTTTCTGCCTCCCATTGAACAGCATGCACAATGGCTTCTTCCAGCTTTCTGTCAGCTGGTCTACATAAGGAGGTTTTCAGTTCAGCTCCAGCAGGATTTCTCAGTGACATTGCAGCCCAGGTATATATGGAGTCCTCAGCAATAGGGTCTTACACTGGTGTGCTTTCCTCCCCAGCTTCTGTGCTGAACTTTGTTTCTTCAACGACATCAACCACCTTCTCCAGTCCCACTGGTGAGCAGTCTTCTCTGCAAAGAGGCTTCCAGTTGTTCTAGCCATTGCAGGAGCAGAAGGGAGGGTGGGGTATGTGGAAAGACGCAGAGAAGCCAAGAGATGAACCTTGGTGAATTTCATAGGGTTTCTCCAGGCTATTAAGATTTTTATCAATAATATTCCCAAACCCAGCGGCCAGCATTCCAGAATGGGATAGTTGGAATGTGAATGCATGTCTCCCACAGCCTCAGGGATATTTGATTAAGGTTAAGCTTTCTCACTTGGTCTCTAGCAACCTGCTGGAGGGTGTGGCACTGGGGGAAAGAACCTAGTACTGTGACCCCAAGGCGTGTGCACCAGCAGTTTGAGCTCTGGCTGTTTGCATTATGGCTGGTGACTCTTTCTGCATTTGTGTCTCTGCTATGGTCCAAAGGCTTTGCGGACAGGCACCTTAACCATGAAGCCATCTCTGTAGCCCTCAAAGAGTTTTGAAAACAATAAACATGTAGGTCTGAAAATTATGATTAGAGTAAAAGAAAAAGAAATCAGGAAAAGGTGACATCTTTTGGAATTTGGCTATATGGACTTACTTACCCCACCCCACTCCAAAAGACCAGCCCTACACAACCTTAAGGATGAGCCTCCCAGGGAATGTTAGTTTGCGACCTCATCCCTGAGGAGACCACGCTGCCTGAAGGAACGACTCTCCCAGTGCTGGAAGATTCACTCTGGCATGTGTCATGTTCGCGTTCACAGAGCCACGTGAGCTCAGGCGATGTGTTTCTCCCGCCCCCACTGCAGTGCCAGGATCTCCTCTGGTGCCCTTCACCATCAACTTCACCCTCACTAACCTGAAGTACGAGGACAGCATGGCTCCGCCTGGATCCTGGAAGTTCAACACGACTCAGAGAGTCCTGAAGGGCCTGGTGAGAGCCTCGCTCCCTGCGCACAGTCCCTGCTGGAGACGCGATCCAGTCTCCACGCCCAACCTCCCTGTGCCATGCACCAGCTGGAGACCCAACCTAGCTTACTTATCCCACCTCGCTGATGCCAGCTCTGCTTCCTCACGTCTGCCCCACCCCCACTCCTACAGCCTTCCCCTTCACCTCCTCCTCTACCTCCACAGCTCAGGCGCTTGTTCAACAAGACCAGTGTGGGGCCCCTGTATTCCGACTGCAGCCTGGCCTTGCTCAGGTGAGTCCTTGCAATAGCAGGCCAGGGAGGCTTGAAAGAGTTTCCAGACTTAGGAATTTGGTGAACATCCTAACTGCCCTCCTGATGTCATTGCTCAGGGATATTCAGGAGGCACTGGCTGCTATATGAAGGTACCCCTGATTCTTCCACTTTCCCCTGAGCTACCCCCACAATCTGCAATCCACCAATATTTGAATCCTTCCCCTACTATTCCATTCTGAATTTCCTCTTCTCTTCCCTCATTTCCTTTCAGCTTTAAAATCTATCCCCATTCCTTTAATCCCAGCTATCAGGAGACAAAGCTAAAAGGATCCTGTGTGTTCAAGGCCACCCTTAGACTACAGAGGAAATTTCAGGACAGCTTGAGCTACACTGAGACCCTACCTAGAAAAAAAAATTTTTTTGATTTTTTCTTCTCTGATTTTAACTCTCAATGCCCTAGTGACTCTTCTTTATGTGACTCATGAGTAAACTGTCCAATCTCTATCACATGGGACTATGCAGATTTCAGTCTTCAAATTCATGAAGATCTGTGACTACATATCTGCTCAGGGCCACAAGTCCTTCCACTCAGAGAGTCCACACCTACCTTTTCTCCACGAAAATACCTCTTTTCCTCTGGACCCTTCCTGCCCTGTTCCAGGCATCTCGGAATCCCTCCCTAGGTAATCTATTCGTCACCCACATCTTTACCTGTCTTTCTCAGGCCAGAGCAGGACGGAGCAGCTACAGGCGTGGACAGTGTCTGCACCTACCGCTCTGATCCCACGAGCCCTGAGCTAGACCGGGAGCGGCTGTACTGGGAGCTGAGCAGGCTGACGTATGGCATCACCCAGCTGGGCCCCTACACCCTGGACCAGAACAGCCTCTATGTCAACGGTGAGGAGCAGCCACGTGTCCTTTGCTGTGTGAGAGTCCACACGTCCCCAGCCCTCCATTTCCTCATCCTACCCTATTTTCAATATTTTTTAAAATTATCTCTGCAGGTTACACACACCAGATCGTGCCCACCACTGCAGTGTGTGAGTATCATATCTTCATAATTGTCTATCACTCCTTTAAGCCCTTTCCCTAAGAGAGGAAAGAAAACAAAAGGCTATTTTCTGAATGTCAAATATTCCTGTCACTTCAAACCTGGGGTGAACAAAACTTTAGACTTTAAAAGGACCCAGCGATGGGTGTCTCCTGATATCTTAACATAGGCGATGTCCCCACCCCAACACTTGGGTAATTTGTTTAGATTTTATTTATTGATTTATTAACAACTGCCATAATTCTAGGCAATAACCCACGGTAATTCCCTCCCTACCCCCACTTCGTTTTTTGAAACTCGACAATCCACATATCCCCTCTCCTTCTCAATCAGTCTTCTCGTTCTCTCTTTTATTGTGATATTATCATCTTCTCCTCCTATTATGATGGCCTTATGTAAGGAGTGTCAGGCACTGTGAGGTCATTGATGTCCAGGCTAATTTGTGTTTGGATGACCACCTTGGAAGGAGTCCTACCCTTCCTGTGGCTCTGACATTCTTTCTATCAATACTGCCATGGACCCTGAGCCTCAGAAAATGTGATAGAGATATATCAGTGCTGAGCACTCCTCTGTCACTTCTTCTCAGCACCATGATGCCTTAAGTGTCATACCAATGTCAAAGTCATCTAAAAGAGAAGCTTCTCTAACCAGAAGAAAGAGTAGCATTAATATATGGGTGTGAACGTTAAGAGATGTGCTGACCAGGCAGTTGACTAAGCACACTATACACACTTAGCCGAACACAAGGAGATGTTACACGCCTAGGATTCATGGTGACCCCTGGTGTATGTTTTAAGCAACAGAGATGTATTCCCACCATGCAGAGGGCATCCAGTCCAATTACAGAACGATTGGATTCTCCCATAACAGACATGCTGTTATTGCACCCATTGGCTCATTTGGCCTGGCGGGCCAAATTTAAGGCTTGCAGTGTCCACTGTTCAGTATCTCCACTGGTGATCTTTCTGCCTCCCATTGAACAGCATGCACAATGGCTTCTTCCAGCTTTCTGTCAGCTGGTCTACATGGAGGAGGTTTTCAGTTCAGCTCCAGCAGGATTTCTCAGTGACATTGCAGGTATATATGGAGTCCTCAGCAATAGGGTCTTACACTGGTGTGCTTTCCTCCCCAGCTTCTGTGCTGAACTTTGTTTCTTCAACGACATCAACCACCTTCTCCAGTCCCACTGGTGAGCAGTCTTCTCTGCAAAGAGGCTTCCAGTTGTTCTAGCCATTGCAGGAGCAGAAGGGAGGGTGGGGTATGTGGAAAGACGCAGAGAAGCCCAGAGATGAACCTTGGTGAATTTCATAGGGTTTCTCCAGGCTCTTAAGATTTTTATCAATAATATTCCAAACCCAGTGGCCAGCATTCCAGAATAGGATGGCTACAATGTAAATGCAAATTCCCGCACAGCCTCAGGGATGTTTGATTAAGGTTAAGCTCTCTACTTAGGTCTCAAGCAACCTGCTGGAGGGTGTGGCACTGGGGAACAAGAACCTTGTAGTGTGACCCCAAGGCGTGTGCACCAGCAGTTTGAGCTCTGGCTGTTTGCACTATGGCTGGTGACACTTGCTGCATTTGTGTCTCTGCTATGGTCCAGAGGCTTTGCGGACAGGCACCTTAACCATGAAGCCATCTCTGTAGCCCTCAAAGAATTTTGAAAACAATAAACATGTAGGTCTGAGAATTATAATTAGAGTAAAAGAAAAACATATCAGGAAAAGGTGACATCTTTTGGAATTTGGCTATATGGACTTACATACCCCATCCCACTCCAAAGACCTTCCCTACAAACCCTTAAGGGTGTGCGTCCCAGGGAATGTTAGTTTATGATCTCATCCCTGAGGAGACCAAGCTGCCTGAAGGAAGGACTTTCCCAGTGCTGGAAGATTCACTCTGGCGTGTGTCATGTTCACGTTCACAGAGCCACGTGAGCTCAGGCGATGTGTTTCTCCCGCCCCCACTGCAGTGCCAGGATCTCCTCTGGTGCCCTTCACCATCAACTTCACCCTCACTAACCTGAAGTACGAGGACAACATGGCTCCGCCTGGATCCTGGAAGTTCAACACGACTCAGAGAGTCCTGAAGGGCCTGGTGAGAGCCTCGCTCCCTGCGCACAGTCCCTGCTGGAGACGCGATCCCGTCTCCACGCCCAACCTCCCTGTGCCATGCACCAGCCGGAGACCCAACCTGGCTGAGCCCACCTCGCTGATGCCAGCTCTGCTTCCTCACGTCTGCCCCACCCCCGCTCTTGCAGCCTTCCCCTTCACCTCCTCCTCTACCTCCACAGCTCAGGCGCTTGTTCAACAAGACCAGTGTGGGGCCCCTGTATTCCGACTGCAGCCTGGCCTTGCTCAGGTGAGTCCTTGCAATAGCAGGCCAGGGAGGCTTTAAAGTCTTTCCAGACTTAGGAATTTGGTGAACATCCTAACTGCCCTCCTGATATCATTGCTCAGGGGAATTCAGGAGGCACTGGCTTCTATATGAAGGTGCCCCTTGATTCTACCACTTTCTCCTCAGCTATCCCCACAATCTGCAATCCATCAATATCTGAAACCTTCCCGTACCTATCCATTCTGAATTTCCTCTTCTCTTCCCTCATTGTAGAATAAATAACATTTGCTTTCAGCTTTAAAATCTATTCCCACGGGGTGGAGAGATGGCTTAGCAGTTAAGCGCTTGCTTGTGAAGCCTAAGGACCCCGGTTAGAAGCTCAATTCGCCAGGACCCACGTTAGCCAGATGCACAAGGGGGCACATGCGTCTGCAGTTCGTTTGCAGTGGCTGGAAGCCCTGGCGCAGGATTCTCTCTCTCTCTCTTTCTCTCTCTCTCTCTCTCTGCCTCTTTCTCTCACTGTCACTCTCAAATAAATAAATAAATAAATAAATAAATAAACAACAACAAAAATAAAATCTATCCCCACGCCTTTAATCCCTGCTATCAAGAGACAGAGCTAAAAGGATCCTTGTGAGTTCAAGGCCACCCTTAGACGACAGAAGGAATTCCAGGTCAGCCTGAGCTAGACTGAGACCCTATCTACAAAATAAAAAAAATAAATTGGAAGCTGGACAGATGGTTTAACGGCTAAGGCACTTAATTGCAAAGCCAAAGGACCCAGGTTCAATTCCCCAGGACCCAAAAAGGCAGATGCAAATGGCACATGCATCTGGACTTTGCTTGCAGTGGCTGGCTGCCCTGGCATGCCCATTCTCTCTCTCTCTCCCTCTTTCTCTCTCAAATATATAAACAAAATTTTTTCAAATATATAAATACACATTTTCCCCTGATTTTAACTCTCAATGCCTCATGACTCTTCTTTATGTGACTCATGGGTAACCTCTCCAATTTCCATCACATGCGAATGTAGATTTGAGTCTTCAAATTCATGGCAATCTTTGACACCATGTCCGCTCAGGGCAATAATCAGTGCACTCAGAGTCCACACCTGGCTTTACAGATCTGCACCAAAATACCTCTTCTTATCTGGACCCTTCCTGTCCTCTCCAGTCATCTCAGAATCCCTCCCTAGGTAATCCATTCATCATCCCCATCTTTACCTGTCTTTCCCAGGCCAGAGCAGCACGGAGCAGCTACAGGGGTGGACAGTGTCTGCACCTACCGCTCTGATCCCGCGAGCCCTGAGCTAGACCGGGAGCGGCTGTACTGGGAGCTGAGCAGGCTGACGTATGGCATCACCCAGCTGGGCCCCTACACCCTGGACCAGAACAGCCTCTATGTCAACGGTGAGGAGCGGCCACGTGTCCTTTGCTGTATGAGAGTCCACACGTCCCCAGCCCTCCATTTCCTCGTCCTACCCCGTTCTCATTACTGTTCTGATTCTCTCTGCAGGTTACACACACCAGACGGTGCCCACCACTCCACACTGTGAGTATCATGTCTTCATAATTCTCTGTCTCTCCTTTGAGATCTTTCCCTCTGAGAGGAAAGAAAACAAAAGCCTATTGTCTCCATTTCAAATACTCGTGTTGCCTGGGGTGAACAAAAATTTAGACTTTAAAAGCACCCAGAGATGAGTACCCTTCCTGATATCTTTACACAGATGATGTCCCCACTACAACACTTGGGTAATCTTGTATATATTTCATTCTGTTTTTATTGACAACTTGCATAATTCTATGCAATACCCCATGGTACTTCCCTCCCGCCCCCTGCTTTCTTCTTTGGAACTCCACTCTCCATCATATCCTCTCCCCTTCTCAATCAGTCTTCTCATTTTCTCTTTTATTTCGATGTCATCATCTTTTCCTCCAATTATGATGGACTTATGTAGGTAGTGTCAGGCACTGTGAAGTCATGGATATCCAGGCCATTTTGTGTCTGGAGGAGCACATTGTAAGGAGTCCTACCCTTCCTTTGCCTCTTACGTTCTTTCCGGCACCTCTTCCGCAATGGACCCTGAGTCTTGGAAGGTGTGATAGAGATATTGCAGTGCTGAGCACTCCTCTGTCACTTCTTCTCAACACCATGATGCCTTCTGAGTCATCCCAAGGTCGCTGCCATCTGAAAAGAGAAGATTCTCTAACAATAGTGAGAGTAGCATTAATATATAGGTATGAACATCAAGAGAAGTGCTTACTGGGCAGTTTGATGAGCATAGTATATACATTTAGCCAGACAAGAGCAGACATTACACCCCCATGGCTCATGACTGCCTCTGTTGTAAGTTTCAGTACCAGGCATGTATTCCCTCCTGTGGGGCAGGCCTCTAGTCCAATTAGAAGGCAGTTGGTTTCCCCCATGACAGACATGCCACTATTGCTTCCATTGGCTCATTCGGCCTGGCTGGCCAGATATAAGGCTAGCAGTATCCGCTGTTGAGTATCTTCACTGGTGATTTCTCTCTCTCCCATTGAACTGCATGCAGTGTAGGTTTTTCCAGCTGTCTGTCAGCTGGTCTCCATGGAGGAGGTTTTCAGCTCAGCTCCAGCAGGAGTTCTAAGTGACCTTGCAGCCCAAATATGTGAAGACTTCAGCAATAGGGTCTTTCACTGCTATACTTTTCCTCCCCAGCTTCTATGGTGAACTTTGTTTCTTCAACGACGTCAACCACCTTCTCCAGCCCCACTGGTGAGCAGTGTTCTCTGCAAAGGGGCTTCCAGTTGTTCTGGTCATCGCAGGAGTGAGGGTGGGGCAGGTGGAGAGTCAGGGAGACGTCCAGAGATGAAACTTGGTGAAGCTCACAGGGCTTTCCCAGGTTCCTAAGGTTTCTTTCAACACCATTTCCAAACCCAGCACCCAGCATTTCAGAATGGGATAGTTTGAATGTGAATGCATGTCTCCCACAGCCTCAGGGATGTTTGATTAAGGTTAAGCTTTCTCCCTTGGTCTCTAGCAACCTGCTGGAGGGAGTGGCACTGAGTGCAGGGATCTTGTTCTGTGACCCTAAGGTTTATGCAGCAGCAGCAGTTTGAGCTCTGGCTGTTTGCATTATGGCCAGTGACACTGGCTGCAGGTGTCCGTAGCCTTTGCAGACAAGCTCCTTAACCACTAAGCTGGCTCTGTAGTCCTCAAAGAGTTTTCAAAGCAATTAACATGTAGGTCTCATAACAATGATTAGAGTAAAATTTTTTAAAAATCAGGAAAAGGTGACATCTTTTGAATTTGACTATATGGAGTTACTTACCCCCATCCCACTCCAATAGACCATCTCTACAAACCCTTAAGGGTGTGTGTCCAAGGGAATGTTAGTTTGCGACCTCATCCCTGAGGAGACCAAGCTGCCTGAAGGAAGGACTCTCCCAGTGCTGGAAGATTCACTCTGGCGTGTGTCATGTTCACGTTCACAGAGCCACGTGAGCTCAGGCGATGTGTTTCTCCCGCCCCCACTGCAGTGCCAGGATCTCCTCTGGTGCCCTTCACCATCAACTTCACCCTCACTAACCTGAAGTACGAGGACAACATGGCTCCGCCTGGATCCTGGAAGTTCAACACGACTCAGAGAGTCCTGAAGGGCCTGGTGAGAGCCTCGCTCCCTGCGCACAGTCCCTGCTGGAGACGCGAGCCAGTCTCCACGCCCAACCTCCCTGTGCCATGCACCAGCCGGAGACCCAACCTAGCTGAGCCCGCCTCGCTGATGCCAGCTCTGCTTCCTCACGTCTGCCCCACCCCCGCTCCTGCAGCCTTCCCCTTCACCTCCTCCTCTACCTCCACAGCTCAGGCGCTTGTTCAACAAGACCAGTGTGGGGCCCCTGTATTCCGACTGCAGCCTGGCCTTGCTCAGGTGAGTCCTTGCAATAGCAGGCCAGGGAGGCTTTAAAGTCTTTCCAGACTTAGGAATTTGGTGAACATCCTAACTGCCCTCCTGATGTCATTGCACAGGGGAATTAGGAGGCGCTGGCTTCTATATGAAGGTGCCCCCTGATTCTACCACTTTCCCCTCAGCTACCCCCACAATCTGCAATCCACCAATATCTGAATCCTTCCCCTACTATTCCATTCTGAATTTCCTCTTCTCTTCCCTCATTTCCTTTCAGCTTTAAAATCTATCCCCATGCCTTTAATTCCAGCTGTCAGGAGACAAAGCTAAAAGGATCCTTGTGAGTTCAAGGCTACCCTTAGACTACAGACAGAATTCCAGGTCAGACTGAGCTAGACTGAGACCCTATCTACAAAATAAAAAAAATAAATAGGGAGCTAGAAAGATGGCTTAATGATTAAGGCACTTAATTGCAAAGCCGAAGGACCCAGGTTCAATTCCCCAGGACCCACGTAAGGCAGATGCAAATGACACATGTATCTGGAGTTCGTTTGCAGTGGCTGGATGCCTTTGCATGCCCATTCTCTCTCTCTCTCTCTCCCTCCCTCTCCCTCTTTCTCTCCAAATAAATAAATAAAATAGTTTTTTTAAAAAATAAATAAGCCGGGTGTGGTGGCGCACGCCTTAATCCCAGCACTTGGGAGACAGAGGTAAGTGGATTGCCATGAGTTCGAGGCCACCCTGAGACTACATAGTGAATTCCAGGTCAGCCTGCACTAGAGTGAGACCCTACCTCGCAAAACCAAAAAATAAATAAATAGATACACATTTTCCCCTGATTTTAACCATCAATGCTCCAATCACTTTTCTTCATATGAACAAAATAACCTTTTTGATGTCCATCACAAGAGAATGTAGATTTGAGTCTCCAAATACATGAAAATCTGTGATTCCATGTCTCCTCAGGGCCACTAGTCAATGCACACCTAGCTTCTCAGATCTGCACCAAAATACCTCTTTTCCGCTGGACCCTTCCTGTCCTGTTCCAGGCATCTTTGAATCCCTCCCTAGGTAATCCATTGGTCACCCACGTCTTTACCTGTCTTTCTCAGGCCAGAGCAGCACGGAGCAGCTACAGGGGTGGACAGTGTCTGCACCTACCGCTCTGATCCCGCGAGCCCTGAGCTAGACCGGGAGCGGCTGTACTGGGAGCTGAGCAGGCTGACGTATGGCATCACCCAGCTGGGCCCCTACACCCTGGACCAGAACAGCCTCTATGTCAACGGTGAGGAGCGGCCACGTGTCCTTTGCTGTGTGAGAGTCCACACGTCCCCAGCCCTCCATTTCCTCATCCTACCTCGTTCTCATTACTGTTCTGATTCTCTCTGCAGGTTACACACACCGGATTGTGCCAACCACTCCACACTGTGAGTATCATGTCTTCATAATTTTCTGTCACGCCTTTGAGCCCTTTCCCTGTGAGAAGAAAGCAAACAAAAGCCTATTGTCTCCATTTCAAATACTCATGTCATCTCCTGCCTGGAGTGAACAAAACTTTAGGCTTTAAAAGGACCCAAACTTGGATAGCTTTCCTGGAAAAGATGGCTTAGCAGTTAAGGTGCTTGTCTGTGAAACCTAAGGACCCAGGTTCATTTTCCCAGGACCACATAAGCCAGATGCACAAGGTGGTGCATGTATCTGGAGATAATTTGCAGGGGCTGGAGACCCTGGTACGCCTATTCTCTCCCTCCCTGAGTCTCTCTCCCTCCCTGAGTCTTCTCTCTCTCTCTCTCTCTCTCTCTCTCTCTCTCTCTTCCTCTCGTAAATAAACGACTAAAAAGAAAAGGAAAGTGAGCAGTTCCCTATTTGACCCCATTTAAGAAACTGGCCAAATTTTTATCTTAATAAATATTCTCGGTTTTTTGTTTTGTTTTGTTTTTTTGAGGTAGGCTCTCACTCTAGCTCAGGCTGACTCTGTAGTCTCAGGGTAGCCTTGAATTCACAGTGATCCTCCTACCTGTGCCTGTCGAGTGCTGGGATTAAAGGCGTGTGCCACCATGCCTGGCTGTTTTCTTTTATTAAAAAAGTATTTTTTTAACTTTTTTTATTTATTGGCAATCAGAGAAAGACAGAGAGACACAGAGAGAGAGAGAAGCAATGGTCACTCCAGAGCACAGTGCCTCTGTAAACAAATTCCAGATGCATGTGCCACTTTATGCCTCTGGTTTTATGTGGGTGCTGTGGAATCAAACTCAGGTTGTTAGGCTTTGCAGGCAAGTGCCTTAACTGCCGACCCACCTCCTCAGCCCCTATTCTTCCTTTCTTAAGCATATGTATATATTTTTTGTTTTAAATGATTGTTCAACATATTTTTTTTTTCTTTTGGTTTTTCGAGGTAGGGTTTCACTCTACCCAGGCTGACCTGGAATTCACTATGTAATCTCAGGGTGGCCTCGAACTCACAGCGATCCTCCTACCTCTGCCTCCCGAGTGCTGGGATTAAAGGCGTGCGCCACCACACCTGGCGTTCAACATATTTTTATTCATGTGTGTATGTGTGTGTTGGCATACCAGAGTCTGCTGCTACTCCAAACAAAAGATGCTTGCCCTGCTTTTTACCTTAATGTGGGTGCTAGGGCACCAAATCCTAGCTTGCCAGTTTTTGAAACAAGCTCCTTTAAACAATGAGCCATTTCCCCAGTTCTCAATACTCTTCTTGAATAGTTACGGGATAGGACTTTAGTCTTTTTGTTAACTTACAGGTTTTTTTTTTTTTTTCAGGTGTATGTCTGTGGTGTGAGGGATTATGTATGTACATGTTGGAAGTGCGTGGCATACATGTTTGTGAGTGCATGTGTGTGTGTGTGTGTGTGTGTGTGTGTATGTCAGGACCAATGTAAGCCAGATGCACAGAGTGGCACACATTTGTTTGCAGCTGCTGAAGGCCCTGGCATGCCCATTCTCGCTCTCTCTCTCTCTCTCTTTCTCTGAAATAAATATAATTTTTTAAAATCTTTTAAAAACTAAGGTGTAAAGCAATTGAAGATAGCCAGTGTCAACCTCTGGCCTCACACACACCTGCATACATGTGTACATGCACCCATACACACACATGTGCACCCACTTACACGTTAGCATGCACATGCATGTAAAACTCACATGCACATGCACACAAAAGAATATGCTCAGGGCTGGAGAGATGGCTTAGCAGTTACGGCATTTGCCTGCCACACCAAAGGACCCCGGTTCGATTCCCCAGGACCCATGTAAGCCAGATGCACAAGGGGGCGCACGCGTCTGGAGTTCTTTTGCAGTGGCTGGAGGTCCTGGAGCACCCATTCTCTTTCTCTCTCTCTCTGCCTCTGCCTGTTTCTCTCTCTCTTTCTCTCTCTCTCTCTCTCTCTCTCTCCCCCCAAAGGAAGAAAGAAAATAAGGAAGGAAAGAAGGAAGGAAGGAAGGAAGGAAGGAAGGAAGGAAGGAAAAGAAGAAAATACTCAAGAGGAATTATCCATACAATAAGTCTCGCAAAAATCAGTAAATCTGTTAACTGGGAGGAAAAAAAGTCAGCTATTTGCCAAATTCTTCCCCACTATTTTCTGAGACAGGATTTTGGAGGATGAACTTGTGTAGGAGAGCTCTTAAATAAAGAGAAATAAGTTGATTGAAGTCGCATAAGCGTGTATCCCTTAAACCCCCATTTCTCATTTGTTCTTTTACCGGTGGTAAATGTAATGGAGGGGACTGGTGGGATTTCGAGACTGATGACGGCAAATAAGATATGTTCACTAGGTGACAGCCGCCCATAGCGTTTTCTGGCTTGCAAAGTGCAGCGTTGCAGAAGGAAGGGCAGACCGTTACGGGACTAAGGGTGCAGGGGAGGAGAGCAAGTGAGAAGCGCGTTGTCAATACGGAGCTTGGAATGGAGCCTCTGAGTCAGAGAACGCTGAAGGGGAGTAGAGGTATGGGGCAAATAGCTATGGAATATACTCCTCCACTGTGCCATGACTAGCAAACGTTGGGTATAGTCATGCAGCATGCAGTACAAGCCAATTGTAAATAGCTAAAGCGGGCTTATTCGGGGCTTTATTTGAAGCAGTTAGGTGTGTAAACATTTGATTGAGGTTAGTACTCAGAGGTTTGGAGAGAAATGAATCCTAGCGGTGCACACATAAGCAATCTAGAGGCCAATATGTATCTTTTTAATAATATTTTATTGCCAGGCATGGTGGCACATGCCTTTAATCCCAGCACTTGGGAGGCAGAGGTAGGAGGATCACTGTGAGTTCGAGGCCACCCTGAGACTCCATAGTGAATTCCAGGCTAGAGTGAGACCCTACCTCAAAAAACCAAATATATATATACATATATATATATATATATATATATATTATTTATTTATTTATTATTTACTTATTAGAGAGAGAGAGAGAGAGAGAGAATGGGTGTGTCAGGGCCTCCATCCACTGCAAGCAAATTCCAGGTGCATACATCACCTTGTGCATCTGGTTTATGTGGGTGCTGGGGAATTGAACCTGGGTCCTTAGGCTTCAAAGGCAAGTGCCTTAACTGCTAAGTCACCTCTCCAGCCCCGATATGTGTCTTTTATTAAAGCACATGTGTAGGGCCAGGTGTGGTGGTGCATGCCTTTAATCCCAGCACTCGGAGGGGAGGCAGAGGTAGGAGGATCGCCGTGAGTTTGAGGCCAGCCTGAGACTACAGAGTGAATTCCAGGTCAGCGTAGGCTAGAGCGAGACACTACCTCAAAAAAAAAAATGCATGTATATGTGTGTTCATATGTATGTGGGTACACGTGTCTCAGGCTCATGTCTGTGCAGGTGTGCATGTATGTGTGTACATGGGTATGAAGCCAGAGGATGATCAGTGTTATCCTCTATTTTTCTTTAATTTTGTTTATTTTTATTTATTTATTTATTTGAGAGTGACAGACAGAGAGAGAAAGAGGCAGAGAGACAGAGAGAATGGGCATGCCAGGGCCACCAGCCACTGCAAATGAACTCCAGACGCGTGCACCCCCTTGTGCATCTGGCTTATGTGGGTCCTGGAGAATCGAGCCTTGAACCAGGGTCCTTAGGCTTCACAGGCAAGCGCTTAACCGCTAAGCCATCTCTCCAGCCCAGTGTTATCCTCTTTTTTGAGATAAGGTCTCTCACCAGCCTGGAGCATACCCATTAGAACTGTGCGGCTGGCCAGCTCGCTCCAGGGATCTTCCTGTCTCTGCCTCCCCAGTCCTGGCGTTATAGGCAGGACCGACCATACCCAACATTTTACATCAGCTTTGGGGCTGGAACTCAGGTCATCACGCTTGTAAGAAAACATTTTGGTCACTGAGCCATGGCCCTCTCCATACTGCAAGATCTTTAACTCACTTTTGTTTTAATATATTTTATTTATTTGAGAAAGAGAAAGAGGAGAGAGAGAGAGAGAGAATGAATGGGTGCGCCAGGGCCTCCAGCCACTGCAAGAGAACTCCAGATGCATGTTCCCCCTTGTGCATCTGGCTTACGTGGATCCTGGAGAGTCGAACCGGGATCTTTTGGCTTTGCAGGCAAACGCCTTAACCGCTAAGCCATCTCTCCAGCCCCTTTAGCTCATCTACGTGGCACCCAGACACTGCCATCCCGGATTTCTGTGCATGACGAAATCTTGGGACTGTGAGCAACAGGGTCTCACTGCTCCCCCACTCTCCACCCTCGCTCCGCCTCCAACAGGGTTCAGCAAAATAGCTGCAAATGCGGGCACCCACCTCATAGTGTCGCAAGGCTGCTGCAGGGCCCTGGGAAGTCAGGGTTTCGATCCCTGTGGCTGTTTGTTTATAACATAGGATGTGTTGTCACCTCCGCTTTTCCACTGCAGCTGCCAGCCCAGCCCTTATACCCTTCACCCTCAACTTCACCATCACCAACATGCCCTATGCCAAGGACTCGCAGCCTGGCTCTGTCAGGTTCAACTCCACGGAGCTCATTCTACAACGCCTGGTGAGATCCCCCCCCGCTGCCCATTCCTCTTTTCCAAATTCCTCCCTACGCTCTCTGACTCTTCATGCTCAATGTTGGAGAATTTGAAGAGTTCAAACCTTGAAACGGCCATGAGACTTAAAATACACCTAAGCAGGGGCTGGAGAGATGGCTTAGCGGTTAAGGCATTTGCCTGCAAAGCCAAAGGACCCAGGTCTGATTCCCCAGGACCCACGTAAGCTAGATGCACAAGGGACACATGCATCTGGAGTTCATTTGCAGTGGCTAGAGGCCTTGATATGCCCATTCTCTCCTCTCTCTATGCCCCCCCTCCCGCCCCTCGCTCTCAAATAAATAAATGAAATTTAAAAAGAAATGCAAGTGCTATATGTTCTCTTTCAGATTCAGGAGGTCCACCTGAATATAGAATAGTGAGTAAAAGAGGTGTCGGGGTAAAATTGGAAAAAGGAGGCTACTTTATGCATGGATGGAAATACCCAGTGTACCCTATTAGTGTGCAAAATTAATATGCATTAATCAAATACAATAGATGGGGGACAAAGGACATGAACCAGTGGGTAAGAGATCTTCCCTTGCAAGTGTGGGGCCTGAGTTCAATCCCCAATGCCCGCACAAGAAGCTGGCTTATTTGGGCTTTATCTGAGCAGTTAGGTGTGTAAACATTTGTTTGAGGTCAGTACTCAGAGGTTTTAGGAAAAATGGATCCTAGCAGTGCAGAAATAAGCCATCTAGAGGCCAATATGTATCTTTTATTAAGATGCATGTCTAGGGTGGGACGTGGTGGCACGTGCCTTTAATCCCAGCACTCGGGAGGCAAAAGTAGGAGGACCGCCATGATTTCAAGGCTAGCCTAAGACTACATAGTGCACTCCAGGTCAGCCTGGGCTACAGCGTGACCCTAGTCCTTGTGGAGAGTGGGAACAGGAGAATCTCTGGGGCTCACTGATCATCCAGTGGAAGAGAAAAACAGCCGGGCGTGGTGGCACGTGCCTTTAATCCCAGCACTCGAGAGGCAGGGGTAGGAGGATCGCTGTGAGTTCAAAGCCGGCCTGAGACTGCATAGTGAATTCCAGGTCAGCCTGGACTACAGTGAGATCCTACCTCGAAAAACCAAAAAAAAAAGAGCTTTAAAAAGAAAGAGAAAAACAGCAGCTCTAGGCTCAGTGAGAAACTTCCTCTAAAAGAAACAACATGGCTGAGTGAGAGAGGCGGATCCCTGACATTCTCTGGCCTCTGCTCCTGTGTGTGTGTGTACAGGCACGTGTGCATTTGCACACACATGTGCATGAAGTATACATATACACGCTACACATTCTACACACACATGTGGCACAAAAGAAATATAATAAATAAGCGGGGGCTGGGGTATGGCTCAGCGGCAGAATGCATGTTTGGCTTGGGCGATGCCCTGAGTTTTATCCACAGCACAAAAGTAGGTAAACTATATTTAAATCTTTAATTTTACAATTACAATTCCATTGGCATTCATCTTGCTTTTTTCTTGTTTTTTTAATATTTATTTATTTAATTATTTGCAAGCAGAGAGAGAGAAAAGAGAGGACAGTCAGAGAGAATGGGCATGCCAGAGCCTCCAGCAACTGCAAACAAATTCCAGAAGCATGCACCACTTTATGTGGGTATTGGGGAATCAAACATGTGTCCTTAGATCTCATAGGCAAGTGCCTTAACCACTAAGCCATCCCTCTAGCCCACATTCATCTTTTTTGTTTGTTTGTTTAGTTGTTTGTTTGTTTGTTTGTTTTTGGTTTCTGGAGTTAGGTTCTTGCTCTAGCCCAGGCTGACCTGGAATTCACTATGTAGTCTCAGCGTGGCCTCGAACTCATGACGATCCTCCTACCGCTGCCTCCCAAGTGCTGGGATTGAAGGTGTGCGCCACCACCCCTGGCCCCACATTCATCTTTTTTAATCACCTACTCCTTTCTCCTCAGCTCAAGCCATTGTTCATCAATAGCAGCATCAGTTTACTCTACAGGGGATGTAGACTGGATACACTAAGGTAAGATTTCCCTCTGTCTTGCCTTCAGAGGTGTAGTAAGATATGAACAGGCTGAACTGGAGTAGGTGACACGTCGTGTCCCAAGGCACAAAATTCAGATGTGTTCCTCCTCAGGTGTGAGCCTGTGTGTGCCCAGCCCAGAGAGCCCCTGGGCACTTTGCTCTTACCCTCCTATTCTTTGTCCAGTGAAGGCCACCCCAACTCTAAGTGACAGGCCAGCTTGCATGACTAAAATAAGCTTTATGTGGTTTTCATTTCATACAGAAGGATGCAAACGGGAAATATGGCCAGCAGGGCAGCCATTTGACGTTTTAGTATTTAAGTGCATGTGTGTGTATCTATAGGTGTGGGTCCATGTGTTTGTATGGGGGTGGGAGGTGCGCACGTGTGTGCATATGCATTTGTTTATTAAAAATATTTTATTTAGGGCTGGAGAGATGGCTTTTGCCTGCAAAGCCAAAGGACCCAGGTTCAACTCCCCAGGACCCACGTAAGCCAGATGCACAAGGGGGCGCACGCGTCTGGAGTTGTTTGCAGTGGCTGGAGGCCCTGAGTGCCCATTCTCTATCTGCCTCCCTCTCTCTCTCTCTCTCAAATAAATAAATAAAAATAAAAAATATTGGGCTGGAGAGATGGCTTAGTGGTTAAGCGCTTGCCCGTGAAGCCTAAGGACCCCGGTTCGAGGCTCGATTCCCCAGGACCCACGTTAGCCAGATGCACAAGGGGGTGCATGCGTCTGGAGTTCATTTGCAGTGGCTGGAGGCCCTGGTGTGCCCATTCTCTCTCTCTCTATCTATCTGCCTCTTTCTCTCTCTGTCGCTCTCAAATAAATAAATAAAAACTAACAAAATAAATAAATAAAATAAAATAAAATAAAAAATATTTAAAATATACATTTTTATTTACTTATTTGAAAAAGAGAGAGAGAGGAATAAGCAGAGATTGAGGAGAGAATGGGCACACTAGCCACTGCAAATGAACTCCAGAGGCATGCGCCCCCTTGCGCATCTGCTTGATGTGAGTCCTGGAGAATTGAACCGGGATCCTTTGGCTTTGCAGGCAAATGCCTTAACCGCTAAGCCATCGCTGTAGCCCAGGACTGGTTTTAACTGACGCCTCAGACTCTACTGCAAAGTCTGGTGACTACCGGATAGAGATGCCTGCTGTATAGCATCTCATTCTCAGACAGTCAGGCACAGAAGCTCCTCAAGAGCTAATGAATCTATTCAGAGCTGGTGTTTGGTCTCCCCAAGGTCCCTGTGGGCTACGCATATGTTTGTTTCATTAAGCAATTAATTAGTATATTATGCATCACTCACTTAGGAATCCCATAGCATTCTAGCCACATGACTGTAGCATTCTCTCACCGAGCATCAGGGAAGCTTATGTGTACTGTGAAACACAAAGCTAAGGATTTAGCTGATGGTTGACTGGCCCTCAAGATCCACTCTGGTCCTTTTTAAAAATTATTTATTTATTTATTTGAGAGTGAGAGAGAAAGAGGTAGAGAGAGAGAGAATGAGTGTGCCAGGGCCTCCAGCCACTGCAAACAAACTCCAGACACATGCACCCTCTTGTGCATCTGGCTAACGTGGGTCCTGAGGAATAGAACCTGGGTCCTTTGGCTTTGCAGGCAAACACCTTAACCACTAAGACATCCCTCCAGCCCCCCCCTTTTTTTAATTTTACTTATTTATTTATTTGAGAGAGCGAGAGAGAAAGAGGGAGAGAGAGAGAGAGAATGGGCATGCCAGGGCCTCCAGCCACTGCAAGCAAACTCCAGACGCACGCGCCTCCTTGTGCATCTGGCTTCCGTGGGTCCTGGGGAATCGAACCTGGGTCCTTTGACTTTGCAGGCCAATGCCTTAACCGCTAAGCCATCCCTCCAGCCCGACTCTGGTCCTTTGTGGTTCAAAAATGCCTTTGTGGGTGCAGTAGGACAGATTAGGAGATGTCCACAGACAAAAGGAAGAAGATGTCCTACTAAAGACGCCCCTCTGTCTCATCTTCATGTCCTTGTCTATCCAGATCTGAAAACGGTGGCACAGCTACAGGAGTGGATGCCATCTGCACCTACCAGCCTGAGCCTGCAGGATTCAGACTGGACAGAGAGAAGCTCTACGGGGAGTTAAGCCACTCCACCCTCGGGGTCACTCAGCTTGGTGCCTACCTACTGGACAGAAACCGGCTTTATGTTGATGGTGATCATGTGATACTACTATGGGTGCTCTGGCTCTGCCAGGGGGGCACATCAGAACTGCCTGCATCCACATTTCTCCCTCTTCGCTCTTCACTAGTGTTGGCTTCACGGAATCAGTCTCCTTGTCTGCTTTGCTAATGGCTAAATCCTAGAAAGAAAGAGATGAGGGCTGGAGAGATGGTTCAGCAGTTAAGGTGCTTGCCTGAAAAAGCCTAAGGACCCAGGTTCGATTCCCCCAGTGCCCACGTAAACCAGACGCACACAAGGTGGCACGTGCATCTGGAGTTCATCTGCAGTGACTGGAGGCCTTGCAGTGCCCACTTCCTCTATCTGCCTCTCAATCTCTCTCTCTCTCTTTCTCTCTCTCTCTCTCTGACTCAAATAAATAAATTAAATTAAATGTTAAAAAAAAAAAAAAAAGAAAGAAAGAGGGCTGGTGAAATGGCTTAGCGGTTAAGTCATTTGCCTGCGAAGCCTAAGGACCCAGGTTCGATTCCCCAGGACCCATGTAAGCCAGATGCACAAGGTGGCACATGTGTCTGGAGTTCATTTGCAGTGGCTGGAGGCCCTGGCATGCCCATTCTCTTTCTCTCTATCTGCCTCTCTCACTCTCTCTCAAATAAATAAATAAAATATTTTAAAAAAAAAAAAAAAGAGAGAGGGGGACGCTGGAGAGATGGCTTAGCAGTTAAGCACTTGCCTGTGAAGCCTAAGGACCCCTGTTCAAGGTTCGATTCCCCAGGACCCACGTTAGCCAGATGCACAAGGGGGCGCACGCATCTGGAGTTCATTTGCAGTGGCTGGAGGCCCTGGCGCGCCCATTCTCTCTCTGTCTGTCTGGCACTTTCAAGGTTTAGGAAAATGGATCCTAGCAGTGCAGAAATAAGCATCTAGAGGCCAATATGTATCTTTTTTAAGATGCATGTCTAGGGTGGGACGTGGTGGCACTCGCCTTTAATCCCAGCACTCGGGAGGCAAAAGTAGGAGGACCGCCATGATTTCAAGGCTAGCCTAAGACTACATAGTGCACTCCAGGTCAGCCTGGGCTACAGCGTGACCCTAGTCCTTGTGGAGAGTGGGAACAGGAGAATCTCTGGGGCTCACTGATCATCCAGTGACAGAGAAAAACAGCCGGGCGTGGTGGCACGTGCCTTTAATCCCAGCACTCGAGAGGCAGGGGTAGGAGGATCGCTGTGAGTTCAAAGCCGGCCTGAGACTCCATAGTGAATTCCAGGTCAGCCTGGACTACAGTGAGATCCTACCTCGAAAAACCAAAAAAAAGAAAGAGAAAAACAGCAGCTCTAGGCTCAGTGAGAAACTTCCTCTAAAAGAAACAACATGGCTGAGTGAGAGAGGCGGATCCCTGACATTCTCTGGCCTCTTCTCGTGTGTGTGTGTGTGTGTGTACAGGCACGTGTGCATTTGCACACACATGTGCATGAAGTACACATATACACGCTACACGTTCTACACACACACATGTGGCACAAAAGAAATATAATAAATAAGCGGGGGCTGGGGTATGGCTCAGCGGCAGAATGCATGTTTGGCTTGGGCGATGCCCTGAGTTTTATCCGCAGCACAAAAGTAGGTAAACTATATTTAAATCTTTAATTTTACAACTACAATTCCATTGGCATTCATCTTGCTTTTTTCTTTTTTTTAATATTTATTTATTTATTTAATTATTTGCAAGCAGAGAGAGAGAAAAGAGAGACAATCAGAGAGAATGGGCATGCCAGAGCCTCTGGCAACTGCAAACGAATTCCAGAAGCATGCACCATTTTATGTGGGTATTGGGGAATCAAACATGTGTCCTTAGATCTCATAGACAAGTGCCTTAACCACTAAGCCATCCCTCTAGCCCACATTCATCTTTTTTGTTTAGTTGTTTGTTTGTTTGTTTTTGGTTTCTGGAGTTAGGTTCTTGCTCTAGCCCAGGCTGACCTGGAATTCACTATGTAGTCTCAGCGTGGCCTCGAACTCATGACGATCCTCCTACCGCTGCCTCCCAAGTGCTGGGACTGAAGGTGTGCGCCACCACCCCTGGCCCCACATTCATCTTTTTTAATCACCTACTCCTTTCTCCTCAGCTCAAGCCATTGTTCATCAATAGCAGCATCAGTTTACTCTACAGGGGATGTAGACTGGATACACTAAGGTAAGATTTCCCTCTGTCTGCCTTCAGAGGTGCAGTTAAGATATGAGCAGGCTGAACTGGAGTAGGTGACACGTCGTGTCCCAAGGCACAAAATTCAGATGTGTTCCTCCTCAGGTGTGAGCCTGTGTGTGCCCAGCCCAGAGAGCCCCTGGGCACTTTGCTCTTACCCTCCTATTCTTTGTCCAGTGAAGGCCACCCCAACTCTAAGTGACAGGCCAGCTTGCATGACTAAAATAAGCTTTATGTGGTTTTCATTTCATACAGAAGGATGCAAATGGGAAATATTATTATGACCAGCAGGGCAGCCATTTGGCGTTTTGGTACTTAAATGCATGTGTGTGTATCTATAGGTGTGGGTCCATGTGTTTGTATGGGGGTGGGAGGTATGCACATGTGTGCATATGCATTTGTTTATTAAAAATATTTTATTTAGGGCTGGAGAGATGGCTTTTACCTGCAAAGCCAAAGGACCCAGGTTCAACTCCCCAGGGCCCACGTAAGCCAGATGCACAAGGGGGCGCACGCGTCTGGAGTTGTTTGCAGTGGCTGGAGGCCCTGAGTGCCCATTCTCTATCTGCCTCCCTCTCTCTCTCTCTCAAATAAATAAATAAAAATAAAAAATATTGGGCTGGAGAGATGGCTTAGTGGTTAAGCGCTTGCCTGTGAAGCCTAAGGACCCCGGTTCGAGGCTCGATTCCCCAGGACCCACGTTAGCCAGATGCACAAGGGGGTGCACACGTCTGGAGTTCATTTGCAGTGGCTGGAGGCCCTGGCATGCCCATTCTCTCTCTCTCTCTCTCTCTCTCTCTCTCTCTATCTGCCTCTTTCTGTCTCTGTCGCTCTCAAATAAATAAATAAAAACTAACAAAATAAATAAATAAATAAAATAAAATAAAAAATATTTAAAATATACATTTTTATTTACTTATTTGTAAAAGAGAGAGAGAGGAATAAGCAGAGATTGAGGAGAGAATGGGCACGCCAGCCACTGCAAATGAACTCCAGAGGCATGCGCCCCCTTCTGCATCTGGTTGATGTGAGTCCTGGAGAATTGAACCGGGATCCTTTGGCTTTGCAGGCAAATGCCTTAACCGCTAAGCCATCCCTGCAGCCCAGGACTGGTTTTAACTGACGCCTCAGACACTACTGCAAAGTCTGGTGACTACCGGATAGAGATGTCTGCTGTATAGCATCTCATTCTCAGACAGTCAGGCACTGAAGCTCCTCAAGAGCTAATGAATCTATTCAGAGCTGGTGTTTGGTCTCGCCGAGGTCCCTGTGGGCTACGCATATGTTTGTTTCATTAAGCAATTAATTAGTATATTATGCATCACTCACTTAGGAATCCCATAGCATTCTAGCCACATGACTGTAGCAGTCTCTCACCGAGCATCAGGGAAGCTTATGTGTACTGTGAGACACAAAGCTAAGGATTTAGCTGATGGTTGACTGGCCCTCAAGATCCACTCTGGTCCTTTTTAAAAATTATTTATTTATTTACTTGAGAGTGAGAGAGAAAGAGGTAGAGAGAGAGAGAGAATGAGTGTGCCAGGGCCTCCAGCCACTGCAAACAAACTCCAGACACATGCACCCTCTTGGGCATCTGGCTAACGTGGGTCCTGAGGAATAGAACCTGGGTCCTTTGGCTTTGCAGGCAAACACCTTAACCACTAAGACATCCCTCCAGGCCCCCCCCTTTTAAATTTTATTTATTTATTTATTTGAGAGAGCGAGAGAGAAAGAGGGGGAGAGAGAGAGAGAATGGGCATGCCAGGGCCTCCAGCCACTGCAAGCAAACTCCAGACGCATGCGCCTCCTTGTGCATCTGGCTTCCGCGGGTCCTGGGGAATCGAACCTGGGTCCTTTGACTTTGCAGGCCAATGCCTTAACCGCTAAGCCATCCCTCCAGCCCGACTCTGGTCCTTTGTGGTTCAAAAATGCCTTTGTGGGTGCAGTAGGACAGATTAGGAGATGTCCACAGACAAAAGGAAGAAGATGTCCTACTAAAGACGCCCCTCTGTCTCATCTTCATGTCCTTGTCTATCCAGATCTGAAAACGGTGGCACAGCTACAGGAGTGGATGCCATCTGCACCTACCAGCCTGAGCCTGCAGGATTCAGACTGGACAGAGAGAAGCTCTACGGGGAGTTAAGCCACTCCACCCTCGGGGTCACTCAGCTTGGTGCCTACCTACTGGACAGAAACCGGCTTTATGTTGATGGTGATCATGTGATACTACTATAGGTGCTCTGGCTCTGCCAGGGGGGGCACATCAGAACTGCCTGCATCCACATTTCTCCCTCTTCGCTCTTCACTAGTGTTGGCTTCACGGAATCAGTCTCCTTGTCTGCTTTGCTAATGGCTAAATCCTAGAAAGAAAGAGATGAGGGCTGGAGAGATGGTTCAGCAGTTAAGGTGCTTGCCTGCAAAAGCCTAAGGACCCAGGTTCGATTCCCCCAGTGCCCACGTAAACCAGACGCACACAAGGTGGCACGTGCATCTGGAGTTCATCTGCAGTGACTGGAGGCCTTGCAGTGCCCACTTCCTCTGCCTCTCAATCTCTCTCTCTCTCTTTCTCTCTCTCTCTCTCTGACTCAAATAAATAAATTAAATTAAATGTAAAAAAAAAAAGAAAAAGAAAAAGAAAGAGGGCTGGTGAAATGGCTTAGTGGTTAAGTCATTTGCCTGCGAAGCCTAAGGACCCAGGTTCGATTCCCCAGGACCCATGTAAGCCAGATGCACAAGGTGGCACATGTGTCTGGAGTTCATTTGCAGTGGCTGGAGGCCCTGGCATGCCCATTCTCTTTCTCTCTATCTGCCTCTCTCACTCTCTCTCAAATAAATAAATAAAATATTTAAAAAAAAAAAAAAAGAGAGAGAGAGGGACGCTGGAGAGATGGCTTAGCAGTTAAGCACTTGCCTGTGAAGCCTAAGGACCCCTGTTCAAGGCTCGATTCCCCAGGACCCACGTTAGCCAGATGCACAAGGGGGCGCACGCATCTGGAGTTCGTTTGCAGTGGCTGGAGGCCCTGGCGTGCCCATTCTCTCTCTGTCTGTCTGTCACTTTCAAATAGATAAATAAAAATAAACAAAAAAAATTAAAAAGAGAGAGAGAGAGATGGGTGTGGTGGCGCACGCCTTTAATCCCAGCACTCGGGAGGCAGAGGTAGGAGGATTGCTGTGAGTTCAAGGCCACCCTGAGGCTACAGAGTGAATTCCAGGTCAGCCTGAGCTAGAGTGAGACCCTACCTCAAAAAACCAAAAAAGAGAGAGAAAGATGGACAGTCAGAGGAAGGCAACTAGAAACTTCTGTATAGAAAAGAAAGGGAGTAACCTCTTGAACAAATGACTCTTTTTTTTTTTTTTTTTTGCATGTGTGGTGTGCATGCATGGATAGATGTCCCTACGTTTGTGGGTATACATGTATGTGAAGGTGCACATGTGTGCATGTGCAAAAGGAGACCAGAGGACACGGAGTGTCTTCCACAGTCGTCCTCCACCTATTTATCACGTGCATGCATGTGAGGTGCATGAATGAGTATATGTGTGTCCACGGCTGCACATACATGAGGGTGCACACGCACATGGTACGCTCACATGTGGAGGCTAGAGCTCGAGGTGGGGTGTCTTCTCAATCACTTTCCACTTGTGTATTGAGACAAGGTCTTTTGCTCAACCTAGAGCTCACTGATTTGCCCAGACTTGCGAGCAGCCAGCCTGCCCCAGCGTTCTTCCTGCTTCTGCCTCCTGAGCACTGGGGTTACAGGCATTCACAGCCACATCTAGAGTTTATGTGGGTGCTGGGGATCCGAACCCAGGTCCCTGCACTAGTGCATACGTGTACGGCAAGCACTTTACTCACTGAGCCATCTTCCAGCCCTCTGATCAGATTCCTTCTAATGGCATCTGTCTGCTGGTGATCGAGTCCCTTCATTTTCTCTTAACCTTTCTTTGTTCTTTTAATTGATTTATTTTAACTTATTTATTTGCAAGCAGATAGAGACAGAGAGAAAAGAGACAGATAGAGAGAGAGTGGGCATGCCAGAGCCTCTAGCCACTGCAAAGGAACTCCAGACACATGTGCCACCTTGTGCATCTGGCTTACGTGGGGGGTTCTGGAAAAATCGAACCCAGATCCTTTGGCTTTGCAAGCAAATGCCTTAACCACTAGGCAATCTTTCCAGCCCTTCTCTTAACCTTTCTGAACGCCCTTCCTCACTCATATTCCCTCTCTGCAGGTTATACCAGACCAGCCTCAACCTCAACTCCCAGTGGTAAGTGCTCAAACTCTGGATAATTCCACCTCTCCACACACTCTAGTGGGCTCAATTGCCAACTTTCTCAGCAAGGAAGCAATCCCCAAGACCTTGCTTAGATAGTCTCTGTGCCAGAGCAACGGCAGGGGCAGAAAGAGACTATCTAAGCAAGTCAAGACAAGGCAGAGCCAGGCGTGGTGGTACACGCTTCTAATCCCAGCGCTCAGGAGACAGGGGCACAAGGGTCACTGTGAGTTGAGGCCAGACCGGGACTACAGAGTGAGTTCCAGATCAGCCTTGGCTACAGTGAGACCTTACCTTGAAAACAATAAAATAAAAATAAAAATAAAACAAAGACAAGGAAGGCTAAGGGGATGGCCCCTTTCACACTACGACCTTGTTATCAACCATTAAAGTTCAATCCTTGGGCATAGAGAGCTTGCAATAACAGATTTTTAACACAAGATCCTTTAAAACCCACCCTTAGCTTTATGTTAAGATGTAAAAAGCTTTTAGTAGCCGAGCGTGGTGGCACACACCTTTAATCCCAGCACTCGGGAGGCAGAGGTAGGAGGATCGCCATGAGTTCAAGATCACCCTGAGACTACACAGTGAATTCCAGGTCAGCCTGGGCTAGAGTGAGACCCTACCTCGAAACAATAATAACAACAACAGAAGCTTTAATGCATAACAAATGACCCTGACATTTAGTGGCTTCTAGGAACTAGCACGGGGGGGGGGGGGGGGGAAGGGTCAGCTGGGCAGTTCCAGTGGTCTTATGTCAGCTTTTCTTCCCCCCTGAGATAACATCATAATAATTATTACTATTTTGTGGTTTGACATTCTTGGTTTTTTAGTTAGCATAGCAAATATTAGGCTGCATTATGGCACTTTCAAATATAGTTTGTTTTTGTTGCTCTTTCCCCCTTCTACATCTCCTAGTCCCCTTGAGCCCTGTGATCTCCAGTAGCTTATTTTTCACTTTCCTGTTACGTGGGTTCTGTTACCCTCCCTCGACACTGTTACACCTCTTTTTACTACCTCGCAATCATCTTTCTCCTTTCACATCCTATACCTCCACACACCTACATACATACATACATACATACATACATTGTATGCGCACTGAAAGCAGGAATTACTTATGAGAGAGAACATGCAGTATTTGTCTTTCTGAGTCCGGGGGTACAAACGAGTTGCAGCTACTATTGAAACCACTATGGAGATGACTCATATGAGTCAGCCATACCACTCCTGGGCACACACTCTATTGAATCTATACGTTACGGGGCGGGAGGGATGGCTTAGTGGTTAAGGCGCTTGCCTGCAAAGCATAAGGGCCCCCGGTTCGAGGCTCGATTCCCCAGGACCCACGTGAGCCAGATGCACAAGGGGGCGCACGCGTCTGGAGTTTGTTTGCAGTGGCTGGAGGCCCTGGTACAGCCACTCTCTATCTCTATCTCTCTCTCTCCCTCTTTCCCTCTCTCAAAAATAAAGAAACAGGGGAAGAAGAGAGAGAGAGAGAGAGAGAGAGAGAGAGAGAGAGAGAGAAGAAAGAAGAAAGAAAGAAAGAAAGAAAGAAAGAAAGAAAGAAAGAAAGAAAGAAGAAATCTGCCGGGCGTGGTGGCGCACGCCTTTAATCCCAGCACTCGGGAGGCAGAGGTAGGAGGATTGCCATGAGTTCGAGGCCACCCTGAGACTCCATAGTGAATTCCAGGTCAGCCTGGGCTACAGTGAGACCCTACCTCGAAAAAAAAAAAAACAAAAAAAGAAAAAAGAAAAAAGAAGGAAGAAATCTATACAGACACTTGCATGTCCACGTTCATTGCTACTCTACTGGGCAGTGGTTAGGAAATGGAATCAGCCTAGATGTCCAGCCGATGAATAGATAGTGAAAATGTGGCACATATACACAGTCAAATTTTATCAGCCATAAACAAAAATGAGGGTTGGAGAGATAGCTTAGCAGTTGAGGCACTTACCTGTAAAGCCAAAGGACCTTGGTTCGATTCCCCAGGACCCATGTAAGCCAGATGCACAAGGTGGCACATGCATCTGGAGTTTGTTTGCAGTGGCTGGAGGCCCTGGCATGCCCATTCTATCTCTCTCTCTCTCTCTCTCTCTCTCTCTCTCTCTCTCCGTCTCTTTCTCCCTCTCAAATAAATAAATAAAAATGAAATACTTCTTAAACAAGTATGATACTTTGAAAAATGTATTTCTAGAAAAAGAAAAAGAAAAATGAAATTTGAAAGAAAACAGATGAATAAAATAATTGCTTTTTAAAAGTCCGGGCATGGTGGTACACGCTTGGAATCCCAGTGCTGGAGAGAAAGGGACAGGTGGATTCCTGGGACTTGCTAAGCAGCCAGTCTAACCTACTTGGTGAGCTGCAGGCTAGTGAGAGATTCTGTCTCAAAAGAACACAGAAGCAGATGGCCCCCGAGGAACAGCACCTGATGTTGTCCTTTAGCCTGTGCGCGCACATGCGCGCGCACACACTAACACACGTGCACACAAAATGTCACTAAATGCTAATTACGCGCATCACTGGCGGGAAGAAGATGAGCAGTTGGTCGAAGTAAAGATCGACGTCGGAAACTTTCTCCTTTCAACCTTTCATGTTGTGCTGGTAATTGAACCCAGAGCATCGGACGTGCCAGGCAAGTGCCGTACTGCTGAGCTGCATCCCTAGCCTGTGGTTCACTGGGGTCGGCTCAGTGTGAAGCTCAGGCTGGCTCCCAGCTCCCAAAAGTGCTTAACCAGCCCCCTGACTGCTGGGAATATAGGTGTGTGCCGCCGTATCTGACTTCTCCTTCAAATCTCTTCTAAAAATGTCTTCTTTGTATTATTTATAATTCATTTACTTATTTGAGAGAGAGAGGCAGCGAGAGAGAGGAGGGGTGGAGAGAGAGAATGGGCGCACCAGGGCCTCCAACCACTGCAGACGATCTCCAGACATGTGCGCCCCCTTGTACATCTGGCTAACGTGGGTGCTGGGGAATCGAACCGGGATCCTTTGGCTTTGCAGACAAACACCTTAACTGCTAAGCCACCTCTCCAGCCCTATTTTATTACTTAAAAAAAAAATTTTTTTTTGAGGCAAGCCCAGCAGAATGGACTTTTTGTTATGCAAGAGAGAGAGAATTGGTATGCCAGGGCCACCAACCACTGCAATTGAACTCCAGACACACGTGCCACCTTGTGCACATGTGCGACCTAACACGCTGTGTCACCTTGAGTGTCTGACATATGTGGGATCTGAAGAGTTGAACATGGGTCCTTGGGCTTTGCAGGCAAGCGCCTTAACCACTAAGCCATCTCTCCAGCCCTACTTTTTTTTTTTTAATTTTTGACAATTCCATACAGGTATCTAATATGTTATGATCATGTCCATCCCACATTGTCCTCTCTTTTCTCACTCCCACTAAATACCTTCTTCTTCCCAACTAATTCCCCTTTCTACTTTCATGTCTATTTTTGTGACACACTGAGTTTTGGGTTTTTTTCTTGTTTGTTTTTAGTTTTTCAAGGCATAGTCTCATTGTAGCTCGGGCTGACCTGGAATTCACTATGTAGTCTCAGGGTGGCTTCAGACTCACAGTGATCCTCCTACCTCTGCCTCCCGAGTGCTGGGATTAAAGGCATGTGCCACCACGCCCCGTGGCACAATCGTTTTTAAAAATATTTTATTTATTTATTTTGAGAGAGAGAGAGAAAATAGGTGTGCCAGGGCCTCCAGCCACCACAAACAAACTCGAGATACATGTGCCACCTTGTGCATCTAGCTTACGTGGGCACTGAGGAATTGAACCTGGGTCCTTTGGCTTTGCAGGCAGGCACCTTAACCACCAAGCCATTTCTCCAGCCCGATAGGCACACTCTTGTGCCAGAAACCACAGCTGCATTTGAATTCATGAGTAGTTGGCTATGTTCTGTCTAGAAGACAGCCTTTTGCCACACTCTTCCCCGTCCTCGGACTCCTACATTCCTTCCATACCCTCTTCTATAAAGTGCCCTGAGCCTTGGAGGGGAAGATAGAGATATCCCATTTAGGGCTGGAAGCACAGAAAAGTCGCTTGCTGTTAGTACTTTAATCGGCTTCTGCATTAATCTCTGCCCACTGCCAAAAGAAACTTCCATGACAAAAGCTGAGGATAGCACTGATCTCCAACTTGCGGACTCCTTCAAATATTTGAGGCTTCACCTGTAGCCTACAACAGCCTGATGCTCACAACGGTTCATTCTGGCCTCGGTCCTCAGGTACCAGGCTGCCATCCAGACTCTTTCTGATCCCTGTGAACCATCACAGGCCCGACTCAATATGGCCTCCCCCCCCCCCTCACTTTTCTGATACAGCCGTAGGACCACCCCTGGTGTCGTTCGTCCTCAACTTCACCCTCAGCAGTTTGCCTTACAAGGAGGACATGCAGCCCCCAGGTTCTCGGAAGTTCAACGTCACTGACAGGGTCCTGCAGCGCTTGGTGAGAGCCCCGGTCGTCTTGCTCATGCCCGCCCGCTTGTGCAAGCTTCACTCGTGATGTCAGCCCCAGCCCACCAATCACCGCACGGCCTCTCAGGCTGCCTGTTCTCTTTCCTCCGCAGCTTGAGCCCTTATTCAAGAAAACCAGCGTGGGCCCCCTGTACTCTGGCTGCAAACTTGTTTTTCTCAGGTGAGACCTTAGAATAGCATCCAGGGCTACCTCACGTGATCCCAGGACCAGGAATTTGGTCACCTGTCCTCCTGTCTTCTTTTTTTTTTTTTTTTTTTTTTTTTTTTTTTTTATTTTTTGAGTTTTTTGAGTTTTTTGAGGTAGGGTCTCACTCTAGCCCAGGCTGACCTGGAATTCACTATGGAGTCTCAGGGTGGCCTCGAACTCACGGCGATCCTCCTACCTCTGCCTCCCGAGTGCTGGGATTAAAGGTGTGCGCCACCACGCCTGGCCCTCCTGTCTTCTTTATGAAATGATCCCCAGTAGTGGTGAAATTCAAGAGGCACCGGATCCAACAAATACATTTTCTCCTCATCCCACTACTTCTTCCCTGAGCTGCACGGAAGTTCCCGGACTTATAACATGAGCGTTTGGATTTAGGTCTTACTATTCCATAAATATTCCTGGGTCTATGGTTCTGCTTACAGTCTTGAACTGTAATATCAGCGCACTCAGAGAATCCAAGCCTGGCTTCCTGCCTCTCCACCAGACCTCCCATTCCCTCTGGCCCCATTCTGTGCCCCTCCCACGAATCTCAAGCCTTTCCCCAAGCTTTTTTTTTTTTTTTTTTTTTTTAATCATCATCTTTACCCTTTATCCTCAGGCCCAAGAAGGACGGGACGGCCACTGGAGTTGATATAGTTTGCACCTACCGCCCCGATCCCACAGGCCATGAGTTGAACAGAGAAAACTTGTACTGGGAGCTGAGCAAGTTGACCTATCATGTCACCCGGCTGGGTCCATATACCCTGGACCAGGAGAGTCTATACATTGATGGTGAGGGGCGTAGGATGAATTATTTGCATCTAAATGACTGACCAAAACAACTTAAGGAAGAAAGGGCTTATTTCGGCTCACGGCATGAGGGTCCGGTCTGTCGTTGGTGGAGAAGGCCTGGTAGCAGGAACACGTGACTGCTCATCACATCGTGTTCACGGTTAGGAAGCCGAGAGATGCGAATGTTGATACTTTCAGCTTACTTTCTTCCTCTCTCTTCAACCTCATGAGATACTGTTTCTCCCAGTCAGGGTGAGTCTCGTCGTTATAATGAAGCCAATCTAGAAACTCCCTCATAGACACACCCAAACATGTAACCCCTGAGAGATTCCAAATCCCATCAAGTCAATAGTCAGCATTAATCAGCATAGGCTGACAAACTTTATTACAGCTGAGCAAGTTCTCCACCCTTCCTCTCTCGTCTCTGTCTCTCCTTACTCTTTCTCCCACCACCGTGCACACCAGAGCTCAGCCACTACCTCTAGTAGTGAGTACGGTGATGTTACAAAAGTCTGTAAAACTTTCTTAAAATCTTCTTCCACCTGCATATCAGCCCTTGGGGATGGGAGAGGCCAGGAGCCCACTATCTCCACACTCAGTGCACTTCCAGCTTAAACAAAGGGAGATCTAACCCCCCACACCCATTTTTCCACTACACATACAAATATAGGAACCTTGAATTAGTTACTTTGCTCATTGCTGTGACCAAATACCTGACAAGAAGCAGCTTAAGAAATGGTTTATGGGCTGAAAAGATGCACTAGTGGCTAAGGTGTTTACCTGCAAAGCCAAAGGACCCGGGTTTGATTCCCTAGGACCCAAGTAAGCCAGATGCACAAGGTGGCACATGCATCTGGGGTTCGTTTGCAGTAGATGGGGCCCCTGGCACACTCATTCTCTCTCTCTCTCTCTCTCTCATTAATAAATAAAAATAAAACAAAAAATTAAATTTATTTTATTTATTTATTTATTTATTGGAGAGAGAGAGAATGGGAATGCCATGCCAGGGCCTCCAGCCACTGCAAAGGAACTCCAGATGCATGCGCCCCCTTATGCATCTGGTTTATGTGGGTCCTGGAGAATTGAACCAGGATCCTTTGGCTTTGCAGGCAAATGCCTTAACTGCTAAGCCATCTCTCCATCCCTAAAACAACAACAACAACAACAACAACAAAAATTGAATGATTATCTTGGCCCGCAGTTCAGGAGTTACAGTCCCTCATGGTGGGGAGGGCATGGCTGCAGGAGCAGGAAGCTTGCTGTTTGAGTTACAGCCGCAGTCAGGAAGCAGACAGTGACGCCTGCCTATGAAACCTCATAGTCCATCCCCAGCCATTCCCCCAGCAGAGCTTCACCTCTAAAGAGTTCCACCACATTTCCAAACAGTGCCACTAGCTGAGGACCAGGCGTTCAAACACATGAGGCTATGAGGGGCATTTTGCATTCGTATCCAGTGCACCTCCAGTGATGATGTCCCCAACCCAAGGACCTAGGTGTTTGCTACCTAGCTTGTACAGTGAGAGCTTCCCATCCCAGCGTAAAAGGACCATGTGGATGTAGGTTTCTCCTTCCAACCTGAGCGGGTGATGGTGCAATATAGCTAACTCATATTCCCATCTAAGCCTCACATCAGAATTGTTTGAGCAAAGTCTCTGACCTTCTGGAGTAAGGGAATCGATTTTATTTGTTGTGGTTGTTGTTGTTTTGAGGTAGGGACTCACTCTAGCTCAAGCTGACCTGGAATTCACTCTGTATTTTCAGGGAAGCCTTGAACTCACGGAGATCCTCCTACCTCTGCCTCCTGAGTGCTGGGATTAAAGACATGCACCATCATGCCCAGCTAGAAAACAGATTTCGGTTCTGGAGAGATGAGGGCCTTGGCTTTCTTTCAATCAGTCATAGCTATAGGTAGTCCAGCCACAAATAGCCCATCTGTCCAATAACCAAGTTGCCTCTCTTGTTGACCATATTTTTCACCTTCATTATCATCTCTTCATGTCTCTGCAGGTTACACCCATCCAGCCTCAGACTCCATCCCCAGTAGTAAGTATTCCAGATTCCTGTGTGCCTTTGATCCCTTCCTTTCTCTTTCTCTCTTTCTCTTTCTCTCTCTCTCTCTCTTTCTTTCTTTCTCTCTCACTAATGTGGGAAGGAATGAAGGAAGGAAGAAGGAAGGAAGGAGGGAAGGAAGAAAGAAACAAAGAAACAAAGATGGGCTGGAGAGATATCTCAGTGGTTAAGGCACTTGCCTGCAAAGACCAATGACCCAGGTTCAATTCCCCAGGTCCCACATAAGCCAGACACACACAAGGTGGCACATGCATCTGGAGTTCGTTTGCAATGTCTAGAGGCCCTGGCATGCCCTCTCTCTCTCTCGCTCGCTCACTCGCTCGCTCTCTCTGTCAAATAAATAAATAACATTTGAAAAAATAAAGAAAGACAGGGCTGGAGAGATGGCTTAGCGGTTAAGCGCTTGCCTGTGAAGCCTGAGGACCCCGGTTCGAGGCTCGATTCCCCAGGACCCACTTTAGCCAGATACACAAGGTGGCATATGCGTCTGGAGTTCGTTTGCAGTGGTTGGAGGCCCTGGCGCGCCCATTCTCTCTCTCTCTCTCTGTCTCTTTCTCTGACTGTCACTCTCAAATAAATAAATGAAAATAAACAAAAATTCAAAAAAAAAAAAAAGAAAGAAAGACAATGGATAGTGACTGAAGAAGACACCCAACACCCACCTAAGGCTTCTACATGCATGTGCACGCATGTACACACATCCACACACAATTCGCCTCCACACATATGCATGCATCATATACTCATATACATGCAAAAATGCTCACTGGAGAGTAAGAACAGGTTCTTTAGGGGTTCCAGAATGTTCCCTGCTTCAGCTCCTATTCATCTCACAGTGTCCCATAGTTAGGGCAGAAAGCAGCTTTGGTCGTCACTGTGTCGCTCACCAGATATTTCTCTCTTTCCACATTACTGCAGCCAGTGGTTCAAACATGGTACCCGTTACCCTCAACTTTACTATTACCAACATGAGATACACAGAGGAGATGGGGCATCCAGGTTCTTCGAAGTTCAACTCCACTGAGCGTGTCCTACAGCGCTTGGTAAGTCTCCCTCGTGACCACGCTCAGCCCTGCTTCATACTTGCTGACAGGGTCCCTCCCACCCTCTTCGCTAACCCTCTTCTCTTTTCCCACCAGCTTGGTATCTTGCTCAACAAGACCAGTGTTGGCCCCCTCTATGCTACGTGCAGACTGGCTTCGCTCAGGTGAGCCCTCCACACGGAGTGAGTACACTCTTCTGAACCAGCCGCCAGCCTCCAGCACCCCCCATGACGCCTTCATATCTTCTTGTCCTGGGGTGAAGACTTGTGCACTTAGTAGATGAGAAACCAGGAACTGTGGGGCTGTGGAGATGACTCAGTGGGCATAGTGCTTGCCACACAAGTACGAAAACTTGAGTTCGGAGCCCCATCACGTCAATGCTGGGGAGACTAGACAAGCTGGTGAGCCGTTCATTCAGTGAGAGGCCCTGTCTCAAAAGATGAAACACTAGGGCCGGAGGGATGACTTAGTGGTTAAGGCGTTTGCCTGTAAAGCCAAAGGACCCAGGTTCGATTTCCCAGGACCCACATTAGCCAGATGCACAAGGGGGCACATGCGTCTGGAGATCGTTTGCAGTGGCTGGAGGCCCTGGTGCACCCATTCTCTCTCTCTTTCTCTCTCTCTGTCTCTATCTCCCTCTTTTTCTGTTGAATAAATAAATAAAATAAAATAAAATAAAACACTAGCCGGGCGTGGTGGCACATACCTTTAATCCCAGCACTCGGGAGGCAGAGGTAGGAGGATCGCCATGAGTTTGAGGCCACCCTGAGACTACATAGTGAATTCCAGGTCAGCTTGGGCTAGAGTGAGACCCTACCTCGAAAAACCTAAATAAACAGATAAATAAATAAAATAAAATACTATAGGGAGCCGGGCGTGGTGGCACACGCCTTTAATCCCAGCACTTGGGAGGCACAGGTAGGAGGATCACTGTGAGTTCAAGGCTGCCCTGAGCCTAATTCCAGATCAGCCTGGGCTAGAGTGAGACCCTACCTTGAAAAACCAAAAAAGAAAAAAATACTATAGGGAGACATCTGTTATGACCTCTGGCCTACACACACACGCACGCACGCACGCACGCATACACTCACACCACAAAAAATGTTTCCTGACCCCACGGTGAGGAGGCTGTCTCAGATGAGACACAGCAGAGCCACCTCCAAGCTTCGCAGCTCGCTCCCTCAGCATCTCTTCTAGGCTTCTCCCTTCTACTGTCTTTGCGTCTCGTGCTCAAGAGCCTCCCTCAGCATTCTGTGTCCCCGTGTCCCTCGTTCCCCAGGTCCGAGAAGGCTGGAGCAGCCACGGGTGTAGGAGCCATCTGCACCTTCCACTCTGACCCCACGGGCCCTGAACTGAACAGAGAGCGGCTGTACTGGGAGTTGAGCCGTGAGACGCACGGCATCACCCAGCTGGGCCCCTACACCCTGGACAGGGACAGCCTCTACGTCAACGGTGAGGGGCCACGATCCAGCCGTGAGCTCTCTTAAGCGTGGAGCCTTGAGTTATCCAAGGTTCTGGGCAAAGCTTCCCTGTCTCAAAAAGTGAGGTGTGCCCTGTCTTTTCCCTCCTATGTCCAGTCTTCACTGCGAATCACAACCATTTAGGAGGGACTTGGGGAAATGGCTCAGTCCATAAAGTGCTTGTGAGTTCTGGGCTCAATGTGAGACTGTGTCTCAAACACTAAGGGAGAAGCCGGGCGTGGTGGCGCATGCCTTTAATCCCAGCACTAGGGAGGCACAGGTAGGAGGATCGCCGTGAGTTTGAGGCCATCCTGAGACTACTTAGTGAGTTCCAGGTCAGCCTGGGCTAGGGCAACACTCTACCTCGAAAACCAAAAAAGAAGAAAAAAAGAGAAAAAAAAAAGAAAGAAGGAAAGAAAGAAAGAAAGAAAAGAAAAAACTAAGACCGACAGTGAAGATGCCTGAGATTGTCATCCTTACACAGACACACACACACACACACAAACACACATGTGTACACACATATAAACAGGCATACACACACCACTGACATATACATATTCAAAAGTTTCATGGTATCACGTCTTGGCCTTTGGCATTTCGGCTAAGATCCAGTGTAAGATCATTAGGGACAAGATGCTAATTTTATTGCCTGGTTTAGTCCTCCATCACCTTTATCCCTCTGCTTTTACCAGGATCCCCACATCCTCCCTATGTTCATCCAGCTGTCTCTTTACTTTTCTTCTCCTTTCTATACAGGTTACAGCTTTGGAGCCACATCCTCCACTACCTCTAGTGAGTATTTTTTTTATTGACAACTTCCATGATTGTAAACAATATCCCATGGTAATTCCCTCCCTCCCCCACTTTCCCCTTTGAAACCATTCCCCATTATATCCCCTCTCCCTCTCAATCAGTCTCTCTTTTATTTTCCTCTATTATGATGGTCTTGTGTAGGTAGTGTCAGGCACTGAGAGGTCATGGATATCCAGGCCATTTTGTGTCTGGAGGAGCACATTGTAAGGAGTCCTACCCTTCCTTTGGCACTTACATTCTTTCCACCACCTCTTCTGCAATGGACCCTGAGCCTTGGAAGATGTGATAGAGATGTTTCAGGGCTGAGCACTCCTCTGTCACGTCTTCCCAGCACCCTGATGCCTTCTGAGTCATCCCAAGGTCACGGCCATCTGGAAAGAGAAGGTTCTCTACTGAAAGTGAGAGTAGCATTAATATATAGGTATGAACATTAAGAGAAGTGCTTACTGGGCAGTTTGGTGAGCATACTATATACATTTATCCAGATAGCAGCAGACGTTACACCCCTAGGGTTCATGACTACCCCTGTTTTAAGTTTTCAGTATCAAGGATGTATTCCCTCCCATGGAGCGGGCCTCCAGTCCAATTAGAGGGCAGTTGGTTTCCACCATGACAGACGTGCCACTATTGTACCCATTGGCTCATTTGGCCTGGCTGGCCAATTAATTATAAGGCTTTCAGTGTCCACTGTTGAGTATCTTCACTGGTGATTTCTCACTCTCTAGTGAGAATTTTTTTTGGCCTTCATGGCCTGAGTTCTGTCCCCGCTTTCAGGGGATTTTTATACCCATCCTCCCACCAATTTACCTGAATCATAATAGATTGTTTATTTCCCTGAGCAAAACATTGAGAAACTATGTCCATGAGTCAACGTGGCAAAAAGAGGCTTTTCCTGGGCCCGTGGGGAGTCTGCAAGTCTCAGCGTTCCTTAACTCACTGCTGAAGTTGTTGCCGTCAACCAGCCCCCACTGGGTGTAGAGGGAGGCAGACAAAGGGTCTTTGGGAGCACCCACCCTAACGAGGCACATGCTGCCCCCACCCCACGCCCATCCACCCGCTGTCCTCCGGCAAACTTTGTCCGTCTGTCCGCGTGCCACAGCCGGCGAGGTCAGAGAGCTGCTGTTCACGGTGAATTTCACCATCAACAACCTGCGCTATTCAGCTGACATGGGCCATGCCGGCTCCCTCAAGTTCAACATCACAGACACGCTTATGCAACACCTGGTGAGCTCTCCGACCGGCCAGCCCCTCCACGGCCAGCCTGGGGCTGCTGCCTGCCTCTGACCAACGCTGCCTTCCCTTCGTTCTCTGCAGCTCAGTCCTTTGTTCCGGAGGAGCAGCCTAGGTGCCTCATACACAGGCTGCAGAGTGGCCACCTTGAGGTGAGAAGCAGGACCCATCCTCCCACCACATCCCTCCCTCTCCCACTACTCCCCAGGTACCAGTAAAACACGTACAGAGAAAACAAACAACAACAACAAAAAAACACAACAAAACGTAGATTTTTAGTGCAGAAAACCTTAGACTGTCTAGGCCAAGTGCTCTACTGCTGAGCCACATCTCCAGCTTCTCGTGGGCAAATCTAAGCAGACACTGTACCTCTGAGACACGACCCTAGCCCCTACCTCATCGTTGATTCAATGTAACAGAATACATACACCTGTGTCTAGTCAAAGTGATTTTAAATAAGATTTTTTAGCTGGAAACATAGCTCAGTGGTAGAGAGCCTGCTTAACATTCATTCAACTGCTAGTACTACAAAAAATTAATATCTTGGAATATTATTGCCATTTTCAAATATTCTTCTGATTAGGGGAGACTATTGGGGAACACAAAGGCGGCCAGTAAGAATGGGGGAGGACAAAGAAATGTGGGAAATAGGGATCATAAGATCAAAGAACCTCATACACATATGTTGTTATAAAACTCACTATTGGGCTGGGCGTGATGGCGCACGCCTTTAATCCCAGCACTCGGGAGGCACAGGTAGGAGGATCGCCGTGAGTTGGAGGCCACCCTGAGACTACATAGTGAATTCCGGGTCAGCCTGGGCTAGAGTGAGACCCTACCTCAAAAAAACAAAAAACAAAAAAAAACCTGAGAAGGGAAGGGTGCTGAGTGGGTAACCCAAGCCAAGAAGGAAGCAGAGAAGCGTCCAGGCAGTAGTCACAAGCGTGCAGGTCCTCAGTCAGAAAGCATAGCTGGATGAGAGGGTAGCAAATGGCTCAACAGGACCAGGAGGTGGGCTGTGAGAGATGCAGGACACAGTGCCATGTGGCCTCTATACCCCTCCACCCACTCACCCAAGTACACCTCTCCCTCTTCCCCAGGTCTGTGAAGAATGGTGCCCAGACACGAGTGGATGCCCTCTGCACATACCGCCAGGTGCCCGGTCTGGAGCTACCTGCCGAGCGGGTGTTCCATGAGCTGAGTTGGCAGACCCGCGGCATCACCCGGCTGGGTCCCTACTCTCTGGACAAAGATAGCCTCTACCTCAACGGTGAGCATTTCTCTAGCCCTGCCTCCCTGGATTCTGGCATCCCATGAGGACGTCCATTCACGGGTCTTCTGGGATCCTGGATTTCCATTAAATTCTCACTGCCGCCCCACCAGATGAGTCCTTGAAAAGTCCCATCTTATAGGCACTTATGGTCTTGTTGCTTGGACAAAATACCAGGCCAGAAGCAGCTTATGGGAGGAGAGTGTTTATTTCAGGCTTACGGTTTCAAGGGCTAGCTTCGTCGTGACAGAGAAAAGGCTGGCAGCTGGCTCACAGCTTCACAAATCCACAGCAGAGAGAACAAGAGTGAAACAGCTCTGAACATCCAGTGGGCTGGACTCGCCCACCCCAAGCTCCACCCACCGCAACACACCTCCTCCAGCAAGCCCCGCCGTCCAGAGGCTTCCCGAGCTGGGGCTAAGTAGGGAGCTCAATCACAAATGCTCCGTGCTATGGGGACATTTCTACATTGCAGCCACCACAGATAGACTGAGTCATTGTCCTGGATGGGGACAAACTGAGAGTCTCAGATCTGGATAGAAGCCCCAGTTGTCAATTCTAATACAGTTCTTCGCAGATAACTCATAGAAAAGTCCATTTTGGGGGAGACCATTTACATCTGGGCCAGGAAACAAAGCAAGATGATTGTTTGGGGGCCGGAGGGATGGCTTAGTGGTTAAGGTGCTTGCCAGCAAAGCCAAAGGAGCCAGGTTCGATTCCCCAGAACCCATGTAAGCCAGATGCACAAGGTGACACATGCGTCTGGAGTTCATTTGCAGCAACTAGAGGCCCTGGCGTGCCCATTCTTTCTCTATCTGCCTCTTTCTCTCCCTCTCTCTGCCTTTTTCAAATAATTTTTTATTTTGAAGATGATTGTTTGGACCAGGTGTGGTGGTGCACGCCTTTAATCCCAGCACTTGGGAGGCAGAGTTAGGAGGATCGCCACAAGTTCAAGGCTACCCTGAGACTACATAGTGAATTCTAGGTCAGCCTGGACTACAGCGAGACCCTACCTCAAAAAAAATAAAAAAGAAAGAAAGAAAGAAAAAAGATGATTGTTTGGGGTCCCACACTTCCTGTTCTTCCTTTCTACCTTTGACGATGGATGAACTTCTCTCCTGGATGGCACTCCTGAACCAAAAAAAAAAAAAAAAGAGCAGACATTCTATATCTCGGGGACATAAGTTCAGACACACGGGGCATCAGCACAGAACTTGGAGGTGAAAAATGAGAAGAGGCACCTTCTGTGTGAAGTTTTGAGAAGCAAAGCATGACCAAGGATAAATGGATCAGATAGCTTCCCTTCTCTTCCTTTCCCTTCCCTTCCTGTCCCTTCCCTTTTCTTTTCCCTTCTCTTCCCTTCCCTTCCCTTCTCTTCCTTTCCCTTCCCTTCATCTTCCTTCCCTTCCTTTCCCTTCTCTTCCCTTCCCTTCCTTTCTCTTCCCTTCCCTCCCCTCTCTCTTCCCTGACTTCTCCCTTATCTTCCCTCTCCCTTTCCATTCTCTTCCTTCCCCTGTCCCTTTCCTCCCTCCTCCCTTCCTTTCCTTTCCTTTCCCCTTCCTTTATTTTTCATTCCCTTCCTTCCCTTTCGCATTCCTCTCCCTTCCTTGCCCTCTTCTCTTCCCTCTCCATCCCCTCCACCTTTCCTTCCCTTCCTCTTCTGTCCCTTCCCTTCCATCTCCAACCTGGGAACAGTACTTGGAAACTCGTATTGTTGTATCACCATTGCATCATGAGGTGGGAAAGGAGACAGCTTGCACTCTTGTTACTCTCGTTTCAATAAAGAGAAACTGAGACACAGAGAGAGACAGGGGCCTTCCCGCACCTGCAGTAAATTTGTGGCCAATCTGAAATCTGGTATTCCAAGTTTATAGCTGGTCCCTTGAATTGGCCATTGTGGGGACCTGTGTACAGGTTTCATAAACTGGACAACTTACATGCTCCATTTTGTCATTCAATCACTTTTTTAAAAATTTATTTATTTATTTATTTATTTGAGAGAATGAGAGAGAGAGAGAGAGAGAATAAGTGCACTAGGGCCTTCAGCCACTGCAAACAAACTCCAGACGCATGCGCCACCTTGTGCATCTGGCTTACGTGGGTCCTGGGGAATCAAACCTAGGTCCTTTGGCTTTGCAGGCAAATGCCTTAACTGCTAAGCCATCGCTCCAGCCCCATTCAGTCACTTTTTAAAAAGTGTCTTCTAATAAGCCAGACCTTATGTCTGCTACCCAAAGGCAAATAAGTTACATGTTGTCTGAATATAAACTGCAGGGGTTGGAGAGATGGCTTAGTCGTTAAGCACTTGCCTGTGAAGCCTAAGGACCCTGGTTCATGGCTCGATTCCCCAGGACCCACGTTAGCCAGATGCACAGGGGAGCGCGCGCTTCTGGAGTTCGTTTGCAGTGGCTGCAGGCCCTGGTGTGCCCATTCTCTCTCTCTCTCTCTCTCTCTCTCTCTCTTTCTCTGTCTGTCACTCTCGAATACATAAATAAAAATAAACAAAAAAAATTTAAACTGCAGTGAGACACAGACATTCTTGCTCGGCACTGTGTTCCTCAAATGTTAGTAGAGGAATCACACATAGTTAGAGCTCAGTAAACATGATGGGTGATAGACAGACTCTAGGGGGAGTAGAAGGGCCAATGATGGCATGGGTGACTGCACATTTGTATGCAGAGTAAGGTGCCTACTCAAGGAACATGAACCTTAGGAGATCCTCTTTTTGGAAGCAAGCTAGAGAGGCTCTGGAAAGAGTCAAATTGAATTGAAATATTCATGATGGGCTGGAGTGATGGTTCAGCAGTTAAGGTGCTTATCTGTGAAGCCTGAGGACCAAGATTCGATTCCCCAGGACCCACATAAGCCAGATGCACAAGGTGGTGCATGCGTCTGGAGTTTGTTTGCAGTGGCTGGAAGCCCTGGTACATCCATCCTCTCTATCTGACTTTCTCTCCCTCTCTCTTTCTCTCATAAGTAAATAAAATATTTTTTTAAAAAAATAAAGAAATATTCGGGCTGGAGAGATGGCTTAGCGGTTAAGGCGCTTGCCTGCAAAGCCAAAGGATCGTGGTTCTATTCTCCAGGACCCAAATAAGCCAGATGCACAAGGGGGTGCACACATCTGGAGTTCATTTGTAGTGGCTGGAGGCCCTGGTGCACCCGTTTGTTCCTCTCTCTCTCTCTCTCTCTCTCTCTCTCTCACACACACACACACACACACACACACACACACACACACTTTCTACCTCTTTCTCTCTCAAATAAATAAATATATAAAGAAATATTCATGATGGTATGTAAGTCAGATCTAAGAACATGGGCAGATGTGCAGGAACTATAGGCAAGGGAATGCCTCCCGGTAAAGCGCCGTACGAGATAAGCCATGGTATATGAGACTTTTTCTTCCTTTCCTCTTACGCATGATTTTTTGTTCTCTAGGTTACAATGAACCTGGTCCAGATGAACCTCCTACAAGTATGTGTCTGCATCCACTGCCCTTTCCAGCTTACCTAGGTCTTGGGCCACGCTTTTCCTCTTAGTCACAAAGGACGCCTGTCCCAAACACAAGCCAGTCTCCTGAGTGGGGGGCAACATCTCAGTGTGGAGAAGAATGTTTGAGCCCTGGAGCCTCTTTTTGTATCTACAGCCATGGGGTTGGATTTCTGAATCTGCCACACTGAGCAAGTGTTCCCCACAGGGGCATGGAGCTGAGCTCAGGTGGTGGCCATATACCTTATGTCTCATAACAGAAACAACCTGGTGCCCACCAAGGGCATCCTTGTCAAGTTACAAATCCTGGTGGCCACTTTACTGGCTTTGGCTAACCTTGCTCGTTCTCTTATTCACTGGCCCATCATCTATCTTTCCAGCCATCCATTCTTCTATTTTATAGTTATGCCTCCTCTCTGAGACTACATTCCCATCCATCCATCCATCCATCCATTCATTTACCCATCTGCTCACCCATTTGTTCATGCGCCCACCCTGCCCATCCATCTATGACCCTCCTACGCATGTCATTACATCCGTCCACCTACCTGATTACTGACCTTCTTATGTCCACTTGCTTGTTTTGCAGAGATTCCTTCTATAGTTCCTTCCTCTGTGCATTCACCCATTCATCCATCTGCCCACATATACATGCATATATACATACATACATACATACATACATACACACACACACATACCCATCTAACCATCTACCATCCATTCATTCATTCACTATCCACCCACCTACCCATGTACTCATTCATTCATTTATTCATCTACCCATCCACCCACCTACCTATGCACTCATTCATTCATTTATTCATCTATCCACCCACCTACCCATGTACTCATTCATTCATTTATTCATCTACCCATCCACCCACCTACCTATGCACTCATTCATTCATTCACCATCCACCCACCTACCTATGCACTCATTCATTCATTTATTCATCTATCCACCCACACCAATACATCCACTTGCCCACCCACCCATAATTATGCTCATTCACTTATTTGTCCTTCCATCAATTTCTGCAGTTTCTCTTCATTTTTATCCTTAAATTCTCTTGTAACCCCTCACTTATCCTTTCTTTCATGCATCCATTTATCCCTTCTAGTTTCTGTCTTCCATTCCATCTGTCCTCTTTGCTCAGCCTCTTTCCTGCTTCCACTCTAATCACATTGAATTAAATTTAATTCACAAGGGCTGGAGAGATGGCTTAGCGGTTAAGGCATTTGCCTGTAAAGCCAAAGGACCCAAGTTCAATTTCCCCAGGCCAGATGCACAAGGGGACGCATGCATCTGGAGTTCGTTTGCAGTGGCTGGAGGCCCTGGAACACCCATTCTCTCTCTCTCTCTCTCTCTCTCTCTCTCTCTTTCAAATAAATAGATAAATAAAATTTAATTTTTTTTAAATTCACAAGTTTGCTCACCTCCCCACTCACACAATCGCTCTTTCCCTCACTCTTCTTTTTGAGCGCCTGTGAATGATAGTATGGCTTAGCTCACTGCTAGGAGGTCTTTACCCACCCTGATGGAGCTCTGTGCATCCCTTTCCACAGCTTCTGAGCCAGCTGCCTCCTTCCCGCCTTCTCCATTGACATCTGTGCAGCCAGAACCCATCACAGGTAACCTGCGGGGCCCCTTTTCCTACCTGTCCCACCCCTCCGTCATCTGACTGCCGGGCTAGGACGCCAGGGTATGAGGATCCTAGTGTCAGCACAAAGATTGGACTAGCAATATAGATGTCCGTCCTCAGGCAACTAAGAGACCGTTGGAATACAGTGATGTATTCGTGGAGAAGAGGCACCTGGCACACTATGGAGAAGGGAGGCATATTCTGTAGAAAGTCACACCGGAACTGAATCTCTCAGGATGAGCAGAAGTGACCCAGACAATGGTAGCACCAAGAGTGTTGATGGACGGGTTGATTCCACCAGCAGGGACTCAAGGGAAACAGCATGTGGGGAGAAACGAGAGCAAGTCGGTTTACATGAAGTGTGAGGCTCTACCCAGAACGGAAGGCCTTTGTTCTGAACGTCAAATCACGAAGCTTGAAACCGGGCTGGCGGGATGGCTTAGCGGTTAAGGCACTTGCCTGCAAAGCCAAAGGACCCAGGTTCAGTTCCCCGGGACCCACATAAGCCAGTTGCACAGGGTGACACATGCATCTGGAGTTTGTTCCTAGATGCTGAAGGCTCTGGTGTGCCCATTCTCTCGCTCTCTATCTGACTCTTTCTCAAATAAATGCAATTTTTTTTTAATTTTTTAAGCTTGAAACTTGGGACTAGGAAGATAGTTCAGTAGTTAAAGGTGCTTGCTTTGCAAAGCCAGCAGGCTTAGACTCAACTGCAAAGCTGGATGGAGAAGCCAGATGCGCACGCGGCGCGCGCACACACACACACACACACACACAAATATATTAATAATGTTTTATTTTAAAAGGGAAGCTTGAACTTGACACGGAAAGTCTACAGGGAACCATGGGTAGTACTAGAGCTGAGGCAGTCCTAGTATCATTTTTATTTCAGAAAGATTCCTTTAGTGTTCAGAGTAGAAAATGACCTTTGGACAGGACAGCCAATGAGCCTGCTGGGATGATGGTCTGGTTAAGAGATGAGCCTGGGCGTGGTGGCGCACGCCTTTAATCCCAGCACTCAGGAGGCAGATGTAGGAGGATCGGTGTGAGTTCGAGGCCACCCTGAGACTACTGAGTGAATTCCAGGTCAGCCTGGACTAGAGTGAGACCCTACCTTGTAAAACAAAAAGAGAGAGAGAGAGAGAATAAGACCTGATCTGGGATGGGAAAGGAGGAAGAATGTATCTGAGGAACATTCAGAAAAGGGAATTGATTTTACAAGGAGGTGAATATATCTCATCTGACTTGGACGAGCACACTAGTGGATGGGGGCACAATTGGAGAGAAGAGGATCTGATTGTTAGGTTCATTTAGAAACCCACAGTCTCTTTGGGGGGGCCCCAACGCCTTATCAATGCCAACAAGCAAGTGGCAAGATTCCGAGCCAAGAAAATGGGGAGGGAGCCCTGAGCCACCTAGTTAGAGGAAGAAAAATGTTTGGAAGTCTTCTTGTGGAGAAGCAGGAAGGGGGGGAAGGTCTTGCTCTGTGTCTTGTGGGGTTTCTGACCCACACTGTATGGCGTGGGAATCTTGCTGGAGCCAAACTGTCCCAAATCTCTCCAGCTCAAGTGGAATTACCACAATAAAAAGTGTTGATTGTAAGATCCCAGGCTCATGCTGAGAGGCAGAAACAAGTCTTTGAAACCTCAATTTCCACAATGGAAGATAGTTTCCGCCAGAGGGGGACGGGGGGGGGGGGGGGGGGGGGGGGGGGAGTGGGAGAGCGGAGAGACTTCTGAAATCTTTACCCTGACAGGTTGCAGTCTGGTCCCAGACTAACCCTCCCTTTGTGGACATTTCTCCTTCTCCATTTCCTGTAGCCATGGGACATCACCTGAAGACCGTCAACCTCACCTTCACCATCACCAGTCTCCCATATTCAGCAGACATGAACAGTGATTCAGCCCTATTCAACTCCACTGAGAGGGTCCTGCAACACCTGGTGAGACCCTCATCCCCGCGGTTCCTGGCAAGATTGAGCTAGGGTGACTGAGCCCCAAAAATAAACAGCAGGAATGTAGGAATGTCTTTGGGCCTGGCCCTGCAGTTTGCACTTTGCTAGAGAATTTGCCTTCTCTTTATCTCTTGCTTTATCTGTTTTTCCACAAACAACCTGAGTGTCTCTCTCTCTCTCTCTCTCTCTCCCTCTCTCTCTCCCTCTCTCTCTCTCTCTCTCTCTCTTTTTCTCTCTCGGAACTTCTCAGAAGAAATTCTCCTTTCCTAAAATTAAGAATTAAACCTGGCCGGGTGTGGTGGCGCATGCCTTTAATCCCAGCACTTGGGAGACAGAGGTAGGAGGATCGCTGTGAGTTCAAGGCCACCCTGAGACTCCATAGTGAATTCCAGGTCAGCCTGGAGTAGCAGTGAAACCACATCTTGGAAAAAAAAAAAAATTAAATCTGATCCTGGAATTCTGTTTGGTTAAGCTGGGCCCTAAACTTGGCATCATGGCTGGCCTCTTCTTGAGCCAGCCCCTAGCCCAGACCAGTCAGCCTTCTCCCAGGCTCGCATGTTCCTGATGCTAAAGTCTACCACGATAAAGTTACATATACATGGATGCTTACCAGGTGGGAAAGTCCTCATTTTTGGCTTTTCACTACTCTTGAACTTCCAGGTCTCTGCTCCAGTAAGCCACTCCCTTCATCTAAGTCTCTCTCTCCTTCTCTCTCTCTCTCTCTCTCCCTGAGTCTTTCTCTCTCTCAAATAAATAAAATATGAAAAAATAATAATTATCCTTCTCAGTTTTATTTTATCCCATTTCTTTGGTAAAAACAGACACAAACTCAGGGTTTGGAGTTTAAGGACGCTTCCTGCCCCCCCCCCCAAAAAAAACCATTACAGGACGAATCCCACCGCAGCCCCCAATCCAACTCCTCACCCCAGTAAATTCTGGTGGAATGAGTCCCACACACCTCCTCCATCCAACTCCCGCCTTTCTTTCCCTGTTCTTCCCCAGCTTGGACCCTTGTTACACAAGAGCATCCTGGGCCCCTTCTACGCAGGTTGCAGACTGACCTCCCTCAGGTGAGCTCCACCCTTCGTTGTCACCTTTCGGCTTGCTTATTCTGGATCCTGTCCCCTCTGGTCTTCTCTGGAGTCCCCGCATCCTTTTCTCTCTAGGTCTGAGAAGAACAGAGAGGCCACTGGGGTGGATGTCATCTGCACCTACCACCATGACCCTTTGAGCCCTGAGCTAGACACACAGAGGCTGTACTGGGAGCTGAGCAGGCTGACGCATGGCATCACCCAGCTGGGCCCCTACACCCTGGACCAGAACAGCCTCTATGTCAACGGTGAGCAGTGACCATCTGTAATTTGCTGTGGGAAGCTCCCAGGCACCCTTGATTTTTTTTTCCACGTTTCCCAATCTCTCTCCCTCCCTCCACAGGTTATACTGGCCCAACTACACGAACCACCACCCCCAGTGGTGAGTACTCAGTGATACCCCCATCAGCCCCTAGAATCTCTTTCCCCCCCCCACATCCAGAGACGTCTGCAACTATGAGGGAGGGAAGGAGCTGGGGACACGGGCTGATGGGTCATTTTATGGCAATAGAAATAGCTGTGAGGTCACTTCCATAATGTTAGATCCGGTCGGGATGCTGAGGACAGGTGGTAAGTGGTTCAAGATAGAGGTGTTTGAGACGGCTTGTCCTTTAAGGAGGAGCTTTATGGAAAGAATTAGTAACACCACCAACAGCGTGGTGGCGGGGTATGAAGACAGAGTGAGCCACCAATCGGTCCCACCAGACAAAGTGGAGTTAAGTCTCTTGAAGGCCCCTCGGGAAGAGGGAGGCCCCAGACCACAAAGCAGCAGGCTTAGTTAAGTCGAAGCCCAGTATGTGCCTGCTGTCAGGTGGTCTCTGATTCCCAGGGGCACTGGGAAGGGAGGAAAGTCCAAAGGTTCACTGCAGGTATTGCCTGCTAAAAGGTATGAGAGTAAAGAGGTCGTGAGAACCTTTTTGGGTTCCCCACCCCCTTTTGAGGTTACAGATATTCCTGTAGGAGGTAAGAAATTAAAATCTGAGGGACAGCAGGAAGGACATAGATACAGAGAAAAGACGGAGAATTGAGTTTCATGTGCGTCTAAAACGTAGCACATTGTCTTAGTGTACTTTCTCACTGCTTTGACCAAAGTACCTAATAAGAAGCAACTTGAGTAGAAAAGGAATTTTTTGTTTGTTTGTTTGTTTTTGGTTTTTCGAGGTAGGGTCTCACTCTAGCCCAGGCTGACCTGGAATTCACTCTGTAGTCTCAGGGTGGCCTCGAACTCTTGGCGATCCTTCTACCTCTGCCTCCAGAGTGCTGGGACTAAAGGCGTGCACCAACACGCCCGTCTAAGAAATCTTTTTGTTTGTTTGTTTGTCCTTTTTCTTTCTTCTTTCGTTTTTTTTTTTTTAAGATTTGTTTTTATTTATTTATTAGAGACAGAGGGAAAGAGAGAGAGTGAGAAGGGATGCGCCAGGGCCTCAGCCACTGCAAATGAACTCAACACATGTCCCACTATGTCCATGTGGCTTATGTGGGACCTGGAGAATTGAACCTGGGTCCTTAGGCTTTGCAGGCAAGAGCCTTAACTGCTGAGCCATCTCTCCAGCCGCCCCCCTCCTTGTTTTGTTTTGTTTTTGAGGTAGGGTCTCCCTCTAGCCCAGGCTGACCTGGAATTCACTATGTAGTCTCAGGGTGGCCTCGAACTCATGGTGATCCTCCTACCTCTGCTGGGATTAAAGGCGTGCATCACCATGCCCAGCTCCTTTTTCTTTCTTTCTTTCTCTTTCCATGATCCAGTGTATTTAAATTAACATTGCTTGCAGGAACATGGGTAAGGTATAATTCACAGGATCATGAGCAACTTACCCGTGGCTTCTCCACTGAAAAAATGTCTAGAATTCCTGAGGGAGGGGCGGAGTCTCGCTGTCCCCTCCCTCAGTCATTGACACGGAATCTCTATATCCTTTCTTTGTAATTCTAGAAGTGAAGCCGTCCACTCCTACCCTGACAGAATTGTCTACAACCGGCGCCGGCACCCAGTATTTCCAACTCAACTTCACCGTCACCAACCTGTTCTATTCCCAGGACACGGCACAGCCCGGCACAACCGGATATCAGCGCAACAAAAGAAGTATTGAATACGCAGTAAGAACGGTCTTGTGTGGCCACTCTGCTCCCCGGCAGAGACTGGCCTATACACACTGGTGGACACTGGTCAGAGGGTGGTTTTTTTTAACAACAAATTTTTTTTTTTGGTTTTTCGAGGTAGAGTCTCACTCTAGCCCAGGCTAACCTGGAATTCACTATGTAGTCCCAGGGTGGCCTTGAACTCACAGAGATCCTCCTACCTCTGCCTCTCGAGTGCTGGGATTAGAGGTGTGCGCCACCACACCCAGCCTACAACAATTCTTTTTTTTTTTTTAATTTCTTTTTTGTATAATTTTTTTGTTTATTTTTATTTATTTATTTGAGAGAGAGAGAGAGACAGAAAGAAGCAAATATATATAGAGAGAGAATGGGCATGCCAGGACCTCCAGCCACTGCCAACAAACTCCAGATGCATGCGCCACATTGTGCATCTGGCTTACGTGGGTCCTGGGGAATCGAGCCTCGAACCGGGGTCCTTAGGCTTCACAGGCAATTGCTTAACCGCTAAGCCATCTCTCCAGCCCTTTTTAAATTTCTTTTAAAAAAATTATTTATGTATTTATTTGAGAGAGAGAGAGAATGGGCACACCAGGGCTTCCAGCCACTGTAAATGAACTCCAGACTCATGCACCATCTTGTGCATCTGGCTTATGTGAGTCCTGGGGAATCGAACCTGGGTTCTTTGGCTTTGCAGGTAAGTGCCTTAACCACTAAGCCATCCCTCCAGCCCTTACAACAGTTCTTAAAGACAGATTCTTACTCCCGTTTATAAAATTGAGAAAAGCACAGAGATCGAGCAGCTAGTCAAGGATCCATCACACAGCTCTGTGCCATACCCTGGAGCAAAACATCTTTTGGTACATAAATCTGGGCAGTGTTTGTCAAAGACAAAAAAACAGACGGAGAAGTGAGCTCAGTGGTGGTGAATGATCTTGCATGATGGGGCCTCTGGGTCTGACCCAAGAAACAATTGCCCTGTGTTGCAGCTCAACCAACTGTTCCGAAACAGCAGCATCAAGAGTTACTTCTCCTACTGTCAAGTTTTAGCATTCAGGTGAGTGCCAACTCAGAACCTGATGACTCTGGAAACTTCTGTGCTTTAAATAAATCCTTCCTTGCTCCAGTCCCTCAGTTCATGGCTATTATAGAAGCAACCCCTAAGGAACACAAAATTGTTATCTAGAAACCCTCTTCTTCCTAAAAAAAAACAAGTCCAACTAGCTTAGAGACTTAGCAGAGCTTGTGAAACCTCAGAAAATAGGGAGACGTGTGGCATGAAGAACCATAGAACTTATAGCATAAAATTCTTGCCTTAAATATAACCAACCACCCCAGCAAACATATACATGGATAAAAATTAGCACCACTCAAACTAAGCAGCTTTAAAATTTTTTTTAATTTAACTTTAAGAATTTTAATTTTTTTTGTTTTTGTTTTTGTTTTTTTTTTGTTTTTCGAGGTAGGGTCTCACTCTAGCCCAGGCTGACCTGAAATGCACTATGTAGTCTCAGGGTGGCCTCGAACTCACGGCGATCCTCCTACCTCTGCCTCCCGAGTGCTGGGATTAAAGGCGTGAGCCACCACGCCCGGCTAAGAATTTTAATATTTAAAGAGAAAACATTGATTTGTGGATGAGAGAAACATTTATAAAATTACCATATGGAGCCAGACATAGAGACACATCTATAATCCCAGCATTTGGGAGACTGAGACAGAAGGATCATGAGTTCAAGCCTGGACTATATAGCAAGGCTCTCTCTCAAAGAAAAATTTAAAATTAAAAAAATGGCCCAACCTGGATATCCATGACCTCATAGTGCCTGACACTACCTACACAAGACCGTCATAAGAGGAGGAAAAGATCATAACATCAAAATGAAAGGGAGACTGATTATGATGGGGAGGGGGATATGATGGAGAATGGAGTTTCAAAGGGGAAAGTGGGGGTAGGGAGGGTAGCACCATGGGATACTTTTTATAATTAAGAAGAAAATGGCCCAATTTTTTCTTCTTCCATCGGATTAAAATAAAGTGCCTTCCAGATCTCACCCGAAACCAGATCCAGGAGTCAATGGATGCAGTAGATCCCATATGAATCTTTAAAATTATATATAGTATTTATTTGCAAGGAAGGGGGACAGGGGAGAGAGGACAGAGAAAGATAGAAATGGACATGCCAGGGCCTTCCACTACTGGAACCGAACTCCAGATGCCTGTGCCACCCTGTGCATCTGGCTTCATGTAGGAATTGAGGACTCAAAAGTGGCCCTCAGGCCTTGCAAGAAGTGCCCTTAACTGCTGAGCCACCTCTCCAGCCCCTCCATATGATTCTTTATCATTCGTTGCTGCCTCTAGTGCTTATGAAAGTAGATCTCCAAGTGTCTACATCCCTAGATGAATGGGTATTCTTGTCTCTTTCCTCCATTGGCAACTTCTAGGTTGGTGCTATACCACTGAGCTATACTACATTAAAAGTTTTTATTTGGCCGGGCGTGGTGGCGCACGCCTTTAATCCCAGCACTTTGGAGGCAGAGGTAGGAGGATTGCCGTGAGTTCGAGGCCACCCTGAGACTCCATAGTGAATTCCAGGTCAGCCTGGGCTAGAGTGAGACCCTACCTTGAAAAACCAAAAAAAAAAAAAAGTTTTTATTTGTAGCCGGGCGTGGTGGCGCACGCCTTTAATCCCAGCACTTTGGAGGCAAAGGTAGGAAGATCGCCAAGAGATCGAGGCCACCCTGAGGCTACCTAGTGAATTACAGGTCAGCCTGAGCCAGAGTGAGACCCTACCTCAAAAAAAAAATTTTTTTTTTCATTTGTATTTTGACATAAAGGTCTTAGCACATTGCCCAGGCTAGCCTCAAAATCACTGTATAGCCCAGGCTGGCCTTGAATTTACAATGTTTCTGCCTCAGCTTCCCAAGTAATAGGCTTGAACCTATAGACTGATTTCGATCTAAATTTTCTTTCAATCGTGTTTTGTAGTATTCAGTGTATAGGTCTTCTGTTAAACTTACTCCTATTTATTTATTTATTTTTAAACTTTATTTTTATTCATTTATTTATTTGAGAGAGAGAGAAAGAGGCAGAGAGAGAGGAAGAGAGCGAATGGGCATACCAGGGCCTCCAGCCACTGCAAACGAACTCCAGACACATGCACCCTCTTGTGCATCTGGCTTACATGGGTTCTGGAGAGTCGAACCGGGATCCTTTGGCTTTGCAGTCAAACACCTTAACTGCTTAACCATCTCTCCAGCCCCAGTCCTATTTATATTTTAATTCTTCAGTGCTATTGCATATGACTCTTTTCCTCAATTCTCTTGTCAGAGTGTTACTAGTGTATTGGTATTATAGCCTACAATCAATCAGTAGAAACGAAAGGGTTTTAGAAATGTGTATGTGTCTGCGTTTCTTAGATGTCTGTATGCGCAATATCTAGCCATCTGCTAATAGAGATAGTTTGACACTTCTTTTTCAAATTGGGTGACTTTCATTTATTTTTCTTGACTTAGTTATAACTTCCAGCATACTGTGAATAACATACAGGGTAAAGACAGGGATTTTTTTTATTTTATTTTATTTTTTTTTTTAGCATTCTTAGTCTTACAAGGAGAGCTTCTCATTTTTCACCATTAAGTAGAATGCTAGGTATGAGCTTTACATAGATGCTCTTCAACGGGCTGAGAACATGTCTTTCTAGTCTTGTGTGTGTGGTTATTTGTTGCGTATTTGTGTGTGTGCAGTGTGTGACGTGTGCGCATGTATGTGCCCCTGTGGCGCCCAGAGCAGAACATCGGGTGCCCCTCTGTAATGCCAGTCCACCTGTTCTTGCGTACCTGAGGTCGAGTATCTTAATGGTGCTGCAGTTGGCTGTTTTTCTGTGAGCCTGGGCAATTTCCTGGTCTTTCCTCAGCACTGTGGGGTTGGGGTTACAGGCACATGTGGTCATGCCCAGCTGTTTAGATGGGCTCTGAGGATTCAAATTTGGGCAGTCCCTTTCAGACCGTTGTGTTTGTGCAAGAAGTACACTTAGTGGCTGAGTTATCTGTCCTGCCCTGGAGTTTTTATTTTTATTTTTTGGTTTTTCGAGGTAGGGTCTCACTCTAGCCCAGGCTGTCCAGGAATTCAGTATGTAGTCTCAGGGTGGTCTCGAACTCAGGGCGAGCCTCTTACCTCTGCCTCCCGAGTGCTGGGATTAAAGGCGTGCGCCACCACGCCCCGCTTGAAGTTTTTATGATTTTTCTTTTTATCATAGAATGGTTGTGCATTTCTGTGTGCATGTGTGTCAAGATCATGTAGGTTTCTTTTTTGCTGATTTATTTTTTAATATTTTATTTTTATTTATTTTATTTGAGAGAGGGAAAGAGTCAGGGAAGAGAGAGAGAGAGAGAGAATGGGCACACCAGGGCCTCCAGCCACTGCAAACGAACTCCAGACACATGCGCCACCTTGTGCATCTGGCTTACGTGGGTACTGGGGAATCGAACCTGGGTCCTTAGGCTTTGCAGGCAGGCGCCTTAACTACTAAGCCATCTCTCCAGCCCCCTGATTTACTTATTTCTGAGTGTATATGTGTTTGATGGGCATGTGTGGGCAAACATGTGTGCAGGTACATGTGCATACATGTAGAGGCCAGAGTCAACATCAGGTGTTCTTCGATATGTTCTTTCATTCTCTTCATATGACATATCGCATTAATCAGTATTTTTAGATATTTTCTTTCATCCTGTTCATGTGACATACCTCAATAATCAATATTCTTAGATATTTTCTTTCATTCTGTTCATATGACATATCACATTAATCAACATTTTTAGATATTTTGTCTTTCATCCTGTTCATATGGCATATCTCAATAATCAATATTCTTAGATATTTTCTTTCATTCTGTTCATATGACATATCACATTAATCAACATTTTTAGATATTTTGTCTTTCATCCTGTTTATATGACATATCTCAATAATCAATATTCTTAGATATTTTCTTTCATTCTGTTCATATGACATATTGCATTAATCAGTATTTTTAGATATTTTGTCTTTCATCCTGTTCGTAAGACATATCACAATAATCAATATTTTTAGATTTTTTTATTTCATTCTGTTGATATGACATCTCGTATTCATCAATATTTTTAGATATTTTGTCTTTCATCCTGTTCATATGACATATCACATTAATCATTATTTTAGATATTGTCTTTCATTCTGTTTATGTATCACATTAGCCAATGTTCTTAGACAGAAAGCCAAGCCAACCATGCAGGTAGAAATGAGAACTCCTAGCTTTTTCTTCTCTCTGGCCTTATAAATAATACCACAAGTGGAGAACTTTCTAAGTCTTCAGCAATGCATTGGAGACATGTAAATTTTTGGCTCACCTCTTGTTGCTCCTGCTGGTGTCCCTCCCTCAACCTTGACCAACATTACCACCGATTGTTTTTGACAAGTAACCTGGAATAAACTTTCCCTAGTGAGCAAGCTCTGAGTCACGTTAAAATAAAGACAAACACGAGGATCTGCAAACAGTGACAGTTCTTTGCAAAACAGGTGTTTGAGAAATTTTACACCCATCATGGCTGCTAGTCTGGTTTTCACACTATCATGATTTTTTTAATATATTTTATTTATTTATTTGAGAGAGAGAGAGAGAATGGGCATGCCAAGGCCTCCAGCCACTGAAAATGAGCTCCAGATGCATGCACCCCCTTGTGCATCTGGCTTACGTGGGTCCTAGAGAGTCTAACCGAGATCCTGTGGCTTTGCAGGCAAATGCCTTAACCGCTAAGCCATCTCTCCAGCCCACTACCATGATTTTCATGTAGTTGATTTTCAAAGTTATCAAGGATATGGGTAAATAACATAGGATTAATGCAAGTTAAAACAGTAACAAAAGGGAGCCAGGCGTGGTGGCGCATGCCTTTAATTGCAGCAGTCGGGAGGCAGAGGTAGGAGGATCGCCTTGAGTTCGAGGACACCCTGAGCCTACATGGTGAATTCCAGGTCAGCCTGGGCTAGAGTGAGACCCTACCTTGAAAAACCAGAAAGAAAAAAAAAAAGTGGGGCAGGGGGGGGGGGGAAACAAAAGGGGCTGAAGGACGGCTTAGCGGTTAAGGCGTTTGCCTGCAAAGTCTAAGGACCCAGGTTTGATTCCCCAGGAGCCACGTTAGCCAGATGCACAAGGGGGCGCACACGTCTGGAGTTCATTTGCAGTGGCTGGAGGCCCTGGCACACCCATTCTCTCTCTATCTCTCACTCTCTCTCTGTGTCTTTCTCCCTCTTTCCTTGTCAAATAAATAAATAAAAATAAAAATATTAAAAATAAAATAAATAGTGATGCTAGAGTGATAGCTTAGTGGTTAAGGCCCTCTCCCAAATAAATAAATAAAATACTTAAATAAAATGGAGACCAATTGAGGAAGACACGTGGCATCAACTTCTGGCCTCCATATACACATGCGCACAAGTACATGCTTACCCACCCACACGTGTGCCCCCATATGTGAACACACACGTGAGTAACACACACACACACACACACACACACGAACAAAGAGAAAAGTAAAGTGCAGATGCAGGACGTTCACGTTGTGGCACAGAGTTCTCCTGGCCAGGGCCAGGCCGCAGGGAATCTGTAGTCAACTCTGATCTACCGCCCTGAACACGCCCAGTCTCGCCCGATCTCAGAAGCTAAGCGGGGTCGGGCCTGGTTAGTACTCGGATGGGAGAACCTGCAGTCGAGGCGGAATTCCCAGCGTCCTTGTTCATCTTGCATACTCTCCAGGTCTGTCGGGGACAGCAACCACACTGGGGTGGATTCCTTGTGTAACTTCTCCCCACTGGCTCGGAGAGTGGACAAAGTTGCCATCTATGAGGAATTCCTGAGGTTGACCCAGAATGGTACCCACCTGCTGAACTTCACACTGGACAGGAAGAGTGTCCTTGTGGATGGTAAGGTCTCCCCGGGCACCGGCGCCGGGGTGGGAGGTCCCCTTTCCATGCGCGGGGCTTCCCTGGGCAAGGTGCTACAGAGCTGAACTTCGCCGTATGTCCTCAGCCACATCACACCAGGAGCCTCTCAGTGAACTAGGAGTGGCATGCATGGTTCGTTCAGGTGTTACCAAACACTGAGGGAGAAAATGTCACACCTGCGGGTCATGCTAGCCTTCCCCGCTCTCCTGTAAAGCTTTGTGACCTCCCCACAGTCACTTATCTTCTCTGGACTCTTAATTTTTTTTATTACTTATTTATTGATTTGTGTTTATTTATTTGAGAGAGAACGAGACAGGGAGGGAGAGAGAATGAGAATGGGCATGCCGGGGCCTCCAGCCACTGCCAATGAACTCCAGAGGCATGCGCCACCTTGTGCGTCTGGCTTTCGTAGGTTCTGGGGGATCAAACCTGGGTCCTTAGGCTTTGCAGGCAAGAGCTTTAACCACTAAGCCATCTCTCCAGCCCTAGACTTACTTTTCTTTTTTTTTTTTTGTGGTAGGGTCTCACTCTAGCTCAGGCTGACCTGGAATTCACTATGTAGTCTCAGGGTGGCCTCGAACTCTCGGCGATCCTCCTACCTCTGCCTCCCAAGTGCTGGGATTAAAGGCGTGCACCACCACGCCCAGCTTGGACTTACTTTTTAACTAATTTTTTGCATATATATGTGTGTGTATGGTGTGTCTCCATGTATGTATGTACGCATGTTAATATGCAAGTGGCCTCACGTTTGTGTATGCAGATATGTGTACACGTGTACATGGGTGTTTGGAGGCCAGTAGTCAATGCTGGATGTCTTCAATTGCTTCCCATCTTCTTTTTTTTTGGTGGGAAAGAAGGGGAGCAGGCAGGAAGGGCAGGAGGCCGAGGACCCAACAATAGATAGGGGCAGGCAGGAAAGTGAGCCCCCCCCCCCCCCCCGCATGGGAAGAAGGAGGAGGGGGTGGAGGAGGAGGAAGGGGGAAAGAAAGAGACCTCGGGGCGGGCTGAGGGTGGCCTTGAAAGGGCAGCCCCAGCTGCTGCCTCTGCCGATCTGGAAGGGGGACCCACGTTATTTTTTTTTTGAGGCAGAGCTCACTGGTTTGGCTAGATTGGTCCACTAGCCCGGGTGGATCCTCCTGTCTCAGCTTCCCCAGCTCCGGGGTTGTGGGCACATGCCACCACCCTCGGCATTTCGCGTGGGTGCCGGGATTTCAGACTCAGGTCTGCACGCTTGTGTGGCAAGTGCTGTACCAACCGCCGCTGCCCCAGTTCTAGCCGCTGTTTCAATCGGATGAAATATTAATGGTTAAATCTGAGTAGTGCCCTTTCCTTTCGGGGGGGGAGGGTTCATATAGGAATTCGAACAAAGAAGTAGGGGATAGATACATGATTGGTTGATTTAAACAGTTTTGATTGGCTTGGGGTTTCAGCGGGCAAAGTTGGGGGCAGGAGCTAGGGGCACTCCAGGCAGATGAGGTAACCTCCATTGTGATGGGCTAAGCAAACAGTGGTACTTTACGACTTCCTTGAAGTGGAGATTCCTCAGTTTCTTATCTAAGCAGGTGGTCGGAGGCCAGAGGCCTCCGCAGTGGAGTGTTTCTGCAATGTCCTTGAAATGGAGATTCCCCAGAAACTTTAGGGAGAAAGGCAGCAATTGAGCAAGCAAGCAAAGTTTACAGAAGCAGAGGTTAGCACATTAGCCGGCTAGTTCTCTATCTAAGTCAGGCCTGGGCCTTTTTACTTAAAATGGTTATATTTGGCCTTTCAGTAGATCCTTACCATACCTGTTAGGTCAAGATGGGCTTCCCAATTCCACATTCCTCAGGGAACCTCCCAGCCATGATCCCTTCCTTGTCCAACAATGCCCCGGGTCTAGGGTTTCCTGCCCCCTTATCTCCCAGGTCACCTGCTCACTGTTCTGGTCTCACCCCCTAGCTGTGTGAAATGGCTGATGTAAAGAACAAAGGAGTTCTTTCCCCTTCCTCACCTTCTCCCCGCTGAAGAGCTCTATAAAGCCCACTATCTGGAATCTCGCTCTTGAGAGTCAGTCCTGGCTGCTCGTGTTTTTCCTGAATAAAAGCTCCCGTCTTTGCCTCAGAGTGGTCTCCGTGGAGTCGGTCACTCCCAACCCTTGCAATAGCATGCTGCCTCTACCTTTGGAAACCTTTACTAGAATAAAGAATGGGTGGCAGAGCACCGGCCTTGCGTGCTCAAGACCCTAGGCTCTATCCCCAACATTACAAGACTGAAAAGATTTGAAAGCAAGCCACGATCCCACGCGCTCTCCGTATCATTCATTTGCAGGGTATTCCGGCCACACAAGTGATGCGGCGACTGGGAACTCTGGTAAGCTGCAGAGAAGCTCGTGCCTGGGGGAGGGTCCCGTGTTTTGCCTTGTGTAAGAGTTGTGAAGGGCGGGAGGGTCTCGGGTCATGACGGAAGATGGCTAAACCCATGGCAGGGATATATGAGACCCAAGGACAGGACAGCCTGGATATTATCCTGCTGAGATGGCACACATCTGGGCAAGGGAGCTTTAGAGCCATGCAATATCGAGCTATTCCGTGCTCCCCCCGCCCTACTCGTGCCCATACTCGGGCCCCACAGGGTTCAAGCAGGATCCCTGGGAAGTGACTCATCCTAGCGCTTGTCTCCCCAGACCTTCCCTTCTGGGCGATCATCCTCATCTGTTTGGCTGGGCTCCTGGGACTCATCACGCTCCTGATCTGCTGTTTCCTGGTGAGCAAGGGATGCTCGTCTCACGAGACTGTGTTAATAAAAGTGTGTGTGTGTGTGTGTGTGTGTGTGTGTGTGATGCACGTGGAGGCCAACATGCACAGATGCTGGATAGACGATTAAAAGGTAGATGATTGGCAGATGCGGCACAGTTGATAGAGACAGAAACAAAAGGCAAATGATTAATAGATGATAGATAAAAAAGATAGATGATGGTACATAAATGATAGGGAACTGATAGGCAATTGACGGATGGTGCACAGGTGAGTAACAGATGGCTGATAGATGATAGGCAATTTTATGTTGATACATTGATGAGAGGTATGATGTGGGGGAGAAGAAAACTGAATAAAAGGGGGTATGAGAGACTTTTTAAAAATTGGGAATGGGGCTTGAGGGATGACTAAGCGGTTAAAGCATTTGCCTACAAAGCCAAAGGACCCAGGTTCAATTCCCCAGGACCCACGTTAGCCAGATGCACAAGGGGGCGCACGCGTCTGGAGTGCGTTTGCAGTGGCTGGAGGCCCTGGCGCGCCCATTCTCTCTCTCCCTCTTCCTCTCTGTCAAATAAATAAACATATTTTTAAAAAATTGAGAATGGAGAGGGAGAGACAGGCTGAGGGAGAAAGCCAGGCACCCGGAAAATGAGGAAGGACAGAGGGAAGAGGGAACAGAGACCCGAGGGAAGGTAGTGAGGCAGGCAAAGAAATGGAAGCAAAGCTTTGGAGAAAGAAGAAAAATCTAGTGCACAGGGCCCGCGTTACGACTGGCCCCAACGTGCCCAAGACCTAGATGGAAGACTCGAGAGATGGCTCCGAGTTTGTTCAAGGCACTTGCTTGCAAAGCATGATCCTCCCACCGCGTTCCCCTCCCTGCTTCAATTCCCTAGAACCCACACAAAGCCAGATGGACAGAGTGGCTCATGTTTCTGGAGTTTGTTTGCAATTGCAAGAGGCCATGGAGCACCCATTCTCTCTCTCTCTGTCTCTCTCACCAATAAATAAATAAGATATACATCTATCTTATGTATATATGTATATATTATTATATATTATGTATATATGTATGTATATATCTTATATATATGTATATATATATATATATATATATATATATATATATATATATATGTCAGGTAGAGTAGCTCATGCTTTTGATCCCATCACTGGGGAGGCAGAGGTAGGGACACTGTGAGTTCGAGGTCACAGTGAGACTACATAGGGAACTCTGGGCATCTGGCTTTCTTGTATTTCTCGTATCTGAGGTCTCCTAGTACTTGGGTGGCTGGCTAGCCCATCCTGATGCCTTCTCTTCACACTCACAGGTAACTGTCTGCCTGCGGAAGAAGGGGGGAAATTACCAGGTCCAGCATCACCTAGGCTATTACCTACCACATCTGGACCTGAGAAAGCTACAGTGAGTCCACCTCTCAGGACCGCCTTTTTCCAAGCCGGGTGCAAAGAAGAAATAAACCACATTGCTCAGACAGTGTCCGTGCCTCTCTTTGTTCTTATTTTCAGACAGGGTCTCATATAAGCCAAGCTGTCCTTTAACTTGTGATATTCTAGCTTCCAAATCCCCAGGGCTGGGATGATGAACGTGGGTCCCCACACCCACATTGAGTAGAGCCATGCTCAGACTCGGGCTGGGATCTTGAGGACTCTACTTAGTGTCATAGTAAATGATTACGCCTTTCTGAAAAACACCACCTATTGTCCATGGGTGGAGAGTATAAAGAGACCAAAATGTCATATTTCTCTACATTTCTTCACATCAAGCCTAAAGGAAAATAGAAGTCATTTCCTTGTAGGAGCTTGTGGTGGTTTGATTCAGGGGTCCGCCATAAACTTAGGTATTCTAAATGCTGGTTCCCCAGCTGATGGAGATTTGGAAATTAACGCCTCCTGGGGGGGGGGTGTATTGTTGGGGTCGGGCTTATGAGGCGTTAAAGCCAGCTCCCCCTTGCTAGTGTTTGGCACACTCTCCTGTTGCTACGGTATACCTTACGTGGGCCAGGGGGTGATGCCCACCCTCTGCTCATGCCATCGTTTTCCCCTGCCATCGTGGAGATTCCCCTCGAGCCCGTAAGCCAAAAGAAACCTCTTTTTTCCCACAAGCTGCTTTTGGTTGGGTGATTTCTACTAGCAATGTGAACCTGACTGCAACACAGCTCATGAAAGAATGGAATGAAACACTTGCTTAAGCAGATGGGGATGGTAAATAAACAGAATGCTCTGCTGGTCTGAATAGCATTACCCTGGGCCTACATTGTTGAACAAAGTCTCTTTTGGGGAGGGGAAGACCCTGCACTTGGCTGGGAGAGCAGTGTGGGACATGAAGGGATTGAGGACTAACTCCAGCCTACAGCAGTGAGGTTGCCTGGGCATCCTGTTGAACTTTTAGGGGCGGTGAGGCTTACAATCCTCAAATTCCAAGGCAATGCACTTAATATAATTTCCTCTTTCATGAACTGGATACGGTAGCACACCCTTGTTGTAATCCCAGCACTTGGAAGGCTGACACAGGAAGATCATGAGTCCAACGCCAGCCTGGGTTACAGAAGCAAGACCCTATCTCAACAATCCGAGAAAGTAACTACAATTGTGTGCCACCTTTAATTGAAGGGCCAAGGTGGCCCAATTGCTGATGCTCACTGGCAGGCACCAAATCCAGGTTGAGGAGGAAAGAAGTGTGGATGAGGGATGAGAGAAGGGTAGCTGGTGGCCTCTGCACATACATGCCCGGAGTGCACATAGCACACAACAGTTCATACATCAGCCAGGCGTGGTGGCGCACGCATTTGATCCCAGCACTCGGGAGGCAGAGGTAGGAGGATCGCCGTGAGTTCGAGGCCACCCTGAGACTACATGGTGAATTCTAGGTCAAAGTGGATTAGAGTGAAAATCTACCTCAAAACAAACAAAAAGTGCATACATCACACAGACTATACACACACACAAAAAAATCAATATATTAATCTCTTGACCATCATAATGGAAATTAGGTGACGCATCATAATTCTTTCGTAGCAGTGACATTCTTTTCACTGTGTGAGACTTCATGATCTTTCTCTTTTTGCCTTGTTATTCTGGAAAATACCATGAGCCCCTTTCCTAATTTCCATTCTTTTCTTTTTTTTTTTTTTTTTTTTTTTTTTTTTTTTTTTTTTTTTTTTTTTGAGGTAGGGTCTCACTCTAGCTCAGGCTGACCTGGAATTCACTATGTAGTCTCAGGGTGGCCTCGAACTCTCAGCGATCCTCCTACCTCTGCCTCCCGAGTGCTGGGATTAAAGGCGTGCGCCACCACGCCCGGCTGTTTCCATTCTTTTCTACTTACTTAATAAAAACATCTGAGGGGGGAATACATCCCTGATACTGAAAACTTAAAACAGGGGTAGTCATGAGCCCTAGGGGTGTAACGTCTGCTGCTGTCTGGAAAAATGTATATACTATGCTTATCAAACTGCCCAGTAAGCACTTCTCTTAATATTTATACCCTTATATTAACGCTACTCTCACTTTGGGTAGAGAATCTTCTCTTTTCAGATGGCAGTGACCTTGGGACGACTCAGAAAGTATCATAGTGCTGGAAAGAACTGACTGGAGTACTGAGTAACATCTTGATCAAACCTTCCAAGGCTCAGGGTCTAATGTGGAAGAGGTGGCGGAAAGAATGTAAGAGCCAAAGGAAGGGTAGGACTCCTTACAACATGCTCCCTCCAGACACAAAATGTCCTGAATATCCATGCCTTCACAGCGCCTGACACTACCTACAGAAGACCATCATAACAGGCGGAAAAGATGATGACATCAAAATAAAAGAGAGACTGATTGACAGGGGGAGGGGATATGATGGAGAATGGAGTTTCAAAGGGGAAAGTGGGGGGAGGGAGGGTAGCACCATGGGATATTTCTTATAGTCATGGAAAATGTTAATAAAAATTAAGAAAAAAAAAAAAACATCTGAAAGCAGTATTCAGCGTCACTCCTGGCTTCAAGGTCTGGAATATGAAGAGCTGATTTTTATTTGTTTGTTTTTATCCTGACAACAACAACAACAAAAAAAAACTAGAACAAAAAAAAAAAAACCAACAAGATGATTGCCATAATGGTTTCATTAACTCTGGGCTTATTTTTAAATAAATGTATAAAGCATTAGGTATCATTATGGCATTTTCTGGTACAAGTTGTTTAGTTGATTCTCCTTGTCCCGTGAGGTCTCCCAACCCTAAGTCCCCCTACGCTGGCTCCTTTTCACGTCCATGTCACTTGTTGGACTGCTTATTCTTTGTTTGTTTTTTGTTTTTCGCCGTAGGGTCTCGCTCTAGCCCAGGCTGACCTGGAATTCACTATGGAGTCTCAGGGTGGCCTCGAACTCATGGCAGTCCTCCTACCTCCGCCTCCCAAGTGCTGGGATTAAAGGCGTGCGCCACCGCGCCCTGCTCAAGAGTCAGCATTTTTTTCCTGCTGTCCCAAGTCAGCCTGAGCTAAAGTGAGACCCTACCTCAATAAACAAAAAAAAAAAAAAAAAAAAGGAAAAGAAAAATATGTAAATATAAAACACGAAGCAGGGGTTTGAAATGGAGCTTGGTAGACTGCCTAGCATGCATAAACAAGGTATGATAAAAACATGCCTGTAATCCCACCATTCAGGAGGTAAAGGATCAGAAGTTCAAGGTGGCACACACCTTTAATTGGGAGGCAGAGGTAGGAGGATCGCCGTGAGTTTGAGGTCACCCTGAGACTACATAGTGAGTTCCAGATCAGCCTGAGCTAGAGTGAGACCCTACCTCGGGAAAAAAAAAAAAAAAAACAGAGTAGTTTAAGGTCATTCTCTGCTATGTAGCTAGTTGGAGGTCAGTCTGGAACCAAAAAATAATAATAATATTAAGTGATCCTTCCGGGTACACTACGGCTGTAGACTTAAGATGAATGAAGAGTTGAGTGTGATGGTGCACACCACTGGGAGACTGAGACAGGTGGATCTTGAGTTCAAGACCTGTTTGGGCTACGTAGACTGTCACGTCCACAAAATGATTATACACTGAAATTGAACAGAGCTAAAACAAACAGACCTTTATTCGTTGCTTGAAACCTAATCTCACAAACCGTGTCCTGTTCACACTTTTTACCTTTCAGAAAGGTTTTAATAAAGAGCAATTGGGGTACACAGCCTCCTCATTAGAGCAAGACTGCTATGTAAAGGTAGGAGTAAAAAGAGTTCCGTCGTGGGAACCTCTCTCTGGTCAGTTTGCGTCTCGTTTGCAGACCACCTGCCTTCTCTTAGCAAGCCTGTCCGCCTCCAGGGCTTCAGCCAATCTCTTCCTCACTTCCATCACCTTCTGTGTCTGCCTGTGGATGTCTGCGGAAGTCACCCTTTGGCTGTGGAAGGGTGGTGGAACAGTCAGACCTCCGTGGATCACGTCTCTCCAACAGGAGGGCTGGCCAGAGGTGAGCTGCTGGGGAGCACGCCGACCTGCTCCAGCTGCAGCCGGGCGTTTGTCCTGCATCCCCAGGGCAATCATCTTCAAGGCATTGGCAAAATCCAGCTGGCCCACACCTGCCTGGTGCCCTCGGATCTGGAGTCCCTGCAGCCTCCCGAAAGCGCAGAGTTGCCGGGGCCTCTCCAGCTGCTCGCCCTTCTGCCTGCGCCTGGTCTGACTGCCAGGGTTGGAAGTTATTGGAGTCACGGGCTTCTGGAAAATGCAGCTGGTGATTCTCACGGGAAGTGCGGCACCTGCGCCGGCTCCGTGCCCGCCCTGGGAGACCTGGACTCCTCTCTTCCTCCTTAAGGTCTCAGGTATCATACTTCTTGTGAGCCTCCCCTTTAAAAAGCAAAATGAGAAATGCAAAACGGCACCAGTTAGGAAATGTTCTCAGCTGATTTGGATCTCCCACCCTCCCTTTCCCCTGAAAACATGCATCGAGTCACACTGTGCACTATGGCAGTCATCTATGTAGTCTCAGGGTGGCCTTGAACTCACAGCGATCCTTCTACCTCTGCCTCCCAAGTGCCACCAAGCCCGGCCCATAACAGTCACCTAGACTTCTGAAAATCAGATCTGATCCCAAGTAGACCGGTCTGGGGGTGGGTGGGCGCAGAGTTTGCGTTTTTGCTGTTACTAGATGTTGCAGATTACGCACACCACGCACCAGGCTCCTGGTGCATCTTCCAGATGATGCTGTATGGAGGACAGGAAGCTGACGCTCTCTACCAGACGGGTTGCAGACAGTTCCACGCCATCTTCTTTGACGATGCTCCTCTTGTCTTCCCTGTTACTGTCATTCCTTGCTGATGCCCCAACCCCTCTCTTCTTGACACACAGGGATAATAAATGTCTGGCCTGCGCCCTCTGAGCTTGTATAAGAACACTCGATGAATCCCAGCACTCGGGAGGTAGAGATAGGAGGATCGCCATGAGTTCGAGGCCACCCTGAGACTATGTAGTGAGTTCCAGGCCAGCCTGGGCTAGAGTGACACCCTACCTCAAAAAAATAAATAAAATAAAATAAAATAAAATAAAATAAAATAAATACTCTAAGAATCCCAGTACTTGGGAGACAGAGGTAGGAGGACCGCCATGAGTTCAAAGCCACCCTGAGACTACATAGTGAATTCCAGGTCAGCCTGAGCTAGAATGAGACCCTACCTAGGAAAACAAAACAAAACAAAACAAAAAAACACTCTATGAGCCGGGCGTGGTGGCACACTCCTTTAATCCAAGCGCCTGGGAGGCAGAGGTAGGAGGATTAAAGTGAGTTCGAGGCCATCCTGAGACTACATAGTGAATTCCAGGTTAGCTTGGGCTAGAGCGAGAATCTACCTTCGAAAAACCAAAAAGAAAAAGAAAAAAGAAAAGAGCACTCTATGATGTTCACACAAGACAAAAATCACATAACAATGTATTTGTTAGACCCTATCACCAACAAGACACCTCTTGAATTTCGCTTAGCAATGTTAACACCTAGGAAAACAGCTTTCCATTGAAGGGAAATGTGCAAGAATGGACACTCCAATAACTGAGCTATATACTCACCAAAATAGGTTGGCTTGGAAATGAGTCTTTGGAAGGCTCCATGGTCCTAGAGTTCGAGTTATTTGTCTGTTTTTGTTCTGTCACCACTCCCGAGATGAAAGCCGGCTGAGAACTGTTGGAAAATGCGGTGACTGCCTCAACTGGCTCTCCTTTTATAAAGGAAGAGAAATGGATAAGCCACTCAGTGGGAAAACCCACCCATGGGGCTAGAGAGATGGCTTAGTGGTTAAGGCGCTTGCCTGCAAAGCCAAAGGACCCAGGTTCGATTCCCCAGGACCCATGTACGGCAGATGCACAAAGCGGCGCATGTGTCTGGAATTTGTTTGCAGTGGCTGAAGGCCCTGGGGCATCCATTCTCTCTCTCTCTCTCTGACAAATAAATAAACAAAATATTTTTTTTAAACCCATGGATAAGCCAATGAGAGAGTAAAGCACTCATCAAATAAGGCAATCAGAAGGATTACTATGAATGATAAGCAAATCATTGATAAACTGATCAGTGGATAAACCCTGGAAGATACAGTCTCATTCCTACTAGCACTTGAGTCTTGAACTTTTATACAAAAGAAAAATACGTGGAATTTCTGACACTGTCAGAAATTGTTGGTAGATGAAGATTTGTTGTTGTTGTTGTTGTTTTGTTTGTGTTTTTGGTTTTTCAAGGTAGGGTCTCGCTCTAGCCCAGGCTGACCTGGAATTCACTATGTAGTCTCAGGGTGGCCTGGAACTCATGGCGATCCTCCTACCTCTGCCTCCTGAGGCTGGGATTAAAGGCGTGCGTCACCACGCCCGGTTTTCAACTCAGGCATTTTTGATTCAGATTAAAATTTCCTACTTAAACTTAAATTCTCGGCAGGCAGATAATCTGCCACGGGGGTGTGTCACTGGGAGCCCATTTTCAGTACAGGCCAACAGTGTGTGTAAAGACCAGTTTGAGCTACTACAGGATTTTTTATTGTGTTCTAAATCTTAGATTCTTTTTTTTTTTTCTTTTTCTTTTTCAAGGTTGGGTCTCATTCTAGCCCCGGCTGACCTGGAATTCACTGTCTCAGACTGGTCTAGAGTTTACAGTGATCCTCCTACCTTGGCCTTGGAATTAAAGGTGTGTGTCACCATGCCTGGCAAATTTTTTAGGTTTTTGTTTGTTTGTTTGTGGTTTTTCAAGATAGGGTCTAGCTCTAGCCCAGGCTGACCTTGAAATCACATCCATCCTACCTCTACCTCCTGAGTTCTGGGATTAAAGGCGTGTACTACCATGCCTTTTTCAGTTTGTTTGTTTGTTTGGTTTGTTTCTTTTGGTTTTACAAGGTAGGGTTTCACTCTAGTCCAGGCTGACCTGGAATTCACTCTGTAGTCTCAGGGTGGCCTCCAACTCACAGCCATCCTCCTACCTCTGCCTCCTGAATGCTGGGATAAAGGGCGTGCGCCACCACGCCCGGCCCTTTTTCAGTTTTTAATTGAAAAGAAACTGTGTGTATATATAAGGAGCAATGTGATGCTTTGCTCTCTGTGTATAGAATAGAGATTCAATTAATCTAATTGACATATCCCTTACCTCACCAATTTATTAATATCAGCATTTTAGTGTTTCCATCTTTTTCCCACTAATTCAACATCTTTGATTACATCCTGTAAAAGTAGGAATAGAAGCTTCTGTTCGTAGAGTCCTTTCCCAGCAAGCCGAAGCCCTAGGTTTGATCCCTAGCATCTGTGGTGGGACAAGACTCTCAAATATTTAAAACAAGCCGGGCGTGGTGGCGCACGCCTTTAATCCCAGCACTCGGGAGGCAGAGGTAGGAGGATCGCCATGAGTTCGAGGCCACCCTGAGACTCCATAGTGAATTCCAGGTCAGCCTGGGCTAGAGTGAGACCCAACCTTGAAAAACCAAAAAAAAAAAAAAAAAAAAAAAAATATTTAAAACAAAAATTTTTAAAGCTACTAAAAGAGAAAGGAAAACCAGGTGTGGTGGCACACACCTTTAATCCCAACATTTGGAAGTCTGAGGTAGGAGGATCACCGTGAGTTAGAGGCCACCCTGAGACTACAGAGTAAATTCCAGGTCAGCGTGGGCTAGAGTGAAACCCTACCTTGGGGGGAAAAAAAAAGAATGAAAAGAAATAGAAGTGTCTATTTACATAATTTTATATGCTTGTTAACATAAGAAAAATTAGAGAACATATAAAACGTTATTAATATGGTGGTGCACACCTTTAATCCCAGCACTCGAGAGGCAGATGTAGGAGGATCGCCGTGAGTTCAAGGCCACCCTGAGACTACATAGTGAATTCCAAGTCAGCCTGGACTAGAGTGAGACCCTACCTTGAAAAACCAAAAAAAAAAAGGTTATCGATAAAATATCCAAAACATTTACTGGGAGGCACTTTATAGAGCATCATGCACAGCTATCAAAACAGAAGTTATTTTATGCGTTGATACTTCATGTAATAACTGGCAAATTTGAGATTATGTCAAACATCATATGCTCTCTCAACCTTTGAACTGATTAATATTCTCTTTAATTGGATGACTTTGAACTGAATATTTTTATCTCATTGCCCTGTATTTAAACTTGTTACCATTACACACAGGTCTGTGTTCTTATGCTGATAATCCCTAAAATAATACTTTTGTGTTTCTCCTCATTCATTCTAGTTTTGCCTCTGAATTGACTGGCTAGATAAGCACCCTACCACTGGGCTATCACCGTGGGTCTCACTAAGTTGCCCAGTCTGGCCTTGAGCTCTGTAGCCCAGATAGCTTGTGAACTTCTTGCCCTAACATCCCAAGTAGCTGGGAACTTACACATTCACTCTATAATTTTCTTCAGTGCTGCAGCTTAGTCTTAGAGACTCACAGATGCTAGCCAAATGCTCTTCCCAGCTGTATCCTTAAAGGTAGAATTTTTTTCTAATTCAAAATATTAGCAGCAAAATATTTCAGACTTAAAAAAAAAAGGTACGTATTTTAGGGCAATATTCCATTGGGAATAGAATTCTGGTCTGACAGATTTATTTAGCACTTTAAAATTATGCCGCATGAAGCCAGGCATGGTGGCGCACGCCTTTAATCCCAGCACTCGGGAGGCAGAGGTAGGGGGATGTCCGTGAGTTTGAGGCCACTCTGAGACTCCATAGTGAATTCCAGGTCAGCCTGGGTTAGAGTGAGACCCTACCTCAAACAACATCAAAAGAAAAAGAGAACCATGTTACATGGATATCAATCTTTTTCATTTATTTTATTTTATTTTTGGTTTTTCGAGGTAGGGTCTCGCTGTAGCTCAGGCTGACTTGGAATTCACTCTGTAGTCTCAGGGTGGCCTCAAACTCATGGTGATCCTCCTACCTCTGCCTCCTGAGTATGGGGATTAAAGGTGTGCGCCACCACGCCCAGCTCTTTCTAAATCTTAAAGACAGGTGTGGAAGCTCTTGCCTTTAATTCCAGGACTGGGAAGGCTGAGGTCTAAGGGTCACTGTAAATAGAGGGAAACCCTGCCTCAAAAAAACAAAAGAAACCCGGCATGGTGGCACATGCCTTTAATCCCAACACTCAGGAGGCACAGGTAGGAGGATCACTGTGAGTTTGAGGCCACCCCGAGACTACATAGTGAATTCTAGGTCAGCCTGGGCTAGAGTGAGACCCTACCTCAAAAAAACAAACAAACAAACAAAACAACCAAGAAAGGCAGCTTCACAATCATGAAGAACTAATAACCCCCTCACCCCCCCCCACCTTGGGAACAGTAAAATTTGACATAGGCACAGTTATCAATAGACATGTAAAGAAATGTTCAACTGCTTTAACTTAGGGGACATTCTGTTTTAAAAGTCACAATAAGATACTAGTATACACACACGAGTTTAGCTAAAGTGAAGAGAGGCAGTGAGAACCCACAGGATCATCGGATTATTCATATAAAGACATTGGCATCAGCACAACCACCCTGAGAATCTTTTACAGTATCTATAAAAGTTGTATTTAAAGCTGGGCATGGTAACGCACACCTTTAGTAATAGCACTTGGGAGGCAGAGTAGGAGGATCACCTTGAGTTCGAGGCCACCCTGAGACTACATAGTGAATTCCAGGTCAGCCTGGGCTAGAGTGAGACCCTATCTCAAAAAAAAAAAAAAAAAAAAAAAGAAACACAGAAAGAAAGACAGACAGACAGACAGACAAAAAGAAAGAAAGAAAGGAAAGAAAGAGAAGGAAAAGAAAAACAAAAACCAAACAAATGTTGCATTTAAAACGTAAATACATTGCACCAAGCATGGGACATACCTTCACCCAACACTCAGGAGGCCGTGGCAGGATTGCAAATTCTAGTTCGACCAGGGCTAAATAGTGAAACGCTGTTTAAACACACACACACACATCACACAAAATCCAGGCGTGGTGGCTCGCAATTTTAATCCCAGCTCCCAGTATGCTGAGGTAGGAAGATCACTGTGAGCTCAAGGCCAGGCTGGGCTATAGAGTGAGTTCCAAGCCAGCGTGAGTTAGAGCCCTTGCCTCAAAATTTATATATAATATAGTGTTGTGTGTGTGTGTGTGTGTGTTTCAGCATTGTGTACATGTTGGCCACAGAAACTGAAAAAGAAATAGAAATGACTCTGGACTAGAATTTGAATAAAAACACTCAGAGCCAGGCGCGGTGGCGCACGCCTTTAATCCCAGCCACTCGGGAGGCAGAGGTAGGAGGATCGCCATGAGTTCGAAGCCACCCTGAGACTCCATAGTGAATTCCAGGTCAGCGTGGACTAGAGTGAGATCCTACCTGAAAAACCAAAAACAAACACTAGCAGGAGAATGGATAAATACTGTATCCACAACAAGCAGAGCTCATTACACAAGAATTCACAAGTAACAACTAGTGCAGTATTAGGGGCATCTCAACTCACCTGCTGCTGTTACTCCGCACCCAGGGGAGTGCTTACACTATAATTCTTTGTGGGAGAGGTTAGAGGGAGCCCCCGTCTCCCTGCAGGAGTGAGTATTATTAGACTACCATTGCATCGCTGTTAACAAGAAGCCTTTGCTGTAACCCTTTTAAGGTTGAGTTTTCTTTTAAATAAGCTGGGGCCCTTTGACTCCCTAATTGACAGCTATTAGGCCCTCCCCGAGCGCCCTGCCTGCCTTGAGTGGAGTCTTGGTAGTTGAGCAGCCAGCTGGGACTATTCTCCTGGAAGCCCAGCTGCTTGAAACACTCCCCAGACACTCCGAGTCTGTCTAAGTCTCAGTGAACCATGAATGGCATACGGCTTGTCTCGCCAAGGCCAGAGGCGGGGCGGGTCTTGCTGCCCTCAGTCTTTCCTTTCTGTACGAGTCTGTGACTTGACGGGTACGGGCACGACCCTGCCTTTGCCACGAGCATCCGCTGTGTCAGGGGCACTTACCCTCCGGGACATAGGAGCAGAAGACTTTTTAAGTTAGTTGGGACACTTTTCCCCGTGCCTCCCTCCCTGGGGTTTTGTGGCATTAGGCCCAACAAGAGGCTTCTCGTAAATGGCCGTTTCTTGTTTAGTTTTTATGCTCATCATCAGTGGAGTAGGCTGCGCTGCTAAGACAAAGTGTGAGTGGCTGAAGAACAGCTGATAACAGTTGAAAAGATGGCAGCAGCTATGTCGGCAGGTGGCAGCCACTGCTCCCTGGTAACCACACTGGAACGGCTGAGACTCTGGAGCTCTGGTCACTGGAACGGCTGAGGACCAATCTGTGGGCCTCTGGTCACTGGAACATCTGAGAATCTGTGCACCTCTGGTCATTGGAACAGCTGCCTAATTCTTTAATTTTTATTTATTATTTATTAGAGAGAGAGAGAGAATGGGAGCACCAGGGCCTCTAGCCACTGCAGACGAACTCCAGGTGTGTGCACCACCATGTGCATTTGGCTTACGTGGGACCTGGAGAATCGAACCTGGGTCCTTCAGCTTCACAGGCATGCACCTTAACCAGTAAGCCATCTCTCCAGCCCCAATGCTTTAATTTTTTTCAGACAACTGCACTATATTGAATTGGTCCAAGCAATTTTTTGTTTTAACTAAGCCTATGTAAATCATAAGCACTTCTAGAAATGGGCTCATATTTTCTGAATGATGTTTTAAGGCTTTATTTTCATATTTCAGTGTAAATGAAACAAGACTTTTTTGTTTTTGTTTTTGTTTTTCGAGGTAGGGTCTCACACTAGCCCAGGATGACCTGGAATTCACTATGTAGTCTCAGGGTGGCTTCGAACTCACAGCGAGCCTCCTACCTCTGCCTCTCAAGTTGCTGGGATTAAAGGCGTGCACCACCACGCCCAGCTAAGACTTTAACTACACATGAAATTTGTTAAATTTAGGGCTGGGCATATAGTTCAGTGGCAGAGCATTTGCCTGCTATATAAAAATCTCTGGGTCTGGGCTGGAGAAATAGCTTAACAACTAAGGCATTTGTCTGCAAAGCCAAAGGACCCAGGTTCAATTCCCCAGGACCCACATAAGCCAGATGCACAAGGAGCATATGCTCTGGAGTTCGTTTGCAGTGGCCAGAGGCCTTGGTGTGCCAATTCTCTTTCCATCTCTCTCTCTCCTTGCAAATAAATTAATAAAAATTTTAAAAATCTCTGGGTTCTATCCTCAATACTGTGAGAGAGGGAGAGAGAGATTTGTTAAATACAGTACTCTCTCCACATATGAGGGTGCTGCATTCATGTGTTGAATCTATCTCAGGTAGAAAATATCCATAAAAATTCATGTCTCTACTGAACATGTATAGAATGCTTTCTGTTCCTTCTTCACTGACGGTACTAGGCATTGTAAATCATCTAGAGATGATGTCAGACATACAGGAGACGGGTGCAGGTTATATGCACATAGGCCATTCGTATAAAAATGTGAGCATCCACAGTTTCTGATATTCATGGGGTTGTGGGACCAATTCCCACTGAAACTAAAACACAGTTGTATCTCCTTTATTCCCCAAGTAAGGAGTCAGTCTTTTTTTCTTTATTTTTTAGTATTTATTTATGAGAGAGAAAGAGAGAGAGAATGGACACGCCAGGGCTTCCAGCCACTGCAAACAAACTCCAGATGCATGCATGCCCTTGTGCATCTGGCTTACGTGGGTCCTGAAGAGTCGAACCAGGATCCTTTGGCTTTGCAGGCAAGTGCCTTAACCGCTAAGCCATCCCTCCAGCCCCCAAGGGTCAGTCTTTTAACTTTGCTTTCCAAACTACTACTCTTAAATCCAAGTACAATTAAGTTCTATGTTTTAAAACATAGCATATAGAGTAAGAACCCCCCCCTTTTTTTTTTTCCTCCACCTACCCATCTTTCTCTTGGTACCTACTGCTAACACAAAAGACATAGCTCTCACCTCAAAGCGAGTAAGAGACAGTTTTTGTTTTGTTTTGTTTTGTTTTGTTTTGTTTTGTTTTGTTTTGTTTTTTGTTTTCTGGAGTCAAATGTTAATGACCATGGCCCGGGAATGCAGATTTAGGTTATCCCAACTCCGTGTTCCAACGCGTTAACAGTTTCGTGAAGGATTTATAGTTACAGAACCAAAGAAAGTCATAAATGAAGGCACTTTTCAAATACACTGGCTGACCATCAGGTAGGTGGGGTTCAGCAAAGCAGGGAAACCTCCCCCATAAGCAGATGCAGTGGCCAGAGGCCCTGGTGTGCCAATTCTCTCTCTCTCAAATAAAAAAAAAACTTAAATTAAAAAAATTTAAAACAAATTTGTGAGATATAAGTGGTGTGTGTTTTAGGATGTACAGTCAATAATCAATACAAGCAGAACGGAAGGATGTTAACAAGACCTCAGGGGTTGATCAGGAAATCAACCCGACTGAACTCTTACCTTCTGGTGAGTTTGTCTTTAAGGAAATGCACACTTGGGGATCAAAGTGATGGTAAAAATAACTGGTATAATGAGGAGGCTTCGATCTTGAGCCCCAGGGACACAAAGAGTGATGGTTGAAATAGCTGGCATAATAAAGATTGTTGGATATTGAACCCCAGTGGGGCGCAGCTGGACGAGTCAGCCTGCATCCTCTTGAGCAATAAGCCTTGCAAAATAAAAGCACACAATACCTGGTCCTCCTTGGCGAGATGATTCTTCTTAACCAGAAACCAGCTGACCAGGGAGCCTGCATGGCCTTCACAAGCACACGGATTCCATTTTCAATATTCAGGTGACATGCTTAACTTCGTCCTCTGAATCTAACCTGATAAGTAGAGTCCATTAGCCGCTAGAATTTCACTGGGGTGTCCCCCATAAACCCAGGTGTTCTGAATGCCATATCCCCAGCTGATGGCGATTTGGGAACCAAGACCTCCTGGAGGCAGTGTATTGTTGGGGGCTGGCTTATGGGTATTAGAGCCAGCTTCCTCTTGTCAGTGCTTGGCACGCTTTCCTGTTGATGTTGTCCAGGAGGTGATGTCCACCCTCTGCTCATGCCATCCATTTCCCCTGCCATCATGGAGCTTCCCCTCCAGTCTGTAAGCCAAAACAAACCTTTTCTTTCTCTCTTTCTTTCTTTCTTTCTTTCTTTCTTTCTTTCTTTCTTTCTTTCTTTCTATCTTTCTTCTTCTTTCTTTCTTTCTTTTTTGCCCTACAAGCTGCTCTTGATCAGGTGTTTTCTGTCAGTTCTGCGAACCTGACATTCACCTTGGCTCTTCATGATAAAACTATGAAAAAAGGGCTGGAGGGATGGCATAGTGGTTAAGGCATTTGCCTGCAAAGCCAAAGGACCCAGGTTCAATTCCCCAGGACCCACATTAGCCAGATGCACAAGAGGGCACACACACATCTGGAGTTCGTTTGTAGTGGCTGGAGGCCCTGGCACACCCGTTCTCTCTCTCTTTCTCTGTCAAATAAATAAATAAAAATAAAATATTTCCAGGTCAACCTGAGCTAGAGCGAGACCCTACCTCGAAAAACCAAAATAAATAAATAAGATAAAATATTTTTTCAAAACTATAAAAAAAGACTCTCTCTAAAATAAAATTTAAAAAAAAAAACAATGGGAAACATTGAAAAAGCAGAACAGTAAAAATAGAGAGCCTCGGGGCTGAGAGATGGCTTAGCGGTTAAGCGCTTGCCTGTGAAGCCTAAGGACCCCAGGTTCGAGGCTCGATTCTCCAGGACCCACGTTAGCCAGATGCACAAGGGGGCACATGCATCTGGAATTCGTTTGCAGTGGCTAGAGGCCCTGGTATGCCCATTCTCTCCCTCTCTCTCTCTCTCTCTATCTGCCTCTTTCTCTGTCTGTCGCTCTCAAATAAATAAATGAAAATAAACAGAAAAAAATTTTTAAAGATGCCTTGCTGAGTTAGCAGCTTGGCGACCAACCCCAGACGCCCTTTGAATCAGACTCAGAAAACTCGGGGTAACTGTCGCAGGACTTTGGGGTGAAAATTGCCAGCAGGATATCACTAAACCGCAGGGAAGAAGCTTTGGACTTTGAACCTAGTCAGTAACATTAAAGAACCTGACACAGAAAAGGACTTCCAGGGAGCCGGCTAGTACTCACCAGCAGACTCCTGAAAGAGCTCTGGAGGTGCGAACAGCATCTATGGCCTGACCCACGAAGCACTGCCCACTGAGACAGACGGCATAGTGACTCAAACTCGACTTCACAATGGACTTCAGAGAGGCAAGAAGAGGATTTGCATCTGAGCCGAGGGACTTCCCGGAGAGGTGATCCGCTTCTTTAAAAGCAAAAAAGTGTATTTTATTTATTTGAGAGAGAGAATGGGTGTGCCAGGGCCTTCAGCCACTGCAAACGAACTCCACACACATGCGCCCCCTTGTGCATCCAGCTTACATGGGTCCTGGGGAATTGAACCTGGGTCCTTTCGGCTTTGTAGGCAAGTGCCTTAACCGCTAAGCCATCTCTCCAGCCCCTGATCAGCTTTTCTTTTTTATTTTTTTCTGATTTATTTTTATTTACTTAATTTGAGACAGAGAGAGAACGGGTGTGCCAGGGCCTCTAGCCACTGCAAATGAACTACAGACGCAAGCGCCACCATGTGTATCTGCCTTACGTGGGATCTGGAGAATCGAACCTGGGTCCTTAGGCTTCGCAGGCAAGCACCTTAACCACTAAGCCATCTCTCCAGCCCCTGATCAGCTTCTTTGACATGATCTCTGAAGGAGTGGAGCAGCCATGACTTGGCTTTGCGGATGACTACTCAGGGGTTGTTGCAGTCAGGTTCACATTGTTGGCAAAAATCACCTGGCCAAGAGCAGCTTTTGGGGAAAAAAAATTTATTTATTTGACAGAGAAAGAGGGAGGGAGGAAGAGAGAGAGAATAGGTGCTCCAGGGCCTCCAGCCACTGCAAACAATCTCCATACGCGTGTGCCCCCTTGTGCTAATGTGGGTCCTAGGGAATCGAACCCAGATCCTTTGGCTTTGCAGGCAAACACCTTAACAGCTAAGCCATCTCTCCAGCCCCAGCTTTTGGCCTTTTGGAACTGATGTGCAGGAGGTATGAAACCTTGGCTTTAAGAGATGCCTTCCAGCGTTGTAAGTCCAGGTTGATGGACTCTGGTCAGAGTGAAAGACCTAAATGTACAAGGAACTATGAGGGTTGGCTTAGGGTGAGAAGGAACTTTGCCTGCACTGGGCTGAAAGTACTTTGTGTGAATGGTTCCTGCATCTTTCCAGAGAGCACAAATCGAGCTCAAACTGGTCTTTGCACACACTGTAGGCCTGGACTGAAAATGGGCTCCCAGTGACACACCCCCTGTAGCAGATTATCTGCCTGCTGAGAATTTAAGTAGGAAGTTTAACGTTAATCAAAAATGCCCTTGGACCCACGTAACCAGAGGCACAAGATAGCACATGCGTGTGGAGTTGGTTTGCAGAGGCTCAAGGTCCTGGCACACCCATTCTTTCTCTCTCTCTCTCTTTCTGCCTCTTTCTCTCAAATAAATAAATAAAAATATTAAAAATGACTTTGAAAAAAAAATATGAGCGTGGTGGTACATGTGTTTAATTCCAGTACTCGGGAGGCAGAGGCAGGAGGATTGCTGTGAGTTCAAGCCTACCCTGAGAGACTACATAGTGAATTCCTAGGCTAGAGTGAGACCCTGCCTCAAAAAAACAAAAAAAGAAAGAAGAAAGAACTGCAGATTGTGCATACTTGGCTTATGCGGGGAACAAAGGGTTTTGTCAGGACTGGGCTAAAGACAGTTTGTTTGAGAGGCTAGCTCTGCTCTTTCCATGTCCTGAGAACTTGTGCAGGGTTTGTGTTTTGAAGAAACGGACTGGTGTAAAAAGATGGATATGGCACAGAAAAACGAAAATTTCAGGTTAGAGACGATAGCTCAGTTCAGCTGCAATTATTAGTGATTGCCATCATTGAGACTGGGCCATTATTTTTGCATTTGGACAGCAGGAAAAAAATGCAGACTATTGAGCAGCATAAAAAAAAAAAAAAAACACTTTCATCCCGTTAGCTGTTTTGGTTAGGTGTTTCATCGTAGCAATGCAAAGATCATTTCAGTACAGATGTTACATTCGTATTCATGTATCTGCAGACATGGAAGGCATCTGCTATGAGCATAAGAAAGGATCTTGGGCTGGAGAGATGGCTCCGTAGTTCAAGGCTCCTGCTGGCAAAGCTTGTTTGTCCAGGTTTGATTCTCCAGTACCCACATAAAGCCAGATGCACAAAGTAGCGTATGCACATGGAAGTTCATTTGCAGTGGCAAGAGGCCCTGGCACACCTGTATAAACTCTCCCCCCCCTCCAAATAAATAAATAAATAAATTTTTAAAAGAAATAAAGGATCTTGGGCTGGAGAGATGGCTTAGCGGTTAAGGCACTTGCCTGCGAAGCCTAAAGACCCAGGTTCAATTCTCTAGGTCCCACGTAAGCCAGATACACAAGGTGGCGCATGTGTCTGGAGTTCGTTTGCATTGGCTAGAGGCCCCGGTGTGCCCATTCTCACTCTCTCCCTGCCTCTCTCTGTCTTGGATAAATAAATAAAAATAAATCAAAAAAAAAAATTTAAAAAAAGAAAGAAAGGATCTTATTGGCCATGTGTGTGTCATGGCCATTTCTATCACAGTAAGCACACACAGATATGCATCATAATGGTTCTTGGGATGCATCTGGCTGCAAACGGCCCTTTTTATTGCTTTCATCCATGCCGTTCCTCATCATAAGCTGTTTCAAGACATGTTTATAGTTACAGAACAAAGCAACACAATTCAAGGCATTGTCCAAATACATTGGTGGGAATATCAGGTGTTGGGTATAATAATTATTTTCCAGCTGGGCATGGTGGCGCACGCCTTTAATCCCAGCACTTGGGAGGCAGACGTAGGAGAATCGCCATGAGTTCGAGGCCACCCTGAGACTACATAGTAAATTCCAAGTCAGCCTGAGCTAGAGCGAGACCGTACCTCAAAAATATCAAAAAAGAAAAAAAAATTGCTTTCTTTGTTGCTGTGACCAAATATGTTTAAAATAAACTTGAACATACATAAATTTAATTTTTTTATTTGTTTTTTTCAAGGTAGTCTCACTCTAGCCCAGGCTGACCTGGAATTCACTATGTAGTCTCAGGGTAGCCTCAAACTCACAGAGATCCTCCTACCTCTGCCTCCCGAGTGCTGGGATTAAAGCCATGCACCACCATGCCCGGTGGTTTCTCTCTCTCTCTTAAATGTTTTTATTGACAACTTCCATAAATATACCGAGTATATCGTGATCATAATCCCATCCTACCACCCCTTTTCCATATCCCAAGTCCCTCCTCCATTGAAGCCTTTCATCTTCCCAACTAATATCTCTCCTATTTTGATAGTATCATCATTCCTCCTATTTTGCAGGTCTTGTGTAGGTAGTATCAGCCACTGTGAGGCCATGAATACCTGGGACACTTTGTGTCTGGACAGTTGCATTATAAGCCATCCTCTCCTTCCTCTGGCTCTTACGTTCTTTCTGTCACCCCCTTCCTCAGTGACCCCTGAGCCTTGGAGGTGTGACAGAGACGGCTCAGTGCTGAACACTCCACTGTCGCTTCTCAGCACTTTGCTGAGTTCTGAATCAAAACTTTCACACTACCGTGTGAAAAGAGAGGCTTCTCTATAAACGTCTCTTTAATGAGACCAACGTCTTTAAAATTTACTTATTTATTTATTTATTTGCAAGCAGAGAGAGAAAGAGGCAGATAGAAAGGAGAGAGAGAGAGAATGGGCACGCCAGGGCCTCCAGCCACTGCAAACAAACTCCAGACGCGTGCGCCCCCTTGTGCATCTGTCTCACGTGGGTCCTGGTGAATCAAACCTGGGTCCTTTGGCTTTGCAGGCAAATGCCTCATTTGCTAAGCCATCTCTCCAGCCCCCCCCCCCTCCTTTTTTTTTATTTTCTGAGGTAGGGTCTCACTCTAGCTCAGGCTGACCTGGAATTCACTATGTAGTCTCAGGGTGGCCTTGAACTAACAGCGATCCTCCTACCTCTGCCTTCCGAGTGCTGCGATTAAAGGTGTGCGCCACAGGACCAATGTCTTTAATAATTACATCTGCTTTCACCTCCGCATTGCCTGCACCTTTGAATTAATTCATGTTACTTTTCTTGCCAAACTGTACACTTATCACCTCTTTCTGTTGTATTTGTTTGTTTGTTTACAACTTCCATAATTATAAGCAATATCCCATGGTAATTCCCCCCCCCAACTTTCCCCTTTGAAACTTCACTCTCCATCATATCCCCTCCTCCTCTCAATAAGTCTCTCTTTTATTTTGATATCATCATCTTTTTTCTCCAGTTATGATGGTCTTGTGTAGGTAGTGTCAGGCATTGTGAAGTCATGGATATCCAGGCCATTTTGTGTCTGGAGGAGCACATTGTAAGGAGTCCTACCCTTCCTTTGGCTCTTACATTTTTTCTGCCACTCTGAGCCTTGGAAGGTGTGATGGAGATATTTCAGTGCTGAGCACTACTCTCACTTCTTCTCAGCACCATGGTGCCTTCTGAGTCATACCAAGGTCCCTGTCATCTGAAAAGAGAAGGTTCTCTAACCAAAAGTGAGAGTAGCATTAATATATGGGTATGAACATTAAGAGAAGTGCTTACTGGGCAGTTTGGTGAGCACAGTATATACATTTAGCCAGACAGCATCTGCTGTATTTGTTGCTCACTGTTCACGCTGGATGACAGAAGTGAGAGAGAACTGTCATCAGTGGAAATAATGGAGGCTCAGATCCACACTCAGGCAACCTGGAGTCTTGTCCAAACCGTGGAAAGAAATTCAGGAGGAGCCAGTATGAAGCAGAGCTGGAGTTCATAAAATCTGCCAGGTGTGGTGGCACACGCCTTTAATCCCAGCACTCGGGAGGCAGAGGTAGGAGGATCGCCGTGAGTTTGAGGCTACCCTGAGAGTACATAGTGAATTCCAGGTCAGCCTGGGCTAGAGTGAGACCCTACCTCAAAAAAAAAAAAAAAGTTCATAAAATCTAAACTTTAGCCATGAGGGTTAAGAGACATACAGCAAATTTCCCCTGCTTTGCTGTAAAACTTGCCTGTCTTTATTTTCCACCAATATATCTGGCCCTCATTTCTGACTGACTTTCTTCTGTGACTAGTAACTTCTCATGTAACCACTTCCACTGTAGAACAAACACGTCTTTAGTGACAGCCTGAATTGGTGTTTCCAAGTAATGGTCATTTATATTTGGCTCAAAATGAATTGCTACTAGCCCCTTTAAGGCAAAGCTGTTTTTGTTTGTTTTGTTTTGCAAAGAACACTGGGTTTGAAATGGACAGTGGAAAAGACAGAGTCACTTTTATTTGAGAATGAGGTGGGTGTCACAATATGATTTTCAGCGTTTTTTTTTCGAGATAGAGTCTCACTCTAGCCCAGGCTGACCTGGATTTCACTGTGTAGTCTTAGGCTGGCCTCGGACTCACTGGGATCCTCCTACCTCTGCCTCCCAAGTGCTGGGATCAAAGGTGTGCTTCACCATGCCCAGCTGATTTTCAGCATTTTACCATTGTTGTTTGTTTTTTTTAATAAACTATCTGTACCAGACTGCTTTCGCTGAGATGAACTTCCAGACCAAGCACAGTTATGGAGGAAGGGATATTCATTGAAGCTTACAGATCCAGGGGAAGTTCCATAATGGCAGAAGAAGCTGGCCTGCCTTCATAGGTCCAAGCAGAGACAAGAGGAGGACAAGCCAACAAGCCAAAAGCCACAAAGCACAGGAACTCCAGCTAGGCACACTTTGCATATCTTTAGATTGAAATCTCAAACCTACCACCATACCTTAAGATCTGCCCAGTAACACTGCCTCCAGCCAAGAGGCTGCTGATGCAAACTACAAACTAATAAAACACTGGATATATTAGGAACCATCTATTCAAACTACCACAGTATCCAAGAAAGGAATGTGTTAACAGTCTAGCATTATTTATTTATTTATTTATATATTTTGCATCCAAGTAAGGAATGTCTTAGCAGTCTGGCTTTTGGGGTACAGATGGAGGCTATATCTGGAAATGTGAGAGCAGTGATTGTATACATTGTCTTCAAAGCGAGGAAGCGCGTGGCTGCTATCAGACGCTGAATGGTTGCAAAATGAGAAGAAAACTGAGGACACACCCCACCTACAGGACAGTGGGACAATTAGGATTTGGGGGGGAAATACGTTGTATCGACAGATTCCACTCACTTTTCCTCGCCAAGGTCCATTTGGCCCCGGCCGGATTTCCGGTTTAGAGATGGAGCCAAAGATCAGTTTCGCGAGGATTTCCCACTGGGCCTCCGCCGCCATGATGCTCCGCGCTTACGAACTACATTTCCCAAAGTGCTCTGCGCGCCCTCTTCCGCGTCAGGGCCGTCCAATGAGGTTGCGGGAACTTTGGGAGGCGGAAGCGAAGCTGAAGCCATTGCTGTCCGGAGGCGACTGCAGCAGGACACATGGGTACACATGGGAGGCCTCCTCCCTCCTCCCCGTTAGGCACGGTTCTGTGCCCAGGACCTTTGGCGTGAACTGCTCTCGTCCTTGTTCCCTATTTCTCACCGTCAGTGCGGTAAGCCGGGGAGCCCAGGGCGTGTGTTGGGGGGACCCGGAAGCCTGGCAGTGTCTTTGGAGTCCTCGGGGAGAGGGAGGGAGAATGGGCGCGCCGGGGCCTCCAAGCCGCTGCACGCGAGCTCCACATGCATGCACCACCACCCCCCCCCCCCGTGTGCATCTGGCTTTACGTGGGTTTACGATTCCTGGGGAATCGAACGTGGATCCTTCAGCTTTGCAGGCAAACGCCTTAACCGCTATGCCATCTCTCCATCCCCCTAAATTCTATCTTTAATAAAAACCCAAGAATTGGGCTGGAGAGATGGCTTAGCGGTTAAGGCACTTACCAGCAAAGCCAAAGGACTCAGGTTCGATTCCCCAGGACTCACGTTAGCCATATGCACAAGGTTGGTGCATGCGCCTGTAGTTCGTTTGCAGTGGCCGGAGACCCTGGCACGCCCATTCTCGCAGTGTGTGTCTCCTCTCTCTCTCTCTCTCTGCTTGCAAATAAATATTATTTATTTTTTAAAAATCCAAGGATGTCAAACGTTTTTTATTTATTTTCACATTTTATTCTCATTGTATAGGAGGTGGTCACCATTACAGAATTGCACTGTTCTGCTGTCGTTGGTACACAGTTGGATTCCAGTTTCCAGTTCCCTTTATAGAGAATGCGAACCCGCGTCCTCCGAGGCTGCGTGCAGCTGTGTGAGCTGGTGTCTCCTGGGAGAATGTAGGGCTATGGAGGAGCCAATGGCTTTGCCGGGTCTCCCATCCAGGTATGTGAAGGATCCCCCGTGATGGTCACGGGTGCAGAGGGCCGTCTGCACCGCAGCTCCTCACCGAATGAGGACCCCACAGGTCCCGGGAGGTTGAAGGTCAGAGAGTACCAGGGAGCTCTTGTCCTTCCGCCTGTATACGCTGATCCTATGTAGTACTTCTCCACAGGGACAAGTCAGGGGTTCGCTACTTGGCCTCAGGAAAGTGCACATCGTGCAAACTTTTTAAGCATGCGGAAACATTTTTCCAACACTTGTTTATTATATGCATCTGAGTGAGACACTGGAAATTTGTCTCTCTGTGTTTTTTGTTACTTTTTCCTTTCCTTCTTCTTCTTCTTTTTTTCTTTTGTCTCTGAGGTAGGGTCTCGCTGTAACCCAGGCTGACCTGGAATTCACTATGTAGTCTCAGGCTGGCCTTGAATTCACTGTGGTCCTCTTCCCTCTGTCTCCTGAGTGCTATTGATACTTCTTGAGCCTAAGTTTATTATTATTTTTATTTATTTTTGGTTTTTTTGAGGTAGGGTCTGACTCTAGCCCAGGCTGACCTGGAATTCACTATGTAGTCTCAGGGTGACCTCGAACTCACGGCGATCCTCCTACCCCTGCCTCCTGAGTGCTGGGATTAAAGGTGTGCACCACCACGCCCGGCTACTATTATTATTTTTTCATTACTTAGGTTTAAACCTAGGACCCCAACCATGATAGGTAAATGCTCTTTTGCTGAGCTGTATTCCCTACCTGCTCTTGACACTGTGTGATTCTTTATATGTTACAGAAATGCCCCCTTCTTGGGGAGTATTCCAGATTTCTTCCTCACTCCACTTTGACCAACTAGCCATAAGGCCTGCTGAGTTCCTGGCTTTCCCTTCGTGCCTGGGTGCCTGTGGGGTGCCCATCGAAGATGCTACTTCAGAGTTTCTGTTTCTGAGTTGCCTCCCCAGATCCTTTCCCCTGCCATCCTCAAGACATGTTCAAGGTTGGCTAAGAACCAGTTTTTCGTTCTCCTCCTCCTCCTCCTCCTCCTCCTCTTCTTCTTCTTCTTCTTCTTCTTCTTTTTAATTTTAGAGAGTGAAAGAGAGGGAGAATTGGCTTGCCAGGGCCTCTAGCCACTGCAAGAGAACTTGAGACACATGCGCCACCTAGTGGTCATTTGCAGCCTTGCACTCTGAAGTCTCAGAGTGGCCTCGAACTCACTGTGATCCTCCTACCTCTGCCTCCCGAGTGCTGGGATTAAAGGCATGCACCACCACGTCTGGCTCACCATTTTAAAAATTGCATGTGTGGGAGCCGGTCACTCACAGCACAACCTTAGGATGTTTAGCCTCTCCTTTCTTTCACTTGAGATATATCTCCCTTGTTCTTTTTAAATTATTATTATTATTATTTGAGAGTGAGAGAGAGAAAGAGACAGAGAGGAGGAGAGAGAGAGATAATGGGCATGCCAGGGCATCCAGCCACTGCAAACGAACTCAAGGTGCATGTGCCACCTTGTGCATCTGGTTTACGTGGGTCCTCTGACTTTGCAGGCAAGCACCTTAACTGCTAAACCATCCCTCCAGCCCATGTGTATGATTTTTAAAGTAATTGCATGTATAAGGTTTTGAGTCTGGGCTGGAGAGATGGCTTAGTGGTTAAGGCACTTGCCTGCAAAGCCAAAGGACCCAAGTTCGGTTCCCTAGGACCCATGTAAGTCAGATGCACAAGGTGGTGCGTGCATCTAGAGTTTGTCTGCAGTGGCTAGAGGCCTTGATGCACCCATTATCTATCTATCTGCCTCTCCCTCTCTCTTTCTCTCTTTCAAATAAATAAACTAATTATTATTATTTTTTTTTTTTCTGAGGTAGGGTCTCACTCTGGTCCAGGCTGACCTGGAATTAACTATGTAGTCTCAGGGTGGCCTTGAACTCTTGGTGATCCTCCTACCTCTGCCTCCCATGTGCTAGGATTAAAGGCATGCGCCACCACGCCCAGCTCTAATTAATTTTTTAAAAAGTTCTTTTGTTTTGAGTTTGGCTGTGCGTGGTGGCGCTCACCGTTACTCCCAGGAAGAGAACCCGATACAGCGCTGCAGGCATTGGACATAGTTGTCCTGCCTTGGGGCTCTGAGGCCTCATGTATCTGAGAAGCAGCACTGGTTGGGGATTGCACTGAGGAATACTTGAAACAGAGCAGAAGCTATCTACCATGTTGCTTGGAAGTTTGGCCAAAATGAGTAAAAACCCAGCATCAGAGGAATTGCTCACAGAGTGAAGGCCTGGCCTGAGGTCACTCTGAAAGGAAATGGTTGAGCCGACAAAAACTTAAAAAGTTCTCCTCGGCTGGAGAGATGGCTTAGCGGTTAACGCTTGCCTGTGAAGCCTAAAGGACCCCCGGTTCGAGGCTCAATTCCCCAGGACCCACGTTAGCCAGATGCACAAGGGGGCTCACGCGTCTGGAGTTCGTTAGCAGTGACTGAGGCCCTGGCACGCCCATTCTCGCAGTGTGTGTCTCCTCCCTCTCTCTCTCTCTCTCTCTGCTTGCAAATAAATATTATTTATTTTTTTTAAAAATCCAAGGATGTCAAACGTTTTTAGTTATTTTCACATTTATTTCTCATTGTAAGGAGGTGGGTCACATTACAGAATTGCATTGTTCTGCTGTCGTTGGTACACAGTTGGATTCCAGTTTCCAGTTCCCTTTATAGAGAAATGCGAAACCGCGCCTCCGAGCGGCGTGCAGCTGTGGAGTCTGGTGTCTCCTGGGAGAATGTAGGGCTATGGAGGAGCCAATGGCTTTGCCGGGTCTCCCATCCAGGTATGTGAAGGATCCCCCGTGATGGTCACGGGTGCAGAGGGCCGTCCTGCACCGCAGCTCCTCACCGAATGAGGACCCCACAGGTCCCGGGAGGTTGAAGGTCAGAGAGTACCAGGGAGCTCTTGTCCTTCCGCCTGTATACGCTGATCCTATGTAGTACTTCTCCACAGGGACAAGTCAGGGGTTCGCTACTTGGCCTCAGGAAAGTGCACGTCGTGCAAACTTTTTTTAAGCATGCGGAAACATTTTTCCAACACTTGTTTATTATATGCATCTGAGTGAGACACTGGAAATTTGTCTCTCTGTGTTTTTTGTTACTTTTTCCTTTTCCTTCTTCTTCTTCTTTTTTTCTTTTGTCCCTGAGGTAGGGTCTCGCTGTAACCCAGGCTGACCTGGAATTCACTATGTAGTCTCAGGCTGGCCTTGAATTCACTGTGATCCTCTTCCCTCTGTCTCCTGAGTGCTATTGATACTTCTTGAGCCTAAGTGTATTATTATTTTTATTTATTTATTTATTTATTTTTGGTTTTTTGAGGTAGGGTCTGACTCTAGCCCAGGCTGACCTGGAATTCACTATGTAGTCTCAGGGTGACCTCGAACTCACGGCGATCCTCCTACCTCTGCCTCCCGAGTGTTGGGATTAAAGGTGTGCACCACCACGCCCGGCTACTATTATTATCATTTTTTCATTACTTAGGTTTAAACCTAGGGCCCCAACCATGATAGGTAAATGCTCTTTTGCTGAGCTGTATTCCCTATCTGGCAAATGCTCTTGACACTGCATGATTCTTTTTATGTTACAGAAATGCCCCCTTCTTGGGGAGTATTCCAGATTTCTTCCTCACTCCACTTTGACCAGCTAGCCGTAAGGCCTCCTGAGTTCCTGGCTTTCCCTTCCTGCCTGGGTGCCTGTGGGGTGCCCATCGAAGATGCTACTTCAGAGTTTCTGTTTCTGAGTTGCCTCCCAGGATCCTTTCCCCTGCCATCCTCGAGACATGTTCAAGGTTAGCTAAGAACCAGTTTTTCGTTCTCCTCCTCCTCCTCCTCCTCCTCCTCTTCTTCTTCTTCTTCTTCTTCTTCTTTTTAATTTTAGAGAGTGAAAGAGAGGGAGAATTGGCTTGCCAGGGCCTCTAGCCACTGCAAGAGAACTTGAGACACATGCGTGAGACACATGCGCCACCTAGTGGTCATATGCAGCCTTGCACTCTGAAGTCTCAGAGTGGCCTCGAACTCACTGTGATCCTCCTACCTCTGCCTCCGAGTGCTGGGATTAAAGGCATGCACCACCACGTCTGGCTCACCATTTTAAAAATTGCATGTGTGGGAGCCGGTCACTCACAGCACAACCTTAGGATGTTTAGCCTCTCCTTTCTTTTCACTTGAGATATATCTCCCTTGTTCTTTTTAAATTATTATTATTTGAGAGTGAGAGAGAGAAAGAGGACAGAGAGGAGGAGAGAGAGAGATAATCGGGCATGCCAGGGCATCCAGCCACTGCAAACGAACTCAAGGTGCATGTGCCACCTTGTGCATCTGGTTTACGTGGGTCCTCTGACTTTGCAGGCAAGCACCTTAACTGCTAAACCATCCCCTCCAGCCCATGTGTATGATTTTTAAAGTAATTGCATGTATAAGGTTTTGAGTCTGGGCTGGAGAGATGGCTTAGTGGTTAAGGCACTTGCCTGCAAAGCCAAAGGACCCAAGTTCGGTTCCCTAGGACCCATGTAAGTCAGATGCACAAGGTGGTGCGTGCATCTAGAGTTTGTCTGCAGTGGCTAGAGGCCTTGATGCACCCATTATCTATCTAACTCCTCTCCTCTCCTCTTTCTCTCTTTCAAATAAATAAACTAATTATTATTATTATTTTTTTTTTTCTGAGGTAGGGTCTCACTCTGGTCCAGGCTGACCTGGAATTAACTATGTAGTCTCAGGGTGGCCTCGAACTCTTGGTGATCCTCCTACCTCTGCCTCCCATGTGCTAGGATTAAAGGCATGCGCCACCACGCCCAGCTCTAATTAATTTTTTAAAAAGTTCTTTTGTTTTGAGTTTGGCTGTGCGTGGTGGCGCTCACCGTTACTCCCAGAAAGAACCCGATACAGCGCTGCAGTCATTGGACATAGTTGTCCTGCCTTGGGGCTCTGAGGCCTCATGTATCTGAGAAGCAGCACTGGTTGGGGATTGCACTGAGGAATACTTGAAACAGAGCAGAAGCTATTCTGCCATGTTGCTTGGAAGTTTGGCCAAATGATAAAAACCCAGCATCAGAGGAATTGCTCACAGAGTGAAGGCCTGGCCTGAGGTCACTCTGAAAAGGAAATGTAGCGACAAAACTTAAAAAGTTCTCCTCGGCTGGAGAGATGGCTTAGCGGTTAAGCGCGTTGCCTGTGAAGCCTAAGGACCCCGTTCGAGGCTCAATTCCCCAGGACCCACGTTAGCCAGATGCACAAGGGGGCTCACGCGTCTGGAGTTCGTTAGCTCCTCTCTCTCTCTCTTTTGCCTCTTTCTCTTCCCGTCGGGTTTCCTCAAAAAAATAAATAAAAATTTAAAATTTAAAAATTTTAAAAAAAAAAAAAATTTTCCCCCAAAAAGCAGGAGAAAGAGCCGCCCCCCATCCCCCTGGTTCCCTCTCATTTGTCACAGATGCCAGCCAGGGAGTCCCCTGAGAGAAGAGGACTTCGTGGCTCTCCCAGCGCCTTAACACTTGGCCCGAGTAAAATTTTCATTCGCATAGGATGGCCACCCCCGGTCTGTCTTCCCCCACTTGGTAAGTTGGCTCCCATCTTTAGAAATGTGCGGGGGCGTGTCCCCCCTGTCGGTTTTTGGGAAAGGGACTGCGTCGGTGGAAGGGGGCAGAGCCCCGGGTGCGGAAATGGAAGGCAGTAGGGTTTTCCCATGTGACTGACCCGGGTCGGGATCTCTGGGGTTTGGGGGAAAACCAAAAAAACTTTAAGCATTTTGGTATGAAGGGAAAGGGGTTTTGTGATAAGTAGTCCCGTGTTTGCCCCTCATTGTCTTGACAAAAAAAAACCCAAAAGGGGAGGTAACAGCCTCACCCCATGGAGTTTTGATTTCTTCGCGTGCAAATGCCGATTGCGCAAATGTGTACAAGGGGGTCACCCCCAACGGAAGGGCCCCGAATTTGGTACTTTGAAAGGAAGGGCTGACCCCCGGTTGGGAAAAAATTTTTAAAACCCGGGCCCCCATCAGAATCTGTTTACTAAAAATAACCCAAGTTTCTTTATAAAACTATAGCAGAATTTATTATTTTTTTTTTTCTGAGGTAGGGTCTCACTCTGGTCCAGGCTGACCTGGAATTAACTATGTAGTCTCAGGGTGGCCTCGAACTCTTGGTGATCCTCCTACCTCTGCCTCCCATGTGCTAGGATTAAAGGCATGCGCCACCACGCCCAGCTCTAATTAATTTTTTAAAAAGTTCTTTTGTTTTGAGTTTGGCTGTGCGTGGTGGCGCTCACCGTTACTCCCAGGAAGAGAACCCGAGACAGCGCTGCAGGCATTGGACATAGTTGTCCTGCCTTGGGGCTCTGAGGCCTCATGTATCTGAGAAGCAGCACTGGTTGGGGATTGCACTGAGGAATACTTGAAACAGAGCAGAAGCTATCTGCCATGTTGCTTGGAAGTTTGGCCAAAATGAGTAAAAACCCAGCATCAGAGGAATTGCTCACAGAGTGAAGGCCTGGCCTGAGGTCACTCTGAAAAGGAAATGTTGAGCGACAAAACTTAAAAAGTTCTCCTCAGGGCTGGAGAGATGGCTTAGCGGTTAAGCGCTTGCCTGTGAAGCCTAAGGACCCCGGTTCGAGGCTCAATTCCCCAGGACCCACGTTAGCCAGATGCACAAGGGGGCTCACGCGTCTGGAGTTCGTTAGCAGTGACTGGAGGCCCTGGCACGCCCATTCTCTCCCTCTCCCTCCCCCTCTCTCTCTCTCTCTCTCTCTCTCTCTCTCTGCCTCTTTCTCTCTCTGTCTGTTGCTCTCAAATAAATAAATAAAAATAAATTTAAAAATTAAAAAAAAAAAAGTTTTCCTCAAAAAGCAGGAGAAAGAGCCAGCCCCTGACTCCCCCTGGTTCCCTCTCATCTGTCACAGATGCCAGCCAGGAGAGTCCCGTGAGAGAAGAGGACTTCGTGGCTCTCCCAGCGCCTTAACACTTGGCCAGAGTAACTTGTCATTCGCATAGGATGGCCACCCTCGGTCTGTCTCCCACACTTGGTAAGTCTGGCTCCCATCTTCAGAAATGTCGCGGATACGTGTCCTGCCCTGTCGGTTTGGTAAAGGGACTGCGTCGGTGGAGGGCTGCAGAGCCAGGCTGGCTGAGCTGGACGGCAGTAGGAGTTACCCATGTGACTGACCGGCTCGGGATCTCTGGGTTTGGGCAGACTAGAACATACGCATAGTTGGTATGAAGAAGGCGTTAGTGATAAGTAGTCCTGTGTTGCGCGCTCATTGTCTTGACAAAACCCAAGCGAGGTAACAGCCTCACCTCATGGAGTGTTGATTTCTTCGCGTGCAAACTGCCGATCTGCGCAGTGTGTACAAGGGGATCACCCCTAAGCGGAAGACCCAGAATCTGGTACTTCCTGAATGTAGACATGACGCCACGGTGGAAAATTTTAACACCTGACCCCCATCAGAATCTGTGACCTAAAAATACCTAAGCTATCTATATAAAACTAAAGCAGAAACAATTTTTGTGTGTGTGTATATAGGCTCAACTCCCCAGGATATTGCATGTAGATGTCAAGATGTCAAAACTTGGAAAAAAAAGCCGGGCGTGGTGGCACACGCCTTTAATCCCAGCACTCGGGAGGCAGAGGTAGGAGGATCACCGTGAGTTCGAGGCCACCCTGAGACTACATAGTGAATTCCAGGTCAGCCTGGGCTGGAGTGAGACCCTACCTCGGAAAAAAACAAAAAAAAAAAAAAAAAACAAACTTGAAAAAAATAATCTTGATGCAAACATGGTCATGAGAATTTCAGACACAGGGTACTTGACCTCAGTGTTTCTGCTCAGGGGGGTGTATCCCTAAAACCCACCTGTGTCCTTGAGAAAAACAGGTCCAGTCGGGCTTGCTAATAATCCAGGGGCGTGTGGACACATGTGTTTCCTGAGTGGCAGTTGGTTCTCAAGGATCTGTGTTCTCCTCTAGCTGGGTGCACCCGGGACCTCGCAGGTCCCCCAGAGGTGGTTCTCCTTCCTTCCAAATACCATTCCCATGCTGAGAACATGGATCTGTTTGCTTACCACAGCCTGGAGCCTCCAGCACCATCCGGTATTTCTTCTCAGGTACGTAAGTTCTCAGCGTCCTCTGTCGGGTGACCCCACCGATAGCTGCATGTTGGGGTTCATTCGGAAGATCTTTATCCAGGCCGGTGGATGCCTGATCAGGGCCGCAACAGGCCAGGGACGGTGGGATTGCCGTCCTGGTATAGGGGAAGGACGAGGAAGAGGTTTATGAAGCGAGTGTTTGTCTTCATGCTTGCATGGTGCTCGGGTCTGCTCATACTCAGCACCAAAGGCAGAGGGGAAGGTGATCGGAGGTCTTGGGCCAACGCGCCAGGGATATGGTGTGAGGCTGAGGGCCAGCTTCAGCCACGGATGCCCAGGCCCTCAGCACAGCACCGGAGGGCCGCCCGTAAGGTCTCTCGGGCCTAGCCTTGCATCTCTGCCGTCTCCCTGGGAGTACCAGGGCCTGGCTGGTCACCGGCCCTGAATATGTCTGGCGTTCCAGGAGTCCGTGACGTTCCAGGATGTCGCCGTGGACTTCACCGAGAAGGAGTGGCCCCTGCTGGACCCCTCCCAGAGGAAGTTGTACAAGGACGTGATGATGGAGAACTACAGCAACCTCACGTCCCTGGGTAAGGCTTCCGGAGCCAGGCGCCTGGGGCTGAGAACAGGCAGTGCCGCCGCCCACCCTCCCAGGCGCCCTTGGGGGTTCTCAAGTGTGTATCTGAGCTTGGCATGCGTTTCTAAGATTTAGCTGTCCCCATTCTTGGGCTAAGAGTGTAGCTCAGGTGGTAGAGTGCCTTCCTAGCACGTGTGACGCCTTTGGATCCATCCCCAGCACCACTTTTTAAAAAATATTATTTATTTGTAAGGAGGGAGGGAGGGAGAGAGAGCGGGGAAAACAGGCACACCAGAGCTTCTTGCCACTGAGGGGGCGAAAACCAGATGTGTGCGCCACTTTGTGTATCTGGTTTTTACATGAATATTGGGGAATCAAACCCAAGCCAGCAGGCTTTGCAAGCAAGTGCCTTTAACCGCTGAACCATCCCCTCAACCCCCCAGCACCACTTTTAAAAAAAGAATCCCTATTCTTTTTGAGGGCAAAACTTAGGGGTATGCATCTATTATTATTATTATTATTATTATTATTATTTATATATTTATTTGAAAGAGAGAAACAATTGGCGTGCCAGGGCCTCTAGCCTTGCAGACTCCCAGACACATATGCCACCTTGTGCATCTCGCTTATGTAGATACTGGGGAATCGAACCTGGGTCCTTAGGCTTCACAGGCAAACGCCATGACCACTAAGCCATCTCTCCAGCCCTGGTTTGGGTTTTTTTATGAGAGATTTTTACTATGTTCCTTAGAAATGTGACGCCATCATTTTGTTGCTCCTGTGTTGACTCCAGTCTAATGGAAGGGCTGTCCTCTCTATGGTCCTCCTTCAACATGTGTCTTTCCCCGCAAATAGGGTATCAGGTTGGTAAGCCCAGCCTCATCTCACATTTGGAACAGGAAGAGCCAAGGGCAGAGGAGCAAGGCATTCAGCACGGAGCTTGTTCAGGTAGGTGGGCACCAGGGGTTTTATTGTGTGTGGGGGGGGGAGTGTTCTTTTTACCTATCTCTGTGTGTGTGTGTGTGTGTGTGTGTGTATAGTGTACATATGTGTATATGTGCACATGTTTGTACATGTGTAGAGGCCAAGGGTTGAGGTAGGTGTCTTCCTCAGTTGCTCTGCATTTTATTTTACTGAAGCGGGACGTCACTTGAACTCAGAGCTCACAGATTAGATTCAGAGACTGTGGCTGGCCGGCTGTCCCTTTCCTCCTACTCCGGAGTCTCAGGATTACAGATGCGCCACCATGCTCCACCTGCCCAGGATTCACTTGAGTGCTGGGAGTGCAGTTCACACTTGTAGGGCAAGCACTTTACCCCCTGAGACATCTCTCCAGCCCCAAAAGGAATTTGACAGCTGTGGTCAGTGATTATAGAGTGGAGGGAGTGCTCTATTCCTGTTTCTGCAGCAAAACTCTCCGCGCTGGACAACATATTGGGACAGAACAGCTGACCAGAGGCGGCGTACGGAAGGAAAGGATGTATTTCCCCGCTTAACATTTTGAGAAGTTTCATGATGTCAGGGAACACATGACAGGAGCATACAGACAGGCGTCACATCTCCAGATCGGGAGGGAAGACGGAGGGAATGTGGCAGATGGGGCTGTCCCCTCAGCAGCGCCACCTCCAACAAAGGTCCCACCGGCTGGGGACTGGGTATGAGGCTTAACCACAGACATTTTACCTCCCGAACCACCCCATACGTAGACAAAGCACAGTTCTGTTAGTTCAGGAACGTGTTGCTCTCGTCTTAGTGTGGGCCTCCCAGCCGTGTGACAGCGTGGCTGTGAGCATTTTAAGACAGGGATTACTTAAGTGAGACAGCAAGAAAGAAAGAAAAAATAATAATAAGGAAAGGCCAGTGTTGGTATTTTGTTTGTTTTGGTTCTTTTGAGGGAGGGTCTCACTCTAGCCGAGGCTGGACCTGGAATTCACTATGTAGTCTCAGGGTGGCCTCGAACTCACGGTGATCCTCCTACCTCTGCCTCCTGAGTGCTGGAATTAAAGGCGTGTGCCACCACGCCTGGCTAAGTGTTGGTGTTTTTGTAACGGCTTGTGCAATTTTTTTTTTTTTTTTTTTTTTGAGAAGGGAGGGTTTCCGTCTTCCAGCTTGTGGTTCTTGTGCCTCCTAAGTGCTGGGATTGTAAGCATGAGCCACGGTCCCTATATCCGTATAACATACGCCTCATTCTTACCAGAAGTGACTCATTCTGAGGCCAAAACTGGGAACATTGATCCCATCTTGGGTCAGCGCCAGCAGTGACCTAAGGACTTCACACCCAGCCCCCGCCTCTTAAAACGTTTCACTCCTCCATGTCACCGCCCCGAGGACAAGCGGCCAACACATGAACTTTGGGGTAGCAGTGACCTCCAGATCTTAGCATGGAGGTACATTTAGATAGTGTCACCCCGAAAATTAAGAAGTATTCTGTTTTAGTGTCCGTCCATTTTTTCATAGGCCCTTTCTTCCCTTGTGTTCCTGTATTTTGAGTATGACATCTTGAGGCTCTGTAACTATCCTGGTTGTACACTTGTCAGGGTCAGACTGGGCTGACATAGATTTCTTCCAAATATTTTTGTTTGTTGTTTGTTTGTTTTTATTTCTTTATTTGAGAGTGACAGAGAGAGAGAAGAGGCAGATAGAGAGAGAGAGTGAATGGGCACGCCAGGGCCTCCAGCCACTGCAAACGAACTCCAGACACGTGCGCCCCCTTGTGCATCTGGCTAACGTGGGTCCTGGGGAATCCAGCCTCGAACCAGGGTCCTTAGGCTTCACAGGCAAGCGCTTAACCGCTAAGCCATCTCTCCCCAAATATATTTCTGATACGTCTTCCTTTTTACATTGCCTTTGCGAATGGCTAGTGTTAGCACTGAAGTCCATCTGTTTGGGGCCTGTCGTGCGATTGTTTTCTTCTTACAGCAAGTCGAATTTCCAATTTGTTTCAGATTGGGAGGCTCCATGGAAAGCCAAGTGGCCCATTCTTATGGAAGGCATTTTCGGGAAGGAGGTCTCCGGTGGTGTGACAGTGGTAAGATCTCCACAGGATACCTCTGCGCCTTCCGCATTCGAGAGGGCTAGAAGGCTGGGGCAGCCATAACTGGGAGAACAGCTCACCCAAAGTCAAGTTAACTGGCCTCTCCGAGAAGAAATAGAACTAAACGGTGCAGACTGCTGTTACCCTTCCATGCCTTTGGGAAACCGGCTCCAGGCATTCCTGGGGAGACCAAAATGCAAAGGTGCTTGGTTCCCTGTGTAAGGTGGCTTAGTGTATTATCTGCACAGAAGGTCCCTGTGTGTGCTTTAAGTTTTCACTACACTTACCTGTAAAACCCATCACAGGCTGGGTGCGGTGGTGCACGCCTTACATGCCAGCACTTGGGAGGCTGAGGTAGGTGGGTTGGCATGAGTTCGAGGCCAGTGTGGGCATACAGGGTGGGTTCCAGGTCAGCCTGGACTAGAATGAAACCCTACCTCAACCCCCCGCCTCCCCCAGGGAGAAAAAAACAAAAACATACATAATACATAATACAGTGTGGTATGTATATAGGATTATTTTATTTACTTATTTGGATTTTTTGAGATAGAGTCTCGCTCTAGCCCAAGCTGACCTGGAATTCACTATGTAGTCTCAGGGTGGCCTCGAATACAGCAATCCGCCTACCTCTCTGCCTCCCTAAGTGCTGGGATTAAAGGCATGCTCACCACGCCCAACTTGCTTATTTATTTATTTGTTTATTCATTTATTTTTGCTGGATTATCTAGGTAATTGTGATTTTAAAAAACATGTACATATTCATTTTAGGTGCAGGTACTTTGTTTGGAGCTGAGGTTTGGCTAAAATATCCACGTAGAATGTACTGTGTTGAGTCCCTGTATAATCAACTTAGGAAAGACCCAAAATTTAGAGTCAGATTTCTTTGCTTAGGGTTCTGACACATAAATATTTCTTTAACTTGAATATTGAGGCTCAGTTTATTTATTTATTTATTTATTATTTTTTATTAAAATTTTTTTGTTCATTTTTATTTATTTATTTATTTATTTATTTGAGAGTGAAAGAGGCAGAAAGAGGCAGATAGAGAGAGAGAGAGAATGGGCACACCAGGGCTTCCAGCCACTGCAAACGAATTCCAGACGCGTGCGCCCCCTTGTGCATCTGGCTAACGTGGGTCCTGGAGAATTGAGCCTTGAACCAGGGTCCTTAGGCTCCACAGGCAAGCGCTTAACCGCTAAGGCATCTCTCCAGCCCTATTTATTTGTTTGTTTGTTTTTCAAGGTAGGATCTCACTCTGGTCCAGGGTGACCTGGAGTTCACTATGTAGTCTCAGGGTGGCCTCAAACTCACAGAGATCCTCCTACCTCTGCCTCCCCAGTGCTGGGATTAAAGGCGTGCACCACCACACCCCGCTATGTATTTTTTTTAGAGAGAGAGAGAGACAGAATTGGCACACCAGGGCCTCAGCCACTGCGATCAAACTCCAGATGCTTGTGCCACCTAGTGGGCATGTGCAACCTTGCGCTTTCCTCTCCTTAATGCGGGATCTGGAGAGTCAAACATGGTCCTTAGGCTGTGCAGGAAAGCACCTTAACCACTAAGCCATCTCTCCAGCCCCTCAGTTTAATTTTAAAACAGTGGGCCAAGTTTGTATGCAAAAATGGGTTTTATAACAGTCGTAGGAAGCGATGAAGAAGAGGGGGTGGAAAGAATGAAAGAGCAGAGGGCGGGGAAGAGTGCTGTCACCCCAGCCTGACGTGGCCATTGCGTTCATGACATCAGGTGACTGTTCTCACCTTCGCTTCAGTGAATCGTAGGTGATGGTGCAGGGCACGAGGCCCTCACGATACGTGGTGGCGCAGGGTCAAATAGGAGGCGTTTTCTGCCGTGGTGAGAGCCACTGAGACCCACACAGTAATCCCTCCACTGTGCCCGTGCACATGGAAGACAGAGAGACGTCAAAGCAGCCAGGGGATTCGTTGGGAAGATAAGGCCGGGGAGGAAGGTCGAGAGAACGTAATAGAAGGTTGGATTATGATAAAAATAACATCATGGAACCCCCCTCGCCTCCCCAGTCAGTGTCAAAGACCCTCAAGAGGCACATTCCTTCAGCAAAAGGATGCCGGGCATCTCTGAGGCCTGAAGAGCAGGGTCTGCTCTGCCCTGCCTGTTCTGGGCCTCACTCATTGCCTGGAGTTTTGCCTAACAGTCTAAGTCGTGACTGGCTAAAGAGAAACGTTGCATAATCAGTTCTGAATGAGGCTAAGAACGAGGAAGTGCGGAAATTCCTTTAGCAGGATGGTGGGCTGATGTAATCCTAGAATAAGGCCCAAGTGAAGCCACTGTAGTCTGGCAGAAAAGACTTGTTTTCCCCTTAATACGCACATGTAAAAATTGTCCACGAATGTAGCACACGTGACACCTTCATTTATTCAAATGTTTTGAGGCGGGGTCTTGCTGTCTAATTCCTCAGCCTCCCGGAGGATTGGAGTTACAGGTCTCACCACCATTTACAACTACCTTTTTTCTTTGAGAGAGCTCAAATGAGGTAGGAATAACACCTTTGTACTGCAGGTCAGGACATCGTCATTCAGAATAATGTGCTTCTAATTTTCAAATTTTTCAGGGGTAAAAAAATAATACTGAGAGCCAGGCATAGTGGCGCACGCCTTTGATCCCAGCACTGGGGAGGCAGAGGTAGGAGGATCGCCATGAGTTCAAGGCCAGCCTGAGACTACATAGTGAATTTCAGGTCAGCCTGGGCTAGAGTGAGAGCCTACCTCAAAACAAAAGCAAAATATATATAGAGACAAGCATATCAGAAAACATTTTAGTAATTCATCTGAGTGATGCATAATACTGTACCTGGCGTTAGTGGAGGAAGGCACCTTCTTTGCAAGGACCCAAAGGTTTGCATCCCCAGCTCCAAGCAGGACACCTGGTGTGAAGTAGGTCTTAAATCTGCATTAAAAACGTTGGGCATGGTGGCGCACGCCTTTAATTCCGGCACTCGGGGAGGCATAGGTAGGATCGCCATGAGTTCGAGGCCTGAGACTCCATAGTGCATTCCAGGTCAGCCTGAATAATTAAAGAAAGCACAGTTAGGATTGCACAAGGTTGTGACCTAAACGTTAAAGCACACACAAGGCCCTTGGATTCAATTGATTCTAAGCACCAAAAAAAAAAAAAAAAGAATGTTAGGTAATCATGCAAAAAAAAAAAAAAAAAATTTTGTAGGAAGTAGCAGTGAGCTCTCCTGTGTTACCCAACAGGAACAACCTCCTCTCGGGGAGCGATCTGCCCAGTACGCCCAGCTGCTCGAAGTGTTCGGTGTGGGCGCTCATCTGCCGCCATCCCCGGGGCGGCCTGCAGGCAAGAGGCCCCAGCCGTGCCCGGGCTACGAAGATGCACGGCTGGGCAGGAAGATGCACGCGTGCCAGCAGTGCCAGAAGGCCTTCACCACGAGCGCGTCGCTCACGCGCCACCGGCGCATCCACACGGGCGAGAAGCCGTACGCGTGCGGCGACTGCGGCCGGGCCTTCAACGACCCGTCGGCGCTGCGGAGCCACGCGCGCACGCACCTGCCGGAGAAGCCGTTCGCGTGCGGCCAGTGCGGCGGCGCCTTCCGCACGCTGCCGGCGCTGCGCGCGCACACGCGCGTGCACACGGGCGAGCGCCCCTACCGCTGCGGCGAGTGCGGCAAGGCGTACGGGCGCAGCTGCCACCTGGTGGCGCACCGGCGCACGCACACGGGCGAGCGGCCGTATGGCTGCCGCGAGTGCGGCAAGGCCTTCCAGCACCCGTCGCACCTGAAGGAGCACGCGCGCAACCACACGGGCGAGAAGCCGTACGCGTGCGCGCAGTGCGGCCGCGCCTTCCGCTGGAAGTCCAACTTCAACCTGCACCGCAAGGGCCACGCGGCGCCCAAGACGTACGCGTGCAAGGAGTGCGGCCAGCCCTTCGCCGACCTGCCGTCGCGCCGCCGGCACGCGCGCGCGCACGCCGCCAAGAAGCCGGCCGAGTGCGCGCGCTGCGGCAAGGCCTTCCGCAACCAGTCCATCCTGCGCACGCACATGAACTCGCACACGGGCGAGCGGCCGTACGGCTGCGACGTGTGCGGCAAGGCGTTCGGCGCCAGCTCCAACCTCACGGCGCACCGCAAGATCCACACGCAGGAGCGGCGCTACGAGTGCGCCGCGTGCGGCAAGGTGTTCGGCGACTACCTGTCGCGCCGGCGGCACGCGAGCGTGCACCTGGTGCGCAAGCGCGTGGAGTGCCGGCAGTGCGGCAAGGCCTTCCGCAACCAGTCCACGCTGAAGACGCACCTGCGCAGCCACACGGGCGAGAAGCCCTACGAGTGCGAGCACTGCGGCAAGGCCTTCAGCATCGGCTCCAACCTCACGGTGCACCGCAGGATCCACACGGGCGAGAAGCCCTACGAGTGCCTGGCGTGCGGCAAGGCCTTCAGTGACCACTCGTCCCTCCGGAGCCACGCCAAGACGCACCGCGGCGAGAAGCTCTTCGCCTCGGCGGCGTGCAGGAGGCTGCAGTGAGCCGCGGCCTCACCCGAGGACGCACGCGTGCCGGGGGGGGGGAGTGAGTGGGCGAGGAAGGAGGGAATCACCCGAGAGCCCTTCCTGCAGATCGCACAGTGCACGGACCAAAGACGACTTGGCTGTCATCATTGTGAGCACGCACGCGTGGTGGGGGCGAGGAAGGCGGGAGTCACCCAAGAGCGCTCCCTGCAGATTGCACAGTGCACGGACCAAAGACGACTTGGCTGTCATCATTGTGAGCACGCACGCGTGGTGGGGGCGAGGAAGAGTCACCCGAGAGCTCTCCCCGCCGAGCGCACAGGGCACGGACCGAAGACGACTTGGCTGTCATCATTGTGAGCACGCACGCGTGGTGGGGGCGAGGAAGGCGGCAGTCACCCGAGAGCTCTCCCCGCAGAGCGCACCGTGCATGGACCAAAGACGATTTGGCTGTCATCATTGTGAGCGCGCACGCGTGGTGGGGGTGAGGAAGGTGGGAGTCACCCGAGAGCCCTCCCCGCAGAGCGCACACGGTGCACCGACGTCAGGGGAGATTCAGCCTGTGCGTGGACAGAGAAGACGCCTTGGCTTTGATCACAGTGGGGTATCTGGAGGAGCCATGTTGTTGGGGAAGGGGGGGGGGATTGCATCTGGGGTGGGAAGTGTTCCGCATACATCAGGCTCCCAAACACACAAGAACTTCAAAGAGAGAAACCCCAGCTTAGCATTTAATGTTAAAAATTACTTCAGGCCTGGGGAAATGGCTTAGCTGTTAAGGCGTTTGCCTGCGAAGCCAAAGGATCCTGGTTCGATTCCCCAGTACCTACGTTAGCCAGATGCACAAGGGGGCGCATGCATCTGGAGTTCGTTGGCTGCAGCTGGAGGCCCTGGCGTGCCCATTCATTCATTCATGTTCCTATTCTCTCTCTCTCCCTCTTTCTATCAGATAAATAAAATATTTTTTAAAAAAATATTTAAAAGTAAGTTACTTCAACAGCCGGGCATGGTGGCACATGCCTTTAATCCCAGCACTCGGGAGGCAGAGGTAGGAGGATCGCCGTGAGTTCAAGGCCACCCTGAGACTACATTAGTGAATTCCACGTCAGCCTAGAGTGAGACCCTACCTCGAAAAACAAAACAAAGAAAAAAAAATCAGCAATATTTCTCACCTCTGCGAACACCAGAGTTAATTCCTGTCAATACAGTGACTAGGGAAATCTTTCTTGGTTGCTCACTGTTCCTCACAAAAGACACCACACTCGAAAGAAAGATCTATGAAGCAAGCAATGTGGAAAAGTCTATAAAAAGAGAGGTGAACAAACTGGCCACCTCTCTATATTTTTCTGTGGCTCTCCATGCTAAGGTCATTCCATTTAACAGAGAAACTTATGTGGCCTTCAAAGCCTATGACACATGCTGTTTACAAAACTGCTTTGCCAAACTTCAGTCAGCAACAGTGGTTCTCAACCCCACATGATTTCAATGTCGAGAGGACACTTCACAGCGCCTGCAGCCATATTTGTTTGTGTTTTGGAACAGGGAGAGGTGCTACTGGTATTCGTAAGGAAGACACCAGGGATTCCACTAAATACCAGAATAATCTCAGTTGTTCCTTAGTTACAATCTACACTATTGTGAGCACTCACACTACAAGTTTTGTGGGGTTTTGTTGTTGTTGTTGTTGTTTTGTTTTTTTTGTTTTTTTGTTTTACACCTTTAGAAAACAATCAGTGTAGTTCTTCCTGGGAATGGTGAGAACTGCTAATAATCCCATTGTAGAAATGATTTTAGCCACGGTCTCCTCACATGTCAGTACAGGACTGTACTCACCTGTCTTTCACCATGAAAACAAACTCCAACTCTTCATTTTCTTCGTCTTTGTTTTCGGACGCACTACTCCTCTAAACAAACTTCAGGCTTCTTTATAAAAGATAACATGCCAGGCGTGGTGGCACATGCCTTTAATCCCAGCACTCGGGAGGCAGAGGTAGGAGGATCGCTGTGAGTTCGAGGCCACCCTGAGAGTACATAGTTAAATTCCAGGTCAGCCTGAGCTAGAGTGAAACCCTACCTCAAAAAAAAAACACAAAACATATAGTACATTTTACTATGGTTTCATTCTTGTTCGGTCTTAATTTCTTTGGGGGAAATCTGCTTGACCAGTGCTGTATTGAGAACTGTGTTAATGTTACGCACATAATGGGTTATGTGGGTATTTTCCAGTGTCTTCCAACTGCATTGTGGTGGGAACCTGGCATGCATCCTCTTTACTGGACCCACTGGTTCATGACCTTCTTCCCAGACAAGAATGACATAAACCTCTAGTTTCTTCCACATCCCAAGAATCCAGCTTTTGTCAGACGAACACTGCACCGTTTTAAAAATTCTCTTGCAGGCAGGCGTGGTGGCGCACACCTTTAATCCCAGCACTCGGGGAGGCAGAGGTGGGAGGACCGCCATGAGTTTGAGGCCAGCCTGAGACTCCATAGTGAATTCCAGGTCAGCCTAGGCTAGAGTGAGACCCTACCTCGAAAAACCAAAAAAAAAAAAAAAATCTCTTACAGGTTTTCTTTCAGCTGGTACTGCGCATGGCCCACGCCCCTGGCAGAGGCCCTCTGTTGATTTCTGGGGGGCAAAGCTCTTGAGAAGTGGGGGTCTGTTCATCAGGATTCTTTCCACGTGTTGTTCTTCGGTCTTCATGCTTGTAACCTTGCAGGCAGATCTGAAACCTGGTGTAAAGAGATCTGTCTGAGGACCCCGAAGGTGAAAGCCGTCGTCTACAGAGAATGCCGCGGGAAACCCACCATGATCCTGGCCTGCCTTGTGGCTGCTGAAAGTGTACTGGTCCCGGATTTTTGTTATCTCCAGATTTCCCATTACATGAGAAAGAAAATAAAACTCTTAAAGTGGTTTAAGATAGGATGGATGTTGTGATGATTGGCAAAATGTTCAACTGCTGTGAGTTGGCTGAATGAAACTACCCATTCTGAACACATGACATGCACGCTCATGATTGATTACAGGGCTCTGTGGAATCACAGATATGCCGTCACACCCAGATGGCCTTTGACATTTGTTAAATCAGTTGCTTGCAAAGCCTAATGGCCTGGGCTCAATTCCCCAGCACCCCATATATAAAGGCAGAAGCACAAAGTGGTGCATGCGTCTAGAGTTCCTTTGCAGTGGCAACAGGATCCTAATATGCCCATTCTCTCTGCAAGTTTTGTGAGCTATAGGATACATGAAATATAACCCATTTTTATTTGGATTGGTCAGTAATGTGAAGTATGAATTTTTCCGCAGAAACTGTCATTCAACCAGAGAGGCTCAGGAAATAATGGTATATGTCCAATTAATTGCTCAACTGGATCAGTTTTTCCAAGGACTGAGCTTCAGCAAAACTAAGGTTACCATGATGGACAATGAAGGAAGCACATGAGAAATCTCTTATTAAATAAAAGTTTGTTGGCTTTTCACATATTTATACAGTTTGTGAAGTCAGCATATATTTCTGGCTCGAAGTTTTGCTAGCGTTCTCTGTGGAAAAAGAATAAAAGTCAAATTTAGCTCTTTAAAAAAAAAAAAAAAAACAGGGCCGGGCGCGGTGGCACACGCCTTTAATCCCAGCACTCGGGAGGCAGAGGTAGGAGGATCGCCGTGAGTTCGAGGCCACCCTGAGACTACATAGTGAATTCCAGGTCAGCCTGGGATAAAGTGAGACCCTACCTCAAAAAACCAAAAAAAAAAAAAAAAATTGAAAAAGAAAAAAAAAAACCAGGATGGAGATTTTGTTGTTTTTCTGTTTGCTTTATTTGTTGGCAGTGGGTTCCCCGCCCTGTTGGATGCTTTCCTGAGCCTTTGTGCATAGGCAGTGTGTGTGGTTTGAATTACTGCATATATATATTTGTTTGTTTGTTTGTTTTTTGAGGTAGGGTCTCACTCTAGCCCAGGCTGACCTCGAGTTCACTCTGTATTCTCAGGGTGGTCTCCCTCCTACCTGTGCCTCCCCAGTGCTGGGATTAAAGGCATATACCACCATGCCTGGCTATATTTGAAATATATATATTTGATATATATTTGAAATCAGAGACAAAAAGCTTTTTTGTTGTTGTTGTTGTTGTTTTGAGGTAGGGTCTCACTCTAGCCCAGGCTAACCTGGAATTCACTAGTCTCAGGGTGGTCTCAAACTCACAGCAACCCTCCTGCCTCTGCCTCCCGAGTGCTGGGTTTAAAGGCGTGCGCCACCACGCCCGGCTTGCAAATATATTTTTAAAATTCTTTTATATTATTATTTATTTGAGAGAGAATGGGCATGCTAGGGCATATTTTTTAATTCTTCAAATGAAGTTTTAGAAGTTATGTTTCAGGTTGCTGGTACACTCCTGAGTCTCTGCTTGGGTGAGTTTTGAGTGTCCTCGGTGTCTACTGCCGCCTCCCTGGAGCAGGGTGTCAGGCTGGCAGTAAGAGCAGCACGCATATTTAAATCACCGCCACTTCCCCTGTCACGTCTCCTGGGACCTGGCAGATATTACAGAGGAGATTCAGCTCATGCCCGGCAGTCGGCTGTCTTTTACAATGCCTCAAGAAATAACAGAATGCAAATTTGTGTGTCATAATACCAGTCTTCCTAAAATGAAGATTACAATGCCTCAAAAAAAAAAAAAGAACACATTTGCGTGTCATAATACTAATCTTGGTTCTCCTCAGTATTCACTGTCATCTGTACAAAAAAAAAAAAAATTCTCCAAGAGTGGGAGCAGCTTGGATTAAAGGGGATGTGCAGTTATTTCAAGAGACTTTGATGGTACTGCACTCCGGAGTCTGATCTGCCTATCCATAGCATTCCGCCTTGCTTCTCAGGTCCAGCTGCGAATTCTCTCCCAGTGCCTCCGTATCTCATCAGAGAGCAGTTGGTCCCTCCACACACACCCTGCACAGGGAGTGTACCACTTGGCATAGGTGTGTACGTCTTGTTTGGTTGATTTCATACCTTACCGGATCCCTGTTTGTTCACACTTTTGGTGGCCATTATCCCCCCAGCAGCTCACACAGCACTTTCCAACACTGTGAGGGCTAGTGTGATCTCTTGATGTCCCGTGTCTGCGGGTAGTGTGATCTCTTGATGTCCCATGTCTGCGGGTAGCGTGGTCTCTTGATGTCCCGTGTCTGCGGGTAGCGTGGTCTCTTGATGTCCCGTGTCCGCGGGTAGCGTGATCTCTTGATGTCCCGTGTCCGCGGGTAGCGTGATCTCTTGATGTCCCGTGTCTGCGGGTAGCGTGGTCTCTTGATGTCCCGTGTCTGCGGGTAGCGTGATCTCTTGATGTCCCGTGTCTGCGGGATGTGGTATCTTCAGCAATAGGGTCTTATCCCTGAGCTCTGGCAGGTGACCACTGTTCTGCTGATGGCCAGCATTGTTTAGGGGACCACAATCTCTCTGACCAAACAGTTCATTGTGGTGGGGGGGCAATCTGTTTCTGGCAGTGGGATTTACCATCCAGAGCCCATAGTTTTATGATTAAGCTTTCTACACCCTCTACGGGGCACCTCTGCCAGGGGTTTACCCCATCCTTATTGAGGTTTAGATCATTAGTTTATTATCCAAGAGGAAGATTTCTGTGGTACTGATTCACCATGATTCACACATACTCCCTTTTCCCATCCCACCCCCCAAAACCCACCCATTATATTCTGTCCCTCCTCTTGCCTCAAAAATATCTCCTCCTGACTGGAGGGATGGCTTAACAGTTAAGGTATTTGCCTGCAAAGCCAAAGGATCCAGATTCGACTCTCCAGGACCCATGTAAGCCAGATGCACAAGGGGGTACATGTGCTTGGAGTTCGTTTGTAGTGGCTGGAGGCCCTGGTGCACCCATTCTTTCCCTCCCTCCCTCCCTCTCTCTCTCTCTGTCTCTCTCTCTCTCAAATAAATAAATAATAATAAAATATATTTTACAAAATAGTCCCCCCTTCCTTCCCTATTTCTATGTTCTCCTAGCCTCATTCAAGTTCAATGCAAATACTCCTGGTGCTTGCTACAACTTACAAGGAGATGGGTCTCACATATCACACTCTGGTCTTGAACTTCCTATGGGTAACCTTGAACTACCGGATCCTCTTGCTTTACCTCCACAGCGCTGGGGTTTACGAGTGTTTGCCTCCTGCGTGGTTTATGTGGTCTTGAGGATCAGACGCAGAGCTTGGGGCATGACGGAGCTGGGTCTGTTGCCCTGTGTTCGGAGACTGACGATAGCAGCTAGCTGGGCCTTTCTCCGTTTGAGGCAGCTTTTCTGCAGGCTTGTCATGCTCCAGTCCCTTTCTTCTGCAAGGCCCTTAGGCGTCACCAGTTCAGTCTGACTGGGGAAGATAAACTCAGAGCCAACGATGTCTTCACCTGGAAACACTGCCGCTCTCTGGGCAAGAAACTTTCAAAGGCCACTGCTCAACTCCATATTCCCTCTTACAAAAAAAAGATGCACCACTCCTAGGTCTCTTGATCGGCCACACCTCCACCTTCCCTCAGACAGGAGAGAGGCCCTGGGCCCCCTGCTCTGCCACACCTCCACCTTCCCTCGGGCAGAAGAGATTCCCCAGTCTCCCAGTGCCTCCAGCTCAGCCTAGTCCTCAAGACGGAAGCAGTGGACACTGAGGACTCTGCCTCTTTTTTTTTTTTTTTTTTTTTTTTTGCTTTTGGTTTTTTGAGGTAGGGTCTCGCTCTAGCCCAGGCTGACCTGGAATTCACTATGGAGTCTCAGGCTGGCCTCAAACTCTCGGCGATCCACCTACCTCTGCCTCCCGCGTGCTGGGATTAAAGGCGTGCGCCACCACGCCCGGCTGGACTCTGCCTCTTACCCCACCTCCACCATGCCAGAATCAGATCGTGTTTTGTTTTTTTTTTACCAAGGCCATTCTGAGGAAGGGTTTGTAGGGGGTTGGGCGTTGAAGGCCTGGGAAGGCCACAGCAACATCCCAGCCTAAGGGCAGCGACAAGTCGTACCACAGTGGGAGACACAAGAAGCTCTGTGTGTGGGGGGGGGGGCACTTCAGGGTGTATCTAAATGTGTGTTCCTAGACTGGGGAGATGTGGCTCAGTTGGTGTAATGCTTGTATGGCATTATGAAGCTCTGGCTTTAGTTCCAGGCACCACAGAAGTCAAACATGTTGGACGCAGGAGTTCATGAATTCAAGGGCATGCTCATCTACAATGAGACCCTGTCTCAAGAAACCTAAAAAGAGACACGCACCTAAGAAGTGGTGACTAGCTGGGCGTGGTGGCGCACGCCTTTAATCCCAGCACTCGAGAGGCAGAGGTAGGAGAATCGCCGTGAGTTCGAGGCCACCCTGAGACTCCATAGTGAATTGCAGGTCAGCCTGGGCTAGAGTGAAACCCTATCTAGAAAAAAAAAAAAAAAAAAAAAGAAGTGGTGACTAATAAGGCCACAGGAAAACCGATTGATGGAACCTGAAATGGGAACTTTCTTTCTGCTGTAGTGACCTGGGTCCAGCTGCCCTGTAGTTGGATTGACATCTGTTTGGAAGGGTGGGTTGGAAACAATACTAAACACACACACACACACACACACACACACACACACACACACACTGTCCCTTGATCCCCATGCCTGAGTTGTAGAGGTGATAGAAGGGTCTCTCTCACCTTCCCTTTAAGGCTTTTTGTCTTAAAGGCCCAATCTGGATTCAAACTCAGTACCACAGTCTCTCAAGTACTGGGATAACAGGCAGGAGCCATGAGCCCAGCACCCCTTTCTCTTTTGTAGATTTATCAACAAGCTCCAGCCAGGTTCAGTGAGCAGGTTAAATGAGTAGACCCAAAATTGACATCAGGTAAGGTCAGATTTCAATTATTTTTATGGAACTGGACTCAGAGCCTTGCTAGGGAGGGTCTCTCCTGCCGAGACACAACTCACAAGAATGCCTCACTGGGGCTGGAGAGATGGCTTAGCGGTTAAGCGCTTGCCTGTGAAGCCTAAGGACCCTGGTTCGAGGCTTGATTCTCCAGGACCCACGTTAGCCAGATGCACGCGTCTGGAGTTCGTTTGCAGTGGCTGGAAGCCCTGGTGCGCCCATTCTCTCTCTTTCTCTCTATCTGCCTCTTCCTCTCTCTGTCACTCTCAAATAAATAAATAAAAATGAACAAAAAAAAATTTAAAAAAAAAAAAAGAATGCCTCACTGGAGGATTCTAGACAAGTGCTCTACTGCCAAGCCACATGCTACCTCTTTTTTTTTTTTAATGCTTTTATTTTATTTTATTTTTTAGAGACAGAGAGAGAAAGAATTGGTGCACCAGGCCTCCAACCACTTCAATCGAGCTCCAGACGCTTGCGCCACCTAGTGGGCATGTGCAACCTTGCGCTTGCCTCACCTTTCTGTGTCAGGTTTACGTGGGATCTGGAGAGCGGAACATGGATCCTTGGGCTTCGCAGGCGAGCGCCTTAACTGCTAAGCCATCTCTCCAGCCCCCTCTTTTTAATTTTTTTTTTTCTTTGAGGTAGGGTCTCACTCTAGCTCAGGCTGACCTGTAATTCACTATGGAGTCTCAGGGTGGCCTCAAACTCATGGTGATCCTCCTACTTCTGCCTCCCAAGTGCTGGGATTAAAGGTGTGTGCCACCACGCCCGGCTCTTTACTTGTGCGTGTAGGCACATGTACGTGCCCTTGCAGTGCCCCGTGAGCTTGCCTGTGGCTGTGCTCTTGTCTGCGGTGGCCAGGACAGAACATTGAATGTCCCACTCCGTCACTTTTCTGCTGGTTCTTATTTTTTTTTTAATTTTTTTGTTCATTTTATTTATTTATTTGAGAGTGACAGAGAGAGAGAGAGAGAGAGAGAGAGAGAGAATGGGCGTGCCAGGGCCTCCACAGCCACTGCAAACGAACTCCAGATGCTTGCGCCCCCTTGTGCATCTGGCTAACGTGGGTCCTGGGGAATCGAGCCTCGAACCGGGGTCCTTAGGCTTCACAGGCAAGCACTTAACCGCTACGCCATCTCTCCAGCCCTTCTGCTGGTTCTTATTTCAGCAGGAGTCTCTTGCTGATCCCAGAGCTTGCCATTTTTTTTCATGAGCTCTCATAATTCCCACGTCTCTGCTCCCCTACAGGACTGAGTTACCTGTGTGGCCACGCCCAGCTGTTTAACATGGGTTCTGAAGATCTGAACTCAGGCAGTCTCAAACCTCCCTTATGTTTGTGCAGGAAGTACACTTAACCACTAAGCTATCTCCTTTTACTTAATTTTTTTCCCTGATTTATTTACATATTTATTTATTTGAGACAGAGAAAGAGAATGGGTGCACCAGGGCTTCCAGCCACTGCAAACGAACTCCAGATGCATGCGCCCCCCTGTGCATCTGGCTTATGTGGGTCCTGAGGAATCGAACCAGGATCCTTTGGCTTTTCAGACAAATGCCTTAATTGCTAAGCCATCTCTCCAGATCCCCCTTTTTAGCATGGGTCTGGGGATTGAACTCTGGTCTTCAGCATACAGGAGAGGTACTTTATCAACTGAGCCATCTCCCCAGCTCTCTATATGGTTTTCATTGTCACTGAGCTCTATAAGATTCTGTCTTGGGGGCTGGAGAGATATCTTAGCACTTAAGGCGTTTGCCTGCAAAGCCAAAGGACCCAGGTTTGATTCCCCGGGACCCATGTTACCCAGATGCATAAGGGGGTGCACGCATCTGGAGTCCATCTGCAATGGCTGGAGGCCCTGGCACACCTGTTCTCCCCCCCCCACTCTCTCTGTCAAATAAATAAATAAAAATAGAACATAAAATATTTTTTTTAAAAGATTCTGTCTTGGTTTCTGTCAGGTCTATTGGTATCCTGTGCACCAAGCATCACCCTTACTACCCTGAATGCTTAATGAGTGAACTTGACATTAAACAGGACGGGCACAGCCGTGAGTAACTGTAACCCCAGCACTTGGGAGTTGGAGGGAAAAGATCAGGAGTTCTAGGTCAAACTCAGATACTTGGCAAGTTTGAAGGTGGCTTGGGAAATAGTAGACCCTATCTCAAAACAAACAAAAACATAGGTACAAACTCCCTCCAAAATAGGACAGACTCTGGGTGTGGTGGCGCACGCCTTTAATCCCAGCACTCGGGAGGCAGAGGTAGGAGGATCTCCGTGAGTTCAAGGCCACCCTGAGACTACATAGTTAATTCCAGGTCAGCCTGGGCTACAGAGAGACCCTACCTCGGAAAATAAAAACAAAAACAAAAGGACAGACAATAGAAGAAATTTAAGGTTTGAAGGACTAACCAAACTCTACCTCTGTAGTCACTGGGCTGCCTCGTGAATGTCAGCCCTAAGCCTCCCTCCCCTTCTGGCACTGGGGCTGACACAACACACAATATAAGAAATCACAGGGCTGGAGAGATGGCTTGGCGGTTAAGCACTTGCCTGTGAAGCCTAAGGATCCCGGTTCGAGGCTCGATTCCCCAGGACCCACGTTAGCCAGATGCACAAGGAGGCGCACGCGTCTGGAGTTCATTTGCAGTGGCTGGAGGCCCTGGAGCACCCATTCTCTCTCTCTATCTGCCTCTTTCTCTCTCTGCCTGTCGTTCTCAGATAAATAAATAAAAAATAAAATAAAATAAACAAAAAAGAGAAAGAAAAAAAAAAAAAGGAATCACAGATGGCCCGGATTCCACGCTGGATGCTTTATTGAGATTTTTGATGACAGCTGTCCCTGAACCAGTCCATTCTTCTACAAAAGCAAGTTAAAAGGAAACAGGGCTTAAGGGTGGGGGGTTAAATAAGGGTACGGCTCAAAGATTTCTGGACTCAAATGAGGCAGGAGGAAGACCAAGTTTGAGGTCATCATGAGCTACAGTCACAGTCAGGCACCTCCACAGCATGTCCGAGCACACAGCCATGGCCCACCCACAAAGCCACACCTGTAGCCACACCTTCCCACACACTCACGCCCACTACACACAGAGAGAGAGAGAGAGAGAGAGAAGCTTTCACAACCCTGGGCCTCTGGATCGGGACTCAGCCTTTGGGTTCGTGGCAGGTGAAGCTGCCAATGTCTCCTACATTGCTACTAATTCACTGCCTCGCAGGCATCTATCCAATCACCGTATACATCTACCGGTTCCGACAGATCTGAAGCACGAAGGTCAAGGACAGTTTGTGGCAATGGATCCCTCCCTTGCACATGACCTCTGCTCCTCACATGGAACTCTGCAGGTGATGGCAACTCCCCTGGCTGGCAGGGGAATGTACCAGGCCACCCATCAGGGTCAGAGGAGCAGGGAAGAACTCCAGACCCCATGCCCTTGGCTGAAAGTGCCCTTGAACAGCCCACCCTAGTCATGGGGGTCCTGATCTACCACCCTTCTCTCTTTTGCTAGAAAAAGACTTAATTTTCCAAGGATACGTGTGATGGGTGTCTGGAATTCCTCTAGGCAAATGGTACAAGAGATGGCTCCCATGCAGTGAGCACGGTCCCTGTGATGGGATGAAGAAGAGGTATGAGGGCTAGGGAAATGGCTTAGTGGCTAAGGGGCTTGCCTACAAAACCAAAAGACCCAGGCTCGAGTCCCCAGGAGCCAGGTGCACAAGGGGGTGCACACATCTGGGGTTCATTTGCAGCAGCTAGAGGCCTTGGCACCCCCATTCTCTCCCTCCATCCCTCCCTTTCTCTCTCTCAAATAAATAAATAAATAAAATATTAAAAAAAAAAAAGAAAAGGGCTGGAGAGATGGCTTAGCAGTTAAGGTGTTTGCCTGCAAAGCCAAAGGACCTTGGTTTGATTCCCCAGGACCCATGTAAGCCAGAAACACAAGGGGGTGCATTCATCTGGAGTTCGTTTGCAGTGGCTGGAGGCCCTGGTGCACCCATTCTCTCTCTCCCTCTCTCTGCCTCTTTCTCTGTCTCAAATTAAAAACAAAAAAAGAGAGGTATGAGTGAACGATGAGCCTGTGCAGATAACCCTGCAAGCAAGGCAGGCAAGGGCCAGAGACCCGGATGCCCACTGAAGCCAACAGCTTAACTGCCCTACGAACTCTCCATACACTGACAGCTGCCATAGGCCCGGGACTCACACCCTGGATCCCTTGGAATGTCCCTGAATTGGAATCCAACGGCTGGGTCCATAGCAAGAAGGGCAGGGTGGCCACTCACATTTTCACCTTACAGGACTTCTCTTGGTTGCAGAAGGGGCAGGTGAATCGGGTCTCCAGGCGGCCCGGTATCTTCTTGAGCGGTAGCTTCCTCTTGGACTTTCTGTGTCCCATGGTCGCAGTTGCACGAACCTATGGGGTGGGAGACCAGAAAAGGAGCCCGTGGGGGAAGGGAAGACCTTATACTAGTGGGTCCAAGCCTCTGCCTGAGCTGTGGAAGTGCCTGGTTCCCAGGAAGGGAATAGACCCTGTGGTGGTTTGGGCACAATGTCCCCGATAGCCTCAGGTGTTTGTGGTTATGTTTCCTGCTTAGTCCCCACCTAGTAGAGTCTTTGGAGCGCTTCTGGAGGAAGTGTGTAACCAAGGGTGGACCTTGGGGTGGGTGCAATCCAGCCCTGTGTATTCAGAGTCAACTCTTTTTTTTTTTAATTTTTCTTTCTTTCTTTATTTATTTGAGAGCAACATATATATATATATATATATATATATATATATATATATAGAGAGAGAGAGAGAGAGAGAGAGAGAGAGAGAGAGAGAGAGAGGCACATCAGGGCCTCCAGCCACTGCAAACAAACTCCAGACGCGTGCGCCATCTTGTGCATCTGGCTTACGTGGGTCCTGGGGAATTGAGCCTCGAACTGAGGTCCTTAGGCTTCATAGGCAAGTGTTTAACCGCTAAGCCATCTCTCTCTGACCCCCACCTCTTTTTTTAAATGTTTTATTTTTATTTATTTATTTGACAGAGAGAGAGAGTGAGTGAGAGAATGGGCACGTGAGGGCCTCCGGCCACTGCAAATGAACTCCAGACGCATGTGCCCCCTTGTGCATCTGGCTAACATGGGATCTGGGGAATCGATCCTGGGTCCTCTGGCTTTGCAGGCAAATGCCTTAACCGCTGAGCCATCCCTCCAGCCCCAGAGTCAGCTCATGTTTGCCATTGCTGGCTGTTGTCTCTCTGTATGATGAAGTGGGCCAGCTTCCTCCACCAGGAATCTGTAAGCCTGAAATAAATCCTTTCCTCCCATAAGCTGCTTGTGGTTGGTTACTTAAGCTCTTGGTTCAGGGGCTTAGGAGCAACTGTCTTATCCCCCAGCACCTCTCTAGCCCAGGTACGGTAAAGAGGAAACAGGAACAGGTGGAACGTGGAAGGTTTGGCTGGGCCCTGGAGATCACCAAGAGAAAAAGGATAAAAATTATATGTTGGCTGGTCAGGGACTGAGGAGATGAGGACTGTAATCCCAACTCTTGGGGCTACCAAAAGTTCAAAGTCAGGGCTGGAGAGACGGCGTAGTGGTTAAGACACCTGCCTGCGAAGCCTGAGGACCCAGGTTTGATTCCCCATGTCAGCCAAAGGCACAAGGTGGCGCATGCGTCTGCAGTTAGTTTGCAGTGGCTGAAGGCCCTGGTGCACCCATTCTCTCTCTCTTTCTCTCTCTCTCTGTCTCTCTCTCTCAAATAAACAAATAAATTTTTTTAAAAGTTCAGAGTAGGCTTCGGGGAGATGGCTTAGCAGTTAAAAAGTCACTTCCTTGCAGTCGGCCTGGGGAGGGGGGGTCTTCAATTCCCCAGGTAACCACGTGACACTGGACACGTAAAGCAGGGCCAAGCATCCAGGCTTCGAGCGCAGAGCATCCCTCCCAGCCCCCCACCACGGCCCAAAGGAGGGTCCTGTTTGCAAAGACCACGGGGGTCTCGGGGTGGGGAGAGGGGTTCCCTCCCTCCAGCAGGCCTCCCAAGCCCTGTCAGGCGTCGGGACCTCGCAGAGCATGCATGCTCGCCGCTCACTAGCCATTTGGTCCCAGATTTGGGCCCAGAGCTTGCTGCTCGGTGTGGGTGGGTCAGGGCGACCCTTGGGCCTACCCGGATTGTGTCCTGAAGAGGGGACCCCAGATCCCCAGTGTGCTGAGCCACGTACCCGCTCTCTTCCCTCAGCCGGAGACGGGCACCTCAGGCACCCTGAGGTGACAGATGGATGTCCCGCGCTCGCCACCTAGCCAATGGGCTTGCAGGAGGGCCGCCCCCCCCCTCTCGACTGCGCATGCGTGAATAGATCCCCAACCATTGGAGCCTCTGTGCGCATGCGTGGAAGGCTAGCAGCCAGGTCAGCCTGAGCCAACTCCAGAAGGCTGCAAGTCCAAGTTCAAGGCGATTGGTGAAGTTCATATGCTCAGTATTTGTCATTACCAATAGTCATTGGCCACAGGCAAAAGCTGACGTGCCCATGGAGATGGAAAGCTCCAGAACCATATGGGTGCCAGGGAGACTGTGACCACAGAGGTTAAACCGGACAAGTCATTTGAATAGGACCAGAGAGCATTCATTTCACTTTGTAAAACAAGAGTGTTTTGGCCCAATGTTAATAAGTTGAAAAAATAAGTAAGTACAGGGACAGTAAAAAGACTGTATATCCTCCAAAGAGTACCAAAGTAATGACCCTGAATAAGAGGGACTTAGATGAAATTCTAGACAATGAACCAAAAAGAATTACTACAAAGTTTTCAAAGGAGCCACATGTGATGGCACACACATTTAATCCCAGCACTCGGGAGGCAGAGATAGGAGGACTACTATAAGTACAAAGTCAGCCTGGGCTAGAGTGAGACTCTACCTCAAAAACAAAAAAAAAAAAAAAAAAAAAAAAAAAGTAATCAAATGAATGAAATAGGGCCATAAATAGATTAAGAAAAAGCATTTGGGCTGGAGAGATGGGTTAGTGGTTAAGGCACTTGCCAGAAAAACCAAAGGACTCAGGTACCCATTACCTGGTACCCATGTAAAGCCAGATGAACAAGGTGGTGTATGCATCATGTGCAGTTTTTAGAAATCCTTGCACACCCATTCTCTCTCTCTGTCTTGCCTCTCCCTCAAATAAATAAATAAATAAAATACTTTTTTAGCCGAGCATGGTGGTGCACACCTTTAATCCCAGCACTCAGGAGGCAGAGGTAGGAGAATCACTGTGAGTTCAAGAGACTACATAGTTAGTTTCAGGTCAGTCTGGGCCAGAGTGAGACCCTACCTGGAAAAAACAAACAAAAGAACTATAAAAATATTGAAATAACTTCTTAAATTCTATTGACAACGAAAGAGTAAAGCTAGAAATCAAAAGCAGGGGAAAATACAAAAAAAAATCATGGAGAATAATCAACACACTATTGAATGATAAGTGGGTCTTTAAATAAATAAAAAAAGGAAAATTAAAAGCCCAGGAACAAATTAAAATGAAGACACAGTATACTTAACTATATGTGTTGTAATGAAAGAAGTTCTAAGAGGAAAGTTGTGGTGGTTTGATTCAGGCATCCCCAAAAACTTAGGTGTTCTGAATGATAGGTTCCCAGCTGATGGAGATTTCGGAATTAAAACCTGGAGGTGGTGTATTGTTGGTGGTGGGCTTATGGGTGTTATAGCCAGTGTCCCCTTGACAGTGTTTGGCACACTCTCCTGTTGCTATTGTCCATCTATTGTTGGCCAGGAAGCTGATGTTCACCCTCTGCTCATGCCATCATTTTCCCCTCCCATCATGGAGCTTCCCCGCGAGTCTGTAAGCCAAAATAAATCCTTTTTTCCCACAAGCTGCCCTTGGTTGGGTGATTTCTACCAGCAATGAAAACCTGACTGCAACAGAAGTTTACACAAGTACCAACGTTAAAAAAAAAAAAAAAGTCACAGGGGTCACAATTAAATGAAAATGCACATTAGGGGTTTGAAAAAAGAATAATAAGGCAAACAAAACTCAGTACATGAGGACTAGAGGAATGGCTTAGTGGTTAAGGCAACTGCCTGCAAAGCCAAAGGGCCCTGGTTTGATTCCCCAGGACCCACGTTAGCCAGATGCACAAGGGGGTGCATATGTCTGGAGTTTGTTTGCAGTGGCTGGAGGCCCTGGCACACCCATTCTCTCTCTCTCTCTCCCCCTCTCTTTCTGTCTCTAAATAAATCTTTAAAAAAATTAAAAAAGACTAACAATTTGGACATAACTTTGGCAGACGAATAAAATAATCCATTAATCAGTAAAATTAGAGATGAAGAATGGAGACATTAAAGCAGACGTCACTGGAAGTTAATAAAATCATAAAGTGCAACCTCAAAACTTTTATTTGACTGAAGTGGAACTGTTCAGGTGATTGCTAACAAAGCCCACTGGCTGGAGTTTCATTCCACAGTAAGCGCGTAAAGCCAGATGCCCAAAATGGCGCATGCATTGGACATTATTTTGTAGTTGACAATAGGCCCTGGCGTGCCCATATTCACACTCACACACACACACACACAGTCTCTCTCAAATAAGGCTAGGAAGATGGCTCAGCTGCAAAATTTGCCCGCTTGGGAAAGCTCAAAGAAATGGAATGATTTCTAGACGCATTTCCCTACCAATATGTGATAATCACATTGATAACAAACGTTGAGACTGGAAAAAGAGAGAGATGGCTCACTGGTGAAAAAAAAAAAAAAAAAAACAAGAGGAAGAATGGGCAGAAGAGGGGTGTGGGGGGGACGTGTGCGAGTGACTACACCTTTCCTTACATTTCCCAGCCTGTGGCCCTCTGGACCTGCGGGGCAAGACACAGTGACTTCCTCGATTTTGCATGGCCACGAATGCAAAGCAAGCACACCAGTGGGTGGGTCCTGCCAGGTTCAGCTGCGAGCTGGGGATGGAGGCTAGACACACCCCCTGAGGAAGTCAGTCAGGCACAAGAGCCTCTGCGGGCTGGGCTGGCCCTGGGAAGTATTTTCACTTCCTGCAGAACGTGGTACCTCCAAGCATTCCCCCTCTATAGGTTTCTCCTTTCCAATGAATTTCTATTCAGGGAATACAGAGCTTTCCTTTCCGTGGGCGTGGCTTTAGCCAAAGGCCAAGTTTCCTATTGTCTAGTGTGAACCACTGGATTTCACTTAAGTCGGGCTAATCGCGTTAACGGGGGGTGGCACCGCGCTTAGGCGCTGGCACGCTTAACGTGTGGGACACTTCGCCAGCAGCAAAGGGCCCGCTGTTCTGTCGCTGCAGGTCGGACTACACTGCCGCAGCGGGAACGCTATTCGCTTGCGATATGCTCAGCCAAACACAAGACACAGACAGGCAGAATGAAGCCACCACTTTATGCCACGACGTAACATAAGCTGTCTCTAATCCAGTCCCCAAGAGTCCTTGTCTGCCTCTGAATTGTCGTAGGATGTCTCAAGTTTTCATGTTTCTCTCGGCAGCCTGGTCTTCCACTCAATGGCCAGAATGGCTCTTTATACATAATCCACTTTTAAAAAAAGATGCATACAACTTCTCCAAGTTCAAGGTTCTTCTGCAAATCTTCCCACAGACCAGTTCCAATGGCACAGAAAACCACAGGGTCATGCTGATCACGGCCACTGTGCCAATTGTGTCCACCGGCTTATTGCATTGGAAGCTTTCTGGCGGCTGTGACCAAATTCAGGATGAGAAGCGACTTAAAAGAAAAGGTTCGTTCTTATTAAGTAGCCAAGGGGATATATTCCACCCTGGCACATTATCAATCCATGGCGCACAGGACCACAGCTGGCCACGTTGCAGTCAGTGCCGGGAATCAGAGAATGAACAGGAGCTGGCCAAGCTATAAGTCCTCCAGGGGAACCAGTGATGCAAACGGATCCGCTTCTTTAAAAAAAATTTTTTTTATTTATATTTATTTGACAGAGAGAGAATGGGAGCGCCAGGGCCTCCAGCCTCTGCAAACGAGCTCCAGACGCGTGCGCCCCCTTGTGCATCTGGCTTACGTGCGCCCTGGGGAATGGAACCTGGGTCCTTATGCTTTGCGGTGCAGGCAGACGCCTTAACCGCTGACTCTTACAACCCTTACCTATCACCGCTTCATTCAAACAGCTCCGCCTCCTACGGGCCAAGTGTCCAAGCAGGGACCTATGGGGCTCCGGAACCACGCGTCGTCGTAGGAGTGCGTCCTCTGGTGGGCGGTTAGGTTTGACTTGCAGGAGAAGCTTTCCCGCACTGCGCGCACGGGTAGGGCCTCTCGCCGGTGTGCACTCTCAGGTGCCGGGTGAGGTGCGGGTTGCGGGAGAAAGCTTTCCCGCACTCCGGGCACTTGAAGGGCTTCTCGCCCGTGTGGGTCCTCTGGTGCAGAGTGAGCTGCGAGTTGCAGTAGAAGCCCTTCCCGCAGGCGGCGCACGCGAAGGGCCTCTCGCCCGTGTGCGTGCGCAGGTGCAGCGTGAGCTTGGCTTTGTGGTAGAACGGCCTTCCCGCACTCCTTGCACTCGCACGGCTTCTCGCCCGTGTGCGTGCGCAGGTGCAGCGTGAGCTTGGACTTCCAGTAGAAGCTCTTGTCGCACAGCGTGCACTTGAACGGCTTGTCGCCCGTGTGCGTCAGCTGGTGCAGCGCCAGCTGCGACTTGTAGTAGAAGGCCTTGCCGCACTGCGCGCAGCCGTGCGGGTTCTCGCCCGTGTGCGTGCGCTGGTGCAGCGTCAGGTGCGGCTTGCGCGAGAACGCGCTGCCGCACTCCGCGCACCGGTACGGCTTCTCGCCCGTGTGCGTGCGCACGTGCAGCGCCAGCTGCGACTTGAAGTGGAAGGCCTTGGCGCAGTGCGCGCACGCGTACGACTTCTCGCCCGTGTGCGTGCGGCGGTGCAGGTTCAGCTTGGCCTTGTAGTAGAAGGCCTTGCCGCACTCGGCGCACGCGTACGGCCGCTCGCCCGTGTGCGTGCGCTCGTGCAGGACGAGCTGCGAGCGGTAGTAGAAGGCCTTGGCGCACGCGCCGCACTCGAAGGGCCGCTCGCCCGTGTGCGTCTTCTGGTGGTGCGTGAGCTGCGGCCGGTGCGAGAAGGCCTTGCCGCACGCGCCGCACGCGTACGGCCGCTCGCCCGTGTGCGTGCGCTCGTGCAGGCGCAGCTGCGAGCGGTAGTAGAAGGCCTTGCCGCACTGCGCGCACTTGTTGGGCTTCTCGCCCGTGTGGATGCGCTGGTGGCGGATGAGCCGCGGCTTGTGCGAGAACGCCTTGCCGCAGTGCGCGCACGCGTACGGCTTCTCGCCCGTGTGCGTGCGCTGGTGCACGGTGAGCTTCGCCTTGCACGAGAACGCCTTGCCGCACTCGGCGCACGCGTACGGCTTCTCGCCCGTGTGCGTGCGCTGGTGCACGGTCAGGTGGGACTTCCACGAGAAGGCCTTGCCGCACTCGGCGCACGCGTACGGCTTCTCGCCCGTGTGCGTCCGCAGGTGCAGCGTGAGCTTGGAGCGCCAGTAGAAGGCCTTGCCGCACTCCGTGCACGCGTACGGCTTCTCCCCGGTGTGCGTCCGCTGGTGCAGCGTGAGCTGCGACTTCCAGTAGAAGGCCTTGCCGCACTCCGCGCACGCGTACGGCTTCTCCCCGGTGTGCGTCCGCTGGTGCAGCGTGAGCTTCGACTTGCAGTAGAAGGCCTTGCCGCACTCGGTGCACCCGTACGGCTTCTCGCCCGTGTGCGTCCGCTGGTGCACGGTGAGGTGGGACTTCCACGAGAAGGCCTTGCCGCACTCCTTGCATTCGTACTGCACCTCGCGCCTGTGCAGCCTCTGACGTTTAGTGAAAGCTGACTTGCAGCAGAAAGCTTTCGCAGATGTGTGGGACGCCTGATTCTCCGTGTGCTGTGACTTGTCGCACGGTGTCTTCATGCTTGCCATGCTTCCGTAAGATTTTGGCCCTCGGTAGGTTTCCTGTTGCACCTTTAATTCAAATAGAAGAAGAAAAAAAATTTTTACTATTTATTGTCGATGGGATTTTCCTACTATGTACTTCCTGGCGTGAGATATTATCTACTAGTGAAATATTTGTAAAAGTCACATCTGTGTTTCCCTATTGTAACTCCTTTACCATTTACTGGCTTTGGTTTGAAAGCAAAATATATAGAAATAAGATGCATGTTTTTCACAGACATTTTCTTTTCAAAAGATGTGAGTTTTTTTTTTTATTTGATTTATTCGAGAGAGAGAGACAGAGAATGAATGAGGGCATTCATCCAGGGTAAATGAACTCCAGGCACATGCACCACCTTGTGTATCTGGCTTGCATGGGTCCTGGGGAATCGAACCTGGGTCCTTTGGCTTCGCAGGCAAACGTCTTCACTGCTAAGCCATCCCTCCAGCCGAAAGGCGTTATTTGATGCTTTTGTTCTATACACAATCCATGACATTGGCTAGATATATAAAGTGCCACCAAAACAGAGATGTCCAAAACCTCTTTATTATGAAAACTCAATGTGTCAATAAATTTTCCTTATGTTTAGAATTGATTCCTTGTCAAAGGTATTGAAATAATCACTATGAACACACACTGTTATTGTTAATAAGATGGCTAGGATGAAAGAAGATATTCCTCCAGACTACATCTTATCAGGCTCAATGCACAGAGATAAAATATTCAGCCGTGGGATAAATTGTTTTGTGTGCGGGGAAACATATTCATGTCCACCTGTGTACATGCCTGTGTGCAGGTACATATGCTTATGTGTGCATATGCAAGTAGAAACCAGAAGTCACAGTAGGTCTTGCCAATAGCTCTCCACCATCTTTTTTGTCTTCTTCTTCTTTTTCGAGGTACGGTCTCACTCTAGCTCAGGATGACCTGGAATTCACTATGTAGTCTCAGGGTGGCCTCGAACTCACGGAAATCCTCTGCCTCCTGAGTGCTAGGATTAAAGGCATGTGCCACCACGCCTGGCTCATCTTTTTAACTTATTATTATTTTTATTTTAGAGAGAGACAGAGAAAGAGAGAGAGAAAACTGGCACACCAGAGCTTCAGCCATTGCAATCGAACTCCAGACGCTTGCGCCACCTACTGGGCATGTGTGACTTTGTGCTTGCCTTACCTTTGTGCATGTGGCTTACCTGAGGTCTGGAGGGTGGAACATGGGTCCTTAAGCTTTGCAGGCAAGTGCCTTAATTACTAAGCCACCTTCCAGCCCTCCACCATCTTTTTTTTTTTTTTTTTTTTTTTTTTTTTTTTTTGGTTTTTAGAGGTAGGGTCTCGCTATAACCCAGGCTGACCTGGAATTCACCATGTAGTCTCAGGCTGGCCTCGAACTCACGGTGATCCTCCTTAGTACTGGGATTAAAGGCGTGCACCACCATGCCTGGCTTACCATCTTTTTTTGATACGAGGACTTTCATTGGACCAGATGCTTGCGTATCACTGTAATTTGACTTGCCATCAAACTCCGGGGATGGATATGGGTGTGTGCAATTGTGTCCTGTTTTTAATATGGGTGATGGAGATCCAAAACTCAAGCTCTCATAAATGCATCATGAGTACTTTATAGGATAGACCACTCCACCTTATCTGGGCTGTGTTCTTGAGGAAGCATTTCTGAAATTTATGTTCAATTTTGCAAGATGGTAAAAACACACATTAAATGTCATACTTACTACGTTTTCCTTTGATGTCATGCCATTGGTGATTCCAACTTGCCACAAGTGTCTCTTGTGATGTTCCTGTCTAGTCTCAGTCCAGGCGGTTGTTTTATGAACATCTAAAAATAACAATTAAAAAAAATCCCCATCCATGAATCACATTAAAGTCTTTTTTATGTAATTCTAAAATAAAAGTGGGACTTTCTTTCCTGACGGGTGACATGAAGAAATATTGACTTAATATTTCAGCCCTCGATGAAAATAACAAATGATGCCAGTATGACCTACAGAACTAACTCATGTCCCTTTCCTGCTTTGTTTTATTCTCATGAAATACATGGATGTCAATAACCTCTTTTTCAGATGTAGGTTATTACCCACTAGTTGTAATCTGTGGTTTCTCCCATTGTTCCATTTCTTCTTCTTCCTTTTTTTTTTTTTTTTTTTTTTTTTTTGGTTTTTCGAGGTAGGGTTTCACCCTAGCCCAGGCTGACCTGGAATTCACTATGGAGTCTCAGGGTGGCCTCAAACTCACGGCCATCCTCCTAGCTCTGCCTCCCAAGTGCTGGGATTAAAGACCTGCACCATTGTGCCCAGGTCTATTGTTCCATTTCTTAATTATATTAATGTACATACAATAATATAATTTTACATTACACTTCCTTCTCATGTAAAATAGGAAGATTTTCTTCAACGAGCTACATTTAGGATGCAGGAATTATCAAATATTCTCTCCCCTAAATGGAACTATAAAAAAGAGAAAGGATTCCCAGTGTATGTATTTCAAGTTGTTTACATTGCCCTGAGAAAAAGAGTTTTTGTTAGCAGAACATCTCCCTCCAGGGACTGGGGAGATGGCTCAGCAGTTGGAAGTGCTTGCTTACAATGCCCGGCAGCCCAAGTTCAATTCCCCAGCACCCACATAAAGCCAGATGCACAAAGTGGCTCAAGCATCTGGAGCTTGTTTGCAGTGCCAACAGGCCCGGGTATGCCCATTCATTCATACTGTCATTCTCTCTCTCTCTCTCCATAAGTAGATAAAAATCCTTGTAAAAATAAAAATCTACCTCCAAAGGTAGAACACAGCGTTGGCCAAATTCTTCCTTTAATCCACCTTATGTTTTGCACATCTCATTTACCTCCTGGCCTTATATGGTTTTCTAAAACAAACTTTTTAAAATTTATTTATTTATTATTTAAGAGAGGGAAAGGGCCAGACAGCCACTGCAAACAAACTCCAGACGCATATGCCACCTTGTGCATCTGGCTTACGTGGGTCCTGGGGAATCGAACCGAGGTCCTTTGGCTGTGTAGGCAAATGCCTTAACCGCTAAGCCATCTCTCCAGTCCTCTTCATGAATGTGTTTTAAGAGCAGATGCAACTTGTGTGATTTCTATCACCACAACTACAAAGACAACCGTCAAGAAAGTCACCAGAGGGCTGGAGAGATGGCTTAGTGGTTAAGCGCTTGCCTGTGAAGCCTGAGGACCCCGGTTCGAGGCTCGATTCCCCAGGACCCACGTTAGCCAGATGCACAAGGGGGCGCACGCGTCTGGAGTTCGTTTGCAGTGGCTGGAGGCCCGGGCGCGCCCATTCTCTCTCTGTCTTTCTCTGCCTCTTTCTCTCTGTGTCACTCTCAAATAAAAAATTTAAAAAAAGAAAGTCACCAGAGAGAAAATGTTGGAAGAATAAAACAATGGACTAATAGAAGCTGTGACATAAAACAGGAAGGAAGAAAAAGATACTGAGAATTTAGTAAACTGTCTGAGAAGTCGGGTGTGTTGGCGCAGGCCTGAGGCCCCGGCATGTGGGAAGTGGAAGAGAGGGAGGACTGAGTTCAGTACCAGCCTCAGCTACACAGCAAGTATGTGCCAGCCTGGGCTACATAAGAGCCTGCTCAGAAAGCCAGATAGGTTGAGGCTGGAGAGATCGTTGAGCAGCTAAGGCACTTGCCTACAAAGACTAACAGCCCAAGTTCAGTTCCCCAGTATCCACATAAAAGTCAGATGCACAATGTGGTGTGTGCATCTGGAGTTCGTCTGCGGCTGCTGGAGTCACTGGCATGCCCATTCTCGGTCTCTCTTCTATCTCTCTCTCTCTCTCTGCTTGGAAATAAATAAATAAATAAAATATTTAAAATATATATTTTATTTATTTATTTGAAAGAGAGGGAGAGGGAGAATGGGTGTGCCAGGGCTTCCAGCCACTGCAAACAAACTCCAGATGCATGCGCCCCCTTGTGCATCTGGCTAACGTGGGTCCTGGGGGATTGAACCTGGGTCCTTTGGCTTTGCAGGCAAATGCCTTAACTGCTAAGCCATCCCTCCAGCCCTAAATATATATATATTTTAAAGCCAGAGAGGAGCCAGGCATGGTGGCACACACCTTTAATCCTAGCACTTGGGAGGCAGAGGTAGGAGGATCGCCATGAGTTCGAGGGCACCCTGAAATGACATAGTGAATTCCATGTCAGCCTGGGCTACAGTGAGACCCTACCTTGAAAGAAAGAAAAAAAAAAAAAGTATTTAGCCGGGCGTGGTGGCGCACGCCTTTACTCGGAGCACTCAGGAGGCAGAGGTAGGAGGATTGCTGTAAGTTCAAGGCCAGCCTGAGACTACATAGTGAATCCCAGGTCAGGCTAGGCTACATCGAGACCCTGGCTTGAAAAATTTTTTAATTTTTTAAAAAGCCAGAGAGGCAGTTGTTCACAGAACATGCTGTGGAGCCTGCCTGCTTTTCTGAGTTCTATCTCAGAAAGTGCAACTTTTTTTTCTTTTCTTTCTCTTTTTTGATGCCAACTGAAATCCTATTCATGCCTGCCGTGACATTTTTATGCTTTTCCAAATTTATGTTCCCTGCCCCAAGCTACTGATACCAACACATCCTCTCTTTATTTTGGGAAATACTCCTACTCTCTCCAGAGCCATTGTCTACAAATAAAATTTCCAGAAATTCTTTAAAAAAATAACTTAATAAAATTACAGCAGCGGGATGTTCTGACATACCCATTCTCTCTCTCTCTCTCTCCATATATATATATATATATGTATATGTATATATATATATATATATATATATATATATATATATATACACACACATACATACATACATATACATATATATACACACACACACACATATATATGTATATATGTATGTATATATGTATACACACACACACATATATGCCTTTTCATCTCTCTCTCTCTTCTTTCTCCCTTGTTTACTCCCTCTCAAATAAATACATAAGTAATAAAATGACAAAAAGAAAATGTCTAAGAATGTCTATACAGGGATTGGATTTTTGGCAAATAAAGAGAAAACATACTTAAGAAAAAAAAATACCAAGGAGATGACATGGCTAACTCTCTCCAGAAACTGCAAGTGTCAAGTATCTGAGCTGCCGTGAGGACTAGGTTTGGGTAAAAGTGACCGATATCGGATGAGTTCTCTTACTGCTGACCTCCCCTGCTCAGTTTGCTCACTGACCTGGGACGCTGTCGATTGAGGTTTCGACATTCCACGGCCAAATCCCGTGTTCCAGCTTGAATATCAGCTCAGGTTTGCTCGTGCAGTGCCCTGTGAGCGGGAAACAGTGTACAGGTTACATCATATCAGAGTGCTAAGTAAGGCCCACTGATGACAGGTGACCAGCTCCACTTTGGAGGCTGTGTCACGATCAGTGAATCTGCAACTTGTGTACCAGAGGGTTCACACTTACATTCTTTGATGACGGGAATGTTACCTTCAAGTAGCATTAAATTGAAGGATAAATAGCCCGAAAGAATTCCCTTAATGAAATTCAAGTAAACAGCCAAAGGAAGGATAGGACACTTTATAATGCACTCCTCCAGACACAAAATGGCCTGGATATCCATGACCTCATAGTGCCTGACACTACCTACACAAGACCATCATAATAAGAGGAAAAGATAATGACATCAAAATAAAAGACTGATTCAGAGGGGGAAGGGGTATGATGGAGAGTGGAGTTGCAAAGGGAAAAGTAGGGGGAGGGAGGGAATGACCATGGGTTATTGTCTATAATTATGGAAGTTGTCAATAAAAAATAAATTTAAAAATATGGGAGAAAGCCGGGCGTGGTGGCGCATGCCTTTAATCCCAGCACTCAGGAGGCAGAGGTAGGAGGATCGCCGTGAGTTCGAGGCCACCCTGAGACTCCATAGTGAATTCCAGGTCAGCCTGGGCTAGAGTGAGACCCTACCTCAAAAAACCAAAAAAAAAACCAAAAACACCTCAACAGACCAGACAATTAGAGGCTGCAGAGAGGGCGACCCTAAAGGAGACTTCTAAAACACCCTCCACGGCTCAGGGAACATTGGAGAAGAGGGGGCAAAAAGAATCTAAGAGCCACAGGGTAGGAAGGTGTGTGTACTCAGAGACATTGGTCCCCCCCACCACTGCAGATTGACTGGAGGACCCTCTGTGGAATGGAGTTTGGGGAAGAGGGAACAGAAGATATCAGAACCCGATGGGAATATGTCCATTATAACCTATATTCATAGAAAAATGTTCTCAATTTTTTTTTAAAAAAAGGAAAGAGGGCTGGAGGGATGGCTTAGCAGGTAAGGTGCTTGCCTGCAAAGCCAAAGGACCCAGGTTTGATTCCCCAGCAGAAGAGAAGGAAGGGGCATTCAAATATAGACACAGTGAAAGTATTTTATATCCCAGGAGAGATATGCACATTCAGGTGCAGGAAGCTCAAAGTGACTTCCATAGATTTAAACAACGAATGATTCTGGCAAACCTCCAAGACAGAGAATAGAACAAACAGAGAGAGCTACAGTTAAGAGAACTCCCACCAGAGAGACAGCAAAGTTTTCAACTGTCCTCACACACACCAGCACTGCATTAACTTCAAACTTAGACATGGGCTCAGCAAACAAACTGTCGATGCAGTTTACCCAGTGAACAGAGCACTTGAAGGATGGCAAGCTCTGATCATGAGCGATCCATCCCAGGACCATATGAAGCGACAGTGACCATAGGAAAATTCACGAACAACCCCTGGCCCGCATGACGAACGGGAGCAATGTGAATACCGTGATAGATGCATAAAAATAAAATATCGCATCTTCCAAAAATCCGCTCAACAATGATTATTTACAACAGATCCATATCGTACAGGTTCAGGAGTGGGAAAGCCTGAAATGAATTCCTCTAAGGTCTGAAGCAGGACAAGGATGTGCTCTTTCATCATTTTTTTTATTTTTTATTGTTTGTTTTTTGTTTTTTTTTTTTTTGAGGTAGGGTCTCACTGTAGCTTAGGCTGACCTGGAATTCACTATGTAGTCTCAGGGTGGCCTCGAACTCACAGCAATCCTCTTAACCTCTGCCTCCCGAGGGCTGGGATTAAAGGCGTGCGCCACCACGCCCGGCACTCTTTCATCATTTTTAAAATTATGGATTTTTCTTTTTATTTATTTATTTATTTGAAGGAGAGAAAAAAGGGAGAGACAGAGAGGGGAGAGAATAGGCACACCAGGGCCTCCAGCCACTGCAAACGAACTCCAGATGCATGCGCCCCCTTGTGCATCTGGCTTACGTGGGTCCTGGGGAATCGAACCTCGGTTCTTTGGCTTTGCAAGCAAGTGCCTTAACTGCTAAGCCAGCACTCCAGCCCTCACCGTTTTTTTAGTACAGTATTGGAGTCTCTAGGTAAAGGAAAGAAACAAAGGATATACAAACCCTTTATAAAGAGTATAATTTTTTTTTGTAATTTTTTTTCGGGGGTGGGGGGTCTTTCTGAGGTAGGGTCTCACGCTAGCTCAGGCTGACCTCAAGATGGCCTCTAACTCTTGGCAATCCTCCTACCTCTGCCTCCCGAGTGCTGGTATTAAAGGCGTGCGCCACCACGCCCGGCTTATAAAGAGTATAATTTTGGGGCTGGATAGGAGGCAGGGACAGGAGGATCACTATGAGTTCAAGGCCAGCCTTGGAATTACAGAGTGAGTTCCAGGTTAGCATGGGAGAGTGAGACGCTATCTTGGAAAAAAAAAAAAAGTCCATACCATACAAGTACATTAAGAATAACATTGTTGAGAGATTCAAAGCCCTATTTATTCAAACTTTCCACTGAACACTCACCCACAAACACCAGGCTGTGGTAGTTCTCCAGCATCACATCCCTGTAGAGGGTCCTCTGAGCTGTGTCCAGCTCCTGCCACTCCCTCCAGGTGACGTCCACGGTTACATCCTCAAACGATATGGACCCCTGTAATGACACATTGCAACACAAGTCCTCAGCCTTCAGAACAGAAAATGTGGGTCCACTCTGCTCTGTTTAATTTGCATCATGGGAGAAAGAAAAATGAAAACTTATCTTGCCCATGTTAATGTAAGAATTTAAGAAATATGATTAACAATCTTTCCGGGGCTGAAGAGATGGCTCAGTGGTTAAAGGTGCCTGCTTGAAAGACTGATGGCCTGGGTTCGATTCCTCAGTACCCCACGTAAAGCCAGATGCACAAAGTGGTACATGCACCTGGAGTTCGTTTGCAGGGGCAAGAGGCCTAGTGGACCCATTCTGATTCTCTCTCTATACCTACTTGCAAATTATACACACACACACACACACACACATATATATATATATTTTTTTTTCCTCCAAACAATCTGTTGGCCATGGCCTCACCCCAGTCAAATCTTCAAATCCTAAGGTCTAACATAGTCAATTTGAGTGAAAACAAAACAAGTTAAAGCCCAAAGCTCTGGGGACAAAGGGGTTCTGGGCACATGCAGATCCCCCTGGATCCCAGAAGAACGTGGGGAGCACATGGTGTCAAACTACCCGAGGGTCTGTGTGTCTTACTAAGAGCATCTCTGTTAGTCTCGCAGGATCTCTGCACCTCAGTCTCTAAGGCTGTCTTTTCGCTCTGGGAATCTCAGATTCCACAGGAACCAACTTGTGCTGTGAGGGCTCAGGCTGTGGGGAGGAATCCACAGACAGGGAAAGGCTTGTTCAACACTCTGCACGTCTCCTCCCCCTCACACCTTGACCTGTTTTCTGGAAGCACAAGCAGGAGTTTGGGTGGAACAGGGGAGGAGGTAAAGAGGCAAACAGTGCCCACCAAAAGCCATTCTCTGCCATGGGATCATCTCTTTGTTTCCACAAAGAAGGGCACAGAGCTGGCTCTGATGGTATAGGCCTTTTATCCCAATTACTTGGGAGGCAGAAGCAGGTGGATTACAAATTCAGGACCAGTCTGGACTCCAAATCAGACCCTATTCTCAAAATAAGAAGTAGGATGGGGCAGGAGAGATGGCTCAGCAGTTAAGGCACTTGCCTGCGAAGCCTAAGGACCTATGTTCAACTCTCCAGATCCCACGTAAGCCAGACGCACAAAGGTGAGACAAGCGCAAGGTCGCACGTGCCCACTAGGTGGCGCAAGCATCTGGGGTTAGATTTCAGTGGCTGAGGCCCTGGTGCGCCAATTCTCTCTCTCTCTAAAATAAAAACTAAAAAAGGAGAAAAAGGGAAGGACTGGGGACACAAGTCAATGGCAAAACACTAGCCTAGCCTGCACTGATTCACAGGTCAGACCCCCAGGGCTCCTGAGCTTCTGAATCATGTCCCAAACCAGTGGAGCCTCTCTCCCGCCTGCGAGGTATTCAGAGGACTTGGAGGGGAGATGGCGGAGCAGAGGGGGTTAATCTCCCCGCTAGGACCTGACCCTTGCCCGCTGATCTCTCTGTTCACCTGTCCTTCCGGATCTTCGCATCTTGGATTCCTTGGGCACCACCCTGTGCTTGAAAGGGTTCAACTGGGCACAGGGACCCTGCAAGAGCGGGCACAGTCAGCGCCTCAGTGCATTCCTCGCCCGCCCCCAAACCCACTGCTCTGATGGAAACCAAGAAAAGAAAAGGCGGCTGGTGCTCTGGCTCTTCCCTGCCCTTCTCTCTTCACTTCACCTCCCCCACAAAAAAAAAGAAACAGGATCCAGCACCCATGACCCAGGCAGGCCTGGAATCCCAGTCACGGGTGAAGCCTGGGCAGGAGGAACACAAGTTCACAAGTGGCTGCAGAGACCCAGTCTCAAAGAAAAAGCTTCAGTTGGTGGCTGGAGAGATGACTTAGCGGTTAAGGTGCCTGCCTGCAAAGCCAAAGGATGCCGGTTCGACTCTCCAGGACCCACGTTAGCCAGATGCACAAGGGGACGCACGTGTCTGGAGTTCATTTGCAGTGGCTGGAGGCCCTGGTGTGCCCATTCTCTCTCTCTCTCTCTGCCTCTTTCTCTCTCTCAAATAAATAAAACATATTTTAAAAAATGAAAAAGCCTCAGTTGGCTGCAAAAGTACAAAGTCTGGAAATCGGGGCACATGGGAAGGGAGACTGAATGAATGAATGAGTTGTACCGAGGAATTAATTCGCCCTCCTCATCTTCCCGATAAAACCACCTATGGGAGGCCAGCTTAGTTCCCAAGTTAGGGCTTCTCTTGGTTAGTACAAGCCTCCGTGAGGGTCTGACGCACGCATAGGACCAATCTTTGCTCACTCAACACCCCAGTCACCCCAGTGGTACCTTCATGCCAGCTGGCTGCGTGTCCTGGGCGTGGGTTCCTGCCAGGCTCCGTGGGGGCTTGCTATGCCTAAGCTCAGCGTGCTCGGAATCCGAAAGCTATACACTGCAGTGCTCTGCAAGCACTCTCCGCCACCGAGCCCGGGCCAGGCTTCTGCATGCACCTCAGGCTGCCTTGCCCCCCAAATGCGGGCATCAGGGCTTGTCTTGTACTGAGAACTGGAGCTACGGGCCGGGCTGCGCCGACAAGAGCTAACCCGTTTTGACCCACGAGACAGGCGTTTTACCCATGTTGTAAGCCAAGAAACCAGTTGGGAGAGGACGTTCATTACTTGCCCAGGAAAGTGGGAGAAATGAGATCAGTTTACTTATTTATTTATTTATTTATTTGAGAGTGACAGACAGAGAGAGGAAGAGGCAGATAGAGACAGAGAGAGAGAATGGGCGCGCCAGGGCTTCCAGCCACTGCAAACGAATTCCAGACGCGTGTGCCCCCTTGTGCATCTGGCTAACGTGGGTCCTGGGGAACCGAGCCTCGAACCAGGGTCCTTAGGCTGCACAGGCAAGCGCTTAACCGCTAAGCCATCTCTCCAGCCCATGAGATCAGTTTTATTTATTTATTTATTTATTTATTTTTCAAGGTAGGGTCTCGCTCTAGCCCAGGCTGACCTGGAATTCACTGGGTAGTCTCAGGGTGGCCTCGAACTCACCGCGATCCTCCTACCTCTGCCTCCCGAGTGCTGGGGTTAGTGGCGTGTGCGTCACCACGCCCGGGTAAATAAGATCTATTTTGAACAGCTTTCCTTTTGTTTGACAAGGGGTCTTAGTATGTAGCCCTTTCTAGTCCTGAACTTGACCATCATACTTTAGCCTCTCTGGTATGGGGGGGCAGGGGAGGGTGGGGATTACAGATACCCAGCACCACACCCAGCTCAATTCAAATCGCTTCATGGTGTCCCATTTTACAGATGAGGCAGATGAGGACTCTGGCTCACACATCACGTGGCCTGGCTGTCTATCACCCTTTCAGCCCAACCCCTATATACTTGTGTCTGTACATGTAACATTCTGAGAACACCCGGCCACACAGAGGACAGATGTCAACCTCGCCACATACAGACTTTGTCCTTCTTTTTTTTTTAATTTTTTGTTTTATTTTTATTTATTTGACAGCAACAGACAGAGAGAGAAAGAGGCAGATAGAGTAAGAGAGAATGGGTGCGCCAGGGCCTTTAACCACTGCAAACGAACTCTAGATGCATGCGCCCCCTTGTGCATCTGGCTAATGTGGGTCCTAGGGAACCAAGCCTCGAACCGGGGTCCTTAGGCTTCACAGGCAAGCACTTAACTGCTAAAGCCATCTCTCCAGCCCATGACTATGTCCTTCTTATGAAGACAGTTGGTGAGAATTTCCCAGGTTGCCAAGGAAGCGAGCCTGATGTCACCATATTCTCACTTCGTTCCTTCCTGTGGGCACTCAGTGCAAAAAGGGAGATTAAATATTGGCAGAGCCCCAAGGTGGACTCCATGCCAGAGGTGTGGGCAGCTACGGGATAGGCTCCAGGAGAGGAGGACCTGGCAGTATTAGGTCGCCAGTCTGCACTCACTCGGGAAGGTCAGGACAGCCTATGGGAAACAACTAACAAGTGCACCTTGGGTAAACGTCCAGCCATGAATCCACACAGGAAGCTTCCTGACCTTAGACCCGTCCCTCTGCATCTGGGATCCTCCACTCTGATATCCCGTTTCTGCAGAATGCAATGGCTCTTTTAAAGAACTTTATTATTTGTTTGTTTATTTGAGACAGAGAGAGATACAGGCAGGTAGAGGGTGGGAGAATGGGCACCTCAGGGCCTTCAGCCTCTGCAAACCAAGTCCAGACCACGTGACCACCCCGCTTGGTATGTGCAACACCACCAGATCTCACACATCTGTTCAGATCACAGGCTCTTTACCAGGGTTAGTACAGCCCCAGGCTCAGGTCCGTTCAGATCACAGGCTCTTTACCAGGGTTAGTACAGCCCCAGGGTCAGGTCCGTTCAGATCACAGGCTCTTTACCAGGGTTAGTACAGCCCCAGGCTCAGGTCCGTTCAGATCACAGGCTCTTTACCAGGGTTAGTACAGCCCCAGGCTCAGGTCCGTTCAGATCACAGGCACTTTACCAGGGTCAGTACAGCCCCAGGGTCAGGTTTGGTGAGGGCCACCTAAGGTCACCAGAGCCTGAACATAGATCGAACCTCCTGGTAGATGGGTACAGAAAGCGACCCAGTGTCCATGAACTGATATGAGATGATTTAGGCACCAGGGTGCCGTGCTCTGAACACAGGTGTGAAGGTCCTGGGAACTTGGCATCAGGAAGCCCTAGGTGAGTGAGCCCCAAGGGACGAGTGACAGATGGGGAGCCAGGAGGCAATGCCCGTGGCATAGGTATGGGTGTTAGTGCTTTCGTCCTTGGCTCAGCTCATTACTCACAGACTCACCATATCCAGCTTCCAGGACAGCCAGCGTCTTGCTTACAGTTCTCTGGGCACCAGGGAATCACAAGAAGCTGTGGCGGAGCCTCCAGGGATTTCAGAGCAAAGACAGCTCTCAAGATGGACAGCAGACTGTGGAAACAAAGACACAGTGTTAAGCTGCACCCCAGGACTGGAGAGATGGTTTGGTGGTTAAGGCACTTGCCTGTGAAGGGTAAGGACCCAGGTCCGATTCCCCAGGACCCACGTAAGCCAGCTGCACAGGGTGGCACATGTGTCTGTAGTTCATTTGCTGTGGTTAGAGGCCCTGGCGCACCCATTCTTTCTCTCTCAAATAAATAAAAGGAAAAAAAAAATTTAAACAGAGTTGCAGGCCTCAATTTACAGCAACCTTTCTGCAGTGTTGAACATCAGAGTGATAGATATGTCAACATGCTTAATTATTTTTGCATATCTTATGCAAATGCTACTATTCTACATGGTAAACTATGTCAGTTTTCTGTACTTTGCAGAGGTATCTTAGGCCAAGGTTTCAAATCCTTCCACATTCCTCTTGAAAATCAGCTCCAAAAGGCCAAAGCCACATAGTCAGGTACCAGTGGGTTAATTGCTCACTCATTAGACTTTCAAAGCTATCTTATAGCCGGGCGTGGTGGCGCACGCCTTTAATCCCAGCACTCGGGAGGCAGAGGTAGGAGGATCGCCGTGAGTTCGAGGCCACCCTGAGACTCCATTGTGAATTCCAGGTCAGCCTGGGCTAGAGTGAGACCCTACCTCGAAAAACCAAAAAAAAAAAAGCTATCTTATTTTACAGAAAAAAGAAAAAAACTAAACACTCATGCTTTCTCTCAAACTATTATCTCCACCACTGGACCGTCTCCAAATCTCCTTTCCCTCAAGCCTTTCTTCCCTCACAACTGCTTCTCCTGACTTAAGTCTTCAGACTTTTGGAGATGTGACTTCTCCCTAGGACCCTCACTTCCTCCCTCAGATCTTCATCTCATCCCCAAGACCTTCAGCTCCTGCTTCAAGCCACCACCACCTCCCTCTCACCTCCTACAACGTCCTCACTCAGATCCGCCTCCTTCCCCATCCTCAGAGACTAGGGATCAGTAACCTGCCTCCCAATCCCTGACGCCCCTCTGAGCCTACCTCAGACACAGCCTTGTTTTGTGAGGGCAAAGCCACCCTCTCGCCTTCTGCATGGTGGCAGGCAGTGAGGGGGTCACCTAACTATGTCCCTTCCTCTGGCCTTGCCTTCCCTTTCGGTACAGTGAACAGAGCTCCGCGTCCCACCCAATTCTTCTTCTGTTAGTGATTTCCAGAGTGGAGGAGTGCTGGCCAGCCCCCGGCCTCTCTGAGGAAAGGCTTTACTCTCTGGCCTTGATGTAGCCCCACCACACTGACAGGCAGGGGCTTACCTTGCCCCAGTGTCCACTATTAAGAGTCTTAAGACAGCAGACTGGCTTCTGTGAGGCCCCATAAGTATAAAGTTATTAGGAGTGTAACACAGGGCCTTGAGCATGACAGACAAATGGACTAGCACTGAGCTGCCTCTTTTGTTGGTTTGTGGGGTTTTTAAAAATAGTTTTATTTGTTTGTTTATTGGAGACAGAGAGAATGGGTGTGCCAGCCTCCGGCCACTGCAAATGAACTCCAGGCACATGCGCCATCTTATGCATCTGGCTTACATGGGTCCTGAGGAATCAAACCTGGGTCCTTAGGCTTCATGGGCAAGCACCTTAACTTAAGCTATCTCTCCTGCCAAGTTTTGTCTTTTTTTTTTTTTAAGGCAGGGTCTCACTAAGTTGTCCAGGTTGGCCTTGAACTCAGTCTGTTCTGGAATATTTTGGTCTTTGTTGTTGTTTTGTTTTTTCCAAAGGTAGGCTCTCACTCAAGCTCAGGCTGACCTGGAATTCACTCTGTAGTAGTGTCAGGGTGGCCTCGAACTCACGGCGATCCTCCTCCCTCTGCCTCCCGAGTGCTGGGATTAAAGGCATGCACCACCACGGCAGGCCTTGTTCTGGAATATTTTATCATTCCTCCTGCTTCAGTCTCCTCAAGCCGGAATTAAAGGCCTACACCACCTTGTTGAGCTTGGTTTTGAAGCCAGTCTAGGCTACTTCCACTGTTTTTACTTTAACAGGGCAATGGGGTGAGCCCAGACAGAGGGGTAAGGTGACAACACACAGTGAGGCCTCTGAAGGAAACGGCTCCCCGGATCCTACAGCCAGCGTAAGTCCCTTCCTAGACAGGGCCTTCACACCCACTTTTAGGTTACCAGACACAGGACGGAGATAGGAGTTCAAAAGCGACAGTTAGGGCTGGTGGCTCACACCTATAAATCTGGGTGCTTACGAGGTTGAGGCAGGAGGATTATCATAATCTTGAGGCCAACCTGGGCTACAGTCTGAAAAGTCAAATAAGAAAACAAGCAAACAGGGCTGGAGAGATGGCTTAGTGGTTAAGGCGTTTGCCTGCAAAGCCAAAGGATCCTGGTTGTTTTTTTGCCAAGCGTGGTGGCGCACGCCTTTAATCCCAGAACTCGGGAGGCAAAGGTAGAAGGATCGCCGTGAGTTCGAGGCCTCCGTAAGCCTCCATAGTGAATTCCAGCTCAGCCTGGGCTAGAATGAGACCCTACCTCGAAAAACCAAAAAAAAAATAAAAAATAAAATAATAATAATAATAATATGGGATAGAGGGATACATTTATAGACTTGGACTGACAGAGTGCAAGGGAACTCGGCTTGTGTGCTGTGACAGGTCTGGGGTGCAGTCCTTATTCCCTGGCCCTCCAAGTTCCCAAGTCCCCTCCCCGCCACCAAGGCCCTGGAATCTGCTGGCCAGTCTGTGCCTTTTAGCATCTTTTTATTATTATTATTATTATTATTATTATTATTATTATTATCTGAAAGCGACAGAGAGAGAAAGAATGGCACGCCAGGACCTCCAGCCACTGCAAATGAACTCCAGACGCGTGCGCCCCCTTGTGCATCTGGCTAACGTGGGTCCTGGAGAATCGAGCCTCGAACCGGGGTCCTTAGGCTTCACAGGCAAGCGCTTAACCGCTAAGCCATCTCTCCAGCCCCATCTTTATCTCCCTGTCTCTCACTATCTCTGCATCTCGGTCTCCAGGCCTTGGCTCTCCGTATCTGAGATTCCCTGGGTTCCACCTTGGCCTTCGAGGGTTCTGGCTGGGGGCAGGAACAGTGTTAAGTGCTTCAGCCCAAGCTTCACTTCTAAACCCACCACTGGGAGGAGGAAGAGGTGGGGCCAAGGAAGCAGGGAAGTGTGAGCTCCCGTTCTGGGGCTTCAGGCTTCACTGCCTCAGAGGTCACACAACCTGTCCTGAAGGCACAAATCTGTAATCCCAACTAGGTGAGAAGACAAGGTAGTAGAAACCCAAATTAAAGGCCACCCTGGGGGGCTGGAGGGATGGCTTAGCGGTTAAGGCGCTTGCCTGCAAAGCCAAAGGACCCAGGTTCATTCCTTAGGATTCACGTAAGCCAGATACACAAGGGGGCGCATGCGTCTGGAATTCGTTTGCAGTGGCTGGAGGCCCTGGCGCGCCCATTCTCTCTCTCTCTCTCCCCCTCTTTCTCTGTCAAATAAATAAATAAAAATAAAATATTTTTTAAAAAAGAAGAAGAAAGTGCCTAGTCAAGGTCACCTAGCAAGGAAATGGAAATCGGGATTCCAACTCAAGTCCTAGTGACCCAAGGGCCTCCCAGAAAAGGCCTGGTGGGGAAGAGTCTGTTAAAAACCCAGAATCAGTGTAGGGAAAGATGAGCCAGTCACAGCAGAGACAAGGGGAGGGGCAGACTCTCACTTGACTTGGAATTGGACAGAGATAGTCACATAGATAAAGGGATTATGGAGACACAGGTAAGACAGCCAGAGGCACAAACAGAACTCTCTCGCAGTGCTGCCGGAGTCACAACCCTAGCCGAGTGGGTCCACGGAAACCAGGAACAGACGATGTCGAAGATATAATCCACCACACTGACAGAAGTCCCTTAGTTAGAGAGCCACAGCCCGCCCGGATGCTCTGCTCGCTAGGATCAGGGATGCAGCTCTGGTTCCCCGGGCGAGAACCCTGCAGGATGCGGATGCTGCAATCCAGAGACCCGCAGCCTCACCAGGGCCTCAGCTAGACCAGAGATTCTGTACTGCCTGCTGTTTCAGGGGCCCCCGAGGGTCAAGGCCAAGTGGGGGCCACCTCAGGCCACTGGAGACACAAACATGGGCTGGAGAGATGGCTCGGCAAGCAGTTAAGGCTCTTGCCTGCAAAGCGTAACGACCGGGGTTCAATTCCCCAGTACCCATGTAAAGCCAGATGTGCAAAGTGGTGCATGCATTTGGAGTTCATTTGCAGCAGCTGGAGGCCCTAGGGTGCCCATTCTCTTCTATCTTCCTCTCTCTCTCTCTCCTTGCAAATAAATAAATAAACACACTAACATGGGTAGCTGGAGGCAGAGACTGGAAAGAACTTGAAGTCCCAGGGTGCAACTCCCTGGAAAGCAGATGCGAGGCACCAGGGAGCTGAGGGAAGGGACCTGGGGGACAGAGAATGGGGAGACAGGTGCAGATGTGGGGGTGGGGTGACCAGCTCCCTTCTCCAGGTTCAGCACCCGACCACAAGCTCCAGATCAGAGAGGCCAGCAGCCCGGGGCCAGAAGTTCCGTGAGTCCACCCAGACTGGACAGGACACCCAAGGACCCCGGAGTCCCCTGACCACCCATCCCCGTCCTCATCATCACCCTGCATCAATGTGCAGACACTCAGCCCCAGGACATAGAGAGAGGCCCGCAGCCCAGGCCAGAAGTGCCCGCGTCCACCCGGACTGGACCGGACACCCGAGGACCCCAGAGTCCCCTGACCACCCACCCCCTTCCTCACCATCACCTGCATCAATGTGCAGACACTCGGCCCCAGGACACAGAGAGAGGCCCGCAGCACAGGCTGGATGTGACCGCGTTCACCCGGACTGGACAGGACAACCAAGGACCCCGGAGTCCCCTGACCACCCATCCCTGTCCTCACCATCACCCTGCATCAATGTGCAGACACTCGGCTCCAGGACATAGAAAGAGGCCCGCAGCCCAGGCCGGAAGTGCCCGTGTCCACCCGGACTGGACAGGACACCCGAGGACCCTGGAGTCCCCTGACCACCCACCTCCTCCTCACCATCACCCTGCATCAATGTGCAGACACTCGGCTCCAGGACATAGAAAGAGGCCCGCAGCCCAGGCCGGAAGTGCCCGTGTCCACCCGGACTGGACAGGACACCCGAGGACCCTGGAGTCCCCTGACCACCCACCTCCTCCTCACCATCACCCTACATCAATGTGCAGACAGTCGGCTCCAGGACATAGAAAGAGGCCCACAGCCCAGGCCGGAAGTGCCCGCGTCCACCCGGACTGGACAGGACACCCCGGGGCCGGCCCAGTCCCCAGCACAGCGCAGTGGACGCAGCGCCCCGCGGACAGCGACGATGCCCGCGCCGCCCCCTCCTCCTCCCGGGGCTCCGGGGACCCGGATGCTCACCATCGCCGGCTCCCCGGACATGCAGCGTCCACCTGGGATGTTCCGCCCCCAGGCGGGGTCACAGGATCCCCACGGCCCTTGTCTCCAATTCTCCAGAGGACGGATGGAGAGTGACGACAAATCCACCAAGATGGCAGATGTCCTGTTTTAGAGACAAAGGCCACAGCAAGACTCTGAGAGCCCGCCTCCCCCTCGCTGTCTGTGCTCCTGATTGGACAGTGGTCACCCACCCGTGCCTCCCATTGGACAAGGGCTTCGGCTCCCCACCCCCTAATGCGCCCTGAGTGACAGTCGATGGTGGAGAGACGCGAGAATGACACTTTCTTTTTCTTTTATTTTCTTTTTGGTTTTTAAAGGTAGGGTCTCACTCTAGCCCAGGCTGACCTGGAATTCACTATGGAGTCTCAGGGAGGCCTCGAACTCACGGAGATCCTTCTACCTCTGCTTTCCCACTGCTGGGATTAAAGACGTGCGCCACCACGCCCAGAGAGAATGACACTTTCTTTCTTTTCTTTTTTTTCTTTTTTTTTTTTTTTTTTTTTTTTTTTTTTTTTTTTGGTTTTTCGAGGTAGGGTCTCACTCTGGTCCAGGCTGACCTGGAATTAATGGAATTAATCTCAGGGTGGCCTTGAACTCACTGCGATCCTCCTACCTCTGCCTCCCCAGTGCTGGGATTAAAGGCGTGCGCCACCACGCCCTGCGAGAACGACACTTTCAAATCCAATGATGCACACCTTTAATCTCAGCACTGGGGGGAGAGTGAGGTTGGGAGGATCAGGAAACAGTTCAAGGCAAGCTTTGGGATACAGGACACTCTGGCTCAAAATACTAAAACAAACAAAACTAAAATAAGAAAAAAAGCATGGGGCTGGGGAGATGCAGCGGTTCAAGGCTCTGGCTCGCAAAGCCTGTGTGCAGCGGTTTGGTTGCCCAGTACCCACATAAACTGGATGCACAAAGTGGCCACTGGCTTGCTTCTCATCTGTGTCTCTCTCAAAAACGCTCGTTGGAGGAAAGACAGCCTCTTCAGCAAATGGTGCTGGGAAAACTGGATATGTATCTGTAGAACGATGAAAATAGATTCTTCTCTCTCTCTCTCCATGCGCAAGAATTAAGTCCAAATGGATGAAAGACCTTAACATCAGACCTGAAACTCTGAAACTGCTAGAGGAAAAAGTAAGGGAAACCCTTCAACATATTGGTCTTGGCAAAGACTTTCTGAATATAACCCCAATTGCTCAGGCACTAAAACCACAAATTAACCACTGGGACCTCATGAAATTACAAAGATTTTGTACGGCAAAGGACACTGTGAATAAAGCAAAGAGGCAACCTACAGAATGGGGAAAAAATCTATACAGCTGATAAAGGATTAATATCGAGGATATACAAAGAACTCAAAAAATTAAATAATAAGAAATCAAACAAGCCAATTAAAAAATGGGCTATGGCAGTAAACACTTCTCTTGTTTGTTTGTTTGTTTTTCAAGGTCGGGTTTCACTCCAGCTCAGACTGACCTGGAATTTACTATGTAATCCCAGGGTGGCCTCGAACTCATGGAGATCTCCTACCTCTGCCTCCCCCAAGTGCTGAGATTAAAGGCATGCGCCACCATGCCCGGCTAGCACTTCTCTTCATGTTCATACCCTTATATTAATGCTACTCTCACTTCTGGTAGAGAAGCTTCTCTTTTCAGATGGCTGTGACCTTGGGATGACTCAGAAGGCATCATGGTGCTGGAAAGAAGTGACCAGAGTGCTCCGTACTGCAATATCTCTATCACACCTTCCAAGGCTCTGGGTCCATTGCGGAAGAGGTGGCAGAAAGAATGTAAGAGCCAAAGGAAGGGTAGGACTCCTTACAACGTGTTCCTCCAGACACAAAATGGCCTGGACATCCATGACCTTGCAGTGCCTGACACTACCTACACAAGACCATCATAACAGGAGGAAAAGATCATGACATCAAAATAAAAGAGAGACTGATTGAGATGGGTAGGGGATATGATGGAAAATGGAATTTCAAAGGGGGAAGTGGGGGGAGGGAGGGTATTACCATGGGATATTTTTATAATCATGGAAAATGTTAATAAAAATTGAGAAAAATAAAAAAAATGAAAAGAAAAAAGTTGGAGGGAGGGCTAATCAAAATCTAAGAGGATGGGCTGGAGAGATGGCTTAGCGGTTAAGCGCTTGCCTGTGAAGCCTAAGGACCTCGGTTTGAGGCTTGATTCCCCAGGACCCATGTTAGCCAGATGCACAAGAGGGTGCACGCATCTGGAGTTCCGTTTGCAGTGGCTGGAAGACCTGGCGCGCCCATTCCCTCTCTCTCTCTCTATCTGCCTCTTTCTCTGTGTCTGTCGCTCCCAAATAAATAAAAAATGAAAAAAAATTTAAAAAATCTAAGAGGATATAAATAAATCATATGGAAACCTACCTTTTTGGACAATAGAACACTCAGAAGCCGTAGATTGTTGCTAGAAAGTTTTCAGTGCCAGGGATGGGATACCTTCCAGTGAGTTGTTGGCCAGGGAGGTCCCTGATGCCCCCAAAACATTATAGGCCATTGCTGAGGCCCTTGGTTTCCCACCAGGAATGGACCCTACTGTTGAAGACTCCACATACTTGGGCTGCAAGGCCACTGAGAAATCCTCCTGGAACTGAGCTGAAAACCTCCTTCATGTAGACCAGCTGACAGAAAGCTGGAAAAAGCCATTCTGCATGCAGTTCAATGGGAGAGAGAGAAATCACCAGTGAAGATACTCAACAGTGGACACTGCAAGTCTTAAATTTGGCCAGCCAGGCCAAATGAGCCAATGGGTGCAATAGTGGCACATTTGTCATGGTGGAAACCAACTGCCCTCTAATTGGACTGGAGGCCCGCTCCATGGGAGGGAATACATCCCTGATACTGAAAACTTAAAACAGGGGCAGTCATGAGCTCTAGGGGTGTAACATCTGGTACTGTCTGGCTAAGTGTATATATTATGCTCATCAAACTGACCAGTAAGCACTTCTCTTAATGTTCATACCCATATACTAATGCTACTCTCACTTTTGGTAGAGAATCTTCTCTTTTCAGATGGCAGTGACCTTGGGATGACTCAGAAGGCATCATGGTGCTGGAAAGAAGTGACAGGAGTTCTCAGTACTGCAATATCTCTATCATACCTTCCAAGGCTCAGGGTCTATTGTGGAAGAGGTGGCGGAAAGAATGTAAGAGCCAAAGGAAGGGTAGGACTCCTTACAACATGCTCCCTCCAGACATAAAATGGACTGGATATCTGTGACCTCACAGTGCCTGACACTACTTACTCAAGACCATCATAATAGGAGGAAAAGATCACAACATCAAAATAAAAGAGAGACTGATTGAGAGGGGGAGGGGACATGATGGAGAATGGAGTTTCAAAGGGGAAAGCGGAGGGGGGGGGCATTACCATGGGATATTGTTTACAATCATGGAAGTTGTTAATAAAAAAAAAATGTTTTTTTTGTAGCCGGGCGTGGTAGCACACGCCTTTAATCCCATCATTCAGGGAGCATAGGTAGGAGGATCGCTATGAGTTCGAGTCCACCCTGAGACTACAATAGTGAATTCCAGATCAGGCTGACCTAGAGTGAGACTCTACCTCGAAAAACAAAACAAAACAAAAATTGTTTTTTGTGCCAGGCGGTGGTGCACATCTTTAATCCCAGCACTCAGGAGGCAGAGGTAAGAGGATCATGGAGAGTTCGAGGCCACCCTAAGACTACATAGTGAATTCCAGGTCAGCCTGAGCTATACATAATTTGTTGTTGTTGTTGCTTTTATCAGGTAGGGTCTCACTCTACCCAGGCTGAACTGGAATTATACTCAGGCTGACCTCCATGTCACAGGGATCTACCTACCGTAGCCTCCCACATGCTGGGATTAAAGGCTTGCGCCACCTTCCTACTCATAAAACGTTTTTTAAAAAGCATACACAAAAGCCATGCCTTTAATCCTAGCACTTGGGAGGCAGCGGTAGGAAGATCACCATGAGTGTGAGTTAGGTTGAAATGGGCTTCCCAAAAGAAAACAGATGGCGACAGGGAGATATAAGGAAATGGATCATCCACATTCCTCAAGAAATTACCCAACCATTAACGATGCCCCAAGAACAGAGATTTACCGCCCCTCATCTCTCACCAGGTCACTCCTGCTCTCTCCATATGGCTAATGTAAAGAACCGAGATTTATTACCCTAACAAGAAACTTCCTTCCCTTTCTCACCTTCCTCCAATTGAAAATCCTATAAAGCCCACTATCTATAACCCCACACTGACTGCTCCACTCTTGAGAGTCGGTCCTGGCAGCTCATGTCCCTCTTCACCCCCACCCCCGGGAATATAAACTTCCCTCTTTGCCTCAGAGTGGTCTCCATGGTCCTTGGTCACTCCTGAACCTTACACCATCCTGGGACTAGAGTGAGTTCCACTCAGCTTGGGCTAGAGCAAGACCCAACCTAGGGAGAAAAAAGAAACAACAACAACAAAACAAAAGAAAGCATACACAGAGGTGGGTTGTGGTGGTGCACACCTTTAATCCCAGTCCTCTGGAGGCAGAGGTTGGAGGATCACCATGAGTTCAAGGCCAGCCTGAAACTATATAGTGAATTCCAGGTCAGCCTGAGCTAGAGTGAGACCCTGCGGGGGGGAGGGGGGAGCATACAAAAACAATGACAAATTCTTGGCTACTGGTATTTTGCCTTATAAAGTGACCGTGGGAGAATTTAGCCCCGATTCAACATTTGCACTTAACCTTGAACGTCAGGCTCTGTAACAATATGAACTACCTATGTTTCTCTCCCTATATGTTATTCACAAATGGGGGACTTTGACAATTTTTTAAAGTTTTTCCCATAAATTTTTCCAAATCTGCTCTTTGGAGAAGACATCCTGAGTTTTGAAATGGGAAAGTAATGTGTTTCAGATGCCTGCGCCACCTAAGTGAGCATGTGCGACCTTGAGCTTGCCTCACCTTTTTGTGTCTGGCATACCTGGGATCTGTAGAGTCAAACATGGGTCCTTAGGCTTCACAGACAAGCGCCTTAACCGCCAAGCCATGTCTCCAGCCCTAAATGTATTATTTAAACATTCACCTAGGGGCTGGAGAGATGGCTTAGTGGTTAAGGCGCTTGCCTGCAATGCCAAAAGTCCCAGGCTCAACTCCCCAGGACCCACATAAGCCAGATGTACAAGGGGGCACACACATCTGGAGTTTGTTTGCAATGGTTGGAGGCCCTGGAGTGCCCATTCTCTCTCTCTCTCTCTCTCTCTCTCTCTCGCTCGCTCGCTCGCTCGCTCTCCCTATTTCTGTATCCATATTTCTCTCAAATAAATAAATAAAAGTAAAAATATTAAATAGGCACCTAAAAAAATCTAACAACCATGTCAAAACCAATAGCAGTCTTTATTTCTAGTGGTAGGAAAAATTCAAAAACATGTTCAATGTACCTCACATAAGGCAAATGATTTCCCTTCGGTGGTGTTTTGATTTAGGTGTCCACTATAAACTTGGGTGTTCTGAATGCTTGAGCCCAGAGTGATGTTAATTTTCGAGGTGAAGTCTTGCTGGAGGAGGTGTGTTGTTTGGTGGAGGGCCTTGGGGTGCTGGAGCCAGCTCCTCCATGCCGAAGCTCTGCTCAACTCCCCTGCTCTCGTCCACCCGCTGGGGTAGAGGTGGTGCCCAGCCTCAGCTCATGCCATCTTTTCCCTGCCGTCTTGGAGCTTCCCCAGGACACTGTCAGCCAAAACGAATTTTGGATTTCCTCCCATCAGCTGCTCCTGGTCGGGTGCTTTGTCCAGCAAGAAGATGACAACACATTCATTGAACACTCATAGGCATTTTGTCCTTTGCAACAGAGGCCAAACCAAATTTCTGGGATTGAAATATCTTCCTAGGAAAGCAAGTGTCATAGGGCAGAACACCTGGGGATGCTACCTCTCTCTGCTGCATCCTCACAGAGAGAAGAACATCTGGGGAGGCTGGCTCTATCTGTGGCTTCCACATAGAGAGAACATCTGGGAAAGCTGGCTCTCTATCCTACATCCTCACAGAGAGAACATCTGGGGTCGCTGGCTCTCTCTGCCGCATCCTCACAGAGAGAACATCTGGGGACGCTGGCTCTCTCTGCTGCATCCTCACAGAGAGAACATCTGGGGAAGCTGGCTCTCTCTTCCACATCCTCACAGAGAGAACATCTGGGGACGCTGGCTCTCTCTGCTGCATCCTCACAGAGAGAACATCTGGGGACGCTAGCTCTCTCTGCCGCATCCTCACAGAGAGAACATCTGGGGACGCTGGCTCTCTCTGCTGCATCCTCACAGAGAGAACATCTGGGGATGCTGGCTCTCTCTGCTGCATCCTCACAGAGAGAACATCTGGGGACGCTGGCTCTCTCTGCCGCATCCTCACAGAGGGAACATCTGGGGATGCTGGCTCTCTCTGCTGCGTCCTCACAGAGAGAACATCTGGGGACGCTGGCTCTCTCTGCTGCATCCTCACAGAGAGAACATCTGGGGACGCTGGCTCTCTCTGCTGCATCCTCACAGAGAGAACATCTGGGGACGCTGGCTCTCTCTGCTGCATCCTCACAGAGAGAACATCTGGGGATGCTGGCTCTCTCTGCTACGTCCTCACAGAGAGAACATCTGGGGACGCTAGCTCTCTCTGCCGCATCCTCACAGAGAGAACATCTGGGGATGCTGGCTCTCTCTGCTACGTCCTCACAGAGAGAACATCTGGGAAAGCTGGCTCTCTATCCTACATCCTCACAGAGAGAACATCTGGGGACGCTAGCTCTCTCTGCCGCATCCTCACAGAGAGAACATCTGGGGATGCTGGCTCTCTCTGCCGCATCCTCACAGAGAGAACATCTGGGGACGCTGGCTCTCTCTGCTACATCCTCACAGAGAGAACATCTGGGGACGCTGGCTCTCTCTGCTACGTCCTCACAGAGAGAACATCTGGGGACGCTAGCTCTCTCTGCCGCATCCTCACAGAGAGAACATCTGGGGACGCTGGCTCTCTCTGCTGCATCCTCACAGAGAGAACATCTGGGGAAGCTGGCTCTCTCTGCTACATCCTCACAGAGAGAACATCTGGGGACGCTAGCTCTCTCTGCCGCATCCTCACAGAGAGAACATCTGGGGACGCTGGCTCTCTCTGCTACGTCCTCACAGAGAGAACATCTGGGGACGCTAGCTCTCTCTGCTACATCCTCACAGAGAGAACATCTGGGGACGCTAGCTCTCTCCGCTGCATCCTCACAGAGAGAACATCTGGGGATGCTGGCTCTCTCTTCCACATCCTCACAGAGAGAACATCTGGGGATGCTGGCTCTCTCTTCCACATCCTCACAGAGAGAACATCTGGGGACGCTAGCTCTCTCTGCCGCATCCTCACAGAGAGAACATCTGGGGAAGCTGGCTCTCTCTTCCACATCCTCACAGAGAGAACATCTGGGGATGCTGGCTCTCTCTTCCACATCCTCACAGAGAGAACATCTGGGGACGCTAGCTCTCTCTGCCGCATCCTCACAGAGAGAACATCTGGGGATGCTGGCTCTCTCTTCCACATCCTCACAGAGAGAACATCTGGGGACGCTAGCTCTCTCCGCTGCATCCTCACAGAGAGAACATCTGGGGATGCTGGCTCTCTCTGCTACATCCTCACAGAGAGAACATCTGGGGCACGCTGGCTCTCTCCGCTGCATCCTCACAGAGAGAACATCTGGGGACGCTGGCTCTCTCTGCTACATCCTCACAGAGAGAACATCTGGGGATGCTGTCTCTCTCTGCCGCATCCTCACAGAGAGAACATCTGGGGATGCTGTCTCTCTCTGCTGCATCCTCACAGAGAGAACATCTGGGGACGCTGGCTCTCTCCGCTACATCCTCACAGAGAGAACATCTGGGGACGCTGGCTCTCTCTGCTACATCCTCACAGAGAGAACATCTGGGGACGCTGGCTCTCTCCGCTACGTCCTCACAGAGAGAACATCTGGGGATGCTGGCTCTCTCTGCTACATCCTCACAGAGAGAACATCTGGGGACGCTGGCTGGCTCTCTCTGCTACGTCCTCACAGAGAGAACATCTGGGGACGCTGGCTCTCTCTGCTACGTCCTCACAGAGAGAACATCTGGGGAAGCTGGCTCTCTCTGCTAGCATCCTCACAGAGAGAACATCTGGGGACGCTGGCTCTCTCTGCCGCATCCTCACAGAGAGAACATCTGGGGACGCTAGCTCTCTCTGCCGCATCCTCACAGAGAGAACATCTGGGGACGCTGGCTCTCTCTGCCGCATCCTCACAGAGAGAACATCTGGGGACGCTAGCTCTCTCTGCCGCATCCTCACAGAGAGAACATCTGGGGACGCTGGCTCTCTCTGCTACATCCTCACAGAGAGAACATCTGGGGACGCTGGCTCTCTCTGCTCGCATCCTCACAGAGAGAACATCTGGGGAAGCTGGCTCTCTCTGCTACATCCTCACAGAGAGAACATCTGGGACGCTGGCTCTCTCTGCTAGCATCCTCACAGAGAGAACATCTGGGGAAGCTGGCTCTCTCTGCTGCATCCTCACAGAGAGAACATCTGGGGATGCTGGCTCTCTCTGCCGCATCCTCACAGAGAGAACATCTGGGGACGCTGGCTCTCTCTGCTCATCCTCACAGAGAGAACATCTGGGGATGCTGGCTCTCTCTGCTACGTCCTCACAGAGAGAACATCTGGGGAAGCTGGATCTCTCTTCCACATCCTCACAGAGAGAACATCTGGGGATGCTGGCTCTCTCTGCTACGTCCTCACAGAGAGAACATCTGGGGATGCTGGCTCTCTCTGCCGCATCCTCACAGAGAGAACATCTGGGGACGCTAGCTCTCTCTGCCGCGTCCTCACAGAGAGAACATCTGGGGATGCTGGCTCTCTCTGCTACATCCTCACAGAGAGAACATCTGGGGACGCTAGCTCTCTCTGCCGCATCCTCACAGAGAGAACACCTGGGGACGCTGGCTCTCTCTTCCACATCCTCACAGAGAGAACATCTGGGGATGCTGGCTCTCTCCGCTGCATCCTCACAGAGAGAACATCTGGGGACGCTAGCTCTCTCCGCTGCATCCTCACAGAGAGAACATCTGGGGACGCTGGCTCTCTCTTCCACATCCTCACAGAGAGAACATCTGGGGAAGCTGGCTCTCTCTGCCGCATCCTCACAGAGAGAACATCTGGGGATGCTGGCTCTCTCTGCTTCATCCTCACATTGTAGAACATCCCCTTGGTAATAAGGGCTGGACAACAGGCCTATGTGAATTGGTAAAGCCAGTCATGGTGCCTTATTTTGGGTTCATCAGGACTCTGGTGCTAGGGTTTCAGGGCTGACTTAACTTGTCAGAGAATCTGAGACAAGATTTCAGCTGCCACGTGTCTCTCTGGGAGGTGGTCAGGGAAATCAGCAGGACAGTGAGGAAGTGGTATGGGTAGGGAACGAGAGTTAAAGGCCGCCTGAGGAAGGAAGTCTGCACAGGGGACAACAGGGCCCGTCCCGAGCATATGTCACAGAACCTGCACCTCAGTCATCGCGCCGAGGGCGAGGGAGCTGGGATATTTACCCAAAGGACTCAAGCCATGTTTCCCTGGAGTGTGCTGGCTGCAATGCAGGGGTCAGACCCGGGGCTCCAGCCAGAGCACAGCTGGCGTGACACTTGCAGGCAGTCGGGGTTGGCATTTCCCCCCTGCTGTGCTCACACATTTACACTCACACATTTACACATGCACACACGTGTACACACGCACATGCACACCCTGGGATATGTACATGCCCTGACTTAAGCGCAGACACACTGACACGTGCACACACACGCTGAAAAGAGCACAGAAGGAGCCAGGCGTGGTGGCACATGCCTTTAATCCCAGCACTCGGGAGGCAGAGGTAGGAGGATTGCCGTGAGTTCGAGGCCACCCTGAGACTCCATAGTGAATTCCGGGTCAGCCTAGGGTAGAATGAGACCCTACCTCGAAAAACCAAAAAAAAAAAAAAAAAAAAAAAAAAAAGAGCACAGAAGGACCTCTCTCTCTCTCTCTCTCTCTCTCTCTCTCTCTCTCTCTACCTGGAGAATTTTTTTAAGAGCCTGGTATATCTAAAACGACCAGCAGAGGGAGTGTCACAAACACAAAAGAGAACCGGGGCCACGCTGGAGAGACAGAACAGAGGATGGTGGAGAGTAGAGATGGGGAACTCAGTGATCCTGCCGCCCCAATGGGGGACCCTCTCTGCTTCTCTTGTCCTCTGCCTTCTCAACCACTCATTTGATCCTTTTGACAGGAGACAGAAACTGGCTAGACAGTCAGGGGTAACAGAACCCCAAACGTAATGGTGTTTGGACATGTCACTAAGCTTGCTGGATGTTACACTCTCCAGGAAAGATCTCTACGTTAAGTTTGCACCCTTCCTAGAGGACAGAAACTCTGATCCTTACCTAGGATGACTGGCCAAGCTGTAAAATCTGGTCTCTGTCCATTGCACCCTGCCAACCTGGTCCTCCTCCCCATAAAAAAACCTAGATCTGGGGCTGGAGACATGGCTTAGCGGTTAAGGCGTTTGCTTGCCTGCAAAGCCAAAGTACCTAGGTTCGACTCCCCAGGACCCATGTAAGCCAGATGCACAGGGTAGGGCATGCACCTGGACTTCGTTTGCAGTGGCTCGAAGTCCGGGCATGCCCATTCTCTCCCTCTCTCTCACTCTCTCTCTCTCTCTCTCTCTCTCTCTCTTCCCCTATCTATCTCTCTACCTGCCTCTCTCTCTCTCTCTCAAATAAATAAATAAATAAATAAAAGTCTAAAAATAAATTTAAACCCAGTTCTGAGCCTCAAGGTGAGCTTCTCAAACCCCTCTTGTCTCCCCAACAAGAGCTTCACCTTGTTTCCTTCTTTTATACTCTAGGCCTAAGGCCCCTTCTCTCCACCCTCCTAAAGATTTAAACTGTCATAAAATCTTTCTAAGCCGGGTGTGGTGGCGCACGCCTTTGATCCCAGCACTCGGGAGGCAGAGGTAGTGGGATCGCCGTGAGTTCGAGGCCAGCCTAAGACTACATAGTGAATTGCAGGTCAGCCTGTGCAAGAGTGAGACCCTACCTCAAAAAAACAAAATAAATAAATAAATAAATAAATAAGTGTAACAGCCATATCATGCCAAGAAAACAGAGGTTCACAACACTTCTCCCCATGGTCTTAGATTCTCCCCCCCCACACACACACGTCCCCTGAGCCTTGCAGCCGGAATAGGGAAGTCTCACTTGGAGCGAAGCATGCAACAGACATGTATGCTCAGCACTGTGACCTGTGACCTACGGGCCACACCTGCGGTATCAATCCTTCCAGCCTTGTTGGTGCCCTTTGTACCTTCTGGATCTGAGGCTTGGTGTATGACGTTCATAAAAGAGAATCTTATGTAGATCAGTGGAACAGAATAGAGGACCCAGGTGTAAGTCCGGGTAGCTATAGCCACCTGATCTTCAACAAAAATACTCATTGGAGAAGACAGTCTCTTCAGCAAATGGTGCTGGGAAAACTGGATATGTATCTGTAGAAGGATGAAAATAGATCCTTTTCTCTCTCCATGTGCAAGAATTAAGTCCAAATGCAGAGAGAAATCACCAGTGAAGATACCCAACAGTGGACACTGCAAACCTCAGATTTGGCCAGCCAGGCCAAATGAGCCAACGGGTGCAATAGTGGCACATCTGTCATGGTGGAAACCAGCTGCCCTCTAATTGGACTGGAGGCCCGCTCCATGGGAGGGAATACATCCCTGATACTGAAAACTTATAACCGGGGTAGTCATGAGCCCTAGGGTTGTAACGTCTGCTGCTGTCTGGCTAAATGTATATACTGAGCTCATCAAACTGCCCAGTAAGCACTTCTCTTAATGTTCATACCCATGTATTAATGCTATTCTCACTTTAGTTAAAGAACATTCTTTTTTCAGATGGCAGTGACCTTGGGATGACTCAGAAGGTATCGGGGTTCTGGGAATAAATGACAGAGGAGTGCTCAGCACTGAAATATCTCAATCACACCTTCCATGGCTCAGGGTCCATTGCGGAGGAGGTGGCGGAAAGAATGTAAGAGCCAAAGGAAGGGAAGGACTCCTTACAACGTGCTCCCTCCTGACAGAAAATGGCCTGGATGTCCATCCATGACCTCACAGTGTCTGACACTACCTACACAAGACCATCATAATAAGAAGAAAAGATGATGACATCAAAATAAAAGGAGACTAACTGAGAGGGGGAGGGGATATGATGGAAAATGGAGTTTCAAAGCGGAAAGTGGGGGGAGGGAGAGCATTACCATGGGATATTGTTTACAATTATGGACGTTTTATATATATATAGAATTAAATTCAAATGGATTAAAGACCTTAATATCAGACCTGAAATTCTGAAACTGCTAGAGGAAAAAAACAGGGGAAACCCTTCAACATACTGGTTTTGGCAAAGACTTTCTGAATATAACCCCAATTTCTCAGGCAATAAAACCACAGATTAGCCACTGGGACCTCATGAAATTGCAAAACTTTTGTATGGCAAAAGACACTGTGAATAGAGCAAAGAGGCAACCTACAGAATGGGAGAAAATCTTTGCCAGCTATACATCTGATAGAGGATTAATATCTAGGATATGCAAAGAACCAAAAAATTAAATAATAAGAAATCAAACAAGCCAATTAAAAAATGGACTATGGAACTAAATAGAGAGTTCTCAAAAGAAGAAATACAGATGGCCTATAAATATCTAAAAAAAAATGTTCTACATCCCTAGTCATCAGGGAAATGCAGGTTAAAACTACATTGAGAGAATTTCCCTGTCATTATTGTTTCAAGCATTTCTTCTTTTTTCTTTCTTCTTTTTCTTCTGCTACTCCTAGTATGTATGTTACATCTTTTCTACCGTCCCACAGTTATTCTGGTTTTTTTTTTATAAATAACTTTTTCAAGAATATTTTTAATTACTTATTTACAATCAGAGACAGATAGAGAGAAGAAAGAATGGGTGCACCAGGGCATCCAGCCACTGCCAACAAACTCCAGATGCATGCACCACTTTGTGCATCTGGCTTTACATGGGTCCTGGGGAATAGAACCTGGGTCCTTTGCCTTTGCAGGTAAATGCCTTTAACCACTAAGCCACCTCTCCAGCCCTCTGTTCTTTCTTTATTCCATTTTTTCTTTTCAGTTTGATATTTTTTTAATTTTTTTGTTTATTTTTATTTATTTATTTGAGAGCGACAAAGAGAGAAAGAGGCAGATAGAGAGAGAGAGAATGGGCGTGCCAGGGCCTCCAGCCACTGCAAACGAACTCCAGACGCGTGCAACCCCTTGTGCATCTGGCTAACGTGGGTCCTGGGGAATGTAGCCTCGAACCGGGGTCCTTAGGCTTCACAGGCAAGTGCTTAACCGCTAAGCCATCTCTCCAGCCCCAGAGAATTTCAACGAAGGCACATGTAGTTATTTTTCCATCCCAATGTTTAACCCCCAGAGATCAGAGAATTGCCCAGCCCCCTACTCACTCTGCAACCGGGGTCACTCTTCTCACGTGTGACCTCAGGCCCACCAGCCGTTCTCTAGTCCCCCCTCCTCCGTGCCCACCTCTCCCTTCTCGTGAGCCTGGTTTTACTGTCAAGGCTGGCTCTGGGTAAATGGTGGGCAGTCAGGACAGCCTTCGAGGGGAGGACCATGTGGCCAATGACTGAGGAGTCTTGCCAGGATCGCTTCTGTTTCTAGGAGCTCCCCTCCCCACCTCCTTTCTCCATCCCCTCCATCCATTTCCCCAAACGTGCTCCCCATCCTCCAAACACTGGTTCTTGAGATATAAGTGTTGTCCTGTGTCATGTCAGTAACTGCTTACAGCAACTTCTAAGGTGAGTTGGACCCCAATAGGCTAGGAGGTAGGCATGAAGTCACCAAGGAAAACTGCAGGCTGTAGCTTGGTCTCTTGCCAGTTCAGAATACCCCTTTGTGGCCGGGTGCCCTTGAACCTGTGCTTAGACTGCTCCTCCTACATCACAAACCGACGCACCGGTTTCCCTAGGGCCACACTGTGTGTGACTTTCCTAAGGATCATGGGCGGGAAGAAATACCCTAAGAGGGAGATCCAGTCCATCGTGATTTGAAATGGGGAAAGGGATCACCTTGCTTCGTGAATATGCCACCCAAACTCATAAATATTCACGCAGGCCTCTTTAAAATTCACAAAGCAGAACCCACCGAGCTGCTTCCCCGCTTCGGGACAGCTTGCTCCGTTCTCTCTTTGGAGTGAATGCTTCGCTTTGCTAAACTAGCTTCTGTTTCAACTGCCTCTCAACTGAATCCTTCTTTAAAAAAAAAAAAAAAAAAAAAAACTTTTTAAATTTATTTATTTGAGAGAGAGAGAAGGAGAAAAAGGCAGATACAAAATGGGCACTCAGGCCTGTCAGGTCAAGATGGGCTTCCCCAAAATGGAATCACCAAAGACATACCAGGGAGTGGGTCGTCCACATTTTTCAAGGGACCACCCAGCCATTATCCCTTCCTTGCCTAATAATGCCCCCAGGTCTAGGTTTCCCTGGTCACCTGGTTACTGCCCTGGCATCTCACCCTGGCCGTCTTAGATTTCTGCTAAAGAAACCTTTCTTTTACTTCCCCCTTCCTCGCCATCCCCCAACTGAAGCGCTCTGTTAAAGCCCACTATCTGTAATCCCAAATTGACTGCTCCGCTCTTGAGAGTCAGTCCTGGCAGCTCATGGTTTTCACCGAATGAAAACTTCCATCTTTGCCTCAGAGTGGTCTCCGTGGTCCTTGATCACTCCTGAACCTTACAAGGGCCTCCAGTCACTGCCAACGAACTCCAGACGCGTGCGCCCCCTTGTGCATCTGGTTTATGTGGGTCCTGGGGAATCGAACTGAGGTCCTTTGGCTTTGAGACAAATGCCTTAACTGCTAAGTCATCTCTCTAGCCCTCTTTCTATTGAGATAACAAGAACTCAGCAAACCTGACACATAATAAATATAACTTGACTCTGATTAACTTTCTTTGGGGAAAAAAAAATTAAGATAAGGTGGACCACTCTCTCTCTTTCTTTCTCTGTCCCTCTCTCTCTTCTCTCTCTCTTCTCCCCACCCCCCTCTCTCCTTCTCTCCCCATCCCAGGCTTGGCAAAGACTCTACTTGCCTCCTGCATCTACTCGCATGGCCCATAAAGATATTGTGTGGGTTTTTTAAAAATATGTCTGCTCTGATTGCAGCAGGACCCCTGTTTTCTTTTCCTCTGGCTCAATTGCTGTCCTCTCTCTGCTTCCCTCTCTGCTATTTGTAACTCATTTTAAAAAATACTTATTTATTGATTTGAGAGAGAGAAGAGAGAGACAGACAGAATGGGTGCATCAGGGCCTCCAGCCCCTGCAAACGAACTCCAGATGCATGTACCACCTTGTGCCTCTAGTTTACGTGGATCCTGGGGAACCGAACCAGGGTCCTTTGGATTTGCAGGCAAACGCCTTAACCACTGAGCCATCTCTCCAGCCATGTATAACTCTTGGTTTAATCTACTGCTACCTAGCACGTCTGCTTCACTTTTGCCTCTGAGTGGTGACAAGGATCAGAGGAACGCCACCTTTCTCTGAAGAGCACCGTCTTTTCATCGAGGAACTGCAGACGTGAGTCCTGTTGAGCTCCTGGACATCGTATGAGATCCCATTCTCCCCTGCTCTTTGGAATCTCCACGGTTCCGTCAAAGGTGACATCTCCTTATTCTTCTCTGTATTAGCCAGGGTTCCCTAGAGGAACCAAACCAATAGTATGTATGTGTATGTATGTGTGTGTGTGGCTGTATATATATGTGTGTGTATATATATATATATATGTATGTATATATACATATATATCATAATATATATAAGATTGTATATTGTGTGTATATATATGTATGTATACACACAATATATACAATCTAATATATAGAGAGACATACTATATATATTGACCTGTACAATCTAATACATGTAGGCATGTATGTATGTGTGTGTGTGTATATATATATATATGTATGTATATATACATATATATCATAATATATATTAGATTGTATATTGTGTGTGTATATATATATATATATGTACGTATACACACAATATATACAATCTAATATATAGAGAGACATACTATATATATTGACCTGTACAATCTAATACATGTAGGCATGTATGTATGTGTGTGTGTGTATATATATATGTATGTATATATACATATATATCATAATATATATTAGATTGTATATTGTGTGTGTATATATATATATATGTACGTATATACACAATATATACAATCTAATATATAGAGAGACATACTATATATATTGACCTGTACAATCTAATACATGTAGGCATGTATGTATGTGTGTGTGTGTATTAAAGAGAGAGAGAGGTTGACTCACACAACTGTACAATTGCACAATACGAGCTGGACAGGCGGAGAAGCCGGCAGCTGCTGGGTCCATGAGGCTGGCGGCCTCAACAGTCCCAATGTGGTGCCGCAAGCACAGAAGCTTCCTGGAGAGTCCTTGGTCTTCAGTCCATGATGGAGGGCGGACGACTCGGGGTCCTGGGGCAGCGACAAGAGGGGGGTTGCAGCCAGAAGGGAAGTCCCATCTGGGGGAGGGTCTCCCCTTCTCACTTAGTCCTTCCTGGAAATGCCCTCACAGACCAGCCCAGACTTGTCTCTCTTAGTTGAGTCCTGATCCAATCGAGCTAACCATGAAGATTAAACATCTCACTCCCCTATTGGCATCAAGACCCAGGGGCCCTGCATCCTCTGCAAATAGCTCTTGTCCTCCCATGGGGGTAAAAAAAAAAAAAAAGAACTCTCTGGCTGGAGAGATGGCTTAGCGGTTAAGCGCTTGCCTGTGAAGGCTAAGGACTCTGGTTCGAGGCTCGATTCCCCAGGACCCACGTTAGCCAGATGCACAAGGGGGCGCACGCGTCTGGAGTTCGTTTGCAGTGGCTGGAAGCCCTGGCGCGCCCATTCTCTATCTATCTGCCTCTTTCTCTCTCTCTGTCACTCTCAAATAAACAAATAAAAAAATGAACCAAAAAAGTATTTTAAAAAAAAGAACTCTTAGCCAGGCGTGGTGGCTCACTCCTTTAATCCCAGCACTCGGGAGGCAGAGGTAGGATTGCCATGAGTTCGAGGCCACCCTGAGATGACACAGTGAATTCCAGGTCAGCCTGAGCTACAGTGAGACCCTACCTCGAAAAATCAAAAAACCAGCCGGGAGTGGTGGCTCAAGCCGGGCGTAGTGGAGCACGCCTTTAATCCCTGCACTCGGAAGGCAGAGGTAGGAGGATTGCCGTGAGTTCGAGGCCACCCTGAGGCTCCATAGTGAATTCCAGGTCAGCCTGGGCTAGAGTGAGACCCTGCCTCGAAAAACCAAAAAAAAAAAAAAAAAAAAAAAAAAAAACCAAAAAAGAACTCTTAGGTGGCAGAAAGAATGGAAGAGCCAAAGAACGGGTAGGACTCCATACAACATGCTCCCTCCACACACAAAATGGCCTGTATAGCCATGACCTCACAGTGTCTGACACTACCTACACAAGACCATCATAATAGGAAGAAAAGATCATGACATCAAAATTAAAGAGAGACTGGTTGAGAGGGAGAGGGGATATGATGGAGAGTGGCGTTTCAAAGGGGAAAGTGGGGGAGGCGGGGGAATTACCATGGGATATTGTTTACAATTATGGAAGTTGTCAATAAAATATATATATATATAAGCACTCTTGGGATATCCCCCACACAAATAAATACACACATCCTGCCTTTGTTTGGCACACTTGTTTGGTCTCTGGGTGACTTCAGCCCCAGACGGAAGAGCTTCTCCCCATTTTGATTTTCCCTTGAGGCTCCATCAACAGTTAGGTTACAATACCCTTCAGGTCCAACTGCCATGAACAGGTTTTTCATCGATCAGATCCAGCAGGGCACACTTTTCTGTCAGCCTTCCTCCATAGGGAAGTCAAAATGATTTTGCAGAGAGACTGAGGTTTCAGGAACTTAGAAAGGAAGTTACTACATCAAGTTATTAAGTTGACTAGGGGACACCTTAGCCACCCCTGGTTCTGGGAGGACACTTGACCATAAGGCAGTTCGCGCATGAAGGAGCAAGACCCCACGTGAAGCAATAGCTGGATAGCTGGAGCGCGGGCAGACGCTAACCCTCTGGGTCTATCTAGTGTTTTGTGGGGTTTTGCCATTCTTTCTGGACGCTGAATCAGAGATCTCTTCCCATGCCACTTTTCTTCGAGATGCATCCTGAAGAGCTAGGAATCTGACCCTGAGATTCTCAAAAGATGAAGCCTGGGTCCAGGCGTGGTGGCGCACGCCTTTAATCCCAGCACTCGGGAGGCAGAGGTAGGAGGATCGCCGTGAGTTCGAGGCCAGCCTGAGACTCCATAGTGAATTCCAGGTCAGCCTGGGCTAGAGTGAGACCTTACCTAAAAAAGATAAAAGTCTGATCTTCTTTGACACCATGGCTTGGCCATACTACTGAATGGCCTGAAGGTGGCACTGTTCACCAGCTAGAGCTGCTGCACAGATGAGAAAGCAAGTGCAAAGAAAATTCCATGTCCAGGTTTTCTTCCCAGCCCAGAGCTCCAACGTCTGGAAGAACTGTAGATTGGATTCAATTCAGATGTTTTTACTCCGGTGGGCAAGTCGGCTTTGCCACTCCTGCGCTGGGAGGAATTTTGTGAACCCGTCGTTGTTAAACCCACCACGCAAAGAAGAGCCCACCGACTCAAATATGTGGTCAAAATAAAGCAAGCTGCCCCGTGCACCCCGAAGCTGGCCTGCTGGCTGTCTCTCCCAAAGGCAGGGCTTCAGAGAGCAGCCCTGAGCCTAAGAGAAGGCGGGTTTTTATAATTCACAAAAGTGTAAGGTTGAGAGATTTCCAATAGGGAACTTGGCACGCAAAATACAGAAGCAAATAGCGGTTCACAATTACTTGACGTAACATCTTGGCAGAGTATGAGGCTGGGCACTCACTGTGAGAGTGGGGAGCATCTCAGGTTCCGGGAAGGTCCAGGGCTGGGGGGCCTCCGAGCAGGTAGTCAGAGTATAGTTAAACTTATCTTGATTCAATAATAAAACGGCTTCTAACTCTGGTTTGAGAGAGTCACATGAGGCTTTTGGAGGACGGAGCCTAAGGATGGTTATGTGCATCATGACCAGAGATTGTTTAATTTCCTAAATTCACAGTTCATCACACGGATTAAAAAAAAAAAACAGAATCTAGTGTTCTGTTTAAATAAATAAGGTTCCCTTAAGATATTGATCTGGGGGCTGGAAATAGATGACTTAGTGTTTAAGGAATTTGTTTGCGAAGCCAAAGGACCCAAGTTCAATTCCCCAGGACTCACGTAAGCCAAATGCACAAGTGGCACATGCGTTTGGAGTTCATTTGCAGTGGCTACAGGCCCTAGCATGCCCATTCTTTCTCTGTCTTCTCTCTCTCCTTGCAAATAAATAAATAAAATGTTTTTTAAAAAGATATTGATCTGTTCTCAGTAACATTTAAATCAATAAGGTTCTCTTAAGACATTGATCCGTTCTTGGTAACAAGTAGAACTGATTTTTTTTTCTTTATTTATTTGAGAGAGAAAAAAATAGGCAGGGAGCAAGTGAGCGAGAGAGAGAGAAAGAGAGAGAGAGAGAGAGAGAGGGAGGGAGAATGGGTATCCCAGGGACTCCAGCCACTGCAAATGAACTTCAGATATGTGCTCCCCCTTGTGAACCTGGCTTACGTGAGTCCTGGGGGATTGAACCTGGGTCCTTTGGCTTTGCAGGAAAGCACCTTAACCACTAAGCCATTTCTCTGGCCCTAAAACTGATTTTTAAAATATTTTTATTTATTTGAGAGAGGTAGAACAGCTTTTCTACTTTTTATTTAGTTTTTGAGAGAGGAAGACACAGATATATACATAGAGAGAGAATGGGCACACCAGGGCCTCCAGCCACTGCAAGTCAACTCCAGATACATGCACCACCTTGTGCATCTGGCTTACATAGGTCCTGGGGAATCAAACCTGGGTCCTTAGGCTTCACAAGCAAGTACCTTAACTGCTTATTTGATGCAAAGCCAAAGGACCCAGGTTCGATTCCCCAGGACCCACATAAGTCAGATGCACAAAGGGCACATGCGTCTGGAGTTCGTTTGCAGTGGCTACAGATCCTATTATGACCATTCTCTCTCTGCCTTCTCTCTCTCTCTCTCAATCTCTCCTTGCAAATAAATAAATAAAATATTTTTACAAAAGATATTGATCTGTTCTCAGTAACATTTAAATCAATAAGGTTATCTTATGACATTGATCCGTTCTTGGTAACAAGTAGAACTGATTTTCTTTTTATTTATTTATCGGAGAGAGAGAGAGAGGAGAGGGAGGGAGGGAGAGAATGGGCGCTCCAGGGCCTCCAGCCACTGCAAACGAACTCCAGATGCGTGTGCCCCCTTGTGCATCTGGCTAACGTGGGTCCTGAGGAATAGAGCCTCGAACCAGGGTCGTTAGGCTTCACAGGCAAGCGCTTAACCGCTAAGCCATCACTCCAGCCCGATCTCATTGCTTTTTGTAGGTCTGCTTAAGTGGTTTATCTCATATTGCTTTAATTTTGGTAGAAACATATAGAAGTTTTTCCATTTCTTTTAGATTTTCCAATTGCATGGAGTATATATTCTTAGGGTATATCCTTTGATTTTTCTGAATTTCATTGGTATCTGTTGTAATGGTGCCCTTTTCAATTCAATTTTTTTTCTGATTTGGTTCTTTTGGTAAGTTTTGCTAAAGGTTTATCAGTCTTGTTTATATGTTCAAAGAACCAGCTCTTTGTTTCATTCTTTTTTTTATTTTTTTAAATTTATTTATTTATTTATTTATGAGAGGGAGAGAGAGAGAGTATGGTTGTGCCAGGGCCTCCAGCCGTTGAAAATGAACTCCAGACTTATGAGGCACTTTTTGGATTTATGTGGGTCCTGGGGAATTAGCTCCGGTCCTTGGGCTTTGCTGCTAAGCCATTATCTCCAGTCCCCATTTCCCTAATTCTTAATGATGTTGGGTATCTTTTCAGAAACTTTGTAGCCAACCAAATGGCATATTTGAACAGGACATTGCTTATATTTTTGAGAGGCAAGTGAAATATTCACAATGGAGGTACGTATGAGAGAATGTGTGATTATTTAAAATGTTGACATTATAGACCATAGCCATGCTGTAGTTTCTTTTAAAAAATATTTACTTATTTGAGAGAGTATGTGGTAGAAAAGAAGCTAAAAGTTGATCTGATTCACTGAGTTACTGTCAGAGTTCATTGCTGAGGAGCTAAAACTTATCTTTGTCAGAAGATGGAAAAATCCCAAACAGGAACTGTCCAGAAAGGGCCCCAAAGGGGACCATAAGAAGGAAAAACAGTTTAGGCTAAAACAAAGTAAAATGGAGTCCATTGTTAGGGTGGCCTGACTGCAGAAGTGATTGATATGCAAACTGTCTTGTCTGTTCGCTCACCCCTCCCCTTGGCTATGGAAACTACAAAATGGAAATAAACTCTCCCCTCGCCCGGGGTCAAAGCTCCTTTGGAGGGCTGCCTCGAGCTTTTTGGCCCCCGGGTAATAGACTCCTCTACTTTCACTCATACTGGCATTGGAGTGATCTTTCCAGAGAATTTCTACAGGAGAAAGAGAAAAAATGGGCACGCTCCGGCCTCCAGCCACTGTAAACAAACTCCACATGCATGCACCATCTTGTGCATCTGGCTTACGCGGGACCTGGGTAATCAAACCTGAGTCCTTAGGCTTCGCAGACAGCTCTGTCTTTTTTTATGGGTGTATATTGGAACTAGGAATAGCGTTCCAAGGGAGAATAAACGTAAAGAAAACCAAATTTAGCTTTTAGATAAATAAGCTAAAGGTCTTCATCTCCTTTTTGTGTATTTTGTCTCCTTGCCCTGTGTTTTGTTTTGTTTTTAAATATTGTTTTGTTCATTTTTATTTATTTATTTGAGAGTGACACAGAGAGAGAAAGAGGCAGATAGAGAGAGAGAGAGAGAATGGGCGCGCCAGGGCCTCCAGCCACTGCAAACGAACTCCAGACGTGTGCGCCCCCTTGTGCATCTGGCTAACGTGGGTCCTGGGGAATTGAGCCTCGAACCGGGGTCCTTAGGCTCCACAGGCAAGCGCATAACCGCTAAGCCATCTCTCCAGCCCCTGTGTTTTGTTTTTAATGAAATTGGTGTGGGTGGGTGGAACACGGCTTCACTCATGCTCAACAAGAGCTCTGCCACTCAGCTACACATCCACCCCGGTGGTACCTCTGTCTTATAATAGTCCCCGGTGTCCACCAATCCATAATCTCTTGGGAGGCACTCAGTCTTGGCCCCTGAAACCCCGAGGGAGACCCCTACAGATACACTGAAGAAGTCCACTTGTATCTGTGTCCATAACGTGGGAAGAGTTCTCCACCCCACGTCCCACCTGTTATTATGCCCACTCCCTCTGTTCTCATTAATGAAAACTCACACTATTCCACAGTGATCAGACACACAAAACAACGGCTAGGACTGGCTCAATGTAGTGTCTCACTGGCTGTATTCCCTGCTGTTGAAAGCCTGGGGCAGAAGTTCCTCTAAAAATCAGGAGCTGGGGCTGGAGAGATAGCTTAATGCTTAAAGCACTTGCCTACAAAGCCAAAGGACCTAGGTTCGACTCCCCAGGACCCATGTAAGCCAGATGCACAAGGTACCACATGCGTCTGGAATTCATTTGCAGCGACTGGAGGTCCTGGCCCGCCCATTCTCTCCTTCTCTCTCTAAGCCTGGCTCTTTCTCTCAGATTAAAAAAATAAATAAAATATGAACCAGGTGTGCTGGTGCACGCCTTTAATCCCAGCACTCAGGAGGCAGAAGTAGGAGGATGACCATGAGTTCGAGGCCACCGTGAGACTACATAGTGAATTCCAGGTCAGCCTGGACTACAGTGAGACCCTACCTTGAAACACACACACACAAAATCAGGAGCCTGAGGGCTGGAGGGATTTCCCAGTGGTTAAGGGCACTGCTTACAAAGCCTCACGACCCAAGTTTGAATCCCAGTGCCCATGTAAAGCCAGATGAACAGTCATGCGTGTGTCTGGAGTTCGTTTGCAATGGCAGGAGGCCCCGGTGCACACATTCCTATTTCTTTCTCTCTCTTTCCTTGCAAATAAATAAAAAAATCTTAAAATCACACCACCCAGGACAACATAGTAAAGCCCCCAACTCACACACACACACACACACACAAAAAAACTACAACAAAATACGGCAGGCTTGTAATATTTAGTAAGTGTCGCCATTCAGTGCCCACAAACACGGTGAGAAACCGGAAGTGAAAGAAACCCGTCATTCAAAGAACACTGGGTCAGAGGTCAAGAGATGGGGGATACAGTTCCGGCGAGGCTTGGCCTAGACTCAGGGCTTCAGGCCTGGGGCCCTCCACTTGGCATCCTCGGCTGCCTATTGGCCAGAGAGTAAGTCAAGCTGGGCCCGGGGAGAATACGTGGTCAGACGGAAGTGAGAAGAGACCCTCCATTCCCCGCCCTCGGCAGCGGGCGCGCGACGACACCCGAGCATGCGCAGACAAGGCGGTGGCTGTGGGAGGAGCCAGCCACGCGCAGCGCGCACGCGCAGCCCGCCAGACCTCGGCGGCGCCCCCTGCTGGTTCTGGGCGGCAGCGGCACCCGGTGGGGCATGCGCAGAGCAGGCGGCGGCTGGAGCGGGGAGGGGGGGGTTGGAATCCCGGCACGCTCAGCGCGCAGGCGCGCCCAGCGGCTCCACGCGCAGCCGCAGCCCGTCCTCGGCGCGCATGATCAGCTCGGGCTGCCGGCGCGGCTCCGTGTGGTCGGGCAGGACGCGGAAGCGCAGCAGCGTCAGCGCCAGCGCCACCTTCATCTCGCTCATGGCGAACGTCTGTCCGATGCAGTTCCTGCGGGAGGGACCGCGAGGGGCGGGGGGACGGTCGGGCGGGGACGCAGGCGAAGGAGGCTGGCAACCTGGCCTTCCTGCCCCTGCGGTCAGGCCTGCACCGCAGCCCACCCGCAGCCCCAAGCCCCGGCCTCACCTGGGCCCGGCCGAGAAGGGAATGAAAGCGAGGGGTGATCTGTCCTTGACGTTCTCGGGGTCAAAGCGGAAGGGGTCGTAGACCTGCGGGACAGACGGCCATGGTGGGTTGCGGGCATGTCTTCCGTGCACGGCCAGGGGCCGAGGTGCCCGCGTGCATCCGTCTCCCGTGCACGATCAGGGACCGAGGTGCCCGCGTGCATCCGTCTCCGGTGCACGATCAGGGACCGAGGTGCCCGCGTGCATCCGTCTCCCGTGCACGATCAGGGACCGAGGTGCCCGCGTGCATCCGTCTCCCGTGCACCGGGGAAGGTGAGCTCCGAAGTACTGGATCGAAACCTCGCCCTCCCTCCCCCTGCATCGTCTAGGTCTCCCTAGAATGGGGAACAGCACCTCCGGGTCCGGCCACACCGTAGGGTTGTGATGGGTCCCAAAAATACTGAGGAGGCAGATAACACCTGTGGGGAAACAGAGGCAGGCCCGATAAGCCTTGATAAAGACCGTTGTGAGCTGCAGGACCATCTTCCCCTTTCCCCGTGGGCACCTTTGGGGATGACCCGGCCATCCGGGAGCCCGACGTCCTGGGTGCAGCGGCGGGAGATGACGACGACCGGGGGATGCAGCCGCAGGCTCTCCTTGATGCACATGGTCAGGAAGGGCAACTGAGCCAGGTCGTCCCTGAGGAAACCCCGCCCAACAGTCATCCAAGGAACAGACCAGGCTCTGCCGGCTCTGTGTCACCTAGGACAACCTTTCTTCCCCAGTAACAGAATAACCTCCAGGAAAGTCAAGAATTCGGAAACTTCTGGAGAAAATGTAGCCAGTTGTCTTTAGAAGCTCATTCTGTGACCTACACAACGTCTGAACACCCACCATAACTAAGAAATAAAACTAAAGGCTCCTTAATGCAAACAAAAAAGGGGGGGCTGGAGAGATGACTTAACAGTTAAGGTGCTTGCCTGTGAAGCCTAAGGACCCAAGTACGATTCTCCAGGTCTCACGTAAGCACAAGGTGGCGCGCATGCGTCTGGAGTTCCTTTGCAGTGGCCGGAGGCCCTGATGCACACATTCTGTCTCTCTCCCTCCCTCCCTCCCTCCCTCCCTCTCTCTCTCTCTCTGTCTCTCTGTCTCAACTAAAAATAAACTTAAAAAATGCAAACAAGCCAAATATGGTGGTGAGCACCTTTAATACCAGCTGAGGTAGGGGGATCATTGTGAGTTCAGGGCCAGTCTGGGCTAGAGTGAGACCCTGCTTCAAAATAAAATAAAATGAAAATGAAAAATATAAGCAAAAGACAAACATGACAGGGCTGTTCTTCCTCTCTCCCCTTCCCACTATTTTTGTCTCTTCCCATCTCCATTCCCCTTCCTGTTCCCTTTCCCTCTTTATTTCTTTTTGTTTTAAGTTTTATTTATTTATTTGCAAGCAGAGAGAGAGAGAGAATGGATGTGCCAGGGCCTCCAGCCACTGCAAACGAACTCCAGACACATGCACCTCCTTGGTGCATCTGGCTTACGTGGGTCCTGGGAAATTGAACCTGGGTCCTTTGGCTTCGCAGGCATGCGCTTTTAACCGCTAAGCCATCTCTCCAGCCCCCTTCTTTATTTCTGTTCCTCTCTCTCTCCCCCTCCCAGTCATCACTTCCATCCCCTTCTGTGTTGATCCTACACCCTATTTCCCAGCCCCACATGGGCGCTGACCGTCGTTCAGGGTCCTTTGCCTTTCTTCTTACACTCCCAGAACACATGCCCGCCCCTGTGTCCCGGGAGTGCCCCAACCTTTAGGGTACTGTTCTCTCACAAAGCTAGAAGCTCCTGGCAGGCAGGTCCCTGGGCTGGGTCCTTAACACAGGATGGATTGGGCACAAAATTGTGGGAACACCACGTGGGAGGGTTTGCTTTGTGAAGGCTGGATGCACGGATAATGCAGATTTGTATAGCACACGGGTGGCCTTTACTTCTAGGTACCTCTTTATGATTCCCAGAGCAGGTTAGTATGGCAAGAATTAGAGAACGAGGGGCTTAGTGGTTAAGGCACTTGCCTGCAAAGCCAAAGGACCCAGGTTCGATTCCCCAGAACCCACATAAGCCAGATGCACAAGGGTGCGCCCACATGTGGAGTTCGTTTGCAGCGGCTGGAGGCCCTAGCGTGCCCATTCTCTCTCTCTCTCTCTCTCTCTCTCTCTCTCAAATAAATAAATAAAATATTTTTAAAAGAATTAGAGGACAATAACCAGGGAAGGGGGGACATTTGGGAAAATGACAGAGGAGAAAAAGTTCATTTACTCAACACGTGCAGAGTGGATCCATCCGATCTCACACACTGTCCTAATTCTCTTGACAGTCCAAATCTTTCTGCCCCAAAGCACGACACTATCTCCTTGTGAATGAGGCAAGTGCCATTCCCTGTGAGCTCTGATGGAGAATCAGCGGAAGGAAGGAGCTCCGCCCCCCCCCCCACCCCTACTCCAGGAGGGCGGGCGCTGCACTCACCACTCGATCTCTTCAGTCTCTCGGCCCCTCAGGAGCTCCCGCACCTCCTGCCGGCAGCGCTCCTGGTGTTCCGGGTGCCTGGCCAGGTTGTACAGCACCCAGGAGAGCCCGCTGGCTGTGGTGTCGTGGCCTGAGGGACAGCAAGACAGGCTTGGGTGTCTGGGGTGTTTCAGCACCCCTGGGGTAGACAGCGCTCAGGCCGTCACCGTGGGGAAGGGGAGGATGGCTAGAACGGGGGAGGGTCAATGGCCCGCTCAACATGTCCCTAGTACGGAGAGGCCACTGCCTTTTCTTTAGTCCTACACCGGGACCTCACCCTCAAACATGAAGGTGTCGGCCTCCGCTCGGATGTCCTCATCTGACAGCTCCCTTCCATCTTCGTCCTAGAGCCAAGACAAGATCCCAGATCACACCGGTTCTGAGGCTCCTGTATGTAATCCGAGACCATCTCCAAAGATCCCCAAATCCATTCAGACATCCAAGCCCGCTCACCCGTCCCCCGTCCTCCCTGGGTCACCAGTGCCAGAGTCCCCACAGCACGAGCATCATTTCTGGCTGCCCCGCCTGATGTTTGGTCCCTGGTTGGAGAAATCAGTGGCCCACTAGTGTTTAATTTCTTTTTGTTTGTTGGGTTGGTTGGTTGGTTGGTTTTTCATGGTAGGGTCTCACTCTAGCCCAGGCTGACCTGGAATTCACTATGTAGTCTCAGGGTGGCCTCCAACTCACGGCGATCCTCCTACCTCTGCCTCCTGAGTGCTGGGATTAAAGGCGTGCGCCGCCACAAACTCCAGACGCATGCACCACCATGTGCATCTGCCTTACGTGGGATCTGGAGAATCGAACCTGGATCCTTAGGCTTCATAGGCATGTGCCTTAACCCCTAAGCCATCTCTCCAGCCCTGGTGCTTTATTTCTGTATGTCTCTCATACAGGACCATGCATGAGAGTTTAGTCTACAGGTCAGACAAGTTATGAGGTCTGCTCTCCAGGTGGGGAGAGTGTTTCCCCCACTTTTACCATCAGTGCTTGGTGGGACTGGTCTCTGCCTTATTAGCAAGGGAAAGGTTGTATGCTTTGGGATAAAACAGATTTCCAGGAGAAATGTGACAATGTATGTATGGGTACAAATAAATCTCACTTTGCATATGTTGAATAAATGCTTCCTCCCTTTTTTTCCCCCTCTCTCAATTTTTATTTTTTACAAATGCCTTCCCTTTCTGGCTGTTCTTCCTACATTACAGTAATTCCTGCCCTACTGTCTTGTCCAATTCTTTTCGTTTGCTTGTTTTGTTTTTCTAGGTAGGGTCTCGCTCTAGCCCAGGCTGACCTGGAATTCACTATGTGTTCTCGGAGTAACCTTGAACTCACAGGGATCCTCCCAAGTGCTGGGGTTAAAGGTGTGTGCCACCACACCCGATTTATGTCCTGTCCAATTCTTAGATGCTAAATTTAGAGAATTTATCTTATCTCCACAGGAAGCTATTAGGTTTGCAAATATGACGAATTTACAATTGAACTAGAGAAAACTTGATTATATCCCAAAACAAAGTTCTCTCTCTATGAAAGGACAATGACATATGTGCACAGAAGTGTCATGATTAAATGTATTATTTTGTACCTTGAAGTTTAAAAAAAAAAAAAAAACAGGCTGGAGAGATGGGTTAGCAGTTAAGGCATCTGCCTGCAAAGCCAAAGGATCCTGGTTCGACTCTCCAAGACTCACGTAAGCCAGATGTACAAGGGTCGCATACATCTGGAGTTTGTTTGCAGTGGCTGGAGGCTCTGGCCTGGCGTGCCCATATTCTCTCTCTCTCTCTCTCAAATAAATGAAAAAAATAAAATAAAATAAAAACCGCTGGATGTGGTGGTGCAAACCTCTAATCCCAGAACTTGGGAGGCAGAGGTAGGAGGATCATCACTGTGAGTTCAAGGACACCCTAAGACTGCATAATGAATTCCAGGTCAGCCTGAGCTAGAGTGAAACCCTACCTCAAAAAAAAAAAAAAAAAAAAAAGGAAAATTAAGGAAGGAAGGGAGGGAGGAAAGGAGGGAAAAAAGAGAAAGGGGGAAGAAGGAAGGGAGGGAGGGAAGGATGCCTAAAAACTAGTGGGGTGACACCTGCCTGAAATCCCATCACTTGGGAGACCAAGTGGGAGGAACACAAGTTTGAGGCCAACCTGGACTACATAATGAGACTATGACTTAAAACAAAAAAAGAGAGAGAGAGAGAGAGCTGGAGAGATGGCTTAGCAGGTAAGGCACTTGGCTGCAAAGTCTAAGGATCCAGGTTCAATTCCCCGGAACCCACATAAGCCAGATGCACAACGTGGCACATGTGTCTGGAGTTCCTTTGCAGTGGCTAGAGGCCCTGGCGTGTCTGTTTTCTCTCTCTCTCTCTCTCTCTCTCTCTCCCTCTCCCTCTCATGAATAGAGTTTCACTCTAGCTCAGGCTGACCTGGAATTCACTCTGTAGTCTCAGGGTGGCCTCGAACTCATGGCGATCCTCCTACCTCTGCCTCCCGAGTGCTGGGATTAAAAGGTGTGTGCCACCACGCCCGGCTAATAAAATTAAAAAAAAAAAAAAAAAAAAAAAAGCTAGGGCTAAAGAGACGACTCAGCAGTAAAGTGTGCCTCCTGATCAATCAAAAAGGCGTTAGGAGGCCTGAGATTGATGGGGTTCAAATCTCCAGATCCCATGTAACACAGCTGGGAGTGGTCACATGCACCTGTACCCCAGACCCAAGGATCTTCAGAGCCCCACAAACTGAATTTAGTAAAGGGAGACTCCAGCTCAAAATAAGACCAGGCAGAAGAGCAATGGAGTGCCACAAGGGCACATACACGTGCCTGTGCCCCCCCACACACACCGTTCCACACAGGCAAAAGTAAAATTCAAATTAATTAATTTAAAACTGCTAGCGCCGGGGGTTGTGGCACAGGCCTTTAATCCCATCACTTGGGAGGCAGAGGTAGGAGGATTGCCATGAGTTCAAGTTCAAGGCCATCCTGAGACTCCATAGTGAAAATTCCAGGTCAGCCTGGGCTGGAGCAAGACCCTACCTTGGAGGAAAAAAAAAGTGCTAATTAGGGCTGGAGAGATGGTTTAGTGGTTAAGGCGCTTGCCTGCAAAGCCAAAAGACCCAGGTTTGATTCCCCAGGACCCACGTAAGCACAAGGTGGCACATGCATCTGGAGTTCGTTTGCAGTGGCTGGAGGCCCTGGTGTGCCCATTCTCTCTCTCTCTCTCCTCCTCAAATACATAAATAAATAAAAATAAAAATGCTAATAAAATAATTTTGTCTTTTTGTTTTTCCAAGTAGGGTCTCACTCTAGCTCGGGCTGACCTGCAATTCACTACGTAGTCTCAGGGTGGCCTCGAACTCACGGCGATCCTCCTACCTCCGTGCTGGGATTAAAGGCGTGCGCCACCACGCCCGGCCCTAATGAAATAATTGTAACGCTCCATTCCACCGCGTTGCCATGCCCACCTTGGCCAGCAGCAGCACATCAATGAAGTCCAAAGTCTTGGCCTTGGCCTTGGCCTGGAGGAAGTTATCCACACCCTGCGTGGAGAGGGCGCGGCGCCGCTCCCGGACCACGGCGTCCGTGAAGTCGTGCACCAGGGCGCAGGCCTTGCGGAAGCGCCGCCCGTCGCTGGTGAGGTGGAACAGCGGGTCCAGGTGCAGAAGCAGCTGCTGGTGCCTCTTGACCACCACGGCGCTGAGCTCCAGGATGGCAGCAATGTACGCGCTGGGTTTCCTGCAGGACAGGGTAGGCACGGCTAAGAAACAGAGTCGGGGCGTGGAGGCGCACGCCTTCAATCCCAGCGCTCGGGAGGCAGAGGATGGCCATGAGTTCGAGGCCAGCCTGAGACGACATAGTGAATTCCAGGTCAGCCTGGGCTAGAGGGAGACCCTGCCTTGAAAATCCAAAATACCAACAATAATAATAATAAATAAAAATAAAACAGGGCCGGGCATGGTGGCACACGCCTTTTATCCCAGCACTCGGGAGGCAGAGGAGGAGGATCGCCGTGAGTCCGAGGCCAGCCCTGAGACTACATAGTGAATTCCAGCTCAGCCTGAGCTAGAGTGAGACCCTACCTCGAAAAAACAAACAAAAAAAAAGAGCCAGGCACCTTTAAGCCCAGCACTCGGGAGGCAGAAGGTAGGAGGATCGCCGTGAGTTCGAGGCCACCCTGAGACTACATAGTGAATGCCAGCTCAGCCTGAGCTAGAGTGAGACCCTACCTCAAACAACCAAAAAAAAAAAAAAGAAAAAGAAAGAAACAGGTCTCAACAGCACGTGGGAACTGTCTCCCATTAAGGCACCGAGCAGCCAGAGACAGATGGCCACACAGACCCACAGTGGGGTGAGCCGTGAGAACTGGCTACCCAGTCGCTTCTCTCCCTGCATCCCACCCACATAGGCAGTGTGAACATCAGACCGCCCCCCCTTCCCCAGCCAGAATCTAGTCCTGACCCACCTACTCCCTTACACCGTTCACACAGCTCAGACGTCACATCTAGGTTGGTCTGCGGCCTGAGTCTGAGTGCCCAGCCACAGTGTGAATGCCACCTTGCGGCTACAGGACCCTCAGTGCCTACAGAGCTCTGCTGTGAGCTTGCCCGCCATTGGCTCTACGACGGTTTGGGAGTGTCCCACCAAGGCCCATGTGTTAAAGCTAGGCCCCCATCCTATTGGGCTGCTGGACTGTGGTAGAAACCTTTAAGAGGTGGGGCTTAAATGGGTTCATTAGGGGTATCCCTTTAAGAGGGACTCTGCCTCTCTCTCTCTTGTTTTAAATATTTTATTTTTATTTAATTATTTATTTGACAGAGAGAGAGAGAGAATGGGCACAGCCAAGGCCTCCCGCCACTACAATCGAACTCCAGGCGTGTGCACCACCTTGTGCGTCTGGCTAATGTGGGTCCTGGGGACTCGAGCCTGGGTCCTTTGGCCTTAACCACTAAGCCATCCCCCCAGCCCCCCCTGTCTCTCTTGACTTCACAGCTGCCGTGAGGTAAGGTTTCCTGCCACATACGCTCCTACCACGATGGTAGTTTACGACACAGGCCCAAATGCAGTGGAGACAGACAAGCGTTGAAGTCTCTGAAACCATGTGCCACAGCGAATCTCTCCTCGTTTAATTTGGTAATTTCAGGTATTTTGTCACAGTTAACGAAACTGGCTACAGCCTCAAACACCTCCATTAGTTTCCTAGAACTGCCAGATAAAGTTCACACCTTTGCTTGGAATTCAGTGTCTTCCTGATTCAACCACTAACTTGCTGTACTGACCTCATTCCACGCGTGCCCTCTCCCCGCCAGAGGCACATTCTCCTCCCAACTACACCCCACGCCTTCATCGGGATAATTGCATCTGCCAGGAAGGACCAGTCACTATTTCCCGTTCCAGGTGGTTCGATGCCAGTTCTGCCGTACCCCCTGCGGGCAGGGCCCTCTGCTCTCTCTAGACTGTCTTCTCTCCCCAGCTCCTCCCTTAGGTCCCCTAAGCCCAGGTCCCCGGGGCCCGTGACCGAGACTCACTCCTGACAGTTGCTGTCAAAACTGAAGACACATTTCTGCAGACTGTCCAAGGTCATGAGGCTGACGTGCTCGAACATGTCCAGACGGGCGCTGCCCCCTGAGGCCAGGCGCTGCCACTTGGCCTGGCCACAGAAAGAGAAATGCCATAGCTGGGGCTCAGCTCCTCGAAGCTCTGACCATCCCCAGTCTCCAGGATGAACACGCCTGAGCAGCCCTCCTGACCCTCTGCCCCAGGCACCTGACCCAGGCCCCAGGCGTAAGCAAGCCTAGGCAGAAGTGAAAGGGATTACTACAGGAAACGAAGCCTCAAGGCTGAGGGTCAGCAATGGTGGTTCAAGTCTCAGCTCCGCCTCCTTTTACTCTGTGGACCCTTAGTCAGCTCATTGACCACCCCCCTCCCCCAGATTTTTTTCGCCTGTCAGGTCTTTAGCAACGGTTACGTTGATCTGATTTGGTATCTGATGAACCACATGGGAATGCCTACGCTACCATTCCTGGGTCTCTTGCTACCTGGACAAACTCAGACAGCTCCCTCACATCTCTGACCCTCAGCTTCATCCTTAATGGGGGCAAGATGGAACCTCTACCTCACAGGCTTGTGAAAATTAAATTGGACAGCACAGGTGATGGGGTTTGGGCATGGTATCTGTGGGTAGTTTGAATGGATGGTCCCCAATCTATTCAGGATTTCAGTACAGTTTGAAATTTAGATCTGCGGCCACTTGGCTGGAGGAGGTGTCACTGTGGGTGGATCCTAAGGCCCAGTCCTAAGGTGGGGTGAACTTGGAATTTCACTCTAAAGATATGCAGAGTGCTTGAGTTCTGCCTGGAGTTCATGAAGTGTGTTTGCGTGTTCTGCTGGTGTGGCTTTTGGGTTTTGGCTTGTGGCTTCTCTCTCTCCTCCCTCACTTTCTCTCTCTGCTTGGGCCTATGAAGGCAGGGCCAGCTTCTTCTGCCATTATGGAACTTCCCCTGGATCTGTAAGCTTCAATAAATATCTCTTCCTCCATCACTGTGCCTGGTCTGGAAGTTCATCCCAGCGACGTGAAGCTGTCGACTACAGTACCAGTTCCAGCAAATGGGAAGGGCCCTATAAATCATCATTATCGTTTGTTATAAATTGACTTCGAAACTATGAGTACTGGCCTGGAGAGATGGCTTAGCGGTTAAGGCACTTGCCTATGAAGCCTAAGGACTCATGTTCAACTTTCCAGGTCCCACATAAGCCAGATGCACAAGGTGACACAAGAGCACACAAGGCGGCACACACATCTGGAGTTCTATTGCAGTGGCTAGAGGCCCTGGTGTGCCAATTCTCTCTCTCTCTCTCTCACTCTTGCTCTCTCACATTAAAAAAAAAAAAAGGCCAGTCTGTTGGGATTGCCTCAAAATAAATAAATAAATAAACTATGACTATTTTGGGATTAGTACACCTACCATGTTTCCCTGAGAATCCTTGCCAAGCATCCCAAGATTATACTATCATCATGTCCTTAACCTGGGCTATTTCACAGAAACTGTGGGCTCCAATGATGCCTCTCCATGGATAAATATCGAGTTTGCCTCTGCTAGTTATAAAAACAGATTCTAGAAGACCAATGCAAAGGTCAAGCATGGTGGCGCACACCTTTAATCCCAGCACTCAGAAGGCCAAGGTGGGAGGATCACTGTGAGTTCGAGGCCAGTCTGAGACTACATAGTGAGTTCCAGGTTAGTCTGGGCCAGAGAGAGACCCTACCTTGGGAAAAAAAAAAAAAAAAAAGCAAGCAAACAAACAAAAAGACTAATGCAATCTACAACTGGAGCCGGCACCTATTGAAGCCCCACCTGTGCTGGTTCCCATGGGATCCAGATGCCTTGGAGAAAGAACAAAACGCAGCAAGGCACCCATGATGCTTACTGTGCAGTGAGTAACTGACTGGCTTTCATACCTAACCCAGAAATCTCATGTGTCTGGCAACACCCATGAGAAATAAGCAAGCTCATCCTGAGATTGTGTTGGTCAAAGTCAGAAGTCCAACACAGAATCCAAGGGCTGGGTATACACAGGCTAGCCTCACAATCATGTTGTATCCAGGTTAAGAGCAAGGTAAGGACTTGGAGAGGACCACAAGAAGGGTACATGGTGATTCATTCTTGCAAGCTGATAAGTTAGCTTGTTTATTCAGTGAGGCTATAACTTTAATTAAACTGGAGCTTCAAGTGACAGCCTTTACTCTCTTTTACTCCCATGGAACTCTATCTGTGCCATGGGAACATGCCCAGGATTACTTCTGGAGAGAGACAAGGACAAAAGTCCAGTTGTCACAGCTGAAGCCACTCTAAATTAGCCCGAAGTTGACCAAACCCCAAGTAGAAGAGAACCGAGCAAGGGTCAGCCGAGCCGCCCACCTGATACACAGCTGATCATATACCACGAGTGACCCAACCCTGATCTACAGATCCCCTGATTTAAACACTTTTAGAGTCATCAACACTCCTTGGTTCCAACTAATTGGCTGGGAAGAACCTTGTTCCTTACCAGTAGTTTCTAAGCTGTCTTCTGCATGACTGTGTGCAGTGGCTTTCATAGAAAGTCACATAGAAACTCACCCCTTAAACCAGGCGTGGTGGCACACTCCTTTAATCCCAGTACTCGGGAGGCAGAGGTAGGAGGATCGCCATGAGTTCGAGGCCACCCTGAGACTACATAGTGAATTCCAGGTCAGCCTGGGCTAGAGTGAGACCCCTACTTCGAAAAAACAACAACAAAAAAAAGTGGTTATCAAGAAATTCACCCCTTCAGAGAGCCCTCCCCCCACCATGTCTCATAGACATGACTCCATGGTACCTTCATGAACATAAGGTGGTAATTTTTGTTACAAAGTGCATGGAGTCTTGGGAAGGAAGAATATTAGCAATGACCCTAATGTGACCCTTCAGAAGCAATACTGTAGAGCGGACCTATCCGGACCCCCTTCTTCCCCAGGCTCTAGCTGGGACCTTGGGTCCAAGAGACTCACATGCATGACGTTTATGCTGTCGTTGAAGATCTTCACGTAGGGCTTCAAGATGTTGAAGTGGAAGGCTGGGGTCAGCATGCGACGGTGGCGGCTCCATTTGTCACCAGCACTCAGCAAGAGTCCATCCCCTGATGGGACAGCCATGGCAGTGGACAAGGACGGCGCTTTTCCTTGGGACCCAAGGGTCCCTCCAGCTCCCTTACCTGCAAGTACTCACCTAGCCAGGGCTTCAAAAAGCTGTAGAAGATGACATCCTTCAGAGCAACCGCAGCTGGTATGAACAAGGACAATCAGGGGCCAACGTAGAGGACTGGGGATGAAGGTGGGGAGGTGGTGGGGTCCTTAGTCAGGGTTGCACGTAGTCCCTCGTGCCAGCGTGGTAGGATTGGGGCCAAAGGCACGGGGAGCAGAGGGGAGGGAGAGATGAGAGTAGACCAAACCAGAAAGTGGAAGCAGGCACAGCCTGACATGATACAACATGCGCCAACATACCTTCCCATGGCTCCTACATGGCCTAACATGTCTGCTCCACTGATCACAGCATAGCACTCCACAGGCCTTTACAAAGACCCAGCTTAACTCTCCACCCCAGTGCTGTCTACTACCTCCTGACATAGACGTGTGACATGACACATGAGCTAACATGTCCTAACATGGCTGAAATACACATAATCTGTCCTGACACAACACCAGCATCTGTGACGGACCACGCTGGCATGAAAATAAACTGATTCTCCACTCAGATTCTGGTGCCGGATCTGTGAGCTTTAGTTTCCTGTATCCGAGTTAGGCTCATTTGTTTGTTTGTTTATTTCGAGGTAGGGTCTCACTCTAGCCAAGGCTGACCTGGAATTCACTATGTAATCTCAGGGTGGCCTCGAACTCACAGCAATCCTCCTATCTTAGTCTCCCGTGTGCTGGGATTAAAGGCGTGTGCCACCACGCCAAGCCAGAGTTAGGCTCTTATACTATGTCTTTAAAATGTTCTTTTTTTAAAAAAAAATAATTTTTATTTACATTTTACACTTCTACTTATTTGAGAGAGGGAGAGAAAGAAGCACAGAGAAAAGAGAGAGAGAGAGAGAGAATGGGCACACCAGGGCCTCCAGCTACTGCAAATGAACTCCAGACGAATACGCCACCCTTGTGCATCTGGCTTACAATGGGTTCTGGGGAATCAAACCTGGGTCCTTTGGCTTTGTAGGCAAGTGCCTCAACCTCTAAGCAAGCCATCTCTGCAGCCCTAAAATGCTATTTACTCTAAAAACAAAAGTCTTATTCTTAAAGGTATACATTTAAAATTAAGAAGTGCTTGCCCTTGAGAGAAAAATGGGGACTTTTCTATCAAACTCGAATGATTCCATCTTAGGCTCCCTCACCCCAATCCTATGAAAGTTCCCAAATGACTCAAGGTTAGCAGAAGGGATTCCCTCAGGCCTTCCCACCTGTGTCAGCCTTCTTTAATTCCGTGCAACCTTCCCCCTTGGCCAATTGTGACAGAGATTATGAGCTCATCTGGCTTTGTACAGTGAGGCAAGAGTCAGCCCCCTTGTGCATCAGGAATCAAGACCAGAAGGCATCCCTGTGCTGGCTATCACACTTTAAGACGTACAGCACCCTTTTGCAAGAGTACATAATTTGCCTTGTGGTGACATCCTGTTTTCTTAAGTGTCCCTTTTTCCCCTCAATAAACTTAAAATTTTTAAGATATTTTATTTTACTTTATTTATTCATTTGGCAGAGAGAGAGAATGGGCATGTCAGGGCCTTCAGCCACTGCAAACGAACTCCAGACATAGGCACCCCCTTGTGCATCTGGCTTTACGTGGGTCCTGGGGAATCGAACCTGGGTCCTTTGGCTTTGCAGGCAAACGCCTTAACTGCTAAGCCATCCCTCCAGCCCAGTAAATTTTAATTTTAATTTAAAAACTTAAAATAAAAAAAGCTGTGTGTGGTGGTGCACACCTTTAATCCCAGCAGGCCAGGAAAGAGGTAGGAGGATTGCTAAAAGTTCATGGCCAGCCTGAGACTACATAGTGAATTCCAGGTCAGCCTGAGCTAGAATGACACCCTACCTTGAAAAAACCTTTTTTAATTAAATTAAGGAGGCTGGAAAGATGGCTTAGTGGTTAAGGCACTTCCCTGCAAGGCCAAAGGACTCAAGTTCGATTCCCTAGGACCCACATAAGCCAGATGCACAAGGAGGTACATGCATCTGGAGTTTGTCTGCAGCAGCTGGAGGCCCTGTCACTCTATTTCTCTCTCTCTCTCTCTCTCTCTCTCTCTCTCTCTCTGTGCCTACCTATTTCCCTCTCTCTCTCAAATATAAAACATATTTAAAAACATAAAATTAGGGCTGAAGAGATGGCTTAGCGGTTAGGGTGATTGCCTATGAAGCCAAAGACCTTGGTTCGATTCCCCAGGATTCACATAAGCCAGATGCACATGGTGGCACACACATCTGGAGTTCGTTTGCAGTGGCTAGAGGCCCTGGTGCGCCCATTCTCTCTCTCTCTTTCTCTCTCTCTCAAATAAATAAAAATAAAATTCCTTAAGTAAAAAAGAAAGCAATTAACTTAAAAGAAAAAAAGAAATTAAATTAAGGCTTGCTTAATGCTATGGAGTAAAATATCGAATTGATATGAATTAGGATCAAGGATCAAGGTAGCTTTTTTTTGCTTTTTTTTTTCTGGTCAGTCGTTAGGTAGGGACTCACCCATAGGAACATGGAGGGCACCTTGCCTGCTCTGGTGAAACTACAATCTGCATCTGATCCAGTCTCACCCAAGATGTCTACAAGCATTAACTCCTCAGCAAAGTTTCCTGCTTCCCTCTCAGCTCAGCGCCCCTGTGGGCTGGCCCCTCCCCTGTCAGCCTCTTGAGTCCACCAACCAATCAAGGCCCTCCTTACACACCTGAGTCTGGTGATGAAGTTCACTCTTTATATATATTTTATTTATTTGAGAGAGAGAGAGAGAGAAAGAGAAAGAGGTAGAGAGAAAGTGAGAGAGAGAATGGTGCACCAGGGCCTCCAGCCACTGCAAACCAACTGCAGACACATGCGCCTCCTTGTGCATCTGGCTTACATGGGTCCTGGGGAATCAAACCAGGGTCCTTTGGCTTTGCAGGCAAACACTTTAACCACTAAGCCATCTTCTCCAGCACCCCCCCTTTTTTTTTAGTATTTTATTTCTTTTCTTTTTAAAAACTATGGGACACTTTATAAATATGTGTGTCATCCTTGCACAGAAGCCATGCTAATCTTCTTTGTATTGTTCCAGTTTTAGTTTAGGGGCTGCCAAAGCAAGCACTAATATTTTATTTCTTATATTATATACTTATTTGAGAGAGAGAGAATGGGTGCACCACAGCCTCCAGCCACTGCAAGTGAACTCCAGACGCATGAGCCACCTTGTGCATGTGGCTTACCTGGGTCCTGGGGAATCGAACCTGGGTCCTTTGGCTTTGCAGGCCAGCGCCTTAACCACTAAGCCATCTCTCCAGCCCGATGAGGCTCATCCTAATTGGATGTCTGATTCATACAAATGGCCTGCAATGTGTGTATAAGCCCCTTTTTGTAAGTTCTTGCCTCTTCTGACCTCTCCTGGTCCCCTGACCCTACTGCTGTCTTAGCCCCTATGTGAGCAGGATGTGCTTGGGGTGTCCCCTCATCTTTCCCAGCCTGGCTAGGAAAGGAGAGAATTTCTTTTGCCTTGGGCTTCCGTGCTTTACTTTCCACCTAACTCTCCCTAAAATAAACCTCGTAATTCACAATTTACTCTTCTCTGAGTCTGCATTTTCAATTCTTTGATAACTTCGACAAGGACCTCAAGTTGGGGGTTCATGAACCTGGGGTGTCTCCTGCATCTTTAGGGAGATCTAATCCTTCCCAGGACTCCAATCCTGCATTAAAATCACCAGCCTAACTTAAAACTAACAGGTGGTACTCTCTCTCCCTCTCTCTCCTTCTCGCTGTCAAATAAATAAGTAAAAATAAAATATTAAAAATCAAAAAGAAGGGCTGGAGGGATAGCTTAGCTGTTAAGGCATTTGCCTGCAAAGCCAAAAGACCCAGGTTCGATTCCCCAGGACCCACGTTAGGCAGATGCACAAGGTGGCGCATGTGTCTGGAGTTTGCAGTGGCTGGAGGCCCTGGCATGCCCATTCTCTCTCTCTCTCTCCCTCTCTTTCTCTCTGTCAAATGAATAAATAAAAATAAAAATATTAAAAATAAAAAAACTAACAGGTGGTAGCACTAAATGGAAGTTATAAAGACTTTGAATTGTTTTAAATCTACCTTTATATATGAATATATGTATGTATGTATTTTTACATGTGCTTATGTTTTTTTATCATTCACTTAGTGCCAAAGTGAGTGAACATTTAAATTAAAATTTTTAAAGATTTGTTGTTGTTGTTGTTGTTTTGAGGTAGGGTCTCACTCTGGCCCAGGCTGACCTGGAATTCACTCTGTAGTCTCAGGGTGACCTTGAACTCACAGCAATCCTCCTATCTCTGCCTCCCAAGTGCTGGGATTAAAGGCGTGCACCACCATGCCCAGCTTTAAAGAGTTATTTTTTTTTTTAATTTTGTTTTATTTACTTATTTGAGAGAGAAAATGGGTGTGCAAGGAGCTCTAGCCGCTGTAAATGAACTCCAGGTGCATGTGCCACCTTGCACATCTGGCTAACATCTCTCCAGCCCTGAGTCAGCCTGTTGACTCCAAGAAGCAGTTGGGTCCCTCCCTTACTTACCCGAGGCTCATTCTAACTGTACCCCTGGTTCATACAAATCACACAACGGGGCCTGAGCAGAAGGGGAGACCAAGCAAATCCCCCTCACATGGGGAGAATAAAAGAGTCTAGGAAGCTAAGGGGCTAGGAGAGCCTTTTCCTCCTAGCCTGGCTGGGAAGGGGAAGTGATTCTTTCAGCTTGGTGTTTTCCTGCTTTGAGTTCCCTCTTAATCCTAACTCTTCCTAAAATAAATTTTCATAATCTATCCTTCGCATGCGCCTGCGTTCTCAATTCTTTGCTACTTGTAAGCGCGGGAGCTCTGACCCCACAGAGCTGTCTCCCGGACCCAGAGGCCACGCTAGGGTAGATCAGGCCAGGGGGGTCCGGATCCTGTAGTGGACAGACAGTGGACACACAGGGGGCAAAAGGATGGCACTGAAATAGCAGCCTGTATCTCACACCAGCCAAGAGCCCTTTAACTGTTCTGGTCCTGCCCGTGAGCAAAGCTAATCTCAGCCGTGACAGCGATGACAGAGCAGAGGAGCAAGGCAGCTTTCCGTCGGTAGTCGGGAGGGAGGGACAGAGGCTCAGGAAGGACCTAGGTGCCAACCTACCCTGATCAGGTGAGGAAAATGGCCACCCAGAGCCACTCTGCTGGACCTGGGTCTTGAAAAGCTCTCCCAGGCTTCTCCAAAGCTGCATTTCCACCAGGCTGGTGGCTCCTTCTTAAGTCTGTTGACCTTCCCGTACACCCACTAACCGGCCAAGACCTCGGCCCTGCTCTAAGCCTGACCGTGGGACACATCCAACAGGTGTCTCTTTATTTGCATTTCCAAGGTTATAAAGAAGCTCAAATCAGGGGCTGAAGAGATGGCTTAGCGGTTAAGGTGTTTGACTGCAAAGACAAAGGATCTTGGTTGGATTCCCCAGGACCCACATAAGCCAGATGCACAAGGGGGGCGCATGCATCTGGAGTTTGTTTGCACTGGCTGGAGGCCCTGGCGTGCCCATTCTGTGTGTGTGTGTGTGTGTGTGTGTGTGTGTCTCCCTCTCTCTCTCTCAAATAAATAAATATACATAAAAACAGAAGCTCAAATTGGGCCACCATGGCAACCTGCTCAGGACCCTTCCCAGCTACTCAGCTTGGGAACTTTACATCTCCTTCTTACCTATATCCTTTCTTAAAATAAATCTTTAATATTTTACCTTTTGTGTCTGTTTATCAATTCTTTGCTGAACATAGAGAAGAATTTAGGGGTTGGAATCCTAATCTCACTCAGACCTCTACCTCACCATCAGTGATGCCTCTGTACAGCCTACTTCTATTTAAACATCCCTACTCCATTCTCTCTCTCTCTCTCTCCCTCCCTCACACTCTCTCTGCCTCTTTCTCACTCTCAAATAAATAAATAAATAAATAAATCTTTTAAAAAAATTTAAAGGGCTGGAGAGACGCCTTAGAGGTTAAGGCATCTGCAAAACCAAAGGACCCAGGTTCAATTCCCCAGGACCCACATAAGCCAGATGCACAAGGTGTGACATATGTGTCTGGAGTTTGTTTGCAGTGGCTGGACGCCCTGGCACACCCATTCTCCGCCCCCCTCAAATAAATAAATAAAAATATTTAGCCAAGAGTGGTGGCTCATGCCTTTAATCCCAGTACTTGGAAGGCAGAGGTAGGAGGATCACCATGAGTTCAAGGCCACCCTGAGACCAAATGGTAAGTTTCAGGTCAACCTAGACTACAGTGAGACCCTACCTCAAAAAAACCAAAATAAAATAAAATAAAAATACTTAAGTATCGGGCTGGAGAGATGGCTTAGCGGTTAAGCACTTGCCTGTGAAGCCTAAGGACCCCGGTTCGAGGCTCGATTCCCCAGGACCCACGTTAGCCAGATGCACTAGGGGGCGCACGCGTCTGGAGTTCATTTGCAGTGGCTGGAAGCCCTGGCGCGCCCATTCTCTCTCTCTCTCTCTCTCTCTCTCTCTCTCTCTCTCTCTCTCTGTCACTCTCAAATAAATAAATAAAAATTAAAAAAAAAAAAACTTAAGTATCCCTACTCATCACTCCAGGTGCCCGTGGCTCTCTCTCTCTCTCCTGGATCTTAACTGGTCTGACCTCTGATCATGCTGATCTGGTGTCTCCTCCTCCAGGAAGTCCTCCCTTCCTGCAAAGTCCTCACTTCTCCATTCATCTACCACAGCCCATGTCTCCCTGGGCCATTTCTGACCACAAGTTCTTGGGGTATCTGCAGACCTTCTTCTCAGAGTTGGAGTTTTCTCTTGGACAGAGCCTTTCCCTAAGGCCTCCTGGCACCCCAGAGGTGCAAATAATATTGGGATGGGGTGGTGGGTGATGCAATGAAGGAAGCAATGAAGACCATGGTAAGTACCAGAAAGAGGGAGAAGGCTGAAGGAGACACAGGAAGGAGAGGCCAGTCCATTGCAGGAGCCACACAGAAGTCCTCAGATTCTTACGTCCACACCCCTGCTCCCAGCTCCCATGGGTACCTGAGGCATTGAGGACAGATCGGAGGATGTCGGGGTGGCATAACGTGACGAGAGGGATTGTGGGGCCCATCCATGTTATAAAGCCCTGGGGGTAGGTGCCCACCAGTTTAGCCACTTCCTTCATGCCCTCTTCCGTAGGAGGGACCTACAAGCAAGATAGGGGCAGTTCAGTAAGCACTTCTCTCAACGTTCACACCCATACATTAATGCTACTCTCACTTTGGGTTAGAGAAGCTTCTCTTTTCAGATGGCAGTGACCTTGGGATGACTCATAAGGCATCATGGTGCTGGGAAGAAGTGACAGGGGAGTGCTCAGCCCTGAAATATCTCTATCACACCTTCCAAGGCTCAGGGTCTAATGCGGAAGAGGTGGCAGAAAGAATATAAGAGCCAAAGGAAGGGTAGGGCTCCTTACAACTTGCTCCTCCAGACACAAAATGGTCTGGATATCCATGACCTCGCAGTGCCTGACACTACCTACACAAGATTATCATAACAGGAGGAAAAGATGATGACATTAAAATAAAAGAGAGACTGATGGAGAGGGGGAGGGGACATGAGGAAGAGTGGAGTTGTGAAGGGGAAAGTTAGGAGGGGAGGGAATTATCATGTTTCACTGTCTATAATTATGGAAGTTGTCAATAATAAATCAATGATAGCTGGTCCAACATGACTTCTGAGCGTGTCCGTGATGGTGTGCTCAGACACCATCTATCAGTAGCTTGAGTCGGCAAGGCCCACCCCCCTCAGGGTAGGCAGAACATCCAACCACTGAGGGTCCAGATGACACAGTAGGTAGAAGACACATTCTCTCTCACTTCACACAGCTGAGACACCCATCTTCTCCTGCCCTCAGATATTGAAATTCAGGTCCCTGAACTTTGAATTCTATCATTTACACTCGACAGTTCACCCCCCCCCACCCCGGGATCTCAGGCCTTTGGTTCTCCAACTTGGAGATGGCATATTGTGTGATTCTCAGAATCTATAAGCAGACAAGACGATGGCCATCACAGGCCAACCTTTTTCTCTTCCTTACTCTTTCCTTCTCCTTCCCTGTCTCTTTCCCTTAATCTCCCTCCCTCCTTATGTTATATATATATATATATATATATATATATATATATATATATATATGGCTGGAGAGATGGCTTAGTGGTTAAGCGCTTGCCTGTGAAACCTAAGGACCCCAGTTCGAGGCTCGATTCTCCAGGACCCACGTTAGCCAGATGCACAAGGGGGCGCACGCGTCTGGAGTTCGTTTGCAGTGGCTGGAGGCCCTGGCGCGCCCATTCTCTCTCTCTCTCTCTCTCTCTGCCTCTTTCTCTCTCTGTCACTTTCAAATAAATAAATGAATAAAATAAACAAGAAAAAAATATATATATGCATATGTCTATGTATGCATATTATATATTTATATATCTATATACATATGCAATCATATGCTACATGGCGATATTCTCAGCAGTGACAGACTGCATTTGACCTTGGTTTTATAAGGTATAACGGACCTGAAGAATTATTGTTTTCCTATCTGTAGATGTGTTTAGATACTTAAATGCTGTCACCGTACAATTGTCTACGTTATTCAGAACAGTAAAGGTTTGTTTACTAGGAATAAGTGTGCAGCGTGGCATAGATGCTCTGTAGGCTACACCGTACAGATCTGTATAAGTACACTGTGTGGCATGGGCACAATGACAAAATGATCTCATGATGAACTTCTCAAAACTGGGCCCTGTTAAGTGACGCATAACCATGTGTCTATGCACTTGTGTGTGTGTGTGTGTGTGTGTGCGTGCGTGTGCATTTATGGGCACATGTTTTTAATTCCAGTTTTCTTTTCTTTTTTTTTTTTTTCTTCGAGGTAGGGTCTCGCTGTAGCCCAGGCTGACCTGGAATTTACTACGTAGTCTCAGGGTGGCCTCAAACTCACGGCGATCCTCCTACCTCTGCCTCCCAAGTACTGGGATTAAAGGCATGCGCCACCACGCCCGACCTGAGATGAATTTTCTGAGGTGATGTGAACTCTAACCCGGGGTGGGGGTGGAGGCAAGGAAAAGCCCTAACAAGGGAATTTGAGGGCTTGCCTCACGTGCTCTCACACGCTCAGTGCTCCAAGGTCCTATGCTAAAAGGTGCGCACAGCAGGGACCTTCTACCCTCAGCAGAGCCCAGGGGAGCAAAGGTGACCCCCTAAGTCTCCAGCAGGATGATGGCTCCCACCCATTAGGAGCTGCTGCCCACCAGGCAGAGCATTCTGGGCAGCAATCCCTGGACATGTACACATACACAGAACCCTGCTATCAGCAAGTCAGCCCGAGGGGAGAGCGGATCTGAGTCAAGGTCTGGAGTGACTGGTAGGCAAGAGGCTCACGGGTACATGTTAGGGGAGAAGAGCAATAGGATGTGCCCCCGGTTTATGTGGAAGGCAAGGGACACCCCCAAGGTCACACCTGGTAAACAAACCCAGAGATGAGCTAATATAAAGAACTAGTCCATGGGCTGGAGAGATGGCTTAGCGGTTAAGGCGCTTGCCTGCTAAGCCTAAGGACCCATGTTCGACTCTGCAGATCCCACGTAAGCCAGACGCACCAAGGTGAGACCAGCGCAAGGTCGCACGTGCCCACTAGGTGGCGCAAGCGTCTGGAGTTCGATGGCAGTGGCTGAGGCCCTGGCATGCCCATTCTCTCTCTCTCTGTGTCTCTTTAAACTAAAATAAAAAGAAATAGTCCAGGCAGGGAGTTGACACTGGATGGAAACTCAAGCCCAGCTATAGACAATGAGGAAGTAGAAAGGCCCTGTCTCTGCAGGGTACCCCCATCCCGGGAGCCTCTCCGTGTACCCCAAAGAGGGGAGGACAAGGCCACAACTGAATCCAGAGCAGACCAGAGATAAGAGGACGGGGATGCGAGAAAGGCTTGACGTGGTCACACCCGAGAGCCCAGTCCACCCCAGACCCCCCTAGCTCCTGCAGCCCACTTCTCCCCCCCCCCTCAGAATTCCACCCACTCTCCTATACCAGACCCATCCCACGGTCTCACTCACCATGCCCAGGTGACCCAAGAACCAATTCCGTCTGGGAGGCTGAGGGAAACGGCGGAGGTGGCGGTACTTTTCACTCAAGGTGTAGGTCTGGGTAAGGACCCGGGCAAGGAGCCAGCAGGCTCCGACCAGCGGCAGCAGCAGCCACGGGAAGGCAGCCAGGGGCCCAAGCCAGGACAGGCTCGGCTGTGACATCCTGCCTGGGGTGGGGGGGGGGGAGGCAGATGGACAGAAGGTGAGTCCCCCGAGGCCCAGGGGAGGGCCTGGGGACCTCCAGGGTCAGTGGACTGAAACAGGGATCTATGAAGCTGCTTCCCAGAGGGGAAGACCCAGGGCAGCACAGACGATGGCCAGCGAGAGAGGACACTACAAGGAAGATGGACACAAGGAGGGAAGAGACTTAGCAGGAGTCCCACACTGCCTGAGTGACACTGGGTCGTGACATCATTGCCGGGCACCAACTGGATCCCTCTGACACCCCAGTCATGGCCAGAGCTCTCTCTAAGGCAGGATAGGTCCCTGAAGCTCCCTCACCCCTAGCCTGGCACCTTGTCTCAGGAGCAGAGAGTCTCAAAAAAATGCTCTTCTCCTTCTTCTAGAACCTCTTTGTCCCTGGCTCCTGGCCTGGAGGAGGTGGTGGGAGGCTGGGCTCCCCTGAGCCGGCCAATCTCTCCCAGGCCCCGCTGCCTCCTCCCAACCTGGGCAGGTGGCCAAGATGCCCGGGTTAGGCCAGCAGGCTGAAGAGGGGGAATAGACTCAGGATCACAGAGCATGGACACCAGATCCTTAGAATCCGGCCCCTCCCACATGAAGTAGGAAGGATGAGGGGGTGAGATTCTGAGCCCCAAGTTCACAGCCACCCTTGCCCTTCCAAAGGACAGGAAGTGTCAGGTAAGATCATAAACTTGGGAGTTTACACTGCAGGAGACCAAGACCAGGTTGGGTCCACGCCACCCCTTGTACCTCCAGAGCAGCTCTGCAAGGTGGGCTGAGAGGAAGGACTGTGTGAACATTGTACCTGAGGCGCCAGAATCTTCCTGCCCAACATCTGAGTTCAAATCCCGTCTCCTGGCAGCCCAGGGCCTGGATGAAGCATGGCTTTAGGAGCAGGAACTAAAACATGAAGCGCCACGCCCACCCCAACCCCCACCCCAGGTCAAATTCCAAAGATCAGTAGATCCCTTGGAAATGCTGAGGATAGGCAGGTGGAAGGAAGAGGGGAGGTGGGGAGACTGAGAGGGACCCTGAGCGCATAGGAGAGGGCAGAGCCCTCCTGTGCACTTTATTATTATTACCATTATTATTATTATTTTAATTTACATTTTATTTATTTATTTGAGAGAGAGAAAGAGACCAAGAGATAAGAGAATGAGTGTGCCAGGGCCGTCAGCCACTGCAAACAAACTCCAGACACATGCACCCCCTTGTGCGGCTAGCTTACATGGGACCTGGAGAATCGAACCTGGGTCCTTAGGCTTCGCAGGCAAACGCCTTAACCACCAAGCCATCCCTCCAGCCCTATTATCATTATTATTGAGAAAGAAGCAGATAGAGGCAGAGAATGGGTGCGCCAGGGCCTCCAGCAACTACAAATAAACTCCAGATGCATGCGCCCCATGTGCTTCTGGCTAATGTGGGTCCTGGGGAATCGAGCCTGGGCCCTTTGGCTTTGCAGACAAGCGCCTTAACTGTTAAGCCATCTCTCCAGCACACACTTTATTATTTTTAAATATATTTACTTATTTGAGAGGGAGAAAGGGGGAGTGGAGAGAGAATGGGCATGCCACAGCCTCCAGCCACTGCAAATGAACTACAGATGCATGTGCCACCTTGTGCATCTGGCTTACGTGGGTCCTGGAGAATCGAACAGGGGTCCTTTGGCTTTGCAGGCAAGTTCCTTAACCACTAAGCAATCTCTCCAGCCCCACACTTTATTTTTTTAAAGTATTTTTATTCATCTGTAGACAGAGAGAGAACAAGAATGGGTGTACCAGTGTCTCTTGCCACTGCTAATGAACTCCAGATGCACACACAACTTTGTGCATCTGGCTTTACATGACTACTGTGGAACTGAACCTGAGCGCGTCAGGCTTTGCACGCAAGTACTTTTAACTGCTGAGCCATTTCTCCAGCCCCTGGACGGCACTTAAAATAACGTTCACTACTGTGGCCCAGTGTGGTGGCTTGTGCCTTTAATGCCAGCACTTGGGAGGCAGAGGTAGGAGAATCACTGTGAGTTCATGGCCACTCTAAGACTACATAGTGAATTCCAGGTCAGCCTGAGGTAGAATGAAACCCTACCTCAAAAAAATGATAAATAATAAATAATAATGTTCACTACTTTGTATGATTACCACTCATATTTGTATTTATTTATTTATTTCGCTTTTTGAAATAGGGTCTCACTAGCTCAGGCTGACCTGTAATTCACTATGTAGTCTCAGAGTGGCTTTGAACTCACAGTGATCCTCCTACCTCTTTGCCTCCCAAGTGCTGGGATTATAGGTGTGCACCACTATGCCTGGTCTTTTCATATTTTTTTCCCACTCATATTTTTTTATTTCAAAGTTTTTAAAATTTTTTTATAAATTTATTTATTTATTTATTTGAGAGAATCAGAGAGAAAGAGAGAGAGAGAGAGAATGGGTGTGCCAGGGTCTCTAGCCATTGCAAACGAACTCCAGATGCATACACCACCTTGTGCATCTGGCTAACGTGGGTCCTGGGGAATCAAACCAAGATCCTTTGGCTTTGCAGGCAAATGCCTTAACCGCTAAGCCATCTCTCCAGCCCTCCACTCATTTTTTTTTCAATTTTTTGTTCATTTTTATTTATTTATTTGAGAGTGACAGAGAGAGAAAGAGGCTGGTAGAGAGAGAGAGAGAATAGGTGTGCCAGGGCCTCCAGCCACTGCAAACGAACTCCAGATGCATACACCACCTTGTGCATCTGGCTAACGTGGGTCCTGGGGAATCAAACCAAGATCCTTTGGCTTTGCAGGCAAATGCCTTAACCGCTAAGCCATCTCTCCAGCCCTCCACTCATTTTTTTTTCAATTTTTTGTTCATTTTTATTTATTTATTTGAGAGTGACAGAGAGAGAAAGAGGCTGGTAGAGAGAGAGAGAGAATAGGTGTGCCAGGGCCTCCAGCCACTGCAAACGAACTCCAGATGTGTGCGCCTCCTTGTGCATCTGGCTAACGTGGGTCCTGGGGAATCGAACCTGGGTCCTTTGGCTTTGCAGGCAAATGCCTTAACCTCTAAGCCATCTCTCCAGCCCTCCACTCTTATTTTTTTTCAATTTTTTGTTCATTTTTATTTATTTATTTGAGAGTGACAGACAGAGAAAGAGGCAGGTAGAGAGAGAGAGAGAGAGAAAGAGAATGGGCACGCCAGAGCTTCCAGCCACTGCAAAAGAACTCCAGACGCTTGCACCCCCCTGTGCATCTGGCTAACGTGGGTCCTGGGGAACCGAGCCTCGAACCGGGGTCCTTAGGCTTCACAGGCAAGCGCTTAACCGCTAAGCCTCCCGAGTGCTAGGATTAAAGGCGTGCGCCACCACGCCCAGCTAAAGTTTTTTGTTTTGAGGGCTGGAGAGATGGCTTCGCAGGTAAGGTGCTTGCCTGCAAAGCCTAAGGACCCATGTTCGACTCTTCAGATCCCACATTAGCCAGACACACAAAGGTGAGGCAAGTGCACAAGGCTTCATATGCACACAAGATGGCACATGTGCCTAAAGTTTGATTACAGTGGCTGGAGACCCTTGTATGCCAATACTCCCCACCCCCCCCCCATTTAAAAAAAAAGTCAGTTGTGCACAGTGATGCAAGCATGCAATGTTGCACGTGTGCACAAGGGTGCACACATACCTGGAGTTCTTCACAGCAGCCAAAAGACCCTGGCACACCCATTCTTCTCTCTCTCTCTCTCTCTCTCTCTCTCTCTAAAATATAAAAGAGAGCTGGAGAGATGGCTTAGCAGTTAAGGCATTTGCCTGAAAAGCCAAAGCACCTTGGTTCAATTCCCCAAGACCCACGTAAGCCAGATGCACAAGGTGGTGCGTGCATCTAGAGTTCATTTGCAGTGGTTGCAGTGGCCCTGGTGCATCCATTTCTCTCTTTCTCTCTCTCTGTCTGCCTCTCTCTCTCTCTCTTTCAAAATAAATAAAAACTAAACAAAATATTTTAAAAAATAAAATATATACGTATATATAAAGGTCTATTGGACTTGCCTCAAAAAAAAAAAAAAAAAACTTGTTTGGGGACATAATGGTCTCATTCTGTAGCTCGGGTTGGCCTTGGACTTGGGCTGCTCCTGCCCAGGCTGGCTCTGAACTTGGGACGTTCCCACCTTGGGTATGCAACTAGGTGAGATTCCAGATGCACCTTCAGGGCTGGCTCAATGTCTGTCCGTGTGGCGATGTTGAGCGGACCCCAGGCACAAGATCAAGCACTAGACAGCTACGGTTTTTTTTTTTTTTTTTTTTTTTTTGGTTTTCCTGAGGTAGGGTCTCACTCTGGTCCAGGCTGACCTGGAATTAACTCTGTAGTCTCAGGGTGGCCTTGAACTCATGGCGATCCTCCTACCTCTGCCTCCCGAGTGCTGGGATTAAAGGCGTGCGCCACCACGCCCAGCTCAGCTAGGGTTTTAGATGTCGGTGGTGGTGTTGTCGTTTTGCACCTCCAGTGTTGCCCCAGCACCCCCACATCAGGAGGGCTGTGTAGAACTGCTGACCTCGCCCTGCAGGATCCCTGTACCTTCGTGCTTGAAGCACAAAGTGGGTGCCTGGGGAACCCAGGAAGTACAGCGTCAAAGAGGCTTGGAGACGGAGAAGCAGACATGGTGAGCGTAAGGAAAGCGTGAGAGAAAGTAAAAGAGAACCCGCACTCGATCTCTACAGACAGACTGCTTGATTTAGAGAAAACAGCGAGGGACCTCAGTTTTCCCGCCGGATGAAGGCTGAAGCACTGGGCAGGGCTGGGGTGCAAGTTTATGAGGAGGATCCTAAGAAAAACAGACTGGACCAGGTGCAGCAGATAAGGAGCTTGTAGCTGCGTGTGTCCTTGTTCAGAATAGGCTCTTCACCAGGAATGTCTAAGGGAGGCCACTCAGATGGTCCCTGGTCCTTCAAGGCCATCTTGGCTAAGGGGAGCGCATCAATCAGGGAAGGTGTCAAACAACTGCGAGCTTTAGGGATAGTCATTAACTCTTTAGTTCCCTTTAGTTGTCAGGAAAGGCTATTAACCCTTCAGTTCAGACTCTGGAAGGGTAAAAGAAATTGGGGAGAACTGGGGAGGTGAATGGGACACTTTAGGGAGGACTGCATGAGCCGGAACAGGGGTGGCGAACTCTTATACTGCTTCCTGCTGGTGGGGGTGGGCAGTAGATCTCTTGGGATGTCCCACGCAGTCCTGTGGAGGTTGGATGTTCAGGGGTTGATATTCAGTGGCCATGAAGACTCGCGGTGAAGTGAAGGCGAGGATTCTGTCCAGGAGGAATTCAGTGAGGCATCTGAGTATGCAAGGAACAAAAGAGAGGGTGAATATTGTCATAACCAGGGTAATAAAGTACATGTCCCAGACAGGGTAGGTTTAACTTGAAGGGAGTAGATCTGTACGATTTCTTAACTTATAGCAATAGATATCTTAGTTGGTCACAGAGAGATGTCAGGTCACGTGTAGAGAAATAACATTATTGGCGATTAAAAAGGCTAATACAGCCCCAAATATTATTAGCTCTGGATTGCTAACATTTACCTCTCCACAAGCACTGTAGTCCACAGTTACACAGGCGTGGCTTTGGGGAGTTTTAGTTTTTAGTTTTCCACCTGTCAAACTTTATCTTGTAGTTTTGTGTACATAGCAGGCTATTATCCCTCATCGATCTTACGAACAGGCAAGAAGGCAGCTCTTCAGGAGAGCGATAGTTATCAGAGCCATTAGGAAAGAAACGCCTAGACCATGTCAAATCTATTAGCCATTATGATCTGGTTATTAGCCATGTATGAGTTTTCTTGCATGTGACATGACATTTACAGGTGACATCAACATTATCATTAAGGTTGAAATAATAATAATAATATAGGTGATAGAAGCCGGGCGTGGTGGCGCACACCTTTAATCCCAGCACTCGGGAGGCAGAGGTAGGAGGATCGCCGTGAGTTCGAGGCCACCCTGAGACTACAGAGTGAATTCCTTGTCAGCCTGGGCCAGAGTGAAACCCTACCTCGAAAAACAAAAAAATATACATACATATATATGCGTGTGTGTGTGTGTGTGTGTGTGTGATAGGTAAGGAAGAAGGAATTGTTAACTTGGATGCAAAGTTAATTGGAATTTGTGGAAATATAAAGACAGTTTAGGTAAGGTAGGAAATACAAGAGATTAGGATTGAAGCAATATTTTAAATATCTTAAATTATTTTAAATTTAAATATGATAGAGATTAAGAAGTTAATTAATTATGAAGTCCAGGCTTACAGGTTTCTTTTTGTGTTAAGTCTTTAATAGAGAAGGTTCGTTGTCTTTACTTACTTGGTCCAAAGATCAAAAAGTCTTATCTTTAGGAGAACTAATGAAAGTATGCTAGGCTGAAAGGTTAAAACTTTGATTAGTCTTGATAATTTGTTATTATCAGTTGTTTATTCTGTAAACACAATGAAATTGTGTTTTATAGAATTATATTGATTATATAATACAATGAAATATAATTAGACCCAGATTTATTTGTTAGAATAAGTTAATAGCAAGTAAAAGTGCTATCCAATAGGAAAACATATTAAGAGTATAGCATCTAAGAAACCTATTATTGTAAACAGGTGTCCTATGTAACAAAATAAAGACTTAGTTTTAATTTTTATGTCATACTAAGATAGAGTTTAAATAAATTAACAAAACTAGTTAAAATATCTTGGACTTGTTAACTTTGATACTGACATGGGAAACTAAGGCTTACAGAACTGACATCAGAGTTGGAGTGGAGGATCAGTCTATTTTTACATCAGCATGAGTCCAGACGAATCTCTTCCACAGCCTGAGGAAATGGTTGGTTAGTAGAGAGATATGTGCAGCTGTGTAACCATCTGAAGGTTACAGTGGGTTTTTTATTTAAAAAATTTTTTTTTGCTTGCTTGTTTTTTTTAAATATTTTTTTGTTTATTTTTATTTATTTGAAAGTGACAGACTGAGAGAGAGAAAGAGGCAGAGAGAGAGAGAGAATGAATGGGCGCACCAGGGCCTCCGGCCACTGCAAACGAACTCCAGACGCGTGCGCCCCCTTGTGCATCTGGCTAACGTGGGTCCTGGAGAATCGAGCCTCGAACCGGGGTCCTTAGGCTTCACAGGCAAGCGCTTCACCGCTAAGCCATCTCTCCAGCCCTGCTTGTTTGTTTTTTAAGATACAATAATCTTATTAAATAGTAAAAGGCTGACAAATAGAAAAACATAGTAACATGGTTGAGAGCTGTCAATTTTCCACAACTATTATCATGACCAGATTAATATCAATGAGTTAAAGTTTGTAAGTTTACCCCTGAATGCTATAGCATCCTGTTACCAGTCAGGACCACCCTTTGTTAGTTTGATATAAACCCTAGGTTATATAGTCATCTTATATATCTCAAGGAGTCTGTAATCTGATCGAGTACTTTAAGATTTAATTAACTTTGTCTTTAACCTTCTATTTAAGCTTACTCATACCTTTATCTACATACTTTTACCTTACAATCTACATAACCACTCTCTAACAATCGTTTTCATCAAACATTTACCAACATTTAAAGTTTCCTCTCCAGTTTATCTTCCATAGTCAGTTCATCTCATAACTACCAACAAAAACTTTCTTACCATAAGACTTTTTTTTTTTTTTTTTTTTTTTGAGGTAGGGTTTCACTCTAGCTCAGGCTGAGCTGGAATTCGGGGGGGGCCTCGAATTCATGGCAACCTTCCTACCTCTGCCTCCCAAATGCTGGGATTAAAGGCGTATGCCACCACACCTGGCCTCCATAAGACTTTTTTTTTCTCTTCCAAATTTTTATTAACCACTTCCATGATTATAAAAATCCATAGGACTTTTAACATGACCATTTAAGTTTATTTTTCTTCTGCTGGTATGAATTGTAGGTTTTTGTTTTGTTTTGTTTTGTTTTTTCGTCCCTATGGTTAATTATAAATAGACTGTCTGGATTCTGATTGTCTGTCTTCTCATTTCCATGGGTCAGCAGTCCCCCTAGGCTCCCCTCTTTTTTTAATATTTAAGTCAGTTATATTAATTTTATATTTTTGATTTTTATGTTACATTTAGATAAGGTTTAAATAAACAAGCTCATTAAAAATGAATCTTGAGCCAGGCATGGTGGCGCATGCCTTTAATCCTAGCACTTGGGAAGCAGAGGTAAGAGGATCACCCTGAGTTTGAGGCCATTCTGAGACTACGTAGTGAATTCCAGGTCAGTCTGGGATAGAGTGAGACACTACCTCGAAAAAAAAGAAAAAAAGAATCTTGACTTAGTGTACAAACTACATTTTAGTTTAGAAAAACATTTAGTTTTTCTTTCAGAAGCCAGAATTTTAGCAGTAGGAAATATAGGTATAGCTTAATTTGACTTTGATTTGAAACATGACAATATAAATAAATTTATCAATTATTACAAAGAGTAAAGTCTGAACTATATGAACAATTAAGGTGAGAAAAAAATATGAAGAATGAAAATTTTTAAGTTAACCCATTTTACTACAGGCAACACAAACCTTTTTCAGTTTCAGTCCTATAACCTTTCCATATCATTTTCATATCCTTTTATAACATACCTTACAACAGTCTTTTACCTTATAAAGTCTTTTGTGATCAAAAAACACATCTCTCTCTGTAGAAACAAGATTAAAATTTGGGGGCTGGAGAGATGGCTTAGCGGTTAAGGCGCTTGCCTGCGAAGCCTAAGGACTCCTGTTCGAATCCTCCAGATCCCACATATACATAAGTGATTCAAGCGTGCAATGTTGCACATGCCCACAAGGGGCCCACACGCATCTGGAGTTCGTTCACAGGGGCTGAAAGGCCCTGGCATGCCCATTCTCTCTACCTCTTTCTCCCTCTCTCTGTGTGTCTAAATAAATAAATAAATGAATAATTAAAAAAAAGATTAAAATTTGGTATATAAGTATGTCTATTATTGCAGAGAGCATGAATAAGCACGTCAAAAACATAGAGGTTAATTATTTTAAATATATTGTAAACTTGGTTTTAATAATTTAACATTATCTTAAAATGTATGAGCATCAGAACATTTAATGACCATAAGCATTGGAACAATTACTAACCATAAATTTAGTCACACATGAGGACAGACTACATGAAACATAGAACACATGACATGACATGGTTGGCTGACACTAGACATGACAACAGAAACATGGAGAGACAGCCTTTTAAGATTTTAGTTATGTTTTAAATTGGTGAGGACTTAACAAGGCAACAGCCAGTGGTTTGAATTTAAATTTGACATTTTTTCTTTGGTGGCTTGTAATGAAAAAGAGGAGGAAAGGGAAAAGAAAGGAAAAACCCTAGAAGTTGCTTAACTTTTAGCAAGGAGAGAAAAATTAGATATCCATATGCAGAATAAGTTAAAGAGGTCCAGTAAAGACAGGAGTTTCTTTAACAGAGTAGAGCTTGTATTTGGTTTAGTGAGATGGCTTGAATTTGGAGTGAGATGGAGAGACCCTGGCAAGTCATAGGCAGATGGCAGAACTGTGTGTGAGAGGTAGAGTTTTAGAAGGGGCAGGATTTTAGAGGGTTTTTGGTGACAGAGGAGAATTTGGTAGGTAGAACAAGAAGTACAAAGGGAAGGGTGGGAACTGAGGACAAAGAAGCCCTGAAGGTAAGAAACCTCGGACCACTCGCCATGTCTTCTGAGGAAGTTATCAAGATCAATAAGAAAATTAAAATCAAAATTACCAACTTCAGGCCAGTGGTGGCCATTATCTAAGGAATATTGTGGCCAAATTTCAGCAGAGAGCTGGAGAAATTTGGTAGGCAGGAGCTCAAGAAGTTTGAGTTTCCTTTAAATTAGCCTTGAGACATGTCAATGGAGTCTTTTGGAACAGATAATTTAGAGCCCATTTTTGGAGGACAAGGACTAGAGTGGCCAATCTCACCACCAGGGACATCTCCCAGGCTTAAGGAGGGCAGGAATTAGAAGGGGGCAACCCCATGCTCGTAATGTTGGGGATGTCTGGTAGAACAACAAGGCTCCCAGAGTCTCTAGTCATCCATGGACCAAAAAGTGAGAAACTTCCAGAGTTTCTGAAATCTGGGGTGGGGCGCATCCACCACAGACAGAGGGTGACTATCTTGTCCTAAAGTAATTTGATAAGGGTGTGGATGCAGCGGGTCACATGGGGAGAGGCCTCTAGTCTGGAGTTCAAAAGTCCAGGGGGAGAAGAGAGAGAGAGAGAGAGAGGAAAAAAATATGACCCAGTGGATTACCTAATGGGCTGTCAGAGACTTGGCTGAGCTCAGAGAGGGATCTTGGACACTCACCAGGGAGTAGCCCTGGCCAGAATTCCTTAGTCTCCACAAACAAGCTGCGGAGCTCACGCAATCCGAGGGTCAGGGTGAGGGAGAGGAGAAGGAGAAAGTTGCCAGGTGTCTCGCTGAGTTTACACAGAGCACCAGTAAAGCTCCCTGAGCCGTGAGGCCAGATGGAACTTGCATTGCTCACGTAGACAAAAGCCACAGAAGACCAGAGATCTCAGGTCAGACTGGTGACCACTTAGTCCAGATAGTGAGCTCGGCGAGTGCCTGTGCTCCTGAGGGAATGATACACTGGGGAGGAGCAGAAAGGAAGGTGGGGGGACGTACAACTCGAAATCCCCAGAAAGGGGGGGGGGTATCTGAGTCAAGGCACCAAAAATGTAAGGAGAGTGTAAGAGAAAAGTAAAAGACAACACCAGACTTGATCTCTACAGACAGTTTATTAGAGAAAACAGCGAGGGGCCTCAGCTTTCCCGCGGGATGAAGGCTGAAGCCCTGGGCCGGGCTGGGGTGCAAGTTTATGAGGAGGACCCTAAGAAAAACAGACTGGACCAGGCGCAGCAGATAAGGAGCTTGTAGCTGCGTGTGTCCTTGTTCAGAATAGGCTCTTCACCAGGACTGTCTAAGGGAGGCCACTCAGATGGTCCCTGGTCCTTCAAGGCCATCTGGGCTAAGGGGAGCGCATCAATCAGGGAAGGTGTCAAACTTAATGAATCCGAATGCCTCTTTGTCTTCTTTATTGCCTGCGAGCTTTAGGGATAGTTATTGACTCTTTAGTTCCCACAAGGCCATTGATCCTTCAGTGAGAGACAGATAGAGACACAGATAGCAAGAGGCACAGACACTTTAACAGGCCACAGTTAGGGCCCAAAGCCTGCAGGCCTTCAAGGGGAAGGACAGATTGATTCCTTCTGCTCCTCCATGTCTCTCCCTAGTTTGGAGAGGGCAGCCAGCCAGGCGACATGAAGGAGCTGGGGAGACAAGGAGGACCTGCCCTCCTCCTGTCTCCATCCTAAGGTCGTGGGGGGGCTCAAAGTCCCTGGCTTCCAGAATTTTCCTGAGGTCAGTACTGGGAACTGAATGACAGGGGTCTGAATGTGGGGGCTTGATTCAGGTGTCCCCCATAAACTTAGGTATTCTGAATGCTAGGTCCCCAGCTGACAGCAATTTGGGAATTGAAGCTTCCTGGAGGCAGTGAATTTTTGGGGGTGGGCTTATGGGTCTTACAGCTTCCTCTTGCCAGTGTTTGGCACACCCTCCTGTTGCTGTTGTCCATCTGATGTTGGTTTGGGGGTGATGTCACCCTCTGCTCATGCTCTTGTTTTCCCTGCCATTATAGATCTTCCCCTCAAGTCTGTAAGCCAAAATGAGTCCTTTTTCCCCCAACGAGCTGCTCTTGGCCAGGTGTTTTCTGCCAGCAATGCGAACCTGACCGTGACACCCCCTGCAACTGAATCCCTTCTTCTTTCCATCTAGACTCTGCTTCTGTTTTGAGGTCATCATTTTCCCCCTCCTGTTATGCAGGCATTGTGTAGGTAGTGTTAGCTACTGTGAGGTCAAGAATACTATGGCCACTTTGTGGTCTACACAGAGGAAGGTAGAGCCCTACCTTTCCTCATATGAAGCCTGGGTAACACTTTAAATAATATTTGCTAGTCTAGGGCTGGAGATATGGCTTAGTGGTTAAGGCATTTGCCTGCGAAGTCAAAGGACCCAGGTTCGATTCCCCAGGACCCACGTAAGCCAGATGCACAAGGGGGCACATGCGTCTGCAGTTCACTTGTAGTGGCTGGAAGCCCTGGCGCACCCATTCTCTCTCTTTCTCTATCTCTCTTCCTTTCCCTCTCTCAAATAACTAAATAAAAAATAAAAAAAAATTTTTTTTAAAAAGTTGCTAGCCTGGCGTGGTGGCGCACGCCTTTAATCCCAGCACTCGGGGGGAGGCAGAGGTAGGAAGATCGCCATGAGTTCAAGGCCACCCTGAGACTACACAGTGAATTCCAGGTCAGCCTGAGCTAGAGTGAGACCCTACCTCAAAAAAACAAACAAACAAAAAAGTTGCTAGTCTATGTAATCATAGTTTTAACAAAGGCCCAAGGCAGAGACAAGGATCTCCAGGAACCATGGACAGGGGCAAGACTGCACAGGCTGTGCGCAGGGCAGGGACGGGGAGAGATAGCCAGGGAAATGCAGGGTAAAAAGCAGTGAGAGGGAAGAGGAGGAGGAAATAGAGAGGGTGAGGACAAGGCTACGAAGACATAGAGAACAGGAGAGACTGGTTAGCTTCCAAACTGCCTGCCCAAATCATTCATAAGTGACCGGCAGCTCGGTTACCCAGAAACCCCCATCTCATGGGTCATCTGGCTCCCTACTGCTGGAAAGACCTTACACCTCCACAGCCCACAGCTTGGCACCTTCTCTCAGGGGCAGGTGGTCCCCCACAGCTCCTTCCCTCCTCTGGGACACCTTTGTTGCCGGCTCCTAGCTTAAGAGAATGACAAGAGGCTGGGTCTGGGCAGCCAATCATTTGTAGGCCCAGCTGCCTTCTTCCTGCCTGGGAATATGGTCACAATGTGGAGTCAGAACCAGGTGTGGTTTTAGAGGGGAACAAACTCAGGTTCCTTAGGACTTGAGCCTTCCCTTGTGGGATAAGGGGCAAGACTGGGGAGTAGGAAAGCAGGATTCTAAATCTGCACTGTCCAGCACCCCTTGCCCTTCCAAGGACAGGGTGAACTTGGGGATTCAAGGACCAGAAGACAAAGGCCTGTCTGATCTGACAAGCAGGCGGCGCACGCCTTTCATCCCAGCACTCGGGAGGCAGAGGTAGGAGGATCGCCGTGAGTTCGAGGCCATCCTGAGACTACATAGTGAATTCCAGGTCAGCCTGAGCTAGAGTGAGATCCTACCTTGAAAAACCAAAACAAAAAGCAAGCAAAACAAACAAAAAAAAAAAGTAAGGCTGTGGGCTGGAGCAACAGCTTAGCAGTTAAGCGCTTGCCTGTGAAGCCTAAGGACCCTGGTTCGAGGCTCGATTCTCCAGGACCCACGTTAGCCAGATGCACAAGGGGGCGCACGCATCTGGAGTTCGTTCGCAGTGGCTAGAGGCCCCGGTGTGCCTATTCTCTCTCTCTCTCTCTGCCTCTCTCAAATAAATAAATAAATAAAAACAATAACAACAACGAAAAACTAAGGGTAATGAACATAACCCTGCCAGGGATGACCCAGGTCAGATTCCAAGAATAAAGAGCCAAGGCTGGCTGGGTTGGAAGTAGGAGATGGAGAGAGATGAGGCTGAGAGGGGATCTGAGCAGGTGGGAACCACAGTCACCCACGGACACACGGATGTAGTGGGTTTGAATCCTGCGCTTCCCCCCTGGAACTCGTGTGTCCTGAAAGCTTGGTCCCCAGCTGGTGGTAATTTGGGAGGTGGAGCCTTGCTGGAGGAGGTGTGTTGCCGGGGGTGACGTAAGGGTGTTATGCCAGCCCCCTCCCTCCCGGAGTTCAGCGCATTCTCTCGCTTCCGTTTTCCACCTTCTGCGGCACAGGTGACGTCCATCCTCTGCTCAATCCATGCTTTTCCCTGCCATCACCAAGCGTCCCCTCGGGACTGCAAGCCGGAAGAAAACCTGTCCTCCAGTCAGCTGCCTTTTGGTGGGGTGCTTTGTCCCAGCAAGGAGAAGGTGACTACAATTGCACACAGGACCTTAAAACCTGCCATTTCCTTGGGCTGGAGAGATGGCTTAGCGGCGAAGGCCGTTTTGCCTGTAAAGCCAAACGATCCCGGTTCGATTCTCCAGGACCCACGTAAGCCAGATGCACAAGGTGGCACATGCATCTGGAGTTTGTTTGCTGTGGCAGGAGGCCCTGGCGCGCCCATTCTCCCCTCTCTCTCAAATAAAAAATACATTTAAAAAAACCTGCTGTTCCCAAACCCTCCAACAGAGGGAGTCTCCTCCACACACAGACCCCCAGCGGCGGCTGCGTTTTGAGAATGGCCCAGACAGCAGCATCAGGGGGCCCGCGGAGCCACACTCCCCTCTCCATTCATTCAAAGGCGTGATCCCGGGCAGAATCGCAAGGCCTGTTCAGAGCAGGAGACTGTTGGCACCCTGAGTATAGATTATGCGATGAAGGAATTGACTCTATCCTGAAGAGAAGAATGGAGCTAACGAGACCATGAGGCCTAGGGTTTTTTTTTTTTTTGTGTGTGTGTGTGTGTGTGTGTGTGTTTGTTTGTTTTTGGTTTTTGTAACTGAGGTTGTGTCATTATTTGTATTGCAAAGATAATGATACCTGGAGATTGCACAAAAATCGATCCAATTTCTATTAATCCAGTAGTCTGCAAACATGGTCCATGTGGGAAACCTGCATCAGGCTTCAGTTTTTATGAATTAAGGGTTAAGAATGGCTTTTAAATTGGGTGTGGTGGCACATGCCTTTAATCCCAGCACTTGGGAGGCAGAGGTAGGAGGATCTCCGTGAGTTCAAGGCCGCCATGAGACTACATAGTGAGTTCCAGGTCATCCTGAGCTAGAGTCAGACCCTACCTCAGAAAAAAAAAGGAGGGGGGGGGGAATAGCCACCACACCTGGCTCTATTACCCCCTTTAAGACATATTATAAAACTATAGGGCTGGAGAGATGGCTTAGCGGTTAAGGCACTTGCCTGCAAAGCCAAAGGACCCAAGTTCAGTTCTCCGGGACCCACGTAAGCCCGATGCACAAGGTGGCGCATGTGTCTGGAGGCCCTGGCACATCCATTCTCTCTGCGTCCCAAATAAATAAATAAAAATTAAGAAATATTTTTAAAAAATGAAAAGTAGGGGCAGAGGTAGGAGGATCACCATGAATTCAAGACTACCTGAGATGTCATAGTGAATTCCAGGTCAGCCTGAGCTAGAGTGAGACCCTACCTCAAAAAAAAAAAAAAAAAAAAAAAAAAAGAATACACATGGCATTTGCCATGTACTTTCCTGAAGAGGAAAAATATCATATCAAAGCAGAAAGCAAACCAAGCACGACCCTACCTTAAAAAAAAAAAAAAAAAAAAAAAACTATGGCAATCATGAGACTGTCCAAAACAAATTCACAACTGGCAGTCACGACAATAGTCTATGCCACTGCCTACCACACTCCCACTGGTGTACCCTCTGAGGGATAAATGCCAGCATCCCAAAGTGGAACCTAACCTCACCAGTCTCTGTTGTTCAAAGTCCAAGGTATCTGATGACGTGCAATGCTTCCTTTCGGTTCTGATGTTGGTTACTGTGGTCTGGATACTCTAAAATGAAAGGTGCTTAACACCCCAACACATTCAAGGGTGCAGCCATACCCACTTAAAACTTACTGGAGGGGCTGGAGGAATGGCTTCGCGGTTAAGGCGCTTGCCTGTGAAGCCTAAGGACCCATGTTCGACTCTCCAGATCCCACATAAGCCAGACGCACAAAGGTGTGGCAAGTGCAAGGTTGCACATGACCACTAGGTGGCGCAAGCGTCTGGAGTTTGACTGCAGTGGCTGAGGCCCTGGCATGCCAACTCTCTCTTCCTCTCTCTCTCACACACAATCTCTATAAAAATAAAAATATAAAAACAAAAATAAATAAAACTTACTGGAGGGGCCAGAGGAATGGCTTAGTGGTTAAGGCACTTGCCTGTGAAGCCTAAGGACCCACGTTCGATTCTCCAGGTCTCACATAAGCCAGATGCACAGGGTAGCACATGCATCTGGAGTTCGTTTGCAGTGCGGCACGCCCATTCTCACTCTCTCTCTCTCTAATAAACAAATAAATAAAAATAAAATGTTAAAAAAAAAAAAAACAACTTACTGGAGACCTGGGGATTCAACTTATGGTAAACTAAGGTATTCCGATTAAATTTCCAGCTGCCTTACAGCTCTCAGACCTGAAGGATTCTTCCAGTTCCTCAAGTGAGTAAGTGACAGGAAGTGACAGTAATAAATCAGTCAGCTGATGCTGTGAATGGTGTAGCACATGCAGACCACACTCAAGGTCCTAGATTCCAACCTCAGCACTGCCAAAAAAATATGCATTGACACTTTAAAAACTTTTTTTAAATTTGTTTTTATTGAGTGAGAGAGACAAGAGAGGCAGATATAGAGAGAGTGGGTGAGCCAGAGCCTCCAGCCACTGCAAACGAACTCCAGATGCATACGCCACCATGTGCATCTGGCTTTTGTGGGTCCCACTTAAGCCATGTCTCCAGCCCCCATCCACACTTTAAATGAGGATAACTCAAGATAAAGCACACTGTTGCTCTGAAGCCATTTCTCAGGTCAGGAAAAATAGGAAACTGTTTGTTTGTTTGCTTATTTATTTACTTATTTATTTTGGGTGCCGGGTCTCACAATCTAACCCAGCCTGGCCTCAAACTTTCTTTTTCTATGTGAGAGAGACAGAAAGGCAGACAGAGAACGGGCATTCCAGGGCCTCCAGCCACTGCAAAGGAACTCCAGATGCATGCCCCACCTCGTGTATCTCTTGGTACTAGGGAATTGAACCCATGTCCTTAGGCTTTGCAAGGAACTCCAGATGCGTGCGCCACCTCGTGTAGCTGGCTTATGTGGGTACTGGGAAAATGAACCCATGTCCTTAGGCTTTGCAGGCAAGCGCCTTAACCGCTAAACCATCTCTCCAGCCCTCAAACTCTCCTATACATTACAGACGTTATCTCCAACTCATGATTCACCCACTCCATCCCCCCAAGTACTGGGATTACAGACTTGAGTCACCCCCACGGCCAGCTGAAACTGTTCTCAAGACTTCCTGATGGGAGAGGGGAGGAGCCTAAGTCCAAAGGTAATACGAGAAGGGGTATTTTCAGGATCCGGTGGAGAAAGGCAATGGATGACGTCACTCAGGGAAAAATTAAATGAAATGAGGCAGTCTGCATAGTTTCGGATTTAGTTTTAAATCTGAACTGCCTGGGTGACCTTGATCGCAGGCCTTGAACTAATCCTCAAGGGTCTAACTATTCCTCCCGCTACAGAAGCCGTCCTTTAAATCCTACGAATTCTCCTTCGGAGGTGACAGGTGAGGCCTGGGGTGGAGGCCCATTTTTGCAAGTCTCTGCACCAGGAGGCTGAGGAAGGACGACTCCTGAAAGCTTGATACAAAAAAATATATATATAATAAAGTGCTGGAAATGGAGCGTCGCTGAGGGTTTGCCTTCGGTGACACAGAGCCTCAAATCTGCCCTGCACCCCGGTCTCTCCAGCCCTGCAATGGTTCCGGGAATCTCCCATCAATCACCCTGCAAGACTGCAGCCTGCGGCGCCCGGGCATGCGCACCCGAGGCGCTGGGGAGGCGGAGTCAGGCACGCTCAGCGCGCACGCGCAGCCCGCCTGACCTCGGCAGCGCCCCCTGCAGGCTCTGGATGGCGGCACCCGGTGCGGCACGCGCAGAGCAGGCGGTGGATAGGGGAGGAGTCAGGCACGCTCGGCGCGCACGCGCAGCCCGCCTGTCCTCGGCAGCGCCCCCTGCAGGCTCTGGATGGTGGCACCCGGTGCGGCATGCGCAGAGCAGGCGGCGGCTGGGGGTGGGGTGGGGATCCCGGCACGCTCAGCGCGCAGGCGCGCCCAGCGGCTCCACGTGCAGCCACAGCCCGCCCTCGGCGCGCATGATCACTTCGGGCTGCCGGCGCGGCTCCGTGTGGTCGGGCAGGACGCGGAAGCGCAGCAGCGTCAGCGCCAGCGCCACCTTCATCTCGCTCATGGCGAACGTCTGTCCGATGCAGTTCCTGCGGGAGGGACCGCGAGGGTGGGGGGGGACGGTCGGGCGGGGACGAAGCCGGGACCCCGCGAGCATCGCCGCATCGTCCCGGTCCCCGGGTCAACTTAGACCCCGCCCTCCCGCACCACCCCCATCCCTGGGTCAGCCCGGACTCCGCCCCGCCCTACCGTCCCCGGGTCAGCTCAGACCCTGCCCGGCCGCACCATCCCCATCTTCTGGTCAGCTCAGACCCCGCCCCTCTGCACCATACTGTCCCGGGTCATCTCGGACCCCGGACCTCTGCACCATCCCCATCCTCGGGTCAGCTCGGACCCCGCCCCCTGCACCATCCCCCATTCCCGGGTCAGCTCGGACCCCGCCCCCTGCACCATCCCCATCCCCTGGTCAGCTCGGACCCCACCCCCTGCACCATTCCCCGGCCCCCCTCTCCTCTGCTCCCCAGCAGGCATCCGTGGCCTCACCTGGGCCCCGCCGAGAAGGGAATAAAAGCCAGGGGTGATCTCTTTTCAGGGTTCTCTGGGTCAAAGCGGAAGGGATCGTAGACCTGCGGGTGAGGAAGAACAGGGCAGGCTGCTGGGCCCGAGCTCGGCGCAGCCAGCGAGCCCGGGAAAGACCGGGGATGCTGCAGGGAGGCAGGGTCTGCGCCCCTCCCCGGGTACCAGCCATGAGCGGGTCAGGGGCAGCACCTCAGGGTCGGGCCAGACGGACGGGTTGTGATGTATCCCGAAGATGCTGACGCCACAGACGTTCCCTGATGGACAGAAGGGGGTCAGTCAGGATGAGGTCCATGCAGCCCCTAGGGAACCACCACGCTGCCTGGGGACCTGCTCCCACTGACACCTGCGCACCTTTGGGGATCACTCGGCCGTCAGGGAGGGTGATGTCCTCGGTGCAGTAGCGTAATATGTCCGTGACCGGGGGATGCAGCCGCAGGCTCTCCTTGATGCACATGGTCAGGAAGCGCAACTGAGGCAGGTCGTCCCTAAGGAATCCCCCCCCCCCATGGTGAGTTATGCAGGTAGCAAACAAGACCCACGCAGACTCACTGCCACCCTGTGTCTGACGATCTCTCTCTCTTGCAGCCTCAACCTCACAACCTGAATGCAGATGGGATCAAGGAGATTGACCTGCTTGTTTGAAGCAGGCTCTCAAGTAACCCACGATGGGGCCTCTGATCCTCCTGCCTCCGCCACTTCGGTTCTGAGATTACAGACATTATTGGCCGCCTCAAGCCAAAGATTAAACCTTGGCAAATACAGCAAAACAGAACTTCTCAAAAGATGTTGCTCAGCGGTAGAGTGACTGCTTAACGTGTGGGGACCACTGAATTTTTGCCTCAGCACTGGGACCATGCATTCATTTGAATCAATATGTATTCCGTACTCCAGAGTGGAATAATCTGTTATTATAAAAGATGCCAGGCCAGGGGCCAGTTGGCTCAGATGCAAAAGAGCCTGCTGTGGTTCTCTTAAGTACCCGACTTGGAGTCCCCCAGAGACCACACAAAAGCCAGAAGCTGGGGCAGGCATGCCCGTGTACTATCATGAACACGTGGGCACACACATCCAAATAAAATTTTCAAAGTTAGAACACGATGGTGCCGCACAGCAACAGGGAAGGGAGTGGACTTGAGCAGACACAGGACTAACGTGAAGCGTGGCCTCCGGTGAAAGTGCGTCCACACATTCCTGGGAAATGGCTAGATGGTTCCAGGAAACAAAACGAACTACAGACACCCAGGAGTGGTGGTGTGTGCTTCTAACCCAGCAGTGGGGAGGTGGAGGCAAGATCCGGGGCTCAAGACCAGTCTCAGGTACATAGCAAGTTGGGGGCCACCTGATCTATATGAGACTCTTGTCTCAAAAAGTGAGTAAGGGCTGGAGAAATGGCTTAAAGTGGTTAAGGTGTTTGCCTGTGAAGCCAAAGGACCCAGGTTCGATTCCTCAGGACCCATGTAAGCCAGATGCACAAGGTGACACATAGGTCTAGAGTTCATCTGCAGTGGCTACAGGCCCTGCTTCACCCATTCTGTCTGCCTCCCTTCCCCTCTCTCTCAAATAAATAAATGTTTAAAAAGAACCTTAAAAATGAATAAAAAATAACTGTAAAGTAAACATTGGGGCTGGAGAGATGGCTCAGTGGTTAAAGGTATTTATTGCTTACAAAACCTGATGGCCCAGGGTCAATTCCCCAGTACACATATAAGCCAGATGTACAAGTGGCATATGCATTTAGAGTTCATTTGCAGTGGCAAGAGGCCCCGACATACCTGTTAGCCACCCTTTCTTCCCCTCTGTCTGTCTCTCTCTGCCTCTCCCTCTCCCTCCCTCTCCCTTCCTCTCCCTATCTCTCTCTGCATCCAACTAAATAAAGATCTGTAAAATAATAATAATAGTAATAATAATAATAATGGCTAGAGAGATGGTTCAGGGTTAAGTCGCTTGCCTGCAAAGCTTAAGATTCAGGTTCAACTCCCCAGTACCCACGTAAAGCCAAATGCACAGTGGTGCGTGTATCTGGAGTTTGTTTACAGCAGCTAAAGGCCCTTGCACACCCATCCTCTCTCTCTTGCTCTCTCTCTCTCTGCTTGCAAATTTAAAAAAAAAAAATCTTTATTCCAAAGACAGGGTGGCAGTGCTTTCATTTCTGTAGGTGGTCATGTCTTTGTGGTGAGAATATTCACTATCTGGTTATGCACCCTGATCTCACTCTGAAATGTACAGCACATTATTGTGAATTCCAGTAATGCTGTGTTCAGGACATCAGAACCATTCCGCCAACCTGCCACTTTGTACCCAACATTTTCCTTCCCTCCACCCAACCCCTTTGCCAGATGGATGAAAGAAAGCATAACAATCAAAGATGATAGTATGCTTTTTTTTTTTTCTTCGAGGTAGGGTCTCACTCTAGCCCAGGCTGACCTGGAATTCACTATGCAGTCTCAGAGTAGCCTTGAACTCACGGTGGTCCTCCTACCTGTCTCCCGAGTGCTGGGATGAAAGGCATGCGCCACCACACCCGTCAATGTGCCTTTTTTTTTTTTTTTAATCTAGCAGTGGGAATTCTTAAAACCCCAAGAGCATAAAAATGAAGAATTTCTGTGCACCAAATTAGAACTCAGGTGAGAGATTCAGAGATGTGTCCTGTCACCTACACACACACACACATATATGTATATGTATATATAAAATACAAAAGGAATCCCTGCACATGAGCAAAAAAAAGGACATCTGGACCTACAAGACAGTAGACAAAGGGCTATCATGCAAAAGTCCACTGGTCAAACCCTAGACACTTAAGAGGAGATGTCCATTGTGATGGTTTTGATTGTGAATGGCCCCATAGCCTCAGGTTTTTGTTTTTGTTTTGGTTTGATGAGGTAGGGTCTCACTCTAGCTCAGGCTGACCTGGAATTCACTATGGAGTCTCAGGGTGGCCTCGAACTCACGGCGATCCTCCTACCTCTGCCTCCCCAGTGCTGGGATCAAAGGTGTGCGCCACCACGCCCGGCTTCCTCGGGTATTTTTAATTAGGATTAGGCTGCCTGCTTAAGTTTCTAGCAGGCAGAGCCCTGCTTCAGCAAGTAAACCCTCCTGTGTGTTCAGAGTCGGCTCATGCTTACTGGTGCTGCGGCTGTGTGAGGGGGTGAGCCAGCTTCCCCTGGAATCTGTAAGTGTGAAGAATACCCTTCCTCCCGTTCTGGTAGGTGTTTGCCCAACAAGAAGACAGTAACTACAACACCCACGAAAAGTAGAAAGGAGGCTATTTGGGGGTAGAATGATACAAGTGGTGGTGGAGGGTCAGGGACATAGGGGAAATGAGAAGGGGAGGAGAGTGGAAACAAACACCAGGTCTTGTTTGAAAATGCCACAACGGGGGCTGGAGGGATGGCTTAGCGGTTAAGGCGCTTGCCTGCGAAGCCTAAGCTATGTTTGACTCCAGATCCCACGTAAGCCAGGCGCACAAAGGTGAGGCAAGCGCAAGGTCGCACATGCCCACTAGGTGGCGCAAGCATCTGGAGTTCAATTGCAGTGGCCTGAAGAGTCGAACTGGGATCCTTTGGCTTTGCAGGGAAAGGCCTTAACCGCTAAGCCATTTCTCCAGGCCCCCATTCTCTAAAATTAAAAAAAATTAAATGCCACAATCAAAACTAATACTTTGTATGTAAATAAGTGAATGAATAAATGAAGGGGTATTATTGTTGGGTGTGTAATCCCAAGAGTAAGAGATAGGAGGATGGTTCAGTTCCAGGCCAGCCTGCACAACATAAATAAACTCTATCAAAAAATCAAAAGTAGACTCACTCCATGGGAAGCAATACATGCCTGGTACTGAAAACCTAATCAAAAGCCTATGGCAGGGGAGGTCATGAGCCCTAGGAGAGTGATGTCCACTCTTGTCTGGCTAAATGAATATATTATGCTCATCAAACTGCCCTGTAAGCACTTTTCTTAACGTTCATACACATATATTAATGCTACTCTCACTTTTGGTTAGAGAAGCTTCTCTTTTCAGATGATGGTGACCACGGGGATGACCCAAAAGACACCCTAGTGCTGAGAAGTGACAGAGGAGTGCTCAGCACTGAAGTATCTCTATTATAACTTCCAAGACTCAGGTTCCATTGTGGAAGAGGTGGCAGAAAGAACGTAAGAGGCAAAGGAAGGGTAGGACTCCTTACAGTGCAATTGTTCAGACACAAATTGGCTTCAGGATCCACGACCTTGCGGTGCCTAGCACTACCTTCACAAGACCTGCCTAACAGGAGGAAAAGATATCAAAATAAGAGTGAGTCAAAAATAAGAGAGGGAGGGAGGGGATATGATGGAAAAGTGGATTTTTGAAAGGGGGGAATTTATCATGGTTTTTTGTCTATAATTATGGAAGTTGTCAATTAAAAATATTTGAAGCTAGGCGTGGTGGCACACGCCTTTAATCCCAGCACTCAGGAGGGCAGAGGTAAGAGGATCACCATGAGTTCGAGGCTACCCTGGGACTACATAGTGAATTCCAGGTCAGCCTGAGCTAAAGTGAGACCCAACCTCGAAAAACCAATATATACATATTTTTTCCAAATATATATATATATTTGAAAAAAAATCAAAGGTAGAGCTGGGGATATGAATCAGTGGTTAAAGGCTCTTGCTGATAAAACCTAATGGCCCAGACTGGAGTCCCCAGTACCCATTTAAATCCAGACACAGAAAGTGGAGCGTGCATCTGAAGTTCATTTGCAGTGTTAAGAGGCCCTGGTGCAGTTCGTTCTCTCTCTCTCTCTCTCTGTCCTAAATAAAAATGTGTTAACAAAACAAAAGTAGCTGGGCATGGTGGCACACACCTTTAATCCCAGCACTCAGGAGGCAGTGGTAGGAGGGTCGCCCCTGAGTTCAAGGCCACCCTGAGACCACACAGTGAATTCTAGGTCAGCCTGAGCTACAGTGAGACCCTACCTCAAAAAAAAAAAAAAAGAAAAAGAAAAAGAAAAAGAAAGAAAGTAGAGCTGGAGAGATGACTCAGCAGGTAAAGGCACGTGCTTGCAAAGCCTGACAGTCTGAGTTCTATTCTCCAGTACCCACGTAAAGCCAGATGCACTAAGTAGCACATGCATCTGGAATTCAGTTGCAGTGGCAAAAGGCTCTGGCACACCCATTCTCTCTCCTTTCTCATAAATAAACGAGTAAATAAATATTTAATGAAATCAAAAGTAGAACAGGTTTCGCTGCAGCACGGGAAGACCTGCACTCACCACTCGATCTCTTCAGTCTCTCGGCCCCTCAGGAGCTCCCGCACCTCCTGCCGGCAGCGCTCCTGGTGTTCGGGGTGCCTGGCCAGGTTGTACAGCACCCAGGAGAGCCCGCTGGCTGTGGTGTCGTGGCCTGAGGGACAGCAAGACAGGCTTGGGTGTCTGGCTTCTTCAACACTGAATGGGAACTGTTTAAGCAGTGAAACAGGAAGGAAGGATGGGTGGAGAGAGGGATGTGGGATCTCCCAACACATTGCTGGGGTTGACAGGCCTCTGTTCCCTCTGTAGCTGCGCGTGGACACCCTCACCTCCAAACATAAAGGTGGCAGCCTCTGATCGTATGTCCTCATCTGACAGCTCCTTCCCATCTTCATCCTGAAGACAAAGCAAGAAACTAAACTGAGGCCACGTCTGAGGGCTCCTGAGTCAACTAAAGATGGGGGCTGAAGATCCACTGTGCACCCAAGACCTTTCCTTTAACTTTATCAGAACCTTCTTCACAGATTTCCTCCTTGACCTCTCCAGAACCTTCCTCACAGCTTTCTTCCTTGTGCCCTCCAGAACCTTCCTCACGCCCTTCCTCCTCGTGCCCTCCAGAACCTTCCTCACGCCCTTCCTCCTGGTCCCCTCCAGAACCTTCCTCACGGCCTTCCTCCTCGTGCCCTCCAGAACCTTCCTCACGTCCTTCCTCCTGGTCCCCTCCAGAACCTTCCTCACGGCCTTCCTCCTCATCCTCTCCAGAACCTTCCTCACAGCCTTCCTCCTGGTCCCCTCCAGAACCTTCCTCACAGCCTTCCTCCTCTGTTCTCTCCAGAACCTTCCTCACGCCCTTCCTCCTCGTCCTCTCCAGAACCTTCCTCACGGCCTTCCTCACAGCCTTCCTCATTCTCTCCAGAACCTTCCTCACGGTCTTCCTCCTCTGTTCTCTCCAGAACCTTCCTCATGGACTTCCTCTTCGTCCCCTCCAGGACCTTCCCTACAGCCTTCTCTGTTCTCTGCAGAACCTTCCTCACAGCCTTCCTCCTCTGTTCTCTCTAGAACCTTCCTCATGGTCTTCCTCCTCTGTTCTCTCCAGAACCTTCCCTACAGCCTTCTCCTCTGTTCTCTCCAGAACCTTCCTCACGGACTTCCTCTTCGTCCCCTCCAGAGCCTTCCTCACATCCTTCCTCCTCTGTTCTCTGCAGAACCTTCCTCACAGCCTTCCTCCTCTGTTCTCTGCAGAACCTTCCTCACAGCCTTCCTCCTCTGTTCTCTGCAGAACCTTCCTCACAGCCTTCCTCCTCTGTTCTCTCCAGAACCTTCCTCACGGACTTCCTCCTCCTTGTCCCCTCCAGAACCTTCCTCACATCCTTCCTCTTCTGTTCTCTCCAGAACCTTCCTCACATCCTTCCTCTTCTGTTCTCTCCAGAACCTTCCTCACATCCTTCCTCTTCTGTTCTCTCCAGAACCTTCCTCACAGCCTTCCTCCTGGTCCCCTCCAGAACCTTCCTCACAGCTTTCCTCCTCTGTTCTCTCCAGAACCTTCCTCACATCCTTCCTCTTCGTCCCCTCCAGAACCTTCCTCACATCCTTCCCCCTTGTCCCTTCCAGAGCCTTCCTCACAGCCTTCCTCCTCTGTTCTCTGCAGAACCTTCCTCACAGCCTTCCTCCTGGTCCCCTCCAGAACCTTCCTCATAGCCTTCCTCCTCTGTTCTCTCCAGAACCTTCCTCACAGCCTTCCTCCTGGTCCCCTCCAGAACCTTCCTCACAGCCTCTTCGTCCCCTCCAGAACCTTCCTCACAGCTTTCCTCCTCTGTTCTCTCCAGAACCTTCCTCACAGCCTTCCTCCTGGTCCCCTCCAGAACCTTCCTCACAGCCTTCCTCCTGGTCCCCTCCAGAACCTTCCTCATAGCCTTCCTCCTCATCCCCTCCAGAACCTTCTCACAGCCTTCCTCCTCTGTTCTCTCCAGAACCTTCCTCACAGCCTTCCTCCTCGTCCCCTCCAGAACCTTCCTCACAGCCTTCCTCCTCATCCCCTCCAGAACCTTCCTCACAGCCTTCCTCCTCATCCTCTCCAGAACCTTCCTCACAGCCTTCCTCCTGGTCCCCTCCAGAACCTTCCTCATAGCCTTCCTCCTCATCCCCTCCAGAACCTTCCTCACAGCCTTCCTCCTGGTCCCCTCCAGAACCTTCCTCACAGCCTTCCTCCTCATCCCCTCCAGAACCTTCCTCACAGCCTTCCTCCTGGTCCCCTCCAGAACCTTCCTCACAACCTTCCTCCTCTGTTCTCTCCAGAACCTTCCTCACAGCCTTCCTCCTCTGTTCTCTCCAGAACCTTCCTCACAGCCTTCCTCCTCATCCCCTCCAGAACCTTCCTCACAGCCTTCCTCCTCTGTTCTCTCCAGAACCTTCCTCACAGCCTTCCTCCTGGTCCCCTCCAGAACCTTCCTCACAGCCTTCCTCCTCATCCCCTCCAGAACCTTCCTCATAGCCTTCCTCCTCTGTTCTCTCCAGAACCTTCCTCACAGCCTTCCTCCTGGTCCCCTCCAGAACCTTCCTCATAGCCTTCCTCCTCTGTTCTCTCCAGAACCTTCCTCACAGCCTTCCTCCTCGTCCCCTCCAGAACCTTCCTCACAGCCTTCCTCCTCTGTTCTCTCCAGAACCTTCCTCACAGCCTTCCTCCTCATCCCCTCCAGAACCTTCCTCATAGCCTTCCTCCTCATCCCCTCCAGAACCTTCCTCATAGCCTTCCTCCTCATCCCCTCCAGAACCTTCCTCACAGCCTTCCTCCTGGTCCCCTCCAGAACCTTCCTCACAGCCTTCCTCCTGGTCCCCTCCAGAACCTTCCTCACAGCCTTCCTCCTGGTCCCCTCCAGAACCTTCCTCACAGCCTTCCTCCTGGTCCCCTCCAGAACCTTCCTCACAGCCTTCCTCCTGGTCCCCTCCAGAACCTTCCTCACAGCCTTCCTCCTGGTCCCCTCCAGAACCTTCCTCACAGCCTTCCTCCTGGTCCCCTCCAGAACCTTCCTCATAGCCTTCCTCCTCTGTTCTCTCCAGAACCTTCCTCACAGCCTTCCCCCTTGTCCCTTCCAGAGCCTTCCTCACAGCCTTCCTCCTGGTCCCCTCCAGAACCTTCCTCACAGCCTTCCTCCTGGTCCCCTCCAGAACCTTCCTCACAGCCTTCCTCCTGGTCCCCTCCAGAACCTTCCTCACAGCCTTCCTCCTCTGTTCTCTCCAGAACCTTCCTCATAGCCTTCCTCCTCATCCCCTCCAGAACCTTCCTCACAGCCTTCCTCCTCTGTTCTCTCCAGAACCTTCCTCATAGCCTTCCTCCTCTGTTCTCTCCAGAACCTTCCTCACAGCCTTCCTCCTGGTCCCCTCCAGAACCTTCCTCACAGCCTTCCTCCTGGTCCCCTCCAGAACCTTCCTCACAGCCTTCCTCCTGGTCCCCTCCAGAACCTTCCTCACAGCCTTCCTCCTGGTCCCCTCCAGAACCTTCTCACAGCCTTCCTCCTCATCCCCTCCAGAACCTTCCTCACAGCCTTCCTCCTGGTCCCCTCCAGAACCTTCCTCACAGCCTTCCTCCTGGTCCCCTCCAGAACCTTCTCACAGCCTTCCTCCTGGTCCCCTCCAGAACCTTCCTCACAGCCTTCCTCCTGGTCCCCTCCAGAACCTTCCTCACAGCCTTCCTCCTCTGTTCTCTCCAGAACCTTCCTCATAGCCTTCCTCCTCATCCCCTCCAGAACCTTCCTCACAGCCTTCCTCCTGGTCCCCTCCAGAACCTTCCTCACAACCTTCCTCCTCATATTCTCTCCAGAACCTTCCTCACAGCCTTCCTCCTCTGTTCTCTCCAGAACCTTCCTCACAGCCTTCCTCCTGGTCCCCTCCAGAACCTTCCTCATAGCCTTCCTCCTCATCCCCTCCAGAACCTTCCTCACAGCCTTCCTCCTGGTCCCCTCCAGAACCTTCTCACAGCCTTCCTCCTCTGTTCTCTCCAGAACCTTCCTCATAGCCTTCCTCCTCTGTTCTCTCCAGAACCTTCCTCACAGCCTTCCTCCTCTGTTCTCTCCAGAACCTTCCTCACAGCCTTCCTCCTCATCCCCTCCAGAACCTTCCTCACAGCCTTCCTCCTCTGTTCTCTCCAGAACCTTCCTCACAGCCTTCCTCCTCGTCCCCTCCAGAACCTTCCTCATAGCCTTCCTCCTCTGTTCTCTCCAGAACCTTCCTCATAGCCTTCCTCCTCTGTTCTCTCCAGAACCTTCCTCATAGCCTTCCTCCTCTGTTCTCTCCAGAACCTTCCTCACAGCCTTCCTCCTGGTCCCCTCCAGAACCTTCCTCATAGCCTTCCTCCTCTGTTCTCTCCAGAACCTTCCTCACAGCCTTCCTCCTGGTCCCCTCCAGAACCTTCCTCACAGCCTTCCTCCTGGTCCCCTCCAGAACCTTCCTCACAGCCTTCCTCCTGGTCCCCTCCAGAACCTTCCTCACATCCTTCCTCCTGGTCCCCTCCAGAACCTTCCTCACAGCCTTCCTCCTGGTCCCCTCCAGAACCTTCCTCACAACCTTCCTCCTCTGTTCTCTCCAGAACCTTCCTCACAGCCTTCCTCCTCTGTTCTCTCCAGAACCTTCCTCATAGCCTTCCTCCTCATCCCCTCCAGAACCTTCCTCACAGCCTTCCTCCTGGTCCCCTCCAGAACCTTCCTCACAGCCTTCCTCCTCATCCCCTCCAGAACCTTCCTCACAGCCTTCCTCCTGGTCCCCTCCAGAACCTTCCTCACAGCCTTCCTCCTGGTCCCCTCCAGAACCTTCCTCACAGCCTTCCTCCTCATCCCCTCCAGAACCTTCCTCACAGCCTTCCTCCTGGTCCTCCAGAACCTTCCTCATAGCCTTCCTCCTCATCCCCTCCAGAACCTTCTCACAGCCTTCCTCCTGGTCCCCTCCAGAACCTTCCTCATAGCCTTCCTCCTCTCTCCTCTTGCCTGTTTCTCTCTCTCTCTCTCTCCCTCAAATAAATAAATAAATAAATAAAATATATTTTTAAAAAATTTAACATGGTGGTGCACACTTTTAATCCCAGCACTTGAGAGGCAGGGGTAGGAGGACTGCTGTGAGTTTGAGACCAGCCTGAGATGACAGAGTGAGTTCTAGGTCAGCGTGAGCTAGAGTGAGACCCAACCTTGGAAAATATATATATATATGTATTTATATATTTAAGAGATAACTGCAATTCAGAGCCCCGAGAAGCCCACCTTGGCCAACAGGAGCACGTCAATGAAGTCCAGAGTCTTCGACTTGGCCTTGGCTTTCAGGAATTCATCAACGTCCCGGCCAGCGAGGGTGCGGCGCCTCTCCTGGACCACAGCGTCGGTGAAGTCGTGCACCACCTTGCAGGCCTCGCAGAAGCGCCGCCGTCGGCAGTGAGGTAGTATAGGAATCCAGAGTACAGGTAGAGCCGATAGAAGCGTTTGGTGATGAGGGAACTGAGCTCCAGGATGGTGGCAATATATTTACTGGGATGCCTGCGGGGACAGGCCAGAGAGAGGAAGCCACTTCTGAGCTCAGGTGAAACCATGCAGTATCGCCCAGTCAGGATCCCAGGCCCTGGGACCATCCACAAAATGATGTTCTCCACCACACGGCTCTGCCTCCCATTCCAGCAGGTGACCTCATGCCCCGGGATTCCTGGACAGATGTGGACACCATTCCCATCTGCCTTTCCTTCAACATCTGAATCTGCTCTTCTCCCTTGATTCCTCACAAATGTGCCGCATTTTTCTGCCCCAAGCTCAGATCTTCCTCTCCTGATCTCCTTGCATCCTGTGTCCCCAGGACAGCCCATCCTCAATTGGACCAAATGTCCAAGCTCAGCTGTGACCTTAACTCCCATCAACTTAAAACATCTCCCCATGGAACCCTGGGAAACAGGATGAAGTTGATACCCCCTTGGATGGCCGTTCAACATCCTTAAGATGTGGCTCCTAGCTGGACATGGTGGCCCTTGCCTGTAATCCCACTACTCCAGAGGTAGAGGCAAGAGTATCATGAGTTCAAGGACAGCCTAAGCTATCCAGTGAGGTCAAGGTCAGCCTGGACTACACAGTGTGACACTATCTCAAAAGAAGAGAAGAAGGAAGGGAGAAAGGGAGGGGAAGGGAAAGAAAGGGAGGGAAGGAGAGGGGAGAAGAAATGACCTGACCATTGTCTACCACTCTGTAATGGTTAACTCATTATCGTCTTGATTGGGTGCAGAAGTGCCTGCGAGATCAATTACGTACCCTTCCTCATGCGTCTGTGAGGGTGTATCAGAGATGATTCACTGAGAGGGTTAAACCGTCCCTGGGTATGGACAACCTCATCCCATAGCCTGGCAGCTCATGTGAATAGCCAGAGAGGAAGGAGGAAGCTTGCTCACACGGGAGTTCTCTCTACTTCTTAGCCATCATGATGTGAGCTACCGCACTCTGCCTTTTCTTACCATGTTACGCTTAAATCAGAAGCCAGCATAAAATTTTCCTTTTAAGTTGTTTTGCTCAGAGATTTTGCCACACACACACCATATATATATATATGTGTGTGTATGTGTATATATATATATATATATATATATATATATATTTACACACACACACACACATATCCATGGCTGGAGAGATGGCTTAGTGGTTAAAGTGCTTGCCTGCGAAGCCCAAGGACTCCAGTTCAATTCCCCAGGCCCCACGTAAGACAGATGCACAAAGTGGCACACGCTTCTGGAGTTCGTTTGCAATGGCTAGAGGCCCAGGAGTGCCCATTCTCTCTGTCTGTCTCTCTTCTCTGTATTTCTCTCTACTTGCAAATATTAAAAAAAAAAAAAAATTAGGCCAGGCCTAATTAGCCTTTAATCCCAGCACTCGGGAAGCAGAGGTAGGAAGATCACTGTGAGTTTGAGACCACCCTGAGACAGTAAATAGTGAACTCCAGGTCAGCCTGGACTAGAGTGAGGCCCTACCTCGAAAATAAAAAAATAAATATCCAGGGACTGGAGAGATGGCTTAGTGGTTAAGTGCTTGCCTGCAAAGCCAAAGGACTTTGGTTCAGTTCCCCAGGACCCACGTTAGCCAGACGCACAAGATGGCGCACGCATCTGGAGTTCGTTTGCAGTGGCTGGAAGCCCTGGTGCGCCCATTGTCTCGTTCTCTCTCTCTCTTTCCCTCTCTCAAGTAAATAAATAAATAAATAATATCCAACCCAACCTCCAACCCCATTTCCAAGGGGCCTGTTCCTCGAGCTTCCTGGTCCACACTCTGGCTTTTATCCAGACAAGCCCACCTCCGGAAGCAGTACTCTCCCTTCCCTGCCTTTCCATGCCTCCCCCAGGATTCCCAGCCTGGAGTCCGCACCGCCCCTCCACGGCCAGCACTGCATGAAGAAGGGGTCAGGGACAAAGGACGCAGGGCCGAGGGGGCAGTTGAGTTGGACCATGCAAGGCCAAGGCGGCCCGGCGGGGTTCGGCCTGCCCCAGCACACCTTCGCAGCAAGGGGTCCCCCTCTGCTCTCTCCTGCCAGTTGTCCCTCCCCTAGCTCCTCCCTTGCTCCACGGCCCCGGTCCCCAGGCCTGTGACAAGGACTCACTCCTGACAGTTGCTGTCGAAGCCAAAGATGCATTTCTGCAGACTGTCCAGGGTCATGAGGCTGACGTGCTCGAACATGTCCAGACGGGCGCTGCCCCCTGAGGCCAGGCGCTGCCACTTGGCCTGGGAAGGCAAGGTGGTATGGCTGGGGTTGGGCCTTTGGCTCCATGCACTTCTGCCCAACCTTAAACCCCAGGATTAGACCCCCCAGGACCGGCCTCCTGATCTGAACCTGTGCCCCCAGCCCCGAGCCCTATCCCACAGTAGACCAGACTTGGCGGGGACAGAAGCCGTTCTTAGGAGATGAAGACGCAAGGCTGGGAGTTAGGAGCCCCGAGTTCCGTTTCAAGTCACTGACCCAAAGCCACCCAGAGCAGCCGTGACTGTAGACACAAATCTGCCGGAAGCCACCCTCCTTTTGCAGGGCTCCGGTGGGGCTCTGGGTTCGAGGAACTCACGTGCATGATGTCCACAGTCTTGTTGAAGGTCTTCACGTAGGGCTTGAGGATGTCAAAGTGGAAGGCGGGCGTCAGCAGGCGGCGGTGGTGACTCCACTTGGCGCCAGCGCTCAGAAAGAGCCCATCACCTAGTACAGCGGCCGAGGCAGTGGGCAAGGGGGTAACACCTTCCTCCGCCAGCCTCCAAGGGACACCCTGCCCCTCACCTCGAGGTACTCACCCAGCCAGGGCTTCAGGAAGCCTAGAAACGTCATTTCCTTCGGCATAACTGCAGCTGCCATGGGAAAGGACCATCAGGAGCCATGGAGAGAGAGAGAGAGGATTCCCAACCTGGAGTCTGCCCTTCCCTCCAAGCCCAGCATCATCGCATGAAGAAGGGGTCAGGGACAAAGGACGCAGGGCAGAGGGGGCACTTGAGTTGGACCATGCAAGGCCAAGGCAGCAGCAACAGCGTATCGGAACACCCCCCAGGCCCCGCCAGGAAACAGCCTGACGGGGTTCTACATGCCCCAGCACACCTTCACATGGCTCCTACATGGTCCAACATGTCTTCCACATCTGAGCCCAGTACAACTCTCTACAGGCCTTTATAGAGACCTAGGACACACGCTTCCTATTGCAGCCCTCTGGCATATTCTGAAACACCCTCAGTCCTATGGTAGGGACATCCGTGTTGTTATAATCTCTCACCAGGCTGGAGGGATGGCTTAGCAGTTAAGGCGCTTGCCTCTGAAGCCAAAGAACCCAGGTTTGATTGTCCAGGACCCACATAAGCCAGATGTACAAGGTGGTGCATGCATCTGGAGGTCCTTTGCAGCAGCTGAAGGCCCTGGTAAGCCCATTCTCTCTCTCTCTCTCTCTCTCTCTCTCTCTCAAATAAATTTAAAAAATTTTAAATAGGCTGGGTGTGGTGGCGCATGCCTTTAATCCCAGCATTTAAGAGGATCACCAAGAGTTTGAGGCCACCCTGAGACTACACAGTGAATTCCAGGTCAGCCTGGGCTACAGTGAGACCCTACCTCGGACACGACACATATGGTATTATATGACCCGTAACAGTCTGACATGATCTAATTGTGCCCTTTAAGTCCAAAACATGATGTAAATGTGGTCCAATTAATGCCCCAAATGTGACCTAGACATGCCCAGGACTCCCCAAATACCCTGCTCCACTCCACACTAAGCATTAAGTGCTCAAAGGCTCCCCGATCCTCAAAAGAGACCAGAGGTTGTGACCCCATGTGCCCACCATGACCAGCTGCCACTATGCCCTATAGCCACTCAGTGACCCCACACAGAGCTGTGTGGGCTCTGGCAGATCCTTCCTGATCTACTGTCAGCTGGGGAGGGGGTCAGGGTTCTGGACTAGGAAACTCCTTAGTGGCCACAAAGTGACCTCACTTTGGAACCTGCCCTGGCCCGTCTCCCAGAGTCCCCCACTGTGTTAACTTAACTAACTGAACCACTGTACTTTCTGAGATTGTGGCCAAGTTACAGTGTGTGTGGCTTCTGGTTCAAAATGTTTCCTGTTCTGGGCTGGAGAGATGGCTCAGTGGTTAAGGCATTTGTCTGCGAAGCCTAAGGACCCCGGTTCAATTATCCAGGACCCACATAAGCCAGATGGACAAAGGGCATATGCATCTGGAGTTTGTCTGCAGTGGCTAGAGACCCTGGTGCGCCCAGTCTCTCTTTTATCTCTCTCTTTCAAGTAAATAAATAAAATATATTTAAAATGTTTCCTCTTCTGTGTTTTTTTTTTTTGTTTTGTTTTTTGTTTTTTTTTCCTGTTACATGCTGTGTGGCCTCTGCTTTAATCTACTCAGTCTGTTCTCCTCTGTCTGGTCTAATTCAGAACTCCGTTAGAATGAATGTCTGGGCCTCCATTTCTGGTAATGACCCCCTTGAGGAGTGTCCTGAAAAATTGGCTTGATTATGTTTATGACCCTATAAAAAGAAGAATATGGTATATTATTATAATAAGGTCTGGTCAGGCTATGTACCAATTCTGGTGAAACTCTGCCATTAAGTGGATCTCTAAAGCCTTGCACTATTTTACAACGAGAGTTGTTTTTGCCAAAGTTCAAAAAGCCAGGGAAATATATGAGTGGAATTCTAAGTAATGAACTACACCTTCGGAACCTCTGCTTCCATTCAAGAAGCTCTGTCTGAAAGTCTGCTTGTCTCTACTTAAGAGTGCACTCTGGGGCTGGAGGGATGGCTTAGCGGTTAAGCACTTGCCTGTGAAGTCTAAGGCTCCCGGTTCAAGGCTCGATTCCCCAGTACCCACGTAAGCCAGATGCACAAGATAGCGCATGCATCTGGAGTTTGTTTGCAGTGGCTGGAAGCCATGGTGCACTCATTCTCTCTCTTTCTCTCTCTCTCTGTCACTGTCAAATAAATAAATAAACAAATAAAGACAAAAAATTTAAAAAAAAAAAAAAGAGTGCACTCTGGGGCTGGAGAGATGGCTTAGCGGTTAAGGCGTTTGCTTGCAAAGCCTAAGGACCCAGGTTCGATTCCTCAGGACCCACGTAAGTCAGATGCACAGGGTGGAGCATGCGTCTGGAGTTTGTCTGCAGTGGCTGGAGGCCCTGGTGGGCCTATTCTTTCTCTAGCTACCTCTCGCTCTTTCTCCTTCTCAAATAGATAAAAAAAAGTTTTTAAAAAGCCAGGCATGGCGGCACAAGCGTGTAACCTTCCGGTGATGATGAGGGCAGAGCAGAGAGGTCACTGGGGCCCCTTGCGTGGCCGGTCTAACCAAATGCGTGGGGAGCTCCAGGTTCAATGAGAGACCCTGTCTGAGGAAAATAAGGCGGAAGAGTGATAGAGGGCACCCAACATCTTTCTCTGGTCTCTTGCACATGCAACAAAAGAGAGAAACAGAAACAAGCTCAGCCAAAAAAAAAAAATTACAAATATCCCATCGGCCCCCAAAATGTTTTTTTTTTTTAATTTTTTGTTTATTTTTATTTATTTATTTGGGAGCGACAGACAGAGAGAAAGAGACAGATAGAGAGAGAGAATGGGCGCACTAGGGCCTCCAGTCACTGAAAACGAACTCCAGACGCGTGCGCCCCCTTGTGCATCTGGCCAACGTGGGTCCTGGGGAATCGAGCCTCCAACCGGGGTCCTTAGGCTTCACAAGCAAGCGCTTAACCGCTGAGCTATTTCTCCAGCCCCCAAAATGTTGTTTTTACATGATATGCTAACAATTATTTAGCTCTAATGAAAAGATATACGGGGCTGGAGGGATGGCTTAGCGCTTAAGGCTCATGCCTACCGAGCCTGAGGACCCAGATTCGATTCCCCAGGACCCACTTAAGCCAGATGCACAAGATAGCGCATGCATCTGGAGTTTGTTTGCAGTGGCTGGAGGCCCTGGCGCGCCCATTCTCTCTCTCTCTCAAATAAATTTAAAAAATTTTAAATAGGCTGGGTGTGGTGGCGCATGCCTTTAATCCCAGCATTTAAGAGGATCACCAAGAGTTTGAGGCCACCCTGAGACTACACAGTGAATTCCAGGTCAGCCTGGGCTACAGTGAGACCCTACCTCGGACACGACACATATGGTATTATATGACCCGTAACAGTCTGACATGATCTAATTGTGCCCTTTAAGTCCAAAACATGATGTAAATGTGGTCCAATTAATGCCCAAATGTGACCTAGACATGCCCAGGACTCCCCAAATACCCTGCTCCACTCCACACTAAGCATTAAGTGCTCAAAGGCTCCCCGATCCTCAAAAGAGACCAGAGGTTGTGACCCCATGTGCCCACCATGACCAGCTGCCACTATGCCCTATAGCCACTCAGTGACCCCACACAGAGTGATGATGAGGGCAGAGCAGAGAGGTCACTGGGGCCCCTTGCGTGGCCGGTCTAACCAAATGCGTGGGGAGCTCCAGGTTCAATGAGAGACCCTGTCTGAGGAAAATAAGGCGGAAGAGTGATAGAGGGCACCCAACATCTTTCTCTGGTCTCTGCCACATGCAAGGAGTTTGCACATATGCACACACGCACACGCACACACACACACTTGCACATGCAACAAAAGAGAGAAACAGAAACAAGCTCAGCCAAAAAAAAAAAATTACAAATATCCCATCGGCCCCCAAAATGTTTTTTTTTTTTTAATTTTTTGTTTATTTTTATTTATTTATTAGACACAGAGGGAGAGAGAGAGTGAGAATGGGCGTGCCAGGGCCTCTAGCCACTGCAAACAAACTCCAGACGCGTGTGCCACCATGTGCATCTGGCTTACGTGGGACCTGAAGAATCAAACCCGGGTCCTTAGGCTTTGCAGGCATGCACCTTAACCACTAAGCCATCTCTCCAGCCCTCTTTTCTTTTAAAATATTTTATTTATTTATTTATTTATTTATTGGAGAGAGAGGGGCAGATAGAGAGAATAGGTGCGCCAGGGCCTCCAGCCACTGCAAACAAACTCCAGACACATGCGCCCCCGTGAGCATCTGGCTTTACATGGGTCCTGGGGAATCGAACCTGGGTCCTTAGGCTTTGGAGACAAGTGCCTTAACTGCTAATCCATCTCTCCAGCCCCCTGTGTCCTTTTTTTTTTTTTTTTTTTTTTTGAGGTAGAGTGTCACTCTAGCCCAGGCTGACCTGGACCTGGAATTCACTATGTAGTCTCACGGTGGCCTCCTACCTCTGCCTCCCCAGTGCCAGGATTAAAGGCACGTGCCACCACGCCCGGCTTCTTTTTATTTTTTATTTTTTTGTTTTTGTTTTTTCGAGGTAGGGTCACTCTAGCCCAGGCTGACCTGGAATTCACTCTGTATTCTCAGGATGGCCTCGAACTCACAGCAATTCTCCTGCCTCTGCCTTCTGAGTGCTGGGATTAAAGGTGTGCGCTACCACACCAAGTCCCCATGTCCCTTTTTCTATAGCCATGTCTCTATGTTCCTCTCTCTGAAGCCTCACTCTCTTTGTCTTTCTTTTCTTGCCTTAATGGATGGAGCAGAGGGGAAAGAGAGACAAAGACAGAGACGGAGGACAGATAGATAAATGATACAATAGACTGATATCTGATAGACAAATGTACTGATAATTAGGTAGGCAGAGTAGGTAGACGACAGAAGGCTAGATGATGGATAGGCACATAGATAAATATAGAGATAGGTGATCTATTGCAGATAGAAGTATGGATACTTCGATAATTATAAATATGATAGATGTCAGAAATTACTTGACGTGATGCATGAAATATATGTTTCTTTGTTTTTTTTCTATTTTTTGTTTTTGGTTTTTCAAGGTAGGGTCTCACTCTAGCCCAGGCTGACCTGGAATTCACTCTGTAGTCTCAGGGTGGCCTTGAACTCACGGCGATCCTCCTACCTGTGCCTCCTGAGTGCTGGGATCAAAGCCGTGCGCCACCACGCCTGGTGATGTATGCACTATAATGTGAAAGGTGACATAGAGACTATGTTGTGGGGTTTGAACGTAAAACGTCTTCCCATCGCCTCGTGCGTTTGTGATCAGTCCTCACACTTCATTGTCAACCGAAGGAGCCTTTGGGAGGTGGGGGCTTGCCGAGGAGGTCACTGGGGGAGGCCTGAGGTGTTCTAGCCCAGCCCCATCTGTGGCACCCAGCTCCCTCTCTTTACTGACGTGGTGGTGTGGTGTCCAGCTGTCTGTCCCTGTTGTACTTTTCCAATCACGATGAAACTTCCCCTCAAAACTGTAAGCTGGAAATAAAGCCTTTCCTTCTTCTATATGCTGCTTCTAAATCGGGTGTTTCATCTCAGCAGTGAGAAGACCGTTGTTACGTGTGTGACAGGAAATGATAGAGAAATGAAAAACATTTTTAGATATAAATATGTGTATGTGTCATCTGTGTCTGTCTGTCTGTCTCTCTTTCTTTTTTTCTTTTTTTTGTTTGAGATAAGCTCAACAGACTGGCCTTTTTAAAAATTTTTATTTTAGAGCGCATCAGACAGAAAGAGAGAGAGAGAGAGAGAGAGAGAGAATTGGCTTGCCAGGGCCTCAGCCACTGCAATGGAACTCCAGACGCTTGCGCCACCCAGTGGGTGTGTGTGACCCTGCGTTGCCTCACCTTTGTGCGTCTGGATTACGTGTGATCTGGAGAGTTGAACATGGGTCCTTAGGCTTCGCAAACAAGTGCCTTAACTGCTAATCCATCTCTCCAGCCCCCTGTGTCCTTTTTTTTTTTTTTTTTTTTTTTTTTGAGGTAGAGTGTCACTCTAGCCCAGGCTGACCTGGACCTGGAATTCACTATGTAGTCTCACGGTGGCCTCCTACCTCTGCCTCCCCAGTGCCAGGATTAAAGGCATGTGCCACCACGCCCGGCTTCTTTTTATTTTTATTTTTTTTGTTTTTGTTTTTGTTTTTTCGAGGTAGGGTCACTCTAGCCCAGGCTGACCTGGAATTCACTCTGTATTCTCAGGGTGGCCTCGAACTCACAGCAATTCTCCTGCCTCTGCCTTCCAAGTGCTGGGATTAAAGGTGTGCGCCACCACACCAAGTCCCCATGTCCCTTTTTCTATAGCCATGTCTCTATGTTCCTCTCTCTGAAGCCTCACTCTCTTTGTCTTTCTTTTCTTGCCTTAATGGATGGAGCAGAGGGGAAAGAGAGACAAAGACAGAGACGGAGGACAGATAGATAAATGATACAATAGACTGATATCTGATAGACAAATGTACTGATAATTAGGTAGGCAGAGTAGGTAGACGACAGAAGGCTAGATGATGGATAGGCACATAGATAAATATAGAGATAGGTGATCTATTGCAGATAGAAGTATGGATACTTCGATAATTATAAATATGATAGATGTCAGAAATTACTTGACGTGATGCATGAAATATATGTTTCTTTGTTTTTTTTCTTTCTATTTTTTGTTTTTGGTTTTTCAAGGTAGGGTCTCACTCTAGCCCAGGCTGACCTGGAATTCACTCTGTAGTCTCAGGGTGGCCTTGAACTCACGGCGATCCTCCTACCTGTGCCTCCTGAGTGCTGGGATCAAAGCCGTGCGCCACCACGCCTGGTGATGTATGCACTATAATGTGAAAGGTGACATAGAGACTATGTTGTGGGGTTTGAACGTAAAACGTCTTCCCATCGCCTCGTGCGTTTGTGATCAGTCCTCACACTTCATTGTCAACCGAAGGAGCCTTTGGGAGGTGGGGGCTTGCCGAGGAGGTCACTGGGGGAGGCCTGAGGTGTTCTAGCCCAGCCCCATCTGTGGCACCCAGCTCCCTCTCTTTACTGACGTGGTGGTGTGGTGTCCAGCTGTCTGTCCCTGTTGTACTTTTCCAATCATGACGAAACTTCCCCTCAAAACTGTAAGCTGGAAATAAAGCCTTTCCTTCTTCTATATGCTGCTTCTAAATCGGGTGTTTCATCTCAGCAGTGAGAAGACCGTTGTTACGTGTGTGACAGGAAATGATAGAGAAATGAAAAACATTTTTAGATATAAATATGTGTATGTGTCATCTGTGTCTGTCTGTCTGTCTCTCTTTCTTTTTTTCTTTTTTTTTGTTTGAGATAAGCTCAACAGACTGGCCTTTTAAAAAATTTTTATTTTAGAGAACATGAGACAGAAAGAAAGAGACAGAGAGAATTGGCACGCCAGGGCCTCAGCCACTGCAATGGAACTCCAGAGGCTTGTGCCACCTAGTGGGTGTGTGCGACCCTGCGTTGCCTCACCTTTGTGCGTCTGGATTACGTGTGATCTGGAGAGTTGAACATGGGTCCTTAGGCTTCGCAAACAAGCACCTTAATGGCTAAGCTATCTCTCCAGCCCCAGACTGGCCTTTTTTTTTTTTTTTTTTTTTTTTTTTTTTTTTATGAGAGACAGTGAAAGTGCATGAGAGAGAATTGGAACACCCAGGGCCTTCAGCCCTTTGATCCCAGCACTCAGGAGGCCAAGGTAGGAGGATCACCACGAGTTCAAGGCCAGCCTGAGACTTCATAGTGACCTCCAGGTCAGCCTGGAAGAGAAGTTGTGTCATTAGATATATCAAATCATATAAGCAAAGTGCACAGTAGATCTTCTGACTCATATTAGCAATCAGATAGGGGCCTATATTTATTCATCAGGCGTCTGATAATTATGATGTTAGTAAATCATTAAATCACTAAAAATTAAGGCAGATGAGCTGGAGAGATGGCTCAGCAGTTAAAGACACTTGCATACAAAGCCTGCCAGACCAGGTTCAATCAAACCAGTACTCACATCAAACCAGATACACAAAGCGGTGCATTCATCTGGAGTTTGTTCGCAGTGGCAGGAGGCCCTGGTACGCACTTCTCCTCCAGATCCCCTCCAAATGACATCCCTCCAATCTACAAGCTTAGACCCTCTCACGGCCCCTTAGGGCAGACAGGTTGAGACGCATGGCAGAGATTAGAGAAAACAGAACTTTAGGGGATGGCTTAGCGGCTAAGGCGTTTGCCTGCGAAGCCAAAGGACCCAGGTTCCGTTCCCCAGGACCCACGTAAACCAGATGGACAAGGGACCCATTCTTTCTCTGTCTCTCTTCTCTCTACCTCTCAAATAAATAAATAAAAATTTTAAAAAAAAATAACAGAACTTTACCGTTCAGCAATCTTTAAGATCAAGTGATCAAAGTTTCAGAGACAGCCGGGCGTGGCGGCACACGCCTTTAATCCCAGCACTCAGGAGGCAGAGGTAGGTGGATCGCCGCAAGTTCGAGGCCACCCTTAGACTACATAGTGGGTTCCAGGTCAGCCTGGACTAGAGTGAGACCCTACCTCGAAAAATCAAAAAATAAAAATAAAGTTTCAGAGAGTGAATTGAGGCAGGATAGGAAGAGAGAAAATTATGGGGCCACGAGAAGAGAATGGAACCCCTTGTCTCACAGTCGGGGTTCAAGCCTCCCACCAGCTAAGCAGCAAGAGTTGTGGCACAATTAACACATTTTCTGTGCAGGTTGTCGACACAGAAATAATAATTCCTTCCATTCCAGTCTTTGTTTGTTCCTCACCCCCCGCCCCCACACACACTTCCTGGGGATCTCAAATAAGGCTGTTGGCTTTGCTTACGGAAAAGATACTCCACCATCCCGCATCCTTGGATCTAATTTTACCCTCCCAATTGTACACCTGTCAGGTTTCCCCTCAGGAACCTCCCTCTGATCTCCCTTGGGCTCTTTTGCCACTGTGGTGGTTTGATTCAGGCGTCCCCCATAAACTTAGGTGTTTGGAATGCTAGGTGATGGAGATTTGGGAATTAACGCCTCCTGGAGACAGTGTATTTTTAAGGGTGGGCTTAAGGGGGCTATAGCCAGTGTCCCCATAACAGTGTTGGGCACACTCTCCTGTGCTATGGTCCACCTTATGTTGGTGATGTCCACCCTCTGCTCATGCCATCGTTTTCCCCTGCCATCGTGGAGCTTCCCCTCAAGTCTGTAAGCCAAAATAAACCTCTTTTTCCCACAAGCTGCTCTTGGTTGGGTGATTTCTACCAGCAACGCGAATCTGACTGCAACAGCCACACTTTGAAGACAATAGCTTCACAATGACCAAGATGGGGCTGCAGAGATGGCTTAGCGGTTAAGGGGCTTGCCTGCGAAGCCTAAGGATCCAGGTTCGATCCTCCAGGGCCCACATAAGCCAGGTGGCGCATGTATCTGGAGTTCATTTTCACTGGCGTATTTTCTCCCCTCTGCCAATCTCTAATAAATAAGTAAAATAAAATAAAAATAAATCTTTAAAAAAAAAACCCACCAAGATTGTGTGCGTTACTATTGTAAGGAAAAGCATCACGACCACTGAGCCATCCCTCCAGCCCAGCATACTGAGAAGTCTGCACTCATCCTCAGGGGTGTATCTTACTTCCTTTCCGAGGGCCTCCCTCTCAACCTTAATAGTCAAGCTTAAAATCCATATTAAAATATCTGTAGCCGGGCATGGTGGCACACACCTTTAATCCCAGCAGTCGGGAGGCAGAGGTAGGAAGATCACTGTGAGTTCAAGGCCACCCTGAGACTACATAGTGAATTTCAGGTCAGCCTGGGCTACAGTGAGACCCTACCTCAAAAAAAAAAGAAGAAGAAGGAGAAGGAGGAGGAGGAGGAGAAGGAGAAGAAGAAGAAGAAACATATATCTTTAGGGCTGGAGAGATGGCTCAGCAGCTTAGGCGCTTGCCTGCAAAGCCTAAAGATCCAGGTTCAGGTCTCCAGGTCCCACATAAGCCAGATGCAAAAGGTGGCACATGTGTCTGGAGTTCATTTGCAGTGACTAGAGGCCCTGAAACACCCATCCATTCTCTCCTTCTCTCTATCTCTCTGTCTCTAATAAATAAATAAATAAAAACAAATATTTTTTAAAATACCTTTAGCCAGATGTGGTGGTGCAGGCATTTAGTCCCAGCACTCAGGAGGCAGAGTTAGGAGGATCACCATGAGTTCAAGGCCAGCCTGGGACCACAGAGTGAGTTTCAGGTCAGCCTGGGCTAGAAAGAGATCCTATCTTGAAAAAAACCAACAACAACAAAAAACTAATTAAATTTCTAGGCTCAAAATTTCAAGTTTGGAGCCAGGCGTGGTAGCACACGCCTTTAATCCCAGCACTCGGGAGGCAGAGGTAGGTGGATTGCTGTGAGTTCGAGGCCACCCTGAGATTATATAGTGAATTCCAGGTCAGCCTGGGCTAGAGTGAGACCCTACCTTGAAAAACAAAAACAAGAACAAAAACAAAAATTCAAGTTTGGGGGATGGAGAGATGGCTGAGTGGTTAAGGTGTTTGCCTGTGAAGCCTAAGGACCCAGGTTCGATTCTCCAGAACCCATGTAAGTCAGATGCACAAGGTGGCACATGCATCTGGAGTTTGTTTGCAGTGGCTGGAGGTCTTGGAATGTCCATTCTCTCTCTTTCTCTCTCTCTCATAAATAAAAAAAAATAAAATATTTTTAAAAATCAAGTTTCCTTTAATATGATTCTGCTCTTAACAATGTTTACAAAATGCTTGATTCTATTTACAACTTTACTGCTTTACTTTTTTTTTGGGGGGGGGGGCTTTACATGGTTCCTGGGGAATCAAACCTGGGTCCTCTGGTTTTGCTGGCGAGCGCCTGCACCATTAAGCCACCTCTCGGGCCCTCTCTATTCGTCTTTGTGTAAGCAAAGATGCTGGACTGTTAAACCTGTCAGCTAAGAGGCGGGCAGGCCACTTCCTGCAAGGCACATCTCTGCCCACTGTCTAGGAACCCCTCCTCAGAGAGCAGTTTCTCACCTCTTCCCACAAAACCCCGACTCCCTGACCGGCCCTCACTCCTTCTGGATCTCCTGCTCCTAGGATGCCTGCGTCCCCTTTCACTCCGCATTTCTCCCTCCCTTTCTCCCTCCCTTCTCTTCTTTCTCTCTCTCCCCACCTCTCACTCTTCCCAGTTACAAGAAAGCCCTCCACTGGCGAACCCCCCAAAACCAGCAGGGGATTCCTCAAAGCTTATGGGGGTGACAGAATGCAGCAGGTGCGGACAGAGGGGCAGGGAATGGGTGTGATGGGGTGTGAGGCGGGAAAGATGGGTTCCCTTGGCCTCCCTCAATTCTTTGCTGTCCTGAACTCCTGTTCTCCCCTGACCCCCAGCTTCCTGAGCCCCATCCCTTACCCCGCGGGAATACACCCACCCTGGCACCCCAGATCCACTCTGCTGCCATACTCACTATGCCCAGGTGACCCAAAAGCAAGTTCCTTGGAGGAGGCTGGGGGAAACATCGCAGGCGACGGCGGTTGACATAGGAAGCATAGGTCCAGGACACAAGCCTAGCCAGGAGCCAGGAGGACCCGGCCAGCAGCAGACATAGAAGCAGCCACGAGGAGGTGCCCGCGGAGCCCAGGCCCAGCCAGGACAGGGCCAGCCGCAGCATCGTGCCAGGCGGTCCTGATGTCCAGGAGAGGGACGGCGACCTGCAGGAACATAGGATGTGCACGGGGACCGTGGCCGGCCAGTGGGCAGGTTGAGGGCAGGGAAACACAGGGCATTGGAGGAGGGGGGGCCAGTGAGAGGACAGAGCAAAACCCAGGGGGCAGGGGGACAATCAGAAACATTTTGGAGTATAGAATGGCCCAGCTTGAAGCACAGGAAACGGCTCACCCCAGGGTGCAGTTACCCCAAAAACCACTCAGCCCCTCCAGAGTCAGCTGGCTCCCTGCAGCCACCCCTAACTGTCCCTCTCTGCCGCCCCCAAGGGGGCCCCCCACCTTTAACTCAGGAGCAGCGTGTGTCCCCCCCCAACCTCTGCTCTCCTCCCCAGGGAGGTCTCTGTCCTGGGTTCTGACCAGGGAAGGCAGTGTGAGAATATGGGCTGGGCCCAGGTCCCTCCCAGGCCCAGCTGCCTCCTTCCGGCCTGGGCTGAAGGCCAAGGGGCGGGGCGCCCCCATCCCCCCCTCTTCCTTCCTCCCAGCAGGGAGGAACCGACATGTTGTCCCCAGGCCTGACAGTGGCTCCTCGGGATTGTACACTTCCCCTTTGAATCAGGGCCAGAGGTGACCCCGAGCCCTGCGTTTACAGCCACCTTTGCCCTTTCAGTGACAGTTTGCATCGGATAAATCATTAACCTGGGACTTCAGGGGCCGGGGGACCGGGCTTCGGGAGGGGGGAGACCTCACTCCCCCATCGGGCTGGGAGGAGCGTGCAGATCTGGGAGGATGGCTGCTCTGCCTGCAGTCAGCCCAGGGCCTGGGTGGAGACGACTTCCAGAACAGGAACAAAGAACCCGGCCCGGCTGGAACTAAGTGCATCGGATTCTGGGGATAAAAGCTGGGAAAACACCCAGCAGGCCGAGGGGGTCGGAGCTCCCAGGGGAAGGGGCGGCAGGGGTCAAGCTGCCAGGAGGGGTGCAGGCCAGGGAGTCTGGTCAGCTGGGAACTGGGGTGTCGGCATGAAAGGGGCACGTTTTGTCCAGAAACGGACCCTAGTTCCCTGGGTTGGTTCCCCCCCCACCCCCGCCGCCTCTGGTCTGGTCCCCCCACAGTCAGGTTCCCTAGTGAGGGCGAGCTGGAAGGATGGAGGTAGAGGTGAGAGGGAGAGCGTCCTGCAGCTGATACCTTGTCGGGGGAGAGGCTGGATGTGCTGGTGCAGGCTTGCAAGCCCAGCACTCAGGAGCAGAGGCAGGAAGATCATGAGTTCGAGGCCAGCCTGGGCTGCACAGTGAGACCCTGGCTACAAACAATAGTATTGTAAAGATGCCCTAACTTTCCTTCTTTCTACGCATGTCTTCTAACTCTACCCTGCCAGCTTCTGGTGTTATAGGGCCTCGGAGATCTCAACATATAGGGGCGCCCAGTCCCCAGATTCTGCTTCCGATGCACCTGCCAGAGAAGAGCCAGGTGCAGGGGAGGGATCCAGAAACCACCACAAGTGGGTGACGGCCTCAAAGCTGACCAGCTAGGTCCAGGGGGCGGGGGGGGGGGGGAGCTGGAGAGGAGAGGAAACCGAAGTGTGGTCCCTTGCTTCTGCCGCACGGATGAGTTCATTAAACATGACAGCACAGCGGTTAAGGCGCTTGCCTACAAAGCCAAAGGACCTTGGTTCGATTCCCCAAGACCCTGTTTCTCAGTCAAGTAAAAATAAAATATTAAAGAAAAAAAAAAGAGTTAACTGCTGGGCAGCAGAGATGGCTTAGTGGTTAAGACGCGTCCCTGTGAAGCCCAAGGACCCAGGTTCGATTCCCCAGGACCCACGAAAGCCAGATGTACATGATGGCACATGCTTCTGGAGTTTATTTGCAGTGGCTAGAGGCCCTGGCACACCCATCCTTTCTCTATCTTCCTCTTTCTCTCAAGCAAATAAATAAGTAAATAAAACCAACAAACAAAAAAAAAGAGTTGGGCTGGAGAGATGGCTTAGCGGTTAAGCGCTTGCCTGTGAAGCCTGAGGACCCCAGTTTGAGGCTCGATTCCCCAGGACCCACGTTAGCCAGATGCACAAGGGGGCGCACGCGTCTGGAGTTTGTTTGCAGTGGCTGGAGGCCCTGGTGTGCTCATTCTCTCTCTCTGCCTCTCTCTCTCTCTGTTGCTCTCAAATAAATAAAATAAAAATTAAAAAAAAGAATTAACTGCTGAGGAGCTGAACATATCTGTCAGTAGCTGAAGAAATCCCAAATAGAGAACTGTCTAGGGAGGACCAAGAAAGGATGGTAAGAGGGAAGGACAGTGTATAGAGCTCATAGTTAGGGCAACCCAACAACACGATTCACATGCATGTTTTGGAAAATTAGTTTGGTTTTTTTTTTTTTTTTTAATGCAAGAGAATGAGAGAGAGAGAGAGAGAGAGAGAGAATGGGCGCACTAGGGCCTCCAGCCACTGCAAACGAACTCCAGATGCACGCGCCCTCCCTTGTGCCTCTGGCTAACGTGGGTCCTGGTCCTGGGGAATCGAACCTGGGTCCTTTGGCTTTGCAGGCAAATGCCTTAACCGCTAAGCCATCTCTCCAACCCCCAGCAGTTAACTCTTACAGTGACTTAGTGCATCAGTCTAGCTTTTAGCTTCTTTTCCACTACATTATCTCCTCCTTCTTCTCTTCTCTCTCTCTCTCTTCCCCTGTGTGTGTTGCACAATAATACCTTACAAAAATTAGCCTGACTCCGATCACCACTGGCTATCGTGAGACACAGAAGGGAGACCTCAAGGGGCCACTTGCTCCATCACTTGCCTTAGCCACATAGCGAAGAGATTAAACACGGCAGCGCGGGTGAAAGTGAATTCTAGCATATAGCTTGGTGCTCACTAAATAGTTAACAGAGGGATGACTTTTCTTGCCATGAGGACCACCAAATCAGGAGTCCCTTGGGAAGTGTGTCATAAAAACGGTAACCACCCCCCCACACACACATACACACACTTCCTGCCCCAAACCACGCTGCCTCTCCCAGTGAGAGGCTGGAATGGTGAGTTATTTGTTTCAACCTGGACTGGGAGCACCCAGTTATTTATTCAGACACGCATCTAGGTGTGGTTATGGATGCATCTCATAGGTACAGGTAGCTTCTCTAATAAGTTGATTTTAAAAATTAATTTTAGAGCAGGGCGTGGCGGTGCACGCCTTTGATCCCAGCACTAGGGAGGCAGAGGTAGGAGGATCGCCGTGAGTTCGAGTTCGAGGCCACCCTGAGACGACGTAGTGAATTCCAGGTCAGCCTGGGCTAGAATGAGATCCTACCTCGCAAAACAAAAAAAAAAAAAAAATTAATAATTTTATTTATTTTTATTTATTTAGAGAAAGAATGGGCACACCAGGGCCTCTAGCCACTGCAAAGGAACTCTAAACCCATGCGCCCCCTTGTGCATCTGGCTTACGTGGGTCCTGGGGAATCGAACCTGGGTCCTTAGGCTTCGCAGGCAAGTGCCTTAACCACTATACCATCTCTCCAGCACTTCGATTTTTTTTTTTTTTTTTTTTTGGTTTTTCCAGGACCTGGAATTCACTATGGAGTCTCAGGGTGGCCTCGAACTCACAGCAATCCTCCTACCTCTGCCTCCCGAGTGCTGGGATTAAAGGCGTGCGCCACCACACCTGGCTAGCACTTCGATATTTTAAAAAATATTTTAATTTATTTGTTCGCAAGGAGAGGGAAAGAGAGAACGAACATTCCAGGGCCTGTAGCTACTACAAATGAACTCCAGATGCAGGTGACCGTTTTGTGCACCCAGCTTGAATATGGGTCCTGGGGAATTGATCCCAGGTCATCGGGCAGGCACCTTAACCATTGAGCCACTTCTCCAGCCCCTCTACAATCAGTTGACTTTAGGTTCTAGCAAACCGTGGATGAGGCTGTGGGTGAGACTCACACAACTTGGTGGAAGAGCACATGCCTGTCATGCCCAAGCGCTGGCTCCCATCCTCAGTGCCACAAAACGAGGCAGCCTTGGGTGATGTGAATGAGCCTCACCCCACCAGCTGAGGGATCCTCAGAGCAAAATCTGACTTATGCCGGGCGTGGTGGCGCACACCTTTAATCCCAGCACTCGGGAGGCAGAGGTAGGAGGATCACTGTGAGTTCGAGGTCAGTTTGAGACTAATAGTGAATCCCAGGTCAGCCTGGGCTAGTGCGAGACCCTACCTCAAAAAACAAAAAAAAAAAACAAAAAAAGAAAAGGAAAAAAAAAAAAAAGAAGAGGAGGAGGAGGAGAATAAGGAGGAGGAAGAAAGAAAAAGGAAAGAAGGAAGGAAGGAAAAGAGGGAGGGAGCTAAGAAGGGAAGGAGGAAGGGAGGGAGGGAGGAAGGGAAGGGGAAAGGAGGGAGACAGAGAGGAAGGGAAAGGTGGTGGGGCTGAGAAAAAGGCTCAGTGAGTAAAGTGCTGGCCATGCAAGTATGAGGACCCAAGTTCGGATCCCCAGCACTCACAAAGAGCTGGGAGCTGTGGTGTGCATCTGGGATCCCAGCATTGGGCAGGCAGAGACAGGAGACTCTCCCCGGCTGCCTGGCTGGCTGGCTGGTCTAGCTCAGCTGGTGAACTCCAAGCTCAGTGTGAGGCCCTGACTCAGAACGTGAGTGAGAAGGAAAGCCCCCCATAGATACTTTTGACCTACACATGCATGCTCACACACGCCCATGCACACCTACGTGTGCACATGTGAGCCCACGCAGATACAAACACACACACACAGGTACGTGCAAAAAGAAAAGGAGGAAACGTAACAGGATGAATGGGAGCCAAGCACATCATATGCTTACAGGAAATGCCGTAGTGGCGTAGTGTTTGGCCTAGCGTGCCTGAAACCTTGGATCCTCAGCCCCACGAGACAGAAACAAGTAAATAAAACAAGTAAATAAAACATTTTAAAAAGGCTGACTTCTGGGCTGGAGAAGTGGCTTAGCGACTAAGGCGCTTGCCTGGGAAGCCTAAGGACCCAGGTTCAATTCCCCAGGGCGCACGTAAGCCAGATGCACAAAGTGGCGCATTCACCTGGAGTTCGTTTGCAATGGCTGGAGGCCCTGGTGTGCCCAATCTCTCCCCCCCACCCCCCTGTCTCTCAAATACGCACAAAGTGATGCAAGCATGCAAGGTCGCACATGCGTACAAGGTGACGCAGTGGTTAAAGATGCCTTGCTTCTAAAGCCCGCCAGCCTGGGTTCAATTCTCCAGCAACCAGGTAAAAGTGGATGCAACGTTGTGCCGGGCGTGGTGGCGCACGCCTTTAATCCCAGCACTCGGGAGGCAGAGGTAGGAGGATCGCCGTGAGTTCGAGGCCACCCTGAGACTCCATAGTGAATTCCAGGTCAGCCTGGGCTAGAGTGAGACCCTACCTGAAAAAATCAAAAAAAAAAAAAAAAAAAAAAAAAAAACAAAAGTGGATGCAACGTGATGCACGTATCTGTAATCCCAACACCTATGACAATGGGAGGCGGAGCCAGGGGAACCCCAAGCTTGTGGATTTGTGTCTGGCAGTTCACCCACAACAGCAAGAGTGTAGACCCCTCCAAGATGTTCTCAGACCTCCACACACACGTCATAGCATGCATGCACACAAGTAAATAAAACATTTTTTAAAAGGCTGACTTCTGGGCTGGAGAGATGGCTTAGTGGTTAAGGCGAAGGCGCTTGCCTGGGAATCCAAAGGACCCAGATTCAATTCCCCAGGACCCACATAAGCCAGATGCACATGGGGGCGCATGCATCTGGAGTTCATTTGCAGTGGCTGGAGGCCCTGGTGCACCCATTCTCTCTATCTATCTGCCCCTCTCTCTTTCTCACAAGTAAATAAAAAATATATATATTATCTTTAAAAGGCTGGCTTCTTTTTAGAAATCTAAATGGAGAGACGACAGAGAATGGGGAACTCCTTTTTTGTGTTTGTTTGTTTGCTTTTCAAGATAGGGTCTCACTCTAGCCCAGACTAACCTGGAATTCACTATGGAGTCTCAGGGTGGCCTCGAACTCACAGTGATCCTCCTACCTCTGCCTCCCGAGTGCTGGGATTAAAGGTGCGTATCACCACAACCAGCCTCACACACTTTTTTTTTTTTTTTTTTTTTTTTTTTGTTTTTCGAGGTAGGGTCTCTCTCTAGCTCAGGCTGACCTGGAATTCACTCTGTAGTCTCAGGGTGGCCAATATCAGAGAAGGCACACTGCTTCTTTCAATTCCCTTGAGTAAACAGTCTTTGGTCCAGCCATCACGTTCAGAGGAAACCCAAGCAGCCACCTGGAGAGACCCCAGGTGAGAGGAAGTGAGAGCCCCAGCCAGTTGTCCATCAAGAGAGAGCCTTCTTGGAAATGTTTTTTTTTTTTTTTCCCCCTAGGACAAGCTGCCCTGGCTAATGTTCATTAGGAGACAGAAAGCTATCTCTGCTGACCCCTGCCCAGATGTGTATTTCTACACTTACAAGCAATTCCTACACTTGGAAATTTTTTTGTTTGTTTGTCGAGGTAGGGTCTCGCTCTGGCCCAGGCTGACCTGGAATTCACCATGTAGTCTCAGGGTGGCCTCGAACTCACGGTGATCCTCCTACTTCTGCCTCCAGAGTGCTGGGATTAAAGGCATGCGCCACCACGCCCCGTTTTACACTTACAAATTTTACATCAAGCCAGACAGAGAGAGAGAGAGAGAGAGAGAGAGAGAGAGAGAGATGAGTAGTGTCCACAACTCAGCTCCTTGCACACAGTCAGCATGGGTCATGGTTTGAGCGTCATTGCTCTTATGACAGAATGAAGACATAGGTCGGCGCAGGTTTGGATGCTCGGAGCCCTTTGGCCCATAACATAACCAAAGAACCTTCTGGCTGTAAACAGCCCTTATGTATTCATCCCCGGGCCCTTCGCAGGCTTAGGACAGCAGTGGGCAGCTGGCTTGGGAGCAAGTCTGGTGCAAGGATTTCAGGGCCGATTTAGCTTGGCAGCGAACCTGAGACGGAGAAAATTTCAGCAGCCACGTGTCTCTGTGGGGCAGCGCGGAAGCGGGGTGGGCATGCAGCGAGAGTTAGGAGCTTGCACGGTGCACAGCAGGGCCCGTCCTGGGCGGGCGTCCCAGAACCTGCACCCCAATCATCGCGCCCAGGGCGAGGGAGCCGGGGGGCATTTATTCACCCACCCAGGGGGCTCAGGCCGAGTTTCTCCCGAGAGTGCTGGCCGCAGGCCCGGGGACAGGCACGGCGCTTCTGAGCATCTCTGGCCGGGGGGCGCAGCAGGTTAAAGGCGCTCAAGAGGTGCCACTCTCCCCCATTGTGCCCCTGCCGCGTGCCCACGCTCACGCACGTGCGCACGCACACGCACACGCACAAGGCACACTCAGATGTGCGCGTGCACGCCCTGAAACGCACTGAGGTCCCCACCCCGCACGCTGCATTCCTGCACAAAGAACTTCCTACCAGCAGGGGGAGCCGGCTCACACGAGCAAGAGAGCAAGGAGGCCTCGGAGGCTGTTTAAGAACGACACTAGGGGGGAAGCTCAACGGTTAAGGCCTTTGCCTGCAAAGCCAAAGCATCCCAGTTCGACTCTCCAGGACCCACATAAGCCAGATGCACAAGGGAGCGCATACCTCCTCTGGAGTTCGTTTGCAGTCTTTCTGCCTCTCTCTCTCTCAAATAAAGTTAAAATAGAAGTTTAAAAAAAAAAGAATAAATAAAAGAATGACACTGGGCTACCCATGTAAAGCCAGATGAACAAAATGGCACATGCATCTGGAAGTTTGTCTGCAGTGGCTAGAGGCCCCGGTGTGCCCATTCTCCCCACCCCCTCCTTTCTCTCCTTGCAAATAAATAAAATAAAAATGTTTAAAAAAAATAATGACACTTCCAGTTGGGGGGTGAGTTTTTCCCCTCAGCTGGGCCTGGGCCAGGCTGAGAGGAGGGGAGGGCCCCCAGCCCTTATTCTCCGCATGGGTTCTTTATCTCCTCCAGCTCCCCCACATGGCAGGAGCTCCCAGAACTTTCTTTTTTCTCTCTTCCTTCCACAGTTTTCCCAGGCCCTCCACGTGGGCTCTATAGCCACGTGGGTGCCTTTCCTTGGCTCTATACTTCCCTCAATAAATATAATAATTTTTTTTGTTTGTTTTTCGAGGTAGAGTCTCACTCTAGCCCAGGCTGACCTGGAATTCACTAAGAAGTCTCAGGCTGGCCTCGAACTCACAGCAATCCTCCTACCTCTGCCTCCCGAGTGCTGGGATTAAAGGCGTGCGCCACCACGCCCGGCTATAATTTAATAATTTTTTTTAAAAAAAGAATTACACTTGCAGGGCTGAGAAGATGGCTCAGGGGTTAAAGAATTACACCTGCTGGGCTGGCGAGATGGCTTAGCCGTTAAGGCCTTTGCCTGCAAAGCCAAAGAATCCCAGTTCGATTCTCCAGAACCCACGAAAGCCAGATGCTCAAGGGGGCACGTGCATCTGGTGTTCGTTTGCAGTGGCTGGAGGCCCTGGTGTGCCCATTCTCTCTCTCTCTCTCTGCCTTTCTCTGTCTCAAATAAATAAATAAAAGAATTACACATGCTGACCCAGCCTGATGATCCACACCTGTCATCCCAGTAGCTGGGAGGTGGAAGCAGAGATTCGGAGGCTCAGGGTCATCATTATAGCATGTCCCAGACCAGCCTGACCTACATGAGACCTTGTCTTTTTTTTTTTTTTTTTTTTTGCAGGGTCTCACTCTAGCCCAGGCTGACCTGGAACTCACACTGCAACCCCAGCTGACCCCAAATTATCCTCATACCTCAGCCTTCTGAGTGCTTGGATTAAAGGGGTGAGCGACCATGCCCAGCTCAATCTTGTCTTTTTTTAAAAAAATATTTTATTATTTATTTATTTGGGAGGGGAGGCAGAGAATGGGCACGCCAGGGCCTCTAGCCACTGAAAACGAACTCCAGACGCACACGCCCCCTTGTGCATCTTGCTAACGTGGGGAATCCAACCGCGGTCCTTAGGCTTCACAGGCAAACGCCTTAACTGCTAAGCCATTTCTTCAGGCTTCGACTTTGTCTTAAGATATAATATATGGCCTAGAGAGATAGCGCAGCAGTTAAAGGTACTTGCTTGCAAAGCCTTCTGGTCCATGTTCGATTCCCCCGTACCCACATAAAGGCCAGACACACACAGTGGTGCATGCATCTGGAGTTCGTTTACAGTGGCAGGAGGTCCTGGTGTGCTCTGCGCCTATTCTCTTTCTCTCTCCCTTTCTCTCTCCCTCCCTCTCTCTCATAAAGAAAAATATTTATTCTGGGGCTGGAGGTATGGTTCGGTGGTTAAGGCGCTCACCTGCAAAGCCTAAACACCCAGGTTCGATCCCCAGTACCCATGTAAAGCCAGATGCACAAGGTGGTGCATGCATTGGAGTTCATTTGCAGTGGCTAGAGGCACTGATGCATCCATTCTTTCTATCTGCTTCCCCTCAAATAAATAAATAAAATTTTAATAAATAAAAATATTTATTTTATTCCGATAATAATAAATAACGCATGCAGACGTAGCTGGGTCCCTGGGTCTCAGGCCTCATTTTCTTTCTCCTTCACTCTCCCAGGCCCTAGCAGAAACTCAAACTCAAGGTGCATTGATTGCAAGCTTGATGCTCTTGTTTTTTTAGAAAGGGTGCGCCAGGGCCTCCAGCCACTGCAGACGAACTCCAGACATGTGCACCCCCTTGTGCATCTGGCTAACGTGGGGCCTAGGGAATCGAACCTAGGTCCTTTGGCTTTGCAGGCAAACGCCTTAACCGCTAAGCTATCCCTCCAGCCCAAGCGTGATGCTCTTGTAACACCAGGAAGAACCGAGTCACCTGCGGCTCGTTTAGGAAGAGTCAGACACTGACCAAGTCTTGGGTGGTGCTGTGTTGTGTCCTGTTGCTAGCAGACGATGGGGTGCCCGCTAAGGGGGACCAGGGGTGTTTGGAGAAAAATGCACATTTGGAAACTCTGGACGGGGGTGTGAGGAGCGTCAGCCTAGGGTCCCTGGTAGGACCTGGGATCACTCTGGCTAGGGAACTCCCCCAGAGGACTGTGCTGCCAGCACTTGTCACAAGGGGGCGTCCCAGGACACGACTCGGCGCTGCCACCGCCCCACCCCCACCCCAGCCTCACCTTCTCAGTTCAGCCTGGCGCCGGCTCGCCCACGCTAGACAGAGACTCAGGGATCCAAACCCCAGACCTGTAGCCTAAAGGATGAGGCAGGAAAGCACTCAGGCTCCTCGCTGAGGCTCCAAGATAAGGATGATGTCTGCAGGAGTTCGAGTACATCGCTTCCCACTGGGGGCTGCTTTTCCACATCTGTTAAATGGCATCATTAAAAGTGGCCCGTCGGGGCTGGAGAGATGGCTTAGCGGTTAAGGCGTTTGCCTTCAAAGCCTAAGGACCCAGGTTCGATTCCCAAGGACCCACGTAAGCCAGATGCACAAGGTGGCGCACGCATCTGGTGTTTGTTTACAGTGGCTTGAGGTCCTGGTGCCCCTTTCTCTCTTTCCCTCTGCCTTTCCTTCTCTCTAATAAATAATTTTTTTGTTTTTGTTTTTGTTTTTTTCTAATAAATAAAAAAATTTTAAGTGGTTCACTAGGTTGGAGACGATGGCTAAGTGGATAAAGCGTTTGCTTGCAAAGCCAAAGGACCCTGGTTCGATTCCCCAGAACCATTGTAAACCAGATGCACAAGGTGACACATGCATCTGGAGTCGTTTGAGTAGCTAAAGGCCCCGGCATGCCCATTCTCTCTCTCTCAAATATGCATTAAAAGTGGTCCATGCCACAGAGCAGTGAGCAGGTTAAAGGAGAGCATTATATGAGAAGAGAGCTGAGGACGATGGTATAGTCATGCCAGCACTTAGAGGCCAAAGGTAGGAGGATCCTGAGTTCAAGGCCAGCCTGAGCCACACATAGTGAGGCCCAGTCTAGAAAAGCAAGGGCTGGGTACATGGTCAATGTAGACCCATTCCTGCCTTTGCCGAGCCATGGAAGGACGGCACTCACCGCAAGCATTCAGTCTTTCAAATATCATGATTGTTACACTGGCCGTGGAGACCTGAGGGCTAGTCCTTAAAGCCTTCTCTCTCTCTCTCTCTTTTAATATTTTTTACTTTTATTTACTTATTTGAGAGCGAAAGACAGAAAGAGAGAAAGAGGCAGAGAGAGAAAGAGAGAGAGAGAATGGGCGCACCAGGGCCTCCAGCCACTGCAAACGAACTCCAGACGCGTGCGCCCCCTTGTGCATCTGGCTAACGTGGGTCCTGGGGAATCGAGCCTCGAACCAGGTCCTTAGCCTTCACATGCAAGTGCTTAACTGCTAAGCCATCTCTATAGCATTATTATTATTATTATTATTATTTTGGCTTTTCAAGGTAGGCCCAGGCTGACCTGGATTTCACTCTGTAGTCTCAGGGTGGATTGGAACTCATGGTGATCCTCCTACCTCTGCCTCCCGAGTGCTGGGATTAAAGGTGTGCGCCACCACGCCTGGCTTCTTAAAGCCTTCTTTATGTGCTGGCACTTGTGCATACAAGGACACACACACACACACAGTCCCTCCTCCTCCCCCCCTCTCTTTCTTGCACAACTGGGATGGAACCCAGGGCGTTGAGCACAGAGTTGGTCAAGGACTCTCACACTGGGCTACATCACTAAGGTCCAGTCTTGGGTCTTTAGATGGTTTTTTAAACGTTCACACTTCCAAAACGAGCTTCCCTGGCCTGGAATGCACATTCAAGTTCAAGAACTGCCTATCAGGGGCTGGAGGGATGACTTAGTGGTTGCGGCACTTGCCTCAAAGCCTAAGGACCCAGGTTCCATTTCCCAGGACCCACGTAAGCCAGACGCACAAGATGGCGCGTGCATCTGGAGTTTGTTTGCAATGGCTGGAGGCCCTGGCCCACCTATTCTATCAGCCTCTTTCTCTCTCTCAAATAAATAAATAAAACATGTATTTTATAAAAAGAACCATCAGCCGGCCGTCGTGGCGCCTTTAATCCCAGCACTCAGGAGGCAGAGGTAGGAGGATTGCAATGAGTTCAAGGCCACCCTGAGACTACATAGTGAATTCCAGGTCAGCCTGAGCTAGAGGGAGACCTTACCTCGGGAGGTGAGGGGGGAGAACCATCTATCAGGCTGGGAGTGTATCTCGATGGTATTGGATCCCCAGAACCACAAACGAATGAACCAACAACCATCCATCCACTGCCCGTTTGATTTTTCCAGGTCCCTCCTCTAAGTGAGACTGACACACACTGATCTCAAATCTCACCAAACACAAAAGGCTACACCCTTCAGCCCCTTGTCAGCCTGTGAGATTGGTGAGATTGAGCCCAACGCTAGAGCCCTCCTTTTTATTATTATTATTATTATTATTATTTTATTTATTGGAGAGAGAGAGGCAGAGAGAATGGGTGCGCCAGTGCCTCCAGCTACTGCAAACAAACTCTAGACACGTGTGCTACCTTGTGCATCTGGCATCTGAGGAATTGAACCTGGGTCCTTTGGCTTTGCAGGCAAACGCCTTAACTGTTAAGCCATCCCTCCAGCCCTGAGTCGTCCCTTTTTTTTCCCCAGAATTATTTATTAGAGAGAAGGAAAGGCAGAGAGAGAGAGAGAGAGAGAGAGAGAAAGAGGAAGGCAAAATAGAGAGAATGGGTGTGCCAGGACCTCAAGCCACTGCAAACGAACTCCAGATGCATGTGGCACCTTGTGCCTCTAGCTTACGTGGGTCCTTGGGAATCGAACCTGAGTCCTTAGGCTTCGAAGGCAAACACCTTAACCGCTAAGCCATCTCTCCAGCCCCCTGAATCGTCCCTTTTAAGAGACTCCACGTTTCACCTACCGGCAAACCTGACGGCACATCCTTCAAGAAGCTGCCCGTCCTCATTGGAATACCAGGGCCCTCAGCGACTGCAGCTAACCCTGCTGTGAGCCACCGACAGCTGGGCTAATCCCCCTCTGACACTGGCCTCTGTCTCTTCAACAGGACAGCTGACAAGTCATGTCCCCCCGCTGCACGGACCCCTCCGTGGCTCCCCATTTCTCTTGCACAAGGAGCATCAGCCTTTACAGTGAATGGCCTTAGTGAATTTGCAGGTTCCTCAGCTTACCTAGGATCTTTCGTGTGTGTGTGTGTGTGTGTGCGCGTGTGCGTGTGTGTGTGTCTGTGTGCAGAAGATGTGGTGTCCATGCATGGACACAGAGGCCAGAGGAGAACACCGGCTGTCCCTCCGTTGCTCATTTGCTTGTGTCCTTGAAACGGAGTCTCTTCACTGATTCTGGTAGAGTCTTTAGGGTCCTTTACATATAGAATCATGTCATCTGCAAATAATGATCTCTTCCTTTCCAATGTGTATCCCTTTTATGTGCATCTCTTGCCTTATTGCTATGGCTAAGACTTCCAGTGCTATATTAAATAAAAGTGGGGGACAGTCTTCACTGATTCTGGAGGTCTGATGGTTTCGCAAGTCCCAGCAATTCTCCGGTCTCCGCTGCACAGAGGACTGGGGTTGCAGAGGTGCGTGGCCCATGCCCGGCTATTTACCTGGGCTCTGAGGACTCGAACTCAGAAGTCTCAGGCCTTCCCGGCCTCCTGCTCGCAGAGGAAGCGCTCTTAACTGCTGAGCCACCTCTCCAGTCCCTCATTTGTCCCCGATCTCCCCCCCCCCCTGTGTAGGTCAAATATGCGAGACGCAAACCCTGCCTGGCTCTCGGCAGCGGCTCAATGAATACTGGGGGCGGATTGATATCATTTGTGTACACGTTAGTGCGTGTGAGTACGGGCGTGCACGTGCCACGGCACACACGCGGCGGTCAGGGGACAACGCTGGGTGTTGGTTCTTGCCTCCTGCCTTATTTGAGGTGGGGTCTCTCTTCGTTTCCTGATGCATTTGCCAGGCTAGCTGGCCCGTAAGCTTCTGGAGGGTTCTCCTGTGTCCACCTCCCGTCTCGGTGTGGACGCACTGGGATTCCAAGACGTCTGCGATAGCATCCAGCTGTGTGTGGGGGTCTGTGGGTCTGAACCCGGGTCCTCATGCGTGTGCCCCAAGCACTCCATCCACCCAGCCATCTCCCCAGCCACTGCGTCAATACTATTAGTGACACTGTCTCACCTTTGGTATTCTGTGTTCTAGAAATTCCTCCACTGGGCTGGAGAGATGGCTTAGCCGTTAAGCGGGTGTGTGGGCCACGAGGCTGGGAAGCTGTATGGTCTGGAATGGAGCTCGGAGGGTTTTTTGGTTGGGTTTTTTTTTTGCGTGTGTGTATGGGGGGGGACAGCTTGTGCATTATTTACATCAATAAATTGCATATTCAGTGTCTACCGGCCCAGGGCCAGGAACTCAAGACAGCCCAGTTCCTACCCTTGTGGGCCCCGTGGCCCCACACACCCGCTCGCTTCAGTCACTGGACAACTTGCGAAAAACTTCTCCTTCCCCAGGCTCCAGGGCTGGTGGGTGGGGTGGGGTTCTGTCTAGCTTCAAGGGGGGCTCGAGGGGGTAGAGATGGCTTCCTTCCTTTCCTTTTATTTTCCAAAACACCGAACACTCAGCAAAGGAACTCGGAACCAAGAAGGAAAGGGCTTTGAGGGGTCTGGGTTTACAAAAACAAAAACAAAAACAAAACAAAAAACACAACCAACCAACCCAGTTCTGGGCTCCTGAGCAGTGTGGCCCCTAGAGCTGGGACCTCAAGAAGGGCAGTTGGGGTTCAGGCTGACCTCAGGCTCCAACTTCCAAGTCCTCAGTGTAGAAACCAGCCTGGGTCTCTTAGGCTTGGAGTGCCAGAGAGGTTCTGGGAGGGTCCCAGGGGACAAGGCATGGGAAGAGGGTTTTTAGGGGGCGGGGCCTAGCCTGTTCCCTCAAGCAGGTGTAGGAGCTCCGAGGGAGGGGGTCAGACCTCCCCCCACCCAGGGGGGGGGCCGGGGTCTTGCCCGAGAGGCGTGGCCAGCACCAGCACGTGGCTGCTGGGGGAGCCTGGAGCCCTAGGATGTCCTTAGACTCCCAAGGGGCGTGGCCTGTGGGCCTTGGGGCGTGGCCTTAGACCTTGGGGCGGGGCCTAGGCGTGGGTGGGTGGGTCCTGGACCCCCGGGGATCCGCAGTGGCGCTCAGGCCCTCGGGGACAGCGGCTCCACGTTGAGCCAGATGCCGTTCTCCGTGCGCAGGATGAGCTCGGGCTTCCGCCGCACCTTGTGGGTTCGGTCCACGCTCAGGCGGAATCGCAGCAGGGTCAGCGCCACGACCACCCGCATCTCGGCCATGGCGAAGCTCTGGCCTATGCAGTTCCTGCGGAGAAGGTTAAAAATGAGACCCATAGGGGCGGGAGGGGGGGGGTCTGGAGAGAGGCGCTTAGCGGTTAAGGCATTTGCCTGCAGAGCCTAAGGACCCAAGGTTCGATTCCCCAGGACCCACGCAAGCCAGATGCACAAGGGGGCGCGTGCGTCTGCAGTTCGTTTGCAGTTGCTGGAGGCCCTGGTGCGGCCATTCTCTATCTCCTCAAATAAAAAAAAATAATTTAAAAAAATGAAACCCACGGGCTCTGGAGAGCTTGCTTAGTGGTTAAGGCGTTTGCCTGTGAAGCCTGAGCATCCAGGTTCGATTCCCCACGTCCCAAGTAAGCCAGATGTACAACGTGGCGCACGCGTCTGGAGTTCGTTTGCAGTGGTTGGAGGCCCTGGGGCGCCCATTCTCCCTCTCTCTCTCTCTCTATGTGCCTCTTCCCCTTTTTGTCAAATAAATAAATAAAAATAATTTTTTAAAAATGAGACCCACGAATCTATGGAAACGTGACTCTGGTGGAGCCCAGAGTTCGAATCCTGTTTGCCCCAGGGATGCCCCAGGGTGATGAATGACCTCTGAGGTTCAACTCCTTCATCTGTAAAATAGGAAACAAGAGCATCTGGGCGCCCACAGCTCAGAGCCGGGCATACCGTGGGTGTGCCGTGTTCTGACTACAATCTCATTTGGGGGGTGTTGGGGTGGGTGTCAGTTCAATCTAGGGAGTACAGGTTGGCAGAAATGACACCTGACCGGGGCCTGGGTAACTTCTGATGGACGCACACAGCCCTGGCCTGACGGTGGCTTTGCCCCCTACCGCTGGTGGGGGGCGTCGGGAGGACTTCCTTACCTGGGGCCCGCGGAGAAAGGCACGAAGGCGAGCGGGGAACGCTGCTGTGGCTTGTCAGGGTCAAAACGGTAAGGGTTGTACACCTAGGACAGGAGCAGCCTGGGTGTGAGCCTCGGGGTGGGGGCAGGCAACGGGGCCTGGTCAGCCTCAGCCCGGAACCATCAGTGCAGCTGGAGGCGCGGCCCCTCTCCCCTGCGTCTGGCTGGCCCGCCTCCTGTTGTCCCAGGACAGGGTTTCCCCCTTTCCTCCCACCTTTCTGGTCTTCCCTCAGATGTCAAATATCTCTTTCTTGGTCTTCAAAGCCTCCCCTGACCACCCAAGCCTAAAGCGCTTCTCACCTGCACCAGTTTTTTGCTTTTGTTTGGTTTTTCGAGGTAGGGTCTCACTCTAGCCCAGGCTGACCTGGGATTCACTACGGAGTCTCAGGGTGGCCTCGAACTCATGGTGATGCTCCTACCTCTGCCTCCCGAGTGCTGGGATTAAAGGCGTGCGCCACCACGCCCGGCTCAGTTTTTACTTCTTTTGTTTGTTTGTTTGTTTGTTTTAGTTTTTTGGTTTTTCAAGGTAGGGTCTCACTCTAGCCCAGGCTGACCTGGAATTCACTATGTAGTCTCAGGGTGGCTTCGAACTCTCGGAGATCCTCCTGCCTCTGCCTCCCTGAGTGCTGGGATTAAAGGCGTGCGCCACCACGCCCGGCTCAGGTTTTATTTCTTTAGTGCACTTAGCAACACCCCAAAATGAGCTGCTGGCTTTGTCATCCTCAGAACCTTACTGGCAGCTCCGCAGAGGCCAGGAGAACAGCGTTCCAGGGCGTCGGTGCCAGGCACAAGGTCTGGCCCACAACGGATGCTCAACGGCTATCTGTTGACCTCTCAGAGTTAGCAGTAAGGGGCGGGGTGGGCGGGGGGAGTCAGGTCCTTCATGGAGGAAAGGGTCGATGTGTGGGCACTGAGGTCTGGGCAGGAGCTCACCTTGGAGTCGGGCCACACTGTGGGGTTGTGGTGGGTCCCGTAGATGCTGACCAAGCAGATGATTCCTGTGGGGACACTGGGGTCAGTGAGGCCCAGAGGAGCCAGGGCCTCCTCTGGAAACAGTCCTCTCCCTTCCCAATTCTCCCCGTGAGCTACCTGCCATCATTTTCTGTCCCACAAAAACACCGGCTGTCTTAACCACTCTTTCTAGAAGGACCCCATCGCCTCTCTGCCTCTGTGTGGGCCACATATGTTCCTCCCGTGACCAACCCCCTCCCTTGGCTCCTATCATCCAGAAAGTTCCTCTGAATTGAAACATTCCCTCCTGAAGGAGAAGGGAAGGAAACACGTTTGGAAAAAGCTCACTCTTGTAAGATTCACAAGTCTCATGTCCAGATAGATATATATATTTTGAGATAGTTTCACTCTAACCCACGCTGATCCGGAGTTCACTATGTAGTCTCAGGGTGGCCTCGAACTCATGGCGATCCTCCTACCTCTGCCACCACGCCCGGCTCCCCAGAGATATAGAAGCCGTGAACAACTGCTGAGGAGACTCTCAGAGCCGCGTGGAGGTTGTGTGCAGTGAGCTGCGCGATGTCACCCAAGCTGGGCGACGCGCGGCTGCCTTTGAATCATTTATGCTTGGCTAAGTGGCCCCTCCCCCACACTCCTTGAGTAACCACAGAGCACCCACTGTCTCGCTAAACTGGACCTGGGCATCATCGGTACTTTGGTCCGTTGCTGGTACCCTGGCATGGGGTGGGTGAACAGACAACTGTTCATACCTCCCCAGGAAAAGTTAGTACAATCACTCCGTACCCCCAACAATGTGTGTTCTAAAGCTACGGAGGACCACGGGCTCTTCCGGCTACAGCCCCGGCCTCCCACATGCCCAGTCTGAATGGAGCCGTGCCTACGTATGTGGCTAGCCCTGCCCATCTGTCATGCCAGGTGGTTGGCTGTGTGTGTGGTGTGTGTGTGTGTCTGTGTGTGTCCTGGAGATGAGGACTCGCTATACGCCCCAGACAATTCAATCTCTGGGGGATACTTGGCAATTGAATGAAACTGACCCTCCATCTACACCCAGCTGGACCCCCAGCCCTCTCACACTCCTTTCCTCCTCAAGTCATCTGCATCTCCCCTGTATACGCCTGGGTTCCCCCCCCACGCCCCCAGAGCAACGGATACTCAGAGAGCTTCCTCATCTACGGGGACCACGCGTGGGAGCAGGCACAGGCAGGGCCCACACGCGGCAGGCACCTTTCGGGATGATGCGCCCGTCTGGGAGTTTGACGTCTTGGGTGCAGCGGCGAGAGATGAGGGTCACGGGAGGGAACTGACGCAGGCTCTCCTTGATGCACATGGTGGTGAAGGGGAGCTGAACGAGGTCGTCCCTGGAGAGAAAAGAACTGTGACTTTCCAAACACATTGTTCACGTGTACACACACACACACACACACACCACACACATGGTAGGACTCGTCCGACAGTTCAGACTTGCCCCAAAGCTTCTGTTACTTCCATTTTCCAAGGCAAGTATCATGAAGACTCACAACGTCTACTGGTGCTGAGCTGAGACCCAGTTACTCGGGAGCTGAGACAAGGGCCACCTTGGTGATGCCTAGTGAGTTCAAGGCCCCCTGGGCACTTCAGTGCAATGCTGTCTCAAAAAGTACAAAGAGGAGCCAAGCGTGGTGGCGCACACCTTTAATCCCAGCACTCAGGAGGCAGAGGTAGGAGGATCGCCCGTGAGTTCGAGGCCATCCTGAGAATACAGAGTGAATTCCGGGTCAGCCTGCGCTAGAGCGAGACCCTACCTGGAAAAACCAAAAAAAAAAAAAAGTACAAAAAGGAGCCGGGCGTGGTGGCGCACGCCTTTAATCCCAGCACTCGGGAGGCACAGGTAGGAGGATCGCCGTGAGTTCGAGGCCACCCTGAGACTCCATAGTGAATTCCAGGTCAGCCTGGGCTAGAGTGAAAAAAAAAAAAATGAAAAGGGTCTAGTCTTCCCCAAAGCAGTACCCCCACCCCTAGAAACCTGGAAACGCCTAGGCACCTGGCTAGACGGACTGGCTGGATGACCCCATCCAATAAATTCCCGTAAAAGACTTGGACACCAGCTGAACTTTCACTCCAAGCAGGAGCTTTGTCTTCTTGAATTCTCTCTCTCTCTCTCTCTCTCTCTCTCTCTCTCTCTCTCTTGCTTTTTTCTTTCTTTCTTTTTTATTTGAGAGAGAGAGAATTGGCGCACCAGCGCCTTCAGCCGCTGCAAACGAACTCCAGACACACGCACCCAACCTGTGCACATGCGCGACATTGCGCGCTTGCGTCACTGTGCGTCCGGCTTCCGTGGGACCTCGAGACGCAAGCATGATTTCTTAGGCTTCACAGGCAAGCGCCTTAACCACTAAGCCATCTCTCCAGCCCTTGTCTTTTACTTTTTTTTTTTTTTTTTGAGACAGGGTATCACCTAGCGCCAGCTGACCTCAAACCTGCTATGTAGACGAGGCTGGCCTTGAACTGACTTTCTTGTCTGCCCCTCCCAAGTCCGGATGGCAAGCGTGTGGCACCGTGCCCGGTTATAATGCCACCCCCATTCTCTGCATTGCTCAGACTCCCTTCTTCATGGCACACACCTGATCAGGACTGGATCTCCAGTCCAGATTCCATTAGGATCACCTGCTGCATGCCTCCGCAGCAAACTGGACTCTCGAAAGGGCGGGTGTATGTCCGGTCCCATTCATGGGCCCCACCATGTGATTTGCTTTCACCACAACGTGTCAGTGCAAACAGAGGTTTTGATACTTCTGGGATGTGCATTGAGAATCCTCGATCCAAGGAGAGTGAGGAGAAAATAGGAAGAGGCCTCAACACAGTCCACAGTAAGCGAGTAGCCTTGCTTCACTCCGCTGAGCCCAGCAGACACAAGAGCAGTGCTCAGGGAAGAGCAGTAACAAGACCAAACACGGCATTAAGCTGGATGTGTGGGCTGGAGAGATGGCTTAGCGGTTAAGCGCTTGCCTGTGAAGCCTAAGGACCCCGGTTCGAGGCTCGACTCCCCAGGACCCACGTTAGCCAGATGCACAAGGGGGCGCATGCGTCTGGAGTTCGTTTGCAGCGGCTGGAGGCCCTGGCGCGCCCATTCTCTCTGTGTCTCTCTCTCTGCCTCTTTCTCGCTCTGTCTGTCACTATCAAATAAGTAAAAATAAATAAAAAAAAAAAGCCGCATGTGTAACTCGGCACTGCTGAGACTGGGGACAGAAGGACTGAAAGTTTAGTGTCAGCCTGGACTGCATAACGAATTCCATGCTGGCCTGGGCTGTCTTGTCTCCAGAAAGGGAGGGAGTGATGGAGGGAGGGAGGGAGGGAAGAAGGGAGGGAGAGAAGGAGGGAGAAGAAAAAGATGAAGAGAAGGGGGCTGGAGAGATGGCTTAATGGTAAAAGTGCTTGCCTGCAAAGGTAAGGACCAAGGTTTGATTCCCCAGGACCCACATGAGCCAGATGCACAAGATGGCACATGTGTCTGGAGTTTGTTTTCAGCGGCTGGAGGCCCTGGCACCTATTCTCTCTCTTTCACTCCATAAATACATAAAATAAAATATTTTTCTAAAAGATGAGGAGATGAAATAAAATTAAATTAAAAAAAAACATGAGGGCTGGAGAGATGGCTTAGCGGTTAAAGCGCTTGCCTGTGAAGCCTAAGGACCCCGGTTCAAGGCTCGATTCCCCAGGACCCACGTTAGCCAGATGCACAAGGGGGTGCACGCGTCTGGAGTTCATTTGCAGTGGCTGGAGGCCCTGGCTCACCCATTCTCTCTCTCTCTCTCTCTCTCTCTCTCTCTCTCTGTCGCTCTCAAATAAATAAATAAAAATAAATAAAAAAAACATGAGGAGGAGGAACTTGGTTTAAGGAAAATGATCTAGATTGTGAACTCAGAAGTCTAGTTAATCGCTGACTTTGGGGATGCTTGTTACGTACCCTGACTACGGCAGTTGCCAAGACACTCAGAGAGCTGTTGAAGGAGGCATCTCTGGGTTATAACCAAAGACACTGTAGTCCTGAAGGCTCAAGGGTTTTATCTAAGGCCACACACTCAACCAGTGGTAGAACAAAGATTCGTACTCTACGCTCTGGCCTCAGCCCGCTCCCCTCCAGCCTCCTGTCCCCCTGCCCAGACTGACCATGCCAGTTCCTCCACTTCTCGGCCCTTCATGACCTCCTGGATCTCCTCCCGGCACCTCTCCTGGTACTCTGGGTACTTCGCCAAGTTGAACAGCACCCATGACAGCCCACTGGATGTAGTGTCGTGACCTGCGGGCGGAGGAGGTTTGGGAAGGCTGCCGATCCCCAGGCTCGCAGCAGCAGCAGCAGCGCCTGTCCAGGCGTCCTGGCCCCGGGCGGAAGCAGCCTCCACCCTCCCCCAGCCTCGTCCCCTGTCCTCACCCTCGAACATGAAGGTGTCTGCCTCAGCCCGGATGTCCTCATCAGACAACTCCTTCCCGTCTTCATCCTGCAACAGGAAGCAGCGTGCTCAGCCCACTTCATCCACTGTCTGCATCCTTGGGGGTACCCCTAAGTCAGCCAGACCTATCCACGCCTCTCCTCTCTCCTTTCTTTCTTTCTCTCTTTCTCTCTCTCTTTCTTTCCTAAGAGGAGCTTGGTGGGCAGTCCAGGCTGGTCCAAACCCAAGAAGATCTTTCTGCCTCAGCCTCCCAAATGCTGGGATTACATAAGTGGACCGCCTTGCCCAATTTCCTATTCTCCTCTCTGAGCTGTCCAGGGCAATATTTCAGAGGGAAGAATGTAACTTATTATAAGAAAGACGAGGGGCTGGAGACATGGCCTAGCGGTTAAGGTGCATGCCTGTGAAGTCTAAGGACCCCTGGTTCGATTCTCCAGGTTCCACGTAAGCCAGATGCTCATAGTGGCACATGCGTCTGGATTTCATTTGCAGTGGCTAGAAGCCCTGGCATGCCCATTCTCTCTTTCTCTCTCTCTCTGACTGTAATAAATAAATAAAAATAAAATATTAACAAAAGAAAGATGAAAGGAGGGAAGGAGACTAAAAGAGGTGTGTGTGGGGGATGTTGATGGAGAGATGACCCAATGAGTAAAGGCACTTACTTGCAAAGCCTTGTGGCCTGGGTTCAATACCCCAGGACCCATGTAAAGCCAGATGCACAAAGTAATGCATGTGTCTGGAGGTTATTTGCAGCTGCAGCAGGCCCTGGTATGATCATTTTCCTCTCTCTCTCCCTCTTTCTCATAAATAAATAAAATATTCTTTTAAAATGAGGTGGGGGAGCCAGGCGTGGTGGCGCACGCCTTTAATCCCAGCACTCGGGAGGCAGGGGCAGGAGGATCGCTGTGAGTTCGAGGCCACCCTGAGACTACATAGTGAATTCCAGGTCAGCCTGGGCTAGAGTGAGACCTTACCACGAAAAACAGAACAAAAGATGAGGTGGGGGGAATTCATATGATCATCACTTAACAGTGGGTGTGTGTATGTGCGTGTGGTGAGTGTGCATGTGTGTGCAGAAGTGTGGTCCTCCGTGCACACATGTGTGGAGGGCATCAGGTGCCTCTGTCACTCTTTGCGCCTTATCTCCTTGACGCAAGGTCTCTCAGTGAACCTGGAACTCCTGCGGATTTTTTGTTTTTTCTTTTTTGGTCAGGCTGGCTGATCAAGTGAGTTTAGCAATCCTTCCACCTCGGCCTCCCCAGTACTAGGGTTAGACTTATGCAACTACACTTAGCGCCCCCACCCTGACTTTTTTTTGAGGTAGGGTCTCGCTCTAGCCCAGGCTGACCTGGAATTCACTAGTCTTAGGGTGGCCTCGAACTCACAGCAATCCTCCTACCTCTGCCTCCCGAGTGCTGGGATTAAAGGCGTGCGCCACCACCGACTCGTGGCTTTTTACATAGGTGTTGGGATGGAACTCAGGTCCCTTTGCTTGCATAATAAAGGCTCTTACCCACTGAGCCAGCTACCTAGCCACCTTTGTTTTTGTTTTTGTTTTTTTTTTATGTTAATATTTTCAACCTGAACTTAGTGGATGTAGAACTGTGGATACCGAGGGAGGGCCTCTTGCACATCGTTTCTATGGCCAAAAGGGAACATTCTGCAGGACGGGTCACACAGCGTGGACGACATAATGTAACCTGGCTTAAATGGTGTCGTGCGGGCTGGCGTCTGTGTATGACTGCGCTCATTGTATTGTGCAGGACGGGTCACATAGGATGAATCCCATAGGATGGACGACACAGCGTGACCTGGTTTAACTGGTGTCGTGCAAGCTTGTGCCTGTATATGACTGCGCTTATTGTATTGGGTAGGACGGGTCACATAGGATGAATCCCATAGGATGGACGACACAGTGTGACCTGGTTTCAATGGTGCCGTGCGCGCTGGTGTGCCACTGTGTGCATGGGTGGTGTGACCCCGCGGACGGTTCCGGGGGCCCCCCCCCCGGCGGCAGCTCCCCGCTCTCGCTTGCCTTGGCCAGCAGCAGCACGTCGATGAAGTCCAGGGTCTTGCCCTGCTTGGCCTTCAGCCAGGCCTCGGCGCCCTGCTGGCGCAGCGCGCGCCGCCGCTCCTGGATGACCTCGGTGGTGAAGTCGTGCACCGTGTCGCAGGCCCGGCGGAAGCGGCGCCCGTCGGCGCTCAGGTAGTACACCAGGTCCAGGTAGTGATGCAGGCGGTAGCGGCGCCGCACCACCAGCGCGCTCAGCTCCACGATGGCCGAGATGTAGTCGCTCATCTTCCTGCAGGGAGGAAGGAGAGCCCTGAGAGCCCGCGCGGCGCAAGGCCCTTCACCTGCCCTTGCTTTCCTCCTCTCTCGCAGTTGTTTCAGCTACTTTTATTATTATTTTTTATCTATTTTGATTTTTCAAGGTTGAGTCTCACTCTAGCTCAGGCTGACCTGGAATTCACTATGGAGTCTCAGGATGGCCTCGAACTCACGGCGATCCTCCTACTCTGCCTCCCGAGTGCTGGGATTGAAGACGTGCGCCACCACGCCCGGCTCGTCTACTTATTTTTTTAATTTTTATTTATTTATTTATTTGAGAGAGAGAAAGAGGGAGGGAGGGAGAGAGAGAGAGACAATAGGTGTGCCAGGGCTTCCAGCCACTGCAAACGAACTCCAGACACATGCGCCCCCTTGTGCACCTGGGGAATCGAACCAAGGTCCTATGGCTTTTCAGGCAAGCGCCTTAACCACTAAGCCATCTCTCCAGCCCTCATCTACTTATTTTTAATATTTGATTTATATTTATTTATTCTAGAGAGAGAGAATGAGTGCGCCAGGGCCTCTAGCCACTGCAAACAAACTCCAGACGCATGCACCACCTTGTGCATCTGGCTTACGTGGGTCCTGGGGAATTGAACCTGGGTCCTCTGGCTTTGCAGGCAAGTACCTTAAGCATTCAGCCATCTCTCCAGCCCCTATTTATTTATTAAATATTTTTATTTATTATTAGAGAGAGAGAGAGAGAGAGAGAGAGAGAATGGGCACTCAGGGCCTCCAGCTACTGCAAACAAACTCCAGACACATGCGTCCCCTTGTGTATCTGGCTTATGTGGGTCCTGGGTAGTTGAACCTCAGTCCTTTGGTTTTACAGGCAAATGCCTTAATGGCTAAGCCATCTCTCTAGTCTTTCTTTCTTTTTAAATGTTTTTCCTTATTTATTTTATTTTACTGGGTGCTGGGGTTGCACATTAACTAGGCAGCCACTGTACCAAGTGAGCTACAGATATCTCCAGTGTTTTTTAAATTTTAAATTAATTAATTAGTTTTTATTTGAGATACAGAGAGGCAGAGAGAAAGGGAGACAGAGAGAGAGAGAGAGAGAGAGAATGGGTACTGCAGGGCCTTTGGCTACTGCAAATGAACTCCAGATGCTTGAGCCATCTTGTGCATCTGGCTCAGGTGGGTTCTGGGGAATTGAACCTGGGTTCTTTGGCTTTGCAGACAAGTGCCTTAACCACTAAGCCATCTCTCCAGCCTTCCAATCCTTATTCTATTTATTTTATTTTTTAAAATATTTTTTTTTTCTGTTATTTATTTATTTTTTTTTTCTTTTTTTTTCTCCATTTTTATTAATATTTTCCATGATAACAAAAAAAATCCCATGGTATTACCCTCCCCCCTTTAAATATTTTATTTATTTATTTGAGAGAAGGAAAGAAAGAAAAAGAAAGAACAGGCACACCAGGGCCTCCAGCCACTGCAAATGAACTCTAGACGCATGCGCCCCCTTGTGCATCTGGCTTAAGTGGGTCCTGGGGAACGGAACCTGGGTCCTTGGGTTTAGCAGGCAAGTACCTTAACCGCTAAGCCATCTCTCAGCCCTTATTTTATTTTATTTTATTTTATTTGGTTTTTCGACGTAGGGTCTCACTCTAGCCCAGGCTGACCTGGAATTCACTATGTAGTCTCAGGGTGGCCTTGAACTCACGGCGATCCTCCTACCTCTGCCTCCCGAGTGCTGGGATTAAAGGTGTACGCCACCACTCCCGGCCCTTATTTTATTTTTTTAAACAGGGTTTTATGTAGTCCTGGTTGTCTTTCAACTCACTGAGTGGTTGAGGATGATCTTGAACTCCTTCCTGATCCTACTGCTACAAAGAACCCCCTGAGCTGTGGGATTACAGGCATGCACAACCGCACCCAGTTTATTTCTATTTTATATTTTTGCAGGGTTAAAGGTGGAGCCTAGGAGCTCTTGCATGGCAGGCAAACGTTCTAACCACTGAGCTGCCCCCCCAGCCTCCACAAAGAGTGACTCAGAATGAAGGGACAAGGGCAAGGTTGACAGCTATTGTGTTCATTCACTTAGCAAGCATTCGCTGAGCCTTCCACTTGCCAGGGAGACTGCCGGGGCAGTTTATTCTCAAAGCATTTCTCATCGTTGTTTAACAAAGAAGGCCTGTAATTCCAGCATTTAGGAGGTCGGGGCAGGAGGATTAAGAGGCCACCCTGGCTACATAGTGTGACAAGCTGTGTCAAAAACCAGGAGGTAAACCAGGGTGTGGTGGCTCACGCCTTTAATCCCAGGAGGCAGAGGTAGGAGGGATAGCTATGAAGATGGAGGCCACCCTGAGACTACAGAGTGAATTCCAGGTCAGCCTGGGCTAGAGTGAAACCCTATCTCGAAGAACAACAACAAAAAAAATCCTCAAACAAACAAACAAAATAAATCCAGGAGGAGAGCAGAGGAAGAGGAAGAGTATGAGAGAGTGGGAAGAGGGAAGAGAAAGAGAGCGAGAAGAGAGGAGAGAAGGAGAGAAACGAGTTGGACGTTCCCAAAGGTTGCACTTTCTCTGTGAAGGAATGGGTGAAAAGCAGCTTTTCCTGAGCACCTGCCTTGTGCCAAGCCGCTGGTGTTTGCCACCCTATTACTTATTAGTAATTAATTCGTTAGTATTATTATTATTTGTGTGTGAGTGTTTTTTCTAGGTAGGGTCTCACTCTAGCCCAGGCTGACCTGGAATTCACTCTGTAGCCTCAGTGTGGCCTCTACTCACGGTGATCCTCCTACCTCTGCCTCCCGAGTGCTGGGATCAAAGGCGTGCGCCACCAAAACCCGGTTTATTTTGTGTTTTTTAATAGTTTATTTGTCTATTTATTTATTTGACAGAGAAAAAGGAGCAAATAGGGAGAATGGGAGCGCCAGGGCCTCCAGCCACTGCAAGCAAACTCCCGACACATGCGCCCCTTGTGCATCTGGTTTACATGGGTCCTGGGGAATCGAACCTGGGTCCTTAGGCCTCACAGGCAAGCACCCTAACTGCTAAACCATGTCTTCAGCTCTAGTGTGTGAGTGTGTGTGTGTGTGAGTGTGTGTGTGTGTGTGTGTGTGTTTGAGACAGGGTTTCACTAAAATCTCCAGGCCGACTTCAAACTGAAGCTCCTCCTGCCTCTGCTTCCCAAGGAATTACAGGTGTGTGCTACCAGTCCTGACCCATATCATCTCACTTAAGTCTCACACAAGGATTGTGAGGAAACGGAGCCCAGAGAGGTGGCGCACACCTATAATCCCAGCACTCGGGAGGCAGAGGTAGGAGGATCGCCGTGAGTTCGAGGCCACCCTGAGACTCCATAGTGAATTCCAGGTCAGCCTGGGCTAGAGCGAAACCCTACATCGAAAAAACAAACAGAAAGAAAGAAAGGAAGGAAGGAAGGAAGGAAGGAAGGAAGGAAGGAAGGAAAGAAAGAAAGAAAGAAAGAAAGAAAGAAAGAAAGAAAGAAAGAAAGAAAGAAACAAACAAACAAACAAACAAACCGAGGCTTGACAGGATGACGTCATTCTCCCAGTAGCCACCTGGCCTGTCAGTGGCCTGAATACACTTGGCCCAGGCTCGCTTCTCAGCCGGGAGGATCCCTGTCTTCTCCCATCATGCCACCCAGCCTGGGGCTCCTGACTCCTCGTCCCGAGGGAAGCCTCACTCACTCCTGACAGTTGCTGTTGTAGCTGAACACGCATTTCTGCAGGCTGTCCAGGGTCATGAGGCTCACATGCTCAAACATGTCAAAGGAGGCCACGGAGCCCTCTGTCAGATGTCGCCGCCACTTAGCCTGGAAGAGAGATGCCAGGTGACCGGACGAGGACACCAGCAGTCAGTCGGACAGGTACCTTGCGGGGGGGTCCTGGCCACAGAGAGATTCCAGAAAGCGAGTCCTTCTCCCTGGCCCCTCCCTCACTACCCATTGCGGGGCTCGTCATTGGAGTTGGAGGCCGGGCCACGGCTCAGTCTTGGGACTCACGTGCATGACGTCGGTGCACTGGTTGAAGATCTTCATGTAGGGCTTCAGGATGTCAAAGTGGAAGGCGGGCGTCAGCAGGCGCCGGTGCCGGCTCCACTTGTCGCCTTTGCTAAGCAAAAGCCCATCCCCTGGGCCCAGAAAACCAAGGTTAAGGGGCTTCTCCTGCCCCCCCTTGAAGCCCTCCAGGGAACTCCCATTTCCCCTGCCCTTACTTTCTCAGCCACAACCGCCCCCGACGGCACTCACCTAGCCAAGGTTTCAGGAAGCTGTAGAAAAGATCATCCTTGGGCGCAATGGCAGCTGTGGAGAGAAGGGGCGAAGATGATTTCCAGAACAAGTTCTGACCCTTGACCCCTGCTCGTTGGTGCCCTGGGTGGGCACCAACCTTCCATCTCCCCTCTAGACTGTCTGTCACATCTGACCCTGAACAACACTTGTAACACCCTAATCTAAACCTGAACCTCGGGCTGGAGAGACGGCTCAGCGGTTAAGGCGCTCGCCTGTGAAGCCTAAGGACCCATGTGCGACTCTCCAGGTCCCACGTTAGCCAGACGCACAAAGGTGAGGCAAGCGCAAGGTCGCACATGCCCAACGAGGTGGTGTAAGCATCTGGAGTTCAATTGCAGTGGCTGAGGCCCTGGTGTGCCAATTCTCTCTCTTTCTGTGTCTCTCTCTCTCTCTCTCTCGCTCTCTGTTTTTTTTTTTTTTTGTTTTTCCAGGAAGGGTTTCACTCTAGCCCAGGCTGACCTGGAATTCACTATGGAGTCTCAGGGTGGCCTCGAACTCACGGCGATCCTCCTACCTCTGCCTCCCAAGTGCTGGGATTAAAGGCATGCCCCACCACGCCCAGCTCCTCTCTCTCTCTCTCTCTCTTTCTCTCCCTCTCTCTCTAAAACATAAAAATTAAGGCTTGAGAGATGGCTCAGCAGTTAAGGCGCATGCCTGCGAAGCCTAAGGATCCAGGTTCAATTCTCCAGTCCCACGTTAGCCAGATGCACAAGGCGGCACATGCGTCTGGAGTTCATTTGCAGTGGCTGGAGGCCCCTGGCACACCCATTCTCAGTCTCTCTCTCTCTCTGTGTCTCAAATAAATAAATAAAATAGATAAATTAAAAAAAAATGTTAAATCTGAACCTCCCCGCAGCTCCCCGTGCCCCTTGTCAAAGAGTCAAACTCAGAGCCAGGCATGGTGGCTCATGCCCTCTTCCCAGCACCCAAGAAACTGAAGGGGGGAGGATCCCTGGGGATTTGTGGTCAACCTCGGTTACGTAGTGAGTTTCAGCCCAGCCTGGGCTACAGTTTGACGCACACACACTCAGCAACAAAGATAAAGTGGTCAGGGGCTGGGGCGAGGGCTCAGCAGACAAAGCGTTTGCAGCGCAAGTGTGAGGACTGGCCGTCGGAGGCCACCGTCCATGTCAGGCAGGACACAGTAGAGCACATCTAGAATCACGGCGGCAGCGCTCCTAAGCAAGACGGGAGGCGGAGACAGGAGCTCCGAAGTTCACGGGCCAGCGAGCACGTCTCCGTCCTTGTAAGTGACACATGCATCTAGAGTTCATTTTGCAGTGAGTAAGAGACCCTGGGCACCCACTATCTGTCTCTGTCTCCCTCCCGCCCCCTCCCTTCCTCTCTTCTCTTTCTCTCTCTCCTTGCAAGTAACCAATTTTTAGCTCTCAGAGCCAATACTGGTCAGAAGCCAAAAATCTACTTCAGTCTCCCGAAGTCCCCCCTCACCACCTATCCAAGCCCATGCATCCACTCTAGTCTCGGGAGCAGGTGTGCCAAGCACATTCTCTAATTGCAGACCTTTAAGGACAACCGGAACATCCAAGAGACTATGCTGATGGCAACACGTTGCTATTTAATAACATGAACTATTCAATAGGGGCACTTCTTGGCTTTCCTGCCTCAATCTATCCACCAGAGAGCCGCTCCCCCCCACCACCTCAGCACTCCACCTGGCCCTGCTTAGTGTGGACAGCTGCTGCCACCTGTCACACTGGGCTGTACCCACCCTTTACAAAGCCCTTCTGGAAGAGCGCGTCAATCACTGACATGACATGATAAAAAATTTTTGGTGATAAACATTTTATTCAGTGAAAGCCAGGTGGTGGTGTATGACTATAATCTTTGTTTGTTTGTTTGTTTGTTTGTTTGTTTGTTTGTTTTTAGAGGTAAGGTTTCACTCTAGTCCAGGCTAACCTGAAATTCACTATGTAGTCTCATGCTGGCCTCGAACTCATGGTGATCCTCTTACCTCTGCCTTCCGAGTGCCGCGATTAAAGGCGTGCACCACCACGCCCAGCTAGGCTATACTCTTAGCACTTGGGAGGCTGAGGCAAGAGGATCAGGAATTCAAGGTCATCCTAAGAGCAACAGTGTGTCCAAGGTTAGCCTGGGCTACAGGGGACCCTGTACTCACCCCACAAGTAAATTCTTACCCAGTGAATGAATGAATCAATCAAAGGATGTATGTATGAAAATAAATGAAAGGGGAGGGCGAGGGGGAAAAAGGGGTATTTGGATGCATGGATGGATGGGTGGGTGGATGGATGGATGGATGGATGGATGAGTGGGTGGGTGGGTAGATGAATAGGTGGATGGACGGACGGACGGACGGACGGATGGATGGATGGATGAACAGATGGATGGATGAGTGGGTGGGTGGATGGACAGATGGATGGATGAATGGATGGACGGATGAGTGGGTGGGTGGGTAGATGAATAGGTGGATGGACGGACGGATGGATGGATGGATGGATGGATGAACAGATCGATGGATGTGTGGGTGGGTGGGTGGATGGATGGACAGATGGATGAATGAACAGATGGATGGATGAGTGGGTGGGTGGGTAGATGAATAGGTGGATGGACGGATGGATGGATGAGTGGGTGGGTGGGTGGATGGATGAATGGATGGGCAGATGGACGGATGGACGGATGGATGGGTGGGTGGACACATGGATGAGTAAATGGGTAAATCCCCCACCCATGCAGTGAACAGACTGGGGACTGAGTAGGGAGGCTCCAGAGGAGGAAGTAACAGGAACCAGATGATGTCACTTGAACCTGGCCAGCACGCACACTCCCCAGGAATTGGCCAATGCGCGCACACTCATCCTCCCGTTCCACACACCCTTCCTGCGGCCCTTCTGGGCCCAACCCAAGCTGGGTGATGCTGGGGACCCAGGGGTGGCTCAGCCCCACGCCCTGCCTGCAGGAGGTCCTGGGCGGGGTGGGAAAGGGAAGCAGAGGCGCACACCACGCCGTCATCACACCGGCAGAAGGTGTGTCTGCTGCTAAGGGAGCCACAGGGAAAGGACACCTGGGGTCAGAGCGGGGGGGGTTTCCTCGAGAACGAGGCATTGAGAGGAAGGCGGGAATGCTCTCTCTGGGCTTTGGGTACCAGGCTGCACCACTGAGGGGTCTCTGTGATGCTCACATCTGGCCAGTGGCTTCCCGGCTCGCACATCTTCCGTGGCTCCCATCCCTCCAAGGATAACGGGCGCGCTTATTCCCCTTCAGCTCCTGCCTAACTAACTCTCAGGCTCCTGTGTTATTTCCACATGCACGTTAGCGCCACCCCTGCCTACCCAGGGCACCTCAATTCTCCTGGCACCTTCCCACATCTGCACTTTGGGCTGGCAGATCCCTCTCTCTCTGCAAGCTCTCACCTAGCAAACCCAGTTAGAACACAGACACAATCTCATTAAGAGGATAGATGCCCCCCGCCCCTCCCCCGCCACTGCTCAGGGACCCAAGGCCACCAGAATTTGAACTTGGGGCCTATCTAGTGCGTTCTGGACTACTCCCCCCCCCCCCATCTAGGCAGGGTCCCATAGCATGGAATTTCCCCTGTCCCCAAGAAACCTATAAGGAGGGACACTTCACTTTGTTCCTCAAAACCAGAGCCTTCCTTTGGCTTCGGAGCCATGTCATGCTCTTCCATGGCAAATGAACCCCCTTCTCTCTATGACCCTCTCCCCCAAAGAAATCCGTCTGAGCATCTTTCCATCAAACCTGTACCAGAATCTTCATTTCATTATTATTTTTTTTAATTCTTATTTGTTTTGTCCACATAGGGTCTCATTCTAGCACAGGCTGACCTGGGATCCACTCTGTAGCCCCAGGCTGGCCTTGAACCCACAGTTATCCTCCTACCTCTGCCTCTTAAGTGCTAGAATTAAAGGCGTGAGTCACCACACCTGGCTTGCATCTTTCTTTTAAAATCTTACACCTGGGCTGGGGAGATGGCTCAGCAGTTAAAAGTGCTTGCTTGCAAAACCTACCTGCCCAAATTAAATTCCCTAGTACCCACATAAAGCTACATTCAAAAAGTGGTGCGTGTGTCTGATGTTTATTTGCAGTGGCAAGAGACCCTGGCATACCCTCCACCACCACAGAAAGGAAGGAAGGAAGGAAGGAAGGAAGGAAGGAAGGAAGGAAGGAAGGAAGGAAGGAAGAGGAAGAGAGAGAGAAAGAAAGCGAGAAAAAGAAAGAAAGAGGATGTGAGGGAGAGAGGGAAGGAGGGGAGGAAGGAAGGAAAGAGGAAGGAAGAAAGGAAGGAGGAAGGAAGGAAGGAAGGGGAAGAGAGAGAGAAAGAAAGAGAGAAAGAGAAAAGGAAAGAAAGAGGGTGTGAGGGAGGGAGGAGGAAGGAAAGAAGGAGGAAGAAAGGAAGGAAGGAGGGAGGGAAGGAAAGAAGGGAGGGAGGAAGGAAGGAAAGAGGAAGGAGGAAGGAAGGAGGAAAGAAGGAAGGAAGGGGAAGAGAGAGAGAGAAAGAAAGAGAGAAAGAGAAAAGGAAAGAAAGAGGGTGTGAGGGAGGGAGGGAGGGAGGAGGAAGAAAGGAAGGAAGGAAGCTCTTATACTTTCCCCACTCTGACCTCGACCCTCCACGCCAGACTTCCTCTCCAGTCCGTTTTGCCTTCTAGCAACAAATGGCTGGTAGGGGGCTGGAGGGATGTCTGAGGGGTTAAGGTGCATGTCTGCAAAGCTAAAGGACACAGGATCAATTCCCCAGGTCCCACGTAAGCCAGATGCACAAGGGGGCGCATGCATCTGGAGTTCATTTGCAGTGGTTGGAGGCCCTGGTGCGCCCATTCTCTCTGTCTCAAATAAATAAAATAAAAATATTTTTCTAAAATGACTGGTAATGGCCCCCCTCAGAGGAAGATGTGTAAGAAAGGTCACCATGGTACCTAGTGCCTAACAACTCTTGAAACACAAGCCTGCCTGTTGTGGTTGACAGCCCCGCCGGGCTCCTGTGTGACACCCACTGACCTTCCAGCTCCTCGTTCTCCAAAGGAGACAACAGAACCGTCACGCCTCGCGGCTTTCCTGTGTGCGCTTGGCATGTGACCGCTGCCCATGAACCATGTGCTCAGCCAATGATTGGCTACTTAGTTACTGCGATCGTAATCAATGCTTGTTAGCGCCAGATGTTTGTGAAGCGAGTATCGGGGTAAAATGAGCTCTTAGTGAAAAGTGGGCGCCTCGACACTATTGGAAATCGCAGGCGATCGCCATGGAAAGTCACATATCCGGCGGGGGCAGGGCTCAGGGGTACGGTGTCTGCTCAGCATGCGAGAGGTCCCAGCTCCATCCCAGCACAACACACACACAAAAAGGGGGCAGATGTTTCCACAGTGGTATAGTTGTGTCAGTAAACAAGCCCCCACCCATTCTCACGCAAGCAACACTAACTAAACTCAGTGGCTCTCATCCAAGTAAGTGGAATAAGTTGGAAGAAGGATTCAGAGGGAAGGGACTTAAGAACGTAAAGAAAGAGTTAATATTGTCAAGACACATTATTTACATGTATTAAATTGTCAAAAATAATTTTTTTTCATAGAAAAATATGGAATGCTTCACAAATTTGCATGTCATCCTTGCGCAGGGGCCATGCTAATCTTCTCTGTGTCATGCCAATTTTAGCAAGCACAAAAAATTTTATTTTATATATGTATATATATTGTTTATATATATACTAAATATAAATAAATAAAGCATATATATATAGTTTTTTTTCAAGGTAGGATGTCATTCTAGTATAGGCTGATCTGGAACTCACTATGTAGTCTCAGGGTGGCCTCGAATTCATGACGATCCTCCTACCTCTGCCTCCCCAGTGCTAGGATTAAAGGCATGCGCCGCCACACCCGGCTCATTTTTTTCCTTTTGAGGTAGGGTCTCACACTTGCCCAGGCTGACCTAGAACTCACTCTGTAAGCCCCAGGCTGGCCTTGAACTCATGGAGACCATCCTACCTCAGCATCCCAAGTGCTGGGATTAAAGGTGATTGTCAACTACACCCAATTTATTTTTAGTTTTTAAAACTCATTTGTTTGCCCATGTATATGTCTACGTGCATGCACGGATGTGCCAGGGTCTCTTGCTGCTGCAAAATGAACTGCAGATGCAATCACTGCTTTGCGCCCAGCTTTATATCAGTGCCAGGGAAGGGAAGCTGCGCCAGCAGGCTCTGCAAGCAAGCGCCTTTAACAGCTGTGCCAGCTCCCAGCCCCTAAAATAATTTTTATTTCAAAGTCAGTGAGGGGTGGAAGATGGCTTAGCAGTTAAAGGTGCTTGCTTGCAAAGCTTGTTAGCCAGGGTTCGATTCTCCAGTACCCAGGTAAAGCCAGATGCACAAAGTGGTGCATGCATCTGAATTTTTTTTTTTTTTTTTTTTTTTTGCTTTTTCAAGATAGGGTCTCACTCTAGCCCAGGCTGACATGGAATTCGCTATGTAGTCTCAGGATGGCCTTGAACTCACAGCGATCCTCCTACCTCTGCCTCCCGAGTGCTGGGATTAAAGGCGTGCGCCATCACGGCCAGCTGCATTGAAGTTTGTTTGTAAAGGCAAGAGGCCCTGGTGCACCCATTCATATTCATTCTCTCTCTCTCTCTCCAAGAGAATCCTCTGGAAGTTCACAAATCAGCTGTCCTAGCAAACAGAGCAGTGCACAAGGAGAGACCCTGCCTCAAACGAGACAGAAGGCAGGACAGACCATAAAGCTGTCCTCTGACCTCCACATGTATGCTGTGGCGTGCGTGCACGCACACACACACACACACACACACGTGCAGCTAAATTAATTTTAAAATCTTGGGCTGGAGATATGGCTTAGCGGCTAAGGCCCTTGCCTGCAAAGCCAAAGGACCCAGGTTCAATTCCCCAGGAATTCCCACGTAATCCAGATGCACAAAAGGGCGCATGTGTCTGGAGTTCATTTGCAGCGGCTGAAGGCCCTGGTGCTCTCTCTCTCTCTCTCTGTCTCTCTCTCTCTCAAATGAATAAAAATAGAAAAATATATATATATACCTCGAAAAAACAAAAACAAAAAAGAGACAGAAGAGAATGAGACTCAGTAGCTCACATCTGCAATCCCAACACCCGAGCGGACAAAGCAGGAAGATCAAGAGGTTAAGGGCTAGCCCGGGCTACAAAGTGAGATCTTGTGCCAGGGGCTGGACGGAAGAGAATTCCTTATTCACTCCTGCCTACATTATGTTGTTGTGACTTCGCTTTTCGTATTTTCTGGGCCAAGGATGGAATTCGGAGGCTCTCTCACAAAGGGAGTCAAAGGCTCACCATTGAGCAACCCTCCCTTCCCAGTCCTCACGTAATGTGATCAAGTCTTCACACGGCCCCATTTTACAGATCAGCAAAGGCCTCAGTGTCTAGGAGAACAGTTAGCATTACACAGCAAAGATTAACTGAAGTCAGGCTTCTTTTGTTGTTGTTGTTCTTGCTGTTGTTTTTCAAGGTAGGGTCTCACTCTAGCTCAGGCTGACCTGGAATTCACTCTGTAGTCTCAGGGTGGCCTCAAACTCACGGCGACCCTGCTACCTCTGCCTCCCGAGGGCTGGGATGAAAGGCGTGCGCCACCGCACCCAGCTTGAAGCAAGGATTGTAACCCAGCTTCAAGGACTGGTCCAGAGCTCTTGTCCCAAGTTGTTTCCCATCACCTGGGAGAGCCATTCCTGCAGGGCCTAGGCCCCCTGTAGTTCAGTGGGGATCCCTGCACAAACCCAATGACCGGGCAAGGGGCTGTAGCCCCTTCCTCCTTCACAGTTCCTCAGGACAACCTCCATGTTCACAGAGGCCCTCAGGTGCAGGAGCCAGAGCCTTAAGATTCCTGGAGCTGTTTTTATTCCACTCTGAAATCTCCCCACAAACTAGGTGTGGCACATTCCTCTAATCCCAGCGCTCTGGAGCCTAGGGAAAAAGGGCCTTGAGTTCGCGGTAGCTTGGGCTTTGTGGAGAGACCCCTGTCTCCAATGAAAGCCACAGGTCCGCTAATGGCTCCAAGGGTCCCCAGCTCCATGCGAGGCCAACATTCAGCCCTCCACTGGGCACGGACTCGCCCACCCCAAAGGGTCAGAACTGAGAATGGAAAAGTCCAGGGGATATAGACCCCCTCCCACGCCCCGGAGGGCTAGAGAGGTAGCGGGTTCTCAGAGCTGAAGATCAGAAAGAGCTCACCAGGCACACTCGGGAACCCCACATCTTGGGATAGGTAGGACCTATCCACATCACCCTTCCTGCAGTAAGTTGGCATCAGGTCCAAGGTGATGAGAACAGGCTGCCAAATTGCGCCACCAAAACGCTTGGTCATGGTGAGTGTCACAACCCAGAGCGAAGGAGTGCCACGGCCTGGGATTGAGCAACACGGACTTCCTCTAAAACTTAGGTGAACAAGTGCCCACCTGATAGGTGGGCAGCCCTGCAACGTTGCCGAGGCTCTAAAGGGCAGTCTCACCTTTCACGTCCATGTTGCTCTCCCCCCCTGCATTGCCCCTGGTCCACCTTGATGTCCACGTCTCTCAAAGCCCCACTCAAGTGTCCTATCCCCCTGGAGAGCCTCCTGTGCCCTGTTAGAAGCCCAGGTGGGTTGTGGGAATTGAAGGATCACCCATCCTCCGTCAGCCAGCGAGCCTGCCTACCTGAGGCGCCCACCACAGGCTTGATGTAATCGGGATGGACCAGCACCAGGAGCGGCAGGACAGGTCCAGCCCACACGAGGCACACGTGGTGCATGTGGTCCAGCACCTTCTTCTCATCCCGAAGGCCCGCCTCAGTGGGAAGATACTGCAGGGACAAGGGAGGGGCAGTGAAGACAAGACATCCCAGTTGCCTCCACCCCTGCCGCCTGCCACCACCCCTGGCCTGGAGACAAGCCTAGCAGTGCAGATGGTGCGGCCACGTGGCGGCACCTCTCTGGGCCTCTCCTTCCTCCTCTGGAAAATGGAGAGTAATGTGCTGGAGGCTGTCAGCAGTACACTGCCTTTTAGGATCCCCCAGTGAGGGGCTGGGGGCGTGGCTCAGTGGTAGAGCTCCTGTCTAGAATCCCCAGTGAGGGTCTGGGGGCGTGGCTCAGTGGTAGAGCTCCTGTCTAGAATCCCCCAGTGAGGGGCTGGGGGTGTGGCTCAGTGGCAGAGCTCCTGCCTAGAATCCACAGTGAGGGGCTGGGGTGTGGCTCAGTGGTAGAGCTCCTGTCTAGAATCCCCAGTGAGGGGCTGGGGGCGTGGCTCAGTGGTAGATCTCCTGCCTAGAATCCCCCAGTGAGGGGCTGGGGGCGTGGCTCAGTGGTAGATCTCCTGTGTAGAATCCCCCAGTGAGGGGCTGGGGACATGGCTCAGTGGTAGAGCTCCTGTCTAGAATCCCCAGTGAGGGTCTGGGGGCGTGGCTCAGTGGTAGAGCCCCTGCCTAGAATCCCCCAGTGAGGGGCTGGGGGTGTGGTTCAGTGGTAGAGCTCCTGTCTAGAATCCACAGTGAGGGGCTGGGGCGTGGCTCAGTGGTAGAGCTCCTGTCTAGAATCCCCCAGTGAGGGGCTGGGGACATGGCTCAGTGGTAGAGCTCCTGCCTAGAATCCCCCAGTGAGGGGCTGGGGCGTGGCTCAGTGGTAGAGCCCCTGCCTAGAATCCCCCAGTGAGGGGCTGGGGGCGTGGCTCAGTGGCAGAGCCCCTGTCTAGAATCCCCAGTGAGGGTCTGGGGACGTGGCTCAGTGGTAGAGCTCCTGTCTAGAATCCCCAGTGAGGGGCTGGGGGCGTGGCTCAGTGGTAGAGCTCCTGTCTAGAATCCCCAGTGAGGGCCTTGGGGCGTGGCTCAGTGGTAGAGCTCCTGTCTAGAATCCCCCAGTGAGGGGCTGGGGGTGTGGCTCAGTGGTAGAGCTCCTGTCTAGAATCCCCCAGTGAGGGGCTGGGGGTGTGGCTCAGTGGTAGAGCTCCTGCCTAGAATCCCCCAGTGAGGGGCTGGGGTGTGGCTCTGCCTCTGGAGTTCTGGGATTAAAAGTGTTGACACCACACCCACTTTATTGCTGTGTGTTTCTTTTACTGATTTTCATTGTTGGCAATGTTAGGTTTGGAGCACAGGCCCTCACACGAGCCAGAGAGGGGCTCTGCCACTTAGACACTGTACCCTTGCCCTGCCTTTTAAGAAGCTCTGTGCTGGGTGTGGTGGCAACATGATGTATCACCTCCGTAATCCCAGCAACACTTATGAGGCTGAGGAGGGAAGATTACTGTGAGTTTGAGGCTAGGCTGGGATACATAGTGAGTTCTAGGCCAGTCTGTGCTACCAAAAATGACACTCGGCCTTAGAAAAAACATCAAAATAACTCGGGAGACGGAGGTAGGAGGATCACTGTAAGTTTGAGGCCACCCTGAGACTACATAGTGAATTCCAAGTCAGTCTGGGCTAGAGCGAGACCTCACCATGAAAACCCAAGGAATAATTAATTAATTAATTAAAATAAGAGCTGGAGAGATGGCTTAGCCATTAAGGCGCTTGCCTGTGAAGCCTAAGGACTCATGTTTGATTCTCCAGGTCCCACATAAGCCAGACGCACAGTGACTCAAGCGCACACATGTGCACAAGGGGACACACGCATCTGGAGTTTGATTGCAGTGGCTAGAGGCCCTGGTGCACCAATTCTCTCTCTCTTTCTTTTTCTGTCTCTGTCTCTCTCTCTCACACATGAAAAAAAAAAAAAAGCCAGAGCTGGAGAGATAGCTTAGCGGTTAAGTTGCTTGCCTGAGAAGCCTAAGAACACAGGTTCGACTCCCCAGAACCCACATAAGCCAGATGCACAAGGGGGCGCACGCATCTGGAGTTCGTTTACAGTCGCTGGAGGCCCTGGTGCACCCATTCTCTCTCTCTCTCAAATAAATAAATAAATAATATTTTTAAAGGCCAGTCTGTTGGTCTTGCCTCAAAAATAAATAAATTAATAAATAAGGGCTGGAGAGATGGCTTAGCAGTTAAACACTAGCCTGTGAAGCCTAAGGACCCTGGTTTGAGGTTTGATTCCCCAGGACCTAAGTAAGCCAGATGCACAAGCGGGCGTTTGTATGTGGAGTTCGTTTGCAGTGGCTGGAGGTCCTGGTGTGCCCGTTCTCTCTCTCTCTCTCTCTTTCTCTCTCTGTTGCTCTCAAATAAGTAAATAAAAAAATAAATGCATGTCTTTGGAGAATCCATGAGTATATGTGCCTGTAATCCCTGCATTCAGAAGGCTGAGACAGGGGAATTATGTTGAAGGCCATCCTGAACTACATGGTGAGACTATCTCAAAAAAAAAAAAAAATTAAACTCAAGAGGAAGATTAGAGTCCCAATACAGTATCACAGCATTCAGTGGAGAGAGTGCCAGGTGCGGCGGTGCATGTAGGCAGGAAGAGAGGGAGTTCAAGGCCAGGTTCAGCTCCAAAGTAAGTTTAGAGGGGAGTGAGCTATGTAAGACCCCAAAGAAGGAAGGGAAGGGTGGAAAGGAAGGAAAAGAGTCAGAAGAGAGAAGCACACTTTCAGATAGGGATGAAGAGGCCGAATCTACTAGGGGGGTGGTTTGAATGGATGTCCCCCAATTGATTCAGGAGCTTAAATATTTTTATTTTACTTATTTATTTGAGAGAGAGAAAGAGGCAGAGAGAGAGAGAGAGAGAGAGAATGGGTGCACCAGGGCCTCCAGCCACTGCAAACGAACTCCAGCCGCATGCGTCACCCTGTGCATCTGGCTTGCGTGGGTCCTGGGGAATCGAACCGGGGTCCTTCGGCTTTGCAGGCAAGTGCCTTAACCACTAAGCCATCTCTCCCACCAGATTCAGGAGTTTATTAAAGCTTGTAACTCAGATCTCAGCCGCCTGGCTGGAGGAGGTGTCACTGTGGGCGGGTGCTAGGGCCCAGCCCTAAGGTGCGGGGTTGGATTTGGAATTCCAGGCTAAAAACTGGCAGAGTGCCCGAGCTCTGCCTGGAGCTCCTGACGTGTGCTGGCCCGTGGTGCTGGTGGTGGCTTGTCTCTCAGCACGGACCCCTGAAAGCGGGCTGGCTTCTCCCGCCGTCGTGGAATGGCCCCTCCACGTGTCAGCTTCAATAAGTTCCCTTCCTTCAGGGCTGCGCCTGCTTCGGCGGCTCACCCTTGCAAAATAAAGCTGTCTAACAGCCGGGCATGGTGGTGCACGCCTTTAATCCCAGCACTCGGGAGGCAGAGGTAGGAGGATCACCGTGAGTTCGAGGCCACCCTGAGACTCCATAGTGAATTCCAGGTCAGCCTGGGCTAGAGTGAGACCTTGCCTCAAAAAACCAAAAAAATAAAATAAAATAAAATAAAGCTGTCTATTACAGCCCTCCTCTCCCCACTTCAGCTCCTGGCCCCCAAACTTTGCAGGCAATGGGATCCAGTGCTGCAACAGTAGCTACAGAATCATGAAAATAACTTCCTTTTTGGTTTGTTTTTCGAGGCAGGGTCTCACTCTAGCCCAGGCTGACCTGGAATTCACTATGTAGTCTCAGGGCAGCCTTGAACTCACAGTGATCCTCCTACCTCTGCCTCCCAAGTGCTGGGATTAAAGGCTGGAGCCACCAAACCCAGCTGAAAGAACTCATTTTTTTTTTAATTTAGAGAGAGAGAATTGGTGCACCAGGGCCTCAGCCACTGCAATCGAACTCCAGACGCTTGCGCCACCTAGTGGGCATGTGAGACCTTGCGCTTGCCTCACCTTTGTGCGTATGGCTTACGTGGGATCTGGAGAGTCGAACATGGGTCCTTAGGCTTCGCAGGCAAGCGTCTTAACCATTGAGCCATCTCTCCAGCCCCAAAGACCTCATTTTTAAAGTGCCTCCTCCCAGCTTGATCTTTCTGGCTCAAACTCCACAGAATGAGTCCTGGTCCAACCTAAGCGAGGTCCTCATGACCCGCGGGGCCTGTTCACCCGTCCAGGCACCTCACCGCCCCCCCCCCCGCCCCCGCCCTGGCCCAGTGAACTCACCTTGCCCAGGTGGCCCATGAGCCAGTTGCGGCGGGGTGGCTGTGGGAAGCAGCGCAGCCTGCGGCAGGTGACGTGGAAATCCCAGCAGAGCCTGAGCAGCTTCTGCAGCAGTTGGAAGAGGAAGAAGAGGACGAAGAGCAGGAGCGCAGACATGGCGTACATGCGGAATGCCGTCTTCTCCAGCCCCAGGGCATCCAGCAAGCGGTCCGTGATGGGCAGCATCCTGAGGGTGCGGGAAGCGACGCTGAGTCACGGCTGGTGAACGGGGAGCCTCCCCAGACTCCAGCCACGACCTCAGCCTTCATTTTCACTGGGCACACACACACATGCACGGGCGCGCGTGTGCACACGCACACGCACTTCTAACCAGCCTTCCTTCCTTTCTTTTTTTTTTTATTTTTTTTTGTTTTTATTTATTTATTTGAGAGTGACAGAGAGAGGAAGAGGCAGAGAGAGAGAATGGGTGCGCCAGGGCTTCCAGCCACTGCAAACGAACACCAGACGCGTGCGCCCCCTTGTGCATCTGGCTAACGTGGGTCCTGGGGAATCGAGCCTCGAACCAGGGTCCTTAGGCTTCACAGGCAAGCGCTTAACCGCTAAGCCATCTCCCCAGCCCCCTTCCTTCCTTTCTATGATTTTTAAAAACTAACTTTATTTATTTATTAGCAATAGAGCAAAAGAGTCAGAGAGAAAGAATGGGCATGTCAGAGCCTCTAGCTGCTGCAGACGAACTGCAGATGCACGCGCCACCTTTGTGCATCTGGCTTGCATGTGGGAATTGAACCTGGGTCGTTTGGCTTCGCAGGCAAGCGCCTTAACCGCTAAGCCATCTCTCCAGTACTCTTTCTATGTTGTGAGACAGGGTCTCATGCAACCCAGGCTGGCCCACAACTTATTAGGTAGCTGAGAATGACTTTGAACATCTGATTCTCCTGCCTCCACCGCCCAAGTGCTGGGATTACAGATGTGCGCGTGCGCGCGCGCGCACACACACACACACACACACACACACACACACACACCCAGTTTTATGGGGTGCTGGATATCAAACCCAGAGCTTCATGAATCCTGAGCAAGCACTCTTCCCTTACAACACAACCTCATTCTTAACTCCCTCTGTTTTTTTCTTTTCTTTTTTCTATCTTCTGTTTTCAAGGTAGGGTCTCACTCTAGCCCACGCTGACCTGGAATTCACTATGTAGTACCAGGCTAGCCTCAAACTCATGTTGATCCTCCTACCTCTGCCTCCAGAGTGCTGGAATTAAAGGCATGTGCCACTACTCCCAGCTTTCTCTCTCTTTGTTTTTATTTTGTATTTTTATTTTATTTTTGGGTTTTGGACGTAGGGTCTCACTCTAGCTCAGGCTGACCTGGACTTCAGTCTGTAGTCTCAGGGTGGCCTCGAACTCATGGCAACCCTCCCACCTCTGCCTCCCGAGTGCTGGGATTAAAGGCGTGTGCACCACCACATCCAGCTGTTTTTGTATTCTTTTAGGTATTTATTTGAGAGAGAAAAAAGAGCACAGGTATGCTAAGTCCTCTTGGCACAGTGAACAAACTCCAGACGCATGTGGCACTTTGTGCATCTGGCTTTACATGGGTACTGGGAAAGTAAACCTGGACCCAAAGGCCTTGCAAGCAAGTGCTGAGACTTCTCCCCAGCCTTTTTTTTCTTCCCTTCCCTTCCCTTCCCTTCCCTTCCCTTCCCTTCCCTCCCCTCCCCTCCCCTCCCCTCCCCTCCTCTTCCCTCCCCTCCCCTTCCTTTTCTTTTCTTTTCTTTTCTGTTCTGGGGATGGAACCCAGGGCTTTGTACACTCTGTTCCATGGCCCCAGCCCCACGAGCTACTCTACCATGCAACTTGCTTGGCCTTTGTACAGCTGGTTCAGGGAATTCAACACACACGCACACACACGCGCGTGCGCGCACACACACACACACCAGCAGCAGCCGCTCTCAAAATTAGAAACTGATACAGTGGCTTATCCAGCGGCATCGCTCCCATTCATAATGTCATGTAACTGTCGCCTCTGATTCCAGAACCGCCTCACCACTCAGCACTGTGACGCTCACTTCCCGTGCCTCTCCCTCCGAGCACGCCCTGCCAACTGTAGTTTCTTTGTGTGTTCAAGTTGTTTTCTTTTTGTAACTCATGTAGCCCAGGCTTGCTCTGAACTCTAAACTTTATGCTTGTGTGTGTGTGTGTGTGTGCATGTGTGTGTCTTGCTACTGCAAACGAATGCCTGCCAGGCTTTATGTGGGTGTCTGGGGAACTGAACCCCATGCGGACAGGGCTTTGCAAGACTTTACCTGCTAAGCCATCTCTCCAGCCTCTGGCCCTGAACTCTGGATTGTCCTGCCTCAATTTCCAAGTGCTGGGGTGACAGGTGTGCGCCCCACTCTCCTTTCTGTTTCTAGGGCGTTACGTCTTTTTATTTTATTTTATTTACTTGAGAGAGAGAGAGAGGGAAAGAATGGGAGTGCCAGGGCCTCCAGCCACTGCAAACAAACTCCAGACGCATGCACCACCTTGTGCATCTGGCTAACGTGGGTCCTGGGGAATTGAACCGGGGTCCTTTAGCTTTGCAGGCAAACGCCTTAACCGCTAAGCCATCTTCTGCAGCCCTGTTAGGTCTTTTGACTTACTTCGCCCAGTGCGTTTTCCAGATTCATCCGCACTGAGTGCGGCTCAGTAACACCCCCACATTTTGGGCATGCTGCATTTTGTTCATTCATGCATCGGCTGATGGACAGCCGGGCTGTTTCCACCTTTGGGTGATGGCGAAAGGTGTCATTCTGTGTGTGGGCATGCATTCAAGTACCTGAACCCAATTCTCTCCAGGTCCTCTCTGCTTGACGGATATCTTACGCGTCACTTCTCAGGCCCCTGCCTTGGCCTTCGGGTCAGCTCCTGGAGGAAGCAAGAGACTCGCATGAGAACGCCGGGAGGGGCCAAGATCTCACCGTGTGATCCCCACACACTACACGCGGGGCTGCGAACCCTCAGGCTGGGCGCTCATATGGAGGAGACAGTGACGTTCATGGTTGCTGGGGAACAGGCGTCATGGGCTTCAGTAGTGTGACCACCGAGAAATCCCCCACACCCCAGAAACATCTCCCACCCATGTTCATGCACACAACCCCAACTTAGCTCCACAGGTCACACACAAAAGAAAGACATGAGGGCTGGAGGGATGGCTTAGCCGGTTAAGGTGCTTGCCCACAAAGCCAAAGGACCCTAGGTTTGAGTCCCCAGGACCCACGTTAGCCAGAAGCACAAAGGGGTGTATGCATCTGGAGTTCGTTTGCAGTAGGCTGGAGGCTCTGGCGCGCCCATTCTCTCTCTTTCTTTCTGTCAAATAAATAAATAAAAATAAATAATAATAATAAAAAGAAAGACATGAAAGTCGGAGTCAGAGGGGAGTTGTTGAAAAGAGGCTCAAGCCAGACGTGGTGGCGCACGCCTTTAATCCCAGCACTGGAGAGACAGGGGTAGGAGGATCGCAGTGAGTTCAAGGCCACCCTGAGACTACTGAGTGAATTCCAGGTCAGCCTGGGCTAGAGTGAGACTGTACCTCAAAAAACAAAAAGAGGGCTGGAGAGATGGCTTAGCGGTTAAGGCGCTTGCCTACAAAGCCAAAGGATCCTGGTTCAACTCTCCAGGACTCACATAAGCCAAATGCACAAGGGGGCACATGCGTCTAGAGTTCATTTGCAGTGGCTGGAGGCCCTGGCACGCCCATTCTCTCTCTCTCTCTCTGCCTCTTTCTCTCTCTCAAATAAATAAATAAAATATAAAAAATAAAGAAAGGGGCTGGAGAGATGGCTTAGTGCTTAAGGCATTTGCCTGAGAAGCCAAAGAACCCAGGTTTGATTCCCCAGGACCCACATAAGCAGGATGCACAAGGGGGCGCACGCATCTGGAGTTCGTTTGCAGTGGCTGGAGGCCCTGGCACACCCATTCTCTCTCTGTCTGCCTCTCTTCTCTCTCTCTCTCTCTCTGCTTGCAAATAAATAACTAAACTTTTTTAAAAAAAAGAGAAAGAAAAGAGGCTTGATGGAGGAGGGGAAGAGGGAGAAATAGGGGGATGTGACCAAAACACGTCATATGCTTGTATGAAACTGTCAAAAATTAATTAATTTGGGCTGGGGAAATGGCTTAGCAGTTAAGGCCTGTGAAGCCTAAGAACCCCAGTTTGATTCCCTAGGACCCACGTAAGCCAGATGCACAAGGGCGGGGGGCACATGCATCTGGAATTCATTTGCAGTGGCTGGAGACCCTGGAACACCCATTCTCTCTTTCTCTCTATCTGCCTTTTTCTCTCTGTCTCTCTCTCTCTCAAATAAATAAATAAAATATTTTTTAAAAATTAATTAGCTGGGTGTGGTGGCACATGCCTTTAATCCCAGCACTCGGGAGGCAGAGGTAGGAGGATCACCGTGAGTTCGAGGCCACCCTGAGACTACATAGTGAATTCCAGGTCAGCCTGGGCCAGAGGGAAACCCTACCTCGAAACAAACAAACAAACAAACAAAAATTAATTAATTTAAAAGAAGTAAATTCTCTTACTCTACCCATTTCACAGACTAGGAGGACGAATCTCAGCATAGTTCCTCCAGTTCAAGGAGACAGGAGAGCCCCAGCCGTGTGGCTCAGTGGTACAGCCCTTGCCCAGCAGGTCCGAAGCCCTGGCTTCCACACTCCCAGAAACCACAAAAAAAAAAAAAAAAATCAATAAAATACAACGAGGGCTGGGGATGTGGCTCAGCTGGCAGACTGTGTTCCTAGCATGCAGGAGGCCCTGAGTCAGACCCCCAGCACTGCGTAACTCAGCTGCGGTGCAGGCCTGCGATCCCAGCGTCAAGAGGTGGAGGCAGGAGACTCAGGGGAGTTCATGGTCATCCTCGACTACGTAGCAAGTTCGAGGCCAGTCTCAGCTACATGAGACCCTGACTCAACATGAAGCACAGGAATGGAGTTAACATACGATCCAAGGCTGGAGAGATGGCTTAGCACTTAAGGTGTTTTGCCTGTGAAATCTATGGACCCAGGTTCAAATCCCCAGGACCCACATAAGCCAAATGTACAAGGTGGCACATGTGTCTGAGTGTGTTTGCAGTGGCACGAGGCCCATTCTCTCTCTGTCTCTATCTACCTCTTCCTCTCTCTCGATATCTCTCTCTCTCTCTCTCTCTCAAATAAATAAATAAAATATTTTTTAAAAAAACATATGATCCAACAAATCCCCCTCTGGCTACACACACAGAACAAAGGTCTCAATATGGTATTTGCACACCAAGCTCACAGCAGCAACACGCACAAGGAGCGGAAAGGTGCAAGCAACCCAAGTATCCGTGGACAGTTGAATGAATAGGTAAAAAGGTGGTACATGCATGCAGTCAATTTTATTCAGAAGGAAACCAGCACGTGCCGCAACGTGGACGGGCCTCAAGGACATTCTGCTCTGTAAAATAAGCCCGTCACCAAAAGACCAATATCAGCAGAGCATAGTGGGTCGTGCCTGTCATCCCAGTGTTTGGGAAGCTGAGGCAATGGCAAATTCAAGGCCAACCTGGGTTATCTAGTGAGACCTTGTCTCAAAAAACAAACAAACAAAAATCAAACAAACAAGGGAGCCAGGTGTGGTGCACACAATTGGGATTACCAGCACTCGGGAGGCAGAGGTAGGAGGATCGCCGTGAGTTCGAGGCCACCCTGAGACTACACAGTGAATTCCAAGTCAGCCTGGGCTACAGTGAGACCCTACCTCGAAAAACTAAAGCAAACAAACAAACAAGGGCTGGAGAGATGGCTTGGTGGTTAAGGCGCTGGCCTGCAAAGCCAAAGGACCCAGGTTCGATTCCCCAGGACCCACCTGAGACAGGTGCACAAGGTGGCGCATGTGTCTGGAGTTTGTTTGCAGCAGCTGAAGGCCCTGGCGCGCCCATCCTCTCCCTCTCTCTTTCTGTGTGTCTCTCTCTTAACTAGATAAACTAATAAATAAAATTTTCTTTTAAAAATCCAGACCAGGGCTGGGAGATAACACAGTGAGGCAAAGCGTTTGCCATGCAAGTACAAGGACTTGAGTTTGATCCCCAGTTCACATTTAGAAAGAAAAGCAAGCCAACAACCCCAGTCCTGGGGAGGTGGAGATTGGAGGATCCCCAGAGCTCTCTGCCCAGCCTAACTGGTGAGTTCCAGGCCAACGAGAGACCTTGTCTCAAAAAAGGTGGATGCGGGACTGGAGAGATGGCTTAGCGGGTAAGGCACTTGCCTACGAAGCCTAAGGACCCACGTTCGACAACCCAGATCCTACGTAACCAGATGCACAAGTTGACAAATGCACAAGGTCACACATGCGCACAAGGTGGCACACACATCTGGAGTTTGATTACAGTGGCTGTAGGCCTGGTGCGCCAATTCTCTCTCACACTCTCTCTCATATATATATATATATATATATATATATATATATATATATATATATATATGGCCAGTCTGTTGGGCTTGCCTCAAAAAAAAAAAAATAAGTTGGATGGTGCCTAAGGGTGACATCAAAGGTTGTCATCTGACCCCCTACACATACACATGTGCCCAAACACACACACGTGCACACAAAAGAAGACAGGCTTATATTGTGATTCCATCCACAGGAGGTCCTTGGATCCGATGAGCACCTGACCTGTAGTGACAGGAAGCAGAATTGCTGGTCCAAGGGTGTGAGGAGTTTGAAGGGCCAGAGTTTCAGTTCCGCACCACACAGACATTTTGGAGACAGAGGGTGGTGGTGATCACACAGCACCCTGAGCACACTTCATGTAACTGAACTGTGTGCACGAAACGGCTGAGGCGATTTAAAAAAAAAGTCACGTACAGCCAGGCATGGTGGCACACGCCTTTCATCCCTGTATTCGGGAGCCACAGGTAGGAGGATTGTCCTGAGTTCGAGGCCACCCTGAGACTATGTAGTGAATTCCAGGTCAGCCTGAGCTAGAGTGAAGCCCTACCTCAAAAACCCAAAGCAAACAAACAGAAGAAAGTCATGTAGGGGATGGAGGGATGGCTTAGTGGTTAAGGTGTTTGCCTGCAGAGCCACAGGACCTAGGTTCAATTCCCCAGGACCCATGTTAGCCAGATGCACAAGGTGGCTCGTGCTTCTGAAGTTTGTTTGCAGTGTCAGGAGGCCCTGGCATGCCCATTCTCTCTCTCTCTTTGCTTCTTTCTCTCTCTCTCTCTCTCTCTCTCAAATAAATAAATAATAAAAAATTACAAAAATTTTTTTATCAAAGTAATAATAATAGTTTATTTTATGTGTTTGAGAGGCAGAAAGAGAAAACGGGCTCGCCAGTGCCTTCGGTCATTGCAAATGAACTCCAGAGGCATGTGCCCCCTTTTGCATCTGGCTTATGTGGATCCTGGGAAATCGAACCTGGGTCCTTTGGCTTTGCAGGCAAGCACCTTAACCACCAAGCCATCTGTTCTGTCTGTGAGTTATTTCTACTATTCATTGTGATCTTTGTCTAACTGCCTGCACCTGCCACCACCCTTGCTAAGTGCTTCACGACTTCCTTCAACAACTGGACTGGCAGATGCTTTAGGAGCCCTCGCCGTGTGTGTGACTCAGCTGTAGGCATGGGGACAGGGAAGAGGACAGGCATGGCCCTGGCTCCTCAGGGAGGAGACCACGTACAGACACGATGCAACATGAGACAAGGTCTCTAGTGCCATTGCCAAGGGAGGACAGGAGAGTAGCATGAGGGATACCCAGCCCCTGGAATCTATGGCATTTGCTGAGCAGGGAAGGGCTTCTTGCTTTGGCTGGAGCGATGGCTCAGCGGTTACGGCACTTGCCTGCAAAGCCAAAGGACCCAGGTTTGATTCTCCAGAACCCACTTAAGCCAGATGCACAAGGTGGTGCATGTGTGGAGTTTGTTTGCAGCAGCTGGAGGCCCTGGCGCACCCATTATCTCTCTGTCTGCCTCTTTCTCTTTTTTTTTTTTTTTTTTTCTTTTTTTTTTTTTTTTTTTTTTGGTTTTTTGAGGTAGGGTCTCACTCTAGCCCAGGCTGACCTGGAATTCACTATGGAGTCTCAGGGTGGCCTCGAACTCACGGCGATCCTCCTACCTCTGCCTCCCGAGTGCTGGGATTAAAGGCGTGCGCCACCACGCCCGGCTTCTTTCTCTCTCTTAAATAAATAAATAAAAATATTAAAAACAGAAAGCCAAATGTCGCATGTTCTCTCTCATATGTGGATCCTACCTACAAATGATTGGACTTCTGTGTGAGTAGTAAGAAAACTCGAGCCGGGCGTGGTGGCGCACGCCTTTAATCCCAGCACTCGGGAGGCAGAGGTAGGAGGATCGCTGAGAGTTCGAGGCCACCCTGAGACTACAGAGTGAATTCCAGCTCAGCCTGAGCTAGAGTGAGACCCTACCTCGAAAAACCAAAAAAAAAAAAAAAAAAAGAAAACTCAGTAGCAAAGGCCAGTAAGCTAGAAAAGAGATATAAAGGGAAGAGAAAGGAAGGAAGGGGGTTGCTTAATAGGATGGTATTGTATATATGTAAGTAGAAGAATAGATTAATGGGGGTGAAAAGGGCCAAGTGAGGTCAGGGGAAGAGATTGAGTAAAGGAAAGGTGGAGGGAGGGCTAATCAAAATCTAAGAGGATATAAATAAATCATATGGAAACCTACTTTTTTGGACAATGGAACACTCAGGAGCCATAGATTGTTACTAGAAAATTTTCAGTGCCAGGGATGGGATACCTTCCAGTGAATTGTTGGCCAGGGAGGTCCCTGATGCCCCCAAAACATTATAGGCAATTGCCAAGGCCTTGGGTTTCCCACCAGGAATAGATGGTAAGACCCTATTGCTGAAGACTCCACATACTTGGGCTGCAAGGTCACTGAGAAATCCTGCTGGAACTGAGCTGATAACCTCCTCCATGTAGACCAGCTGACAGAAAGCTGGAAGAAGCCATTCTGCATGCAATTCAGTGGGAGAGAGAGAAATCACCAGTGAAGATACTCAACAGTGGACACTGTAAGCCTTATATTTTGCCAGCCAGGCCAAATGAGCCAATGGGTGCAATAGTGGCATGTCTGTCATGGTGGAAACCAACTGCTTTCTAACTGGACTGGAGGCCCTGCTCCGTGGGAGGGAATACATCTCTGATACTGAAAACCTAAAACAGGGGTAGTCATGAGCCCTAGGGGTGTAACGTCTGCTGCTATCTGGCTAAATGTATATACTATGCTCATCAAACTGCCCAGTAAGCACTTCTCTAAATGTTCATGCCTAAATATTAATGCTACTCTCACTTTTGGTAGAGAACCTTCTCTTTGCAGATGGCAGTGACCTTGGGATGACTCAGAAGGCATCATGGTGCTGAGAAGAAGTGACAGAGGAGTGCTCAGCACTGAAATATCTCTATCACACCTTCCAAGGCTCAGGGTCCTAATTCAGAAGAGGTGGCAGAAAGAATGTAAGACCCAAAGGAAGGGTAGGATTCCTTACAACGTGCTCCTCCAGACACAAAATGGCCTGGATATCCATGACCTCACAGTGCCTGACACTACCTACACAAGACCATCATAATAGGAGGAAAGATCATGACATCAAAATAAGAGACTGATGAGAGGCGGAGGGGACATGATGGATAATGCAGTTTCAAAGGGGAAAGTGGGGGGAGGGAGTGAATTACCATGGGATATTGTTTACAATCATGGAAGTTGTTAATAAAAAAATCTTTTTGGGAAAAAAAAAAACTGCACTGGATCCTGGTGCAGTGGAGCATCCCTGTAATCCTAGGATAACCAGGAGTTCCAGGCCAGTTTGGATCATATAGGAAGGACCTGTCTCAAAAATGAAAAATATCCAGGCATGGTGGCGCACACCTCTAATCCCAGCACAGGCAGAGGTAGGAGGATCACTGAGTACAAGGCCCGCCTGGAGCTAAAGAGTGAGCTCCTCTGGTCTAGGCTGAAACCATACCAAAAATAAAATCCTTGGGCTGGAAAGATGGCTTAGCGGTTAAAGCACTTGCCTGGGAAGCCTAAGGACCCACGTTCAACTCCTCAGGTCCCCCGTCAGCCAGACGCACAAGGTGATGCATGCACAAGGTCGCACATGCACACAAGGTGGTGCACGTGTCTGGAGTTCCATTGTAGTGGCTGGAGGCCCTGGCACACCAATTCTCTCTCTCTCTCTTTTATCAAAAAGGCCAGTCTGTTGGGCTTGCCTCAAAAAAATAGATAAAATCCTTAAATATTAAATTATTATAAGATTCAGTAATTCTACATTTGGGTATATATATACAAAAACATGAAAAACAAGCGTTCATACAAAAATTCATAGAAATATTCACAATTAACAACATGTGGAAAATTCAAGGGTCTAGCAATGTCTGAATGGACAGATAAAATATGGCAGCTTTCCTGCTGCAAGTTCAAGTACCTCATTTTTCTCCCCTCATATCCCTCCCTCTCTTCCTCTGTTTCAGTCCCCCATTACAGGAAAGCTTTTTGTTGTTGTTTGTTTGTTTGTTTGTTTGTTTCTGAGGTAGATTCTCACGCTAGCTCAGGCTCCTTTGGAATTCACTCTGTAGTCCCAGGATGGCCTTGAACTCACAGCAATCCTTCTACCTCTGCCTCCTGAGTGCTGGGACAAAAGGCGTGTGCCACCATGCCTGGTTTATATTAAAGTCTTGAATCCAAAGACAAAAATATGGTATGTTTACACAAAGAAATCTTTTTTGTTGTTGTTGCTTATTTTTATTTATTTATTTGAGAGCGACAGGACAGAGAAAAAGAAGCAGGGGGAGAGAGAGATGGGCCACACCAGGGCCTCCAGCCACTGCAAACGAACTCCAGACGCGTGCGCCCCCTTGTGCATCTGGCTAACGTGGGTCCTGGGGAACTGAGCCTCGAACCGGGGTCTTGAAGTAAATTCCTGTTCGCTGAAGTGTTTTGATGGAACTGGTTGGACACTTTGAAAAATGATGAGTTCTGCGCAGAAAATGGACTTCCCAATAGGAGTTTTCGCATATTACCTGTACAGGGCTCCTGTGTGCATACATTCTGTGCGTGTTCTCTACACGGCTGTCACTGCATTTAAATGTTGTACTTGTCAACTTTCAATAAGGCATACGAAATGTTGATAAGCAAACAAACAAAGTAATGATTACTTTGAGAAGAGGCAAAAAACAAAGGGGGGGGGGGCTTGTCACTTAGCCCACAACACATTAGCCACTATTATTTTACCACTATCACTGTCCCGTATGTAGTTGATGTATTTGTTTCTGTTTAAGACAGGGTCTCATAGCCCAGGCTGGGCCCAAACTCACTACGTAGGCCAGGCTAGCCTGAGACAAAGAGTCTCCTGCCTTTGCCACAAGCTGGGGTGACAGGCTTACCCTACCGTAGCCAGCTTACTGATACTCCGCAGCCGTGAAAGAAATTCAAAGCTGGCACCCTTGGAAAGCTGTAGGGGTCCCAGTGGCACCCCTGGTGCCCGGCAAGACGCGTAAGGGCCAGGCCTGCCAGAGGTCCCCGCCCACTGCGCTGTGGCTGCCTCCTCTGGCATAGGAGGTGCCAACAACCCGCCCCACGGCCTAGCCCACGCCCAGGGAGCGCTGGTTTATCAAGTTGGCCTGGCCGGCTGCCAGCCAGGGACTCGTTATACAAGGTGTGTGAGCTCCGGGGAAGGAACACAGACCCCAGCTCATGTCAAGCGCTACACACATTCCTTTCCTTTAACCACTGAGCCATCCTCCCAGCCCATATACACATTCCTTTTCGTGAATGTCAAGTGTTGGCCAAGGCCAGGCATGTTAACACCCCAAAACTGGTACCATTACCCCCCAAAACAGCCTCCCTGTCTTTTATATATATATATATATATATATATATATATATATATAGTTATTTATTTATTTATGAGGAGAGAGAGAGTGAGTGAGTCAGCATGGGTTCGTCAGAGCCTCTCACCATTACAAACTCCAGACACGTGTACTGCTTTAGTGCAAGTGGTTTTATGTGGGTTACTAAGGAACCGAACGCCAGGCCAACAGGCTTTGCAAGTAAGTGTCTTTAACTGCTGAGGCACCTCTCCAGCCTCTCTCTCTCTCTCTCTCTCTTTCTCTCTCTCCAGCTTGTAGTCGAGGCAGCCTGCCTCCTGTTCTGGTTTATGGAAAAAACTACCCTTGCTTCTCAACACAAGACTCTCACCCCGAGGACCCCAAATCCCTCCAACGTGCCAGACCCCAGAAGGTGTGAACTGAAAGCAACCCTTCAGGTCTGATTCTCTACCCTGAGCACCCAAAGACATCTGGGATTCCGAGAAGACGTCTCTGGATCGGTTATGACTAATGAGGACAGAACCAAGTTGTCCAATGAGGTGAGAGATAGTCCCGTGAAAGCTTCCTTGGCCCAAAGCAGTTCCTGTCCCCCCCCCTCTCCCGCTGCTGCAGAAAGTTTTAAGGGCTGCAGGGATGGCTTAGTGGTTAAGGCGTTTTCCTGAAAAGCCAAAGGACCCAGGTTCAATTCCCCAGGACCCAGGTAAGCCAGATTCACAAGGGGGCGCACGTGTCTGGAGTTCGTTTGCAGTGGCTGGAGGCCCTGGCGCGCCCATTCTCTCTCTGTATCTGCCTCTTTCTCTCTCCCTCTCTGTCAAATAAATAAAACTAAATTAAAAAAAAAAAAAGTTTTAAGGCCATTAGCAGTCTAGATCATTCCCAGGTTTTAATCACCTCTGCATACCATTCCAAATGTGGCCACGCCTGGACATAAGGCCTATAAAAGATTTTTATGAGAGCAAGACACTACTTCAAAAAAAAAAAAAAAAAAGATTGTTATAAAGCTCTACCTTTTAGCTGTGGGGCCTCAGGCAAGAGCCTTCACCTCTCTGGGCCTCGTTGCTTCATCTGTAAAGCAGGACCCATATTTCCCCATCTCATAGAGCTGTAATGACTTGCTGAATACCTGAACAGCCCAGCTCTCTGCCAGGTGTGCAGTAAGCCCTCGATCAAAGGTGCATGTATCTCATGGCTGCTGCTGTTAGCATATGTCAACATATTCGTGCTCGTTCCCTAGATATCTGGGATTAACGGACAGGGCCCAGGGTTTGCGAGGGACGGGAGACGAGTCCTCATTCTCTCAATGTCTCCCAGGTCATCCAAACCCGTGTGCGGTAGCCAACCCAGGTCACCGCGAGACGCTAGCCTAGAGCTAACGTTACCTTGTGGTAACCCAAGCCGGGCTCTTACAGAGATGGCCGGGGCTATCACAAAGCGGCCCAGGATTTAGGGGTCAGACAGAGCTTTTCTGTTCCAATCCCAGCTTAGCCGGTGAGTTTTCACAGACGAGTGACTCCCCTCTCTGGCCCTCAGTCCTCTCACTTGTCAAATCGGGGGTGGGGGTGCTGGGGAAGGGGCTCTCCGTCAAGGCTAGCCAGTACATTGCAGAAGCATTTGAAGCAGCCGGCTCTGGCTAGAGTCACCTTCGGGACTCAGAAACTGAGGGGAGAGAAAGGGTGCAGGGAGAGAGGTGTCATCGTGGGGAGTGGGCACATGAGGTGTCACGGTGCTAACAGACGCACCCTCAGCTGGGGCACCTCCAGACTGCCCGCTAAGAAGCCCAGGTGGCCTCGGTTTGATCTCAACCCTTGTCTCCCTCCCCCACACCTCTAGCCTGAGACTCCTCAGATGGTGTCACTCCAGCCACCTTGCAAGATCCAGGTTGGCCAGCCACCCGGTGACCAAGCAGACAGCATCTCTGGGATAACTACCACCTGAGACTGAAGGCAAGACCTCATACAACTCTCACAGCCAGAGGTGGAAGCCTAGAAAAGAACTCGTTTTCAGAGTACTTAAGGGCTGAGGGATGGATTAGCGGTTAAGGCGTTTGCCTGCAAAGCCAAGGGACCCAGGTTCGAGTCCCCAGGACCCATGTTAGCCAGATGCACAAGGGAGCGCGTGCGTCCTTAAGAGATGCCAAGTCTACCACGGGTGAACAGAGTGTCCCTCTGGACCACGGGCAGGATGGGCAGCACTAAGCATGCTGGGCGAGGGCTGTGCCACCGAGCTACCCTCCCAGGTCCAGCCTCCTCCTCAGGACAACATGCAATGCTGAAATGCGAGGGGTCCCTAGAAGCTCTCCGCTCCCCACCGCGCTGGAATGCGTTCCCTTCTCCACCAAGCAAACCCAGAGAGGAGCTACTCCGAGGACTCTGAGGTGCATACAGAAAACAAAACAAAACGAACACAGCACAGAGCAGCCGTCGGAAACACTCCCACAGTCCCCTTCCAGCAAGGGTCCTGGACACACAGTCTAGCGGGGGGGGGGGGGGCTGGCACGTCCAGGAGGACTCTGTGCGCCCTGCCCGGGTGGCACATCCCAGATGGCACGTCCCGGACTCCGTGCGCCCTGCCCCGCCACGCACACCCCGAGCTCGGTCCCGCAGCTCCAGCCCTGAACACTGAACACCGAGGCCTGGGAACCCCCCCCCCCCCCGCCCGGCGCACACTCACCCCGCGGCTCTCGGCCTCCAACCCCGGAACCCGATCGGCCCCGGCCCGGCAGGTACCGCAACCTCGGCTCTGACAGCGCAGCGCAGCCTGCACGCCCAGCCATTTAACCCCGCCCGGCTGCGTCCTGAGCCAGGGGCACGCCCGAGGCACGCCCCCCCCCACCAGGCCCAGGCACCCCGGGGCCGCACGGGACGCCAGCGAGGCGTCCCAGAGACGAAGCGAAGGTGACGGGGGCGAGGAGAAAGTGACAGATAAGGGAGATTGAGACATGAAGACCTGGACACCTGGAAACCACAGAACTTCAGTAGTCTGCCACGTTTTTGACCCCTTATTAGAGTCTAACTCCTCCTGGGGTCCACCCTCCTCCCACACAGAGCCCCTCCAAGCTCCCAAGACTTGCAGGGGGAGGGGGGCTCCTGAGCTGTCACTGAGACCTTACTAATCACCAGGAGCCTCCTCTGGAAATCAAGATTCTCCGAGTTCACCAGCTCTTGGGGAGCGGCTGATCCTGCTGGCTCTACAGCCCACCCCACCTGCCCTTCTGGGACTCTGTAACTGGGTCCTTTAGCAAAATCTCTGGCCCTACTGACCTGTAGCCCCACAATTTGAGACCAGCCAGGGCTTCTGAAGGAGACCCGGTCTCAAAAAAAAAAAAAAAAAAAAAAAGGCTAAAAGTTGGGGCTTAGCTGTTAAGGCGCTTGCTTGCAAAGCCAAAGGACCCAGGTTCGATTCCCCAGGACCCACGTAAGCCAGATGCACAAGGGGGCGCACGAAGTTACAGTGGCTGAAGGCCATGACACGCCCATTCACTCCCCATCCCCCACTCTCCCTCTCCTTTCTCTCTCTCAAATAAGTAGAAAAAAGTAAAATAAAATAAAATAGAATAAAATAAAACACTAAAGGCTTTCTGTTCTCTCCCCAGCCCTTGACCCTCCTCCAAGATGTTCTCCTTGGCCAGCCGATCTGCTCCAAATGTGTCCAGACAGATAAGCCCCACCCTTAGATGTGAGACAGATACCTTGGCCCGGTAGGTGGGTAGGTGGGTAGGTGGGTAGGTGACTTGGCCAAGTGGGCAGGAAAAGACGCCACATTTACCCCCGATTTAGGAGATTTCTTTCTGTCGTGCTTTTTTTTTGGGGGGGTTTTTCTAGGTAGGGTTTCACTCTAGCCCAGGTTGACTTAGAATTCACTATGGAGTCTCAGGGTGGCCTCGAACTCAGGGCAATCCTCCTACCTCTGCCTCCAGAGTGCTGGGATTAAAGGCGTGCGCCACCACGCCTGGCTCTTTCTGTCTTTATACCACTGTTTTACTTGCTGTTCTGCCCTGGGAGGGTCAGGGGTGCGGTGAATATGTTGGGAGGTGAAGAAGAGGAAAGAGATAATTTGAAGCTTTGCTTCTGGGAGGCCAGACCAGGAGACGTGAAGGATGTGACATCGGAGCTCTGACTGTCTGTGGGGAGAGGTTGGGTTTCAACAGGGCAGGGGGTGGAGCTGGGCAGCGGAGACACGTGGGAGCCGCCTGGCAAGGCGGCTTCTCTTGGCCCAGGATGTGAGAGGCAAGCAGGCCCCAAGGGTGCTGGCTACCTATTAAGGTCTTTGAACACTGAGGAAAAATGGATGATGTTTGAACAGGGGAAGACCCCCCCACACACACACCCCACCCTGGTGTTTGACTGTTTTTTAGCCTATTAAAGCTTTTTTTTTTTTTAGCCTATTAAAGCTATTTTTTTTTTTTCTTTAAAGATGGGTGGATTTAGTTTTGCTAATGATACTGGCAAAAAAAAAAAAATAGGGTTCATTAGGAACACTGAAAAAATAGAGTTTTGGGGCTGGAGAAATGACTTAGTCGTTAAGGTGCTTGCCTATGTAGCCTAAGGACCCAGGTTCAATTCCCCAGAACCCATGTAAGCCAGATGCACATGGTGGTGCATGTGTCTGGAGTTCGTTTGCAGTGGCTGGAGGCCCTGGTGTACCCATTCTCCCTCTCTCTCTCTCCTAAATATATATATATATATATACTTAAATACAGAGTTTGAGAAGGAGCCTTCTACTGGCAGAGAGTGAGAGGGTAGGTACCTACTCAGCTGCTTTGTGTTTAGAGAGTTGGATACTAGGAAGAAAAAAATACATATGTTAAGAGCCTAGGAATGTGGAGGCACAGACAGTGTGTGTGGCCTTGGGGAAGGTCACGTGACTGCTCGGAGCTTGCATCCTCGTGCAGGTGAGATGGATCCCGAGGTGAGGTGGTGTATCCACGGTGTCCAGTCTCTGACACGGGGCAGAAGAAACATCAGCTCTTTGAGTTTTGAGTTTGATTTGTGCTGGGCCTGGCCATTCTCAATTAGAACAGATTTGGGCAATGTCCACAGATTCTTTTTTTAAAAAAATATTTTATTTATTTATTTGACAGAGAAAGAGGGAGGGGGGTAGAGAGAGAGCGAATGGGCGCACCAGGGCCTCCAGCCACTGCAAACGAACTCCAGAGGCGTGCACCGCCCCCCTGTGCATCTGGCTAACGTGGGTCCTGGGGAATCGAACCCGGGGTCCTTTGGCTTTGCAGGCAAAAGCCTTAACCGCTAAGCCATCCCTCCAGCCCCCACAGATTATTTTGGTCGTCACGCTGGGCAAGGGGTATGCATGACATGGAACTGCCAGGGGTCAGAGATGCTGTTCAGTCCCCTACCAGACCCAGGTGGTAACCGGATGACAGAAGATTATATAGGTCCCAAGTGTTCCGGGAGATGCTGGCTCAGTCACCTTTAGTCTGAAAGGGCCGTGGGATGTTCTGAGAAGCAGCCCAGAAGCAACTGGTCACATTAGGTGAGAAGTATGTCTCTGAGTCACCTGCGTTGGGAAGATGGTGACAGCACCGGAGTGGGTGAGCGGGTTCACTCGGGAAAGATGATTGACAGAGGAGAGTTGGAGGACGGGGGCGTCGCGGGCTTGCGCATGTGCAGTGAGGCCAGGCAGAGGCAGGGGGCGGAGGTGGAGATTAAGGGAGGGTGGACACGGGTGCGTCACATGCACCCAAAGATGAAGGTCACAGCTCACAGAAATCTCAGCGGGCTGAGGTCAGAGTGAGAGGAGAGGAAGAGCAAGTGACGCTGCACGCAAGAGAGAGGACACAAAGCCGGGCGTGGTGGCGCACGCCTTTCATCCCAGCCCTCGGGAGGCAGAGAGGTAGGAGGATCGCCGTGAGTTCGAGGCCACCCTGAGACTCCATTGTGAATTCCAGGTCAGCCTGGGCTAGAGTGAAACCCTACCTCGAAAATCCAAAAATAAATAAAGAAATAGATTTAAAAATTTTTTAAAGGCCAGACATAGTGGTGCACACCTTTAATCCCAGCACTCAGGAGGCAGAGGTAGGAGGATCTCTGTAAGTTCGAGGTCAGCCTGAGCTAGAGTGAGACTCTACCTCAAAAAAAAAAAAAAAAAATGGGGAGAGGGAGGGCATTACCATGGGATACTATCTACAATCATGGAAGTTGTTAATTTAAAAAAAAAAAATAGGTTGGAGAAGATGGCTTAGCGGTTAAGGCGTTTGCCTGCAAAGCCAAAGGATCGGGGTTCCACTCTCCAGGACCCACGTTAGCCAGATGCACGAGGGGGCGCACGCGTCTGGAGTTCGTTTGCAGTGGCTTGAGGCCCTGGCGCGCCCATTCTCTCTCTCTCCCTCTCTCTGTCTCTTTCTCTCTCTCTAAAATAAATAAATAAATAATAAAATTTTTTAAAAATTAAATAAAAAAAATAAGAGAGGCAGAGAGCCATGGCACACAAAAGCCATTTGGGGCCACGGCAACATAGCATGGCCGGGAGCAACAAGGGTATTTCTGGGGGGGGTGGGCATGAATCTCCTCAGGGGCTGCTGGGCGGACGGGGAATGTAAACTAGGGCAGCCCCTGGAAAACAACTTGACAGGTACTCAGGAAGTTCAACACAGTATTACCATATGGCCCAGAAATTCCACTCCTAGGTATAGACATCCCCCCCCACCAAAAAAAGAACTTCAAACACGTACACATGTCTATGCACAAAAGCATGAACGGTGGCCATTAAAAGGTGTGACAATCTAGGCTGGAGAGATGGCTTAGTGGTTAAGGCACTTGCCTGCGAAGCCAAAGAACCCAGGTTCGATTCTCCAGGTCCCACGCAAGCCAAATACACATGGTGGCACATGCATCTGGAGTTCGTTTGTAGTGGCTAGAGGCCCTGGTGCACCCATTCTCTCTCTCTCTCTCTCCCTCTCTCTGTCTCTAATAAATAAATAAATAAATAAACAATTTTTTAAAAAAGCTTTTTTATTAAAAAAAAAAAAAAAAGGTGTGACAATCCAAAGGATGTAGTGTCACACGCCTTTAATCCCAGGACTCAGGAGGCAGAGGTAGGAGGATCACTGTGAGTTCAAGACCACTCTGATACTACATAGTGAATTCCAGGTCAGCCTGGGCTAGAGTGAGACCCTACCTCGAAAAAACACAAAGGTGTGACAATCCAACTGTCCAATGCACAGATGATGAACTATAGTCTGACTATGCAACGAAATAATATTCAGTCATAAAACAAATGGTCCTCCCTTCCTTCCTTCATTTTTAAAATTTTTTTATTTTTTATTTATTTGAAAGACAGACAGACAGAGAGAGAGTATGGGCACCCCAGGGCTTCCTGCCACTGCAAACGAACTCCAGACACATACACTACTTTGTGCATCTGACTTTACATGAATTCTGAAGAATCGAACACGGGCTGTCAGGCTTTGTAAGCAAGTGCTCTTAACCACTGAGCCATCTCCCCAGAAGCCCCCCTCCTTTGTTTTTTTTTCGAGGTAGGGTCTCACTGAAGTCCAGGCTGACCTGGAATTCACTCTGTAGTCTCAGGCTTGTCTCAAACTCACAGTGATTCTCCTACCTCTGCCTGCCTAGTGTTGGGATTAAAGGTGTGCCACCACACCTGGCCTCTCCCCTTTTTCTGAGACAGGGTATCATGGAGTTCAAGATGGCCTCAACCCTACTGTGTATCTGAGGCTGTCCTTGAACTCTTGATCTTCCTGCCTTAGCTTCCGAAGAGTGAGGATCATATGTGTGCAACACCGTGCCTGACCCAACTCATTTTATTTATTTATTTAAATATATTTTATTATTTATTTGTTTATTTGACAGAGAAAGAGGGAGGGAGAGAGAGAGAGAAATGGGCCCACCAGGGCTTCTAGCCACTACAAATGAACTCCAGACATGTGCTCCCCCTTGTGCATCTGGCTTATGTGGGTCCTGGGGACTAGAACCTGGGTCCTTTGGTTTTGCAGGCAAACGCCTTAGCCGCTAAGCCATACCTCCAGCTTATTTATTTTTATTTTTTTAATACGTGTGTGTGCACGTGTGTATGTGTGTGTGCAGCTGTGTGTGTTGAAGCCAGTGTATGACCTCAGATATACATAAATTTCAGTGCCAGGGGTGGGATACCATCCAGTGAATTGTTGGCCAAGGAGGTCCCTGATGCCCCCAAAACACTAGAGGCCATTGCCAAGGCTCTTAATTGCCCACCAGAACTAGATGGTGAGACCCTCCTGCTGAAGACTCCACATGCTTGGGCTGCAGGTCACTAAGGAATCAAACTGGAGCTGAACAGAGCTAACAGCTCTTCCCCGTGGAACAGCTGTTAGGATGCTGGAAAGAGCTACACAGTGCCAGCATTTTGGAGGAGAGAAGTTACTAACAGTCCTAACCAGCAATGGACACTACAACCACATATACATATACATATATATATATTTTTTTTTTAAATATATATAGATTTTTTTTTTTCAAGGTAGGGTCTCACTCTAGCCCAGGCTGACCTGGAATTCACTATGTAGTCTCAGGGTGGACTCAAACTCACAGCCATCCTCCTACCTCTGCCTTCTGAGTGCTGGGGTTAAAGGCGTGCGCCACCACGCCCAGCTTAAAAAACATATTTTATATTTATTTATTTGTGAGGGAGAGAATGGGTCCTTAATGGGTACTTAAAACCTAATCAAAAGCCTAGGGAGGGCTGGAGAGACGGCTTAGCGGTGAAGGCGCTTGCCTGAGAAGCCTAAGATCGTATTGGATCCTCCAGATCCCACGTATAGCCAGACACATGACTCAAGCATGCAATGCCAGGTATGACCACAAGGGGGCGCAAGCGCCTGGAGTTTGTTAGCGGCTGAAAGACCCTGGCATGCCCATTCTCTCTCTCTCTCTCTCTCTCTCTCTCTCTCTCTCTCTCTCTCTCTCAAAATAAAAATAAAAATAAAAATAAAAATTAGGGCTGGAGGTATAGCTTAGCAGTTAAGGCATTTGTCTGCAAAGCCAAAGGACACAGGTTTGATTCCCCAAGTGGCGCATGCATCTGGAGGCCGTTTGCAGTGGCTAGAGGCCCTGGTGCACCCATTCTCCCTCCCTCCCTCTCTAAATAAAGAAATAATATTTTTTAAATAAAAGAAACCTCATAGCTGGTTGTAGTGGCACATGCCTTTAATCCCAGCACTCAGGAGGCAGAGGTAGAAGGATCTCTAAGTGTTCAAGGCCACCCTGGGACTATATAGTGAATTCCAGGTCAGCCTGAACAAGAATGAGACCCTACCTCAAAAAATAAAAATAAAATAAAAAAATAAAAACACCAAAAAACCCTCTGGCAAGAAATAACAGTGGGGCTGGAGAGATGGCTTAGCAGTTAAGACACTTGCCTGCAAAGCACAAGGACCCAGGTTCGATTTCCCAGGTCCCACATAAGCCAGATGCACATGGTGGTGCATGTGTCTGGAGTTTGTTTGCAGTGACTAGAGGTCCTAGTGCACCCATTCTCACTCTCTCCCCCTCTCTCTGTCTCTAATAAATAAATAAATAAATAAAATCTTTTTAAAAAAAGAAGAAAGGAAGAAAGAAAGAAAGAAAGAAAGAAAGAAACAGTGGTGTGTTCAGCACTGAGACATCTCTACCACACCCTTCAAGGCTCAGAGACCATTTCAAAAGAGATGGCAGAAAGAATGTAAGAGCCAAAGGAAGGGGAGGCATGCTTACAATGCTGTCTCTCAGACACAAAGTGGCTGCAGTGCTTGTGACACACTATCTACACAAGACCTGCATAATAGGAAAGGAAAAAAATGGTAACATCAAAATAGAAGACAGACTAGAAAAGAAGGGATTCAGCAGAGGGAGGAACTTAGAGGGAAGTAAGGACGGTGGTGAGAGAGGATTATGATCAAGACATGTTGTCCCTATGGACAGAAATTGTCAATAAAAAGTTAAGGAAAAGGGCTGGAGAGATGGCTTAGCGGTTAAGGCACTTGCCTGCGAAGCCTAAGGACCCATGTTATACTCTCCAGGTCCCACGTAAGCCAGACGTACAAAGGTCGCACATGCCCACTAGGTGGCGCAAGAGTCTGGAGTTCTATTTCAGTGGCTGAGGCCCTTGTGCAACAATTCTCTCTCTCCCTCTCTCTGCCTCTAAAATAAAAAGGAAGGAAAAAATAAAAAAGAAGAAAGGGCTGGGGAAATGGCTTAGCTGTTACGATGTTTGCCTGTGAAGCCTAAGGACTCATGTTCGACTCTCCAGATCCCACGTAAGCCAGACACGTGAACTGATGTAAGCGTGCAGCGTCGCACATGCCCACAAGGGGGCGGCATAAGCATCTGGAGTTCGTTTTCAGTGGCTGGAGCACCTGGGACACCAATTCTCTCTCATAAAACACACACACACACACACACACACACACACGCTCAAAAGCCGGGTGTGGTGGCGCACGCCTTTAATCCCAGCACTCGGGAGGCAGAGGTAGTTGGATCGCCATGAGTTTGAGGCCACCCTGAGACTACATAGTGAATTCCAGGTCAGCCTGGGCTAGAGTGACACCCTACCTCAAAAAACCAAAATAAAATAAGATAAAATAAAATAAAAAAATAAGATAAGATAAAATAAAATAGAGCAACAGGAATACAGACCTACATGGGAGCCAGGCTGATGCATACCCTGTGATCCTGGCACAGCGGAGACAGGAGGATGGCAAGTCTCAGGCAAGCCGGAGCCACACAGCAAGATCTGTCTCCAAAAAATAAACAAACCAATAAAACCAAGTAGAAAGATGAAAGATGATTTTCAATGGAGGCTGTGGTCCTTTTTTTTTTTTTGGTGGGGGGTTCAAGGTAGGGTCTCCAGGCTGACCTGGAATTCACTCATCCACTCTGTATTCTCAGGGTGGCCTCGAACTCACGGCGATCCTCCTACCTCTGCCTCCCGGTGCTGGGAGAGGGTAATGGGGTGGCAGGTGGTGGGGAAGTTGGGAGGATGGGACGTTGCTCTGTCCTAAGGTGGGGGAGTGACAGGTGAGCCTGAAGTCCTCTGCAGGAGGCTGACAGGGATATGCGAGCACCTGAGACTGCAACGTACCTGGCGTTTGCCTACAGTGACGAAACTTCACTCCTCCACACACCTGCGTGCTTTCCTCATAGTGTACAAGGTTAAGCTCAGCGCACTGGGATTTGAGAGGAAGATAAGTCACAGGCATTGTGACCTCCCTGGCTTCTCCACTGCATTCCCACGGCCACCTCAGCCAACCACAGCACAGTCCCATTCATCTTCCATTTAAATATATATATATATTAAATATTTTATTTACAGAGAGAGAGGAAGACGCAGAGAAAAAGAGAGAATGGGCACCCCAGGGTCTCCAGCCACTGCACGCGAACTCCAGATCTCCAGACGCATTGCCCCCCTTGCGCATCTGGCTTACGTGGGTCCTGGGGAATCGAACCGGGGTCCTTAGCCGCTAAGCCATTTCTCCAGGCCCAGACTCAGCCTTCTGCCCTTCCATTAGAGCTGCTCTCCACCACCTCAGCCAATCAGACTTCAACTTTGGTCTCCTTAGTCAACTAAACTACTTGCATAACTCTTCCCCTGATCAGACAACGCCCACCTCTGACTTTCCAGCCAATCAGATTTTGGCCCATTTGGGCCACTTATCCCACTACTTACTGTCTCGCGGCCAATCAGGTGTGGTCATACCTGGGAGAAGGCCACCTGACTGTCACTTAAAGGCTCTGTCACCCTGAGTGTCCCTCAGCATCGCTGAGCAACCTTCAAGTGGGAAATCACTCACAGTCTTCCAGCAGCTGAGTGTGGACTACGTGTAAATATCGTGTGTTATTTCTCACCCTCCCTTCAAATCTCCTAAAGCTGGGTTTACTGTTCTAGAAAACTCTTTCCTGCAAAATGAACTCCTATGCATCCATCACAACCCGCCTGCCGGATTCTCCCCCCACTTTCACCCCCTGAACGTTTTTCTCTGCTTTCTAGACTAGAACTCCTCTGGGCAATCCTGGCTCAGTCCTGACCACATGTGGCGGAGGTGGATGGCTGCAACTACACCCAAGCTGGGAACCCCAGAGCCCCAAAATCTCCCAACATGAGGCCAGACTGAGAGGACAGGTGCCAATCCAGTAATTGCTGACCAACCGAGTCAGTGAACAAGTGATTTTTTTTTCTTCGACATAGGGTCTCGCTCTAGCCTAGGCTGACCTGGAATTCACCATGTAATCTCAGGCTGGCCTTGAACTCACAGCGATTCTCCTACCTCTGCCTCCCGAGTGCTGGGATTAAAGTCGTGTGCCACCACACCCTGCTAAATGAATTTTAATACTGATCAGCTAGGGTGAGGGGGCGTCCTAGAGTTGGACTTTGAGGGAATTCAATTACGTTAAAAAAAAAAAAAAAAAAAAAACATGTAGCCAGGACGTGGTGGCGCACGCCTTTAATCCCAGCACTTGGGAGGCAGAGGTAAGAGAATCACCATCAGTTCGAGGCCACCCTGAGACTACATAGTGAATTCCAGGCCAGCCTGGGCTAGAGTGAGACCCTACCTCAAAAAATATCATATATAGGGCTGGAGAGATGGCTTAGCAGTTAAGCGCTTGCCTGCGAAGCCTAAGGACCCCGGTTCGAGGCTTGATTCTCCAGGACCCACGTTAGCCAGATGCACAAGGGGGCACACGCGTCTGGAGGTCGTTTGCAGTGGCCGGAGGCCCTGGCGCGCCCATTCTCTTTCTATATATATCTGCCTCTCTCTCTCTCTCTCTCTCTCTCTCTCTCTCTCTCTGTCCGTTGCTCTCAAATAAATAAAAAAATGAAAAAAAAATACCATATATAAATTCCTGAGTTCATTTTTTTAGTGGAGGATAGGAGCCATGATTTTTCACTAGATTTTTGTTTGTGGTGGTAGGGTCTCACTCTAAAAAAATCATGGCTCCTATCCTCCACTAAAAAAATGAACTCAGGAATTTATATATGATATTTTTTGAGGTAGGGTCTCACTCTAGCCCAGGCTGAGCTGGAATTCACTATGGAGTCTCAGGCTGGCCTCGAACTCACAGCAGTCCTCCTCCCTCAGCCTCCCGTGTGCTGGGATCAAAGGCGTTCACCACCATGTCCAGGAGAGAGAGTGGGGAGCTGGAGGGGTGGGGAGAGAGAATGGGAGCTACAGATCATTCAGCCACTGCAAATGAGCTCCAGACTCATGCACCACCTTGTGCATCTGGCTTTAGGTAGGTACTGGGGAATCGAACTCAGGCCATTAGGCTTTGCAGGCACCTTAACGGTTTGCCTGCAGATAGGTTTTGAACAGAGAAATGGGTTAAGGGCTTTGATTTGTATATTAAGGGGTCAAACAGGGCCGTGACTTGCCCAAGGTCACACAGCTTACAGAAAACAGAGAACTTGGACGGATGGCTTAGCGGTTAAGGCATTTGCCTGCAAAGCCAAAGGACCCAGGTTTGATTCCCCAGGACCAATGTTAGCCAGATGCACAAGGGGGCACATGCATCTGGAGTTCGTCTGCAGTGGCTGGAGGCCCTGGCACGCCCATTCTCTCTCTCTCTCTTTCTCTCTCTGCCTCTTTCTTTCTGTGTCTGTCGCTCTCAAATAAATAAATAAATAAATAAACTATTTAAAATAAAATGATAAAAAAAACAAAGAACTTAAAGTTCTCACACCCATCTGAGGACCTTCCCCAGTCTCTGAAGCTGAGCATAGAAAACCTCTTCATCTTCAACAACTAATTTAGGAGGATGGGGAGTTGGCTCACCAGTTAAAGATGCTTGCTTGTAAAGCCTGATGGCCTGGGGTTCAATTCTCTAGTACCCATATAAAATCAGATGCACAAGCCAGGTGTGGTGGCGCATGCCTTTAATTCTATCACTTGGGAGGGAGACAGAGGTAGGAGGATTGCTGTGAGTTCAAGGTCACCCTGAGACTACATAGTGAACTTCAGATCAGCCTGAACCAGAGCAACACCTTACCCCAAAATACTAAACTTATACATATATATAATCTTGAATGCACAAAGTGGCGCTTGTGCCTGGTGTTCATTTGCTGTGGCAGGAGGCCCTGGCACTCCTATATTCCTCCCACCTCATAAATAAATTTTATAAAATTTTAAATATTTTTATTGATTTATTTGCAAGCAGAGAGAGAATGAGAATGGGCGCACCAGGGCCTCCAGCCACTGCAAATGAACCCCAGATACATGCGCCACTTTGTGCATCTGGCTTTACGTGGGTCCTGGGGAATTGAACTCAGCTTTGTTAGGCTTTGCAGACAAGTGCCTTACTGGCTAAGCCATCTCTGCAGTCCAAACACATTTTTTTTTAAAAAAGCTCACTTAGGGGCTGGAGAGATGGCTTGGTGGTTAAAGCGTTAGGGCCCACATAAGCCAGATGCTCAAGGTGGCGCATGCATCTGGAGCTGGTGTGCAGTAGCCAGAGGCCCTGGCACACCCATTCTCGCTCTCTCCCTCTTTCTAAAAGATTACCAGATGTGTTGGGATCAAGCTCATCCTCAACTACATTTGGAATTGTAGGCCAACCTAGAGCTACATGAGATCCTGTCTCCAAAAATTAAAAAGAGTATCGGAGGGATGGCTCAGTGGTACAGTATGCTTCCTGTGTAAGCCTGAGGGGCACCTGAGCCTGCCTGAGCTGAGATCTCCAAAACTCACATAAATAGGTGGGTGTGCACACGTATACCTGTAAACAAGCTTCTGAGATCTGTAAGAGACGTTGGTTTGGGCTGGAGACGTGGCTCAGTGGTTAAGGCGCTTGCCTGCAAAGCCTAAGGACCCATGTTCGACTCTCCGGATCCCACGTGAGCCAGATCCACAAAGGCGAGGCAAGCGCAAGGTCGCTCATGCCCATTAGGTGGCGCAAGCATCCGGAGTTTGATTTCAGTGGCTGATGCCCTGGTGTGCCAATTCTCTCTCTCTAAAATTAAAAAAAAAATTAAATTAAATTAAAAGCTCTTCCCAAAAAACAAAAGAGAGAGAGAGGTTCAAACAAAAATGGGTGGAGGAGCAATGGAGCAGAACACTTGGCTTTTCATCCTGGCCAGTGCAGGCAAATGTGTCCTACCCACCACAGGCAAGCGGGCACCACAAGGGCACATACACCATTCCACCTGTAGACACACACACACACACACACACACACACACACACACACACACATACAAGCAAAATACATTAACCCAGTGGCCACGTGACCCTCAGAACCTCTCTTCAATACAGCACACAGATTGAAAACACAACCAGGCATGGTGGTGTACTTCCGTCTGTCTGAAGCAGGCTCAGGCCAGTGTGTGTGCTACATGATGAAACCCCGTGTCAAAAAGAATTCTCTGCCGGGCGTGGTGGCGCACGCCTTTGATCCCAGCACTCCGGAGGCAGAGGTAGGAGGATCGCCGTGAGTTCGAGGCCACCCTGAGATGCCATAGTGAATTCCAGGTCAGCCTGGGCTAGAGTGAGACCCTAGCTCAAGAAACCAAAAACAAACACATGATTGAGCCTAGAATCTATGGTGCTGGCTGACAGAAGTCAGACATAGGTGCAGTCCGCGTGCAACGTCCACGCAGAGCGACAGACACAGAGAGTAGATGCGTGGTCAGCCAAGACTGGAGGGACGGGAGCAGAGAGGGATTGCCTCATGGACACAGCATTTCCATTTGGGATGTTGAAAATGTGTTGGAACTAGATAGAGATAGAGGTTTCACAACACTGCAAATGTCCTAAATGTTGCTAAACAGTTTACTTTAATTTTTTAAAAAAATTTTTTTTTGTTTATTTTTATGTATTTATTGGAGAGTGACACACAGACAGGGAGAGAAAGAGGCAGATAGATAGAGAATGGGTGCGCCAGGGTCTCCAGCCACTGCAAACAAACTCCAGATGCAATGTGCCACCTTGTACATCTGGCTTACGTGGGTCCTGGGGAATTGAGCCTCGAATTGGGGTCCTTAGGCTTCACAGGCAAGCACTTAACCACCAAGCCATCTCTCTAGCCCCTTAAAATTCTTTTTTAAAAATATTTATTTATTGAGAGAGAGGGGGGCGGGGAGGCAGATATAGAGAGAATGGGCGCACCAGGGCCTCTATCCACTGCAGACAAACTCCAAGTCACATGCACCACCTTGTGCATCTGGCTTTATGTGAGCCATGGGGGATCAAACCTGGGTCCTTTGACTTTGCACGTAAGAGCCTTAACCTCTAAGCCATCTCTCCAGCCCCAGTTTACTTTTTGTTTTTAAATCATTTGTGTTTAAATGATGGATTTTGTTAGATTATGGTTAGCACACACCTGTCATCCTAGCACCTGAGAGGTTGAAGCAGGAGGATCATGAGTTTGAGGCTAAACCTAGGACACATAGTGAGTTTGTGACCAGCTTGAGCTGCATGGTGAAACCCTGCTCCAAAATAAATAAAAATGGGATTGGAGAGATGGCTTAGCAGTTAAGGTACTTGCCTGCAAAGGGCCAAAGGACCCAGGTTCTGATTCACCCCAGGGACCTACGTAAGCCATATGCACAAAGTGGCGCATGTGTCTGGTCTGGAGTTCATTTGCAGTGGCTAGAGGCCCTGGTGCACCCATTCTCCCTCCCTCCCTCTCTAAATAAAGAAATAATATTTTTTAAATAAAAGAAACCTCATAGCTGGTTGTAGTGGCACATGCCTTTAATCCCAGCACTCAGGAGGCAGAGGTAGAAGGATCTCTAAGTGTTCAAGGCCACCCTGGGACTATATAGTGAATTCCAGGTCAGCCTGAACAAGAATGAGACCCTACCTCAAAAAATAAAAATAAACTAAAAACTAAAAACACCAAAAAACCCTCTGGCAAGAAATAGCAGTGGGGCTGGAGAGATGGCTTAGCAGTTAAGACACTTGCCTGCAAAGCACAAGGACCCAGGTTCGATTCTCCAGGTCCCACATAAGCCAGATGCACATGGTGGTGCATGTGTCTGGAGTTTGTTTGCAGTGACTAGAGGTCCTAGTGCACCCATTCTCACTCTCTCCCCCTCTCTGTGTCTCTAATAAATAAATAAATAAATAAATAATAAAATCTTTTTTAAAAAAAGAAGAAAGGAAGAAAGAAAGAAAGAAACAGTGGTGTGTTCAGCACTGAGACATCTCTACCACACCCTTCAAGGCTCAGAGACCATTTCAAAAGAGATGGCAGAAAGAATGTAAGAGCCAAAGGAAGGGGAGGCATGCTTACAATGCTGTCTCTCAGACACAAAGTGGCTGCAGTGCTTGTGACACACTATCTACACAAGACCTGCATAATAGGAAAGGAAAAAAATGGTAACATCAAAATAGAAGACAGACTAGAAAAGAAGGGATTCAGCAGAGGGAGGAACTTAGAGGGAAGTAAGGACGGTGGTGAGAGAGGATTATGATCAAGACATGTTGTCCCTATGGACAGAAATTGTCAATAAAAAGTTAAGGAAAAGGGCTGGAGAGATGGCTTAGCGGTTAAGGCGCTTGCCTGTGAAGCCTAAGGACCCATGTTATACTCTCCAGGTCCCACGTAAGCCAGATGTACAAAGGTCGCACATACCCACTAGGTGGCGCAAGAGTCTGGAGTTCTATTTCAGTGGCTGAGGCCCTTGTGCAACAATTCTCTCTCTCCCTCTCTCTGCCTCTAAAATAAAAAGGAAGGAAAAAAGAAAAAAGAAGAAAGGGCTGGGGAAATGGCTTAGCTGTCACAATGCTTGTCTGTGAAGCCTAAGGACTCATGTTCGACTCTCCAGATCCCACGTAAGCCAGATGCGTGAACTGATGTAAGCATGCAGCGTCGCACATGCCCACAAGGGGGCGGCATAAGCATCTGGAGTTCGTTTTCAGTGGGTGGAGCACCTGGCACACCAATTCTCTCTCTTATTCTCACTCTCTCATAAAAAACACACATACACACACACACTCAAAAGCCGGGTGTGGTGGTGCACGCCTTTAATCCCAGCACTCGGGAGGCAGAGGTAGTTGGATCGCCATGAGTTTGAGGCCACCCTGGGGCTACATAGTGAATTCCAGGTCACCCTGGGCTAGAGTGAGACCCTACCTGGAAAAACCAAAATAAAATAAGATAAGATAAAATAAAATAAGATAAAATAAAATAAAATAAAATAGAACAACAGGAATACAGACCCACGTGGGAGCCAGGCTGATGCATAACCTGTGATCCTGGCACAGCGGAGACAGGAGGATGGCAAGTCTCAGGCAAGCCGGAGCCACACAGCAAGATCTGTCTCCAAAAAATAAACAAACCAATAAAACCAAGTAGAAAGATGAAAGATGATTTTCAATGGAGGCTGTGGTCCTTTTTTTTTTTTTTTTTTTTTTGGCGGGGGGTTCAAGGTAGGGTCTCCAGGCTGACCTGGAATTCACTCATCCACTCTGTATTCTCAGGGTGGCCTCGAACTCACGGCGATCCTCCTACCTCTGCCTCCCGGTGCTGGGAGAGGGTAATGGGGTGGCAGGTGGTGGGGAAGTTGGGAGAATGGGACGTTGCTCTATCCTAAGGTGGGGGAGTGACAGGTGAGCCTGAAGTCCTCTGCAGGAGGCTGACAGGGATATGCGAGCACCTGAGACTGCAACGTACCTGGCGTTTGCCTACAGTGACGAAACTTCACTCCTCCACACACCTGCGTGCTTTCCTCATAGTGTACAAGGTTAAGCTCAGTGCACTGGGATTTGAGAGGAAGATAAGTCACAGGCATTGTGACCTCCCTGGCTTCTCCACTGCATTCCCACGGCCACCTCAGCCAACCACAGCACAGTCCCATTCATCTTCCATTTAAATATATATATATATTAAATATTTTATTTACAGAGAGAGAGGAAGACGCAGAGAAAAAGAGAGAATGGGCACCCCAGGGTCTCCAGCCACTGCACGCGAACTCCAGATCTCCAGACGCATTGCCCCCCTTGCGCATCTGGCTTACGTGGGTCCTGGGGAATCGAACCGGGGTCCTTAGCCGCTAAGCCATTTCTCCAGGCCCAGACTCAGCCTTCTGCCCTTCCATTAGAGCTGCTCTCCACCACCTCAGCCAATCAGACTTCAACTTTGGTCTCCTTAGTCAACTAAACTACTTGCATAACTCTTCCCCTGATCAGACAACGCCCACCTCTGACTTTCCAGCCAATCAGATTTTGGCCCATTTGGGCCACTTATCCCACTACTTACTGTCTCGCGGCCAATCAGGTGTGGTCATACCTGGGAGAAGGCCACCTGACTGTCACTTAAAGGCTCTGTCACCCTGAGTGTCCCTCAGCATCGCTGAGCAACCTTCAAGTGGGAAATCACTCACAGTCTTCCAGCAGCTGAGTGTGGACTACGTGTAAATATCGTGTGTTATTTCTCACCCTCCCTTCAAATCTCCTAAAGCTGGGTTTACTGTTCTAGAAAACTCTTTCCTGCAAAATGAACTCCTGTGCATCCATCACAACCCGCCTGCCGGACTCTCCCCCCACTTTCACCCCCTGAACTTTTTTCTCTGCTTTCTAGACTAGAACTCCTCTGGGCAATCGTGGCTCAGTCCTGACCACATGTGGCGGAGATGGATGGCTGCAACTACACCCAAGCTGGGAACCCCAGAGCCCCCAAATCTCCCAACATGAGGCCAGACTGAGAGGACAGGTGCCAATCCAGTAATTGCTGACCAACCGAGTCAGTGAACAAGTGATTTTTTTTTTTTCTTCGACATAGGGTCTCGCTCTAGCCTAGGCTGACCTGGAATTCACCATGTAATCTCAGGCTGGCCTCGAACTCACAGCGATTTTCCTACCTCTGCCTCCCGAGTGCTGGGATTAAAGTCGTGTGCCACCACACCCTGCTAAATGAATTTTAATACTGATCAGCTAGGGTGAGGGGGCGTCCTAGAGTTGGACTTTGAGGGAATTCAATTACGTTAAAAAAAAAAAAAACATGTAGCCAGGAGTGGTGGCGCACGCCTTTAATCCCAGCACTTGGGAGGCAGAGGTAAGAGAATCACCATCAGTTCGAGGCCACCCTGAGACTACATAGTGAATTCCAGGCCAGCCTGGGCTAGAGTGAGACCCTACCTCAAAAAATATCATATATAGGGCTGGAGAGATGGCTTAGCAGTTAAGCGCTTGCCTGCGAAGCCTAAGGACCCCTGTTCGAGGCTTGATTCTCCAGGACCCACGTTAGCCAGATGCACAAGGGGGCACATGCGTCTGGAGGTCGTTTGCAGTGGCCGGAGGCCCTGGCGCGCCCATTCTCTTTCTATATATATCTGCCTCTCTCTCTCTCTCTCTCTCCTCTCTCTCTCTCTCTGTCCGTTGCTCTCAAATAAATAAAAAAATGAAAAAAAAAATACCATATATAAATTCCTGAGTTCATTTTTTAGTGGAGGATAGGAGCCATGATTTTTCACTAGATTTTTGTTTGTGGTGGTAGGGTCTCACTCTAAAAAAATCATGGCTCCTATCCTCCACTAAAAAAATGAACTCAGGAATTTATATATGATATTTTTTGAGGTAGGGTCTCACTCTAGCCCAGGCTGAGCTGGAATTCACTATGGAGTCTCAGGCTGGCCTCGAACTCACAGCAGTCCTCCTCCCTCAGCCTCCCGTGTGCTGGGATCAAAGGCGTTCACCACCATGTCCAGGAGAGAGAGTGGGGAGCTGGAGGGGTGGGGAGAGAGAATGGGAGCTACAGATCATTCAGCCACTGCAAATGAGCTCCAGACTCATGCACCACCTTGTGCATCTGGCTTTAGGTAGGTACTGGGGAATCGAACTCAGGCCATTAGGCTTTGCAGGCACCTTAACGGTTTGCCTGCAGATAGGTTTTGAACAGAGAAATGGGTTAAGGGCTTTGATTTGTATATTAAGGGGTCAAACAGGGCCGTGACTTGCCCAAGGTCACACAGCTTACAGAAAACAGAGAACTTGGACGGATGGCTTAGCGGTTAAGGCATTTGCCTGCAAAGCCAAAGGACCCAGGTTTGATTCCCCAGGACCAATGTTAGCCAGATGCACAAGGGGGCACATGCATCTGGAGTTCGTCTGCAGTGGCTGGAGGCCCTGGCACGCCCATTCTCTCTCTCTCTGTCTCTCACTCTCTCTCTCTCTCTCTCTCTCTGCCTCTTTCTTTCTGTGTCTGTCGCTCTCAAATAAATAAATAAATAAATAAGCTATTTAAAATAAAATGATAAAAAAAAAACAGAGAACTTAAAGTTCTCACACCCATCTGAGGACGTTCCCCAGTCTCTGAAGCTGAGCATAGAAAACCTCTTCATCTTCAACAACTGATTTAGGAGGCTGGGGAGTTGGCTCACCAGTTAAAGATGCTTGCTTGTAAAGCCTGACAGCCTGGGGCTCAATTCTCTAGTACCCATATAAAATCAGATGCACAAGCCAGGTGTGGTGGCGCATGCCTTTAATTCTATCACTTGGGAGGGAGACAGAGGTAGGAGGATTGCTGTGAGTTCAAGGTCACCCTGAGACTACATAGTGAACTTCAGATCAGCCTGAACCAGAGCAACACCTTACCCCAAAATACTAAACTTATACATATATATAATCTTGAATGCACAAAGTGGCGCTTGTGCCTGGTGTTCATTTGCTGTGGCAGGAGGCCCTGGCACTCCTATATTCCTCCCACCTCATAAATAAATTTTATAAAATTTTAAATATTTTTATTGATTTATTTGCAAGCAGAGAGAGAATGAGAATGGGCGCACCAGGGCCTCCAGCCACTGCAAATGAACCCCAGATACATGCGCCACTTTGTGCATCTGGCTTTACGTGGGTCCTGGGGAATTGAACTCAGCTTTGTTAGGCTTTGCAGACAAGTGCCTTACTGGCTAAGCCATCTCTGCAGTCCAAACACATTTTTTTTTAAAAAAGCTCACTTAGGGGCTGGAGAGATGGCTTGGTGGTTAAAGCGTTAGGGCCCACATAAGCCAGATGCTCAAGGTGGCGCATGCATCTGGAGCTGGTGTGCAGTAGCCAGAGGCCCTGGCACACCCATTCTCGCTCTCTCCCTCTTTCTAAAAGATTACCAGATGTGTTGGGATCAAGCTCATCCTCAGCTACATTTGGAATTGTAGGCCAACCTAGAGCTACATGAGATCCTGTCTCCAAAAATTAAAAAGAGTATTGGAGGGATAGCTCAGTGGTGCAGTATGCTTCCTGTGTAAGCCTGAGGGGCACCTGAGCCTGCCTGAGCTGAGATCCCCAAAACCCACATAAATAGCTGGGTGTGCACATGTATACCTGTAAACAAGCTCCTGAGATCCGTAAGAGACATTGGTTTGGGCTGGAGACGTGGCTCAGTGGTTAAGGCGCTTGCCTGCGAAGCCTAAGGACCCATGTTCGACTCTCCGGATCCCACGTGAGCCAGACGCACAAAGGCGAGGCAAGCGCAAGGTCGCTCATGCCCACTAGGTGGCGCAAGCGTCCGGAGTTCGATTTCAGTGGCTGATGCCCTGGTGTGCCAATTCTCTCTCTCTAAAATTTAAAAAAAAAAAAATTAAAATTAAAAGATCTTTCCAAAAAACAAACGAGAGAGAGAGGTTCAAACAAATATGGGTGGAGGAGCAATGGAGCAGAACACTTGGCTTTTCATCCTGGCCAGTGCAGGCAAATGTGTCCTACCCACCACAGGTGAGCGGGCACCACAAGGGCACATACACCATCCCCCCCCGTACACACACACACACACACACACACACACACATATACAAGCAAAATACATTAACCCAGTGGCCACGTGACCCTCAGAGCCTCTCTTCAATACAAGCGCAGAGATTAAAAACATCACCAGGCGTGGTGGTGTACTTCCGTTTGTCTGAAGGAGGCTGAGGCCAGCGTGTGTGCTACATGATGAAACCCCGTATCAAAAAAAATTCTCTGCCGGGCATGGTGGCGCACGGAGCACTCTTGGAGGCAGAGGTAGGAGGATCGCCGTGAGTTCGAGGCCACCCTGAGATGCCATAGTGAATTCCAGGTCAGCCTGGGCTAGAGTGAGACCCTAGCTCAAGAAACCAAAACCAAACACATGATTGAGCCTTGAATCTGTGGTGCTGGCTGACAGAAGTCAGACATAGGTGCAGCCCGTGTGCAACGTCCACACAGAGCGACAGACACAGAGAGTAGATGCGTGGTCAGCCAAGACTGGAGGGACGGGAGCAGAGAGGGATTGCCTCATGGACACAGCATTTCCATTTGGGATGATGAAAATGTGTTGGAACTAGATAGAGATAGAGGTTTCACAACACTGCAAATGTCCTAAATGTTGCTAAACAGTTTACTTTAATTTAAAAAAAAAATTTTTTTTGTTTATTTTTATGTATTTATTGGAGAGTGACACACAGACAGGGAGAGAAAGAGGCAGATAGATAGAGAATGGGTGCGCCAGGGTCTCCAGCCATTGCAAACAAACTCCAGACGCATGCGCCCCCTTGTGCATCTGGCTAACGTGGGTCCTGGGGAATTGAGCCTCTAATTGGGGTCCTTAGGCTTCACAGGCAAGCGCTTAACCACTAAGCCATCTCTCTAGCCCCTTAAAATTTTTTTTAAAAAATATTTATTTATTGAGAGAGAGGGGGGCGGGGAGGCAGATATAGAGAGAATGGGCATACCAGGGCCTCTATCCACTGCAGACAAACTCCAAGTCACACGCACCACCTTGTGCATCTGGCTTTATGTGAGCCATGGGGGATCAAACCTGGGTCCTTTGACTTTGCACATAAGAGCCTTAACCTCTAAGCCATCTCTCCAGCCCCAGTTTACTTTTTGTTTTTAAATCATTTGTGTTTAAATGATGGATTTTGTTAGATTATGGTTAGCACACACCTGTCATCCTAGCACCTGAGAGGTTGAAGCAGGAGGATCATGAGTTTGAGGCTAAACCTAGGACACATAGTGAGTTTGTGACCAGCTTGAGCTGCATGGTGAAACCCTGCTCCAAAATAAATAAAAATGGGATTGGAGAGATGGCTTAGCAGTTAAGGTACTTGCCTGCAAAGCCAAAGGACCCAGGTTCGATTCCCCAGGACCTACGTAAGCCATATGCACAAAGTGGCGCATGTGTCTGGTCTGGAGTTCATTTGCAGTGGCTAGAGGCCCTGGTGCTCTCTCTCTCTCTCTCGCCCTCCCTGTCTCTAATAAGTAAATAAAAATAAAAATAAGTTAGAAATATAAAAATATAAAAAATATAAAAATTTAAAAATTATAAAAAATAAATAGGAATAAAAAAGAGGGCCGGGAAAGGTAGCTTAGTGGCTAAGGCTGCTTGCCTGCAAAGCCTAAGAACACAGGTTCTATTCTCCAGTTCCCATGTAAGCCAGATACACATGGTGGCGCATGTGTCTGAAGTTCATTTGCAGTGGCTGGAGGCCCTGATGCACCCATTCTCTCTCTCTCTATCTGCCTCCCTCTCTCTTTCAAATAAATAAAAATAAAATGTTTTTTAAAATAACAAAGAAAGCTAGGTGTGGTGGCGCACGCCTTTCATCCCAGCACTCGGGAGGCAGAGGTAGGAGGATCGCCGTGGGTTTGAGGCCACCCTGAGACTACATAGTGAATTCCAGGTTAGCCTGGGCTAGAGTGAGACCGTACCTCAAAAAGGCAATAAATATTGGGGGCTGGAGAGATGGCTTAGCAGTTAAGGCATTTGCCTGCAAAGCCAAAGGATCCCAGTTCGATTCTCCAGGACCCCTGTAAGCCAGATGCGCAAGGGGGCACATGCATCTAGAGTGTTTTTTGTTTTTTTTTTTTTGCTGTGACTGGAGGCCCTGGCATGCCCATTCTCTCTCTCTCTCTCTCTCAAATGAATAAATAATTAAATAAAATAGAAAAGAAAGAAAGAAATCAAGGCAGAAGGGAAGGAGTTGCTCCCCAGGGAGTTGGGGAACCTGGGTCAGTCCTGGGGTCTCCCTGACCTCAAGCACGTTTCTTCTAGCCAAGGAGCCATGTAGGTGACAGACACCCGCAGCAAGGGCACCGCCCAGGCACGGTGACTCAGAAGGAGGGCAGAGAGCAGAAGTCAAGAGGTTGGTCCACTTAGCTTGGCACTTTTTCCTTGGCCCGGAGAGTCCAGCCAGGGAGGCCCAGATGAAGAGCTTCGTTCCGGCAGGAAGCCACATGGAGTTTTTCCCAGTCTGTGTCGTCCCTGAGCTGGTCTCGACCTGAGCCTGAGCCCGAGGCCTGGGGGCGATCAAGTTGGCACACAGATGTTCCCAACCTCTCCGGGCCAAGGCTGAGCCAGAGGAAAGAGTTTGGAACTGGGACAGGCAGGAAAAGGAGAGGAGGGAAAGAAAGGCTTCCTGGGAAAGGGGTGCTGCAGACCACCTTTGAAGGAGGTATAGAAGGGTACCAGGTCAAGGGCTGGAGGGATGGCTTGGCGGATAAATGCTTGCCTGTGAAGCCCAAGGACTCATGTTCAAATCTCCAGGTCCCACGTAAGGTCACATATGCACACAAGGGGGCGCACATGTCTAGAGTTCGTTTGCAGCAGCTCAAAGCCCTGGCACACCATACTCTCTCTCTCTCTCTCTCTCTCTCTCTCTCTCTCTCTCAAATAAATAAATAAAATAAAAGTTTTGTAAAAATACAAGGCTTTTTACTGGACCTGCTACACTTCTTTTTTTTTTTTAACATTTTTGTTTATTTATTTATTTGAGAGAGAGAGAGAGGCAGAGAGACAGAGTGAGAGAAAGAGAGAAAGAGAGAAAAAGAGAAGAGGCCACTTCAAACAAACTCCAGACACATGTGTCACCTTGTGCATCTGGCTTATGTGGGTACTGGGGAATTGAGCCTGGGTCCTTAGGCTTCGTAGGCAAGCACCTGAACCCCTAAGCCATCTCTCCAGCCCTTATTTTATTTTATTTGAGAGAAAGAGGCAGATAGAGAGAAAATGAGCACGCCAGGGCCTCCAGCCGCTGCAAACAAACTCCAGACACATGTGACACCATGTGCAACTGGCTTACATGGGTCCTGGGGAATCGAAACTAGGTCCTTTAGCTTTGCAGGCAAACGCCTTCACCACTAAACCATCTCTCCAGCCCAAAAGCTTGTATTTGTTGTTGTTGTTGTTGTTGTTTGTTTTTCGAGGTAGAGTCTTGCTCTAGCCCAGGCTGACCTGGAATTCACTATGTAGTCTCAGGGTGGCCTCGAACTTGTGGTGATCCTCCTACCTCTGCCTCCCGAGTGCTGGGATTAAAGGCGTGTGCCACCACGCCTGGCCTCTACCTTATTTTTTTGAAACAAGGTCTCTTGTTGAACGCGGAGCTCACAATTTGGCTAAACTGGCCAGTCAGCCAGCCCCAGGGATCCTTCTGTCTCTGTCTCCCAGTTCATGTGCTGCCACCCCTGGTATTTTACTCATGACCTTATGCTTACCTGACAGATAAGTGCTAACTCCCCAGCCCCTATCTTTTCAATTTGGGGGTGTGTGTGGCAGAGGCCCAGGATGACCTAGGATTCGTTCTGTAACCCAGGCTAGCTTTGAACCCACAGCAATTCCTACCCGACCTACCAAGCGCTGGAATTCAAGATGTGCACCACCATGCCCAATTTAAAAAAAAAAAAGGTTTCATTAGCACATGTTCATTGTATAAAGTGGATACATAGGACTGGAGAGCTGGCTGAGCGGTTAAGGCGCTTGCCTGTGAAGCCTAAGGACTCATGTTCGACTGTTCAGGTCCCACGTAAGCCAGACGCACAGTGATGCAAGCCTGCAAGGTCTCACATGCACACAAGGGGGCGCAAGTATCTGGAGTTTGATTGCAGTGGCGAAAGGCCCTGGCACACCAATTCTTCCCCCACTCCACAATCACATTAAAAAAAGGCAGTCTGTCAGGCTTGCCTCAAAAGATAAATAAATATATAAATAAATAAAGGGCCAGGTGTGGTGGTGCACATCTTTTTTTTTTTTTTAATTAACAACTTCCATGATTGTAAACAATATCCCATGGTAATGCCCTCCCAATGTATTTTTTTAAAATATTTTATTTTTATATGTTTATTTGGCAGGGAGTGAGAGAGAGAGAATGGGCGCACCAGGGCCTCCAGCCACTGCAAATGAACTCCAGTTGCATGCGCCACCTTGGGCGCTCGTCTTTAATCCCAGCACTCACTTAGGAGGCAGAGGTAGGAGGATCGCCTTGAGTTCGAAGCCGGCCTGAGATGCCATAGTGAATTGCAGGTCAGTCTGGGGTAGAGCCCAGAGAAGCAGAGAGAGAGGCAGATAGAGAGAGAATGGGCACTGCCAGGACCTCCAGCCACTGCAAATGAACTCTAGGCACATGCGCCACCCTGTGCAGCTGGCTTACCTGGGTCCTGGGGAATTGAAATTAGGTTCTTTGGCTTTGCAGGCAAACACCTTCACCTCTAAGCCATCTGTACTCTCAGGGTGGCCTCGAACTCATGGAACTCACAGGTGATCCTCTTACCTCTGCCTCCCGAGTGCTGGGATTAAAGGCGTGCACCACCACGCCCGGCTTATTTTTTTCTTTATCCATTAATCAGTTAATGCATTTCCTAGCTATTGTGAACAAGAACCACAGCAGACACGAATGAACACACATTTCTGTGGTGGAGTGTAGAGTCCCACGTGTATGGATCTAGGCGTGGCATTAACTGGGTCACACAGTAGGTCTGTTGGTAGCTCATTGAGAAACCTCCACACTGATTTCCATAGCGGCTGCACCCGGTTCACTCTCCTGCCAACATGAATGTGGGTTCAGCTTTCCTTACAGTTTTCTTGATTATAACCATCCTGACCGAGGTGAGACGGAGCGCAGAAGTATTTCACTCACTCACTTTGCATCACGGAAGTTGTCATGCGAAGTTATAGAAAGCCTGGGGAGACAAAAATTGATAATGTCTGGCACAATTCTGTATCCACTCACTAATGAAAGCCGGGCGTGGTGGCGCACACCTTTAATCCCAGCACTCAGGAGGCAGAGGTAAGAGGATCACCGTGAGTTCCGTGAGTTCGAGGCCACCCTGAGAGTACAGATGGCTTAGTGGTGAAGGCGTTTGCCTGCAAAGCCAAAGAACCTAGGTTCAATTCTCCAGGACCCAGGTATGCCAGATGCACAAGGGGGCGCATGTGCCTATAGTTCATTTGCAGCGGCTGGAGGTCCTGGCGTGCCCATTCTCTCTCTATCTGCCTCTCTCTCTGCTTCTCTCTCTCTCTCTCAAATTAATAATAAGCCAAAAACCAAAAAATAAAAATCTCTGAAGAATATATAGTAAGGATGCACTTGCAAAAAGTAAGAAAAAGCCTGGGCGTGGTGGCACACACCTTTAAGCCCAGCACTCAGGAGCAGAGGTGGGAGGATCACCTTGAGTAGGCCACCCTGAGACTACATAGTGAATTCCAGGTCAGCCTGGGCTAGAGTGAGACCCTACCTCAAAAAACCAAAAAAATAACTAAATAAATAAATAAACTCAAAAGATGTCCGAACAAGGCTTTCATAGCACTAAAGTAACAAAGGACTGGAAAGAGCAGAGCATGGTGGTGAACACCTATAATCCCAGCACTTAAGAGACAGAGGCTGGAGAGATTGCTCAGTGGTTAAAGGCACTTGCTTGCAAAACCCGATAGCCTGGGTTCAATTCCTCAGTACCCATGTAAAGCCAGATGCACAAAGTGACACATGTGTCTGGAGTTCCTTTGCCTTCTCTCTCTTCTCTCTCAAATAAATAACTAAAAATATATTTAAGAAAAAAGGCAGAGGCCTGCTCCATGGGAGGGAATACATCCCTGATACTGAAAACCTACAACAGGGGTAGTCATGAGTCTGCTGCTGTCTGGCTAAATGTACTAAATGTACTATGCTCACCAAACTACCCAGTAAGCACTTCTCTTAATGTTCATACCCACATATTAATGCTACTTTCACTTTTGGTTAGAGAAACTTCTCTTTTCAGATAGGCAGTGACCTTAGGATGACTCAGAAGGCATCATGGTGCTGAGAAGTGACAGAGGAGTGCTCAGTACTGAAACATCTCGATCACACCTTCCAAGGCTCAGGGTCCATTGCAGAAGAGGTGGCAGAAAGAATGTAAGAGCCAAAGGAAGGGTAGGACTCCATACAACATGCTCCCCCCAGGACACAAAACGGCCTGGATATCCATGATCTCACAGTGCCTGACACTACCTACACAAGACCCTCATAACAGGAGGAAAAGATGATGACATCAAAATAAAAGAGAGACTGATTGAGATGGGGAGGGGGTATGATGAGAGTGGACTTTCAAAGGAGAAAGTGGGGGGAGGGAGGGTATTACCATGAGATTTTTTTATAATCATGGAAGTTGTTAATAAAAAAAATAAAATAAAAGGAAAGAAAAAAGGCAGAGTCAGGGCTGGAGAGATGGCTCAGCAGTTAAGACACTTGCCTGCAAAGCCTAAGGATCCAGGCTTGATTCCCCAGTACCTATGTAGAGCCAGATGCACAAGGTGGCACATGCATATGGAGTTCATGTGCAATGGCTAGAGGCCCTGGTGCACCCATTCTCTCTCTCTCTCTTTCAAATATATAAATAAAATATTTTAAAAGAAAGTGAAAGCAGGATGATCACAAGTTCAAGGCCAGCCTGGACTCCATAGCAGGACCCTACTTCAAAAAAACAAAAAGACTGAGCCAGGCATGGTGGCGCACGCCTTTAATCCCAGCACTCAGGAGGCAGAGGTAGGAGGATTGCTGTGAGTTCGAGGCCACCCTGAGACTCCATAGTGAATTCCAGGTTAGCCTGGGCTAGAGTGAGTTCCTACCTCAAGAAAGAGCCGGGCATGGTGGCTCACACCTTTAATCCCGGCACTCAAGAGACTGAGGTGAGAGGATCACAGTGACTTCTAGGCCATCCTGGGCTACGGGGTGGGTTCCAGGTCAGCCAGGCAGGAGCAGACAGCTGAGCATCACATCTCATCACAGCGGCAGGGAGGAAGGAGCCACAGCGGGCTCGCTACCACTGGCAAGTCGGGACTGGACTATACAACCCCAGGGCTGGGCTGGAGAGATGGCTTAGAGGGTAAGGCGCCTTGGCCTGAGAAGCCTAAGGACTCCTGTTGGAATCCTCCAGATCCCACGTATAGCTATCTCAATGGTGATGCAAGGGTGCAATATCACGCATGGCCACAAGGGGCGCACACATCTGGAGTACACATCTGGAGCGCACAGCAGCTGAAAGACCCAGCACACCCATTCTCTCTTCGGTGCGTCTCTCTCTCTCTCAAAAGATAAAAATAAATAAATAAGTAAATAAGGTAAACGAAGGCTCACCTCTATGAAGGCTCCACCTACTGAAGGCTCCACCACCTGGGGATTAAGTATGAGGTTTAATCAGAGACCCACGAGGCTATGGGGGACATCTAACACTCAAACCACCACACGGACCGTTACACACCTGTCCATACTCTAAGCCTGGCGCGGTGGTGCACGTCTCTTATCCCAGCACTCTGGAGGCAGAGGTACGAGGATCGCCATGAGTTCGAGGCCACCCTGAGACTACAGAGTGAGTTCCAGGTCAGCCTGGGCCAGAGCAAGACCCTACCTCAAAATAAAAACCAAGGCCGTGGTGGCGCATGCCTTTAATCCCAGCACTTGGGAGGCAGAGGCAGGAGGATTGATGTGAGTTCGAGGCCACCCTGAGACTACATAGTGAATTCCATGTCAGCCTGGGCTGGAGGTAGACCCAACCTCAAAATAAACCCCCCCCCCAAAAAAAGCAGGCTGTAGGCCCTTGACTCCCTCATTCAAGAAACCTGCTGCTCTACTGGCAGAATATCTGACTTGTACTTTTGTTTTGCTCCCTAACAAAACTTCGTGCTGCGTTACAAGAGAAAGGGGGGTGCTGGAGAAATGGCTTAGCGGTTAAGGCGCTTGCCTGCAAAGCCAAAGGACCCAGGTTCAATTCCCCAGGACCCACGTAAGGCAGATGTACAAAGTGGTGCATGCATCTGGAGTTCATTTGCTGCGGCTGGGGACCCTGGTGCGCCCATTCTCTCTATCTGCCTCTTTCTCTCTCCCTCTCAAATAAATAAATAAAATTAAGATACATTAAGAGAAAAAAGAGTACACTCTAATGTAGACTATGGACTTTGGGTGCAATGATGTGCCAATGTGGACTCATCGACTGTAACGTGTCACTCTGTTGGGTGGCGGTAACAGTGTGAAGCAGTGATCAGGGGAACTCTTTATACCTTCTGCTTAATTTTGCCATGAACCTACAACGTTTGGAGCAAGAAACTCACAAGTATGAAGATGTCAGCTTGTGCTTTGTAGTGAGACTAAATATCAAAAAATTTTAAAAGCCAGGGCATGGTGGCACACGCCTTTAATCCCAGCACTGAGGAGGCAGAGGTAGGAGGATCACTGAGAGTTCCAGGCCACCCTGAGACTCCAGAGTGAATTCCAGGTCAGCTTGGACTAGAGTGAGACCCTACCTCAAAAAAAAAAAAAAAAAAATTTTTTAATTTAAATGAGCCAGGCATGGTAGTGCGTGTCTTTAATCCCAGCACTAGGGAGGCAGAGGTAGGAAGATCATGGTGAGTTCGAGGCTACCCTAAGACTAGATAGTGAATTCCAGGTCAGCCTGGGCTACAGCGAGAGCCTACCTTGAAAAACCGGAAAAAAAAAAAATCAACGTATGGGCTGGAGAGCTGGTTTAGCGGTTAAGGTGCTTGCCTGCGAAGTCTAAGGACCCAGGTTCGAGTGCCAGCACCCACATAAACCAGATGTACAAGGTGTCGCAAGCGTCTGGAGTTCGTTTACAGTAGCTGAAGGCCCTGGTGCCTATCTGCCTGTTTTTCTCTCTCTCTCTCAAATAAATTAATTAATTAAATTTAAAAAATATTTAAAAAAGAATAAAAAGTTCAAAGGTTGTCTCCTCATCTATGCAGGATTCAATGCCAATCTGGGTTACACAGGGATGAGAGGGAGGGGGAGGGAGAAGGAGGCAAGGAGAGAGGGAAAAGGAGGGAGTGGGGGAGGGGAGGGAGAGAGGGAGAGGAGGAGGGAATGGGAGGGAGAGGTAGAAGAGTGGAGGGGGGAGGGAGAAGGGTGGGGAGGGAGGGAAAGGGAGGGGGGGAGAGAGAGAGAGAAACACTTGATAGCTGAGAAGGCCCTGGGTGTGGCTCCTGGGGAACTCCAGGCCTGGGTCAATGTGGGTTTTCCCAGGCCTGTCTCATGCTGAGTCCCCAGGGTGGGTCTTTGGGAAAGTCCTAGGGCTGGTTTGAGGGTGCGGGGGGCCAATTTGCAAGCACACTAGCTCAGCCCCGTGGAGCCACCCCATCTGATGTCAGAACCAAAGGTAGATGGTGTCCCTGGCCTGAGTCCCAGCATTCTAGGAGAGGCAGGAACATGGGAAGTTCCAGGCCAATCTGGGCTATATAAGGAGTTGGAGGGAGAGGGAGAAGGAGAGAAAGAGAGAGGGGGGAGGGGAAGGGAAGGGAAGGGAAGGGAGGGGAAGCAAGGGGAAGGGAGAAGAGAGGAAGGAAAGAGGAGGAGAAAGAGGAAGAACAGAAGGAAGAAGAGAGAGGAGGAGGAGGAGAACTTGAGCCCTGCTCCATCTTCTGTGAGTGTGGACTGCTGGCCCCATGGGAGGGGCCTGGGGCTGACCACAGGCTTTTGGTTGTGGGATGTCCTTCAAAGGCCTGTGTGTTGGCCCACCAACCCTTGGTGTGACTGGGAGGTGAATCCTGTAAGAGGTATGTTTTATTGGGAGGAAATCAAGTCATGGGCATGCCCTTGAGGAGATGGTGGGGCTCAGAGAGAGAATTGGCACACCAGGGCCTCCAGCCACTGCAGTCCAACTCCAGACGCGGGCGCCACCTAGTGGGCATGCACGGCCTTGCACGCTTGCATCACGTGCATCTGGCTTACGTGGGACTTGGAGAGTTGAACATGGGTCCATAGGCTTCACAGGCAAGCACCTTAACTGTTAAGCCATCTCTCCAGCCCCAGCCCAGCGTTTCTTACCGCACATTTGAAAGTCCTGTTGCTGGCTTGCTACAGAGATTCGTTGTTGGGCAAGAGCACACATACTAGATTGGTCTCAAATTAATTATAGGCAGAATTTAACGAGTGTGGTGGCGGATGACTGTAGTCACAGCACTCGAGGCTGAAGCAGGAGAACCCTGAGTTTGAGTATAGCCTGGGCTTGTGAGACCCTAGACCCTGTCTCATTAAGATGTAAAAAGATGCCTGGCATGTTGAACGTGGTGGCACATGCCTTTAATCCCAGCACTCGGGAGGCAGAGGTAGGAGGATCGCTGTGAGTTCGAGGCCACCCTGAGACTACACAGTGAATTCCAGGTCAGCCTGGACTACAGCAAGACCCTACCTCAAAAACAAAACAAAACAAAAAACAAACAAACAAACACACAAAAACAAGCAAACAAACCAATGATGCCAGGAATGTTGGGGGGCACCTGTAACCCCAGCAGTCAGTAGGCTGAGGCAGGAGGATCCAAATTCAATGTCAGCCTCTGCTACATAGCAAGTTTGAGGTCAGCATGGGCTACATGAGACCCTGTCTCAAAAAATAAAATAAATTAAGATGTAGGGCTGGAGAGGGAGCTCAGCAGTAAAGGTGCTTGCTTGAAAGCCTGACAGCCTGGGTGTGTTTCCCCAGAACCGTGCAAAGCCAGATTCACAAAGTGATGCATGTACCTGGAGTTTGTTTACAGGGGCACGAGGAGCTGGCACACTCATTCTCTCTGCCTGCAAATTAACAAAATATATTTTTAGCCAGGCATGATGGCTGCACACCTTTTAATCCCAGCACTGGGGAGGCAGAGGTAGGAGGATCACCGTGAGTTCAAGGTCACCCTGAGACTACATAGTGAATTCCAGGTCAGCCTGGGCTAGAGTGAGACCCTACCTCAAATATACATACATATATATATATATATATATATATATATATATATATATATATATATATATACACATATATACATATATACATACATACATATGTATATGTGTGTGTGCTATTATTTAAAAAAAAAAACACAAACTAAAATGTAAAAGGAGGGCCCTGGATTAAGCTCAGAAGTAATGTTTGCCTAGCATGCATAAGACTTTGAGTCAATCCCTATACTGCCAAAGAAGAGGGAGAGAGAGAGGAGGAGGAGGAAAGAAGAAAGGAGAAGGAAAAGAAAGGAAGGAAGGAAGAAGAGAGAGAGAGAATATTAGGGTGTCAAAATGTGCTAGAGACTGACTACGCAACTCCAGGATTCTGGCAGGGAGCTGGGCTTCCTGCCCCTTGATGTCACCTGAGCAGGACAGTAGGACAGGGCGGGACAGAGTGAGCTTGAGGCCCAGATAACCTTGACCCCAGGGCACTGGACTCCCACAGCTCTGCACGGGGGCAGCTCGCAGTCTCGCCGGACTTTGACTGGCCTCTGCTGGGTCCTCCTGCTGACTCCTTCCAGCCTGGTGAAGCAGCTCTGCTGAGGACAACTGACCCGGTTCCCTGAGAGTTGAAGCCCTGTGATGAAGGCCCCAAGTGTTCTCTGGATTCTGCTGGGATCGCTGCTATGTCCGGAGCCCGGGACAGGTGGGGAAGGGAGGGCAGAGGCCAGGGGCCCTTGAGCTGAGATCGGCGGCGGGGGGTGGGGGTGGCATTTACCCTGACCAGCCCTGCATGGTGCTAGAAACCCCAGGGGGCCCAGCTCAAAGAAATGCCAGCCTGGGAGCCCGGTGTGGTGGCGCATGCCTTTAGTCCCAGCACTGGGGAGGCAGAGGTAGGAGGATCGCCATGAGTTCGAGGCCAGCCTGAGACTACATAGTGAATTCCAGGTCAGCCTGGACTAGAGTGAAACCCTACCTCGAAAAAACGAAATAAATAAAAAAGAAAGAAAGAAATGCCAGTCTGGGGATTCTCAGCCCCATAAAGGCAAGGCAGGGGTGGGGAAAGACCTGGGCCCTCCCTCGGAAGCAAAAGTAAAGGGTAGCTTCCTTGGGCAGGGGGCCTTAGAAGTAGCATGGGGGAAGCTGGGAAGATGGCTCAGCAGTTGAAGGTGCTTGCGTTTCAAACGTGCCCTGACCAGGTTCAATTCCCAAACCATCCCCATCAAGCCAGAGACAAAGAGGTGTCTGGTGTTTGCCACACATAGAGGTGCCTGTGTCACACACACAAAAAGAGTAACTTCAAAATTTGTTTTAAAAAATGTAGAGGCTCTCTCTTGCGCACACACTCTTGCTCTCCCTCATAAAATAAAATTAAATTAAAGGGCTGGAGAGATGGCTTAGTGGTTAAGAGGCTTGCCTGCAAAGCCAAAGGACCCAGGTTCAATTCCCTAGGACCCACATAAGACAGATGCACAAAGTGGTGCATGTGTCTGGAATTTGTTTGCAGTGGATAGAGGCCCTGGTGTGCCCATTCTCTTTCTCTGCCTCTCTCTCTCTCTCTCATAAATAAATAAATAAAATATTTTATTTAGCACTGGTGAGATGACTTAGAGGTTAAGGCATTTACCTGCAAAGCTTAAGGACCCAGGTTTGATTCCCCAGTACCCACTTAAACCAGATGCACAAGGGGGCGCATGCATCTGGAGTTCGTTTGCAGTGGCTGGAAGCCCTGGTGCGCCCATTCTCTCCCCCTCCATCTCTCTGTCGCAAATAAATAAATATTTTAAAATATTTCTAAAAAATTATATATATATACATAAGCCGGGCGTGGTGGCGCACGCCTTTAATCCCAGCACTCGGGAGGCAGAGGTAGGAGGATTGCCGTGAGTTCGAGGCCACCCTGAGACTCCATAGTGAATTCCAGGTCAGCCTGGGCTAGAGTGACACCCTACCTCGAAAAACCAAAAAAAAAAAAAAAAATTATATATATACATATATATGTATATAATTTTTAAGCGGTTCATCTATTTTATTCACATTTGAACTCCACTGGAGTCAGAGCTCAGATATCTTCTATTCCAAGAATGAAGTCTTCAGGCAAAATTTCAGGTGGTATCTGAGCTAACTGGTCATCATTAGAACGTAGGGTCCATAGTTTCTCTAGCTCATAGTATATATATATTTTTTTTACTTAAAAAAATGAAGTGAAAGCCAGGCATGGTGGCACAAACCTTTAATCCCAGCACTCGGGAGGCAGAGGTAGGAGGATCACTGTGAGTTCGAGGCCAGCCTGGGACTACAGAGTGAATTCCAGGTCAGCCTGGGCTAGAGTGAGACCCTACCTACCTTGTAAGAAAAACAAAAACATTACTAATGTAGAAAAAAATGAAGTAGGATGAGGGGAAGAATTGGAGAAGCAGAGGAAAGGGTATGTTAGTGAGAAAAGAACAAAGGCTAGGGAGATGGCTCTTGGTTCAAGGATCATGCTTGCAAAACCTGATAGCCTGTGTTCAATTACCCAGGACCCACGTAAAGCCAGACGCACAAAGTGGCCCATGTGTCTGGAGTTTGTTTGCAGTGGCTAGTGTCCCTGGCATGCCCATTTTCTCTCTCATAAATATGTACTTTTAACATTTTTACTTATTTATTTTCAAGCAGAGAGAAATAGAAGAGAGACAGAGAGAGAGAATGGGCACCCCAGGGCCTTCAGCCACCCCAAACCGAACTCCAGATGCATGTGGCCCTTGTGCATCTGGCTAACATGGGTCCTGGGGAATTGAACCTGGATCCTTTGGCATTTCAGTAGGCCATCTCTCCAGTCCACTAAGTACTTTTTGAATATTTTATTTTTATTTATTTATTTGAGAGAGACAGAGTCTGACAGAGGGAGAGAGAAGGAGGGAGGGGGAGAGAGAGAGAGAGAGAGAAAGGCTGTGCTAGGTCATCTAGCCACTCACTGAAAACAAACTCCAGATGCATGTGCCTCCTTGTACATCTGGCTTATGTGGGTCCTGGGGAATCAAACCTAGATCCTTTGGCTTTGCAGGCAAGTGCCTTAATTCCTAAGCCATCTCTCCAGCCCCCAATAAGATTTTTTAAATTTTTTTGTTTATTTTTATTTATTTATTTGAGAGTGACAGACAGAGAGAGAAAGAGGCAGATAGAGAGAGAGAGAGAGAGAGAGAATGGGCACGCCAGGGCCTCCAGCCACTGCAAACAAACTCCAGATGCGTGCGCCCCCTTATGCATCTGGCTAACGTGGGTCCTGGGGAATCAAGCCTTGATCCTTAGGCTTCACAGGCAAGCGCTTAACTGCTAAGCCATCTCTCCAGCCCAATAAGTTTTTTTTTTTAATAAAATCATTAAAAAATACATTTGTGCTGCATCTGAGATTGTTCATTAGCAGGGCCTTTTAGGAAAAGTAGCAATTTTATTAGACTTTAAGAGAAGGGAAGAAAAATAGAGCTCCTGTATAGCAGGAGGAAGTTTCCAGAAACATAAAAGCCCCATAACCTAGCATTTTTCTAATTTAATTAAATTTTTTATTTCAGAGAGAAAGAGACAGACAGAGAATTGATGTGCCACGGGCCTCAGCCACTGCAATCAAACTCCAGACACTTGCGCCACCTAGTGGGCTTGTGCGACTTTGTGCTGGCCTCACCTTTGTGTGCCTGGTTTACGTGGGATCTGGAGAGTTAAACATGGGTCCTTAGGCTTTGCAGGCAAGCGCCTTAACCGCTAAACCATCTCTCCAGCCCAACCTAGCATTTTTTATTCAAAGTAGGGTCTCACTCTAGCCCAGGATGACCTGGAACTCGCTCTGTAGTGTCTGGGTGACCTCGAACTCATGGCGATCCTCCTACCTCTTGGGATTAAAGGTGTGCGCCACCCCACCCTGCTCTAACTATAACCTGGCACTTTTCAATTTCCCTAGATTTTCTTGAAAAGGAATAGACCAGGACCCACCCTGCTTCTTTCCTTGAAAGGGGGAGGGAGGGAGCTGTGGGTTTTTGTTCTGTTTTGGTCTGTTTTTGTTTGTTTGTTTTTGTTTTGTTTTAAGACCATATCTCACTCTATCCCAGGTTGGCCTCAAACTCTTGGCAATTTGTTTCAGCCTCGTTTTATTATTGTTATTATTATTATTATTGTTTTGTTTTGTTTGTTTTTCGAGGTAGGGTTTCACAGTAGCCCAGGCTGACCTGGAACTCACTATGTAGTCTCAGGATGGCCTCGAACTCACAGAGATCCTCCTACCTCTGCTGGGATTATTTGAGACAGAGGGAGAGAGACAATGAGAATGGGCGCACCAGGGCCTTCAGCTGCTGCAAACAAACTCCAGACGCATGCACCACTCTGTGTATCTGGCTTTATGAGGGTCCTGGGGAATAGAACCTGGACCCTTTGGCTTTGGAAGCAAGCGCCTTAACTGCTAAGCCATCTCTCCAGCCCTGTCCCAGGCCTTTTGAACACTGGATTACAGTGCAGCCCTCAGCATGGCCTTCCCTCTGAAACTGCCTAACTCCAATCTTTTGGCCAAAATGGTCTGTCTTGGGGCCGAGGAGGCAGCCCATTTGGAAGAATGGTTACGTAGTGTGTACTGGGCAGGAGTGGCTGGGGCAGGGGCAGGGACTGGGTCACTTGGCTGATATGTTTCCTCTCCCCTAGCTTCCTTGCCCCTGGTCATCGACTCCATCATCCAGGCTCTGGCCAGTCTTGAGAAGGTGCTGGTGGCCGAGGCCAAGGGGACAGCTTCTGCATGGATACTGTCAGCCCAGGATTCCAGCCTCCACAACCCTCTCCACCACTACTTCCTGCTCAGGTCAGCAAGCCACAAGGCTGCCAAGCCAGAGCCGCACCCACTGAGCCCAGAACTTCAAGAGTTGGTTTCCGAGGTAGCCCACCACGACGTGAGAGGTGGTCAGGAATACGGAGTGGTGCTGGCCCCCGACGGCTCCACAGTGGCTGTGATGCCTCTGTTGGCGGGGCTGGAGGCTGGGCTGCAGGGTCACAGGATTGTCAACCTGCCCTTGGACAGCCTGGCCGCTCCCAGTAACTGCTGAAGACATCTTGCTAGATGTTGGAGACGCCACCTGGCCAGGACCCAGGGGATGCCTCTCCAGATGCCACAGCTGCAGTTGTTGAAGCCACTTCACCAGATGGCCAAGCCAAGGCCCCCACGACCGTGGACCGCCTCCTGGCTGTCACCCTCGCTGGAGACCTAGCTCTGACCTTCCTCCAGAGCCCTAAGACTCAGAGTCCTCCAGGCCTGGGGTCTGAGGGCTGCTGGGACCAGCTCGCTGCCCCTCGGGCCTTTAAGCTGCTGGACTCCAACGCATCCAGGCTTACCGTAGCCTTCCTCAATGGTGCTCTGGACGGGGCAATCCTTGGGGACCACCTGAGCCGGGTGCCTGAGCCCCGACCTTCTCTCAGCCACCTGCTGAGCCAGTACTACGGAGCCGGCGTGGCTGGGAACCCGGAATTCCGCAGCAACTTCCGACGGCGGATCGGAGCTGCTCTGCTCTCAGCGCCTGTGCTGGCCCAGCAGGTTTGGGGGACTCTCATTCTGCTGCAGAGGCTGCAGCCGGGACACCCCCAGCTGAAGGACATGAGCCAGGAACAGTTGGCCCAGGTGGCCACTTACGCCACGAAGGAGTTCACTGAGGCCTTCCTGGGTAAGGAGTCCCCCTGCCCTCCCCTAGGTCAACACTCACGACTCCATATGATCTTGGGGAGCCAGGACCAAGGGAATAGAGAAGGAACCATAAGGGCTGTGGATGGGGACAGCTTCACAGGAGAGGAAGTGCTAGAGTTCAGGGTTTAAGCACTGTATAGAAGGTCAATGGATTAAAAAAAAAAAAAAGTTTTCAGCTGGGCAGCCGTGGCACACGCCTTTAATCCCAGCACTCTGGAGGCAGAGGTAGGAGGATCACCGACGAGTTCAAGGCCACCCTGAGACTACAGAGTGAATTCCAGGTCAGCCTGAGCTAGAGTGAGACCCTACATTGAAAAAACAAAAAAGAAAAACTAGCTTAAAAAAAAGTTTTCAACCAAAATAAACCCTTTTTTTAAAAAAAAAATTATTTTGTATTTTGGTTTTTCAAGGTAGGGTTTCACTCTAGTCCGGGCTGACCTGGAATTCACTCTGTAGTCTCAGGGTGACCTCGACCGCATGATCCTCCTACCTCTGCCTCCCGGGTGCTAGGATTAAAGGCGTGCGCTGTATACTGGAAGTCGTGAGACACAGCCCAAGCATACTGAGATGCTATTAATTCAGTTAAGTGAGCTCCCCCACCCCTCCCCGCCCAGGCCAAACTGGGAGGAAGCTGTGCACTTTAGCGAGGATGCCTGCAGGCCACAAATGGGGCAGGCTTGCTGATGCGAGCCTGGTACTCCCTGGGTCCCTCCGCAGGCTGCCCGGCCATCCACCCTCGCTGCCGCTGGGGTGCGGCGCCACGCCGGGGTCGGCCAACGCCGCTGCAGCTGCCGCTGGGGTTCGTATTCGTGCATCACACCTACGAGCCCGCGCAGCCCTGCCCCACCTTCGCGCGCTGCGCTGCGAACATGCGCTCTATGCAGCGGTTCCACCAGGACACGCGTGGCTGGGATGACATCGGATACAGGTGGGTGCAGCCGCTCAGGATGCGGGGAGGGGGTTGGAGATGGGGGGGGTCAAGAACTGGAGTGTTGGGGGCCTTTAGTTCCATCACTTGGGAGGCAGAGGTAGGAGGATCGCAGTGAGTTCGAGGCTAGCTTGAGACTACAGAGTGAGTTCCAGGTCAGACTGGGCTGCAGCGAGACCCTTAAAGAACTGGAGTAGAACTGTATGGGACCACAGCCCAGCTCAGCAAGTGGAGCTGTGGGGTCTGGGAGAGCCAGGTGGTGCAGGCCTTTAATCCCAGCACTCCAGACACAGGGGTAGGAGGATCGCCATGAGTTCGAGGCCACCCTGAGACTACAGAGTTCCAGGTCAGCCTGGGGTAGAGTGAGACCTTACCTTGAAAAAACAAACCAAACAAAGAAACTGGAGGACTGGTTAACTGGTTAAGATGCTTGCCTGTAAAGCCAAAAGACCCAGGTTCGATTCCCCAGAACCATGTAACCAGCTGCACAAGGTGATGCACGCATCTGGAATTCATTTGCAGTAGCTGGAGGCCTGGCATGCCTATTCTCTCTGTCTCTCTCTCCAATAATAAATATACTAAATTTCAAAAAAAAAAAAAAATGCCAGGCATGGTGGTGCACGCCTTTAATCCAGCATTCAGGAGGCAGAGGTAGGAGGATCGCCGAGAGTTCAAGGCCACCCTGAGACTACATAGTAAATTCCAGGTCAGCCTGAGCTAGAGCAAGACCCTACCTCGGGGGTGTGGGGGGGGGGGACTGGAGCAGGACTGGACAGGACCAGAAGCCAGTTCAGCAGGTGGAGCTGCGGGGTCAGGGAGATAGGAGCAGAGGCATAACTTGAAGAATGAGCCTGTCTGTCCGAGGGTCTGAGTTGGGTGAAGGGCCTGTGGATTTGGGATTGAGCCAAACGTCAGAACATGTTGTGGGGTGGGTAGGGGGGCATTACAAGGGCTGTGAAAAATGCTGAGGGTTGGCTCAGGAGAGGGTGGCACATAGTGAGTGAATTGGATAGGAAGGATGGAGAGTGAGTGGTCCTTGGGGTGGGGCAAGTCTTTTCTCAGGCACATGATAAATCCTTCCCCAGTGATTAGTCCTTCCCAGTGATACATCCTTTCCCCAGTGATACATCCTTCCCCAGTGATTAGTCCTTCCCCAGTGATTAGTCCTTCCCAGTGATACATTCTTTCTCCAGTGATACATCCTTCCCCAGTGATACATCCTTTCTCCAGTGATACATTCTTTCCCCAGTGATACATCCTTCCCCAGTGATACATCCTTTCTCCAGTGATACATCCTTCCCCAGTGATACATCCTTTCTCCAGTGATACATCCTTTCTCCAGTGATACATCCTTCCCCAGTGATACATCCTTCCCCAGTGATACATCCTTTCTCCAGTGATACATCCTTTCTCCAGTGATACATCCTTTCTCCAGTGATACATCCTTCCCCAGTGATACATCCTTTCTCCAGTGATACATCCTTTCTCCAGTGATACATCCTTCCCCAGTGATACATCCTTTCTCCAGTGATACATCCTTTCTCCAGTGATACATCCTTTCTCCAGTGATACATCCCTTCCCCAGTGATACATCCTTTCTCCAGTGATACATCCTTCCCCAGTGATACATCCTTCCCCAGTGATACATCCTTTCCCCAGTGATACATCCTTCCCCAGTGATACATCCTTTCTCCAGTAATACATCTTCCCGTGATACATCCTTATCAGTGATACATCCTTTCTCCAGTGGATACATCCTTCCCCAGTGATACATCCTTCCCCAGTGATACATCCTTCCCCAGTGATACATCCTTCCCCAGTGATACATCCTTTCCCCAGTGATACATCCTTTCTCCAGTGATACGTCCTTTCTCCAGTGATACATCCTTTCTCCAGTGGATACATCCTTCCCCAGTGATACATCCTTTCTCAGTGATACATCCTTCCCCAGTGATACATCCTTCTCCAGTGATACATCCTTTCTCCAGTGGATACATCCTTCCCCAGTGATACATCCTTCCCCAGTGATACATCCTTCCCCAGTGATACATCTTCCCCAGTGATACATCTTCCCCAGTGATACATCCTTCCCCAGTGATACATCCTTCTCCAGTGATACATCCTTCCCCAGTGATACATCCTTCTCCAGTGATACATCTTCCCCAGTGATACATCCTTCCCCAGTGATTAGTCCTTCCCAGTGATACATCTTTCCCCAGTGATACATCCTTCCCCAGTGATACATCCTTCCCCAGTGATACATCCTTTCTCAGTGATACATCCTTTCTCAGTGATACATCCTTTCTCCAGTGATACATCCTTCCCCAGTGATACATCTTCCCCAGTGATACATCCTTTCTCCAGTGATACATCCTTTCTCCAGTGATACATCCTTTCTCCAGTGATACATTCTTTCCCCAGTGATACATCCTTCCCCAGTGATACATCCTTCCCCAGTGATACATTCTTTCTCCAGTGATACATCCTTCTCCAGTGATACATTCTTTCTCCAGTGATACTTCCTTTCTCCAGTGATACTTCCTTTCTCCAGTGATACATCCTTTCTCAGTGATACATCCTTCCCCAGTGATACATCTTCCCCAGTGATACATCTTTCTCCAGTGATAATCCTTCCCCAGTGATAACATCCTTCCCCAGTAATACATCCTTTCTCCAGTGATAACATCCTTCCCCAGTGATAACATCCTTCCCCAGTAATACATCCTTTCTCCAGTGTTACATCCTTCCCCAGTGATACATCTTTCTCAGTGATACATCCTTCTCCAGTGATACATCTTCCCCAGTGATACATCCTTCTCCAGTGATACATCCTTCTCCATGATACATCCTTCCCCAGTGATACATTCTTTCTCCAGTGATACATCCTTCCCCAGTGATACATCCTTCCCCAGTGATACATTCTTTCTCCAGTGATACATCTTTCTCCAGTGATACTTCCTTTCTCCAGTGATACATCTTTCTCAGTGATACATCCTTCTCCAGTGATACATCCTTCCCCAGTGATACATCCTTCCCCAGTGATACATCCTTTCCCCAGTGATACATCCTTCCCCAGTGATACATCCTTTCTCCAGTAATACATCCTTTCTCCAGTGTTACATCCTTCCCCAGTGATTAGTCCTTCCCAGTGATACATTCTTTCTCCAGTGATACATCTTCCCCAGTGATACATCCTTCCCCAGTGATACATCTTTCTCAGTGATACATCCTTCCCCAATGATACATCCTTTCTCCAGTGTTACATCCTTCCCCAGTGATACATCCTTCTCCAGTGATACATCCTTCCCCAATGATACATCCTTCCCCAGTGATACATCCTTCCCCAGTGATACATCCTTTCTCCAGTGTTACATCCTTTCTCCAGTGGATACATCCTTCCCCATGATACATCCTTCCCCAATGATACATCCTTTTCTCCATGATACATCCTTCCCCAGTGATACATCCTTTCTCCAGTGGATACATCCTTCCCCAGTGATAACATCCTTTCTCCAGTGATAACATCCTTCCCCAGTGATAACATCCTTCCCCAGTGATAACATCCTTTCTCCAGTGTTACATCCTTTCTCCAGTGATACTTCCTTTCTCCAGTGATACATCCTTCCCCAGTGATTAGTCCTTCCCAGTGATACATCTTTCCCCAGTGATACATCTTTCTCCAGTGATACATCCTTCCCCAATGATACATCCTTTCTCCAGTGGATACATCCTTCCCCAGTGATAATCCTTCCCCAGTGATAACATCCTTCCCCAGTGATACATCCTTTCTCCAGTGGATACATCCTTCCCCAGTGATAATCCTTCCCCAGTGATAACATCCTTCCCCAGTGATTAGTCCTTCCCAGTGATTAGTCCTTCCCAGTGATACATCCTTCCCCAGTGATACATCCTTCCCCAGTGATACATCCTTTCTCCAGTGTTACATCCTTCCCCAGTAATACATCCTTTCTCCAGTGTTACATCCTTTCTCCAGTGGATACATCCTTCCCCAGTGATAACATCCTTTCTCCAGTGGATACATCCTTCCCCAGTGATACATCTTTCCCCAGTGATACATCCTTCCCCAGTGATAACATCCTTTCTCCAGTGATACATCCTTTCTCCAGTGATACATCCTTCCCCAGTGATACATCCTTCCCCAGTGATTAGTCCTTCCCAGTGATACATCTTTCTCCAGTGATACATCCTTCCCCAGTGATTAGTCCTTCCCAGTGATACATCCTTCCCCAATGATACATCCTTCCCCAATGATACATCCTTCCCCAATGATACATCCTTCCCCAGGATACATTCTTTTTTTTTTTTTTAAAAAGAGAGGGGGAGGGGGCTGGAGGGATGGCTTAGCGGTTAAGCGCTTGCCTGTGAAGCCTAAGAACCCCGGTTCGAGGCTCAACTCCCCAGGACCCACGTTAGCCAGATGCACAAGGGGGCGCACGCATCTGGAGTTCGTTTACAGAGGCTGGAAGCTCTGGCACGCCCATTCTCTCTCTCTCTCTCTCCCTCCTTCTCTCTGTCGCTCTCAAATAAATAAATAAGCAAACAAAAAAAATTTTTTTAAAAAGAGAGGGGGAGGAAAAAAAGAGGGAGGGCTGGAGAGATGGCTTAGTGGTTAAGGTGCTTGCCTGCAAAGCCTAAGGACCCATGTTCGACTCTCCAGATCCCACATAAGCCAGACTCACACGGTGATTCAATAATTGGCTAGAGAGATGGCTCAGCAGTTAAGGCACTTGCCTCCAAAGCCTAAAGAGTAGAGTTCAATTCCCAGTACCTACATACGGTCAGTGCATGCATCTGGAGTTCATTTGTAGTGGCTAGAGGCCATTCCTTCTCTCTGTGTCTCTTTCTTTCTTCTGTAATAAAAAAATTTTAAATTTAAAAAAAGGGAACAAACACTGGGGAGAGGGCCCCTCAGTGGTAAAAGGGTTTGCTTGCCTACAAAGGACCTTCGGAGCCCGGCTGCTTGGGACCACTCGGGGCCCAAATGTGCTTGGGGAAAATCCCTGCCCTTTGTCCTCCGAGGCCCTGTTAGACGGGAAATTTCCTGTGCGCCCGGCTGACCTAAACCCACGTGATAATCTTCCTGCCCAAAAGCCACCTATTGGCAGGATAAACGGGTGCTCGCTTTTACCCTCCCCGGTGGGCGCTTGTGTTCCTTGCCTTTGCAAAATGTTCCCTTTCCCCCCGGGGGAACCCAACCCTCTGCCTAAGAGAAGCCCCCTTTGTTTTTTTCCCCCCAAAGGGTTTGGCAATTTCCCTGGGCCCGTTAGGTTTCTTCCACATCCCTACTTCCCCCCAAAGTTTGTTCCCCTCACAAACTAAATGAAGGGTTAATACCCTTTCCCCTGAAAACCAGAGGGAACAAAAGAGTTTTTTAAGCACCCCTAAGCCCAGCGGCAAAAACGAAACCCCCGGGCAGGGGGCCCCCACGGGCCCTTGTCTGCCCCCATTGAAAAACTCCCCTTAGCTCGAAACCCGTGGGGAAACGAACCCAGTGGGGGGTTTACCTCCCTGGAAAAAGTTTGCTAAAAAAAGCTTTTCTGGGGGGTGGGGTTGGCTTTAGCTTTAAGCGCTTGCCTGTGAAGAAAGGGCCCCCGGGTTTTCGAGGCTTCGACTCCCCAGGACCCAGGGTTAGCCAGATGCACAAGGGGGCGAAAGGTTGGAGTTGGGTTTTGCAGGGGTTTGGGGGGCCCTTTGGGCAACCCCATTCTCTCTCCCTTCTCTTTGCTTTTCCTCTCTTGCCCTGTCCCCTTAAAATTTAATAAAATTAAAAAAAAACAAAAAAAAAAAAAAGCTTATTCTGATAAAATTAACTCCCTTTTCCCCCTTTTATTTTACTGCAGCTGGTCCAGTTGTTTTTCTTGGGGTCCTTCTTGTAAGCGCGAACCAGCCGGGCCGGTGCTCCACCCTTCGCCCCGCGGGAAGGTGCTTTCCCCTGGCCGGGGTTTTTCCTTTAAAGTCTGTCTGCAGAGATAAGTTGGTGGGTTTCCCCTTTTTCCCTTTTTTCTCAACTTTTTCCCCCCACTCATACTGTCCCAATTTACTTCAGGACTTTTGGGGTGCCCCCAGAGGGACAAGGAAAACAGGGGGGTTAAAAGGGTTTCCCGTGAATTTCAAAGCACCCAGTAAATTGCAGGCACTTGGGAAATATCTGTAAAAATAAACAAAGGCCCCCCCTATGAGCTTTTTGAAACTAACATCATCTTGTACATATAAGAAACTAGCGGGCGTGGTGGTGCACGCCTTTAATCCCAGCACTTGGGAGGCAGAGGCAGGAGGATCGCCGTGAGTTCAAGGCCACCCTGAGACTCCATAGTGAATTCCAGGTCAGTCTGGGCTAGAGCGAGACCCTAGCTCGAAAAATTTAAAAACAAAAAAAAAAGAAAAGAAAACCAGGGTTGCTGGAGGGGATGCTTAGGCAGTAACACTTTGCTACAAAGCCTAAGGAGCCAGGTTCAATTCCCCAGGACCCATGTAAGTCAGATACACAAGGTGGTGCATGCGTCTGGAGTTCATTTGCAATAGCTGGAGGCCCTAGTGTGCCATTCTCTATGTGTTGTCTCTCTCTGTGTCTCAAATAAATAAAATGCTGAAAGAGTGAAATTGTAAAAAGTGAAAAAGGGGTTGGGGGATTATAGCTAAGTAGAGTGTAAAGACCATAGGGCTTGGGTTCCATGCCCAATACTGTTACAAAATCAAATCTCGGGCTGATGAGATGGCTTGGTGTTGAAGGCACTTGCTTCCAAAGCCTGATAACCCAAGTTCAATTACCCAGTACTTGCAGAAATGGCATGTGCATCTGGAGTTCATTTGCAATAGCTGGAGGCCCTAGTGTGCCCATTCTCTCTCTCTCTTCCTCTCTCTCTCTCTCTCTTTTTTTTTTTTAAGTTTTTTTTAGTTTTTGGTTTTTCAAGTTAGGGTCTTACTCTAGCTCAGGCTGACCTGGAATTCACTATGCAATCTCAGGGTGGCCTCAAACTCACGGCGATTGTCCTACCCCTGCTATCAAGTGCTGGGATTAAAGGCATGCGCCACCATGCCCAAGGCTTCTCTCTCATTTTTTTGAAGCAGGCTCTCTCTCTTGCTTAGAGCCCAGGCTGACCTGGAATTCACTATGTAGTCTCTGACTGGCCTTGAAGTCATAGCAATCCTCCTACCTTGGTCTCCCAAATGCTGGGTTGAAAGGCGTGCACCACGAGGCCAGGAGGCAGGGGGAGATGAGACTGTGCCCCCCCCCCCAGGGCTCACTGCTGCAAAACTCTCCAACACATGCACCACTTTGTGCATCTAGCTTTACAGGGCACTGGGGAAGCGAACACCGGTCGTTAGCTTTTCAGGCAAACGCCTTAACCACTGAACCATCTCACTAGCCTCCCCTCTCCCTCCCCCCCAAAAATAAATATTTTCAGAAAACAAAACGAAATCTCCTTTGTGCATGATTATTGCCATGGATTAGGACAGTGGCTCAGTGGATAAGCACCTACTAAGCAAGCATGAGCTCCTAAGTTCGGATCCCCAGAGCTCCTGTAAAAGCCAGAAGCTGCTGTGGGTCCTTTAGTCGCAGCACAATGATGGTGAGATGGGAGAACTTTCTGGAAGCTCAAGGACCTGGCGCAGCCAAGAGATGTTACTGCAAACCAGGTGGAAAGCTGGAACCAGCAATTGAAGTTATCCTCTGACCTCCATACGTGCGCTGAGGCGCGCACACACCAACATACACACAAACACACAGAGTAAATTGCATGCCAGTTTTCCAACTCAGAGGACTCCCACACTCTGGCCAGCAGGGGACAAAACTTTCAGGTATCCTGTATCCTTGCCAGCATTCATTCAGCAGGTCCCCAACGTCCCAGAGAAAAGCAAATGGGGCTCAAATAGAGGGATACGTGCGGCCTCCGGATCCTTCTCGCCACAAGTGGGCATTGCACCCCCCCCAGCACCCTAGAACCACTGCATCTGCCCCCCATCTTCGCTTCCAGCCTGTCTGCGGGGTGGGGTGGACAGACAGGGTCACGTGGAACTGTGTTCCGTGGGAGGAAGACAGGCCCAGTGCAGGCGGCTGCTGAGTCTGGGCTGGCCAGGAAAATCAAAGGTATGTGTGCGCCCCCCACCCCCCCCCAGTGGGTTCCCTAAAGGGCTGAGAGGGGTCAGGAGGGGAGGAGAAAAGATGAAGATGCGGTGGAAGCCAATACTAGTGTCACCCTCTCCGTGCCCTCAGCAGAAGCCTCCTGCCATGGAGCCATCGATGCCAAGTGAGGCCTCCCATGCCCAGCCGGTGGCCCCCTCCCCGCTGAAGGCCTACCAATGGCACACTGGGACGCGGGGGGACAAGGGGCCTGGGGGCTTCCGCTGGGGCCGCTTTGCAAGTTGGGGAGGGCCCTGAGCCACCAGGAGCCCACGGTGAGCGCCAGGCCAGCCCTCCTCCTCGCTCACTGTTCCGAAGGGTGCTCTCGGCACCCCCGAAAGAATCAAGGCCCAGCGGCCTCCGGCTGTCCAAGACCCTGTGGGGGAGACAAAAGACGGAACCTCTGGAGCCCAAGGCCCCAGGTATGAGCTCCCACCCTGACGCTTGGGCCAGGCTGGGGTGGCCGGATGCTTGGGGTTCTGTCTGCCATCTGAACATCCAGCCTTCTAGACACAGGAAGCTGTGGGGGAGTGTGAAAAACCTAGCAGGAAGTGACTGGGGCCCCCCAGCAAACCTCTTCCCTCTTTCAACCTGAGCAAGAAGTAAGGAAGGGCTGCAGGGGCCACTTTGCTCCGGGCCTTCGCAGAGTAAGGGAATGGAGTACGCCCCCCCCCCCCCCCAGTGTAGTTCATCCAGGTGCCAGATGGCTCTGGGACCTGACGGATGCGCCTTGTACCGCGGGCCAAGCTCCATCCTCTCCTGCCCGGGATCCATCTCAGCTCCCATGTAGCCTGTGTCGGACTTTCTTTGCTTTCTTGAGCTCTGAACGGTTCGCATCTCTACCTTAAAAGAGCGCATTCATTCATTCACTGGGGACGAGCACACAGCTATGAGCAAAAACAGGTAATGTATTCCTAGTCCCATGTGGAGCGCACAGCACAAAAGCAGACAGAAGAATAAAAACACATCCTTGCTGGAGAGATGGCTTAGCGGTTAAGCGCTTGCCTGTGAAGCCTAAGGACCCCCCCTGGTTCGATTCCCAGACCCATTGTGGAGCCAGAGGCACACGCATGCGGCTGGAGTTCGTTTGCATTTTCTTTTTTCAAGTATGTGGTCTTTTACTCTAGCTCAGGCTGACCTGGAATTCACTATGTAGTCTCGGGGTGGCCTTGAACTCATGGTAATCCTTCTACCTCTGCCTTCCAAGTGCTGGGATTAAAGGCGTGTGCCACCACATCCAGCTACCCATTCCCTCTCTTTCTATCTGTCTCTTGCTCTCTCTCTCTACCTCTCTCAAATAAATAAATTATTTTTAAAAACAAATAAAATTATTTAAAAAGTAAATAAGCCAGTCATGTGAGTTCAAGGCCAGCCTGAGACTACATAGTGAATTCCAAGTCAGCCTGGGCTAGAGTAAGACCCTACCACAGGAGGGAAAAAAAAAAAAAAATAAGAACATGGACTGGAGAGATGTCTTAGCAGTTAAGGCACATGCCTGTGAAGCCTAAGGACCCATGTTTGATTCTCCAGGTCCCATGTAAGCCAGATGCACATGGTGGCACATGCATCTGGAGTTCATTTGCAGTGACTAGAGGCCCTGGCGTGCCCATTCTCTCTCTCTGTCTCTTTCTCTCTCTGTGTCTGTCTGTAATAAATAAATAAAATAAATAAAAGAAGAACAAACAGCTGGGGAGATGGCTCAGTGGTGAAAGGTGCTTGCCTACAAAGGACCTTCGGAGCCCGGCTGCTTGGTGACCACTCAGGGCCATGTGCTTAGGAAACATCCCTGTCCTTGTCCCTCCGAGGACCCTGTTAGACAGGATTTCACTGTGCAGCCCAGGCTGACCTCAAGCACGTGATAATCTTCCTGACCAAAGCCACCTATATGGCAGGATGACAGCGTGCATCGCGTTACCCTCCCCGTGGGCGCTTGTGTTCCTTGCCTTTGCAGAAACTGTTCCTTCCCCAGGGACCCAACCCTCTGCCTCAGAGAAGCCCTCCCTGATTTTTCCAGCCCAACGCGTGGCACATCTGCTCGGCCCGTTATGTTTCTTCCACTATGCCTACTTCCTCCCAAGTTAGTTCTCCTCACAAACTCACTGAAGGGTTAATAGCCTTCCCTGAAAACCAGAGGGAACTAAAGAGTTCATAAGCATCCCTAAGACTAGCAGGCAATACAGAAACCTCCGAGGCATGCGGCCCCCACAGGCCTGTCTGCCCCCCATTGATAACTCCCCTTAGCTCAGAAACCCGTGGGGAAACAGAACCCAGCTGGTGGGTTATCCTCCCTGGAAAAGTTTGCTAAAAAAAGCTTATTCTGGGGCTGGAGAGATGGCTTAGCGGTTAAGCGCTTGCCTGTGAAGCCTAAGGACCCCGGTTCGAGGCTCGACTCCCCAGGACCCACGTTAGCCAGATGCACAAGGGGGCGCACGTGTCTGGAGTTCGTTTGCAGTGGCTGGAGGCCCTGGCGCACCCATTCTCTCTCCCTCTCTCTATCCGCCTCTTTCTCTCTCTGTCTGTCGCTCTCAAATAATCAAATAAAAATAACAAAAAAAAAAAAAAAAGCTTATTCTGACTCAAATAACTACCTATAGTCCCTTATCTACTGCAGCTGGTCCAGTCTGTTTTTCTTGGGGTCCTTCTTGTAAGCGCGCACCCCAGCCTGGCCCGGTGCTCCAGCCTTCGTCCCGCGGGAAGGCTGCTGCCCCTGGCCGTTTCTCTCCATACACAGTCTGTCTGCAGAGATCAAGTCTGGTGTTCCCTTTTGCTTTTCTCTCAAGCTTTCCCTACACTCATACTGTCCCACATTTACATTCAGGACTTGCGTGTGACCGCCAGAGGGACAGGAATCAGGTGTAATTAGTTTCCAGTGACTTTCAACAGCACCCAGTACATAGCAGGCACTTGGGAAATATCTGTAGAATAAACAAAGGCCCCCACTATGAGCTTTTTGAAACTAACATCATCTTGTACATATAAGAAAACTAGCCGGGCGTGGTGGTGCACGCCTTTAATCCCAGCACTCGGGAGGCAGAGGTAGGAGGATCGCCGTTGAGTTTGAGGCCACCCTGAGACTCCATAGTGAATTCCAGGTCAGTCTGGGCTAGAGCGAGACCCTAGCTCGAAAAATTTAAAAACAAAAAAAAAAGAAAAGAAAACCAGGGTGCTGGAGGGATGCCTTAGCAGTTAAAGCACTTGCCTACAAAGCCTAAGGAGCCAGGTTCAATTCCCCAGGACCCATGTAAGTCAGATACACAAGGTGGTGCATGCGTCTGGAGTTCATTTGCAATAGCTGGAGGCCCTAGTGTGCCCATTCTCTATGTGTTTGTCTCTCTCTGTGTCTCAAATAAATAAAATGCTGAAAGAGTGAAATTGTAAAAAGTGAAAAAGGGGTTGGGGGATTATAGCTAAGTAGAGTGTAAGACCATAGGGCTTGGGTTCCATGCCCAATACTGTTACAAAATCAAATCTCGGGCTGATGAGATGGCTTGGTGGTTGAAGGCACTTGCTTCCAAAGCCTGATAACCCAAGTTCAATTACCCAGTACTTGCAGAAAGTGGCATGTGCATCTGGAGTTCATTGGCACTGGCAGAAGGCCCTGGTGCACCCATTCTCTTTCTCTCTTCCTCTCTCTCTCTCTCTCTTTTTTTTTTTTTAAGTTTTTAGTTTTTGGTTTTTCAAGGTAGGGTCTCACTCTAGCTCAGACCAACCTGGAATTCACTATGCAATCTCAGGGTGGCCTCAAACTCACGGCGATTGTCCTACCCCTGCCTATCAAGTGCTGGGATTAAAGGCATGCGCCACCATGCCCAAGGCTTCTCTCTCATTTTTTTGAAGCAGGCTCTCTCTCTTGCTTATAGCCCAGGCTGACCTGGAATTCACTATGTAGTCTCAGACTGGCCTTGAAGTCATAGCAATCCTCCTACCTTGGTCTCCCAAATGCTGGGTTGAAAGGCGTGCACCACCGCGCCCAGGAGGCAGGGGAGAGAGACTGTGCCCCCCCCCCAGGGCCTCTAGCTGCTGCAAACTCCAGACACATGCACCACTTTGTGCATCTAGCTTTACATGGGCACTGGGGAATCGAACCCTGGTCGTTAGGCTTTTCAGGCAAACGCCTTAACCACTGAACCATCTCACTAGCCTCCCCTCTCCCTCCCCCCCCCAAAAAATAAATATTTTCAGAAAACAAAACGAAATCTCCTTTGTGCATGATTATTGCCATGGATTAGGACAGTGGCTCAGTGGATAAAGCACCTACTAAGCAAGCATGAGCTCCTAAGTTCGGATCCCCAGAGCTCCTGTAAAAGCCAGAAGCTGCTGTGGGTCCTTTAGTCGCAGCACAATGATGGTGAGATGGGAGAACTTTCTGGAAGCTCAAGGACCTGGCGCAGCCCAAGAGATGTTACTGCAAACCAGGTGGAAAGCTGGAACCAGCAATTGAAAGTTATCCTCTGACCTCCATACGTGCGCTGAGGCGCGCACACACCAACATACACACACACACACAGAGTAAATTGCATGCCAGTTTTCCAACTCAGAGGACTCCCACACTCTGGCCAGCAGGGGACAAAACTTTCAGGTATCCTGTATCCTTGCCAGCATTCATTCAGCAGGTCCCCACGTCCCAGAGAAAAGCAAATGGGGCTCAAATAGAGGGATACGTGCGGCCTCCGGATCCTTCTCGCCACAAGTGGGCATTGCCACCCCCCCCAGCACCCTAGAACCACTGCATCCTGCCCCCATCACGCCTTCCCAGCCTGTCTGCGGGGTGGGGTGGGACAGACAGGGTCACGTGGAACTGTGTTCCGTGGGAGGAAGACAGGCCCAGTGCAGGCGGCTGCTGAGTCTGGGGCTGGCCAGGAAATCAAAGGTATGTGTGCGCCCCCCACCCCCCCCCCAGTGGGTTCCCTAAAGGGCTGAGAGGGGTCAGGAGGGGAGGAGAAAAGATGAAGATGCGGTGGAAGCCAATACTAGTGTCACCCTCTCCGTGCCCTCAGCAGAGCCTCTGCCATGGAGCCATCGATGCCAAGTGAGGCCTCCCATGCCCAGCCGGTGGCCCCCTCCCCGCTGAAGGCCTACCAATGGCACACTGGACGCGGGGACAAGGGGCCTGGGGGCTTCCGCTGGGGCCGCTTTGCAAGCTGGGGGAGGGCCCTGAGCCACCAGGAGCCCACGGTGAGCAGCCAGCCAGCTCCTCCTCCTCGCTCACTGTTCCGAAGGGTGCTCTCGGCACCCCCGAAAGAATCAAGGCCCAGCGGCCTCCGGCTGTCCAAGACCCTGTGGGGGAGACAAAAGACGGAACCTCTGGAGCCCAAGGCCCCAGGTATGAGCTCCCCCACCCTGACGCTTGGGCCAGGCTGGGTGGCCGGATGCTTGGGGGTTCTGTCTGCCATCTGAACATCAGCCTTCTAGACACAGGAAGCTGTGGGGAGTGTGAAAAACCTAGCAGGAAGTGACTGGGGCCCCCCAGCAAACCTCTTCCCTCTTTCAACCTGAGCAAGAAGTAAGGAAGGGCTGCAGGGGCCACTTTGCTCCGGGCCTCAGCCAGAGTAAGGGACATGGAGTACGCCCCCCCCCCCCCAGTGTAGTTCATCCAGGTGCCAGATGGCTCTGGGACCTGACGGATGCGCCTTGTACCCGCGGGCCAAGCTCATCCTCTCCTGCCCGGGATCCATCTCAGCTCCCATGTAGCCTGTGTCGGACTTTCTTTGCTTTCTTGAGCCTCTGAACGGTTCGCATCTCTACCTTAAAAGAGCGCATTCATTCATTCACTGGGGCACGAGCACACAGCTATGAGCAAAAACAGGTAATGTATTCCTAGTCCCCTGTGGAGCTCACAGCACAGCAGACAGAAGAATAAAAACACATCCTTGGGCTGGAGAGATGGCTTAGCGGTTAAGGTGCTTGCCTGCGAAGCCTAAGGACCCCGGTTCGATTCCCCAGGACCCATGTGAGCCAGATGCACACGCATGCGGCTGGAGTTCGTTTGCAGAGGCCAGAGGCCCTGGTGTGCTCATACATTCTCTCTCTCTCTTAAATAAGTAAAAACTAAAATAATTTTTAAAGATGCATCCTTAAAGCTGGGCACACCTTTAATCCCAGCACTTGGGAGGCAGAGATAAGAAGATTGCTGCCCTGAGATTACATAGTAAATTCCAGGTCAGTTTGGGCTTAGAGCAAAACCCTGCCTTGAAACTCACCACCACCACCACCACCAAAAAAAAAAAAAAAAAAAAAAATCATTGGGCTGGATAAATGGCTTAGTGGTTAAGGCATTTGCCTATGAAACCTAAGGACCCAAGTTCAGTTCCCCAGGACCCACATGAGCCAGATGCACAAGGGAGCGCATACACCTGAAGTTCCTTTGCAGCTCCCAGAGGCCCTGTCATGCCCATTCTCTCTCTCTCCCTCTCTCTTTCCCTCTCTCTCTGCCTGTCTCTTTCTCTCTCAAATAAATAAATAAATAAAAACTTTTTAAAAATACATCCTTTAGCGGGGCATGGTGGCGCACGCCTTTAATCCCAGCACTTGGGAGGCAGAGGCAGGAGGATCGCCGTGAGTTCAAGGCCACCCTGAGACTACATAGTGAATTCCAGGTCAGCCTGGGCTACAGTGAGACCCTACCTTGAAAAAACTAAAAATAAAAACAAACAAAAAAATAAAAATAAAAATACATCCTTTAGCCAGGCGTGGTGGGGCACACCTTTAATCCCAGCACTGGGGAGGAAGAGATAGGAGGATCACCATGAGTTCGAGGCCACCCTGAGACTCCATAGTGAATTCCAGGTCAGCCTGGGCTAGAATGAGACCCTACCTCGAAAAACCAAAAAAAAAAAAAAAAAAAAAAATCCTTTAAAAAAACACATCCTTAAGAGAATTGACAGGTGGTGCCAAGTGTGGTAGGGTAGGTACCATGAAGATTAGCGCCCAGGTCCAGGGCCTGGTATATGGTAAGACCCGTTCATAAGGAGTTAGGGCTGGGGTATGGCTCTGTGAAACACTAGCTTAATCCCCAGTATGTATGTATGTATGTATGTGTGTGTGTATATGTATGTATATGTGTATAGATATAGATATAGATATATAACCTCACATACAAGAACAAACAGGCTGTATATTTCTTGGAAGCTCATTGAATGCCCTCCATTTTAAACATTTTTTAATTTTTAATTTTATTTTTATTTAGGGGGGGGCAGATAGAATGGGTGTGCCGGGGCCTCTACCCGCTGCAAATGAACTCCAGATACATGTGCCACCTTGTGCATCTGGCTTACGTGGGAGCTAGGTGTGATGGCACACTCCTGTCATCCTAGCTCTTGGGAGCCGGAGGCAGAAAGATCTCCCAGTTCCAGGCCAGCATGAGCTACATAGCTTATATATTGAAAAGGGGGGGGGATGAGAGATAGCTAAGCAGTTAAAGGTTCTGACTTGCAAAGTCTGACGGCTCAGGTTTGATGCCCTCACTACCCTTTGTAATGCATGAAGTTGGTGCATGCATCTAGAGTTCATTTGCAGTGTCTGGAGGCCCTGGTGTGCCCCTTATTCTCATTCTTTTCCTCCTCTCCCTTTCTCATGCATGCTATCTATATTTTTCAAATAAATAATATAAATATATATATATATATAAATAGGTATATATATATATATATATATATATATATATATATATATATATAGTTGTTGTTGTTTTGTTTTTCGAGGTAGGTCTCATTCTAGCGCAGGCTGACCTGGAATTCACTAGGTAGTCTCAGGGTGGCCTTGAACTCATAGCAATCCTCCTTCCTCCGCCTCCCGAGTGCTGGGATTAAAGGCATGCGCCACCACATCCGGTTTAAATTAAGTATTAAAAAAAAAAAAAACAAATAGCAAGGCATGGTGGTGCACTCCTTTGATCCCAGCACTCAAGAGGCAGAAGTAGGATCACTGTGAGTTGGAGGCCAGACTGGGACTGCAGAGTGAGTTCCAGGTCAACCTGGGTTAGAGTGTGACCCTACCAAAAAAACAAAAAAGCCGGTCATGGCACATGCCTTTAATCGCAGCAGAGGTAAGAAGACTGCTGAGACTACATAGTGAATACAGGTTAGCCTGGGCTAGCATGAGACCCTACCTCAAAAAAAATTGCACATTGCAGAGGCATTTTTTGAGCCCTGTCCAGGATGCCAGGGCTTGCACACGTCACAGAATATAGAGAGCCTTTTAGTGTGTGCGTGTGTGTGTGTGTGTGTGTGTGTTTTGAGGTAGGGTCTCACTCTAGCTCATGCTGACCTGGAATTCACTATGTAGTTTCAGGGTGGCCTCAACTCAGAGATCCTCCTACCTCTGCCTCCCAAGGGCTGGGATTAAAGGCATGCACCACCACACCTGGCCTTTGTAATATGAGAGAGAGAGAGAGAGAGGGAGGGAGAGAATTGGCACATCAGGGCCTCCAGACACTGTAGTCGAACTCCAGACTCATGTACCACCTTGTGTGCAAGTGTGACCTTGCATGCTTATGTCACCTTGTGCATCTGGCTTTCATGGGACCTGGAGAGTTGAACATGGGTCCTTAGGCTTCACAGGGAAGCACCTTAACCACTAAGCCATCTCTCCAGCCCCTATAAGAGCCCCTTAAGCGACTTTAGGAGGAGTGAGTGAGAGAAGACGTGTGGAGTGGAATACACACACGGTACTGGGCACACAGCTGCTGGGCTTTACCCACTACTAGTGTTGGTTGGAACAAAACTCAGAGAGTGGTAGGAACTTGCCCGAGGATACACAGCCCGACATGGCTGATGTTGGCTGTACCTTTGGTGTATGAAGAGGCGGATAGGCTGGAGAGACGGCTTAGCAGTCAAGGCGCTTGCTTGCGAGGCCTAAGAACAGATGTTCGACTCTCCAGATCCCACATAAGCCAGACGCACAAAGATGGGGCAAGCCCAAGGTCGCACATGCCCACTAGGTGGCACAAGCGTCTGGAGTTCAACTGCAGTGGCTAAAGCCCTGGCATGCCAATTCTCTCTCTCTCTTAAAAAAAAAAAAAAAAAAAAAGCCGGGTGTGGTGGCACATACCTTTAATCCCAGCACTCGGGAGGCAGAGGTAGGAGGATCACCATGAGTTCAAGGCCACCCTGAGACTCCATAGTGATCCAGGTCAGCCTGAGCTAGAGTGAGACCCTACCTCGAAAAACCAAAAAAAAATAATTAAAAAAACAGAGGTAGAAGCTGGGTGTGGTGGTGCACTCCTTTAATCCCAGCACTCGGGAGGCAGAGGTAGGAGGATCACCGGGAGTTCGAAGCCACCCTGAAACTACATAGTGAATCCCAGGTCAGCATAAACTAGAGTGAGATCCTACCTTGAAAAATCAAAAAAAAAAAAAAAAAAAAAAAAAAGTGGCTGGCAGGAAAACCAAGGACTCAGAGATGCCCCGGTCCTCTTTCCTTTTCCCAGAGCTGAAGCAGGAGCTAGAACCAGAGCCAGGGTCACCTGCCCCACAGATCCCCGAGGCTCCCACCCCTGACGTGCCAGTCTGGGACATAGGCAGCTTTGCCCTGCTTGATGGAAGGCTGGTGCTGCTTGGGGGTGAGGAGGAGGTAAGATGGGGCAAGGAGAGGGAAGGAGGGAGAGGGGAGGGGGTAGGACTCGGGCAGAGTGGCGGGCAGGTGACAGGAATGCGCTTGCCCCCTCCCCCACGCCACGCCCTGCGGCCTGCCTGCCTCCCCTTTCTGATTGTCGCTCCTGGGGGAGGACAGGGTCCCAGCAGGTCCCGAGTGGGGAGCGCCAGTTCAGAGGGCAGCATGAAAACAGCCATGGGGAACGTGAAGGGCCCCGGTAAGTTGAGGAGGTGGGGGGGGGAGGCTTTGTAATTTGGGAGACACCCGAATTATATACCCAGAAGGGTATAGAATACATGATGACTTCAATTCTCAACCGCCTCACTCTGACTACCCCCCCAGATGGGAACCCTGGAAGAACTGAGCCAGAAACTGCTAGCTCCAGCCAGGTCCACAATGTTCGGGTAAGTGGGGGAAGGGGATCAGGGGTGAGTGAGGACTTCTAGACCCATGCCTCACACATAAGAGGCAAGTGCTCTACCACTGAGCTATATCCCCCAGCCTTTAATTTTTACTGTATTTTTCCTTGTTTTGTGTTTTTTTTGTTTTATTACCTCCCGTACTTTATTAAAATATTTTTAGGATGTGGGTGCACACCTTTAATCCCAGCACTCAGGAGACACAGGTAGCAGGATCACTTGTGAGTTCAAGGCCACCCTGAGACTACATAGTGAATTCCAGGTCAGCCTGAGCTAGAGTGAGACCCTACCTCAGAAAACAAAAACAACAACAAAATATATTTTAGGCCTGGAGAGTTGGCTTAATGGTTAAGGCGCTTGCCTGCGAAGCCTAAGGACCCATGTTCGACTTTCCAGATGCCACGTAAGCCAGACTCACAAGGTGACGCAAGCGTGCAAGGTTGCACATGCGTACAAGGTGGCACACGTGTCTGGAGTTCATTTACAGTGGCTGGGGGCCCTGGCGTGCCAATTCTCTCTGTCTCTCACTCTCTCATTAAAAACTAGAAAATTAAAAAAAAAATGGGCTGGAGAGATGGCTTAGCGGTTAAGCGCTTGCCTGTGAAGCCTAAGGACCCCGGTTCCAGGCTCGATTCCCCAGGACCCACGTTATATTAAAAAAAATGGGCTGGAGAGATGGCTTAGTGGTTAAGCACTTGCCTGTGAAGCCTAAGGACCCCGGTTCCAGGCTCGATTCCCCAGGACCCACGTTAGCCAGATGCACAAGGGGGCGCACGCATCTGGAGTTCGTTTACAGAGGCTGGAAGCTCTGGCGCGCCCATTCTCTCTGTCTCTCTCTCTCTCTCTCTCTGCCTCCTTCTCTCTGTCGCTCTCAAATAAATAAATAAACAAAAAAATTAAAAAAAATAAGTATTTTTAGGCTGTGGAGATAATGAGAACATTTTCTTCTCTGTTTTTTTTCTATTATTTTTTTAAACTGCTGTTTGGGTGATTTTATTTCGAGACATGATCTTTCTGTAGTTCAGATCAGCCACCTTGTAGACCAGGCTGGCCACCAACTCCCACCAATCCTCCTGCGTCAGCCTCCCAAATGTGGGGGTTACAGGAGTGAGCCACCGTGCGCAGCTCGTGGGAAGCGCAGGGAGAGGAGGGTTGGTTGGGTTCTTTAGAAACGAACACTGCTGGGCAGGGGAACACTGGCAGAGCACGTGCCCGTCCTGAGGCCCTGCGTTCAGCCCCGAGCACTGCAAACCATGAAAATGAATGTGAGCTACGGGGTTACAGTTACTGCCACTGCCAAGTGCGGCCTGGCCTGGGGACCACTGAGGGCTGCAGACCCTCCAGACACCCTGGAGGGAAGGAGCTGAGGAGAAAACACAGGTTTCTACCCAGCTGATGTCCCTTCCTTCCACCAGGGCTTGCTCAAGAGACTGAAAGAGAAGAAAAAGGCCAGGTTGGACATGGGAGCTCATACTCCTCGGGACGGGTAAGGGTTTCTGGGGGTGGCTTGCTGCTCCCCTCGCTCTTGCTGCCTTATTGTCTTTACCTTATTCCACACCTCCTGCACCCCCCCCCCCGCCCGCCCGTGATCTGCTCTGCATCAGGTGACATCCGGGCCACAATGCCCCAGCACACACAGAAAGGTGGGAGTGAGTTCTAATAAAACACAAGGCAAACTTGGCAAGGTGGCACATGTCTTTAATCCCAGCTGAGGTAGGAGAATCTCCCCGAATTCAAGGCCAGCCTGGGGCTACAGAGTGAGTTTCAGGTCAGCCTAGGCTTGAGTGAGAAACTCCCTTGGCGGGGGGGGGAAAAATAGGCCGAGGCTGGGCATAGTGGCTCACGCCTTTCATCCAATCACTTGGGAGGTGGAGGTAGGAGGATTATTGTGAGTTCAAGGACACCCTGAGATTACATATTTCTGGTCAGCCTGGGCTGGAGTGAGACCCTACCTCAGAAAAAAAAAATAAAGAATATAAAAAAATAAATTTAAAAAGGGCTGGAGAGGGGTTGGGGATTTAGCTCAGTGGATGAGCGCTTGCCTCGCAAGTGCAAAGCCCTGGGTTCGGTCCTCAGCACTGAAAAAAAAAAAAAGGCTGAAGAGAGATGGCTTAGCAATTAAGGCACATGCCTGTGAAGTCTAAGGACCCAGGTTCAATCCTCCAGGTGCCATGTGAGCCAGATGCACATGGTGGCGCATGCGTCTAGAGTTCGTTTGCAGTGGTTAGAGGCCTTGCCGTGCCCATTCTCTCTCTCTCTCTGTGTCACTAATAAATAAATAAAAATAAATCTTTTTTAAAAGGGAAGTAAAATAATAGGCTGGAGAGATAGCTAAGTGGTTAAAGGCACTTGCTTGCAAAGCCTACTGTCCTGAAGTTCAGTTCCCCAGTACCCACATAAAACCAGATGCAGGGGCTGGAGAGATGGCTTAGCGGTTAAACGCTTGCCTGTGTGGCCTAAGGACCCCGGTTTGAGGCTCGATTCCCCAGGACCCACATAAGCTAGATGCACAAGGCGGCGCATGCATCTGGAGTTCGTTTGCAGTGGCTGGAGGCCCCGGTGTACCCATTCTCCCCCTCCCTCCCTCTCTCTCTCTGTCACTCTCATATAGATAAATAAAAAGAAACAAAAAAATAAAAATAAACAGAGGCACAAAATGGCTCATGTGTCTAGAGTTCATTTGCAGTGGCAAGAGGCCCTGAAATGACATACTCTGTATATAATATACATACATATGCATACATACATATGTATGTATATATATGTATATATATACATATATATATATATACACACACATATATACATTTATCCATGTATATATCAACATAGAAGCTAAGTGGACACCCTGAATCTGGGAGGGTCAGGGAAGGGACCCTTAAACTGAGGGGTCCGATGGATGGACGGGTAGAAATTGGCCAAGAGAGTCTGGGAAAAGCATTCCAGGCAGAGGGAACCGCAGGTGCCAAGGCAGAACGGGACATCAGCTAGGGGGACTGGAGATCAGAAAGTAAGCGATTATGTGGGGGAGATGAAGTCGAACATTCAAACATGACAAGGAGGAGACGGAGGTCGTGCGGGCCAGCATTGAGGAATTGTGCTTATCTTAAAGGCGATGGGAGAGCTGGAGGGGCGGCTTAGCAGTTCAGGCATTTGCCTGCAAAGCCAAAGGACCCAGGTTCAATTCCCCAGGACTCACAGAAAGCCAGATGTGCATGCATCTAGAGTTTTTTTTTCTTACAGTGGCTGAAGGCCCTGACGCACCCATTCTTTATCTATCTATATTTATCTATCTAACTATCATCTGTCTATCATCCATCTATCTCCCTCTTTCTATATCTCAAATAAATAAAATGTAATTTTTTAAAAGGTTAAAAATCATAGTTTTTTTAAAAAGGGGCTGGAGAAATGGCTTAGTGGTTAAGGCTCTTGCCTAGAAAGCCAAAGGACCCAGGTTCCATTCCCCAGGAACCACATCAACCAGATGCACAGGGGGGCGCGCATGAGTCTGGAGTTCATTTGCAGCGGCTGGAGGCTCTAGCACGCCCATTCTCTCTCTTTCTCCCCCTGCCTATTTCTCTCTATCTCAACTGAATAAGAATTTTTTTAAAAGATTAAAACTCAATAATAATAATAATAATAAGGCGATAGGAGACTCTAGGAGGGATGTTTAGAGATAGGCCTGGACAAGATCCAGTTTAGGTTTGTCTCTAGTCTTCCCTTTACCCTTCAGGCCGTGGGTGAGGAGGGAAGAATGACCACTTGCTCCCCCACCCGGTCCACAGGCCTCCCAGTGCTCTGGGCTCCAGGGAATCGCTGGCCACGTTCTCCGGGTTGGACTTGGGCGCCGAGCGGGATGTGCGCATCTGGCCATTGCACTCGAGCCTCCTCGGGGAGCCCTATTGCTTCCAGGTAAATGCAGGTAACCCCCCCGCCCTGCGTCCCATCCCCGAGCCTTCGGCTCCACCCTGAGCCTCACCTAGGTCCTTGGGATTCCGCGCTCCGACAGGTAACTTGGGCAGGCGGGAGCCACTGCTTCTCGTGTCGCTCCGGCGCGGAGAGAGACCGCTGGATCGAGGACCTTCGCCACCAGTTCCAGCCCTGCCAGGTCACTGAGAGACGGGATGTGGGTACCCGGAAAGCCCGCCCAAAGGCCGTGCCCCACCCCTTCTCCCAAACTCACCGCCACGCCCACACATTTGCAAAACCTCACCTCCCTGCTTGGCAGTCCCCCAAACTTGCATCCGAAGCCCATCTTGGAACTCCGACGTGTGTCTAGGAGATCCTACACTAGAAGCCTTCTGCTTGCCGCCTCTAGGTGTTGGCAGCTCCCCGCTCCCAGGGACCCAGCGATGTCCCCAAGCCTCCCAAAACCCCCCAAGCCTGAGCGCACGGCTCGCCCTGCGCATCTCCAAACCGGCTTCCCCTCCCGTGCCGCCTCCAGGACAGCGTGGAGCGGGAGGAGACGTGGCTGAGCGTGTGGGTGCACGAAGCGAAGGGGCTGCCCAGGACGGCGACCACTGCGCCCGGCGTGCGCGCCGAGCTGTGGCTGGACGGCGCGCTCTTGGCGCGCACTGCGGCGCGGTCAGGACCGGGGCAGCTCTTCTGGGCCGAGCGCTTCCACTTTGAGGCTTTACCGGCAGCCCGACGCCTGTCGTTACGGCTTCGTGGAGCTGACCCCGAGGGTCCGGTGGTGGGTCGGGTGACGCTGGCGCTGGAGGAGGTGAGCGTCCCCCGGGCGCCTCCCGCAGGGCTTGGAACGTTGGTTCCGCTGCTCGGGGCGCAGGCCCGGGGCGCGCTGCGAGCGCGGATCAGGGCACGGCGTCTGCGCGTGCTGCCGTCCGAGCGCTACAAGGAACTGGCCGAGTTCCTGACCTTCCACTACACTCGCCTCTGCGGGGCCCTGGAGCCCGCGCTGCCCGCGATGGCCAAGGAGGAGCTAGCCGCAGCCATGGTGCGGGTACTGAGGGCCACTGGCCGGGCGCAGGTGAGGAGCCGATGCAGCGCGCTAAGGGGAGTGGGGAGGAGACACCTGTCCCGGAGGTGGACGCCTGGAGTGGGGCACGGACTCCAGAAGGGTCCGTCAGATGGAAGACTGGGCATGAGCTGAACTTCTGGGCCCCTCGAGGCTCGCTTCTGGGTGAGGGGTGGTTTGTGGCTTCACTTAAAAGCCCAGGCGTGGGGGCGCACGCCTTTAATCCCAGCACTCAGGAGGCAGAGGTAGGAGGATCGCCGTGAGTTTGAGGCCAGCCTGAGGCTACAGAGTAAATTCTAAGTCAGCCTGGGCTAGAGTGAGACCCTACCTCAAAAAAAAAAAAAAAAAAAAAAAAAAAAAAAAAGAAAGAAAAGAAAAGAAAAGGAGGAGGAAAGAGAGAGAGAGAGAGAGAGAGAAAGAGGAAAGAAAAACTGTACCTAGGCGTGGTGGCGCACGCCTTTAATCCCAGCACTTGGGAGGCAGAGGTAGGAGGATCGCTGTGAGTTCGAAGCCACCCTGAGACAACAGAGTGAATTCCCGGCCAGCCTGGGCTAGAGACCCTACCTTGGAAAACCATTCTCAGGGCTGTTGCACCTGCGCATCATCAGCAAGGGCGGGGGGGGGGGGGGGGATGGGACAAGGATTCCCCGCGGTTATTATGCGCAATGTCACGTGTGCCCTCCAGGCGCTGGTGACAGACCTGGGGACAGCGGAGCTGGCGCGCTGTGGAGGTCGTGAAGCTCTGCTGTTCCGAGAAAACACCCTGGCCACCAAGGCCATCGACGAGTACATGAAACTGGTGGCGCAGGATTACCTCCAGGAGACCTTGGGTGAGCTGGGGTTGGGATTGCGTTAAGAGGCCTGCTTGGTGGGTTGGAGGGACAGCCGGGAAGCCCTGGGTGACCTGCGCACTGGTAGTGAGGGGTGCCTTGGGCATGCCAAAAATTCTAGGTGGGAGTGGTGAATTGGAACAGGTGCATCCACAGGGAAATTGGAAATGGTGCGGGAGGTGGGTTTTGGATTTCATGGCCTTAGACTCTGTGCTTGGGGGGCGCGGCGTAGGGCAGGTTGTGCGGCGTCTCTGTGCCTCCACCGACAACTGTGAAGTGGACCCCAGCAAGTGCCCAGCCACAGAGCTGCCGGAACACCAGGCCAGGCTTCGAAATAGCTGCAAGGAAGTCTTTGAAACCATCGTCCGCTCCTATGAGTAAGAATCTGGGGCCTCTGAGCCCAGCCCCGTTTCTCAACGTCTTTGCTGCCCTGACTCCTCAGTTATGGTTGCCAGCTAAAGTCAGGACATTCAATTACATTCAGCACAGTATTTGGCGCACACTTATACTTTTTTTTTTTTAAATCTTATTTCTTTAATATTTATTTGAGAGCTTTTTTGCAGGTTCTAGCAGGGGAGCGTAGCCACTCTTATACTTTTGACCAAAGAGCGGTCCTCCTTTATTCGTAAAAGGTCCTCTTTGACCCCGAGTACAGCTTTGGGAGGGACGCATGTGGAGCGGTGACGGAGGGAGGGTACACAGGCCTAGCAATGGGATGACAGATGTCACATCCAGATCACGCTCACATCTTATTTATTTATTTGAGAGAGAGAGAGAGGGAGAGAATGGGAGCGCCAGGGCCTCCAGCCACTGCAAAGGAACTCCAGATCCATGTGCCCCTTGTGCATCTGGCTTACGTGGGTCCTGGGGAATTGAACCTCGGTCCTTTGGCTTTGCAGGCAAGCGCCTTAGTCGCTAAGCCACCTATCCAGCCCTCACACTTAATACTTTTAAAAGTATTCACTGTAGGCAGGTGTGGTGGCACACACCTTTAATCCCAGCACTCAGGAGGCAGAGGTAAGAGGATTGCTGTGAGTTTGAGGCCACCCCGAGACCTTGAATTTGGGGCACGGGATCATTTAAGGTCAGGGGTCATAGCATCTGAATCAGAGGTCATAGAACCAAGATTCTATGCTGACTCGAGTCAAGTGGTATGGAACTGATATATGAAAATAGGAATCCTGTGTAGTTAGAGGCTAAGGAACTAAGTCCTAAACTACTCTGGGGTCAGATGGCAAAGGGGATAAGGTTGCCTGATAGAGCAAATAAAACTTTAGGACATCCAGTTAAAGCTGTCTTTGACATAAACACTGAATACCTTTTTGTTTTGTTTTGAGGTAGGGTCTCGCTGTAGCTCAGGCTGACCTGGAATTCACTATGTAGTCTCAGGCTGGCCTCGAACTCACAGCGGTCCTCCTACCTCTGCCTCCCAAGTGCTGGGATGAAAGGCGTGCGCCACCACGCCCGGCCACCCACGGTCTTTATAGCATCATCCTCTGACCACCGCCTCTTGTGCCCCAGCTGGTTCCCGGCAGAGCTGGGCGCTGTGTTTTCAGGCTGGCGAGAAGTATGCAAGGCACGGGGCTCTGAGGCCCTGGGCCCTCGGCTGGTGTGTGCCTCTCTCTTTCTGCGATTTCTGTGCCCCGCCATCCTGGCACCCAGCCTCTTTGGCCTGGCACCGGATCACCCGGCCCCTGGACCAGCCCGTACCCTGACTCTGATTGCCAAAGTCATCCAGAACCTTGCCAATCGTGCCCCGTAAGTGCTTGGAGGCTGGTGTGTGTGTGTGTGTGTGTGTGTGTGTGTTTGTAGGGTACAAGGCTAAAGGGTTGGCAGGTGCCTTTCCTGACTCAACCATCCTGGTACCATCTCAGGTTCGGTGAGAAGGAAGCCTATATGGGCTTCATGAATGCTTTCCTGGAGGAGCATGGGCCAGCCATGCAAGGCTTCCTGGACCAAGTGGCGGTGGTGGACATGGCTGCTTCGCCCAGTAGTTACCAAGGCAGCGGAGACCTGGCGCTCCAGTTGGCCGTTCTGCACGCTCAGCTCTGCACGATCTTTGCGGAACTTGACCAGGTGTGGTCTGAGAGTCCAAAGCCCCGGAGGCAAGAAGGCTGGGGAGTCTCTGCCCCCAGGGAACTCACAGGGCTTCCTCCCCCCCCCCCCCCGGCGAACGCATTGACAGACCACCCGAGACGGCTTAGAACCGCTACCCACCATCTTACAAGCCATTGAGGAGGGCCGGCCTGTACCCGTGTCGGTGCCAATGCATCTTCCCCGGACTCCTATCCAAGTCCACTCCAGGTAGCCTCGAGTCCGCTCTGGGTTCTGGTGGGTGGGCTCAGAATACTGCCATGGGTAAAGGGGTCCGAATCAGGGAGTGATACGTGGTGCGGTCAAATGCAGGTGGTCACGGAATCAGACTGAGCGCAAGGCAAGGGTCAAGTCATATCAGGGCAAGGGCACCTCTGGGGTCAGAGAAAGTAGCTTTGTGGGAAGAAACGGTCAGTCAGAGGTTGTGAGTGGGTCGAATCAGTGGTCAGGCTGGGGCCAGATGTTAGAATGTGGTCATCAGAGGACAAGGGTGGGGCTGGAGAGATGGCTTAGTGGTTAAGGTGCTTGCCTGCAAAGCCAAAGGACCCAGGATCGATTTCCCCAGGACCCACATAAGCCAGATGCACAAGGTGGTGTGTGTGTCTGGAGTTGGTTTGCAGCGGCTGGAGGCCCTGGCAATTCTCTCTCTCTTTCTGTATCTCTATCTCTTTCTCCCTCAAATAAATTAAAAATAAAATGAAATAAAAACTCCTTTTTTTTTTTTAAGGTCAGGGCAGAGGTTAGGCTTAGGTCAGAGAGGAATCAGACATTATAGGTAGCAGCATATTTGCAGTTAGGGGCCATGTTCTGTCAAGGAGTAGGGACAACAGAGTCAGCTTAAGGTTAGAGGTTGGAGAGAATATGAGGTCACCTTGGGAAGGAAGAGCGTAGCCAGGCATAGCACACGCCTTTACATCTCAGCACTCGGGAGCCAGAGGTAAGAGGATTACTGTGAGTACAAGGCCATCTTGAGCCTACAGTTGTCCAGGTCAACCTGGGCTAGAGTGAGACCCTACCTCGAGAAAAACAAGACAAAAGGCTGGAGAGCTGGCTCGGCAGTTAAGGCACTCGCCTGCATAAAGCCTAAAGACCTGGGTTGGATTCCCCAGGACCCACGTAAGCCAGATGCAAGAAGTGGTACACGCATCTGGAGTTCGTTTGCAGTGGCAAGAGGCCCTGATGCCCCATTTATATTCATTCATTTATTCATTCATTCATTCTCTCTCTCTCTCTCTCTCTGCAAATAAAATTTTTAAAAATCAAAAAGAAAAAAAAAAAAAGAAGAAGGTATCTTTGTGAGCAGAGGTCAATCCCAAAGTAAGATTGGAATCAATTATGGAGAGTCAGGTCAGAGGTCAGGGTCAACGCTATAGAAGGGGAAAGGTATTGAGGTCCTGTCCAGGTCTTGGAGAGTGTGCCCACCCTCCCAGTTCACAAGTGTGTGTGAACACACACACACAAAATGTGGTGGTGGTAATGGACAAGGTCAAATTGATGTAAAAAGTGGGGTCATTTCTTTTTTTTTTTTTCTTTTGTTTGGATTTTCAAGGTAGGGTCTCCCTCTAGCCCAGGCAGACCTGGAATTCACTATGTAGTCTCAGGGTGTCCTCGAACTCATGGTGATCCTCCTACCTCTGCCTCCCAAGTGCTGGGATTAAAGGCGTGTGCCACCATGCCCAGCCTTCTTTTGTTTCTTTTTAACTTAATTTTTTTTTAAATTTTATTTACTTGAGAGTGAGAGAGAATGTGTGTGCCAGGGCCTCTAGCCACTGCAAAAGAGCTCCAGATGCATGCACCAGCTTGTGCACCTGGCTAATGTGGGTTCTGGGGAAATCAAACCGAGGTCCTTTGGCTTTGCAGGCAAATGTCTGAATCGCTAAGCCTTCTTCTCTCCAGCCCATAAGTGGGGAGATTTCCGACCAGAGGTTGGGATGGGGTCATCTTAAGGATCCTGTCAAGGTCTGAGCTTCTATATCCCGTCCCCATCTTCCCCCCCCCCACCAGCTTTTCCGCAGGGGAGAGGCCCGGTTTCCTGGCGCCCCGAGACCTCCCAAAGCACACCCCTCTCATCTCCAAGAGCCAGTCTCTGCGCAGTTTTCAGGGCGCTGGGAGCTGGGCCCGGAGGCGGCCGGATGAGCAGAAGCGCCCCCGGCCCCTTCGGTCAGTGCAGCGCACCCAGAGCGTCCCTGCCCGCCGCTGCCCATCGGCGGGGACCCGGCAGCGACCCAAAGGCTCCCTGCGCCCTGCGCCGCGCGGCCGGGCCTTGATCGGGGAGTCGGCCTCCCTGCCTCGGAGGCCATCGGTGCCCTGGCAACGCCAGCTGGACCTGCCCAGGGACCGAGAGCAGACGCTGGACACACGTCGACCGATGGGCAAGGTTATGCCGCGTCGCTTCGCGCCCCGAGGAGAGCGACCTTAGGAGTAGTCTTCCTCTTCCCCGAGCGAATGTTTCCCAACTTCGTAGAACTTGGGGATGAGGCAGAGCCCTTGGGACCGGGGTTCGGGTCTTTGGGGGAGAGGAAAGATGACAGCTGCTGCCTCCCTACAGCTGGCAGAACTACAGTGTGAGGTGGCCGCCCTGCGCAAGGAGCAGAGAGCGCTGTCCCGCCTCGTGGAGTCGCTGAATACCCACGTGCAGGCGCTTGGAGGGCAGCCCGGGCAGCTCCGGAGTCCGCACGACCCGGACTCCAGGCTGGGAGCTGGGTGAGTCCCGATCCTCTCCAGTAGCTCCGGCCCTTAGGTGGGGTCGCACCAATAAAATTCGTGCTTTGCATTCAAGCCCGCCCAAATCTCCCCCTTGGATGGCAACCCCCCCCCCAAAAAAAAAAACCCGGCCTGCTTCAAAGATCCAGGTTCTGCTCCTGCAGCCCCACCTCACAGTTCAGCCGCAGCCCCAAATTCTTGGTGCAGGCCCTCCACAGCTGCGCTCCCAGGTGGGCCTAGCACCTCCCACCCCCACTCAGCAGGTCTGCTCAAGGACCAGACAGGCGCTGGACCTAGGCCCCATTTCTCAGCTAGCCCCTCTTTAAAAAAAAAAAAATATATATATATATATATATATATATATATATATATATATATATATATATATATTTATTTATTTATGGGAGAGAGAGAGAGAGAGAGAATGGGTGCGCCATGGACTCCAGCCACTGCAAACTGACTCCAGACGCATGTGCGCCCTGGCGCATCTGGCTTTCGTTGGTCCTGGGGAATTGAACCAGGGTCCTTAGGTTTTGCAGGCAAATTCCTTAACCACTAAGCCATTTCCCCAGCCCAGCTCTCCCCTCTTAATCAGGCTGGGCCGCCATCTGGGCACATTCTCCAACCCGTTCTAGTGAAGTTGTGCCCCCAAGTGTTGTCCTGAACCTTTTTCCCCCTTACACCCTCACCCCTCCTTCTGCCCCGGACTTCCCACAGGACCTCAGAGTTGGATCCAAGCACTGAAGACCATAGGCTGAAAAATCTGGTGAGAGGACTGCTGGAGCCCTGGGGCAGGTCCGGTTGGAGGAGGGGGCAAGGGTTGGGGAGCAACCCTCCGAGGGCCGCAAACCCATCTCCGTGACCCCCCAGGAGAACCGCCTGAGTGAGCTGGAGCACGCTCACAGCCAGCTGAGGGAGGCCATCCAGAGCCTACAGCTTCTCGCAAGGACACCGGGATCTGGGAGCCAGACCCTGGCTCTCAAAGCACCCTTGGCCAATGGAGACACCACCTGAGCTGCCCATCTCATCCCGTGGGATTTGGAAAGCCAGGAGAGCCATCCTATGGGGTTTCTGACCCTGCTTCAGGCCCGCGGGGTCTCCTGTGTGGGGTGGGGTGGAGGTGCCCACCACTTCTGTGCTGTGACATTGTTTGGCAGAACCTCGATTTAAGTAAAATGGTGGTTCCTCCGCCCGCCCCGCCATATCGCTAATCGGGGAGCACACGGAACACACACACGGGTCCCCATTCAGCTCACCCAAGTTCTTCCCTGACTTGAGGTCTCACGGAGAGGGAAATCCAGATTCTCAGCAGCTTAGGTCGTTGCTCACAGAGCCTCCATTCTCTCGTCCGCTCAATGGACCGAAAGTTACCCTACGCGATCAAAAAGGGGGTTCAGTAACGGGCACCCATCGCTCCTTTGGGCAGTGCCCGCTTCTCAGTGAAGCGTAGATCTGCCACCTCACATCCTACCAACTCCCCAGGCCCCGGATGACAGAATGTTTCTGGACCCCCAAATCACAACACAAACCAGCTTCCCTTGTGACGGGGGAGGCATGGGATCATAGGCAGGTGGAAGACAGTTGAGCTCTGCAGCTGAATGGCTGGATAAATGAGCAGGCATTTGATTCATGGGTAAGGGGTAGGGTGCATGGAACAATAGGTAGACTAGACTAGATTGGCTTATGTTATTTATTATTATTTTATTATTATTTTTATTTATTATTTTATTATTTTTATCATTTTTATTTATTTTTCGAGGTAGGGTCTCGCTCTAGCCCCAGCCTGACCTGGAATTCACTATGTAGTCTCAGGCTGGTCTCGAACTCCCAACGATCCTCCTATCTCTAGGTTGACATCGGATGCATGTTTGATGTGGTAGATGTTGCTAACAGGCTGTTAACTAATCACAATGGATAGGTGTACCTAGCGAAGGCCTGACTCATGGGAGAGAATATTTGAACGGATTGAGTGATTGAATAGCTGTGATTGTCTCTCTTGCTGAGGGCTTCTGGGAATCTGAGCTGAGCCACGGGAAAACAATAGACAGACATGGCCCCTTGTCTTCACCCAGAGAAGACAAGCGTTCAGTGAATGCACGGACAGCTGTGTGGATGGTAGGGCGGAAGGACGCGCGTAGAGATTATGGAGTCCTTGCTTGGCCATATGGATGCTTGGATGGAGGAGCAACGGGCAGTAGATGAGAGTAGGGAGCCTGGGGAGATGAATCAGTGGTTAAAGGCGCTTGCTCGCAAAGCCTGCCAGCCCGGGGTTCAATTCCCCCAGCACCCATGTAAAGCCAGGTGCACAAAGTGGTGCGTGCGTCTGGGGTTCCTTTGCAGTGGCAAGAAGACACGAGCAGATGTGATTGTAAGTGGATGTTTGAAGAGTTGCATGGATAGGCGATGTGTTGACGGGATGGGTAGTTGGGTGGTTGTCCTCTTGAACATGAGAATGGGTGGGTGGGGAGGTAAATGGGCGATGAATGGGAAAAAAAGTACCAAGCTTGTGATGTGTGTGAGGGTCCTAGTGTGAAAGGAACGGACGCTTAGTTTTGGCAACGGAAAGTCACTCAGGGGCTTGGAGATGCTGAAGTTCAGGACCAGTGAAGCTGACGTTTGGAAGATAAGCTGGTAGGGACAAGGGATTGAAAGCTCAGGGTGACCTTTGATGACCCATGGAGCAACTTGCTCTGCCATGGGAAGGGCCACTGAGGTGATGGGAGCTACTGGGGGTGGGGGGCAGGGTTGTGGTGGTGGGTGCTGTGTGGGGGGAGGGGGAGAAACAAAGAGTGTTGTCATGGTAACAGCCTCTCCCTAGATGCTCGGCTCGCGCGCGGGCCCTTTAAGGTTGACCTAGTTGGCCACTCCCAACATGGCGGCGTGCCCGCTGGACCACCCATCCCCGCGGGGGGATGCTGCTCTAGACCTCCCCATCATGGCGGCGCGGCGGGGCTGTCGCGCTGAGGTCACGGCGGCGCGCCGGGGGGGCGGGGCGGCGGCAGGGGGGAGCGATTTAAAGGGACAATGTCCCCGGAGCGGTGGTGGAGGAGGAGGAGGAGGCGGCGGCGGCGGCTGCTGCGGAGGCCGAGGCACCGGCACCGGCACCGGCAGAGGCAGTAACGGCAGCTACGGTCACACCGAGTAGGGGAGCCCCGAGAATCCCCCCCGACACACACACACACACGGCCCACACCCCGGCATCCAGTCGGCGGTGCACGCCTCCTCGGTGAGATGCCGGGCCCGGCCTGGGAAGCCCACGGGCGGGGCGGAGCCGGAGCTGGGAGGAGGAGGAGGCCTGAGCTCGGGCCCGGCCCGGGCTGGATGAACACCCCCGTCTCCGCCGGGGCGGTGGGGGCGGGGCGGGGCCTGGACGGAGGGGCGGGGCCTGGACGGTGGGCGGGGCCGCGCAGGTGGGGGAGGGGCCGGGGTCTTGGGGCAGGTGTCTCTCTCCCCCCCCCACTTTGGATTGTCCCACGGGGTCTCCCGCCCCGAAGTGCACGGGCAGAGGACGCATCCCCAGGACCCTGGTCTCCCCCCCACCCCCCGCCAAGGGTGCGCCCGCGCACTGCTATCTCCCTACTCTGTGACCCCTGCCAGGGGAGGAGGGTGGGATATCTGGATGGGAACCCACTCCCCAATCCCAAGCTGCCAAAGTGCTCCGAAGTTGAGGTCCTGTCTGTCCCTCCCTCACCCCCCCCCCCCGCGGGCAGTGCCCACCCTCAGTGGGCAATCGGAGGTGCTTCTTCCAGGCCCCGGGCAGAGACCCTCTCCCCCATCACACCGAGATTGGCAGGCCGTGGACGGGGAGGGGGGTGCCCTGGGAACACCCAGCCCCCCCCCCCTCACACTCCCCAGGACAGAGCTGGCAGCCAGGCCTGGAGCCCCGGCCCCGCCCCGGTTGCCTGGGCCCAGCCTCCCTACCATCTCCCTGGGGAGGGCGCCTCATTCCTGTCCTTCACTTTCTGCGCTACCTTGAAGGTATTTATAGGTGGAAAGGACAGTTCTCCCCCCCACCCCCACCCTTCCCTAGGGTCCTCGTTTCTGGACCAGGCGCCCCATCTTGTCCCTTTTGCTGTCGGACCAGAGCAATCAGTATTGGTGGAGGGTGGTAGGTTAGAGGAATCCAGGCTCGGTATGCATGAGGGATAATGCTGGGGAGAAACTAACGGGTTAATGTTGGGGTCACTTGAGGCTATGGGGAGGTTAAGGGGTTAATTCTGAAGCACCCTGAGGTCCAGGTGTAGCGGGCAGGGTGGGAAGGGAAAAAGTGATATGGGAAATCTGAGGGGTATTGATGGGGGGGGGGGACTTGAGATAGTAACTCTGTGAGGTCAGAATGTAGAAATGGCTGGGGTTCTGGAAACTGGAGGCTGTACGGGTGCAGAGAAGCCAGGGAGTAACTGGAGGTGACACTGTGGGACTGAAGGAGGGAATGTAGGAGAAGTGGATGGATCGGCTAGGAAAGACAATGAGGCAACTGAATGTGTATGCTTAAAAGTGATAAACTACCAGGCGTGGTGGCGTACGCCTTTAATCCCAGCACTCGGGAAGCTGAGGTGGGAGGATCGCCGTGAATTCGAGGTCAGCCTGAGACGACATAGTGAATTTCAGGTCAGCCTGGGCTAGAGCGAGACCCTACCTTGGAAAACAAACAAGTAAAAGTGGGTAAACTGAGGCACTAAGGGTCTGTATAAAGAGATGAGTTATCCATAGGGGATTGAGGCATGGTGAGGGTAGGTGTATTTGGGTTATAATAGATGTGTGTAGAGTCTTAGCACCACTTATCCAGATCACTTGGTCTTCGAGGAAAACTGAAGCAGTGGGCTGCAAGGTTGAGGCCTGGGGTTTGAGGAAGGGGGAAACTGAGGCAGAATTCCTCTTTTACTTGTCCTAAGCACCTCCCTTTCTCTGTTCCCAGCTCCACAATGCCCCACTGAGCTTGAGCAGCACTTAGTGGAGACAAGGAGACAGCACCCATGGATGGGCCCCTGGTAGGTGGCCTGGCCACCCCGGATCATCCTCGAGGCCCAGAGAGACTGCCTGGCCCGGCCCCTAGGGAGGAGGATGAGAATGGGGCTGAGGCTGCTGAGGGGGAAGGTGACATCTTCCGGACTGCCCGTTACCTGCCTGTCACCAAGGAAGGCCCCCGAGACATTCTGGATGGCAGAAGTGGCATTTCTGGTAAGAGGGCTCTGCGGCCCTAAGGAAGCATCTCACCTAGTCCCCAGGGCTCAGAGAGCCAGGTCACCGAGCCTGGCAGGAGCTGAGCTTGGGATACCGAGTCTGTCTGATGCCAAAAGCCCTTCTCTTGATGCTCTGGTTTCCATGTTTCCCATTGTGAAAACAAGATGCCTCGGGAGTTTGTGGCTAGATGAAGGTCCCAGAGGGTGGCAAGGAGCTAGGACTCAAACTCAGGGTGGTCTGGCTCCTTCCTATAAGCTAGACACCTGCTGGCTTCAGATGCCCATATTAGCAACTGAGCTCCCTGCCCCAAGCCCACCTGTTCCTCCATCCATCTATCTCACCTCCTTCTTGCTGTCTTGGTGAGCCTTGCTTCTAAGCATGGGACAAAACAGCTTGTGCCCTCTAGTGGTGAGAGAGAGAGAGAGAGACTGTGGCATTAGGAATGCCTGCCAGCCCTTTCTGCCTCAATTTACCCTGCACAAGGGTATCTCACACTGTTCCCACCTTGCAATTTGTTACTCACTCGTTAAATACTGAGCAGCTACGACGTGCGAGGAGGCTCAGTTCTAAGTGCTGGGAAAATAGCTATAAGCAGAGGAAAGAATTCCTCACCCTACAGGGGCTGGTATTCTAGCAGAGATGGACAATAGTGAGGTGTATCACAGGGGCAGGTGGGGGTATCGGACGGAGTGCCAGGTTGGGAAAAGCCTCCTGGGGAGGTGGTGTTTGAGTGAAGCACGACATGAGCGGTGGCAAGGGCATTCCGGGTGCCAGTGGGAAGACTTTGGGGCGGGGGCGGGGCCTGGCATGTTTGAGAACCAGGCAGGAACCTAGTGTAGCTGCAGAATGGTGAGATGCCACATCACACCTCTTCCCTCATCTCCTCCATCAGTTCCCAAAGGCTTTGACTTCCAAGAACTTCCAAGCACCTTGCCTGGCCTTCCTCCATGCCACAAGCTTTGCGTGACCAGTTTGTGTGGTTCTTAGAAAAAGCCTTGTGGGGGTAACATTTGGTTATTACCATCCCATGTTAGCTCTGGGCAGATCATGACCCTGCGGGGTGAAATATGTTGCCTAAGGTTACAGAGTCAGGCAGTGATATGGCTTGACAGCCTGCATCTTTTTTTTTTTTTTTTTTTCTTGTTTGTTCTCTTTTCTGTTTGGCAGGGACAGAACTCTGCAGAGGCTCGGCCACTGAGCTTCATCCTCAGCTGGTTTAATTTTTCAAACTTTATTATTTATTTATTTGAGAGAGAGACAGAGAGAGAGAGAGAGAGAGAATGGGCATGCCAGGACCTTCAGCCACTGCCAACAAACTCCAGATGCATGCACCACCTTGTGCATCTGGCTTATGTGGGTCCTAGGGAATCGAACCTGGGTCTTTTGGCTTTGCAGACAAGCGTCTTAACCGCTAAGCCATCCCTCCAGCACTCTTTCATTTTTTAAAACTTTCTTATTTTATTGTTATTTTTACATTGCTTGTTTTTAAAATTATTTATTTATTTATTGAGAGCGAAAATGAGAATGGGCGCACCAGGGCCTCTAGCCACTGCCAACTAACTCCAAATGCACGCACCACCTTGTGCACATGGCTTACGTGGGTTCTGGGGAGTCAAACCTGGGTCCTTAGGCTTCGCAGGCAAGTGCCTTAACTGCTGAGCCATCTCTCCAGCCCACATTGCTGGGTATTGAACCCAGGCCTTGCACATGCTAGGCAAGTGCTCTACTATTGAGCCATACCCCCAACTCCCTTCATCCTTAACCCCCTTCCTGGATTTTTGGGGCTCCTTGACCTGCCCCCACCCGTAAGCACATCTCATGATGCAGGGATTTACGGACACACCTTCACAGAGAGTACACAACATCCCTGCTATCATGGACCTCATGAACTGGGGCAGGGGAAATAAACATGTACCAAGAAGTAGGATATGCCAGGCGTGGTGGCGCTTGCCTTTAATCCCAGCACTCAGGGAGGCAGAGGTGGGAGGATCGCTGTGAGTTCGAGGCCACCCTGAGACTCCATAGTGAATTCCAGGTCAGCCTGGGCTAGAGTGAGACCTTACCTCGGAAAACCAAAGAAAGAAAGAGAGAGAGAGAGAGAGAGAGAGAGAGAGAGAAAGAAAGAAAGAAAGAAAGAAAGAAAGAAAGAGAAGTAGTGAGCCCAACTAAGAGGGCAAGAGGTGCCCAGACAGGCAGCTCCATCGATGTAACAGCTGGTAGCTGACTGGTGGCACCTGCAGGTGTGAAGGAACGAGGAGGGAGAGTGACACCCCTGTGGGCAGAGGGTGAGCCCGGTGCCCAGAGAACCTGGGCACTCTCCTTCCCACAGCCTAGAGGGTAACTGGATCTTAGCCCAGCTCAAACACTTGCGGGAATCCGACAGATAACTTTATAGGCTCCCGTGGAGTGGGCATTTCCTCTCAGTGTGGCAGACAGCCCAGAGAAGGGACAGGTAGGCAGGTAGATGTATGTTCGTCCTTGCTGAGAACCACCTGTTGTATAGCCAGGGGAGAGGAGGAAGATGTGGCCACTGGGTTGGGTGGGTGTGTCAGGGAGACCAAGCCCACCCTTTATAGTTTCCGTGAGCAAATGGAGGCATGGGGTGTGGGCGGCAGCGTAGTGGCCTGGGGGTGAAAGGCCTAGGCTTTGACACTGGCCCTCTCAGCCTGCTCCCCACTTGCAGACTAGGCATTTTCCCTGGGAGTCTTGCGGTATAAGGCTTCCATCCTGACCCCCCCCCCCCATCCCCATACAGTCCTTGGAGCCCCCAAGGATTCTCCGGGTATGGCTGCAAGTAAGCTTCTCTGCCTGGAAAAACAAAACAAAAACAAAAACATGCCCCCAGCCCTGATTTGACATGCCTCTAGTATGGGCCTCGACCCCAAGGGAAGCCACGTCTTGGGGATGGGGGGCCGGGGTGGGCTTAGATGTTCTGTACAGTAAATGAAAAATCTGGTGCGTTCCTGGCCTTGTTTGAGGACAGGAGACCCAGGAACAAACAAGTGAATCATTTATGCCCTTGTGGGGTGAGGCTTGGGAGGACGTCAGAACACAGGGCAGACAAGTGCAAGGCTCTGAGTCCAGTCACTGTCTTCCACCTGGGACATCACCACGCCACCCCCAACCCTCCGTCCAAGGCTCTGAGTCCAGTGTCCATCTTCCACCTGAGACATCGCCATGCCACCCCAGCCCCCACCTGGAGCATCACCATGCTACTCCAACCCCCCACCTGGGACACCACCACGCCACCCCCAACCCCCAGTCTGAGGCTCTGAGTCCAGTGTCCACCTTCCATCTGGGACTTCAGCACGCTACCCCCATCCCCCAGAATTCCCACCTTCACGTGTCCCTCCCGTCGCCGTTTCTTGGATGGAAGTTTCACTCACTGGCACCCATCACTGGCCCTTCAAACCTGGGTCAATGGCTTTTCCTGTCATACAGAGGAACAGAGGAGGAAACTGAGACTTACAGTGGGAAATGCCGACTCTTCAAGTCACACTGCTGGGCCTTGAACTTGGATCTGTCTGACTTCAAAGTCTAAATTCTTGGTTCCTCTGCCAAGCTTCCTGGCTTGGAGTTTGAAGTTGCTCACGGATGGATACCTTTTCCTCTCATTCGCAAGCTGCCGCGGGAACCCCAGAGGGCAGGAGCCAGTGATGCCCCTGACATGACCACCGCCTGAAGCTTGCATCCCAGGCACCTCGTGTGACCCACAGGGATTTCTGGAGTCTTTGGGCAACGCACCCACCTCAAAGGTGTTTCAGATGCAGGCCCTGCGTGCCTGGCCTCCTTCCTCCGAAGTCACTACCGCTAAAAACAGGAGCTCACTGGAGCTCCTCAGACAAAGAGGCCAGTGTGGCCCCCCTGGCTCGCGGAATTCTTAGACAACAGCCATCGCATAGTTATCAAATCTGGGACACTCAGACCTCAGAAGCACCCAGGACCCTCAGACCCGCACATCCTAGCCATGCAGGGGCTGGTTACCCACGAATCGAATGCCCCAGCTCTCGACTCAGAGAAGAGACCCCGTTTCTTGGGGTCTTGTTTGCCCAGCCCTCAGTCCTACCCACTATCCCATGACAACTCCAGCCTTTGCATGCAGGCACAGTTAGGTTCTCGGTCTGTCTAGCCCAGTGATTCTCCAGTAGAACAATTGAGCCCCCCGCCCCACCCCAAGGGATGCTTTAGGAGTGTGGAGACATTTTTTCCATGGGATAAAGAGAGAATGGCATCATGGGCGGAGACCAGAGGTGCCGTTTGACACCCTCCCATAGACAGGATGGCCTCACCTCACAGAATGATCCTGCCCAAATACCAAAACTCAAAAGAAGAAAGAAAGAAAGAAAACTTGGCACCGGGTGTGGTAGCACACGCCTTTAATCCCAGCACTTGGGAGGCAGAGGTGGGAGGATTGCCGTGAGTTCGAGACCACCCTGAGACTACATAGTGAATTCCAGGTCAGCCTGGGCTAAAGTGAGACCCTACCTCGATAAACCAAAAGCAAAACAAAACAAAAGAAAAAAAAAAAAAAAACTTTGCTGGAGACTATGCAAAATTCCATGCCCACCCACCCAGCCCCCCAAACACACACTCTCAGTGGCCATGCCGTTATTACTGCCCTTTCCTCAGACTGAGCAGACAGACCCCAGGCAGGGGCTACACCTTCCTGACCACCCTCTCCCATTCCGTTCTTGGATCCGCAGTGGTCAGCTCTCAATTCCCAGGGCAGACTGGATGGAGGGAGACTGGAGAAAGACCCAGCACCAGGCCTCCTCGCTCTCTTTTTTTGGGACAGTCCTCAAATTGAGGTCACTCCAGCCAATTGCATCTGTTAGGCTTTGGCCAGGAAACAAGTTCTCCCCGTGTGCTAACCTTGGCCCAGGCAATTGGCTTGCGCCCCGCTTGGCATGCGAGCCCGTGTCAGGCCAGCGCAGCCAGCAGCAGAGAGGCTCAGGCCAGGATTCCTGTGGTCGCTCCAGGCATCATCGGCTCCACAGGCAGATAATGGAGAGTTGGCTCTGTCTGTGTTGCGGGTGGAGGGAATTCCTGGGAGGGGGATTCCATTCTAGAATTTAGGCCTGGAAAGGGACCCGGACGACATAGCTCAGGGCGGCGGGGTTCCACGGCTCATCACGTGGCATGTGTTTGGTGGGCGCTTGTGTGCCGTGCACTGCAATGCTGCTGGTTAGATGCTGGTAGGAGAGCCAGACAGACATCCACAGAAGAAACTCAGCACTTTCTAAGAAAGCGTAGAAACAGGTGCTGGGAGCAGTGAGTGATACAAGCTTGTAGTGTAGTCCCAGAACTCAGGAGGCAGAGGTGGAAGGGTTTTTGTGAGTTTCTAGGCCAGCCCGGGCTACGTAGTGAGACCCTGTCTCAACGTACGCCTTTAAGTCCCAGCACTCAGGACGCAGAGGTAGGAGGATCGCTATGAGTTCGAGGCCACCCTGAGACTACATAGTGAATTCCAGGTTAGCCTGGGCTAGAGCGAGACCCTACCTCAAAAAAAAAAAAAAATTAAAAAGTGTAAAACCACTAAGGCTGCCACTAGTCCCAGCACTTTGGAAGTAGAGGCAGGAAGATCAGAAGTTCAAGGTCACCCACAGCTACCTATCAGGTTTGAAGGAGCCTGAGCTGCATGAGACCCTGATACCCCCTCCAAAAAAAAAAAAAAAGCAAAAGCAAACAAACAAGAAACTAAAAAAGATGAAGGAAGTCATTGGGACTCATTGAGTAGACAGCCAGGTAATGAGCCAGCCCCTTAGCTGGGTGTGATGGTGTACGCCTTTAATCCCAGCACTCGGGAGACAGAGGTAGGAGGATCTCTAAGAGTTCAAGGCCACCCTGGGACTAGATAGTAAATTCCAAGTCAGCCTGAGCTAGAGTGAGACCCTACATCGGAAAAAAAAAAAAAAAAAAAAAAAAGAGCCAGCCCCTTCAGTATACCACTGCTGTGACAGCTGGCAGTCTGGCTTTTCTGTAGCTAGAATGAGAAGCCACATCCATTTTTCCCAGTGGATGATTAAAAAAACAAAAAGACGCCCACCGTGGCTGCTAGATGGAGGGATGGCTGGAAGGAAGGCAGCAAGCCCTTGAGGTCCCCCGAGAGACCTAAGAACACTCCTTCAGAGAACCCGTTCAAGGTACAGGAACGCAGAGGCCAAAGGCCTTTGAGGAAGAGGGGTGGGAGCCCATCGGGCTCTTCCGAGGTGTCCCACAAGGCTCCTGGGAGCTGGGGTATGGAGGACCCCGGTCAGGGGGACCCCAGCCCCTCAGGGTCTCCCCTCTCTGTTGCAGACGGGCAGCCCCATCCTGGCCTCAGCGAAGCCCTCCCCCGTGCTACCTCCGCCGCCCATCGGATCAGCAGCTGGTGAGTGCCGCGCTGGCCTGGACGTCAGGGAGGACAGGGGCCCCCGAGCAGGACTGCTCAGGCCCAGACAAGCCCCCGGAGAGTAAGAAGGGACAGGAGGGAACCAGAAGACCAGGCAGGAGGAGGTGGCTCCCAGTAGGCGAGCCCTTGGGGGTGTGCTGGGAGAGAACACAGACGGCCAACTCTCGTTATCGTTGCCAGGAGCAGGGCCAAAGGGGCACGAGCCTGCAGGCTGCTCCTCTGGGGGCCAGGCTTCCTGCCAGGCGACCCTTAGAACAACGATAGGCCCCTCTGAGCCTCAGTTTCCTCATCTTCAAAATGGAAACTTAACCTGTCATAGGATGCATATGTCATAAATTTGCCTTGGAGACCCAAAGAGTACTGGGATCCATCAGGAGTCAACCTCACTGCTGGTGACACTGTTCTGAGTGTGTGAGTGTGTGTGTGTGTGTGTGTTGCTGGTGACTGAACTCAGAGTCTTACAGATGCTAGGCAAGCGTTCCACCACTGAAATACATCCCAAACCCGGCTACTCTTTTAGCTTGGTGGATGCTAACATACCATAGTTACCTGTTTTGTTTTGTTTTGTTTTGTTTTTCAAGGTAGGGTCTCACTCTTGTTCAGGCTGACCTGGAACTCACTATGTATGTAGTCATGGGGGGGGGGGTCTCGGATTCACAGGGATCCTGCTACCTCTGCCTCCCGAGTAGTGGGATTAAAGGCATGCGCCACCAAGCCCAGCTACCATAGCCGTCTTATTATTCATCTTATTATTGTCAGGATTGCTCTGGGAACAAATAATAAGCGTTATGTCCTGGGTTCTCAGCATGTGTTTATCCCACCGAGTCTTTGACACAGCTTTGAGAGGTTGGTTTTATTGACATTGCATTTACCAGTGAGGTTTAAGCAGGTGACACTATGGCCGCCACTCTGCCTGTTCATGCTACCCATTTGTTTCCTTAACTTTTCCATGGGTGGGGTCCCTCTCCCCTCCCAAAGGCAGGTCTTAAATATGAAAGGAGCTGGGTGTGTGGTGGCACACATCTGTCATCACGCACTTTAGGAGGTAGAGGCCGGAAGATCAGAAGTTCAGGGTCATTCGAAGCTACATAGAGAGATGGAGATCAGTTTGGAAGAGCTGTCTCAAAAGAGAGAAAAACAAATGGAGATAATAGGCACGATGGCATACATCTGTAATCCCAGGAAATAGGGAGGATCTTGAGTTCAATACCAGCCTAGACTATATAACGAGACCCTGTCTCAAAATAATAAACTAACAAATGAGAAAGCCAGTCCTGGTGGCATAGGCCAGCGATCAACAACTACTCTGGAGGCTGAGGCAGAAGGATTTCAAGTTCAAGGCCTGCTTGGCATACAGAGTGAGTTCAAAGCCAGCCTGAGATACTTACGGAGAACCTGTATTAACAAGAAAAAAGGAGGAGGGCAGGTGAACTGGTGCATTCCTTTAATCCCAGAACTTGAGAGGCAGAGGTAGGAGAGTCACTGTGAGTTCGAGGCCATCCTGAGACTACTTAGTGAATTCCAGGTCAGCCTGGGCTACAGCGAGACCCTACCTCAACACCCCCCCCCAAAAAAAAAGCAGGTCTGGAGATGTAGCTCAGTTGTAGAGTACCTGTCTAGTATGCTCAAAATGCTCAAAGCCCTGGGTTTAATTCCCAGCACCACATAACCTGGGAATAGAGGTTTATGTGTATAATCCCAGTACTTGGGAGATAGAGACAGGAGGATGAGAAGTTCAAGATCATCTTTGGCTACATATCAAACTCAAGGCCAGCCTGGGCTACATGAGACCCTATCTCCAAAAAAAAAAAAAAAAAGCCGCTTGGCGTGGTGGTGCACGCCTTTAATCCTGGCACTTGGGAGGCAGAGGTAGGAGGATCGCTGTGAGTTCAAGGCCACCCTGAGACTACATAGTGAATTCCAGGTCAGCCTGGGCTAGAGTGAAACCCTACCTCAAAAAAAAAAAAAAAAAAAGGAAATCAAAAACAAGCAAACAAACAAAAGCCTGGGGATGTAGCTCTATGGCAGCACGCTGCCTAGCATGTACAAGGCCCTGGGTTTGATCCTCAGCACTGGGGGGGGGAAATAAGAGAATTGGTCAGGAATAATACAAAGTCGTAAGTCGTAGATTTACTAGGCACCAGGTGAAGTGAGGTGTTTTTTGAGCACTGAGCTAAGCCCACCTTTACCTTACGTGTAGTGGGTAACAGTCTTGAAAGGTTGTGGTTTCAAGAATTGAAATAGGGCTGGAGGGATGGCTTAGCAGTTAAGGCACTTGCCTGAAAAGCCAAAGGACCTAGGTTAGATTCCCCAGGACCCATGTAAACCAGATACACAAGGTGGCAAATGCGTCTGGAATTCGTTTAAAAAAAAAAAAAGCCGGCTTGGTGGCACACATCTTTAATCCCAGCACTCGGGAGGCAGAGGTAGGAGGATCACCATGAGTTCGAGGCCACCCTGAGACTACAGAGTGAATTCCAGGTCAGCCTGGGCTAGAGTGAGACCCTACATCAAAAAAACCACGCACACACACACAAAAAGAATTTAAACAAACACCTGCCATGCTTGGTCGTTTTCATTGGTGGCAGCTGTCAAAAAGCATCTCACATCGTAATCAGGGCAACAAGATTCCTGACTCTTGGAAATCATTTCCATTTTTAGGGGTGGAAAACTGAGGTCCAGGGAAATTGCCTCATCTACCTTGAACCCGGCTCCACCCATCTCCTCCTCCCCAGGAAGGTCAGGGTCACTGGAGCCATCGGTCACTCTGACTGTCCTTTCAGGAGGAGCACAGAGGAGGCTTGTCCTTTGAGCTGCTGTGCCGGGAAGATAACTTTCACCAGATTTTAGGGAGAGGTAGAGCTAAATTAACTAAGCCACCCCAGTTTGGCAAGGAAGAAGTGGCCTGGAACACAGGCCAGAGTCTGGGCTCCTCCCTGGAGAAAGGCAGGCCTTGTGTGAGGTTCTATCCCCTCTACCTGTAGTCCATGAACGCTAAGCTTGGTGGATAAGTAAGTGCACCCAGGGAACTGAGCCTGGCTTTTGACTGTAAGCTCTGGAACAAAAAAAAAAACCACTTGGATTCCTCTCCCCACTCCCACCCTCCCAGTCTCCCCTAAGGTCACCCTCAGGCCAGATCTTCCCAGATGGCCTAAGACGATTCCCCAGCATTACCTACCCTAGGAAGGGAAACTGAGGCCCTCAGCTAACCTGTCCCCATTGGTACTTCCTTGCAGCTGCTGGGATGGAGACAGCCTGGACTTCCGGTCAGGCTCCCCACCACCCCATTTCCTGGGCCCCTTCCCTGGGCACCTTGATGTCCGGGGGCCCTGGGAGCACCCCCTGGTCCAGGAGGCCAGGGAGGGCATCCCATCTGACCAGAGATTTGACACTGTGAGAACCATGAAACCCCATGCTGAGCTTGAGGGCTCTAGAAAGTTCCTGCACCACCAGGGTGAACTGGAGCTCTTGGACAGATACCCCCTGGGCCACCACAGATTTGATTGGTTCCAAGACACAGATGAGCAGGGATCCCCAAGAGACACAGGGCTCCACCTGGACCTGCATCCCCAGCCACGCCCCCTAGCCTCCTTCAGGAGGGTGATTGTACCAGTGGATGACGCTCCCAAGTCTCTGGACATGGAGATCGTGGGGACCAGAGAGCACCTGGAGGGGCTGGTGCACCCCTCCGAGTGGGTCCTCCACACGTCGGCTTCGGAAGTGGCCACACAGACCTGGACGGTGAACTCGGAGGCGTCTGTGGAGCGGCTGCAGCCGTTGCTGTCCCCGGTGCAGACGGGGCCATACCTGTGTGAACTGCTGCGGGAGGTAGCTGATGACCTAGCTGGCCGGGAAGACGACGACGAAGAGGAGGACGAGGAGCCAGCCGTGTTCCCCTGCATCGAGTGCAGCATCTACTTTAAGCACAAAGAACACCTTCTGGAGCACATGAGCCAGCACCGGCGAGCCCCAGGCCAGGAGCCCCCTGCCCACTTGGCGCCCCTGGCCTGCGGGGAATGCGGCTGGGCCTTCGCCGAGCCTGCGGCCCTGGAGCAGCACCTGCAGCTGCACCAGGCCTCCAGGGAGAAGATCATCGGGGAGATCCAAAAGCTGAAGCGATTTCCGGGTGACGAGGGTCGCGAGGCCAGGTTACAGTGCCCCGAGTGCGCCTTCGGCACCAATTCCTCCAGAGCCTTCGTACGGCACGCTAAGCTGCACGTGCAGGAGCCGCTGGCTGCGCAGCCAGCCGCGGGGCCATTCGGGGGTGGCGTCAGGGCTTGCAGCCCGGTCCCTGGGGCCGGCACCCTCGTCTGCTCCCCCTACGGAGCTTCCCCGGGCCTCAGCGCCGCCCGTGGCTTTTCGGCGTCCAGCGAGGGTCTGCTCGTCCCCGACGTGAGGGTTGTGCATGCCCATCCCCATTGGGAGGAGGATGGCCAAGCCTTTGAGGAAGACTCTGCCAGCCAACCGGGCACTAGCCAGGAGGCAAGTGCCCACTTCCCCGACACCGCCACCACGGACTGCTTTGGCGAAGCTCAGCCGTTCCTGGCCCCGGTGTGGCAGGAAAACCCCGATGGATACGACCCGGCCTTGGCCTTTGGCCCAGACGACGGGCATCTGGGCACGAGGGATTTGGCCTTTCCCTCCCCGGGGCCGCCTGCTTGCTACTCGGTGCAGCTCAGCAGAAGCCGAAGCGCTGGCCGCCTCCGGGGATCGGAGGGGCAGAGGCACTACTGGAGCGAAGAGGAAGAGGAAGACGTGGCTCTGATTTCCCAAGTAGACTTTGCCCCAGAAAATGGGGTCTGTGCACCCGCAGACACCCCTACCCTCATCCCTCGGCCGGCTTTAGAGCTGAAGCGGACTTTCCAAGATGCCTTGAAGGCCACTGACGCTTCGCGGGCCCAGCGGCGGCAGCTCGGAGGGATGGTGCCCATTGTTCTGGTGCCAAAGCTCAGGCCTCAGGTCATGGCTGCGGCAAGCGGGTCGCCCCCGAGGCTGCGGCCTGAGGGGGAGCTAGGGTTAGGGGGCCCTCACCCTTGGACTTCCTGCTCCTAGACACGCACCTGAATGGCCCACTGGGCCTAGACAGACTCCTGGACGGGGACCCAGCTGTAGCTCTGAAGCATGAGGAACGGAAGTGCCCCTACTGCCCGGATCGCTTCCACAATGGTATCGGGTTGGCCAACCATGTGCGGGGCCACCTGAACCGCGTGGGGGTCAGCTACAACGTTCGGCATTTCATCTCCGCAGAGGAGGTGAAGGCCATTGAACGCAGGTTTTCCTTCCAGAAGAAAAAGAAAAAAGGTAGGGCAGCCTCACTTTGGAACCCACCTCCCTCCCTTCTGGGTCAGCGAGTCACACAAGCTGAGTTCTAAACTTGCCCACCCTCATCCTAAATCCTACCTTAGCATCTTGCAGGGTGAAATCGGGGCCTCCCCTCCTCAGAGACCTGGGAACGATAGCCAAAGATGGGTGGATATGTGGGAACACCCCCAGAGTCCTGGCCACGACACAGCTGGAGGAAGGAGTTTGGGCGTTGTAACTCTTCCCCAGGCAGAGAATTCCATTTAATTTCTTCAGGCAACAAATATTTATTAATCCAGGTCCCCTCTTTTCTGGACACTAAGAGACCCCCGCAGTGAGTGAAGCAGCAATTAATGCTCTCGTGGAATTCGTGGCCCAAGCCCGAAGTCATGGGACCCTTGGTGGACTTCAGAATATGGGTTTGCCTGCAGATCCCCAGACAATAAGGTTCTCATTGCAGAGGTCGGTCTCCAGTGGGAGCAAGCCGAGGAGTTCCGGGCTGGTAGTCACAGCAGTCCTCTTGGTGAGGTGCTGGGATGGTGTCTGAGAGAGAGAGAAAGAGAGAGAGATTGAGAGAGGGAGAGAGAGAAGGGAGAGAATACACATGTACACACCAAATACATGCGCGTGCGCCCGTACCTACAGTACGGGGAACAAGAGGCGGATGGCTGGGAAATCAGACAGTTATGACTTCAAGCGATCACGGTGGGAAATGCAAGGGAGGAAACCCCCAACTCCACCCGAGGGAGTTTTATAGAAGAAAGCTCCCAGAGGTGGGCGTTACATCCTCCACCTGTCCCTTCTCCTCACACGACCCATATTTGACTTAACAGCCCTGGGGCAGCGGGGAGCAGAAGCAGAAAGGGAAAGGGTATCTGTCTAATGCTCACCTAGATGACAGATCCATTGGAGAAGCCTTTCTGAGGGAGATGTCCGGTGCTGCCACATGTGTGGGAACCTGGCAGGTCCGGCTTCCCGGAGCGGCCGGTCTGCGGGAGAGATACACTGCTCAGGGTGTGGCTCAGGGAGGACACCACCAGCAGCATGGAAGGAAGGCACCCCAGGGTAAAATCTGTTAGCACAGGGAGTCCCCCGGGAACTAGGCGAGACCGGGGCTGGAGAGTGGCCACCCCCCACCCCCCACCTCGTCCCAGGAAGCCCGTGTCCTCTCTCTCTGCAGTGGCCAACTTTGACCCAGGCACCTTTAGCCTGATGCGATGCGACTTCTGTGGGGCTGGCTTCGACACCCGGGCCGGCCTCTCCAGCCACGCCCGTGCCCACCTGCGCGACTTTGGCATCACCAATTGGGAGCTCACTGTCTCGCCCATCAACATCCTGCAGGAGTTGCTGGCCACCTCGGCTGCTGAGCTGCCCCCCAGCCCCTTGGGCCATGAGCCTGGTGGGCCTCCCGGCAGCTTCCTGACCTCCCGCCGACCACGCTTACCTCTCACCATGCCCTTCCCACCCACCTGGGCTGAGGACCCTGGGCCGGTCTACGGAGATGGTAAGGGGAGGGGGCAGGCCAAGTTGGAGCCCTGACCCTTCACAGAGGTTCAGAGGGATGGAAGGGTGAGGTGGGGTTGTCCACTCTGCACTCCTGGCAGTGTTTATGACTCTGCGCACAGAGGCACAGACCCATGATTCCAGAACTTGGGAAGCTGAGGCAGGAAGATTGTGAGTTCAGATTAGACTAGGCTACATAGCAAGTTCTAGGCCAGCCTGAGCTAAACTACATAGTAAAAGTTAAGAAAAAATTATTAATGATTCTTTTCATCAGCATACTGCAGTTAGGGGGTATTTCTGTTTTATTCAAAGGCTGGCCCTTTTTGGACCCAGTCTCTTATTGAATTATTAATTTTTTTTTTGAGGTAGGGTTGCCACTCTAGCCCAGGCTGAGCTGGAATTCACTGTGTAGTCTCAGGGTGGCCTCGAACTCACAGCGTTCCTCCTACCTCTGCCTCCCAAGTGCTGGGATTAAAGGCATGTGCCACCACGCCTGGCTTCTTACTGAATTCTTCTTAGGAGCCAGACATGCTGTGCACTTGACAGTGACAGCAATTGAGATCCTCACAACAACCCTCTCAAGGCAGGTGTTTTTTATCATCCTCATTTCACAGAAGGAACTGAGGCTCAGAGAGCTGAATTCACCTGCCCATGGCCACACAGCTGGAAGGAACTGGGCTTGGAGACTGGGGCAGTTAGGCTGCAGGTCCTTTGTTTTAGTTTTTTAAAAATATGTTTTACTTATTTGACAGAGAAAGAGGGAAAGGGGGAGAGAGAATGGGTGTGCCAGGGCCTCCAGCCACTTCAGGTGACTCTAGATGTGTGCGTCCCCCTTGTGCATCTGGCTCACGTGGGTCCTGGGGAATCGAACCTGGGTCCTTTGGCTTTGCAGCCAAACGCCTTACCCGCTAAGCCATCCCTCCAGCCCTGTTTTGGTTTATTTTAATTGACTTGAAGCAGAGAGAGGCGTGGGGAGGAATGAGAATATGAATGGGTGAGCCAGGGCCTGTTGTCATGGCAAACAAACTCCATATGGATGTGCCACTTCGTGCGTTTGGCTTTATGTGGATACTGGGGAACTGAACCCTGGGCCAGCAGGCTTCGCAAGCAGGCGCCTTTTAACAGCTAATCCCAGATCCTTTGTTCTCGACGTCTCTTCTTCGTTGCACACTGCTGCACAATACAACTCGGTGAGATGATGGAAGTTATCTACCTGTGTTATCCTGGAGGGCCACAACTGGTTATGTGTGGCTGGTGAGCACTTGAACTGTGGCCGGTAGAGAGCCGGTGGTAAGCCACTGGACAGTGCAGATCTAGAATCCAGATTCTAGTTCCCTAACAGACCCCTCCCATATTCAAGCAGTTGGTATGGAGTAAGGTTTCAACCTGTATCATCTCAGCCATGCCTAAAATCAAGTCAGTAGGGCCAAGGATTGTTTTGTTTTGATGTGCTAAGCATGAGATCCCCTGGTCTACTGCATGTCAAGCAAGTGTTCTTGCCGCCCCCAACTTCTAGGATCGTTTCATACCCATTTCATGGATGAGGAAACTGTCCGTTGTATGCTTCACCTCAGATGCACAGAGGCAGAGAAGGACTTCTGTTGCATCCCGTTCGGTGATGTTTTTGGAGGAGGATGGCTCTGGACATCCGAAATCAATATTTGGTGCGAAATCTCAGGGCTGGGCCCCACAGAATTAGTTGGGAAAGCAGAGGTCCCAGTTTTGCAAAAGCTGTCTTTGTGGAGCTTCTAAAATACACAGAAGTTGGCTGTGAGGAGCAGTTGGGCTCTGAAGAATGAACTGTGTCTGAACAGGGAGAAGTGCCCTTGGTGGAGGGATTCCTTCCCGAGTTGCTGCGCCTCCAGTGTCCAGCCTTCTGTCTAGATCTGTATTATGGGCTCGGCGGGGTCCATCCCATCTGAAAACCCACCGAAAGTACTAGAGTTTGCAGAAGGGTGGTGTCAAAGCTCCGTTCGCCCTTGGACAAGGAGGGGGGGGGGTCAACATTTCAGGGAGAGGCACTGTAAAAGGGTAACATGGGGTTTCCTGCCTTTGCTATAAGGTTACCCACCACTCACCTCTCTCACCTGATTCGGTTCAGAGGGTCTCAGGTGGCTGGGAAGTAAGGCCAGCTCTGAAGTTGGCTAGTCTGCACGAGGCATCCTGCCAGTTCCACCCCGGCTCCTTTTCTTCTGTGCCATCCCAGAAGGGGGCCTGGGCGTTAGGCTCACACTCCTCTGGCATGTGCCCTAGGCATCCCAAGGATGAGACCAAGTCCCCGGCAGCCAGGGTTTTTCCATCAAAAGACTCAGGTGTCAGTTCCCCAGACGGAGCTGGCCCAAACCAGGAGTCAGTCCATGGATGGGAAGAGGTTCAACTCTGCCCTGGCTTTGTCCTGAAGAAGAGGGACAGCTATGACTTGTTCTGGGAACATACTGTGCGTGGAGGGCCGGGGGGGAGTAACTGGGAAGATTCTAGAAGTTCTGCCTTAAGTAAGGGTGTCCAAAGTTAGGGCCAGGTTGGGGTACTAACCTTGCGTCGCAGCTCGTTCAGAAGTTTCCTACCCCTTCCCGACGTGAGCAAGATGGGGAGGGTGCCGTGTTGGGGGCGGGGCAATGGTCAGTTTCTGGCCCCACCCACCTGTCAATAGTGGTTTGGAAGTTAGGGAGTGAGGAGCGCTGGGGTGCTTGAATGCTTGAAACCTAGGTGTGAAGGAGTGAGGTCCTCAGACTGCAGGACAGCATCACAGACACCTAGGACAGCAAGGGCCTGTGTGGCTGAGGACCAGGTGTCTTCCAGGATTGTCTCAAGTTTGTGTTGAGTAAAGATGCCCATGATGAGGACCAAGTTTATGGACCGCGAGAGGGAGATTTCCGGGAAAGAGAATGGAGCCAGGTCTTGAGGCAGGTTCTGGCTTAGAGTTCTAATCTGCAGCCCAATATTTTATTCATTTATTTGAGAGAGAGAGAGCTAGCGAAAGAGAGAGAGAGAGAGAGAGAGAAAGAGAGAGAGAAGAGGAGGGGAGAGGAGAGAAGGGAGGGAGGAATAGAGAATTGGGAGCGCCAGGGCCTCCAGCCACTGCAAACAAACTCCAGATGTATGCGGCACCTTGTGCATCTGGCTTACTTGGGTCCTGGGGAGTTTTACCTTGGTCCTTAGGCTTCACTGGCAAGCGCCTTAATGGCTGGGCCATCTCTCCAGCGAGGTTGTAATCTGAATGCTAATATGCTGGTGGATGTGTGCGGCTTGGCTTTCCGGCCATGGGGATGTCAGGATCCCGGGTCAGGGCCAGAGGTGGAGGCTGCTGGATGTGTGGCATAACTGCATGGCTTAGCCCCAGTTTGTGGACAGCTCTTACCACCACGGGTCCTTAAGTGGTCCCCCAAGGGAAACATTTTCGATTTCTTTTTTCCTTCCCTTTCCCTTTCCTTCTTTTCTTTTCTTTTCCTTTCCTTTCTTTTCTTTTTTCTTTTTTTTCAAAGTAGCATCTCACTCTAGCTCAGGCTGTCCTGGAATTCACTCTGTAGTCTCAGGCTGGCGTCGAACTCACGGCGATCCTCCTACTTATGCCTCCCGAGTGCTGGGATTAAAGGTGTGCGGGCCACCACAGCCGGCTCTAGAGAGACATTTTCGATTTCTTTTTCCCTTTTTTTTTTGTTTTCCGAGGTAGGATCTAGCTCTAGCCCACGCTGACCTGCAATTCCCTCTGTAGTCTCAGGCTGGCCTCGAACTCATGGCGATCCTCGGCCTCCCGACTGCTGGGGAATTAAATCAAGGCTTGTGCGCCGGCCACTACGCCCCGGGGAGGCGGTGAGGGGAGGTGTCCAGAGCAGCTTTTTTTTTTTTTTTTTTCATCCCCCCACCTCCCCGCTCGTGGCGCTCGGCGCTCGGCAGGCCGCCCTGGGCGCGCCCCGGAGGGCGGGGCGGGGCGTAGCGCGCGCTCGGCGTCCGCGGCGCTCGGCGCTCGTCTGCTCTCGCCTGGGGACGGCCGCCCCGCGTGCGCCGGAGCCAAGATGGCCGCCTCCACCGCCCAGTGCCGAGTGACAAAAGCCGAGAGCAAGGCGGCGGCGGCGGCGGCGACGACGGCGGCGACGGCGACGACGACGACGGCGGCGACGGCGGGGCCGCGCGCGGGGGGCGCCCGCGAGCGCGCACCCACGGGGGCGCCCCCGTCCGCACCCCCGAGCCCGGGTCCCGTGACCCTCCCCGTACCGCCGCCGCCGCTGCCCCCTCCCCCTCCCCCTCCCCCGCCGCCGCCGCCGCCGCCGCCGCCTCCGCCGCGGGACGGGCCCAAAGCCGAGCCGGAGCCCGCGCCGGGTAAGAGCCGCCCGGCCCGGCCCGGCGGGGGGAGGAGTGCCGGGAGGGGAGCCGCCGCCGTCCGGTCGCCGGGACGCCCCCATCCTCCGTTCCCCCCCCCCCCGGGGCGGGCGGGCCCGGGGACTTCCCCGGCTCCCGGGAACGCCGCCGCCCTCCCCCTCCATGCACCCAATCCACCCGTCCACCTACCTCTGTCCCGGGACTCCAGTCCCGGGGGTGACGGATGTCTTCCTGGACTGTCGTCGGCAGCGTCCGTTGTCAGGTTCCTGTCCTCGGTGTCGTGGGGGGAGGAAAAAAAAAACACAAAAAAGCACTTTTTTTTTTCCCCTTTCCTCCTCCCCGACCCTGCCCGAGACTTTGACAGACGCGCGCGCCCACCCCCCACCCCGACCCCGACCGACCGGCCCCACTTTTGGAGACTTGGACGCAAAGTGGTCCCGGTTGTCCCGTGCACTGGGGCGGGGGCTGGGGGGCCGCCTCCCCACGCACACGGTTCTGTGTTTGCCTTTGGTGGACTCCAGCTGAGCCGAAGTGTGTGTGTGTGGAGGGGGAAATCTTGCATGCGTCCCGCCCCCCACATCCCCACCCCACCCCTCCTGCCCCGTTGCTTCTCCTCTGAAGTCCCTCTGACACATGGTTTCTTTATCCTCTTGCCCTGTTCTGATCTCGGCCTTTGCTGGCTCAACAGGCCTCCCCAGGCTCCTTTTCTGTAAAAATTACACTACAGAAATCCACTCGTGGTTCTTTTCCTACCCCCGCCCCCCTCCACCGCGCGTCTCATGCAGGGGAAGCTTCATAAGAAACTTTACCTAAAAGTTCTGTCATTCCTACTCCTCCTGTCCCCATCAAGTCACGCTGTTGGCCCAGTGTGCAGGTACTGGTTTAGGGCTGGGCACCCCTCCTTCCCCATTGTCTCTGAAGCTCCCAGATCTCTTGTCCCATGCGGATCTCTTGTCCCCGGAAGATCTCTGGTCCCGTGCGGATCTCTTGTCCCCGGAAGATCTCTCGTCCGTGCGGATCTCTTGTCCCCGGAAGATCTCTGGTCCCGTGCGGATCTCTTGTCCCCTAGATCTCTCCTCCCCATGTCCTTCGCTCCCTGCCTCCACAGTGTCCGTGTGCCCTCCTGACGCTGGTTTCGGCTTGTTTGTTCCTTCTGGCTGTCCCTAACCTCCACCGTCTTATTAGTTCAGCACGGAGAAGAAGATTCCCCCAGGAGGGGGTCTCCACTCAGACTTGTGTACCTCTGATTGGCCAGAAACCTCCGCTTTGTCTCTTATGTCTTTGGGCAAACTCAGTGTCCCTCCATTGCGCTGGTGCTGGGGTTTTTGGGTGCACCTCAGTTCTCCTGGAATGAATGACTTCCCAGAGTGAGAGCAGATGCCAGGCATCAGGAAGAAACGCCATCCTGTCAGTCCTTCTGGGGAAGGACAGCCTGACCCTCTTGACTGGGCTGAGCCTGTCTCCTCCACCCCACAGGGCTGGGTTCTGAGGAAAACACAATGGTGGCCATGGACTTGGGCTCTTCCTCACTCCCTAAGAAGAGCCAGCCTGTCTCTGGGGCCCTGGAGCAGGTGGCCAGCCGACTGAGCAGCAAGGTGGCCGCCGAGGTTCCTCACGGCAGTAAACAGGAGCTGCCAGACCTCAAGGGTGAGTGGCCCAGGTGACAAGGCAGGATTGGCAGCCAGGATGGTCATATGGACAGGGAATGAATGTGGGGTCTCTCCAGTACCGGAAGGCGTCAAGGAGACACCCAGCTGTCTTCTTAGAACATCGGCAGCCCTGGCCAGGCAGGGCCCTCAGCTGCAACTTCGCTGGATGCACAAGGGGCATCCAGAGAAGCGGTGGGCATGATGGTCGAGAGCTCAAACTCAAACTCTGGTCATTTGCCAACTCTGACCAAGCCAAGCCATCTGTAGACTACACGGTGGTTGAGAGTCGTGACAGGCCTTGTGCAGGATGGACCTGGCCTTGCAGTTGGGTAGGGAGGCAGAGAAGCAGATGGACAGAAGTCTAGGCCCTGTTTGGAGCTGGGCAGGGTCACACAGGGACCTCTAGGACCTCAGACCCCGCATTTGGGGTGTGAGTAGAGCTACAAGGTAGGCTAGGTCTTAGCTCTGTGCAGCATGTGCCTAGCAGGTCGGTGCTTGCTTGAACTCGTTAGGGTGCGCTAGTGTGTCAGACGCATGAAAGGCATTTTGGATGGCTGGACCACAGAAGGGTGCTGGCTCCTGCTGTGTGTCCTTGGGCACAATTGTTTCCCTCTCTGAGCCTCAGTTTTTTTTTGTTTTTGTTTTTGTTTTTGTTTTTGTTTTTGTTTTGTTTTTGTTTTTACTTGGAAACCAGACAGGTTAGTCTCTGCCAAATCAGAATTGTCAGGATCAAACGGGATTGACAAGAGCAAAGCACTTACACTGAGCCTGGGTGAGGGAGAGGGAGCTGTGCTGGGAGGCCCACAGCCTGCTTTCCTGGCCTTCGTCTCACCTCCAGCCCAAAGCCTGACCACCTGTGAAGTCTGCGGTGCCTGCTTTGAGACGCGAAAGGGCCTGTCCAGCCATGCTCGCTCCCACCTGCGGCAGCTGGGGGTGGCAGAGTCTGAGAGCAGCGGTGCGCCCATCGACCTGCTGTATGAGCTGGTGAAGCAGAAGGGCCTGCCCGACGCCCCCCTCGGTCTGCCCCCGGGCCTGGCCAAGAAGTCGAACTCACCGAAGGAATTGATTACCGGAGTAGCCAGACCTGGCCTCCTCACTCTGGCCAAATCCCTGGATGCCCCTGCCGTCAACAAAGCCATCAAGTCACCTCCTGGCTTCTCGGCCAAAGGCCTTGCTCATGCATCCAGCTCTTCACTCCTCAAGAAGTCACCGCTGGCTCTGGCTGGATCTTCTACCCCCAAGAATCCTGAGGACAAGAGCCCCCAGCTGTCCCTGAGCCCCCGACCAGCCTCCCCAAAGGCACAGTGGTCCCAGTCTGAAGATGAGGGCCCCCTGAACCTCAGTGAGTGTGGGCACTGGGAGCCAGGGAGGCCTGGGGCTGGGAGGGGCCGCAAAATGACTTGATCCTCAGATTGGGAGCTCTCAGTGTAGGGACAGTGGGTACTTCAGCTCCCAGGTCCTGGGTCATCCAAATCGCTGTTGGTCACTCACTGTCTCCCCTGTTGGGCCATCCTGCATATGACCGTCTTTCTCCCGCATCTTGTTCACCATCCCCGAGGCCTGGCTACAGAGCTAAGCCTGCCACGGTCCTCCTCATCACCCAGTGGAGCTCTGGTCCTGCTCTGGGCTGAGGGTGGGGCAGTGAACGTAACCTGAGGGTTCCTGTAGACACTGCTTCTCCTGTGGGAGTTTGGAGCATCTTAAGTCCCGCAGGTAGACAGGTGGTCTGTCTGAGCAGGAGGTTGCTGTACTGGTCCCTTCGTGTTTCCTTGCCATCCTGAGCAAAGGCCTGTCTTCCCCATTCCTCCCCCCCGCCCAGGCCCTCCACCGGGGTAGAGTTTAGAAAGAAACTCCAAGAGCAGTTAGCATGTTTCCTAAGGTGCTCCTCAGGCTTTCTCAGACATCTGCTCGCATTGGAGCCTGGGGGTGACCCTACAGTCTGGCCCCCTGCCCAGTGGAATGTCTAAGTGGGGACACTGTTACCCGAAACTATGTCCACTGAACCTGCTGTGTTTTTAGGATCAGGCTTTCACAGCTGTGTCCTTGGCTACATGATGTTTGGCAGTCTGACAGAGCCCCTGCTCTAAACGCGCCACCTTCCCTAGCAGAAGTCCCAGGGGAGAGGGCCTGGGAGCACCAGAGCCTGCCACAGACCTGCATCCTTAAGCTCTTTACTCTTCGCTTGATGCTGGTGGGCTGGGTAGAGAACAGGTCATCCTGCGGCCTGAGCCCTCCGAATCTGTCTGCGGCCTGAGACTTGGACTCCAAACTGCCTGGGCAGCTGAGAATAATACCAGACCCTCCTGCCTGCGCCCCCGGGCCGGCCAAGGTGGCGGCCGTGAACCCCCCCTGTGTTTTGTCTCCGCAGCTTTAGATAGTGACGGGGGCAGAGAGCTGGACTGCCAGCTGTGCGGTGCCTGGTTTGAGACCCGAAAGGGCCTGTCCAGCCACGCTCGTGCCCACCTGCGCCACCTGGGCGTCAGCGACCCGGATGCCAAGGGATCCCCCATAGACGTGCTCCACGGGCTCATCAGGAGGGACGGCGTCCAGATCCGCCTCCCACCCGGGCACGGAGTCCTGGCCCAGCTGGGGCGGCCTCCTTCCGCCTCCACGGCCCTCTCCTTGCTCCCCCCCCCAACGCCGGCCAAGAAGGCCAAGCTGAAGGCCGCCAGTATGGCCAGCCCCTGGGGGAAGCAGGACCTCTCGGCCACCGGCATTTTCTGGGCCTCTGATGTGGAGCCGTCTCCTCTCAACCTCTGTAGGTTCTCGCTTCAGCTGCCCCCTCCTCCCTGTGGGCCCTGGAGCCCCTCCCTGGGGGGTAATGCCCCCCCTACTCCCTCCCTCTTGGGGCAGGGAGTAGACAGAGGCCCTTGGCAGTGGGTCGGCTCCACCCAGAGATCTTGTTGGCAGTGGGCTGCTGGGCCCTCTCTCTTGGCCTTGATCCTCCGTTATCCTCCCTGAGAGTGAGGGCCTAGGGAGGGTCCTGCCTTTTGGTATGAAAGGTGCCCATATAGTGCCCTAGATCTTGATGTCACGTGGTGTGTAGGCTGCCACTTCCTGCCCTGTCCTTGTTGGGACCCTCAGAGCCATGGAGTCCTGGTTTCTCTGGAGCTCCCCTTGCTCCTTCCCATTTTCTGGCCCCCTGGCCCATTCCTCACCTCCCTCACTTATACCTGCCCTGCACTACCACCCTGACCTGTGGGCACGCTGCTGCCCACGCCCAGCTGGCCAGGACACTCCTGCAGGTGACCATCCTTACCTTGCCCACAGTTTTAACTGCCCCTTTCTCCTGCTGCAGCCTCTGGCCCAGAGCCAGCACGAGACATTCGCTGTGAGTTCTGCGGGGAGTTCTTCGAGAACCGCAAGGGCCTGTCCAGCCATGCGCGCTCCCACCTGCGGCAGATGGGTGTGACCGAGTGGTATGTGAATGGCTCACCCATCGACACGCTGCGAGAGATCCTCAAGAGACGGACCCAGGCCAGGCCAGGAGGACACCTTCACACCCCAGGGCCTGGCCCCAGAGCCCTGGCGAAGGTGGTGGGCAGCGCAGGTCCTGGCAGTTCACTAGAAGCTCGTGGCCCCTCAGACATTCACATCTCACCACTGGCCAAGAAGTTGCCGCCGCCACCGCCAGGCAGCCTCCTGGGCCACTCACCGACCACCTCTCCTCCCACGGCCCGGAAGATGTTCCCAGGCCTTGGCACATCCTCCCTGCCCAAGAAGCTGAAGCCTGAACAAATGCGGGTGGAGATCAAGCGGGAGATGCTTCCAGGGGCCCTTCATGGGGAACTGCACCCATCCGAGGGTCCCTGGGGGGCACCACGGGAAGAGTTGACACCCTTGAACCTGTGTAAGTGGAACCCTGTGGCAGAGCAGGGAGTGACTGGCAAGGCTCCTCCCTACCTCCTGTGTCTGGATCCCAGGGTGAAATGGAAGGGAGGACATGGCATACTGGTGCAGAGGACACAGCTGGCGGCGCACTCCTGCTGGAGCGACTTGTGTAGCCGAGCCGTCACGCGCACAGGGAGGCAGAACTGGGGCATGCAGCAGTAGCCAGCAGAAAGATTTCATCATGGCCAGCTGATTGCTAGTGGCTGCTAAGCAGATTCCTAGTGAAAACCATTACCGAGATAGCAATAGTATAATCTATTTATTTATCTATTTTATTTTATTTGAGAGAGAGTCAGATAGGTGATGGCCGCGCCAGCAGCCTGCAGTCACTGCAAACAAACTCCAGACGCATGCGCCACCTTGCGCATCTGGCTTGCATGGGTCCTGGGGAGTCAAACCTGGGTCCTTTGGCTTTGCAGGCCAGCGCTTTAACTGCTAAATCATCTCTCCAGTCCTCAGTAGTGATATTTAGCCAAGCGTGGTGGCACATGCCTTTAATCTTAGCACTTGGGAGGCAGAGGTAGGAAGACCACCATGAGTTTAAGGCCACCCTGAGACTACATAGTAAATTCCAAGTCAGCCTAGACTAACTAGAGTGAGACCCTACCTCGAAAAACCAAAAAAGAAAATAATAATAATAATAAATAAATAAATAAAAATAAATGAATAAAAAATAAGACAGTGATGCCTGCCACAGGCCTGAGTAGAGGGACTGGCATTGGCTGTTTGGACTACATCTTTTTGACATTCCTGCTAATTGAGTGCTTGGCATTTGAAGTCAAGTTTGATTCAGGATTTGCGTTCATCCTTACTGTAGTAGTAAGTGACCGCGGGCCAGTTTCTTTATTTGGAAGATGGAGATGACTAGCCCACATCTTTCTGCCTAGTGTCAGAAAGTTCTCTGAGGTAGCAGCAGTTGTCATGTCGCTGTCACTTGCTTCCCTGTCACTGTTCATTCTGCTTGGGTTGATTGCCTGCCGTCTACCCAGCAGATAAGGGTGGCCCGGCTCTGCCTTAGAGCTCACATGCGTATTCTGTGCCATGTACTCCAAACCCTTCTCATTTTAGACCCTCCTAGTAACATTGGAATGTGAGGACTTTCATCTCCATCTTGCAGAAAGGAGACAGGTTCAGAGGGGAAGTGGCTTGCCCAGCATCACTCAGACACCTTGTGAAGCCAACTAGAATTTGAGGTGACATAGCAAGCAGGTGTGCATAGGGCTTCTCGAGGTCCAGATGAGGGGTAGGTTGCTGGAGTCTGGCAGAAGAGGGGTTGTGGCTGGGGCACCCAGGCAGCTGGCACTGAGACGGGCCTTAAGCTTGAAGGCTTCCTGCCCACGGCCGTTGTGTCCTTCTCCTCCCTCAACCCTGAACCCCTGCAGCGTCCCGGGCAGAGCCAGCACGAGACATTCGCTGTGAGTTCTGCGGGGAGTTCTTCGAGAACCGCAAGGGCCTGTCCAGCCATGCGCGCTCCCACCTGCGGCAGATGGGTGTGACCGAGTGGTCCGTGAATGGCTCACCCATCGACACGCTGCGGGAGATCCTCAAGAAGAAGTCCAAGCTGTGCCTCATCAAGAAGGAGCCCCCAGCCGGAGACTTGGCTCCTGCCCTGGCTGAGGATGGGCCTCCCGCAGCAGCCCCTGGGGCCATGCATTCCCCACTGCTGCTGTCGCCCCTCGCTGGCCGGCCAGGTAAACCCGGAGCTGGGCCAGCCCAGGTTCCCCGTGAGCTCAGCTTGACACCAGTCACCGGAACCAAACCCGCAACCACCAGCTACCTGGGCCCAGTGGCAGCCAAGCGGCCTCTGCAAGAGGACCGCCTCTTCCCAGCAGAGGTCAAGGCCAAGACCTACATCCAGACTGAACTGCCCTTCAAGGCAAAGACCCTCCATGAGAAGACCTCCCACTCCTGTAAGCAGTGGGTGGCAGGGTCCCAGGAGGGCATCTGTCAGGACCCACAAGGCCAGGCAGTGCCACAGACACCCACACTGACCCCAAGCCGGGCCCCTAAGGCAAGGTCTCTGCGGGAGGTGGTCCTGGTTCCTGGTCTTGCTCAGGCCATCTGGGTAGAATCCTGCACCTTTGGGCCCGTGGCTCACCAGCGCCCTTTCTGTCTGCAGCAACTGAGGCCTGCTGTGAGCTCTGTGGCCTGTACTTTGAGAATCGCAAAGCCTTGGCCAGCCACGCACGAGCACACTTGCGGCAGTTTGGTGTGACAGAGTGGTGTGTCAACGGCTCTCCCATTGAGACACTGAGCGAGTGGATCAAGCACCGGCCCCAGAAGGTGGGCGCGTACCGCAGCTACATCCAGGGCGGCCGTCCCTTCACCAAGAAGTTCCGCAGTGCTGGCCACGGCCGTGACAACGACAGGCGGCAGCCCCTGGGGCTGGCACCTGGGGGCCTGTCTCTGGTTGCCCGAAGTGCTGGGGGGGACCCGGGGCCTGAGGCCGGCCGGGCAGCTGACAGTGGTGAGCGGCCTCTGGCAGCCAGCCCCCCTGGGACCGTGAAGTCTGAGGAACACCAGCGGCAGAATATCAACAGTGAGTGCCAGTTGAGGAGGGTTCAGAGAGTGGCATTCACCTGCCAAGACTCGCCAGCCCTCCTTCCCAGTACTCACCTGCCGCCCGTGCTGTCACCTCACTTGTCCACTCGTGCTTGCCCATCACCTGCTGTCCCTGCTCATGAGTACTTACAGCTTCTGCTGCTAATTTAAGGAAGACAGACGTGTCCCAGGAGCCCTGGCACCCTGGTTAATCTCCCATCCCTCTTTCCACTTTATAGAATTTGAGCGCCGACAAGCTCGCCCCCAAGATGTCCCTTCGGGTCGGGGTGGGGAAGAGACCAATGACCTGCAGCAGAAGCTAGAAGACGTGCGGCATCCCCCACCCCGGGTCCGGCCAGTGCCCTCCCTGGTCCCTCGGCCACCACAGACGTCACTTGTGAAGTTTGTTGGCAACATCTACACTCTGAAGTGCAGGTATGGTCACCCTAAGAGGGAAGAACACTCAGTGGAGTACGCTGACACTATTAGAGAGAACACTCGGTGCAGTACGCTCACGCTATGGGAGGGAACACTCGGTGCAGTACACTCACGCTATTGGAGGGAACACTCGGTGCAGTACGCTCACGCTATGGGAGGGAACACCCGGTGCGGTACACTCACGCTATGGGAGGGAACACCCGGTGCAGTACGCTCACGCTATGGGAGGGAACACCCGGTGCGGTACACACACGCTATGGGAGGGAACACCCGGTGCGGTACGCTCACGCTATGGGAGGGAACACCCGGTGCGGTACGCTCACGCTATGGGAGGGAACACTCGGTGCAGTACGCTCACGCTATGGGAGGGAGCACCCGGTGCAGTACACACACGCTATGGGAGGGAACACTCGGTGTAGTATGCTCACGCTATGGGAGGGAACACTCGGTGCAGTACACACACACTATGGGAGGGAACACCCGGTGCAGTACGCTCACGCTATGGGAGGGAGCACCCGGTGCGGTACACACACGCTATGGGAGGGAGCACTCGGGGCGGTACACTCACGCTATGGGAGGGAGCACTCTGGGCGGTACACTCACGCTATGGGAGGGAGCACCCGGTGCGGTACACACACGCTATGGGAGGGAACACTCGGTGCGGTACACTCACGCTATGGGAGGGAACACCCGGTGCGGTACACACACATTATCAGAGGGAACACTTAGCTCGCCTTTGGCCACCAGGAGCCTGGTAACAGCCGACTGTGTGTGTTGTGAAGTGCTGCCTCGTTGCCATCCTTAATCGCGGCAGGGTTCTGGCTGCTCCTCACAGACAGTGATAACTCAGCATCAGGCTGACACCCTGAGCTCTGTGGGCAGCTAGATCTGGATTAAGTCCTGGTTCTGAGAGTTGCTTATGACTTCAGGCAAGACTTTCCCTTCTGTCAGTCTCAGTTTCCCCACCCTGGTGACAGGATCAGTTAGAGACCTACCTGAGACAGCTGTTGTAAGGACTGAGTTTAGCAGAACTAAAGCAATGAGGACCCTTCTTGGCATGGTAAGGACTCAGTCAGTCTTTCCTGTTGATGAAAACACAAGGTCTCAGTTCCTAACCAGAGTGCTGTGTGTGTGAGATACCAGGAGATGGGCTGCTGACACTTGAGCTGACTCACCTCCGAAGGTAGTACAGGCCAAGGCAGACATGGCCCACACCTGTGTCCTAGCACTTAGGAGGCTCAGGAAGAAGGCTTACAGTGACGTTGAGGCCAGTGTACTACATCGGTTCCAAGGCTAAAGGGCTTCAGAGTGTGTCCCTGCCTCAGAAGACCCAAAGGGGGAAAAGTGTTCACCAGGCATGATGGCGCACGCCTGTAATCCCAGCACTTAGGAGGCAGAGGTAGAAGGATCGCCATAAGTTCCAGGCCACCCTGAGACTACAGTGAATTCCAGGTCATCCTGAGCTAGAGCGACACCCTACCTCCAACCCCCCCCCATAAAAACAGTTGTAGTGAACCCCACATACCTAGAGCCACAGCACTCAAGCTCTCGGCCTTTTGAGTGATGCCTGGCTTGGTGCTACTTCCAGGGCAAGGGAAGGAAAGTTGTTGGGACATAGATCGCTGCTCTGTGCTTGCTGCCATGTCAAATTGTCATGTTGCCGGGCGTGGTGGCACACACCTTTAATCCCAGCAGCGTAGGAGGATCACCATGAGTGAGTTCAAGACCACCCTGAGACTACAGAGTGAATTCCATGGCATCCTGGACTTCAGTGAGACCCTACCTCAAAAAAAAAAAAAAAAAAAAAAAAAAAAGATAAAAGAATTGTACATGTCAGGCCGAGGTAATTGGGGAGCCTGAGTAGGCAGCACCAGAAATTTCTTCTCCGGGGCATTCTGCCATTACCCCATGATAGCTAGAGGTGGCATGGGGAGACATCTGGATTTTGGAATCCAACTCCCTGGATCCCTGAAGCGTGCCGTGTATGCTCAGTAACGGTGGGTGTACCCACGCACACGCTCCTGCCTCCGCAGGGCACTGACTGCTCCCTCTGTTCTCTGACACAGGTTCTGTGACGTGGAGTTCCAGGGCCCCCTTTCCATCCAGGAAGAGTGGGTGCGGCATTTACAGCGGCACATCCTGGAGATGAATTTCTCTAAAGTGGACCCTCCGCCTGAGGAGCCCCAGACTCCGCAGGCACAGACAGCAGTTGCAGAGGCACCCTGACACAAAAGCATTCCAGATGCCCTCTTGTGCCACCACTGTCTCCTCCTGTGTCTGCTCTATGACCTCTCCCACTCTTTCCTCTTTTATTTTTCTGTTTCCAAAGGAGCAAGCCAAAACCTCCAACCGGCGCCCCTTAGGAGCCGGGCACACTACAACTTGGGCGTTGGGAGCCAGCTAGCCACCCTTCCCCAGCCCAAGGACTCTGGCCACAGGGTGTCTTCCTTCAGTATATACCCACCTGGTTGGCCCAGCAGGGGCAGTAGCCAGGTGGTGGCCAGTGTGGCTGCAGGAGGGGAATAGTTCCCCCTTGTGTCTAGCTACCAGGCAGAGCTTGTATCTGCCACCCGTGGCCATTAACAAAGACCCCAAAGACCCTGTTCCAGTTCCCTCTTGCCCTTGACTATCTTCTCACATGCACATACGCGCACCTCATGAGACCTGGGATCTGCCCTAGCCCCCCAGTTCCCAAGTCCCAACACCACGTCATGCCATGGTGCTTGCTCAGGGGAAGTCATGCTCCCTCTGCAGACCTGCTAGGGCCTGGGAGCCCCGCTGAGCCTAAATGCCACGGAAGTGCTTGTTGGCTGCCCACCCTGCAAAGGGGTCTTGGTAGCTTGGACGAGCTCAGAGCTGACAGCTGCCTCCTGCCATGTCATGGCCTCCCAGAGCCTTGAGGGGCTCCAGGGCTGGGAGGGTAGAGTGAGAGGTGGGACTCTCCTCCCCACCTCTGCCACCCTCCCTCTTTTCACTGTTGCTTTCTATGTATAGCTCCCTAGATCTTTGACTTTTTTAAAAACGCATTTTGTGTAGAGAATAAGGAACGTGGATCTTATTTTGCAATCCTGGGCCAGCTAGAGACCGGGAGCTGATTGGCCTTTTAACTGTTCTCAGTGACCACCATTTGGTTATTGATGTACCTAGAACTATGTAAATTAGATTAAATTTCTCTTCTGGAAACATCTTGGGGCAGGTGGCCAGTGTGTGTCTGTCGAGTGGCTAGGCTGACATTGGCTGGGGCTGGGGTCAGAGTGGCCACCACTGACGCCCTTCAGAGGCCCTGGGTTTCTGGGTCTCAGACGCAGCTGAGCCTGCACCCAGCTTCCAGCTCCTGGCCCATGGCTCATACCATGGCTCATGATGCCTGGCCTTGGCCACCTGAGAAAGCAGTTCTCCTCTGAGCAGCCAATCTGGGAAGGGAGCCAAGATGGAGAAGCACTGAGGCTAGGGACAGAGGGTTTAGTAACAGCAATAACAAGCCTGGGTGATATTTTCCCACCAAAAGCAGGAACTGTCCCGAGGGTGAAGGTGACCCATGGGGTATGTATGTGTGAAGAAGCACAAGCTGCTGGAAAACGTGAGGGAATAGTAAGCGTGTAGTGAATGGGGACTCACCTACCTTGAAGGTAGTGACTTAGAAAAGTATTTATTTGTAAGGAGAGAGGGGAAGAGAGAATGGGTGCACCAGGGCCTCTTGCCACTGCAAATGAACATGTACCACTTTGTGCATCTGGCTTTACATGGGTACTAGGGAATCAAACCCAGCATGTCAGGCTTTGCAGGCAAGCGCCTTAACCACTGAGCAATCTTTCCAGCCCTACTTATTTTTTAATGCAGTGCTGGGGTCTTATCTGGGACTTTGTTCATGCTAGGCAAGCTCTTGGCCATCGAGCTACAGAGAGACACCACTCTGAACCCAACATAACAGAACTGGAAAAAGCAGATCCACTGGATTTTTATTTTTTCACAATGCTTTTTACTTTGTGAATGCTTATTGAACATTTATATTGACTTTAACAGACTTTGCCGGCTGCTCCTGCTTGTTTATTACATGTGGTTTTTCAGTTCACTATTTTCACTATCCGGCCAAGTGCTGGAGAATGGGAATGGTCTCGTGGGATATGGCCAGCAGGAGCCTCTTACCCTCTCCCCCAATCCTATTTTACCTCTGACCCCCTTACTGTGCCTCTGCCTGGCTAGGAGAACTTTCTTGGCTGGCCCGCAGCAATAACAGGCCTGCAGGGGTGGTCCTGGCCTGGCCAGAGTGCTTCTCTTACCTGGGGGTGCTGTGAGGCTGTGAGTGCGTGTAGTCAAGACAGGAAACAGGGAGAGCCAAAGGTGCTTTTTCCTTTTTTTTTTTTGAAAAAATCTGGGGCTGGAGAAATGGCTTAGCAGTTAAGGTGCTTGCCTGCAAAGCCAAAGGATCCAGGTTCGATTCCCCAGGACCCACGTAAAGTCAGCTACACAAGGTGGCGCATGTGTCTTGGAGTTCGTTTTGCAGTGGCTAGAGGCCCTGGCGGGCCCATTCTCTCTCTCTACCTCTTTTTCTGAAATAAATAAAATATAACAAAAAATTTGTTCTTAAAATATAACAGCAAGTGGCTGTGGTGGCTCATGCTTTTAATCTCAGCACTTGGGAGGCTGAGGTAGGAGGACTGCCCAGTGTTTGAGACCAGCCTGAGCCGGTGTGAGACCCGGCCTCAAGAAAAGTAGAATAGAATATGAAAGTTACCTAGGATGGATTTCACATAGTACAGGAAGTCGTAACATGGGAAGGCACTCACCACTGCACAGTAATGGCTGCGCATCCTTGCAGCGGTCAGCTCCAGTTCTTCCAACAGAGATCTTCCCTACAGACCACTAGCATGGCCCCTCTTACTATGTTCAGATAAAAGCAGTTGAACAGCTTGACCGTGAGCCTGTGATGTTAGATGAGACCTTCATGTTGGTAAAATGCTAGCTGTGGCGAGTGCCAGGAAGGAAGATGTGAGATCTAAGAGGTGTCTCAGCTTGGAAGCCAGGCAGGCTCGGAGCTGCGCTGCAATGAAGCGGAGCTTCCCTGCATAGGCTGAGCGCACGTGCTTACAGCACACCACTGGCTCCACAGGGCAGCAAGCTCTGCACAAGCCTGCTTTGCAGGGAGTATCATCAGACATGTAATGGAGAACTCCAGTTATGTGAAAGTAGGGGGGTCTGGAGAGAGAGCTTAGCTGTTAAGGTGCTTTCCCACAAGGAAAAGGATTCGATTCCCCAGGACCCATGTAAGCCAGGTGCACAAGGTGGCGCATACCTCTGGAATTAATTTGCAGTGGCCCTGACAGGCTATTCTCTCTCTCGAATAAAAATATTAAAAATAGAGAATGGTAAGCGAACCCTTAGTCACATCAATGTATGACCTAATATTGTGTAAGCCCCTCTACTTTCTCCTCTCCCCATCTAAATTATTGGCCCTTCAGGTATCTCTTTATTTCTTTGAAAGGTACAGACATTTCAGAATGCCATTGTTACTCCTAAGGACACTTGCCATAAAGCCGGGCGAGGTGGTGCACAGGTAGGTTGGCCGTGAGTTCAAGGCCACCCTAAGACTACATAGTTGGTTCCAGGTCAGCCTGGGCTAGAATGAGACCCTGCCTCAAAAAACAAAGACACTGTCATAAAGCAAAAGCGTACCTTAAATCTTCAAAAAATACAAAAGTTTCAAGTATCATGAATAGCTTAGTGAGGTTTCTCAAACATTTTAAGGGCCATGTACAGTGTATGGCCTGGAAATTTTGAGATATCCCTGATGGTTCCACACAATAGAGTGCTTGAAATAGTTCAAGGCTGGCACTGGGCTGCACTTTGATTTTTTTTTTTTTTTTTTTTTTTTTGGTGTTGAGCATTGAGCTCTAGTCATCTTGGAACATTTGTAATAAATACAATTTATTACATTAATTTTTTTGTTTATTTATTTGAGAGCAACAGAAAGAGGCAGAGAGAGAAAGAATGGGTGTGCCAGGGCCTCCAGCCACTGCAAATGAATTCCCCCTTGTGCGTCCCCTTGTACATCTGTCTTACGTGGGTCCTGGGGAATCGAACGCGGGTCCCTAGGCTTCACAGGCAAGCACTTAACCACTAATCCATCTCTCCAGCCCATTTTATTACATTTTTTTCCTTTATTTATTTATTTTTTGTTTGTTTGTTTTCTTGAGGTAGGGTCTCACTCTAGCTCAGGCTGACCTGTAATTCACTGTGTAGTCTCAGGGTGACCTCAAACTCATGATAATCCTCCTACCTCTGCCTCCCAGGTGCTGGGATTAAAGGCCTGTGCCACACTTGGCTACTTTTTATTTATTTGAGAGAGAGAGAGAGAGAGAGGCGCATAGAGAAAGAAAGTGAGATAGAATTGCCATGCCAGACTCCAGCCACTGCAAATGAAGTCCAGATGCATGCGCCACCTTGTGCATCTGGCTTACGTGGGTCCTGCTGGGGAATCCAACCGAGGTCCTTTGGCTTTGCATGCAAGTGCCTTAACCGCTAAGCCATCTCTTCAGGGCCCCCTAATTTATTACATTTTAAAAAGCCTTTGATACCAGCACTCTGGAGGCAGAGGTAGGAGGATAGCCATGAGTTTGAGGCCACCCTGAGACTACATAGTGAATTCCAGGTCAGCCTGAGCTAGAGCAACACTGTACCTCGAAACCACCCCCCCAAAAAATTGAGGAAGACACAGAAAGAGCGAATATGAGGGCATCAAGGGCCTCCTGCCCCTGCAAATGAATTCCAGATGCATGCAGCACTTCATGCATCAGGCTTTACATGGGTACCCAGGTCATCAGGTTTAGCAAGCAAGCACTTAACCACTGAGCCCACTCTCCAGCCCCTTGGTGGGGGCTTTTTTTTGGACCCCCCCCCCCGAGGGAGGGTGTCACTCTAGCCCAGGCTAACCTGAAACTAACTCTGTAGCCCAGTCTGGCTTTTTGTTTTCTTTTGAAATATTTTATTTATCTGAGAGAAAGAGGTAGTGAGAGAATGGACACGCCAGCCTAGTAGCCGCTGCAAATGAACTCCAGACGCATGTGCCATCTCGTGCATCTGGCTTTACGTAGGTACTAGGGAATCAAACTCTGGTCCTTAGGCTTTGCAGGCAAATGCCTTAACTGCTTAATTATCTCTCCAGGCCCCTGTCTTTTTTTTTTTTTTTTTCCAACGTAGGGTCTCACTCTAGCCTAGGCTGCCTTGGAATTCTCTGTAGTCACAGGCTGGCTTCGAATTCACAGCCATCTTCCTATATCTGCTTCCCAAGTGCTAGGACTAAAGGCGTGGGGCTGGTTTTGAACTCCTACTTCAGCCTCCCAGATGCTGGGACCAAAGGCATGAGCCACCATGCCTAGCTTCGGACTGATTTTTTAAAAAATTATTTATTTATTTACTTTGTTTTTTCGGTTTTTCGAGGTAGGGTCTCACTCTAGCTTAGGCTGACCTGGAATTCATTTGGTAGTCTGCGAATGGCCTCGAACTCACGGCGATCCTCCTACCTCTGCCTCCCGGGTGCTGGGATTAAATGCCAGGCCCATTTTAGTTTTATCATCCTCGTAATGGAGCTGAAGGCCCAAGAAGTAAGAGAAACAATTTGGGTTTTCTCAGGACTTGAAGCGGAAGAGCAGAGATTCTCGAGGCTCCCAGCGCCCGGTGTCTCGGGTTCCTCTGGCGAGTCCCTCGGCGCTGGCACTCCACCCGCCAACTGACTGAGCGTGGGCCTCCGGCCTTCCGTAGCGCATCCTTCCACTGCCACAGAACTCCCCATCCGTCCGTCTACTCTTTTCCGCCAATCAACGTAGGTCTCTGAGGACAGGAGGCGGGCACCGGCGGGGAGAGGCGGGGCCATCAACCAGCCAGTGGCACAAAGAGGTGTCTAGATAGACAGCGAGGCCCACCAATAGGCGCGAAGGCCGTGGCTAACAGCGACCAGTGAGGTCGGAGAGGCGGGTCCGGGTTTGCTGTGGAGAAGGGGGGGGTTACCCTGGGGATTGTTGCCGCTGTCGGTGCGTCAGAAACGCCGAGAGCAGCTGGTGGCGTCCTCGGCTCCGTCGCCGCCGCCGCCATGAGCTACACAGGTGAGAGGCCGGGCCCGGCTGGGTGTCGCGCTCGGGATGGAGGACGGGCTCGTCGGAGCTCGCGCACGCCTCCCCCGCCGTCGCTGTCACTTGCCCCGTGTACGGTCACAAAATGGCGCCGCGGGCCCGCAGCCTGGTCGGGGTCGCGTCCTCTCGGCGTCCCTGCCCTCCCCCTCCCCCCGTTCTGACAACAACCGGGGGTCGTCACCTGAGGTTCCGGCTCCCGGCCGCCGCTGCGCGCCGCGCCTTCTGCCTCTGTCTGCCCTCCCTCCGCGATGCCGGCCTTTCTCCCGCTGTCCGCGGTGCTCTCCACGGTGGCGTGATGTCGCGCACCGTCCGCCACCGCCGCCGCCGCCTCCTGGTCTCGCCCCGGAGCTGGGAGAGGAGGAGGATGTCAGGAGACGTTTGAAGGTGTGCTTGCTGCGTGTAGGGAGCCTCGGGCTGCTAGAGACGGAGCTCGAAGCTGGGCTCCTTTCCACAGTGATTCAGTCAACATCCGTGTGTGTGTGTGTGTGTGTGTGTGTAAAATATATTTGAGGCAGGGTCTATATGTATGTCTACATATATGTCTATATATATTTGAGGCAGGGTTTATATATATGTCTATTTATATGTCTATATATTTGAGGCAGTGCTTATATATATGTCTATTTATCTGTCTATATATTTGAAGCGGGGTCTATATATATATCTATAATCTATATATATCTATATATCTAAATCAAATATATGTTCTGTATATCTATATTATACACACACACACACACATATTTGAGGCGGGGTCTCACTCTAGCCCACGCTGACCTGGAACTCACTTCTGTAGTCTCAGGGTGGCCTCGAACTCACAGTGATCCTCTCACCTCAGCCTCCCAAGTGCTGGGATTAAAGGCGTGCGCCACCACGCCCAACATCTGTCAAATTGGAGGCATTGGAAATGCTGCCAAGAATTCCTTAAGCACCTTATCGGCAAGGGCAGCGGAAGTAAAATGAGTGCCCATTGTACGCCAAGACTGCAAGTACCCTGAAGGTGCCTGACCCATTCGTTCATGGTTACGTGGAGGTCTTGCATGGAGAGGCGAGGTTTAAGCTGTGTAGAGAGGGAGAGAGCAAAGATTGCACGCCTGGGCGGCTGCTACTGGAAAGGCCTTGGAGCTCGAGCTGCCTTCCTTGTTAGAACTGCCAGGGAGGTTTCCTTGACACTTGAGTAATGAGAGGGGAGAAGGGGTGGCATCTGCTGAGGTGATTGTAGATCGTGCCTGAGTGGGTTGCCAAGGCTGCCTGGGTTTGCCTTAGCTGTGACCAATAAGACATCTCAGCCTGTGCCATAGATAGTGCCGCCCCCTTTAGCAGGAGGCATTTCAGGCTTGAACATAGGCGGTTGCTGGGTAATCCGCATTCTGCTCAGAACATTTGAGAATGGAACCTGAGCCCTAGGCCTCGCTATGAGCCAGTCCTCCCAAGCCACCAGGTCAGGAGCTTGGCAACAACCTTAGTTTTTCTAACAACCGTCCCCTAGTCCAGTGCTTCTCAACCAGGGGCAATTCTGCCTGCCTTCCACCACCTACCCCAGGAGACATTCAGCAGCCTCAGGAGGCATGTTGTCTCATCCTGGAGTTGTGGGGAGCGCTGCTGACATCTAGTGGATAGAGGTTGACGCTGCCGCTCCCTCAGCATCCCAGAAGGCCCCCAAATTTTGAAGTTAGCTTTGTAACAGCCCTTCTGTAGCATTCTCGCTTCAAGAGGAAAGACAGGTAGGACTGTGGCTAATATCTCTATAATTACATGAAGTCTCATCAAGAACTGAATATAGGGTGCTGGGAAGATGGGTTAGCAGTTGAAGGCGTTTGCTTGCCTGTTCAGGCTAAGTTCAGTTCCTCAGTACCTATGTAAAAACCAGATGCACAAAATGGTCTGTGTGTCTACAGTTCGTTTGCAATGGCAAAAGGCCCTAACATACCCACTCTTTCACACTCTCTAAAATATATATATATATATATATATATATATATTTTTTTTTTTTTTTTGAGGTAGGGTTTCAGTCTAGTCCAGGCTGACCTGGAATTCACTGTAACTTCAGGGTGGCCTCGAACTCACGACGATCCTCCTACCTCTGCCTCCTGAGTGCTGGGATAAGATGTGTGCCACCACACCTAGCTTTAAAAAAATATTTTAAAAAGAACTGAATATAGGTATTTAGGGACAGGACCGTTGAAGAACACAAAGATGACTGGTTGCTATGGGATAGTTTAATAATGGAGCTTTTTCTTTTTAAAAAAAGATTTTTATTTATTTATTTGAGACAGAGAGAGAGAATGGGCACACCAGGGCCTCTAGTCACTGCAAATGAACTCCAGATACATGTGCCACCATGTGCATCTGGCTAACATGAGACCTGGAGAATCGAACCTGGGTCCTTTGCAGGCATGCGCCTTAACCGCTAAGCCATCTCTCCAGCCCTAATAATGGAGCTTTTAAAAAATACTTAATGTGAGCCAGGTGTGGTGGCGCACGCCTTTAATCCCAGTACTGGGAGGCAGAGGTAGGAGGATCGCCACAAGTTCTAGGCCACCCTGAGACTACATAGTGAATTCCAGGTCAGCCTGAGCTAGAGTGAAACCCTACCTCGAAAAACCAAAAGAAAATATAAATCTATATATTTATTTTTTTTTGAGAGAGAGAGAGAGAGAAAGATTGAGAGGCAGATAGAGACAGAGAATGGGTGTACCAGGGCCTCCAGCCACTGCAAATGAACTCCAGACGCATGCACCCCCTTGTGCATCTGGCTTATGTGGGTACTGAGGAATTGAATGTGGGTCCTTAGGCTTTGCAGGCAAGTGTCTTAATTGCTAAGCCAACTGTCCAGCCCTGGAGGTTTTTTATTTTTATTTTTATTTTTTTCAAATTAGGGTTTTACTCTACCCCAGGCTGACCTGGAATTCACTATGTAGTCTCAGGGTGGCCTCGAACTCATAGTGATCCACCTACCTGTGCCTCCCAAGTGCTAGGACTAAATGTGTGCACCACCACACCCAGCGAGATTTTTTTTTTTTTTTAAATAGAGGGTTTCACTGTACTCCAGGCTGGCCTGGAACTCACTGTAGCCCAGGCTGGCCTCAAACTTACAATGATCCTCCTAGACTCAGCCTCTCAAGTGTTGGGATTATAGACAGGAGCCACTATACCTGGCTTCCCATTTTGTTTTTGTAGGCAAGGAAATGAAGATCACTAATGGCAAGCTCAGTTTCAATCCAGGTCTTATAGGCTGTAATTCTGGGTTTGTTGGTCACTGAAGTAGCCAAGCTAATGAGGTCATGGTTAATTTTCCCTTGATCACATTCAGCTAAAAAAGCACGGTAACTTTATAAATGTTAGTCTTTGGCTTTTAAGATGCTAGGCCTGGTGATGCACTCCTATAAACCAGCACTCAGGACGCAGGAGGAGGAAGAATTCGAGTTCAAGACCAGCCTGGGCTATATAGACTAACTCTCAAGAAAAGAAAATGAAAAGCTACTTGTGGTGGCATAGGCTTTTAATCTCAGTACCTGGGAGGATGATATGGGATTGTCATGAGTTCCTGGCCAGCCTGGGTTAGAGTGAGACCCTGCCTCAAAAAATATATATATATATCATTAGCTGGGCATGATGGTGTGTGCCTTTAATCCCAGCAGAGGTAGAGGTAGGAGTATCACCAAGACTTTGAGGCCACTCGGAGACTACATGGTGAATTCCAGGTCAGCCTGGACTAGAGTGAGACTACCTCAAAACAAAACAAAAGCAAACAAAAAATAAATCACTAAATTCAAAGGCATTTTAAGTTATTTTTGTCTTTTGAGATAGAGTCTCTATATTCCTGGCTGGCCTTGAACTTGTGGCAATCCTCCTGCCTCCACTTTCTCAGTGCTGAACTAAGTTAATCATGTAACTCTTTGAGGATAAGTCCTAGAAGGTTTGAAGCAAATACTATTAAGCATAAAAGGTAATAAAAGTAATTTATCTTTTTGTTAGTTTACCTAGCTTGCTTTAAAAAATTGAGACAGAGAGAGGCAGACAGAGAGAATGGGCACACCAGAGCCTCCAGTCACTGCAGACGAACTCCAGGCACATGCATCCCTTGTGCATCTGCCTTACGTGGGTATACTGGGGAATCAAACCTGGGTCCTTGGGCTTCACAGGCAAGTGCCTTAACCACTGAGCCATCTCTCCTGCCCTCATTCAGCTTTTGTACCCAGTTTTAGTTTTGCTTGGGAAAGGAGGGGAGAGGAGAGTGGTAGAAAAAGAGCAGAACTAGAGTCGGTACTTCAAACAAGAGTCTGAAAGGTCTTTTAACAGAGTCGTTATCTCCTGCAGTTTCATTGTGCTAGGTAGGAATGTGCACGTGTTTTCACTGGGTGGTTGTAGCTTGGATTACATTTTGGATGTCCGTTGAGACTGTAATCATCTGAAAGATTGCCTGTTATGGGAGCTGAGGACTCCAGGGTGATTCAAACTCATCTTTGGCAGATTGCTTCTGACTTTATTTTCTTGCCATATGGATTTCTCTGTAGGGCTGCTGGAGGAACCCAGACAACACGACGACTGGTTTTCTCCAGGCTGAATGACCCCAAACAAGAGCGCGGTGAAAGTGTCTGAAGTCACACACGGCCGTCTCCCCATGGGCTGCTGGCTCATGCAGCTGCCTCTGTTTCCATGGGGGGGAAAGGCACCCCAGGTCATCTCAGAGGCTGGTTGCCAGCACACTCTTGGCTTAGGTGGGCTCAGCTTGGCGACCACCTCACCTAGTTCTCGTGGGCCTCCCAGTGCTTGTTTCTCTCCTTCAACGGAAAAGAATAAAACTAGAATGCTTCTGCATTTCTTAAAAAGACTTTAAGAGATGTTATTAGGTTAAGAGAAGGAAAGAGAAAACTACAGAGAGCTCCTGCTGTGTGGAAGGGAGGAATAGGGTCCCCTAACCCCCAGCCAGACTAAGACATGGCTGAACTAGAAGTTCAGGAGAGGGGAAAAGCCAAAAAGGACACACTTTTGCATTTTTTTTGATCAAGAAAGGTGACAGATGTGCTATTATGCTGCAGAGTCAAAGATCCTTGGTGTGGTCCCCTAGCTTTGGAGAACCAGCCATGACTTTTTGTTTAACGAAGAGCTGACCTAGAAGGAAAGTTGAACCATAAACATCCCCCCCTTTTTTGTTTTGTTTTATTTTTGACTTTTCGAGGTAGGGTTTTACTCTAGCCCAGGCTGACCGGAGTTCACTATATAGTCTCAGCGTGGCCTTGAATTCATGGTGATCCTCCTACCTCTGCCTCCCGAGTGCTGGGATTAAAGGTGTGCGCTACCACGCCCAGCAACCATGAACAATCTTTATGAGGCAGCCAAGAATTTGTTAATAATAGGCAAAAGAAGGGCCTGCCTCCCTGATATTAGTGTGGTTAGGATATAATAGAGCAGCCATTGTCATTGACATTAAAGGCTTGGTAGATGTTGGATTCTCCCTTAGAAACCATGTTCAATCTTTACTGGCTGAGCTCAGAGTGGCCTGGTCACCAGCCTCTGAGATAGACTGCAGTGATTCTCGCCTCCCTCTCCCCTATTTCTACAGTGCTGGCAGTGGAGCCTGGGATCTCCTGTATGCTAGGCAAGTCCTCTAACCACTGAGCATACACCCTCCCCTGACTCTAGGGGCCCTGTGCATGCTAGGCAAGTTATATCCTAGTTTCTTGCGTTTTTTTGAGATAGAGTCTCATTAAGATGCCCAGGCTTAGCCAGGTGTGGTGGCGCACGCCTTTAACCCCAGCACTAAGGAGGCAGATGTAGGATCACTGTGAGTTCGAGGCCACTCTGAGACTACATAGAATTCTAGGTCAGCCTGGTCTAGAGCACACTCTATGTTGAAAATAAATAAATAAGTAAGTAAATAAAATTGGGGCTTTACTCCCCTCCTGCCTTCTCATGAGCAGAAACTTTCCCTATTTCCTTTTACATTTGGGGATTTCCATTTCTGTGAACTCTGCTTATGCCTCCATTCTAGGACATGAGCTCTGCCTTCCTATTTTTAAATTCTGTTATCTAATAAAACTTGTAAGCTTTTAAAAAAAAATCATGTAGGCATGGTGATGCATGCCTTAATCCCAGCACTCGGGAGGCAGAGGATCACATGAGTTCAAGGCTAACTTGAGACTACATAGTGAATTCCAGGTCCAGCCTGGGCTAGAGTGAGACCCTACCTCAAAAAACCAAAAAACAAAGAGAGAGAGAGAAAGAAAAATATGATCAGTTGCACTTCAGTCATTCTTATACATTTTCAGGTTTTTTTTTTTTTTTTTTAAATCGTGGGTTTAGCCAAAAGAAAATTGAAAATATTTGGGGGCTGGGGCAATGACTCAGTGAATAAAATGCTTGCAACTAAAGCCTGAGTATTTGAGTTTCATCCCCAGATCTGACATTAAAAAGCCAAAAGCACAAGGACTGACTGAAACCTAAAAGTTGTCCTATGATCGTATGTTTTCTATGGTGTGTGTGTACACGCATGTACACATACACACACACACACACACACACGGCAGTATTTTGGAAAAAATTGTGTAGTTACTTAAACGTACAGACTTTTCTTCTTGTCATTATTTCCTAAATAATCCAGTATATCTATTCATAATTCACATTATGTTAAGTCTTATAAATAATCTAAAGATGATTTAAAGTATGCAGTACAGTGTGCATAGCTTATGTGCCAATACATGCCATTTTATATGAAGGTATTATTCCTGAGTGGAAGTTGGTGTTCTAAAACAAATTTTCACCAGATACAGTGTATGGAGCTGGGGAGATGGCTCAGTGGCTAAAAGTGCTTGATTGCAAAGTCTACCTGCCCAGCTCCTCGTAGACTGATGGACATTTATTTACAGTAACAAGAGACCCTGTCTCCTCCCCCAGTAATCCAGTAATATGTGTGTATGTGTGTGTGTGTATAAATAATTTTTTTTAAAATCACACATTATATGCCAGGCTTTGTTGTTCCTTGAGAATCTAGAGAGGTGCTTTTCCACTAAGCCTCATCCCTAATTCTGAGAAAACTTGGTTTTTAGACTGTTTTGGACATTAGAATATGCAAGGTAAGGCAGTGATTAAGACACCACTTTCCTGCAAAGCCCAGTACCTACATAAAGCCAGATATACAAAGTGGTGCATGTATCTGGAGTTTGTTTACAGTGGCTGGAGGCCCTGGTGCACCCATTCTCTTTCTCTTTTCTATCTCTTTCTACTTGCAAATAAATAAATAAATAGAAAAGTACTCAGGAGGCAGAGGTAGGAGGATTACCGTGAGTTCGAGGCCACCCTGAGACTACATAGTGAATTCCAGGTCAGCCTGGACTAGAGTGAGACCCTACCTTGAAAAAAAAAAAAAAAAGAGAGAGAGAGAGAAGGTATGGGTGTACCAGGGTCTCTTACTGCAGACAAACTCCAGATGCATATACCACTTTGCTTCTGGCTCTATGTGACTAATAGGGAATCAAACTCAGGTCATAAGGCTTTACAAGCAAGCATCTCTAACCACTGAACCATCTCTCCCATCCCTATTTTTGTGTTTGTTTGTTTTTTGAGGCAGGGTTTTACTCTCACCAAGGCTGACCTGGAACTCACTCTGTAGCCCCAGGCTGGCCTTGAACTCAGCAATCCACCGACCTCAGTCTCTCAAGTGCTGGGAGTAAAGGCTTGTGCCACCATACCTAGCTCAAAATTGCAAATTTATACTTTTTCTCTGTTTGCTTTTTTTGAGGCAGGGTCTCCCTCTGGCCCAGGCTGACCTGGAACTCACTGTGTACCACTAGCTAGCCTTGAAAAATGGTGATCCTTCTGCCTCAACATCCTGAGTGCTGGGATTAAAGGTGCGCACCACCATACATGGCTGTTCCTGTCTTTTTTTTTTTTTTTTTTCCTGAGTCAGGGTCTCACTCTACTCCAGGCTGACCTGGAATTCACTGTAGTCTCAGGCTGGCGTCAAACTCACAGCGATCCTCCTACCTCTGCCTCCTGAGTGCTGGGATTAAAGGCGTGCGCCACCACACATGGCTTAATAGTTACTTTTTTTTTTTTGGTTTGTTGCTGTTATTTTTGTTGCTGTGGTCTCATTCTGCAACCTAGGCTGGCCTGAAGCTCACTGTGTAGCTCAGGCTGGCTTCAAACTCATGACAGTCATTCTCCCTCAGCGTCGTGAATGCTGAGATTACAGGCCTGCTGAACTCCTTATCCCCGAAACACCCCCAGTAGTCGTTAGTTCCAGTCTCAAGAGGTGAAATAGAGAGCTGTTCAGCAAGTCAGCGAATGCCTGCCCAGATGCCAGTGCTTGATGCGTACTTTCGTTGTCAGTACGCAGTTGGAGGTGCTGGCACTCATTGTCAGGTCATGAGTTGGCTCTAATAAGAAGAGGCAAGTATTTCCTTCATGGTATCATTATTTCAGTGCCAAATGTAAATAATTTAAAATGTCTAAAGCATCCAGATTCAGTGTCAAGATTAATCTATAAATGTGTGGGCATACATGAGTGTGTGTGTATGGGTACATGTGCAGCTGCATGTGTGTGTGAAAGACAGTGGTTTTTTGGTATGTGTGGTATGTGTATGTGTGTGGGGTTTGCATGTGCACATGCATATGCCCTCTGTCGTGAGCACAGAGACCAGAGAACACACGGTGGCCTTCGCCTGTTGCTGCTTCGGGTATTTCGTTGATCTGCAGTGTGAGTGCTGAGCTGTTGTGGTTTTCCTTGGCCCCGGCTCTGCTCTGCTCCCCACAGCTCCTGTGCTTATAGGCGTGTGTGGCCACATCCAGCAGGGAACGTGGGAAGCCCAGCTCAGCCGTTCTTTGGCCTCCATGCTGGCAGCAAGAATCTTACCCACTACACCATCTGCTGAGAGAGCCCGGAGGACTGTTTTGGTTTTTAAAACTTACATGTTTGTGTGTGTGTGTGTGTGTGTGCATGCACATGCATATGGGTGTGCCAGGGCCTCTTGCCACTGCAAACACACACCAGACCATTTTTGTGTCCCACTTATGTGGGTGGCTTGGGAATTGAACCTGGGCCATTGGGCCTAGCTCTTAGAAAAATTTTTTTTTTTTTACTATTTTTTTTAGTATTTTTATTTTACTTATTTATATTTATTTGACAGCAACAGACAGAGAAAGAGGCAGATAGAAATAGAGAGAATGGGCACTGCAGGGCCTCCAGCCACTGCAAATGAACTCCAGATGTGTGTGCCCCTTTGTGCATTTGGCTAATGTGGGTCCTTGGGGAAACAAGCCTCGAACTGGGGTCCTTAGGCTTCACAGGCAAGTGCTTAACTGCTAAGCCATCTCTCCAGCCCCGTGTTTACTTGAGAGAGAGAAAGAAGCAGAGGAAGAGAGAGAGAATGGGCATGCCAGGGCCTCCAGCCACTGCAAACGAACTCTAGATGCATGCACCAACTTGTGTAGCTGGCTTACACGGGTCCTGGGGAATCGAACCAAGGTCCTTTGGCTTTATAGGCAAGTGCCTTAATTGCTAAGCCATCTCCCAAAAAAGTGTTTTTTGATAGAACTTCAAGTTTTCCTTACTTATTACTCATTCATTTCTAGAGGGCAAGTAGTTTTCAGCAGGTAGTTGAAAAGATGCATAGTAACTTTGGTTTTCTCAGTTAAGGTTAAGCTCTAGCCCAGGCTGACGTGGAATTCACTATGTACTCTTAGGGTAGCCTCAAGTTCATGGTGATCTTCCTACCTCTTCTTCCTGAATGTTGGGATTAAAGGCGTGCACCACCATGCCTGGCCCCTTATTATTTTTTTTAATATTTTAGAGAGAGCGAGAAAGAGGCAGACGGGAGGGGGCCAAATGGGTGTGCCAGGGCCTCCAAGCTCTGCAAACAAACTCCAGATGCATGCACCACCTTGTATATCTGGCTTTCATGGATCCTGGGGAATAGCACATGGGTCCTTTATCTTTGCAGGTATGTGCCTTAACCGCTAAGCCATCTCTTCAGCCCCTTATTTTGTTATTTGATTTTATTTATTTATGAGAGAGAGTGAGAATGGGCGTACCAGGGCCTCTTACCACTGCAAACGAACTCCAGACACATGTGCCACTTGATGCATCTGGCTTTACATAGGTACTAGGGAATCAAACCCGGGCTATCAGGCTTTGCAAGCAAGTGCCTTTAACCACTGAGCCATTTCTCCAGCCCCTTATTTTGTATTTTTGAGATAGGGCCTCCCTATGTAAACCTGAGAGGTCTGGAACACAATTTTCCTAGTCTCTGTCTCCTCAGAGTGTTAGATTACAGGTATATACCACCACGCCAGGCTTGATGGGTAATACATACTACTACAGGTTGAGTGCACCTTATCTTAGTGCTTGGAACTATAAGTGCTTTAGATTTTGGATGTTTTTCAGAATTTGGACTATTTGGACATACCTAATGAGATATCTTAGAAGGGACCCAAGACTAAACACTAGTTAAATTCATATATGTTTCACATGCACCATGTAGCCTGAAGGTAATTTTTAAATTTTAATTTATTTATATCAGAGAGGGAGAGGGAGAGAGAGGCAGAAAGAATGGGCATGCTAGGGCCTCCAACCACTGCAAATGAATTCTAGGCACGTGTGCCACCTTGTGTATCTGCCTTATATGGGTACTGACTGGGGAATTGAACCTGTGTTCTCAGGCTTTACAGGCAAATGCTGTAAAAACTAAGCCATCTCTCCAGCCCCTAAAGGTAATTTTAACAAAGTATTTTTAGTTCACTTGCATTTTGACTATGACCTATTACATGAGGCAAGTATAGAATTTTCCACTTATGGCCTCAAGTTGGTAGTCTCAAAGGTTTAGATTTTGAGTATGTATTGTGTGTGGTGTTTGTATGTGCACATGCACGTGTACTCTAGACATGCTGTGTACAGTGTGTGGTGTTTGTATGTGCACATGCACGTGTACTCTAGACATGCTGTGTACAGTGTGTGTGTATGTGCACATGCACGTGTATTCTAGACATGCTGTGTACAGTGTGTGTGGTGTGTGTATGTGCACATGCACGTGTACTCTAGACATGCTGTGTACAGTGTGTGGTGTTTGTATGTGCACATGCACGTGTACTCTAGACATGCTGTGTACAGTGTGTGTGTATGTGCACATGCATGTGTATTCTAGACATGCTGTGTACAGTGTGTGTGGTGTGTGTATGTGCACATGCTCGTGTACTCTAGACATGCTGTGTACAGTGTGTGTGGTGTGTGTATGTGCACATGCACGTGTACTCTAGGCAGCTGGTGCTCTCCTGTAATCCCTGCATCACTCTGGAGACTGAGGAAGGGGGATGATAAATTTAAGTCTTGTTTGTTTGGTTTTTAATTTTTTGTTTATTTTATTTTATTTATTTATTTTTTCAAGGTAGGGTCTCACTCTAGCCCAGGCTGACCTGGAATTCACTATGTAGTCTCAGAGTGGCCTTGAACTCATGGTGATCCTCCTACCTCTACCTCTGTTTTTTTTTTTTTTTTTTTTTTTTAGGCAGAGAAATTTGAGACTTAAAAAAGCAAAAAATTCTTGGATTTGGAAGGATTTAAGATTTTTAGATTAGGGAATGCTAAACCTTTCTGTAGTATAAGACTTATTTTTTCCACAGGAACATGCCAAACATAAGTGATTACATTTAAGAAATTATGAGCTGGGCATGGCTTATGCACTTGGGAAGCTGAGGTAGACGATTGCTGTGAGTTTGTTCCAATTTTAGTATATTTGCTGCCAAAGTGAACATGATTGCCATGAGTTTGAAGACAGCCTAGAGCTGCAGAATTCCAGGTCATTCTGGACTAGAACATGACCCTGTCTTGAAAATATAAAAACGAAAAGAAAAGAAAGAAAGAGACCTAGGGTTGTAACTCTGAGATAGAATGCTTGCCCAGTATGATTGAAGCTGTGAGTTCTGTCCCTAGCAATACACACACACCAAGTTGATACATACTTTAAAAAAATATTATTTATTTACAAGGGAGAGAGAGAGAGAGAAAGAATGGGCATGCCAGGGGCCTCTTAACTCTAAATGAACTCCAGAAACATGTGCCACTTTTTTGTGTGTGTGTTTCTCACTCTAGCCCAGGCTGACCTGAATTTGGTGACCTTAAACTCATGGTGATCCTCCTACCTCTGCCTTCTGTGTGCTGAGATTAAAGGCGTACACCACCGTGCCTGGCTTTATATATTTGTTAGAGAGAGAAAGAGAATGGGCATGCCAGGGCCTCTAGCCACTACAAACAAACTCACACGTGACACATATACATCTGGCTTATGTGGGTCCTAGGGAATTGAACCTGGTATGTGTCACCATGCCTGGCCATTTTATTTTAAGGAAGGGTCTCATGTAGCACAAGTTGGCCTTGAACTTCTGATGATCTAGCTTTAGCTTCTGAAGTGCAGTGGTTATGCATGTGCACTACCATCAGCAGTGGTACACACTTTTTTCCTAACATGGCAAAACTAAAATATATGCCAGGTTTGGGGGCTCACATTTGGAATCCCTGCACACTCTTAACTGAGTTGGGAGGATTACTGGGGACTCAAAGTCAACCTGGGCTGCCCATGGTAGCGCACGCCCTTAATCCCAGCACTCAGGAGGCAGAGGCAGGAGGATCACTGTGAGTTCAAGGCTACCCTGAGACTACAGAGTGAATTCCTGATCAGCCTGGGCTAGAGTGAGACTCTACCTCAAGAAACAAAAACAAACAAAGAAAGAAGGTCTACCTGGGTTGTAGAGTGAGACTGTCTCACACAAACCACTGTGTACGCTGGGGCTGGGGAAACAGTTCAGGAGATGGCAGTGCTTGCCGCACACTGTGAGGCCCTGAGTTCAATCCTCAGGACCTGTAAGAAGCTGGGCACGGCCACATCTCCTGTAACTCCAGTCTTGAGGGGGTGAACGCCTGGAGAATTGTTGGGGCTAGCTGAAAAATAGAACTTAAGGTTCATTGACAGACTCCATCTTAAGGGACCATGGCAAAAGAGGGATGGGAGAGATGGCCTCTGTGAGTGTGCTCACCTACACACGCGTGCGTGCCCCAAATGCACTACACATACTAACGGCCCTCCCCAGTGAGGAAATAAATCTATTCTCTTCTATTTCTGATTAGGTGTGAAGGGGAGAGGGCATTGTTTGCATTAACATTTCAAAACCAATATCCATCTTTGTTTGAATAGGAAATACTTTATCTTTTACAGTGAATTGACAAAATGTTTTATGTAACTGAATGATAATGGGGTTATTTATTCATCAAAATGGCATAAATGTTTAAAAGTTTTTATTTATTTAACAGAGGAAGAGGGAGGGAGGGAGGGAGAGAGAGAGAGAGAGAGAGAGAGAATGGGCACACCAGGGCCTCCAGCCACTGCAAACGAACTCCAGACACGTGCGCCCCCTTGTGCATCTGGCTAATGTGGATCCTGGCAAATCGAACCTGGGTCCTTTGGCTCTGCAGACAAATGCCTTAACCACTAAGCCATCCCTCCAGCCCTGTTTAAAAGTTTTTATCTAGTCTTTCTAGCTTTTCTGGCCTATCTCTCTGTTGGTTAATATGCCCATAGGTCTGCTAAAGTATGCAGTCTTCAGGTTTTGAGAGTTTTGCAGCTGAGGGGAGGATCTGCTGGTTAGTGTATATGGAAAGGTAGTCCTTTTCCTGTGGCTTGTTTGAAATTCACCACCTTGTGCATACGTTTTAGGCTTTGTCCAGGGATCTGAAACCACTTTGCAGTCAACATACTCTGATACCAGTGCCCAACCCACGTGTGATTATGGTAAGTGGGGGTCCCTGTGGGAGCCGGAGTGCTCTGCCTTTTACAGGCAGAGTAGTCCCATGTCTCGTTAGTTTTGTTTTTGTTGTCATGCTGTTTTAATTTTTTTTTAATTTTTAAGTTTCTTTATTGGTGAGACAGAGAGAGGGAGAGAGAAAGAATGGGTGCACCAGGGCCTCCAGCCAGTGCATATGAGCTCCAGATGCATGCACCACCTTGTGCATCTGGCTAATGTGGGTCTTGGGGAATTGAACTGGGGGTCCTTTGGCTAGCCGGCAAGCACCTTAACCACTAAGCCATCTCTCCAGCCCCTGTGTTACTTTTAATATCCCAGACTTTATATTGGTATTGTGGGCCATTTGAATAAGCTAGTACTTCTTTGGGGCAATCCGGTAATGATATCTATGTAACTAGCAAGCTAGACTATAAATGATGAATTCCTTTGTTCCTGTAACATTTTATGGAAGCCCTATGGCCTCTGACCAGAGACTAAATAAGAAAATCTCCACTGATGGTCTGGATTGGTCCAGGAGAAACCAAGCTGTGAATTCAGCCTCAGGGTGCTGGGATGTGCCTGCCGTGGGCGAGTGTGTGGATCTAACTGGAATTTAGAGTTTATAGAGTTAGCCCACTGAAGTCGGAAGGCTCCACAAACAAAACCCTGAATGAACTCAGTTGATAACTTAGTTGTGGACAATCATTATTTGTTCTCAAATGTACCTGACTGGACTCTCAGGTGCTGCTCTGTTACTCTGTGTTGTGTCAGCCCAGAACTGCTGATGGAGCTGGTCTGCTCTCAGTAGTTGTGCCCCAAGGATGTCTGCTAGAAAGGAGCCCTTTTTGCATGGGTAAAGATAATGTCTTGCCAGGACGCCTTTAATCCCAGCACTTGGGAGGCAGAGGTAGGAGGATCACCATGAGTTCGAGACTGCCCTGAGACTACTTAGTGAAATCCAGGTCAGCCTGGGCTACAGCGAGACCCTACCTCAACCCCCACCCCCCCAAAAAATCTCTTAGTTTCTGAGGTATGGAATGTGTTTTACTGTCAAGATCTGGGTAAGAATGAACATACACAGCTGACTTTCCCTCAGGAGCCAACAAACAAATGCACTGAAATTAAGGTCCCAAGTATTAGCACCTAGTCCTGGGGTAAGAGGGAGGGAGCAGACTTAAAATGCTTTTGAAAAGCTTAAGGAGGTATCAGCTTTTCCATAAATGAGCTTGTGTGGCTTCCCTATATTCCCTTTTTAATCAGATGCAGTGGTCCCATGTGGTACTTCATTCCTCCACCCTCATTCTGTTCTGTAATGGGGATGGAACCCAGGCACTTGAGCATGCTTAGCAGGTGCTCTGTTACTGAGCCCCCTATACCCACCCCTGGCACATCTTTTTTGTTTGTTTGTTTCATTTTTTACATCTTTGTATTTTTGAGACAGGGCCTCACTCTAGCCCAGGCTGCCCTTGAACTCATGGTGATATTACTACCTCAGCCTCCTGAGCGCTGAGGTTAAAGGTGAGCAGTACCACACCAGGCACAAGGTTGTTTTTAAAAATATTTTTCTAATTTATTTAATACTTTTGTTTGTTTGAGACAGAAAGAGGCAGTCACAGACAGAATATGAGTGCGCCAGGGCCTCCTGCCATTGTAAATGAACACCAGACACTTGAGTCACTTTTTGTAGCCTGCTTTCGTAGGTGACTTGGGAATTGAACCCAGGGCTAAGAGCCTTTACAAGAAAGCACTTTTTTGTTTTGTTTTGTTTTGTTTTTGTTTTTGTTTTTGGAGGTAGGATTTCACTCTAGTCAGGCTGACCTGGAATTTATTAGTCTTAGCCTGGCCTCAAACTCTCAACAAACCTCCTACCTCTGCCTCCCCAGTGCTATGATTAAAGATGTGTGCCACCACACCTGGCAAGAAAGCACTTTTAACTGCTGAAAGACATCTTCCCAGCCCCTCTCACTTTCTTTTGTCTCTCTTCCACTGAAACCCTCTTCCTTGTCAGCCAGTCCCTCTTCTTCCTCTGCCTGGGATTAAAGGCGTGTGCTGAGCTTTAGACGAGGTTTTCAGTATCAGCCATAAGTTTCTTCCCACGAGTGGGCCTCACATGGAACCAGAAGCAGTTGGCAACCTCCATGTAGCAGTTGTCTTCTTATCGCTGGAACATAGTACCTAACCAGAAACAGTTGGTTGGAAGAAAGTGTTTATTTCAGGCTTACAGTTTCATCGTGGTGGAGAAAGCATGGCCAAGCAGGCAGTTGGGTGTCCCCACAGAAGAAAAGAAGTCGTCTGAGCGCCCTATCACTGGCAAGTGGGCTCGACTATAAAATCCCATGGCCCACCCCCAGTGCCACCCCACCTCCAGCAGGGTTTCACCTCCCAAGGCTCCACCAGCTGGGGCCTAAGTAAGAGGCTGTGAGGGGCACTTTTACAGTCAGACTAGTACTGTATTCCATTCATGCTGTGATTGCACTGGTGGGCACATCTTGCCTGACTGGCTAATTTTGTGTAGCTCACAAGGCCACTGCTGGTTCACCTTATTGATGAATTTTCTTTTTTTCTTTTTCTGTTATTTATTTTTTCTTCTTGTTTATTTTTCTGAATTTTTTTCCTTATTATTTTTTGTTGTTGTTGTTGTTGTTGGCCTCAAACTCATGACAGTCCTCCTGCCTCTGCTTCCTGAGTGCTGGGATTAAAGGCGTCCACCACACTGGCTAGATTTTCTCCCCCAGCAGCCTGCGTAGCACTTCCCTGCACTGTGACAGCTGGCCAGCCTTAACTACTGAGTTTCTGTCCAGCCCTTAATAAGCTTTACTATGGTCATTGGTTTTTCTGATAGATGTTGTGTAAATGTATGAGTTTTTTAAGTTCAACCTAGAGATGTTTTACTTTTTCCTTCTGATTGAAATTGTAAGAACAGTGTAACATTTAAATTTCATTTTGAAAGGTCAACTAAGATCTTGCCATTTTAATATTTAATCTTAGCTTACCCATTTTATGTGGTTGAATAATTTATGGATGGGCAGATTGTGTGTCCTGCTTTACTTTTGCTAGTGTTAGAAGCGTTTCCATGTGCCACATAAGGCACAGTACATTTTCTTTTCATGTCTGCATGGTGTCCCCCTGAGCAGGAAGACGACAGTCTTTAAAGTTGATGGGTTATCTTCGGGTTTCTTTTGGCCTATAAGCATTACTGTGATCATCTCCTTCCTTTCTCTCCTTTTCCTCCTTTTCTTTTTTGCATATTTATTTATTTGCAAGGGGAGAGAGAGAGAGAGGGGGCGCAAGAGCAAGCACCCTTACTGCGGAGCCATCTTCCTGCCTTCCTTTTCTCTTTGAGATGGTCTCGCTATGTATCCTTGGCTGGCCTTGAACTTGCTGTAGTCTCCTACCTTTGCTTCCAGAGTGCTAGGACTGCAGGTGGGCACTATCACACCCACCTGTTCCTTCTTTTAAGAAGGGTGTCCTTGAGCCTGCCATGGTGGCGCACGCCTTTAATCCCAGCACTCGGGAGGCAGAGGTAGGAGGATGGCCGTGAGTTTGAGGCCACCCTGAGACTCCATAGTGAATTCCAGGTCAGCCTGGGCAGAGTGAGACCCTACCTCGGAAAACAAAACAACAAAACAAAGGGGGGTGTCCTTGGACTGGAGATGGCTCACTGGGTGGAGGTTTTGCTTGCAAGTGTGAGGACCTGGGTATGATCCCCACGACCTGCGTAAAAATGCCAGGCATGGCAGGGCATGCTCGCATCTCAGTGCTGAAGAGACAGAGAAAGGGAATTCCTTTTTTAAAAAAAAATTTTTTGTTTATTTATTTATTTGAGAGTGACAGAGAGAGGAAGAGGCAGAGAGAAAGAGAAAGAGAGAGAGAGACCAAATGCCATTGTCGAGTCCTCCCTCTCTCCTCCCACATCCTGGCAGTTCACATTCGAGTCTGGGTTAAAGGCACTGTGCTGTAGCCCATGCGGGCCTTGACCTATGATCTTCCTGAGTTGATGAAATTGCAGGCCTGTGCCAGGTCTGGCTCTGAATATTGGATTCCTAGCTGCAGGTGGTAGCCCTATCACGGTAGACCACCCGCCTGTCCTTGAAATACAGTCAGCTTTGCAGGGCAGTGGGCAATGGGCGAGCTGGTAGATTGTGTGGCACTGCCCAGTGTGTGGTAGGTAACTAGGGAGGTTCAGTGTGGTGTAGCTAGTCAGGTACTGTGTTTACTTGTGAATTGACTGTACAAAGTTCATGCTGTGTTAGAAGCAGTTGTTGATATAATTGCCCTTCTACTTGTTTTAGGATATGGAACTTGGAACTCTGGGACAAACAGAGGCAAGTATCATTCCCATGGCCGCTTTCCTCTCCTTGGGGTTGGACCGTATGTTTCTCTGCTGCTGCCCCTTAGCCAGGGGTTCTTTGGGTGTCCCTGGGGCTGACTGCTCCATCATAGGAGGTCCTCATAAAATGGGAGGGGCCTACTCAGCCTCAAATGGCTAGAGTCCCTCAGCTTGTCTCTGTGACAGAAAGCACACTTTTCTGTTTGTCTCTGTCAACCCCTCCCTTCTGCCTGCCCCACCACCTCTGTCCCTGTGATTCCCTCACTGCAGGCTACGAGAACTATGGTTATGGCTATGGCTATGGCCAGGATAGCGCCACCAGCTATGGGTATGGTATGGCCGCTTCAAACTCTTGGGAAATGCCTAGCTCTGACACAAATGCAAATCCTAGTGCCTCGGGTAGCACCAGTGCAGATTCCGTTTTATCCAGAATTAACCAGCGCTTAGATATGATGCCACACCTGGAGACAGACATGATTCAAGGAGGTGTGTACGGCTCAGGCGGAGAAAGGTGAGTGGGGAAGCTGCTAGTGGCTAAGACTTCAGTGGCGACTCTTGCCCCATAGCATGGCTGCTTGAGTGCTCCTCCATGCTTGCCTCCCTCCTGGCTCTCTTCTTCCCAGTGGGGCCTGTTAGTCGTCCCTTTTGTGACCTGCTGTCCAGTCACCTCCTCCCCTGTGGCCAAGCCTCTCCTGGCTTGCAAGGCAAGTGCAAGCCTCCATTGCACTGGCTTCACTCTAGCCGTACAGTGGCTCTTCAGGAGCAGTGTCGGCAGCCTCTCTCGTGGGACAGCTGTTGGTGTTCAGTGGAAGTTTTGCATGCTGCACAGTCAGGGCAGAGCAGATTGGATTTGGTGGGGAGGGTGGGACAAGCCACTGGGGCAAGTACAGGTGCTTCCTGGCCGCTTGATGGAGCCGTGTGAATGTGTGCCTGTTGGAAAGCACCTTAGTGCTCAGAACTTCTGTTATCCTGCTTTTGCAAATGGGCCGCTGGGGTGCAGGCAGATCACTGCTTCCCTGAAGGCACCAGAGAGTAAGTGGTGGGCCTAAGCCTCTCACCCAGACCCGTCCCACTGCTGAACTGCTGTTGATCCAGGTCTTGGTGAGGAGGCACATGTATTTCTAGCAATGGATAACTGAGATCTGGGTGATAGCTCAATTGACACATGAGGCTGGACTGGTCACTGGTAGGGCCAAGTGAGGCCGCAGGTTTTCTGGGAAGGAATGAGGGGACTTGGTTTGCATGGGCTCCTACCACTGCAGGGAAGCTTCTTGCCATAGCCTGGGGCTCACGGCCCAGGGCCCAGGGCCCAGGGACCAGGGCCAGGGAAGAGTGTCAGCTGTCACCTGTGTTCCAACCGCTGATAGTTCCCAGTGAGGCCTGGGGAGGAGAGTGCCGAGAACACCTTGTTACTACAAGGGATATGAGGAGCAGCCCTGAGGGATATGGGCTGCAGCCATGGATAAACTAACCGTGTCAGAGAGGGGATCTCACTTCCAGCCATGGATAAGCTAACTGTGTCAGAGAGGGGGTCTCATTTCCAGCCATGGATAAACTAACCGTGTCAGAGAGGGGGTCTCATTTCCAGCCATGGATAAGCTAACTGTGTCAGAGAGGGGGTCTCATTTCCAGCCATGGATAAACTAACCATGTCAGAGAGGGGGCCTCATTTCCAGCCATGGATAAGCTAACCGTGTCAGAGAGGGGGTCTCATTTCCAGCCATGGATAAACTAACCGTGTCAGAGAGGGGGTCTCATTTCCAGCCCTGGGTGAACTAACCATGTCAGAGAGGAGGTCTCATTTCCAGCCATGGATAAACTAACCGTGTCAGAGAGGGGGTCTCATTTCCAGCCCTGGATAAGCTGTGTCAGAGTGGGGGTCTCATTTCCAGCCATGGATGAGCTAACTGTGTCAGAGAGGGGGTCTTATTTCCAGCCATGGATAAGCTAACTGTGTCAGAGAGGGGGTCTCATTTCCAGCCATGGATAAGCTAACTGTGTCAGAGAGGGGGTCGTATTTCCAGCCATGGATAAGCTAACTGTGTCAGAGAGGGGGTCTCATTTCCAGCCATGGATAAGCTAACTGTGTCAGAGAGGGGGTCGTATTTCCAGCCATGGATAAGCTAACTGTGTCAGAGAAGGGCCCTCATTTCTAGCCATGGGTGAACTAACTGTGTCAGAGAGGGGGTCTCATTTCCAGCCATGGGTAAATTGTGTCAGAGAGGGGGTCTCATTTCCAGCCATGGGTAAACTAACTGTCAGAGAGGGGGTCTCATTTCCAGCCATGGGTAAACTGTGTCAGGGAGGGGGTCTCATTTCCAGCCATGGGTAAACTGTCAGAGAGGAGGGTCTTATTTCCAGCCATGGATAAGCTAACTGTGTCAGAGAGGGGCCCTCATTTCCAGCCATGGGTGAACTAACTGTGTCAGAGAGGGGCCTCATTTCCAGCCATGGATAAACTAAGTGTGTCAGAGAGAGGGCCTCATTTCCAGCCATGGATAAACTAAGTGTGTCAGAGAGAGGGCCTCATTTCCAGCCATGGATAAATTGTGTCAGAGAGAGGGCCTCATTTCCAGGTGCTGTGTCGGTTTTTTGTGTACTTGTTTCTTCTCAATGCTGGGGTTGAACCCAGGGCCTTGAACCGAAAGGCAAGTGCTGTACCACTGTGCTGTGTCCCCAGCCTTTTTCCTGATTCCTCAGTAAGCCCATGTCTTCTGAGAAATACTCCTCAGTATTTTGTGTCACTAGTTTCAGGTGGTAAAAGGCTTTGCAAGGCATGGGGGTGCCCCCAGCCACAAAGGATGGGACTAGCACAGTGATTTCACTAGTATTGCCTACCTCATTGTACCGGGTGCTTGCCTCTGCTCCTGGGGACCAGCTTTGGCCATTGGGATTTACACAGACTGTACACATTTTCGAAGGGCTGAGGGCCAGCCTTGTCCCTCAAGGAGGCGTGCTGGGCAAGAACCTCCCTCCCAGCTGGCTCCCAGCTGTGTTTGGGTTTGGGACCATCGTCCTCATGTGAGAGCATCAGCTGAGAAGTCCTTGCTGCTTCTCAGTCTGCTCACTGCCGTTTCTGAGCGGCGAGCCTATCTGATAGGGCACAGCAGTTTCGAGAACTCGGCACTGTCCCAGGACTGGTGGGGGCGGGGATAAGGGCAAGGTATGGCAGGGCAGAAGCAGTTGGCTGGGTCACCTGGAGGTGAGGGACTGGAGAGGATCTGCTTGACCCTTCTTGTGTGTCTCTGCAGATATGACTCCTATGAGGCCTGTGACTCAAGGGCCGTCCTGAGTGAGCGCGACCTCTACCGGTCGGGCTATGACTACGGCGAGCTTGACCCTGAGATGGAAATGGCCTATGAGGGCCAGTATGATGCCTATCGTGACCAGTTCCGCATGCGCGGCAGCGACACCTTTGGTCCAAGGGCTCAGGGCTGGGCCCGGGATGCCCGCAGTGGCCGGCCAATGGCCTCGGGCTATGGGCGCATGTGGGAAGACCCCATGGGGGCCCGGGGCCAGTGCATGCCTGGTGCCTCCCGGCTGCCCTCCCTCTTCTCCCAGAACATCATCCCCGAGTATGGCATGTTCCAGGGCATGCGTGGCGGGGGTGCCTTCCCGGGTGGCTCCCGCTTTGGCTTTGGATTTGGCAATGGCATGAAGCAGATGAGACGGACCTGGAAGACCTGGACCACGGCCGACTTCCGGGTGAGTACCGCGCTCTGCCCTCCTAGCTCGTGCGGGAGTGGGTGCGGGAGTGGAGCCGTCCCTTCTCACCTGGCTCCCTCTTCCTGGTCCAGACCAAAAAGAAGAAGAGAAAGCAGGGTGGCAGTCCTGACGAGCCAGACAGCAAAGCCACCCGAACAGACTGCTCGGACAACAGTGATTCAGACAATGGTGAGCCGGCCGGCTGGGAACCTGTCTGCTGCCTCCACTTTGTGCACCTGCAGGCTGTGCCTGAGCTCACCTCTTCTCCCCCGCAGATGAGGGCACCGAGGGCGAAGCTGCAGAGGGCAACGACGGTGCCGAGGCTCTGGAGAAAGGCTCTCGAGCAGTAAGCCCTGGCCCCAGGCGCTGTCTCCCGTGGTGGTGGTGGTGGTGGTGGGGGGGGGGACCCAACACCAATCTGGGCTGAAGCACTTGTGTGCCGACTGGTGGCGAGTGCAGACTGTTAACAGAAAGAGATTTCTTTAAGGGAAAGGGTCATGCAGCCCTGTGTGTGCCACGCAGTGGGAAGATGTGAGGCTCCTGGGCCTGTTGTGTAGAGCTCTTCTAAATAACGACACGCTTTTGAAGGTGAATTTTAAACTTGTTAGGAAGGAGAGGACGAGGAGGGGAAGGAGGACGGGAGAGAAGAAGGCAAGGAAGGTTCAGAGAAGGGTGAGTCCTCCATGGGAGCTGCGTACTGGGGCTCTTCCAGGTGCTCAGACGCAGGGTGGGGACCCAGACAAGGGCAGGCTGTGGCACAGTGGCTGGCTGGGGACCGCCTTTGTGGGACGGGGACTGTGCAGGCCGGGGCACTTCTTCCCCTGTGCCCTTTCCCACCTTGCCCTCATCCTTCCCAGGCGGAGGCTGTGGATAGCGGTGGTCCCTGTCCTAGCACCTTGGCTTTGCCTTCAGTGGGGGCAGCAAGCAGAAACGTGGGGAATCCCAGGCACACCCTGCCCTCGGTCCCTCAGTAGTGCGCAGTTCCGAGTGCCCAGCGGCCGGTGTCCAGCTGGGCCCCTGCTGCACTTTTACGGCTCTGGTTTGCGTGTCCTCTCCCCTAGCGCCTCTCCAGCCCCTGTTGGGAGTCCGTGTCCCCCCACCTGAGGGATGAGCGCCAGCAGGTACCTGACAGTAAATCCAGCCTCGGCCCACTGTTGCCGCGGTGCCCGGTGGGGGGTGGGCAGGGCCATGTGAGTGCTTCCCTGCATCCTGCCACGGCCCTCTGAACACATGCCAGTGTTCCCAAGACAGTCTGTCTTTGCCTTCCAGTCTCTCTGCATCCACTCTACAGAGAGTGGAGGGTTAGTGTGTGTCCCCTCTCTCGAGACCTAGGCCAAACCCACTTCCTGTGTAGCCCGGCTCACGCCAGAGGCTCTGTGTGGACAGCTGCTCTCTCAGATGGACCTGTGCAATGGACAGCGGGTGATTCAGCCAGAGGCCACGGGCCTACCTCTCTGGCAGAACCACATTGGTAACTGTTCCCTCTGTTACCACAGGGGCCCTGACCACCCAGGATGAGAGCGGCCAGGCCAAGCGCAAGTTGCAAGCAAGCAAGAAGAGCCAAGACAAGCAGAAAAAGCGCCAGCGAGACCGCATGGTGGAAAGGTAACCAGCTCCCTCCATCCCTTTGCCTCTGCCTCTGGGGCTACTACCAGGAGAGCAGGGAGTCGCCACCTGCTCGGCCGTGCATGGACCCTGCTTCCTGCCAGGCCAGCTCCCAAGACCTAACTCGTTCCCTGCCCCCATGTGGCCACCTGGCAACCGCTGGCATCTGTAGCCTGAGACCCAGTACTGATCGGCACCATTGCCCAGAAGCTCCGGTGCTAACTCACTCAGCGCACGAGCCCTGAGGTACACAGGGGCCTGATGCCCCTGAGGGAGGGGGCCAGCTCATCAGAGACTCAAGGTCCAAGGCGCCTGTGCCACCCCAGCTAGCTGCCAAGAGGCAGCCGCCGTGCCCAGGAGAGATAGCAGCACCTGTGGGCTATGGCAGCCACGGGCCTGCCGTCTGCCCTACCCGCCGGCCCTGTCAGGCCGGGCCTGCGTGTGGCTGAGCCCTTCACGCCCCTTGGTCGGGTCTGTCTGCCCTCAGGGCTCCCGCACTGGTGCTTGCATCCTCCTCCACCTCAGACTCTTGCTCTTGCTGGACCTTCCTCCGCCTCGCCGGCGCCTGGCCCCTGGGCTCTCCAGACAAAGCTGACCCCGTGGCCCAGATAAGGACGTCCGGCAGAGGTAGGGACCCGCCCCGAGGCCTCGGTGGCGGCTGGTCTCCTCTGCCCCTTGCCGCAGTGGCCGGCTCCAGCCCAGGCCCCAGACCCCAGGCTTCTGCTGTGGACACCAGGCCCAGACAGAGCACCTCGCCCGGTGACTCCAGGCTGCCCTCTGGCAGGCCAGGCGGGCGCCCTTCTTCCAGCTCAGACTGGTCTCTTCTCGGAAGAGGAAGATGAGGCAGCGGGATCCCAGGCCTGCTTGCTTCCCACCCCTCCCGACACCACCCCCACGCATTCTGGCAGAGGACGGGCTGGCTGGGCCTTTGAGTCCGCAGACCCCAGAAGGAAGATGCAGCACCTTTTCAGGCCCTGCCTCAGAACTGCGTACTCCATTCTGCACCTCAGGGCCACCTGGCTCAGGCCAGGGCATCCTTCCTTCGGGTCCCCAGCTGGGCCAAGTGCACAGTCTCCTGCCTAACCTTGGTAGAAAGGCCCTCCGGCGACCTTCCAGCGACTCCTTGCCTGTTGCAGCAGCTGCCTCAGGCTCCAGCCTCCTGCCTGAGGGAAGGAAGAGCTCTTACCCTGTCCCCTACGTTGCTGTAACTGCAGCCTGCAGACTCTGTCCCTTTCTGTTCCCAACCCTACTGGTCCCAGCCAGCCCCTCTGCTGGGATTGTACTTCAGAGGTCTGTGAGCAAGGCTTGTTTCAAGGCCTGACGCTGGGTTGGGTGAGGCGACAGCACTGTCCCTTGAGTCCCTTGCAGCTCAGCTGCCTGTTTCTCTCCTGTGGCAGGATCCAGTTTGTGTGTTCTCTGTGCAAATACCGGACCTTCTATGAGGACGAGATGGGCAGCCACCTTGACAGCAAGTTCCACAAGGAGCACTTCAAGTATGTAGGCACCAAGCTCCCCAAACAGACCGCTGACTTCCTGCAGGTGAGCCCCAGCATGGCACAACTGCTGGTGCTTGATTTTTGGAGCTCCTGGGACCAAGAGACAGCTGATAACAGACCTCCTGTCCTGTCTCTGGCAGGAGTATGTCACCAACAAGACCAAGAAGACAGAAGAGCTCCGAAAAACTGTCGAGGACCTTGATGGTCTGATCCAGCAGATCTACAGAGACCAGGATCTAACCCAAGGTGAGTAGGTTTCATCCCACCAGGAATGCTGTGGCCAGACAGGGCCTCGGCCTGCCTTTCCCTGCTTCTCAGTGCAAGGACGTGATGCCCGTCTCTTCTCCCAGTCTCAGGCTCACGCACGAATGGCAGGGAGCATGGAGAAGCTGCTCTGATGTTTCCCTAAAGTTCTGGGTGGGTCTTTGGCACCTAGAACCATGACCAACTCCCTCTTTCTACCCCTACAGAAATTGCTATGGAGCATTTTGTGAAGAAGGTGGAGGCGGCCCACTGTGCAGCCTGTGACCTCTTCATCCCCATGCAGTTTGGAATCATCCAGAAGCATCTCAAGACTATGGATCACAACCGGAACCGTAGGGTGAGTGGTGGCCCCTGGTGTCATTTCCTGCCCGCTAGAACCGATATAGCTACACAGAGAAAGCCAGAAGTTGGAGATGCTTGAAAACAGGGGACACTGAGCTGGGCTTTAAGGAGCAGAAGCCAACTGCTAAAAGAGTTTCAGAAAACAGGGACCAAAGTCAGACACCGTGGCGCTCGCCTCTAATCCCAGCACTTGGGAGGCAGAGGTTGGAGTATCACCAGGAGTTCCTGGACAGCCTGGGCTAGAGTGACATCACACCCTGCCTTGGAAAAAAAAACAACCAACACTGCAGGTGTTACTGTAGGAGAGGTTGGAGGCTTGCTTCTGTAGTGGGGAAGGCTTTCAAGTGGGCAGCTAAAATAGAATTAGAGTCACGTGTTGAAGGAGAGACTCGGGCATCTGTCATGAAGGTTGGTGGGGCTGGTGTGAGGCCCCGGGGAGAAGAGTACCTGGACCTTGCAGCTGGAGAGAAGGAGAGTTGCTGGGATGCAAGAACAGGAGATGATGAGCCTGAGAGAGTCACCAGGAGCCTGACTCGAGTCACAGTGCTGCTGCTGTGCTTGAGGGCAGGAAGGGTCTGTATCCGATACAGAAAAAGAAGCACATTTGGCCAGATGAGTGTGTTCATCTTGTTTCGCAGTATGCTTGTGGTGCCTTACGTAGGGATCACATTGCACAGGTGACAGAGTGACTGTAAGAGATTGGGTGAAGTGGGTGGTGGTGGTAGAGGAGAGCCCAGGGGCCCGGGACCAGGTCTGCACTGAAGAGGAATGGCCATCTCCACATACAGGAGGTGTATGGCATTTCTTAGAGGGAAATAGAAGAGCACCAGAGAGACACAGCGGGGTGCCAGGGCCTCCAGCCGGTGCACGTGAACTGCATCTGCCTTTACGTGGATACTGGAGAATAGAACTCCGGTTGTTAGGTTTTGCAGGCAAAGGTCTTAGCCACCAAGCCATCTCTCCAGCCCTGTAGGGCATTTTTGAGCACATAGGTAGCACCCTGAGTAAGCATAGGAAATAGTACCTCAAGATCTTTCCTCATGCCCATCACAACTTGTGTTTAGTCTTTCTGAGTGCACTGGTTTTCAGCAGGGTGAGGCGAGGGGCGTGACTTGTGTGGGAAATGCCATTGAGAGGTTTGGAAAGACAGGAAGGCTGTTGGCTTTGGCATCTGAAATGTTCTAGAGGTTTTGCCCAGAACATATTCTTGGTTCTATATAGTCCTAGGGGTAGTATAGCTAGGTCATGTGGTAGCTAGCTTTATTTGTAGACTGTTTTTGGAAAACCTCCATATGAATATCCATAGTGGGTGTACGAGTTTATACTCCCACCAACAGTATTTAAGAGCTCTCTTTTTCCCACATCTTTGCTAGCATTTGTTTTCTTGATGTTAGCTGTTCTGACTGGGGTAAGATGGCAAGTCAAAATAGTTTTTTCTTTTTTTAACTTTAATTCAATTTAATTTATTTTTATTTGTGTGTGTGAGAGAGAATTGGTGTACCAGGGCCTCTAGCCACTGCAGTCGAACTCCAGACGCATGTGCCATTTTGTGCACATGTATGACCTTGTGTGCATGCGTCACCATGTGCATCTGGCTTATATCGATTCTGGGGAGCTGATTCTGGGTCCTTAGGCTTTGTAGGCAATCACCTTAACTGCTAAGCCATCTCTCCAGCCCTCAAAATAGTTTTATTTGTATTTCCCTTATGGCTGGACATGTTGAATACTTCAGATACTTTTGAGTTTTATTCAGTTCATTAGCCCATTTATTAATTAGAATATTTGTTTTCTTGGTGTTGAATTTTTGCAGTTCTTTATGTATTCTAAATAACCTCCATCTGATGTACAACTGAAGATTTCGCCAGTCTGTATGTTAGCTCTTTACTCGGTGGTGGTTTCTCATGCTTGTGCAGAAGCTTATGTGCTTGTCTTTCTGTCTGTCTGTCTGTTTGTTTGGTGTCTTTTTTTTTTTTTTTTTGTCTTTGAGGCAGGGTCTCACTGTGGCCCAGGCTGACCTGGAGCTCACTCTGTAGTCCCAGGCTGGCCTCGAACTCATCATGACCCTCCTGCCTCTGCTTCCCAAGTGCCCAACTCCAAAAGCTTCTTAAATTCATGTGATCCCATTTGATAATTCTTGGGGTTATTTTCTATTCTATTGGAGCCCTTTTCAAAAAGTTCTTGCCTGTGCCTTTATTTTAAAATGTTTTCCTTGTATTTTTTGTCTAGCATTTTGAATGATTCTGGTCTTATATTAAGGCCTTTGATCCATTTTGAATTTATTTTTGTGCAAAATGAGAGAGATGGATCAATTTTCATTCTCTATACATAGATATCCAGTTTCCCCAGAACCATTTGTTGAAGAAGCAATATGTTTTCCAATGTATATTTTTAATACCTATTTTAAAATATTTTTTTAATTTTATTTTTTGGTTTTTCAAGGTAGGGTCTCACTCTAGCCCAGGTAAATATTTTATTTATTTGTTTGAGAGAGAGAATATGAATATGGGCACATCAGGGTCTCCATCTGCTGAAAATGGACACATATGCCACCACGTGCATCTAGCTTATATGGGTCCTGGGGAATCGAACGTGGGTCCTTTGGCTTTGCAGGCAAGTGCCTCAACTGCTAAGCTATTCCTCCAGCCCAATACCTACTTTTGAAAATTATATGGCTGTGTGTATCTGTGTGGCTTTCTTTCTGGGTCCTTTATTTTATTCCACTGGCCTGCCTGTTTGTTTCTGTGGCAGTATCGTGCTGTCTTTGGTACTGTGACTTTCTAGTCAAATGAGAGGTCAGGAATTGTGATACTGACAGCATCCCCCCTCCCCCGCTCAGGATTGCATTGAAACTTGTAGATTGCTTTTGGTAGTGTAGCCATTTTCACAATATTTTGCATATCCACGAACATGGGAAGTCTCTTCTAGTGTCTTCTGTAATTTCTCTTGAATTTTCATTGAATCTGTACATTCAATAGAGCTTATATAACAGGATCCTACCTTCAGCCGAGGCTGGCTTCTCAAAACATGCATAATACAATTGGGTGTGGTGGTGCACACCTTCATTCCCAGCACTCAAGAGGCCGAGGAAGGAGGATCTCTGTGAGTTTGAGGCCACCCTGAGACTACTTAGTGAATTCCAGGTCAGCCTGGGCTAGAGTGTGACCCTACCTTGAGAAACAAACAAAAAATAATGCACATGCACACACACATAAGAATAAACCTAATGAAGGAAGTAAAGAGGCCTACAATCCCACCACAGTGGAGTAGGTCTGCTCTGCTTGACATGCATATAGTACTAGCTGTGATTCTTAAGTTCAAATCTATTGTTCAGCCTTTCTAGTGATTTTTTTTAATAACAACGTATTTCGTATGGATACATCATGTGTTGGTTCCCTGTTCTCCTGCCCCTGCCCCCATTCCACTGGGACCCTCAGTGGGGTTGCAGGTGTTCCCCATGGGGCGTGGGTTATGCATTATGGGAGCCGCAGTCAGGTTTTCCTATTTAAATTGTTTTGTTTCTTTTGTGCTTTTCAGCTCCAATACTTGTGTTGTAGTTTATTGTAACTACTGTATCCTTGTTGGAATTGTCTATTTGATGAGGTAGTAACATAGTACCTTTTACTTATTTAAGCATTTAACTTGTTAATTTTATTTACTTATTTATTTATTTTTGTTTGTTTGTTTTTTGGGGGTAGTGTCTCACTGTAGCTCAGACTGACCTGGAATTGATTATGTAGTCTCAGGCTGGCCTTGAACTCACAGTGATCCTCCTATCTCTGCCTCTTGAGTGCTGGGATTAAAGGCATGTGCCTCTATGCCCAGCTTAATTTTATTTTTAAAATTACTTTTATTTATTTGAGAAAGAGAGAATGATGCAGATAGAGAAAGAGTGAATTGGGTGCACCAGGGCCTCTATCCACTGCAGACGAACTCCAGACCCATGTGCCACCTTGAGCATCTGGATTACGTGGGTTCTGGGGAATCAAACCTGGGTCCTTAGGCTTTGCAGGTAACAGCCTTAACCACTAAGCCATCTCGCCAGCCCTAATTTTATTTTTAAATATTTTTATTTATTTATTTAGTTATATGAGGTAGAGAAAGAAGCTCACCCCCAGAAACACACTTCCTTCAGCAAAACTCCACCTCCCAAATTGCCACCAACTGGAACCAAGCATTCAAGACACTTGATTTTTTGTTGTTGTTTTTTTCAAGGTAGGGTTTTACTCTAGCTCAGGCTGACCTAGAATTCACTGGGTAGTCTCAGGGTGGCCTGGAACTCACGGTGATCCTCCTACCTCTGCCTCCCGAGTGCTGGGATTAATGACATGCGCCATCACGCCCGGCGAAGACACTTGATTTTATGGAGGACATCTGATTCAAACCACCACATTCTGCTCCTGGCCCCCATAAGCTCATGGCCATTTTGGGATATAAATGCATTCAGTCCAACTTTAAAGTCCCCATAGTTTTTATCAATGCCAACACTGTTCAAACATCCTCAGAGCCCAAGGTCTCTTAGCTGTGCGCCTATAAAACCAAAAATACATAATGGCACAGAGTAAACATTTGCACTGCAGACAATGACACAGCAAGAGAAGACTGAGCCAGTGCAAGATCTAAAGAGGGAATCCTGCAGCTCTGGTCCTTCTGGGACACACAGTGATGGCTCCGAGGTTCCAGTTCCATCCCTCCTGCTGGGCCGTTCAGAGTCTGGGCAAAACTCCATCCCAAGCCAGCAACGCTTCCTGGCAGCACTGCATAGTTTTGGCATGTCTAAAATCCTGGGATCTCCACTGCAGCCTCTAGTTCATCCTCGTAGTGCCACTGGGACTCCAGACACTTGCCTCATATCACCCAGTGGCCACTCTGCATTGCAAGCCCTTTCTTTCTTGCATTTGTTAAACTTCCAAAAACAATACCAGATGGGCTTCGCCAAATTGTTAATCCAGGGAGAAATACAGCCAACTTGAAGAGCAGGAGGATGCCTTCGGCATTCTGATTCCTTCAGGCTCCCCGCTGTACTTCTAATCATGAACTGTACTCTATGAACAAACAGTTTGTGTGATGGTCCCATGCCTTTTGTACTATCCTTTTTTCCTTACATATTTTCATTTAAGAGAGAAAGGCACACGCACAGAGAATACATAGGCATGTCAGGCCTTCTGCTGCTGAAAATGAACTCCAGATGCATGTACTCCTCTCCATCTGGTTTTACATGGGTATTGGAGAGTCGAACCTCATCAGGCTTTGTAAGCAGGCACTTTGGCCCATGAGCCAGCTTTCAAGCCCCTCCTTTTTATTTATTTTTTATTAACAACTTCCATGATTGTAAATAATATCCCATGGTAATGCCCTCCCCGCACTTTCCCCTTTGAAACTCCACTCTCCATCATATCCCCTCCCCCTCTCAATCAGTCTCTCTCTTATTTTGATGTCATCATCTTTTCCTCCTATTATGATGGTCTTGTGTAGGTAGTGCCAGGCACTTTAAGGTCAAGGATATCGAGGCCAATTTCCATCTGGAGGATGGCATTGTAAGCAGTCCTACCCTTCCTTTGGTTCTTACATTCTTTCCGCCACCTCTTCCGCAACGGGCCTTGAGCCTTGGAAGGTGGTAGAGATATTGCAGTGCTGAGTTCTCCTCTGTCACTTCAAAGAAGCACTTTTCAATGCTGCTTTTGGCAAGAGATGGGGAAGTGATCTGGCTGAACTTTCTTTCTGCCCTTGGTTTGTCTCTTTGCATAGGACTTGATGTGAACAGGCCAGGGCTGTGTGGGCCATTATCTTCAGTGTGTATGACCTAGATCAGGTCTCCGTGCATGCATGGGACCAGGGCAGAAAGCTGACAGCTGTGCTTGCCCAGAACAGAGCTTCCACAGTGGGTTGCTGGGGCAGGATGAGAAGTGCGACTGTTATTTTTCTGACTGCGTCTTGGTGTCATTTTCTTATTCAGTGTTTTGATTATGTGCTGTTTACCCGTGAGCACATTTCCAGTGACTATAAGTAGCGCGGGTTTTGATTTTCATAGTTTTCATCAGTTTCACTAGGGAATGTAAGCGCAGAGCTCTTCACATTGCCATGCTAAAAGGCTTTTTTAATTTTTAAAATTTAAATTAATATTTTATTTTCATTTATTTACTTATTAGAGAGACAATGGGTGCACCAGGGCCTCCCGCCACTGCAAATCAATTCCAGATGCATGCACCACCTTGTGCAGCTGGCTTACGTGGGTCCTGGGGAATTGAACCGAGGTCCTTTGGCTTTGCAGGCAGGCACCTTAACTGCTAACCCATCCCTCCAGCCCAAGAAGTATTAAGTTAATTGTCAGGCTGGGTGTCTATTTTTTGCTTTTGAGACAGGCTTTCAGTATGTTGCCCAGTCAGGCCTCAAACTTGTGGCAAACCTCCTGCCTCTGTCTGCAGAGTGCTGAGATTACAGATATGCACCCACCTATGAGCATCTTTTAACCTTAATTCCTAAAATCATGTCATACCAAGATGAAACTTTATTTTCTCTCTAGAATGCAAGGATAGATAAATAAATCTAGCAACATTTTTGTGTGTGTGTGTGTGTGTACAGAAATTTTATTAGCTTGTGGATAGAATTTAAGAGAAGAAAGGCAGGCAAAGCTCCTGTACAGCAGGAGGGGTTTCTTGGACATTTTGATGCCATCGCTTTTTCCCTCTTAGTAGGTAGGTCTTATCAGCTATTGTGAAGTCGTGCATGTCGAGGGCACTTTGTGTCTGAACCAGAATTGTCCTCCCCACCTTCCTTTGGCTCTTACAATTGTCCCTCCACCTCTTCTGCAGTGGTGTTACCATCTAGTTCTGGTAGGGCCTCCCATGCCAACAACTGACTGGAAGGTATCCCACCCTGGCACTTGCAAAGATAGAGGTTTCATATGTCTTATTGATCAATCTTAAATTTTGATTAACCCTCTTCCCATCCCTCCTTTCTTCCATCCCCTTTCCTTAGACTGTCCTATCCTAGTATTCTGTCCTCTACTTAAATATCTACTCTGCCCTCCCTTCTCTTCCCTCCCTACTATAAGTCCTGCTTAGCTTCCTGGCCTCTACTACTGACTTTTATTCCTACTCACATACATCTGAAACTAGGATCCATATACAAGAGAAAACATGTAGCATTTTACTTTCAAGCCTGGGTTACCTCATTTAGCATAATCTTTTCCAGATCCATCCATTTTCCTGCAAATTTAATAATTTCATTTTTTATATTAATTTTTCACCCCAGCTCCTGTTACCCTGAAGACCCTCCTCAGTGGAGTTATGGTATTCACTGTAGGATCATGAGGGCCTCAGTCAGTCCTTGCTGGGTAGTGGGGGCCCATGCCCTCAGGATAGTCCTACCTGCTCTGTAGCTCTTACAGTCTTTCCACCCCTTCTTCCAGTGTTCCTTGAGCCACAGCAGTTGGCAGTCTGATTTAGTCTTGAGTCTTGAGACCTGTTGGCAGTCTGATTTAGTCTTGAGTTCTCTGTAGCCTGTGGATTTGTTTGGATACGTTTTGATTGTTCACCGTGTTTGTCACAGTCAATGATGGTCAGGCTAGTGGTAAGAGCAGTATTCCTGTTGTCACCTCCCCTGCAATTTCTCCTGGGCTGTGGCAGATGTGGTAGAGGTGGAAAGTCTCATGATGGGCAGTTGGCTCACTTCTTGCCTTATTGATAGATCTTAGTTCTCCGTTTTCTCTGCCATCTGTAAACTAAAGCAGATTCTCCAAACAAGACAGAACAGCTTGAGTGAAAGGGGGTGTGCAAGTTTGGGGTGTGTGTGTGTGTGTGCAAGCCCACTCTTCTTTTGCAGAGAGCAGTGTGTGTGTGGGGGGGGGGGCGTCCCTCTCTAGAGTCTGTGAGTTTCCTGATAATGGGATTCTGACTTGGTTTCCAGTACCGGATGTGAATTTTCTCCCACTGACTGGGCCTCATGTTCAGAGGACAGTTGTTCATCCACAGAGGTGTATCGCTGTTGCACAAGTGTGTACTTCTTGGCCAGCTGGTTGTTTACATAGTCTGTAGGGTCTCCTGCTTATTCATGCTGTTGGTGACCATTTTCCTCCAGCAGTTCCCATAGGCATTCCAGCTCTATGAGGACTAGCCAGGTGGGAGCTAGTTCCCCTTTTAGTTCCAGCATGGTATTCTGATGTCCTATAACCACAGCCAGTGGTGACTTCAAGCAATAGGGTCTTACCTTTTAGCTCTTGCAGTCAGTTTGCTTTCTAAAATATTTATTTCTATATATGGGGGGGGGCGTGCCGGGGCCTCTAGCCACTGCAGACAAACTCCAGATGCATGTGCCACCATGTGCATCTGACTTATGTGGGTTCTAGGGAATTGAACCTGGGTCCTTAGGCTTCACAGGCACGTACCTTAACTGCTAAGCCATCTTTCCTGCCCTAATCAAGTGTTTTGGCAATGGCCTGCATTGTTTGGGGGACCGCATGCCACCATAATTTCATTTTTCTTTACAGCTGAATAAAAACTCCATTGTGTATATCTACCACATCTTTATTATTTAGTCATCTAGGCTGGTTCTGTTTCCTAGGTATTGTGAATAGAGTAGCAATGAACATGGATGAGCGAGTGTCTCTTACTATAACAATAGACTCTTAAATGTCTTATTCAGCACAGTCCTTAGGAAATATGACAAGGAGTGGTATAGCGGGTCTTATGGTTAATCTATTTTTAGCTGTCTCAGGAACCTGCACACCAATTTCCACAATGGCTGTACCAGATACACTCCCACCAACAGAGGGGAAGGGTTCCTTTTTCCCACACTCATCAGCACTTATCATTTTTGTTGTTGTTTTTAAATTAATTTTTAATTAATAACTTCCATGATTGTAAATAATATCCCATGGTAATGCCCCCCCACTTTCTCCTTTGAAACTCCATTCTCCATCATATCCTCCCCACTCTCAATCAGTCTCTCTTTTATTTTGATGTCATGATCTTTTCCTCCTATTATGAGGGTCTTGTGTAGGTAGTGTCAGGCGCTGTGAGGTCATGGATATCCAGGCCATTTTGTGTCTGGAGGAGCACGTTGTAAGGAGTCCTACCCTTCCTTTGGCTCTTACATTCTTTCTGCCACCTCTTCCGCAATGGACCCTGAGCTTTGGAAGGTGTGATAGAGATATTGCCGTGCTGAGCACTCCTCTGTCACTTCTTTCTAGCACCATGATGCCTTCTGAGTCATCCCAAGGTCACTGCCATCTGAAAAGAGAAGGTTCTTTACCAAAAGTGAGAGTAGCATTAATATATAGGTATGAACATTAAGAGAAGTGCTTACTGGGCAGTTTGATGAACATAGTATATACATTTAGCCAGACAGCAGCAGATGTTACACCCCTAGGATCATGACTACCCCTGTATGAGTGGAACAGAGACAGGAGGATTGTTGGGGCTTGCTGGTCAGCAGGCAAAAAACTGGGGACTGTGGCAACCACCATAATGCCAGTGCCTAGGAGGTGGATGCAGGGAACTCCTGAGCAAGATGGTTCTAGTAAGATGCCCTGCCAACAACAAAACAAAAAAGATACCCTTCCTTAGTAATGTAAAGAGAAAAACAGCTGAGGAAGGCACATGACTTCAACCTTTGGCCTCCACACACATGCACATGTACATGTGCCAATAATAGGTATAAACCTATATTTCAATTGGGTAGGGAAATAATGTATCTTATAAAGTCCTACAAAAGAAAGTTGGATCCCTGCCTCATACTATGTATTAAACTCTAAGAAATTTACATGCAAAATGTAAAAGAACGATAAAGAGATCAGAAAAAAACAGCTTAGGTCATTTGTTCACCTTAAGCGGAAAAGGAAGTCTTCCGAAGCAGGCCAGGTAACCTAGAGGCCTGGAGGAGTTGGCCTTCTAAAAAGTACTGGGCAAGTGTCTCAGAGCATTTCTGAGTACTCAGGGTGGGCTGGAGAGATGGCTCTGTGGTTAGAGGCACTTGCTTATACAGCTTGACAGCCTGGAATCGATTCTCCAACACTCTCATAAAGCTAGTCGCCCAGAGTGGCTCATGGTTTGTTCCAGCGGCAGGGGGTCCTGGAGTGCCATACTTTTTCTCTCTCTCTCAAATAAATAATACATATATATTTTAAAACCACTCAGGGTTGCTGACGGCCAAGGCAATGGCAACATAGATCACATTTTCTCTTTTTGTAAAAATTTATTTATTTATTTATTTTGCATTAGGGTCTCTCTCCAGCCCAAGGTGACCTGGAATTCACTCTATAGTCTCAGGCTGGCCTCAAGCTCATGGTGGTCCTCCTACTTTGCCCTACGCAGTGCTGGGATTAAAGGCGTGCGCCACCACACCTGGCTTTTGCAGAGTTCTTAAACTTAGGGGAAGGAGTTGCTGAGGCAAATTTATACTTTTGCTACACTCCATCAAACTGTAAGCAGAGCTGGTGAGGGCGCTGTGGCTCAGGGTGCATGCTGACAAAGCCTGCGGGCCTGGGTCCAGTTCTGCAGTACCACTTAGAGCCAGGTGTCTCCGGTTCTTTTGCAGTGGCAGGACGTTCTGGCAGTCTAGTTTGTAAGCAGCTGACCCAAGAAAGTAAAACTGCCTCTTTTAACATTGCCATTTCTGTGTTCAGGTTCTAACTCCTGTGGGTTAAAAGGATGTATATTATATACCATTTTGAGTGTTTTATTTTGGTTTTAGCTTTTTGGAGGCAGGGTCTCACATTGTAGTCCAGGCTGGCCTCAAACTTCCACCGTCCTCCTTCCTCTGCCTCCTAAATGCTAGGATAACTGTGTGTGTCCACCATACCTCACTGTGTATCCTCATTTTCATACTCTCCCTATTGATCCTAAAAAAAAATCTTTTAGGGCAAAAAAAATTTTTAGGGCAATTTTCTTCTTGTTATGGGTTACACTTTTAACAATGTGTAGTAGGTTTAATTTGCTCACCTGTTTTGCTTATGCGGTTCTGTATATTTAGCCTAGGGAATGCTAACCAAGTCCTCTGTCACTGAACATGTCTTTTCTTTTGTTTAATTAAGGTAAGGTCTTACTGTAGCCCAGGCTGACCTAGAACTTACTCTTTAGTCTCAGGGTGGCCTTGAACTCGTGACAATCCTCCTCTACCTCTGCCTCCTGAGTGCTGGGATTGCAGGCATGGCCATCATGCCCTGCTCAGTATCAGTCATTTTATTTAGAGCTGGGTTAGCACGCAGGCCTTGAATTTGCAACCCTGCCTTAGCTTAGCTTCCATACAGCCCCCCCCCCCCCCGTAGGGTCTCACTTGAGCCCAAACAGACTCAGAACTCATGGAGAGATCCTCCAACCTCAGCCTCCCAAGTGAGTGTACCACCCGGCCCGGCTCTTGTCTTAGCTTTTCTTTCTTTATTCATTTATTTTTGTTTCTCAAGGTAGGGTCATACTGTAGCCCATGATGGCCTGGAATTCACCGTGATCTTACACCTCTGCCTCCCAAGTGCTGGGATTAAAGGCGTGCGCCACCACAACCCAGCTCGCCTTAGCTTTTCTAATAGCTACATTACAGACCTGTGCCACCAGACCAAGAATTTAAGGTGTTTCACAATTTGTTGCATATATGTATGTGGCTGTAAAAAATAGACCTGCGCAGATAGATGTGTCTATAATAAACCACACACAGTAAATACGATGTGATAACATCAAGTCAGGGTTCCAAGCGTGCAGAATGTCTGGAGATTGTGTTGGGGGTATATTTACAGACTCTAGGTCTGTCCAGCCGAGCCTCGGGTACGTGCAGTAGCAAGGGTGGGGTCAGGGCTTGTCAGGTCCCCAGAGCAGCTACCAGCCTTGCCTGCCCTGCCCTGCCCTGTCCGCAGCTCATGATGGAGCAGTCCAAGAAGTCGTCGCTCATGGTGGCTCGCAGCATCCTCAACAACAAGCTCATCAGCAAGAAGCTAGAGCGCTATCTTAAGGTGAGGCGAAGGCGCATGCGCCGCCCAGTCCGGTCCCCTGTCCCGGCGGGCGCGGGCTCTCCCTCACGGCCCGCTCCTCCCTGCAGGGCGAGAACCCGTTCACTGACAGCCCCGAGGAGGAGAAGGAACAGGACGAGGTGGAGGGTGGCACCCCTGACGAAGGGGCACCGAGCGAAGCGCCAGAGGGAGCCGAGGGCGTGCAGGCACAGCCCCCGGTGCCCCCGGAGCCGGCCCCGGGCAGCGCGTCCCCGCCGCCACCGCCGCCCCCCGAGGAGGATGAGGAGGGCGCGCTTCCCCTGCTGGGCGGGGCGCTGCAGTGCAAAATCCGCGGCATCCCGGGCCTGGACGTGGAGGACGACGAAGAGGGCGGTGGGGGTGCCCCGTAACCCGTACCGGGGCCTGCGTGACTCGCGTAGCCGAAGCTGGAGGTGGAGTCGAATAAAATTCCTTCTCACCCTACCTAGTCTGTGGCATTCGCGCGGCGGGAGGGAGCCTGCAGCTCGCGGAGCGAGTGCGCATGTGCGCCGGGGGTGGGGGAAGCCGGGGGCGCGCATGCTCACTCGCTCGGCCCAACCTCCGCGGCTCCCGGCATGCTCTGGTCGCAACCCGGAAGGCTGGGGCGGAGCCTCCCTGGCGGCGGCCAATGAGAGCGTGCGGAGGGAGTGACGCTCAGGCCGCGGGACGCGCGTTGAACGCACGCGCCGTGAGAGCGGCTTGGGAGAGCGCTCGCTGCCTGGGTTGCGGAGGCGTCATGGAGCAGAGCTACGGAGGTCAGTAGCGGGCGCTCCGGGGCGGCGAGCCGTCCGCGCGAGGGGTTCGCGGGCCTCAGCCTGCGGCGGGCGTCCGTTCCGCCCGGCGGAGTTGGTCGGAGGCGCGCGCGCCGCTTATTGGGCCTCGTCGCCGTCGCTCCCGGGGGCGCTGCGTGCGGATTGGCCGGCGGGAGCCCGGAGCGGAAGAGGCTCGGCGGGCGGACGGCGCCGCGGGCTCGCGGGGCCGGGGTCGCCTCGGCCTCCTGCGTCGCCCCGACAGGCGGAGATCGCGCGGCGCGGGCCTCGGCCTGGGGCCTCCGCCGCCCGCCCGCTCCCCTGCCCCCTCTCCCTCCCTCTTGTCTCTCCCCGGGGCCCGCAAGATGGCGGCTGCAGGGCGGGGCCGGCGGGCGCGGTGCGGGCTTCACCGCGGAGAGGGGCGCCCAGCCGGTGCCTGGCGGCGGGCGGGGGCCCGTGGTCGCGTGCTGGAAAGCCGAGCGGGGCGTGTCTCTGCAGACTTCGCCTTGCTCCCTGCGGCAGGGCGCACTGTGCAGCTCCCCGCTCTCCGCGCCCTTCAGAGGCTCTTGTTTGAAAGCCGCTTCTGCCCGCCGGGTGGGGGAGGCAGTTGAACCCGAGCTAGGCCTGGGTCGAGAGCGGAGTCGGCTTGCAGCCTCTATTGAAGGCGGGCACTTGGAGAGATGGCTCCCTGCAAGTGGGATGGCCCGCAAGCCTGAGTGCGAGGTGTGTGCCTGTAACGTTTGACCTGGCTCTCTCCACACCTCTCAAGAGTCTGGCTACATCTACCCTTATTTGCTTTTCCTTCTGTCGTAATCTTGGATCCCGGTGTCCCCCATTTTCGACTTGCCAGAAACATTTCAGACTCAGCACCCGTCTTGTTCGAAGAGCACTTTGAGACAAAGTGAATAGATCCCAGAGGAGCTAGGTTACAAATCTGATCGTGCACCTCGCATGCACGCAGTCTTTTTTTCTAGGAAGTTAGTCACTGGTGATGACAATCCTCATAGCTCCTTGTTTTCCGGCTTTTCGAGGTAGGGTCTCTAGCCCAAGCTGACCTGGAATTCTCTATGTAATCTCAGCCTGGCCTTGAACTCTCAGTGATCCTCCTACCCCAATCTGGGATAAAAGGCAAGGACCACCACGGCCATTGGCGGCTTTTTCTTCTTATATATATATTTTAATTATTTATTTGCAAGCTCAGAGAGATAGAAGACGGACAGAACAAACTCCAAACCACCCTGTGCGTCTGGCTTATGTGGGTACTGGGGAATCAAACTCAGGTGGTTAGGCTTCGCAGATAAGCATCATAGCTGGTGAGCCATCGCTCCAGCCGAGACTTCTTGTTTAGCCGAGTGGGAAGGAGACATACCTTATAGAGGTGTGCAGAAGGCAAATGGATCAAGTCTCCTGACTTCTGAACCTTAGGTCCTTCTGCTCTGTGACATTTAGGGACAGTAATATCTGCCCAGTGCCTAACATGTCTGCGTGCAATAGGAACTGTTAGTGGTGGGTGAGGGTTCACAAATTCCTTCCCATTTGTGGAGAACGAGCCCATTTCTCTGCATCCTGTCCTGTGCCATCCAAGCTCCGTTCCCTCCCCATATTTTGTGTGTGTGTGGTGGTGGTGGTTGATCGGCTGGCACAGACACCTGTGAAGGGAGACCCTCAGAAACCCCCATGCTGTGGTGTGTTGAATAGGATTTTAACACAGGGTCTTTTGACAGGCTATGGGCCATGGAGTGCTGGACCTGCTAACACCCAGGGTAAGTGCTGGGGCCCTGCGTGCTGGGTGAGGAGGCATGGACTAACCTCATGGTGGAGGCAACAGCATGGCAGTCTTCAGTGGAGCAGTTCCTCCTTTTGTTTGTTTATTTTTTTTAAGGCGGAGTGGTTTGCTGATTACTGCCTGCATCCACCACCACCCCTTTCCGCAGTCCCTGTTTTCTTTCAAAATCGAGCAGGTTGCTTAGTAGTAGATTGTGTGCTTGACATGGAAGTGGCTTGTGACATTGCATTAGTATTTCATGTTAAAATCGGAGCCAGGTGTGGTGGCTCACACTTTTACTTTCAGATCACATACAATCTTGGGGGCTGAGGTAGGGTCTTAATGAGCTCCAGGTTAGCCTGGGCTACAGTGAGACCCTGCTATAAAAATACAAAAAAAGCGTCAGGGAATGTTTTTCAATGTGTGTTTCCTTTATTTGAAAGTATAAAGCGTGGGCTAGAGAGGTGGCTTAGGGGTTAAAGCTCTTGCCTGTGAAGCCTAAGTACTCAGGCTCCATTCCGCCAGTACCCATGTAATTCAGATGCACAAGGTGGCCCGTTACTTGGTAATTCATTTGCAGTGGCTGGAGGCCTTGGCATGCCATATTCATTTATATTGTCTCTCTCTTTCTCTCCTTACCTCAAAAAAAAAAAAAAAAAAAAAGCCTAATGACCCAAGTTCAATTTCCTGGTACCCACATAAAGCCAGAGGTACAATGGCACATACATCTGGAGGTCCTGGAGCGCCCCATTCTCTTTTTCTCTCTGCTTGAAAATAAATAAAAATATTAAATAAAAAAACTGGGAAAAAAAACTGGAGAGCTGGGTTACTGGTTAAGGTACATGCATGCAAAGCCAAAGGACCCAGGTTCAGTTCCGCAGTACCAGCAGCGTCAAGGCACATGCACAAGGTGTTGCATGGGTCTGGAGTTCGTTTGCTGTGGCTAGAAGCCCTGGCATGCCTATTCTCTGTCTGTTTCTTAAATAAGTATTTTTAGCTGGGTGTGGTGGCACACCTCCTTAATCCCAGCACTCGAGAGGCAGAGGTAGGAGAGTCGCCGTGAGTTTGAGGCCAGCCTGAGACTACTTAGTGAAGTCCAGGTCAGCCTGAGCTAGAGCAAGACCCTACCTTGAAAACCATAAATATATTCAGAATAAAAGGCTGTTGCAGAGGACAAAGGCTTTCTCTGTGTGCCAGTCCTGGCACACGTCCCATCAAGAGCACCGTTAAGAAAGAGCAAGGCCATTTTCTGTGCCTCACCCTTTGCCTGGCCCAGGAGGAGGCCTCCAGGACACCTGTGGCACATCACATGCCCTCATTAAGTTAGAACAGGACTTTCTACTCGTGTTCTGCTGCTACGGTTGGCAGCACCTGGGCGCTGGCTCCTGTGACCCTGAGTACGTGCTTCCTTTCCCTGGCTCTTACGGAAGAGGTTGGCCTTGCCTGGGAGAAACCTTGGTATTGCTTAGTGCCCATTCTATACCCCAGCATGCTGAGGAGCACAGCCTCGCTGGTGGCATGAGGTGAGCTCTTGCCAGGTCACGTGCTCAGTGGGGCGTGCTGCCAGCAGTGTTTGGTTCCATGGCCCTTCCATTGACGGGCAGCGGGTGCTTGTGCTGCCGGGGACTAGCCTCATAAGCTCTCCCTTGGGAGTTGAGCACTGTTGTTCTGCTAGAAATAATGCTTGTGCTTTTGTGTCCTCTAAGGTACATATGGAAGCAGTATGGCCAGCTGGCAAGGTACGTCCTGAGTATCTTCGGGTTAGCAGCCACGTAGAGGGTCTGGGATCCCCCTCCATTGGGGTCTGCTGTTTGCAGCCCAAGGTACCGGGGCACACCACGGCCTAGGCTACATCAAGGGGGTTTATTGGCAAGAGCTTGCGTTTATATTACAGAGCAGCAGCTCTCAAGTGGCTTTGTCGACACCGTAAACTGCCATTCCTGAGCTCTTAGCAGGCTCTGGCTTTGGATAGGGGACAAGTCCTGGTGTCTGTAACTGGAAACCTGCTGCAAGCCAGTGTAGAGGCGCACGCCTCTAATCCCAGCACTCGGGAGGCAGGGGTAGGAGGATCGCCGTGAGTTTGAGGCCACCCTGAGACTATATAGTGAATTTCAGGTTAGCCTGGCTAGAGTGAGACTCTACTTTGAAAAAAAAACAAAATGAATAAATACATATTTAAAAACAAAAAACCCTGCTGCAAGCTAAGACTACCTCTTGCCAGGTCACGTACTCAGTGGGGAGTGCTGCCAGCAGTGTTTGGTTTCCTGACCCTTTCACTGACGGGAGACTCCTAAGTGCTGAAGTCTGACATGGTTCCTCTCTTCCTTCTGACAGGTTACGACAACTACAACTACTACAGCGCTCAGAACACTACTGTGTCTGCAGGAGCATCGTACAGCTACGGCCCAGCCTCATGGGAGGCCACCAAGGCCAGCGAGGGTGGCCTGGCAGTTGGGGGCTCTGCTGTGCACATGGCCTCTTTTGGCCCAGAGCCTTGTGCTGACAATTCTGACTCCCTTATTGCCAAGATCAACCAGCGTTTGGACATGTTGTCCAAGGAAGGAGGCAGGGGCGGGAGCGGCAGCAGTGGGGAAGGCATGCAGGATCGGGAGAGGTGATTATAGCCTTGGGCACTTCCTAGGGTCCTCTGCCTGCGTGGCCTCATTCAGATGACAGTGGCAGATAGTGACCTTCACTGAAGGCTTCCTAAGTGGAGGGTGGAAGGCCCGGTCATTAAGTGTGACGTCACATTCCTTATGTCTCAACTAGTGCAGAGCTCCATGCTCCTCACTAGCAGTGTTTGCACGGGGGTCTGCTCTGCCTCTGGCCAGATAGGTGTGTGCATGTAACGTCTTAGCAGGAGGTCATGTCCCGGCGCAGGCGGGCTGCTGGTGGGGCGGGTTTTGGTGGCTGCTTCTCTTCTCACAGGCTGTGCTTCTCTTGCAGCGCCTTCCGCGTCCAGCCATACGAGTCTTACGACTCCAGGCCTTGTGCGCCTGAGCACAATCCTTACCGCCCAGGCTATAGCTATGACTATGACTTTGAGCTGGGGACCAGTCGCAGTAGTAGCTTTGGAGGGCACTATAATGACTGCCGGGACCCAGTCCGTGAGCGGGCCTCTCTTGATGGCTTCGTGAGGGGTCGTGGCCAGAGCCAAGGCCAGGGCCGCTTCCAAGACCGGAGTACCTCCAGCACCTTCATACGCAGTGACCCGTTCCTGCCACCCTCTGCTTCCTCTGAGCCCCTGACCACTTCCTGGAACGAGCTGAACTACATGGGTGGACGTGGTCTAGGAGGGCCCTCTGCCTGCAGACCCCCTGCTCCCGTGTTTTCTCAGTCCGTGGCCCCTGACTATGGCATGATGGGCATGCCAGGGGTGGGCGGATATGGTAACACCATGCCCTATGGATGTGGTCGGCCCCAGGCTCGGATGCGGGATTGGGTAAGCATTCACCACCTTGCAGTGGGTCTCACCTTTTCCTAACGGCTTTGTTGAGGCAAAGTTTATATACCACAAGGTCCACTCACTTTTCAGTGTACAATTCCACTTTCAGTGAGTTGACACCATCCAGTTTTAGAATATTCCCATCAACTCAAAGAAACCTGCCCATTAGCAATCATTCACTGTCCTTTCCTCCAGCCCCCGACACTCATCTGCTTCTTATGGATTGGCCTGCTCTAGACATTTCCTATCAGTGAATCACACACGATGTGGGGTTTGTGACAGGTTGCTTAAAGCTTAATGTTTTATTTGATTTCCAACTCTGATATCACTCTTTGAAAAGACTTGCCTTTGTTCTCTAAACTTGCACCCCTTCATCTCTGTGGGACGCCGTAATGGTCCAGATTAATGATACAAGGATGTGCTTGTATTCCTAGCCCAGGAGAAGAGGGTTTGAGCACTTTGGAGCAGACAGCATGGGCAGGAAGCGGAAGCAGTTTACCATGTATGAGGAGCCAGATGCCAAATTGGCCCGGGCTGAGAGTGAAGGAGATTTGTCTGAAAACGGTATGGCCCCCGGAGCTGCTGGGCCAGGTTTGGGTGAAGATGAGTGCGTTGCTTGCCCAGAGCTCGAAGGTGGCAGGTTTCACTAGTGCTCCTTTAGCCCTATCTTCACTTGCTCAGTGGGCTTGGGAGCATGAGAAGGCAGTGGGGCTCCCTACCTAGAGCCTGATGATTCCTATTTTCTATGTCTGGCAGATGATGGAGCTGCTGACTTGCGGTCAGGAGATGAAGAGTTCAGGGGTGTAAGTCCACCTTTTCTCTCTGGGGTCCTGTTTTTACTATTCTGCCTCTGACTTTATCCCAACTGATAGCTCGGTCTTTACCACCTTTTTTCAGTCAGTACTAGAATTAGCATCCCGTGGACTGAAACGAGTGTTTGTGAGAGCACATGTGTGCGCACCAGGGACTCCAGCCATTGCACAGAGCTCTAGACACATGCATCACTCTGCACACCTGGCTTACATGGGTCCTGGGGACTCAAACCTGGGTCCATAGGTTTTACAGGCCAGCACCTTAAGCCACCTTCCGCCTGATGGAGTTTCTTTTTTTTTAGTTTTTAAAATTTTTGTTCATTTACTTGAGAGAGAGAGAGAGAGAATGGGCTCACCAGGGCATCCAGCCACTGCAAATGAACTGCGGACGCATGCGTCACCTTGTGCATCTGCCTTGCATGGTCCTGGGGAATTGAACCTGGGTCCTTTGGCTTTGCTGGCAAGCGCCTTAACTGCTCAGGCATCTCTCCAGCCCCTGTCTTAGCAAGCCAAGGTCTAGGGTGAGGCCTTCGAGCCAGGTGGTAGCCAGGGTCTGGGCTGGCTGCGGGGCATTCTGGAGCTACCATGTCACTGCTGCTTTCCCTTTTCCAGGAGGAGGAGCTCTGTGACTCCGCGAAGCAGAGAGGTAGGCGCTACCCAGTGTCTGTTGCCTGCTTTCCTTTGTCCCATAGTCACTGCCCAGCTCGGTCTGAGCCAGGCTGCGCTTTGGAGCGAGACAGGCCTGCGTGGAGGGCCCTGTGACTCGTGGAGGAGGGCTGCAGCTGTGGGCCCAGGCTGTGGCGTCACCCTGCTGTGCCGCAAAGTGTCAGGGGCGGGATTTGTTTAAAAGAAGTTCATCTGCCTCACTAGATGCAGTGCGTAGGGGTCCAAGCAGCTCACCTCTGAGCATCTGTGACAGTCACCGATGAAGAGACCTTCAGAGATCTGAAGAGATAAAGATGCCCCCCTCATCAGTGCAGGTCCCTGTTTAGTTTGTTGGCAGTTGCCAGCTGTGTTCCTGGCCTGTCTTCTGCCAGGGGTGCTGTCAGCTGCTGTGCTCAGAGTGAGGTGGGCTTGCGGGGGGGTGGGGGAGGTGGCTTGAACACCCAGGCCCAGGTCTGCAGGTAGTCATTGCTCAGCACATCTTGTCAGTATAGTATCAGGGCAGCAGATCCAGGAGCCCAAAGTAAGTAGAAAGAGTGGAACAGCAGCCTGTCCACAGTGAGTAGAAAGAGTAGAATAGAAAGAGTAGAACAGCAGCCTGTCCACAGTGAGTAGAAAGCAGTGTGTCCACAGTGAGTGGGAAGTAGAATGGCAGCATGGAGAAGGGGCCTGAGCTGCAGGGGCCTTAAGCTCACCTAGAAGCTACTTGTCTTTCCCCTTTCCTAGCCGGTTACCCCAAAGATCGTGGTCTAACCTGGTCCCAGTGACACGAAAGCCTTTGGCTGGCCTCCTCCCCTTAGGTCGTAGGCATAGCCAGCCAGCAGAAGTCCCTCACATCACACGCTGTCCACAGCATGGGACCACACCCAGCACTCAGCAGCTCACACAGCCGGGTAAATGCTAAAGCAAAGGTGCCGTGTTTGTTACGCACAGGTCCTGCTACCCAACCAGGATGACTTTGCTATTAAACAGCACTCATAGTTTCAGGCAGTGACCTCTTGCCAAAAGTCCCACACGTCCTTTTGAGAGGCTTCTGAGCAGCGCACGCCGGTCGCCATCTTCGTGGGACAGTCTCAGGACTGGCATCAGGGGTAGGGGTTACAGTTCAGATGCTTATCCAACCTTTTTTCAGCATCCAGAGCCTGGGGATCCAGCCTGACCGCATGCTGGGATGCTGGCTGCATGGCTCTCTGTGGAGCTCTTGCGCCAGCCCCAGGGCATGGATGGGAGGACCAATTGGTCTCTTCCCATTTTTGTTTCTAGGATTCTTCCCACACAGCCCTGGGAAAGCCCTAGGTTGGAAGGTCTAACTTCCACTCGGTGTGGAAGATAGAGATTGGGCCAGCAAGGACTGTCAGACCTGCTGAGGCCCTAGTTCAGACGAGGCCAACTGGACGGTCATCACAGCCCACCTAGAGGTGGGACGGAGGGCGGTAGCGCAGCTGCCTCTGTGTGTGGGGAGATGTGCTTCTCCTTAAGCAAGGACGGGGAGACCCAGTGATAGGCACCAGCCTGGATGAGCAGGCTGGAGGACAGAGTAGGCGGCCACGGGAGGAGTGGCGTGACTCCTGTGGGTTCTCGTCAAAGGCCCTGACCTATCAGGAGCCTTCAGTAGTTAACTTCTCAGTGCCTTGGGGTATCCTGGCCCTGCCACACCTGGAGGTAGAAGCTGGGCAGTGTGGCTGCCAGGCTGCAGCATCCAGCTTGGTCCAGGAGCTGAGCTCCTGCAGGCTCGTCAGCATCTGAAAGCCACTTCTCTGTCATAGGAGAAAAGGAGGACGAGGACGAGGACGTGAAGAAGAGAAGAGAGAAGCAGCGGAGGAGAGACAGGATGCGTGACCGAGCAGCTGACAGGTGAGCCAGTGAGGCCGACAGTGCAGAGAGCGTGCGGAGCCCTTACTCCAGGGCACGAGAGGCGAGGGTCCTGAGGCTGCCCTACGTTTACATGCCCCCGTGAGACAGCCGAGCAAGGCCATGCACACCTTCACTCTTCCTGAGGAGAGCAGAGGCCCAAGAATCTTAGGAGTTCCATGGGCTCTCTTAGCTCCAGAATCAGACTCCATGGAGCCAGACACTAAGCACTGTCATCTGGCCACTGTGGGACACATGCATGTGCCCACACTAGCAGAAGTTAGCGTAAAGATAACATCTGCTGAAGGCAGCTGAGCCTGGACCTGCCTGTCCATGTCCATGTCCATGTCCATGTCCATGTATTGCACAGGAGTGGATGAGACCTGCAAAGTGAGTTGGGAGCATTTGGAAGTTGTTGGAAGTTAGGTTCCTGTTGTGCTTAAGGAATCCACCTGTCACCAACCTTTCTCAGCTGGTAGTGTAGCTATGCTGGTGGTTTATGTGCCCTGGGCTCTGTCTATAGGCCTGACATTCAGCATGCCAGAAAGTAACCTTCATTCTGCAAATCCAGCAGGAAGGTTCCTTGGTGCTGGCCCAAGTCTAGAAATTCCAGATTTTGTCTTATGATGGAATAAGAATATAAAATATGCCAGGTCCAGAGGGCATTGCTGTTACCACACCATGGGCCAGCTTCTGGCTTAGTGGTTGAAGATCAGAATAGCCAAGGTCCATGAGTGTCTGCTTGCTGAGGCTTTGGCCACACGTGGCCGTTTGTGTGTGTAAGAAGTGACTTACGAGGGAGTCCTTTTATCTTAAGGCCAAAGGGGGGACCATGGTTTTCCTATGCAGAGAGGTGCTTAGGAAGAGTCATGACTAGGCTAAGAAGCCAACAACCAGAGTACTGAGTCACTTCTTTCCAGGCGCTTGTCAGAATCCTTGATTTTCAAAATGATGGGAGGGTTTTTGTGTTTTCATGCTTCATGTAAAATGAGATGAAATTTGTTTTCACGGTGCTGGGGGATGGAACTCAGTGCTAGGTAAGTGCTCTACTACTGAAAGAAATTTCTAGTCTCTGCTGGACCAAAGATCTCAGAGGAAGTTGGATTGTCTGGGAAGGTGGAGGTGTGTTTAAAACGTGAGTGCTCTGTATCTCTTTGTTAGCGTCTTTTAAAAAAGCATTTATTTATTTGAAGGAGAGAAGGGGAGAATGAGAAAGAGAATGGGTGCACCACAGTGCCCTGCTTCTTCATGTACACTCCAGATGCATGCGTCACTTTGTACACCTGCTTACATCGGCACTGGGGAATCAAACCTGGACCATCAGGCTTCCCAAGCAAGTGCCTTACAACTGCTGAGCCATCTTGTCAGCCCTTTCATTAGTTTAATAGCCCTGCACATGAGACTGCGGTTCTCTCAGAGGAGCCTGCACCAAGTGTCAGCCAACACTCCCACACTCTTGCAACGCCCTGGGCAGGAGCTCTCCAGCCTGGTGTCCTGGGACCTGCTCTCTGCCTGTACCATACAGTCTGCTTGTGTTGGGTGAATTTTTCAAAGCACATGATAGCAGAACCTGATTTTTTTATCCTTGGAATTTGGGGCTGGGGAGTGCTTTCCAAGCAAGCAGTGGGACCAATCCCTACCTTCTCCTTTGCCCCTCCCCCAAACAAATGTCAGGTCCTCTTTCAGTTGAGTCTTTGGGAGAACTTACCTTGAATTGTATGGGTTATTATTTTGTTTTCTGGAGGTAGGCTCTCACTGTAGCCCCTGCTGACCTGGAACTCACTCTATAGTTCCAGGCTGGCCTCAGACTCACAAGCAGTCTTCCTACCTTTGCCTCTCCTGAGTACTGGGATTAAAGGCGTTCCCGCCCACGCCCAGATTGTATGAGTTTTTGGTTATATCAGGTCTTAAGCAATTTTTCCTTCAAAAGGTTGCTGTAAGTCATTTCAGTGGCTACTGAGAGAAAAACATCTAGGAAGCTATGGTGTTAAGTCCCAGGGCCTTAGAACAATGAACAGCCTGTGGTTCTCCACTCTGGGTGTCCTGGCCCAGAGGTGTGGGTGTGATGCTGGTCTGTTGTGCGAACCAAGGCTATACTCCATTCTTCAGAAGGGGACCTTGCTGTAAGTGCTGTCCTTCCTCCCTGCAAGAGGAGTCTGTTTCCAAGCTGAGCCTTGTGGTTCCTACCTATCATCTCAGAGATAGGAGGATGGCCCTGAAGGTAAGGCCAGTTTTGGCTATAGAATTAGACCGTCTTTAAGAAAACCCCAGCACTCAGGAGGCAGAGGTAGGAAGATCTCTTTGAGTTCAAGGCCACCCTGAAACTTGGTGAATTCCAGGTCAGCCTGGGCTAGAAACCTTACCTCAGAAAAACCAAACAAGGAAAAGGAAAAAAAATAGCCGGGGTGGTGGTGCATACCTTTAATTCCAGCACTTGGGAAGGAGCTCTGCCTGGAGGTGAGCTGAGGAGACCTGCATCACAACTTTGTATTTCCTTCCTAAGGATTCAGTTTGCCTGTTCTGTGTGCAAGTTTCGTAGCTTTGATGATGAAGAAATCCAGAAACATCTGCAAAGCAAATTTCACAAAGAGACACTGCGGTTTATAAGCACCAAGCTGCCCGACAAGACAGTGGAATTTCTCCAGGTAAAGGACAGTGGGCTTCCATGGCAGCGCTCGCACACGGCCCTGCGGGTGTCAGGGTTCCCTGTGGAGAAGGAAAGGGAAGCGAGAGGCCTAAACATGGTCCAGCTTTCTCTTCTGCAGTTCAGGTGGTTGTCTAGAGCTAGGTCATGGAGCAGTAGCAGAACCTCCACAGGCTCTGCCCACAGCTGTTCCGACGTCGGCGCACTCTCCATACGGTTGTCCTCGTTTCATTTCATTCATTTCATTTCATCGTGGTGTCTCCCAATCCTTGTAGGAGTACATCATAAACAGGAATAAGAAAATTGAGAAGCGGCGTCAGGAACTGGTGGAGAAAGAGAGCCCCAAACCAAAGCCAGACCCATTCAAAGGTGAGTTGTGATTTTAGGGTGTGGGTTATTTGGGTGCACCTAAGACAAGAGACTCAGCTCTTAACTCTGCGGGGACTGGGGGGTAGCTGTGGTGGTAGAGTGCTCTCCTGACATGCACGAGGCCTGTTTTTGTTTGACCTTCACTCAGCACCACAAGAAACAACTGTGAAAGCTACCCAAGCGCTCCTGAGCAGGAAGCCAAGTCCTGAGAGGAGCACTTAGCAGTGGAAAGCTTAGTGGGTCACACCGCTCAGCACACCTGTTGGCGGTGTTCAGCAACTGCCTTCTGCCCTCTGGAATCAAGAGGCCTGGAGGAAGTGGGAAAGTTGACATAGGGGTCACCTGTTTGAGGCCACAGTGCTACAGGAGGACGGGCTATACCTAGTCACATTCTACCCTAACTGAATCCTTAGAAAGTGTGGCCTTTGGGGGAGGGAAGAAGGAACAAACACTCGATTGGGTTTCTTGACAGGGATTGGCCAGGAGCACTTCTTCAAAAAGATTGAAGCAGCACATTGCCTGGCCTGCGACATGCTGATCCCCGCACAGCACCCGCTCCTGCAGCGGCACCTGCACTCTGTGGACCACAACCACAACCGCAGGGTGAGTTGACATCTCACGAGGGCTGCTTCCTTTGGTGGGCATTCCTGGGCTAGTGTGCCTTAGCGCGAATGCTGACACAGGTAGGGCTCTTGTATTGAGCCTATCCACTGTCCCTTGGTGCTAAGCTGCCCCCTACCTTCTATGAATTCTGAACATTTACCTTAATTCCCACCAACTTGGAGGCTGTTTTTAGTTTATGGGAGATAACTAATTCAAAGTACCACATTCCATCCCTGACTCCCATAAACTGGACCATCCATTGTGTAAAATGCCATGCATTCAGTCAAACTTTAAAAGTCCCACCACTGTTCAAACATCCCCACAGTCCAGGGTCTCTTAACTATAAGCTGTAAAACCAAAACACATAAGAGAACAGAGGAAACATTCACATTGCAAAAGATTGCATTGCAGGGAAAGACTGAACCAATGCAAGATCCTGTAGCTCTGTGTCTGACATCTGTAACCAGTGACAAAGTCTGGAGCAAGAGGCTTTCTTAAGGCCAGGAGTTTGAGGCCAGTCTGGGCAACATACTAGAGCTGTCTATTTCTTTTTTTAAGAAGTAAGGAAATGTGTTGCTTCAGATTTGCTTATTTTTTTATGGGGGGATTGAAGGAAGGTGTTGCTCTGGCCCAGGCTGGCTTGGAGCTCATGGCAGTACCTGTGCCTCAGCCTCAGTGATGGGATTAAAGGTAACCTGGCTAGGTGTCCCTTTATACAGTAGCTGATTGGAGAACATTCCATGCAGATTGCACTGGACTGCTCCATTGCTGAGAGAATGCTTCTGTAAGGTGTAGGCCGAGGGCAGTTCAGACAGCTACGCGGCCTGGAAGGCCTGAGTTGTGTCTGGCCTGCTTTGCTGATGGGGCTTAAGCTTGAATATCTGACCCTGGGGTCTGCAAGTAGCAAGGGATGTTTACTTTACTTATTTGTAGAAAGATACTGTTGGCTCTCCATATATGTGTGCACATGCATGGATTGAACTAACTAGGGAATGAAACCATTCTGGGGGGAATTTCATCAAGTGTAGACTTTTTTCCTCAATATTCACTCACTCTCATATCATAGCAGCTGTTTACATAGGTTGAAATTACTAGGTTTAAAAGAGAGAGTATGTGGGTAGTTTCTGTGCACACACTGTGCCATCTAAAAAAAAATTAATTTATTTTCAAGGAGGGGAGGGGTCGAGAGAGAGGTGCACCATTTTGTGCATCTAATTGTGCCATTTTATATAAAGGACGTAGAGTGCCTTTGGATTTGTTATCTAAAAGGCCTTGGATCCAGTGCACTGCAGATAACAAGGATGACTGGGTTCATCCCTGAGTATGAGACTATTCAGTGGCTCAACTGCCATTGATATACTTTTGTAGCCACAGATGATAACGGGTGGGTGTGGGTTCCCTGTGATCTGCTGCTTGCCTCCCCTGGTTAACTGAAGAACTCGACAGCTGTCCACTGCTCTCCGCCTCTTGTAAAGATCAGCAGGAGAGCAGTCTACAAGCAGGGACCGGATGCAAGCCCCAGAGCAGTCACAGTGATAGGCCCAAGACCGCCTGTGAAGTCCACACAACCCAAATCTAAAAGGCTTGCCCACTCCCTGAAGTCCTCCTTCAAGATTTGTAAATGCTCTTTCTGAAGCCGAGTGTGGTTCATGGATCTCAGTGGATCTTTGCTTTTTTCTGCAGTTGATCAAAGCTCTTGGACGTAGTTCACTTTGTTCCAAAGGCTCCTTAGTACCTTCTTGCACACTTGCAGCTTGGCATGTTGAGATTCTGGAAGCAGGGTGGTGGTTGCATGTTAGGACAGCGTGGCACTGCCTGACTGCTCTGTTCTCTCCATCCTCTTTACCATTTTAAAAGACCACCTTTGGTTGCCTTTGCAGTTAGCTGCAGAACAGTTCAAGAAAACAAGTCTCCATGTGGCTAAGAGTGTTTTGAACAACAGGCATATTGTGAAGATGCTTGAAAAATACCTCAAGGTTTGTGCAAGACGTGGTTTGTCTTGTAGTCTGGGTATGTGGTACTGCTTAGTAGATGGGGATGCATGGTACTGACCCCCGACCCCCAAGAACCCTGAGCTACAAAGGAATGTGACAGTGAGCTAGCTGTGCATGGTACGTCACCCACTGATCACCAGGGCTGATTGGGCTGGTTGGGTGGGTGTCCCTTCACCGCTCCATGTGTGTCCCTCCTGAAGCTGCGTGCTCAAGAGGACAACCTTCCCTAAGTAGTACAGGGCCAGGGTGGAGATGCGCTCCCCTGCTAGAGCCTCACACAAGCTCATGGAATGGACAAGTATGTAGAAAACACCCAAGCTGGGGACTGGTTCACAGGATAAAGGCACTTGATTCCAAAGCCTGCTAGCCCAGGCACAACTCTCCAGTACCAACTACAGTACCAACCATAATGCTGGACAGTGTGGCCCATGCTTCTGGAGTTCATCTGTAGCTAAAAGAGGCCCTGGCACATCCATGCACATAGTCTCTCCTCCTCTATCCCTCTTTCAAAGAATTTTTTTTTTAATTGCAAAATAGGGGCCGAGGGTAGAGTTCAGTGGTGGGCACACAGTTAGCATGTGTGATACCCTGGATTCAATTCCTAACACCCCCCCCCCCCCAGAAAAAAGTAAATAAAAGTGCTTGTGTTTTGGCAAAGCTTTTCTGAGTTTGTAAGCTGCAAAAACCTGAAGGGAACTCTGTTGGTATAGTTTGCTGGCTTTTTAATAAGACTTTTATTTGCCTGTGCAAACAAACACCAGATGCATCTGGCTTTACATGGGTACTTGAGAATTTAACCCAAGAGCAGGCTTTGCAGGGTGCCTTTCTCGCCTGAGCCATCTCTCCAACCCCAAGCTGGCTCGTTTTGCAGGCTTTGGTATTCGTTGCCCCTTCACGTTCTGGTTTCTGAGACTGGTGTTTCTTCCGCCCAGGGTGAGGACCCTTTCACCAGCGAAGCTGTCGATCCTGAAACTGAAGGAGACAGCAATTTAGGAGGTGAGGACAGAGGAGCGACACCAGAAGAGGTAGCAGCGGAAGTCCTGGCAGAGGTGATCACAGCAGCAGTGAGGGCTGTGGATGGGGACGGAGAGCTGGCTGACAGGGAGGGTCCTGTGGACACAGTGGCGGCCAGTAGTGATCCCAGCACAGAACAGCCTCTAGGAGAGCCGGCCTGCGGCACAGCATCTGAGAGTGGAAATGCCGAAAACAAGGCTGCAGGTGAGGCAGCAGCGGAGGCAGAAAACACTGTAACTGTTGCTCCTGTCCCAAGTGTCACTGGAGCAGAAGTGGGACACACGGATACAGAGCCCAGAGATGTCCCAGCAGAGTGATCGATCCTTTCCCGTTTGAAGGGGTGTGTTCTCGTGTCTCAGCAGTGCTGAGGGGTGTGAACTCGGCCTGATGAAAGACTCCCCGTGGGCCCATGTTACACACTGGGGGCTGGCTTGCCTCTGCTTGAAGGCTGCAAAAAGAATATTTCCCCAAGCAATCTTGAAGGCTGTCTTTACACTGCAGTTAGGAAAATAAAATGTGGGCAGTTAGATTTTCAGTGTACTTTGCTTGTTGAATACTGCCTCTGGTTACTTTTTGGTGGGGGAGGGGTGCTTAGAAACATTCAGTGAAAGAAACAAAAATCACTACAAGGATTTTTTTTTTTAATGTTGTAGGCATTGATTTTGGCCTTAGGCTTGATTCTTGTTAATATACCCTAGGCTGGTCTCACAACTCCATCCTCCTCCCTTAGTCTGTCAAGCGCTAGGTTCACAGGTGTATACTACCAGCTGTACCCTGTTCAGCTTCCGTTTCTGTAGTACATTGTTACATCAGTGACGTCTACCAGTTACAGGTCAGGTGATGCCTGGAGCTGCTCTGTGGGAAGCACAGCCCCTGCCCTCAAGCCTGAGAAAGCTGTCTACAGATTGTTTCCCAGGCTCAGTACTTGGCAGTCAGTTTACCTCCATTGTGTTCCTTCCCCTGCAGTAAAGGCTGTTGAGCTAAACACTATTCCTTTAGAGGTTTTGCAACTGAGAAAGGTGGAGCTCAGATGATTGTCCAGTCAATTTATACCGCTACATCTGTTTCCCTGTAAACCTTTCAGCTGTAGACATCATGCATCTTGGAAATGCTGCCCATGGGGATGCTTTAGGCCATAAAATGTTTGAGTGTCTATATGCCAGGTGCTGCTGCTTTGTTTATTTTTTGAGGTAGGGTTTCACCCTAGCCCAGGCTGACCTGGAATTCACTCTAGTCTCATGATGGCTTAAAACTCACTGCGATTCTCCTATCTCTGCCTCCTGAGTGCTGGAATTAAAGGCATCCTGAAGTCAGCGTGAGATGAGAGAAACAGTGGAGCGCGCTGCTCAGTTAGCAGTAGTAAGTGCTTCTGAAGCATCTCTGCACACCACTACCACACGCACCCACGGGGCCTAAACAGATTGACTATGCCCTTGGAAGCCTTTCTCCCTGGAGATGGAACCAGGGCCTCCTGGCAGGGATTCTGCCACTGAGCACTACATTCCCTAGCCTGGAGCTTTTAGGACAAGATCTTAATGTAACCTTTAGAATCGCCCTGCCTATGTGCACCTACACACCTGGCTTACCCCTATTCTCAGGGCTAGAAAATGTTGGCAGTCTTGAACACCAGTTAGGCTGAGGACTGCCATATATCCATCCAGATTTCTTTTACTTAAAATGTGTGCCAGACATGGTGGTACACACCTTTAATCCCAGCACTCAGGAGAAAGGTAGGAAGATCACTGGGAGTTTGAGGCTACATAGTGAATTCCAGGTCAGCCTGGGCTAGAGTGAGACATAATCATAATACACACTTTGCGTATTTGCAAGGAGGGAAGAGAGAGGGCACACCAGGACCTCCAGTTGCTACAAACGAACTCCAGAAATCTGGTAACTTAGGTCTCCAACCCCCTGCCTGGAGGTATCACTGGCGGGTGGATGCTGGGGTCCAGACTTAAGGTGCGTTTGGGGGCAGTTCTGATTTCCACCCCAAAGGTGTAAGAAAGCAGCCTGCGTTCGTGGGGGATCCGTGCTGTTGGCTGCCTGTTTTGTGCTTGCTGCTTTTGGTGTCTGCCAGCTGATGATGGTTTCTCTCTGAGGCTCAAGGGCCTGCCACCTGAATGCAGACCCTGAGGAATGTGAGAACCAACGTGGAAAGTCGTCCTCCACACAGAAAACACACACACACACATTGGACCCAGGAAGGTGACTAAGCAATAAAACTGCTCACAAAACCTGCCAGCCAAGGTTCAACAGCCCCACCACCCACATAAAGATAGGCATTTGTTCACAGCTGCGAGAGCCTGGCACACCCATAGACATGAGCGTGCAAATAAAAATTTTAAATTATTGGCAAGCAGGAGGGGTGGGGGCGTAGATCAGGAGTATAGTGCTTGCCTAGTCTATTCTATTTATTTCGTTTTCTGGTATTTCAAGGTAGGGTCTCACTCTAGCCCAGGATGACCTAGAATTCAGTAGTCATCCCAGGCTGGCCTCGAATTTATGGCCCTCCTACCTCTGCCTCCCAAGTGCTGAGATTATAGGTGTGCACCACCATGCCCGGCTGTGCTTGCCTAGTCTAGTGCTAGACACACACACACACAGCAGGTAGACAGAATGACCATCATACATTCATCCAAAGCTAGAGGTTCCACGGCAGAGCATGTGCTTAGTATTTGCAAAGTCTATGCTCAGTACTGCACAAAACACAAAATCGCCCCCAATATTTAAGATACAAAGACTGAACTCATGTAAGTATGGCCTTAAGTCTGTATCAGTCCTGGCTGATGTTAGTAATGGCCGAGTCCCAGGCTGAATAAAAAGGCGAGCCAAGCAGAGTGCCAGCACTCACCTCTCAGCCTCCTGACTGCAAATGGGATGTGAGCAGCCACCTCAAGTTCCGGCTGCCGTGCCCGCTCCCCCCCACCCCACAATTGACTGTGAGCCAAACTAAACTAAATACCTATTTTGCCCAAGACTATAACTTGCATGGCTCTTTCTGGAATTTTATTTCTCTGTTGGTTTTGTTGTTTTGGTTTTTTCCAAGGTAAGGTCTCTAACTCAGACTGACATGAATCTAATACGTAATCTCAGGGTGTCCTCGAACTCTTGGCGATCGTCCTGCCTCTGCCTCCTGCGTCTGGGATTAAAGGCTTGCGCCACCACACCCAGCTTTCTCTATTGGTTTTGAGGTAGGGTCTCACTCTAACCCAGACTGACCTGGATGGGATTCACTATGTAGTCTCCACTCGCCATACTCCATTTGCTGCTGTTATCTCCTCCCTGCTGACAGGAACGTGTGCCCGGCTATGTGCTCCCACCGTGCTTTCCCTGCCATGAAACTTCCCCTTGACACTGCAAACCAGAGATAAACCTTTTCTTCTACAGGCTGGTTGGGTGTTTTATCCCAGCAGAGAGACTCAGGCTGCCGTTTAACTAACAGTGATCCTCCTACTTCAGCCTCCTGAGTGCTGGGATTAAAGGCATGTGGCACCATGCCCAGCAACTTCTTTAAAATATACTTTATTTACTATCTAATTGCAAGGAGAGATCGGGGGGGGGGGGGAGGCACAGAATGGACACACCAGGGCCTCTAGCCAGTGCAAATGCGTGTGCCACTTTGTGTATCCGGTTTTACTTGGGTACTGGGGAATCAAACTTTGCAGACAAGTGCCTTAACCGCTAAGCCATTTCTCCAGCCCTGAATACTTCCTTACTTTCTAAAATGTTGCTTTTTTTATTTGAGAGGAAAAAAGAGAAATTAACAAATCAAATGTCAGTAAATGTTGGTGAGGATGTGGACAAAAAGAAACCCTCACTCACTGCTGGTGGGAGTGCAAACTTGTACAACCACTGTGGAAATAAACTTGGAGAGAAAATAGAGCTACCAATGACCCAGTTATTTCTCTACGGGGCATTTACCTACACGCTCCAGGCTTCATTGCACAGGTATCTGCTCAACCATGTTTATAGCTGCTCAATTCATAATAGCCGACAACCGTAATCAAGCCAGACACCCAATCGTTGGACAAATGGATAATGAAGGTGTGGCCCATCTGCACAATGCAGTTCTACTCAGAAGTAATGAAGAATGATACAGTGAAAGGTGTAGGAAAATGCAGGGACTTGGAACAGATCAAGCTCAGCGAACTCACACACATGGAGACACCCATGTGGGGTTCCAAGCCTGAAGAGCTTGAGTTGCTGGCATACCTGACACGCACAGACAACAGGGATGGAAGGGGCTGGAGGGGCATGGGACGACTGGGGGAAATAAAACTAAACCCGAAATGAATTGGTACCACAGAAACCTATTCTCCTTGATAGCAGACTAAAGGATATAACACTCAACAGGAGTATGAGGGCATCATCTTGTAAAAAGGGCCCTGGAGAGGGAGGGTTGAAGCCTGACCTTACAGTACTTGGCTCCGGCCTGTGAACCCCAGTACCAGAAATTGGTCGTTACCCACAATGATCTGTTGGAGAGCCCTACGAGGTCCCAGGAACAAGACAGGCTCCTGTCAAGCACTTGATTACCCTCCTCAGGTAAAAGGTGAGACCCTTATTGCTGAAGACACCACATGCTGCCAACACACAGAGAGACCCAGCTGGAATCTGGAAGGAAGCCAGTCCGCAGACAAGCACTATGTGAGCGAGCAGGGTTCACAGCTACTCAAAAGCAACCAGCCTGGCAAGTGATACACAGCTCTGATGGCAGGTTTGGTGGGTAACCGATGACTTTCTGATTGGCTAAGAGTGGAAAGGAACTCAGAACTGGAACTGGGAACCAGGTATGAATCCCATACACCAAGATTATGGTCTTCAATGACAAGCTCCCACTAGTTTTTGGCCAAAAGAGGGGCTGCATCCGTCGAAATCTAACCATGCTTATCCCATTAACCTGTACTGACTTCATTTTCTGTTGGAGAATGTTCTTTTCTTTTTTAATTTTTATTTATTTGAGAGAGGGGGAGAATGGTCACACCGGGGCCTCCAGCCACTGCAAACGAACTCCAAATGCAATGCCAACCTCTGCATCTGGCTTACGTGGATACTGGGGATTCAAGCCTCAAACCGGGGTCCTTAGGCTTCACAGGCAAGCCCTTAACTGCTAAGCCATCTCTCCAGCCCTGGAATCTGTTCTTTCTCAGAAGGTAGTGAGACCCGTGGAGATACACCACCACCCCTTGCATGTCAGCCAGGTCCCACGTGAAGCCACCGCTGTGGCGAGATAAGACTGCCGCCTCCACAGCGAGCCTGGCAGTCTGCACCGGGGTGACGGGCACAAACACTGAATCCAGAAGCTCCTGCGAGGCCAGCACTGAGGCACACTTGATACCCACCCACCACCACAGCTCAGGGAATCCTGCGGAAGAGGGGGCGGAAAGATTCTGCAATGCCCTCCCCTGTGACTGAAGTCTCTCATGATGCATAACCCACAACCCTGTGGGGAATACCAGCAATCCCACTGGGGTGGCCCTCAGCAGATTGGGGGCAGAAGAAAGGGAAATTATGGTACCAGCACATGATATGTTCATACAAGGTATATATATATATTTTCTTTTTGGTTTTTCGTGGTAGGGTCTCACTCTGGCCCAGACTGACCTGGAATTCACTATGTAGTCTCAGGGTGGCCTTGAACTCATGGTGATCCTTCTACCTTTGCCTCCCTAGTGCTGGGACTAAAGGCGTGCACCACCATGCCCAGTTTAAAGTATATTCTTAATAAGAAAAAGGCTGAGAATGGGAATGCCAGGGCCTCTAGCCACAGTAGAGAGCTCCAGACACACGCATTACCTTGTGCGTCTGGCTTAGTGGGTGCTGGGGAATCAAACCAAGGTCCTTTGGCTTTGCTGGCAAAAGCCTTAACCACTAAGCCCTCTCTCCAGCCCCAAAGTGAATACTTGTAAGTGCCCTAAACATTGTACCGGATGTAATTGAATGTCCTGTGTTTTACTTGGCAACCATAATTGAGGGATCAGGACAGCACAGAGGCTGAGATGGGGCTAGGCTCAGAGAGCTCAGTCTCATAGGAGTGGACAATGGTTTCAAAGACTTCCTAGCAGCTGTTTCAAAGATTAACCTTTTTAAAATATTTATGTATTGGTTTGGCAAGGTAGGGTCTCACTCTAGCTCAAACTGACCTGGAATTCACTATGTAGTCTCAGGGTGGTCTTGAACTCAGTGATCCTCCTACCTCTGCTGGGATTAAAGGCGTGCACCACCACGCCTAGCTAAAATATTTATTTTTTTAGTTATAGTCGTAAATTCCTTCTTCCCTGGTCCCCATTTCACTGAAAACCCTCGTTAGCTGGGTTACTGGTGTTCCCTGTGGGGTAATTAAGGCCTCTGTCTCTGGGATGGGGGGGTATGCCTCAGAATATTTCTTCCCACCCCCATTTCTGCAACAACCCCTGAGTCTGTGGGTGTGCTAGCACTTTGTTTTAGTGTAGCATTCTCTGTAGCCTCAGTGTTTCTGTTGAGTGTTTCTGAGGGTTGGAGAGATGACTTAGTGGTTAAGGCGCTTGCCTGCAAAAGGCTAAGCACCCATGTTCGACTCTCCAGATCCCACTTAAGCCTGACATACAAGGTGATGCATGTGCAAGGTCACATGTGCATGCAAGGTGGCACATGTGTTGGGAGTTTGATTTCAGTGGCTATAGGCCCTGACATACCACTGCTCTCATAAAAAAAAGTGTGGGCTGGAGAGAGGTTTAGTGGTTAAGGTGCTTGCCTGCGAAGCTTAAGGACACATGTTCAACTCTCTAGATCCCACGTAAGCCAGAACGCACAAAGGTGAGGCCAGGTTGCACATGTCCACTAGGTGGCACAAGCATCTGGCATTCAATTTCAGTGGCTGAGGCCCTGGTGCCCCAAATTTCTCTGTGTCTCTCTCTTAAAAAAGTAATTAAAAAACAAGTGTTTCTGTTCAGCACTCAGTGTTTGTCACTGTGTCCCTGGGGGTGGTTGTCAGGCTAGCACTGGGAGCAGTATCTGCAGGTCTTCTGGATCCCGTAAATGTAGTGGAGGTGGCACATTTGTGGTGAGCAGTCAGCTGTCTTTTCCTGTGTAATGATGACCTTGGATCTCCCCAGAATGCTCTGCTATCTGTAAAATAAAACACTCTCCAACCAAGGGTGACACAGCATCTTTGATTAAGTAGAATATGAATAGAAGTTTGAGAGACATTTTGATGAGTATATCCACTCAATTGGTCCAGACAACAATAGAGCTTCTCTCTGGGGGCTGTAAACACTATACCTGAGACTTTTCTTAATTTTTTATATTAAGATATTTCATACAAACACACCATGAGTTGGTACCCTTTTCCCCTCATCCCTGCCCCAATTCCACTGGGGACCCTACTCTCCTCAGTGGGGTTGCAGGTATTCCCTATGGGGTTGTGGGCGCAGTAGTCAGTTATTCTTTTTTTTTTTGGGGGGGGGGGATACCTGAGGGCCTGATGTCTCAACCTAAGGCTCTTACAATCTTAACGCCTAATTAAGAACATATTTTTATGGGCACATCACACCTCCTCCCTGCCCCCATTCCTCTGGGGGCCCTTCTCAGTGGGTTGCAGGTGTTCCCCATGGGCTGTGGATTAGTGTTGTGGGAGCAGAAGTTATTTTGGGGGAGGGGATACCTCTGGGCATGAGGTCTCAACCTGTGGCTCTTACAATCTTTCTATCCCCTCTTCTGCAAAATTGCCTGAGCCGTGGTGGGTGAGTTTTCAGTCTACTTCAGTGATGAACTCTTAGGAGCCTCTGGATCTCTGCTTTGGTGGATGTTGAGTATCCTCAGGGTCTGTCTCCTTCACCCTGGTGCTGATTCTGAGGTTCAGCATGGAAGCAGCACTCTTGCTTGTCTCCTCATTCATTCCTCTGCAGATTCTGCTGGGGCTTGGCTGCAGTGTGAGGGGTCACTTATCTCCTCCGGTCTCACTACCTCCTGAAAAAGAACAGATTTTCCAATGGAGAGTGAAGTCAGCAGAGTTTAAAGGGGACAGGCATTATTTAGGGAGAATTTGATGGATGTAACCACTCTTTTAGCCAAAGACTAGTGAGAGCTTGACACTGGATAACATAATCTTTGTCTCCATAGGATTCTGATCTGGTTCCCAATTCCAGATACGGGTTCCTTTACACTCAGCAGATCTCTTAGCCAATCAGAAAGCTAATGGTTACCCATCACGGCTGTGTGCCACTGTTGTAGTGGCATATACATCCTGTCAGGGTGTTTGCTTCTTAGACCTCTGGTTGCTCAGACCATTGTTGGCCAATTTCCCCCAGTAGCTCATGTAGCCCTTTCCAGCACTAGACAGGCTAACTGTCTGGGGAATGGCTCTCTTCCCGATTCCAGCCAGGTCAGTAGCATATGGCGTCTTCAGCAATAGTCTTACCTTTTGCCCCAGGCCGGGAATCAAGTGCTTTGACAGAAACCTGCCTTGACTGGGGGACCTCGTAGGGCTCTGCGACCAACAGCTCATTGTGGGTAGTGACTGATTTCTGGTACTGGGAGTTACAGGCCAGAGACAAAAAATCCTCTCTAGGGCCTTTCTTTTCAGGTGCTGCCCCTCACTCTTTCGAGGGTTGTATCTTTTAGTCCACCTCCAAGGATAAAGGCTTCTATGGTACCAGTTCTTTTTTTTTTTTTTTTAAGGTAGGATCTCACTCTAGCTCAGACTGATCTGTAACTCACTATGTAGTCCCAAGCTAGCCTCAAACTCATGGTGATCCTCCTACCTCGGCCCCCCAGTGCTCGGATTATAGGTGTGAGCCAGGCGTGGTGTCACAGGCCTTTAATTCCAGCACCCTGGAGGCCAGGGTAGGAGGATCACTGAGGCCAGCCTGAGACTGCATAGTGAGTTCCAGTTCAGTCTGGGCTACAGCGAGACCCTACCTTCAAAAACCAAAATAAACAATAGACACTGTTATCTTATTTAACCAGATTATCTCAAAACATAAGCAATGTACGTGAATGAGTTATTTTACATTGCTTTTTACATTCTAAGCGTTTGAATTCAAGTGCGCATTCTACATTTGCAGCAGTTCTCAGTTTGGGTCAGCCATTTTTCAAGTGCTCAACAGCCACGTGGGGCCAGTAGCCATTTAGCACAGGACTAAGAAAGAAGTGCTATCAAAGTTATAGTGGCTGGTCTGTGGAGCAGGGGATGAGAGAGGAGGAGTACTTGATTTTTTCTTATTTTAGAGAGAGAATGGGTGCACCAGGGCCTCAGCTACTGAAGTTGAACTCCAGACACTTGTGCCACCTAGTGGGCATGTGAGACCTTGTGCTTACCTCACCTTCGTGCATCTACCTCACGTGGGATCTGAAGAGTTGAACATGGGACCTTAGGTTTACTTATTTGCAAGAAGAGAGAGAGAAGAGAATATGAATATGGGCATACCAGGGCCTGACTCCAGACATATTTGCTACTTTGTGCATCTGGTCTGGAGAATCGAACCCAGGCCTTCAGATTTTACAAGCAACCACCTTAACCACTGAACCATCTCTCCAAACCTTACTTTATTTTCCTCTATATTATTATTATTATTCTGAGGTAGAGCCTCACTCTAAGCTCAGACAGACCTGGAATTCACTATGGAGTCTCAGGGTGGCCTCAATCCTACCTTTGCCTCCCGGAGTGCTGGGATTAAAGGCGTGCACCACCACGCCTAGCTCAGTTTTCCTCTATATTATTTTGTACTGTTCAATGGCTTTTTAAACATTTGTGTGTGTTTATGTATGGGCATGCCAGCATCTCCCACATCTGAACAAAAGTCTCTAGCTTTATGTGAGTGGATTTGAACCCTGGCTGGCTGACTTTAAACTTTAACCACTGAACAATCTCCCCAGTTGCCATAAAGTGGCTTTTTTTTTTTTGGTTTTCACGTTAGGGTTTTACCCTAGCCGAGGCTGAAGTGGAATTCCCTATGTAATCTCAGGGTGGCCTGGAACTCACATTGATCCTCCTACCTCTGCCTCCCAAGTGCTGGGATTAAAGGCGTGCACCACACCCAGCCTAAAATGGCTTTGGTGGCCCAACCCTTTAATCTCAGCACTCAGGGGCTGAGCTAGGAGGACTGCTTTGAGTTCCATGCCAGCCTAGAGCTATATAGAATGAGTTCCAGTCAGACCCTTCCTTGAAAACAAACAAAAAAGAATAGTAGATATTTAAAATCAGCCATGAGTGGCTAAGGCACTTGCCTGCAAAGCCCAAGGACCAAGGTTTGCTTCTATAGGTCCCACAAAAGCCAGATGCACATGGTGGCGCATGTGTCTGAAGTTTGTCTGCAGTGGCTACAGGCCCTGGCGTGGCCATTCTCTGTCTCTGTGTGTCTCTCTCTCCTTCCCTCCCCCTCACTCTCTCCCTCTGTCTCTAGTAAATAAATCAAAATAAAATCAGCTCTAAGCCTAGCATAGTGGTGCACGCCTTTGATCAGGAGACAGAGATAGGAGGATCGCCATGAGTTCAGGGCCAGCCTGAGACTACATTGTGAATTCCAGGTCAGCCTGGGCTAGAGCGAGACCCTACCTCGCAAAACCAAAATCAGCCATGAGAAGTGTTTACTGTACTTGATTTGTTACTTAATACTCTCATTGGTGTCTTCTGAGTTTTAGCACAACAAACACAGCGGTCCATGCCTATAATCCTCAGAAGGCTGAGGCAGGATTATTTTGAGTTTGAAGCCAACCTGGGATACACAGCAAACTTTGTCTCAAAAACAGTAATAATAATCATCAGGTGGGCCGAGGATGGGATGCAGTTCGGTTGTACAGTGGTGGTCTGGTATGTGCCAGACCTCAGGCTCGATCCTCAGTACCTAAACAGGAAACAGAAAGGAAGAGCTTATTTAAAATGTGACCCACTGGGCTGGGAAGATTGCTCAGTGGTTGAAGACTCCCACTTGCAAAGTCAGCCAGCCCAGGCTCAATTCCCCAGTACCCATGTAAAGCCAGACACACGAAATGGTGCATGTGCCTGGAGTTTATTTTCAGCAGCACAATATTAATATTCTCTCTCAAATAACAAATACAATATATATAATCTTATTTTCTCAAATTATAAATATATATACTATTTATAGATTTAGGTTCTTAATGTTACAGACAACAAATGCTTTTAAAATGAATTCAGGGGCTAGAGAGTGGCTTAGCGGTTAAGGCACTTGCCTGCAAAGCCTAAGGACCCAGGTTGGATTCCCCAGGACCTACGTAAGCCAGATGCACAAGGTGGCACATGTATCTGGAGTTCGTGTACAGTGGCTAAAGGGCCTGGCATGCCCATTTTCTCTATCTGCTTCTCTCTCTCTTAAATAAATAAGTCAACAAATAAATAAGAAATAAATAAAAAAGGAACTAAATAAACTAAATAGAGGGCTCACTTTGGCAGCACATATACTAAAATTGGAACTGTAAGATTAATGTGCCCCTGTGCAGAGACCAGTAAGCTAGAAGGGGGCTATAAGGGAGGGAGGAGAGGGGAGGACTTAAGGAGAGGGCATCGTGTGTATCTAAGTAGATGAACAGATTACTCAGAGTGCAATGGCCTAAGAGAGGTCAGGGGAAGGGATTGAGTAAGGGAAGGGTGGGAGGAGCTTAATCAAAATTTAAGATGTTATGAACAAGCTGTATGAAAACCCGCTTTTTGAATAGTGCACACAGAAGCCATAGACTGTTACTAGAAAAATGTCAGTGCCAGGGATGGGGAACCTTCCAGTGAGATGTGGGCCAGGGAGGTGCAATAGTGGCATGTCTGTTATGGGGGAAACCAACCTGCTCTCTAATTGGACTGCAGGCCTGTTTCACGGGAGGGAATACATGCCTGGTACTGAAAACCTAGTGAAAAGCCTATGGTGGGGGGAGGTCATGTGCCCTAGGGGATTAACACCTACTGGTGTCTGGCTGAATGTATATGCTATGCTCACCAAACTGCCTGGTAAGCACTTCTCTTAATGTCCATACCCATATATGAATGCTACTCTCACTTTTGGATAGAGAAGCTTCTCTTTTCAGATGGCAGTGACCTTGGGATGACTCAAAAGGCACCATGGTGCTGAGAAGAAGTGACAGAGGAGTGCTCAGCACTGAAACATCTCTATCACACCCTTCAAGGCTCAGGGTCCATTGTGGAAGGTGTGGCAGAAAGAATGTAAGAGCCAAAGAAAAGGTAGGACTGCTTACAATGCGCTCTTTGAGACACAAAATGGCCTGGATATCCATGACCTCACAGTGCCTGACACTACCTACACAAAACCCTCATAATAGGAGGAAAAGATGATGACATCAAAATAAGTAAGGAAGTAACTGGGGGGGGATATGATGGAAGGAGGATTTGTGAAGAGGAATGAGGGGGAGGGGAGGGAATTATCATCTATAATCATGGACGTTGTCAATTTTAAAACGTTAAAATAAAAAGAAATTAAATGGATAATAAAGACAGGCATGGAGACATGTAGCTTAAAATGGATACATTCTAGTTTCCTTCATAACAAACTGGTTATTCCAAATTTATCATTCAGTCTGATGTACCTTCCTGCTTTTTCCTACATTTCTCATCTGCTTCCACAAATTGAGTGTCCAAAATTAGCTTAGAGACTTGTTTCAATATTTTGCAATACAAGTTAGGAGGAAGCTTTTTATTTATTTATTTATTTTACAAAAAAGTTACAATTACTTTCTTTATCTCTTATAATTATTGAACTCATGCTTTATGATAGGATAAAATTTAGTATTTGTTTAGGCCCCAGCAGTAATGTATGGTGGCCCTTATTAATCATGAACACACACCTCGACACATTTAAAAAAATTATTTGAGAGAGAGAGAAAGAGGCAGAGAGAGAGAGAAAAAGAAATAGAATATGGGCGTGCTAGGGCTTCCAGTCATGGAAAACGAACTGCAGATGCATGGGTCAGCTTTTGCATTCTTTCGTGGGTCCTGGGGAATCGAACCTGGGTCCTTAGGCTTTGCTGACAAGCACCTTAACAGCTAAGCCATCTGACTGTGCAGCCTACAATGTATGATCCTTCTGCTTCAGCCTCCTGTGTGCTGGGAATACGCACATGTTCCACTATAAATAGGAAATCTTTAGAATGTTTGCTTTTTCTTTGTGGGGATTGAACTCACGACCTTCCGTACACATGCCAGTCAAGACCTCTACCACCTACATTACGTCCCTAGTGTGCTTCCTATTCTTAAGAGATGAGACTAAAAATGCTGGGTGAAGACAAAGGCAAAAGATGGAGTGGTTAGGTTTACAGGTCTGAACAATTTTACAGAAGAATCATATTAAGCTACAAGAGACCTAAGCCTAGCCTTGTAAAGATCACAAAAATACCCAGTGTCAAGCCTGGTGTGGTAGTGCACACCTTTAATCCTACCACTGGGGAGGCAGAGATAGGATAGCCATGAATTCGAGGTCACCCTGAGACTATGTGGTCAGCTTGGGCTGGAGAGACAGCCTACCTTGAAAACAAACAAACAAACAAACAAACAAAACACACAATGTCTAGTAAGTGCTTCTGTGTTCCAGGCCGGAATGCTCTTCCAGCTGGGGGAGACCAGGAGAAGCAGCCTAGGCTTGGAGCTCAGCACTAACCAATGTTTAGATCCTCTGTCGAGGGCAGCCTGGCTGTGCTGGTGCACACCTGTAACCCCATCACTCAGCCGACTAAAGCGGGAAGATTTCTCCATTGTAAAGATTATAAATTAAAAATCAAACTAAACTTAGAATTGAGATTTCTATAGAGTTCTCAAGACCCTACCTTGAAAAGAATCTTTTCCCCAAACAGCTCCTTACTGCGGAAAAAAAAAAATAACTCTTTACTTTTCTTTTTTTAATGTATTTTATTTTTTTTTTTACTTATTTGAGAGAGAAAGAAGCAGAGAGAGGGAGGGAGAGGGAGAGAATGGGCGCGTCAGGGCTTCCTGCCACTGCAAATGAACTCCAGACGCATGAGCCACCCTGTGCATCTGGCTTACGTGTGTCCTGGGGAATCGAACCTGCGTCCTTTGGCTTTGCAGACAAGAGCCTTAACCGCTAAGCCATCTCTCCAGCCCTTTCTTGTTTTTAAAAAAATACTTTATTTTTACTTATTCATTTGAGGGGGGGGGGACAGAGAGAGGGAGAGAGAGAATGGGCGCGCCAGGGCCTCTAGCCACTGCTAACGAACTCCAGACGCATGCACCCCCTTGTGCATCTGGCTAACCTGGGTCCTGGGGAATCGAACCTGGGTCCTTTAGCTTTGCAGGCAAACGCCTTAACGGCTAAGCCATCTGTCCAGCCCCACTTTTCTTTTTTTGAGGTAGGGTGTCGCTCGAGCCTAGGGTGACATGGAATTCACTACGTAGTCTCAGGCTGGCCTTGGACTTGTGGCGATCCTACCTCTCGCCCGGCTCCCTCTCCTATATGCAAGGTGTGCGGGCCCGCTGCTAGGTGTGAACAGCTCCCCGGTTCAGACCAGTCCTATTTTCGGGGGGAGGGGTCCCTTCAGCCTCCTCCCTAGTTTTGTTGTTGGGGGGGGGTTGGCGTCTCCCGACTGTCCGATCCCCCCGCTTTCGCCCAGCTCCCTTACCTGTGCTTTCGGGGGGGGGGGGTCCTCTGAGCCTCTGCCGTCGTCGGGCGGGACGACCCCCGCCACCGCCGCGCGTCCCCCGCGCACTCACCTCCGCTCCACCTGCCAGCGCCCGCGCGCACCGCGGGGACGCGCACGCCGGGCGGCGGCGGCGGCGGGGCGGGGCCGCGCCCGTAAGCGCGCGCGGTGACGTCAGTGCGCTGGCGGCGGCGGCGGCGGCGGAGCTGTTTGTTCTGCTCTCCCGCAGCCGAGGAAGCCGAAGCATTGGCGGCCGTGGTGAGGGCGGCGGCGGCGGCGGTGGCGGGGGGCTGCCGGCGGTGCCCGCGGTGGAGCGCGGCGTGTGAGCGCGGAGGAGCGGCGGGCGGGCCCCGGCTCGGCGCAGGTTAGCCGGAGGCTGGTGACGGCGGGGTGGGAGGGCGGCGGCGGCGGCGGGCGCGCGGCCTAGCGTCGCAGGTGAAGGAGGACGGCGGCGGTGTGCGCGTCGTTCCCGGTGCCCTTCGGGGGCGGGGGACGGCGGGGCGCGTCGCCGGGGAGCCCGCGTAACCTGCATTGCGTAATGGGCCCGGTGCGCCACCACCACCTACGCCACGGGCGCGGGGAGCGCAGGCCCGCGGGGTGAGCCCGCGCCTGCGTACGGTGGCGGGGAGGGGACACGCCGGGTGTGTCGAAGCCGTCGCTGCGTGCGTGGTTCGGGTCGCTCGCCGAGGGCCGCCGCCGCCGGTGGTGGTGGTGGTGGGGGGCGACGACGACGACGCGGGCGGCGGGGGGCGGGCCTAAGGCGCCGGGCACTTCCTGCCGCCGCCATTTTGTCGGAGGAGGAGGAGGAGGGAGCGGCGGCATCTGCGGCGGCATCCGCGGCGCGCCGGGGCCCTGGGTGAGTCCCGGCCTCGGGGGCGATGCGTGCGCACGCCGCCGTCTCCGCCCGTGCGCCCCGATCCTCCGGCCCGGGCCGGGCGTGGACCCCGCCCCGCGCACGCACACACACACACACACACACACACACACACACCCGGGCCGCTCACGTGGGCAGTGCCCTGGCGCTCTTCTTCCGCCACCCGGGCCCTTCCGCCGGGGCTCCCGCTCCCTCCCCACTTCCCCCGCCGGTTCCTTCCCGCCGCCGTGCGCCGGGGCTCGGCCTGCACCGGCGAGCTCGCCGCCTCCCAGGGACGGAGGGACGCTAGGCCCGTTTCCCCCCGGGCGATGGTAAGGCGGGCCCGGCCCAGCCGCCGCCGCGCTCCCCGGGGCCTGCGGGCCCCTCCGCCGGGCCTCCGGGCGCTTTGTTGTGTGCCCGGGCCGTGCTGCCCCGCTTCCCCCTTCCTCGGCCTGTGTGCATTGAGGGGTGTGTGGCGCTTTGGGGTGGGGATGCGGGGGAGTTGTGATTCAGCGAAATAAAATGACCCCCCCCTCCCGTGCATGCACACACACACACACACACACACACAGGCACGCGCGCGGAAATAGCACAACTTGGCTGCGCTGTCCCCGAGGCCCCCGTGCCCGGGATGGAGATGGGAAGTCCCACGCGCACTGTGCAGTGTGCACGGTGGGAAGGCCTCCGGTTCTGGCCCGTGCCTGAGTCATGTGCCTGCATGGAGTAGGGCTGACCTCCCTGTTTTGCACAATTCCGGACAGCGGTTTTTTTGTTGTTGTTGTTGTTGTGGTTTTGCTTGCTTGCTTGTTTTTAAAGGTTGTTTGTTTGTTTGTTTTAAACCTGCTTGTTTACTTATTGTGGTTTGTGTGACGTGATGAAATTTGTCTTCCTGGTCCTTCGGTTCGTTTCTAAGTGACTTCTTGGAGTCTGCCTTGTGAGAATTGAAATGTCTTAGCTAGTCCTTGGTTACCGGGGGCTGGTGGGGGAGTCTCAGCCAGTGTGTGCTCTTTGGTGCTGGAATAATGGTTGGGAGTTTTTCTTTTTTTTTTTTTTTTTTTTAATCTGTGGGACTGTCAAGTATCCAAAAAGTTTTGGTCCCTGGACTTGGTAGATCCTGGGAGTTGTAAACAAAGTCGTGTTCAAAAAGAATTTGTTAATGTGTTTACAATTTCGAGAAGGCTTTGGATGGCACGTCCTATTTCATGGCCTTACCAATAATTTAATCTCTTTCAGTTTGATTTGGGCAGGGATTATCTTTACAGTCAACCCTTAGTACATAACCCCTTCCACAAGTTTCAACTGAGGGAGGAGAAACCCGTCAAGTGACGTGTATTCAGCAAATCAGGAAGGAAAAGTAGCCTCATCTAATCCGTTAGCTACTCTAGGAGTCAGCGTCCAAAGGCTCACCCTGGAGTCAGTCCCATGAACCCACCGGTCTTAGTTGGTCTTAGCTGGAAATAACCCACCTCCTTGTATCTTTTCTAGCATTCTGTACCCGCGGATGGTTTAAGATAAAACTGTGCCTAATAATGAAAGTTAGAATGAAAAAGTGGCTATGGACAGTTTGTACTGAATGTCTACCCGAGTGGAAAAACAGCAAAGAGTTGTGAGAGAATCTTGGACCACTTAGTAAAATTTCCACCAAATTTATTGAATTGTTTAAAGGAATTTAGACTTTGTTTCCAAAAGTTGCCTTTTTGAGCCAGTTTTTGTGATCTTTGTACTAAAATGCTCTTTTACTTTTGGAGGTCAGGGAGAATGAAATATTTTTTCAAGTTACACAATTCAGGTTATTCAATGACTTGAGAGTTACAAATTTTGTAGAATGGAGGTTTGGAGTTTTGGTTTGTCTTGTTTTTGACACAGTTTCAGTGTAACCCAGGCTCGCCTCAGATTTGATAATTCTGCAGCCTTAGTTCTGAGATTAACGTCCTTAGCCACCATTTCTTGTTCGGAGTTTCTTGTTTTTATTATTTAATTTATCAGAGAGGTGGTAGATGGAGAATGGGCACACCAGAGCCTCTAGCTACTGCGAAAGAACCCCAGATACATGCACGTCTGGCTTTATGTGGGTACTGGGGAAACAAACCTGGGTCCTTACCCTTTGCAGGCAAGTGCCCTAACTGCTGAGCAATCTCTCCAGCTTGCTTATTTTTCTTAAAAAAAAATACTTTTATTTAATCTATTTGCAAGTAGAGAATGGGCATGCCTGGGCCTCTTGCCACTTGAAACAAACTCGAGATACATGCACCACTTTGCATCTGGCTTCATGGTGGGTACTGAGAATCTAACCTGGGATGTTAGGCTTTGCAAGAAAATGTGGAGCCATCTCACCAGCTTTCTGGAATTGTTTTTTAAGCAAAAAGCGTTAGATTAGATTTAATGCTTAAGTGACTTGAAGATCCAGGGTGTTAAATCTTCTGTCAGCCCACTGTTGTCATTTGTCAAGACTGTGTGAATGCAAAATACTTTAAATATATTTTATTTATTTGAGAGAGAGAGTGAGTATGGCACACCTGAGCCTCTTGCCACTGTAAACTCCAGGTGCATGCACCACTTTGTGCACCTGCCTTTATGTGGGCATTGGGGAATTGAACCCTGGGCTGTCAGGCATTGCAAGCAAGTGCTTTTAACCACTGAGCCATCTCTCCAGCTCTGTAAAAATGTTTTGATTTTGAGTAGTCTTGTAACTTGACGTGTGGGTTTATAAGCAGAGTTGCTGGGAGAAGAGGCAGCCGGAGGCTTGGGTTGTGTACTCATTTCCTATTCAGAAAGAAGCTTGTCCTTGTAGGTTAGTCCTGGTGTTTCACAGACCTGTGCTCCCTGGTGTTTAGAAAAGACGGCACATTTGCAAAGTGAGAATTGCCTGGACGCCCTTCGTGCTGTCTATCTTCTGTTTAATATATGACATGCTTGTAAAAATAAAATTTTCTGGGCCTGGGGAGATTGCTCACTGTTTGAGGGTACTTGCTTGCCTACCCAGGTTCAATTCCCCAGCCACCCACATAAGCCAGAAGCAAAACTTGGTGCTCTTTGGTGGCGGGGGGTGGCGCGTGTGCATGCAAGAGGGGGTGGTTCTTGCTAATGCAGACATGTGCCCCACTCTGTGTTGGGCTTTATAAGGTTGCTGGAGAATGGAGCCCAGGACGGCATGCTTTTTGCAAGCAAGCACCTTGAACCCCTTTGAGCCATCTCCCCAGCCCTGTTACTTTTTTTAAAACCAGCATTGATGGGCTGGAGAGGTGGCTCAGTAGCTAAGGTACTTGCCTGCAAAGCCTAACAACCCAGATTTGATCACCCAGTACCCACATAAAGCCAGAAGCAAAGTTAGTTGCAGCAGCTGGAGGCACTGGCACGCCCATTCTCCCTCCCTCCCTCCCTCCTCAGAGTGTGTGTGTGTGTGTGTCTGTCTGTCTCTCTCTCTCTCTCTCTCTCTCTCTCTCTCTCTCTCTCTCTGTGTGTGTGTGTGTGCGTGCTTGCCAATAATTAACATATTAAAAACCATAATTGAGTTCCACAATAGAGGGTATGCTTTTCTTATTGTTACACTCTTAGCTCCTAGAGAGCATTTTTGTTCCTGTTTTTCTTCAAGGTAGGGTATTGTAGCCCAGGCTGGCTTCGAACTCACAGCCATCCTCTTAACATTGGTCAGCCAGTCAGTGCTGCAATTAAAGGCATGCCTCTGCGCCCAGCCTAGAAGAGCCTCCTAAAGTCTTTAAGGTTTGGAGAGGGTACAGCGAGGTCTTGCCAGTGAGAAGGCCAGTGGGTTAAGCCTTTAAGTTTTGGTTTTTAGAGGTAGGTTCTGTAGCCCAGGCTGGCCTGGAACTTGGTTTGTAGTCCCAGGCTGGCCTCAGATTCACAGCAGTCCTCCTATAGGTCAAGCATTCACAGCTAGACCCGGCTTCAAGTCTTTGAAGGAGTAAAATTGGACAGAATTTTTCCAGTGTCTCACCAAATGCAACTTATTTTTGAGGCAGGGTCTTGCTCTAGCCCAGGCTGACCAGGAACTCTGTGGCTGTCCTTGACCTCATAGATCCCCACCACCACCACCACCTCAGCCTTGCTTGTGCTGGGATTATAGGCATGAGCCAGCACTCCTGGTTAAGTAATTATTTTTATTTTGTTTTTTTATTTTTCGAGGTAGGATCTACTCTACCTCAGGCTGACCTGGAATTCACTTTGTAGTCTCAGGGTGCCCTTGAACTCAGTGATCCTCCTACCTCTGCCTCCCGAGTGCTGGGGATTAAAGGCGTGCGCCACTACACCCGGCATATATTTTTAAAGCATTATCAGTGGACAAAATTGGTCAGTAATGACTTATAAGAAATTGGCTTCTTTCTTTTTCCTCTCTCAAGATAGGGTCTCCCTCTAACCTAGGCTGACCGGGAATTCAGTATGTAGTCTCAGGGTGGCCTCAAACTCACAGCGATCTTCCTACAATCCTCCCATCTTGGCTGCCCAAGTGCTGGGGTTAAAGGTATACACAACCACATCTGGCAAGTTTCTTTTATTTAAAAAAAAAAAAAATTGAGGACTTAGTGGGAGAGGTGCTTGCTTGTGAAGCCCAAGGACCCAGGTTCAATTTCCCGATACCCACATAAGCCAGATGCACAAGGTGCCCATGTGTCTGGAGTTCATTTGTAGTGGCTGAAGTCCCCTGCATGCCCATATTCATCATTCATTCACTCTCTCTGTCCCTCTCTCAAATAAGTCAAACATGTTAAAAAGTATTTGAAGCCCAGCCTGACCTGGAACTGACTATGTGGTCTCAAGCTGGTCTCAAACTGAGCGATCCTCCTGCCTCTGTTACCTGAGTGCATGCTTTAATCCCAGCACCCGGGAGGCAGAGGTAGGAGTATGGCCGTGAGTTCGAGGCCACCCTAAGACTACATAGTGAATTCCAGGGCAGCCTGAACTAGAGTGAGACCCTGCCTTGAAAAACCAAAAAAAAATTTTTTCCATTTATTTATTTTGCAAACAGAGAGAGAAAAAATGTGAATGAATGAGGACTCCAGGGTATCTAGCCTCTGCAAAGGAACTCCAGGTGCAGCCACCACTTTGCAGGCAAGTGCCTTAATCTCTGAGTCTCTCTTCAACCCAAAGGATGATTTTAAAAAGAAATTATTTGTACATGTGTATTTGTGCACGCCAGGGTTTTTTCTTTGTTTTGCTGCTATAGACAAAGGCCAGATGCACAGGCCGCTGTTTGTGTCTGGCTTTCCGTGGGTGTTGGGGAAGCAAACCTGGGCTGGCAGGCTTTATGAGCAGCCCTCCAGGATGGTTTCCTAACAGCGCCTCATCTTTTCTCTTCCAGCCTGTGCAGCCTCTGCCAGACTCCTTTCAAACTGCATCCGCATGTCCCAGCACAAGTTGTGGTGGGACAGATTGCATTCTGAGCACATAGAGAAGAGAGTCTGAGTTAGAGCGCCTCTCCTTTTGCACCTGGCAGGAGATGGAAGCCAGGGCCTCACACAATCCACACACCCGTGTCCGTGACCTCGCCTACTCTTGTTGCTTCCGTGAAGGGCTTTGCTTTGGTGGGTTTTTAACAGTCCATCGCCTTAACCACCACCTCATCCCATCCCATCCCATCCCATCCATCCCATGCATCTTTGTTGCTGCTGCTGTTTTGTTTTGTTTTGGTTTGTTTTTTGTGAGGTACGGTCTTGCTTTAGCCCGGGCTGACATGGAATTCACTATGTAGTCTCAGGGTGACCTCAGACTTTCTGCAGTCTTCCTACCTGTGCCTCCCAAGTGCTGGGATTAAAGGCGTGTGCCACCACATCTGGTGTGCATTGTTTTTTAAAAAAATAATTTTGATTTATGAAAGGCATTTTTGCGTGCATACGTGCTAGAGCCTCCTACCTTTGCAACCAACTCCAGACACATTTGACACTGTACACCTGGCTTTACATGGTACTGAGAAATTGAAGCTGGCAGGTAGGCTTTGCAAGCAATACCTTTAACTGCTGATCCATCTCTCCAGCCCCTAGGTAGCTTTTCTTAATGTGAATCTCATACTGTCAGTAAAAACTGGGCTTTTTTTTTTTTTTTTTAAAAAAATAAGCTCTTGATCTAGCTCAGGCTGCCTCAAACTCAGCTACCCTCCTACCTCAGCCTCTGAGTGCTGGGTGTGTACATCCATGACTAGCTTTTAATTTTTATTTGTTTGCACCTATGTATGTACATGTGGGCCTGGGCCTCTTACTGCTGCAAATGAATGCCAGATGCTTGGGCCACTTTAAAAAAAAAAAAAAAAAAGATTGGAAGTTGGAGAGATGGCTTAGCAGTTAAGATGCTTGTCTGTAAAGCCAAAGGACCCAGGTTCAGTTCCCTAGGACCCATGTAAACCAGATGCACAAAGTGGCGCATGTCTCTGGAGTTCCTTTACAGTGGCTGGAGGCCCTTGTGTGCCCATTCTATCTCTACATATGCCTCTCTCTCTCTCATATAACAATAAAATATTAAAAAATGATTATTTGAGAGAGAGAAAGGCAGATAGAGAACCTGGTCCCACAGGCATTGGCATTGCAAGCAAGTGCCTTTAGATATTGAGCCATCTTTCTGGCCTCACCCCCCCCCCTCAGAATTTTTCTTAAAAGTGTGTGTGTCAGTATCAGGACCTCCTGCCACTGTAAACAAACTCCAGACTTATGTACCACTTTGTACCTCTGGGTTTAGGTGGGTACTAGGGGATGGCACCCAGGCCATAAGGCTTTGCGAGCAAGTGCCTTTAATTGCTGAGCCGTCTCCAGCTTGCCCATCTTTCAAGTTTTTTTTTTTTGTTGTTGTTGTTGTTGTTTTGAGGTAGAGTCTCAGGATGGCCTTGAACTCATGGCATGATCCTCCTACCTCTGCCTCCCAAGTGCTGAGATTAAAGGTTGTGTCAGTGATCAGCCAGTCTTTTTTTTTTTTTTTTTTTGAGGTAGGGTCTCAGTCTAGCCCAGGCTGACCTGAAATTCACTATATAGTCCCAGGGTAGCCCCAAACTCACAGCGATCATCCTACCTTTGCCTCCCAAGTACTGGGATCAAATGCATGTGCCACCACGCCCTGCTGATCAGCCAGTCTCTATCCCCAAATTCTTACTGTGTACAAGAAAATAAAAAGGTATTTTCTGCTGTGACATTACTTTGGTACATATAGCATATTACTATGTTCATCTTCCAGTTTGAGTATCACTTATAGGTTATTTGAGGATGGCACTATTTTTTTTAAACTTTTAATACCTTATGATTTTTTAAAATTTTTTGTTACTTTTTATTATTTATTTGAGAGTGACAGAGAGAGAAAGAGGCAGATAGAGACAGAAAGAGAGAGTGGCCGCGCCAGGGCCTCCAGTCTCTGCAAACAAACTCCAGACGCGTGCGCCCCCTTGTGCATCTGGCTAACGTGGTTCCTGGGGAATTGAGCCTCGATCCAGGGTCCTTAGGCTTCACAGGCAAGCGCTTAACCGCTAAGCCATCTCTCCAGCCCAAGGATGGCACTATTATAAAACATCTGTTGGGGATGGGGGTGGTGTTCCAAGGTAGGGTCTCACAGTGATCTTGCCACCTCTGCCGTCCCTAATGCTGGGATTAAGGGACTAAAGCCACCATGCTGTGTTTTCAAGAAACTATGTATGTAGCCAGGTGTGGTGTGGTGTACACCTTTAATCCCACACTCAGGAGGTAGGAGGAGGAGGATTGCTGTGAGTTTAGGTCACCCTGAGACTACATAGTGAATTCCAAGTCATCCTGGACTAGAGCAAGACCTTACCTTGAAAAACCAAAAATAAAATAATGTATGTATGTATGTAAGATAGAATTAAGTATAGCCACACCAGAACCTCCTGCCACTGCAAACAAACTCCAGACATATGAGGCATTGTAGGTACTGGGGTATTGAATCCAGGCCATCAGGCTTTTGCAAACAAGCACTTTTAACCACTGAGCCAACTTTCCCACCTCACGCGTGTTGGGGGGGGTGGTATGCCAGTGCCTTCAGCCACAGCAAAGGGAACTCCACATGCGTCACATTGTCGTTAGGCTCCACAGGCAAGCACCGGAACTGCTAAGCCATCTCTCCAGCCTGGGTGTGTGTGTTTAAATTTTTTAAATATATTTTATTTATTTACTTATTTGAGAGAGGAGAGAATGGGCGCGCCAGGGCCTCTAGCCACTACAAACGAACTCCAGATGCATGCGCCCCATCTCGCATTTGTGCATTTGGCTTAAGAGGGTCCTAGAGAATCGAACTGGGATCCTTTAGCTTTGCAGGCAAATGCCATAACTGCTAAGCCACCTCTCCAGCCTCCAAAGTGTACTTTTTTGATTATTTGAAGTAGGGTCTCACTCTAGCCCAGACTGACCTGGAATTCACTATGTCACCTCAGGGTGTCTTCTACCTCTGGCCTCCCGAGTGCTGGGATTAAAGGTGTCGCCACCACACCTGGCCAAAGTGTACTTTTTTGTTGGTGGTGGTTTTTCGAGGTAGGGTCTCACTCTAGCTCAGGCTGACCTGGAGTTCACTATGTAGTCTTAGGGAAAAGTGTACTTTTTAAGATGGTCTCAATGAACAATTGCTTTCTCCAGTAATTTGGTCTTGCTAATTTGTAAGGAAAAACCCCAAAGCTCAAGCGTACCATGAAGTAATTTCCTAATATTTTTTCACCTTAGGAAACATGTGGTTTGATGGTATGAGACAAATGGATCCTTCCTTTTGAAATCTGTGGGTACGACTGATAAGCCGGTGTTCTGAGAACAGTGGCTAGGCCATCCTCAGTTGAAAGGCAAGCATGCACAGCTCATGTGAATGAGTGCCTAGGAAGACCATTTTTATTTGTTTTTGTTGTTTTAGGTAGGGTCTCCCTGTAGCCTATGCTGACCTGGAATTTCACAGTGTAGTCTCAGGTTGGTCTCAAAGTCACAGCAATCCATATCTCTGTCTCCCCAGTGCTGGGACTAAAGGCGTGTGCCTCCAAGCCTGGTGCACTAGTAATTAGGAACACAATGTTAGTGTTACAAAGGTGAAGGAAGGTACGTGGGCTGCCGGGAAGCTTGGTTTGGGAAGGGGTTGCATTGAAGGCCCTGAGAAGTAAAGGAAGCATGAAAATATGTTCCACAGTATCCAGGAGCCTGTATTCCGTCTCTGTGGCCTTACAACATTGATCATGCAAGATAATGTAAAACATTCAAGATTAAAGTACAAAGATCAAGGCTGAAGGGATGGCTTAGCTGTTAAAGGCACTTGCCTGCAAAGCCAGAGGATCCAGGTTCGATGCCTCAGGACCCAAGTAAGCCGATGCACAAGGTGGCACATACATCTGGAGTTTGTTTGCAGTGGCTGGAGGCCCTAGCACACCCTTTATTTTTCTATCTGCCTTCCCCCCCCTCCCTCCTTCCCTCCCTCCCTCCCTCCCTCCCTCCCTCCCTCCCTCCCTCCCTCCCTCTCTCTCTCTCTCTCTCTCTCTCTCTCTCAAATAAATAAATTTAAAAGAAAGTACAAAGATGACATTTACCTGTGAGCATATCAATAGTGAAATGAAGAGGTGGTTTATTGTGTGAAAAGCTTGACTTTGAGGTAAGGCAGACCTAACTAAATTTCTGTTCGGCCACTGCTAGTGTAGCTCCTAAAATTTTGTTTGTTTTGTTTTTGTTTCTGAAGTAGGGTCTCACTCTAGCCCAGGCTGACCTGGAATTCACTATGTAATCTTATGGTGGCCTCTAATTTACAGGAGATCCTCCTAATCTCTAATCTTTAATCTGCTGGGATTAAAGGCGTGTACCACCACGCCCAGCTGCCCCTCCCTTTTATTTATTTGAGCTAGAGAATAGGTGCTCCAGGGCCTCTAGCCACTGCAAATGAACACCAAGGGAGTGATGTGAAGATGATGATGAACGTGTGTATCAGAAATCTGAAAGACATGGTTTAACTTGTGTAAGGCACAGGCCCGCTATGGGGACTCTGCTCTGAAGGAGGGGTGTGAAGCTGTCTTGTGTCACTGGTGGGCTGGAGGACTCTGGCTCTAGTAATAGGGGTCAATTTGAAAGGCAGTAGCTCTCAGAGAGCCCAAAGATGAGATTAGTTTAAACCAGGCATTGCAATCAAGTCTTGGAGTTGAGGCCAGGTAGATACTGTGTTCCAGCAAGTGCTTGTATGACAGTGTGCGGGGGGGGGGGGGGGGGACACGACGGACATTTCAGTGCTTTAGATCGAGAGGGAGTGGGCTGAGAGAGGGTGTGTTAGGGACATACAGTCTGAAAACAAAGTTCTGGTTCCCCAAGCTGCTGTTCTCAGTGTAACTGTCTGCAGTGTTGGCCTGGAGTGAAGCTTTGCTGCAGAAGGTGACCCAGCGGCCCTGGCCAGCCAGTCTGATCGTTTGTGTGGTGGTTTTGGATGTGGGTAGACTTGGAAACTTGGAATTTATGACCTGTGGTCTCTTATTGCCTAGTGCCTGCTCTCAATTAAAGGACGGTTCAGTCATGCACTCTAACATGTAGGCTGAAACAGGTAGCTTGTGGAAAGTAGTGTGTGCACGCGTCTAAGGAAGCCAGAGGACATCCCTGCACGTCCTCAGATGTCATGGTTCCTCACGAATGCTGCTCACCTTTTTTGAGTCATGCCTGGAACTTGCCTGTTTTGGCTAAATTGGTTGTCCCGTAAATACGTCTCCGCCTCCCTAGTACTGGGTTACAAGTGCTTCCACCACACCCACTTTTTTATGTGGGTTATGGGAATCAAACTCAGGTCCTCATGCTTACAAGGCAAGCACTTTACTAACTGAGCTCTCTCTCCAGCCCAAAAGTAACAGCCTCCTAAATAGCATTGTCTATGTTTGAGAAAATAAACAGCTGGGCGAGGTGTCGCATGCCTTTAATCCTAGCACTTAGGAGACTGCGGTGGGAGGACCACCGTGAGTTCAAGGTTAGCCTGGGCTGGAATGAGACCCTACCTCAACCCCCCTCCAAAAAAAGTGACATCTTTGCATACCACCCAGTGTAGTATGTTTATTATTTTCTTTCTTTGTTGTTGTTGTTTTTCCAAGTAGGGTCTCACTGTTGCCCAGGCTGGCCTCGAACTTGCAGTGGTCCTCCTGCCTCTGCCTGCTGAGTACTGGGATTAAAGGCGTGGGCTACCTTACCTGGCTCAGTTTCCATTTTCTAGTCTGGAAGAGACGTAAGATTGTCTACCATGTGCAGGTTGCTTTCAGTTATGGAACCTTGTGAGAGCGTGTGTGTTTGTGTGTGTGCATCACTTGTTTCCTATTTGACACTAGGAAAATACTGCATTTGTATTCATCTATCTCAAGATAATAGCTGTGTGGTCCCAGGAAGGCGGCTTTGAGTTTCCATTGCTCGAGCTGGTCCTCTGAGACCCCAGACCCTTTCCACTTGCACCACATGCGTACGGCCTGCAGCTCGTGGCCTCTTTGTTCTGCTAAACTCTTGTCTTTGCTTCTTAAGTTTGAGAGCTTTGTGCCCCCTTTGGCCCGCTGCTCTTTCTACCTGCTTTCCTCCCTACCCATGCCATCTTTCACCTTAATGTTGTGGACTCGGCCAACACTCAGGGCGTGTGTTCAGCAAGCTGCTTTCCTGTAAAGATTAGAACTACCTTTTCTCAGTGGTGCTTGACATCTCACTTTATTTTTTATTTATCTAGTGGAGAGAGAATGGGGACTCCAGCCACTGCAGACGAACTCCAGACGTATGCACCCCTTTGTGCGTCTGGCTTCACTTAGGTACTGGAGAATTGAACCCAGGTTGTTAGGCTTTGTAGGCAAGTGCCTTAAACACTCTCTCCAGATCTTCCCTTTATTTTTTTTTTTTTAAGTTGTTTGGTTTTTTGAGGTAGTGTCTCACTCTAGCCCAGGCTGACCTGGAATTCACTATGTAGTGTCAGGGTGGCCTCAAACTCAAGGCAGTCCTACTTCTGCCTCCCTCCTGAGTGCTGGGATTAAAGGTGTGGGCTACCACACCCTGCTTAAAGATTTAGCTTTATTTACTTATTTATTTATTTGAGACAGAGGAGGGGGAGAGAGAATGGGCACACCGGGTCCTCTAACCACTGCAGATGAACTCCATGTGTGTCTGGCTTACATGGGACCTGAAGAATTGAACCTGGGTCCTTAGGCTTCACAGTCATGTGCCTTAACCACTAAGCCATCTCTCCAGCCCCCTCCCTTTATTATTGATTATATCTTAGTTACTTTTTTTTGAGGTAAGGTCTCACTCTTAACAGTGAATCCGCATGGTAATCCTACTGTCTGCCTCCCAAGTGCTGGGATTAAAGGTGTGCACCACCTCGCCCAAGCTCTCCTTCATTTTTATTTGTGCCTGTCTGAAATGGCAATGCCAGATACAGCCACTCTGATTTCCAGGTTAAATTCTAGTTCGTGGGTGCTTTTTCCTCCCACTTAGGAACACTCTCATTAAAAAGGAATTTCCTGGGCTGGAGAAATGGCTCAGTGGTTAAGGTGCTTGCCTGCAAAACCAGCAACCTGGGTTCAATTCCCTAAGACCCACGTGAGCCAGGTACACAAGGTGGCATGTGCATGTGGAGTTCTTTGCAGTGGCTAGAGGCCCTGGCGTGCCCATTATCTGCCTCTCCCCCCGGAAATAAATTAGTTTAAAAAAAAAAGAAAGGAAGAAAATGACTGAGAGAAGCCAGGCCGAGGATGGAGAATTGTGATTTCAGTGCCATCCTTAGCGGCATCAGTTCAGGCAAGCCTGGATTAACATGAGTGAGGCCTTGTCTCAAAACACTCCAGACAGCAGCAGAAGTGAAGTGCCTAGCTACAGAGTGAACCCCTGTCTCAAAGGACAGTGACTCAAGCCGCCGCATATGACTAGGTAGTGGTTGATCCGCTTTTGTGTTGGTGGAAACTGGCCTGCTTAGGGTTGAGGCAGAGAGGGCGTTAGGAGAGCAGTGCTGCTGTGAACTTGTATCTAGAGCGCAGGTGAGTTGAGTGGGCTTCTCAGCAGATACCCCGGAGTGGAGTTTGGGCCTGCAGGCATGTTGAAGTCCGTGTAGTTTCAAAGCAGTTGTAGCAGTTTGCTTTGCTATATTTTAAAATGTTGAGCCACATTTTCACTGTCAACAAATCAATAAATAGTTTTTGCCAGTCTTTACAGATCTGAAATGATTGTGACTTTACTTACAGAGAAGTGGATAGTAATGAGGTCACACATCTTGTCTTCTATGGATTCATTGTCTTTATCCAGACAGCTGTTCCTAACTTTCACTTATTTTCTTTTAGGCTGTCACAGTTGTCATAATCGATTTGTAGTTCCTTGTAGGATCTGAGGATCAGATCTTTGTGTGTGATACTTAGTTAGGTCTGTAGTTCAGGATGGCCTGGAACTTAAGGGCATCCTCCCACCTAACCTCCTGAGTTCTGGAATTAAAGGTGGGTACACTACACCCAGCATGTGTAACTTTCCCATAATTTGGTGTTCCCCTTCCCACTATTAAGGATTTAAAAAAAAAAATCAAAATACTTTATGAACTTTAAATTTGTGGTTACTTGGGGGGACTGCCATGATATCAATTATATTTTGTATTGAGAAAATTAAGTTCTACCTTTCAAGTTTATTCCTGTGATCTCTCTGGAAATAGATTTTTAGGTGTAAGTGAGGAGTCATGCAGACTTCAAATCTCTTAGGGGCTATATGACATCACATAAGTTTTTTTTTTATTTTATTTCTAGTATTAGCTTGCCTGGCTATAAAACTTGAGATCCTAGACCCTGTCGTCAAGTTGAAGGTCCTTATGAGGTTGGGATAGTAACTACAGTGCATTCCACCCCAAAGTATACAGTTAGTAATTACATCTTGGTTCAGCTGCATTTCCCGTTTGTGAAGACTCAAGAAAAGTTACACTTAAACTGAGAAAATTGCTGCTAGCGCATGATTGCCAATACAGCACACATCACAGCTATCCTTGGCCAGATTCCCCACTGTGGCACTTGTGGCCTGCAGAATGTGTGGCTGCCGTCAGAGCTTTCTTGGTGAGTGAAAACATAGGTAGTCAGTCAGTCAGTCCTAGAGCTGGCTTTTCTGTAATAAAGCTATGCAATCTAAAAATGCAAGTTTAAGAATATCCTCTGTTTCCTGAGCCCCTGCTTTGGTCATAAGGCTGTATCTGCTTCAAGTCATGGTGGGAAGCCTGAAGACATTGAGTGGAGCAAGGTCTGTGGGGGCAGCCATGCTTGTTTAGAAGCTGCCATTGACCATGTGGGCAGAGACACTGTGTGTTCCTCTGGGACCCAGACAGACAGCGAGGCATCTGGTGGTTGTCTGACATGTGTCACAGCATGTAGAAATGGGTGGGATTGTGTGGTAGGTGTAAAGATGCATAAGCAGTGAGAAAGCGCTCGAGTGTACCTCTGGGGGAGGTTCGTGACCATGAAGGATGAGATGACATGTTTGCTCTGAGTTCGTTCAGTCTTAACTATCCAGTCTTAAGATACTCAAAGGACACTGCCCCGCCCCATGAAGTCATTTGTGCTGCATGTTCTTGCTACCTTGGGTTTATTTTGAGACTGGGTCTTGTGATGTTGCCCAGATTGGCCTTAAATTTCTGTCATCTGGCTTTCATGTAGATGCATGCCACTGTGTCTAATCTTGCTGCATCTCTCTTGGTTTTACAAGGTAGGGTCTCACTGTAGCCCAGGCTAACCTGGAATTCACTGTGTAGTCTCAGGATGGCCTCAAACTACTCATGGTGTTTCTCCTCCCCCTGTCTCCTGAATGCTGGGATTAAAGATGTGTGTCACCAAACCCTCCTTTCATTTCTTTTTTTTAATATTTTTATTTATTTGACAGAGAGAGAGAAAGAGAGAGAGAGAGAATGGGCACGCCAGGGCCTCCAGCCACTGCAAGTGAACTCCAGACGCGTGTGCCCCCTTGCGCATCTGGCTAACTTGGGTTCTGAGGAATTGAACCTGGGTCCTTTGGCTTTGCAGGCAAATACCTGAACCGCTAAGCCATCCCTCCGCCCTCATTCGTTTGTTTATTATTGCTGGAGTTTCATATCCATTTCTCCTTGTTGCATGACTAAACCCGGATGATAGTAAAGATGGAGGACACTAAGCACGGCATTTGCTTGGCTTCGGAGCAGATGAACTTTCAGCTGCTTTCTTGTCTCTTTGCCATCTTGTGGTTTAGGGTTTTCTGGGCGTCTGCCTTGGTAATTGAAGTTGTGTTGGTACCGACGCTGAGGTGGCGGCTGACCTTGGGTGGCATCTCCTTGCATTTCCTTCTCCTCCATTGCATCCTTGGCCTCCTCGCATAGGAAGGCTGGAGCCATTGCCTTTCTTTTGGAGCGCTCTTGGCTCCTTTGTTCTTGTCCCACTCTCGCTGTTCTGGTAATTCTAGTAATTACGTGGAGAACCCCCGCGATGGCGATGCGGGCAGCGTCTCTAATGGGTCCAGCCTGCTGCATATGTACTGCCTTGACCTGGAACCTGTGCTGCCACCTCAGCAGCATCAATCTCCAGTCTCTCCGTCTCCTGCACTGCCCACGTACTTCCTGGGGTTACCCTTCCTCATGGCGGTCAGTGTGCAAATGCGTCTTCCTTGGTGTCGGTCCTGTATATGAAGCCATATCGAAAATATACCCGCTGCTAACCTTGAGTCCTTTACTGTCCCCAAACCCTCCATTGCCATGGCCTTGGTGCCCAGCTCGGTGTTGGCAGCACTGGGGTGGGGGTGAGGGGGCGGCTGCTCAGGGCTCTGCGCTCGTCCTCCGGCTGCCAACCAAACTGTTGTGGTTTGATACTGTCGTTTCCCTCCTGCTGGTCCTGTGTAGGTAGTGTCAGGCACTGGGAGGCCACTTTGTGTCTGGAGGACTGCGTTGTAAGCACTCCTCCCCTTCCTTTGGCTCTTCTTTCTTCTGCCACCTCTTCAGCAATGGTCCCAGAGCCTTGGAAGTGTGGTAGATGGCTCACTTAGTGCTGAGCACTCCACTTTGACCATTTTTGAGTCACCCCAGTGGTCACTGCCACCTGAAAAGAAGCTTCTGTAACCAAAAGTGAGAGTAAGCATTAATATATATGGGCATAGGCAGGTGTTCAGAGGGCAGAATTTGTCTGCTTAGCCAGACCGTTGTATTTGTTTCCCCCTAGGGATTATGACCTCCTTAGCAATGGGTTTTTGACTAGGTTTTCAATACCAGGCATGAATTCCCTCCCATTGGCCTCAAATCCAATTAGATAGCAGTTATTTTTCCAAAATAGACATGCCACTATTGCACCAGTGGGTACATTGGGCCTGGCTGGCTAGCTGTAAAACTTGCAGGTCCATTGCTGGTTAAGACCTTCCATGACTTTTCTTCTCCCAAAGGCTGTGTGCTGCACAGCTCAGCCCCAGCTCCATTTCTCAGTGATCTGCAGCCCACGCATGCGCAGTCTTCAGCAGAAGGGTCTTGCCAGTTCTGGTGGACCACCAAGAGCTTCGGCCTGTAATGTTTTCTGGACTCTGGTGAACTCCCTGGCCACCAACTTGCTGTAAGGTATCCCACTCCTGGCACTGAAAAATTTCTAATCTGTGGCTGTGCCTGTTCATAGTGTAGTGATCACCGAGTTTTGTTCCTCTGTGCTGAGGACAGAACCCAAGGATCTGTGCATTGTGCATGCTAGGCGAGTGCTTTGTCACTGAGCCACATCATAACCCTTCGCAGTGGTCGTCTTCTAATAGAGCGGTGAGCCGCCTCCTGGTAAGATACAAGCGCCCCACCAGCAGCTCCTGACCGCAGAGCCTTCTCTCTCTGCCAGCGCAGAGCATGGCTCTCAGGCTGGTCGTCACTCACATGTCGACTTCCGCAAGTGCCATGGTGATGCTGAAGCGGGGAAGGGCTCTGGCAGCACTAGTGTGGGATGTCAGTATTTGTAAGAGTGTGGCCCAGAAAATGCCGTCAAAATGTACCAGTGGTTACCTGGTGCCCGGGATCTTAGGAATGTAACCAGGAATGCTTGGGTATTTCTTGATGTGAGATTCATTTTTTTTCTTCCTGCTTTTGAGACAAGGTATTAATGTAGTCCCATCTAGTTTTGAAGTATTGATCCTTCTGAGTGAGAATCTGTTCTTTCTTTAGGCCTCAAGAGACCACTGAATTATTTTGTGAGGGAAAGAGGATTTGCCATTGTTTCTGTTAAATTTTCTGGTCATAGGAAGTACATTATTACAAATTATAAATTTCGTGTAGTTAACCAGTTGTACTGTTGTTGTTTGAATCCTTTTCCAGCATAGGGTGAGGTTGACAGGGTATGTAACTGCAAGGTTTTTTTTGAGTCAGTGTCTCACTCTAGGCTGGGCTGAGCTTGAACAACCTCTTCCAGAGTGCTGGCTCTTTTTTTTTTAAAGATTTATTTATTTATTTATTTGGGAAGGAGAAAGATTGACAGAGAGAGAATGGGCATGTCAGGGCCTCTAGCCACTGCAAAGGAACTCCAGACGCATGCCCCATCTTGTGTATATAATTTATGTGGGCCCTGGGGAATCAAACCTGGGTCCTTAGGCTTCGCAGGCAAGAGCCTTAACTGCGAAGGTATCTGTCTCTCCAATCCCTACTTCAACTTTTAACATCATCCCCTACTAGACCTGAGCCCTGAGCAAAGCATTGACACGTCTGAAAGAGACCGTTAGCTGTGCAGCGTTGAAGTCTTGTACTTGTCCAGTAGACGCAGCAAAGACAGCTGTGGGTGCTGAAGGCTTTGGTCCTTAAAGACTCGACAGGCCACTGCCCCCGCCCCCCCCCCCCCCCAGATATGGTAGTCCTCGGGGTTCTGTGTTTATCTGGGAAGGTTAGTGAGCAGCGCATCACGCCTGCTCCATCTTAGTGGGTTAAACCTGCGGAGAGAGCCGCCTGAGAAGCTGGCTGCTGTGCTGCTGCTTGTCAGATGGGGAGGGCCCAGTAGAGGTGCTGGGATCGAGTGTCTGTAAGAGGGAAGGAAGGGTGCTTTCCTCTCTAGGCACTAGCTGACTGTTTTCTGCTTTAGGAATCCGCACCCCAGCTCAGCTTAAGTGATTGCCCAGGGCCAAAGGGTCAGGATCTGTACCAAGCTCTTGCTGGTTCTGAAGTGCGTATTTCCTCTGGGGTGGGGGTGAAGGGCTCCACTGTCAAGAGGGGCACCACTGCAACCAAGGCAGCGGCCGCGGCTTAGAAACCAGAGAAGCAGGTGTGTCTTCAGAATGGGGAGGTCTCCACAGCCACCTTCTTTGTGAATTAGGGTTAAGGAGGATTTAAAAGATTTGGCTTGTTTTCCTTTATGCCAGAACTTTTAAACTCAAAAGTGATTAAATAGAGTAGTGCTTCAAAAACTGGTCAGAATGTCTGGAGACTTGGTATGTTAGGTTAAACCAGATACCCTGCATTAGTTCTCTTGTGTCCTCCCCTCCATTTATTTCCTATGTTACCGTTCTATTTGTGACTTTGTTTCTTAGTTCCAGAAGTTTTCTGTTGGCTCTTTAGTGTCTTCTAGGAAATCATGTTGTCTGCAAAGTTTATTTTTTCCTGCCCAAGTAGTGTCTCTTTGATTTCAGAATTGTTGCATTAATTTTGAACATAATTTAGGAGACATCTTTGCTTCTTCCAGATAATAGTAAAGCACCTAGTTTCTGAGTATTGGGTAGGTCTTGTGATGATGAGATGATAAAAATCTAGCCACAGGAATAGTTGGGAAGACCACTTGAGGTGGGTAGGTGAGGTTCTGCAAGGGCAGAGGAAGCCTAGTAGTGTATTCAGAAGGGAAAATGTCTTACAGGGTGAGAGAGAGAACGAGCTGACGAGATCCTGGGCTCCTCTGTGTATCAGGTATACTCCTGATGTGCCAGGGATATCGTCTGCGAAGATACTAGGTCCCTGGCTGGCGTCCCTGGGCTGCTGTAGAGTGATAGCGCCTGCCTCGGCCAGCTGGTTCTCGAGGGTGTGTGGTCTCTGCCGAGGTACAGTTGATTTGTGCCTTTGACTGCTGTCCCGCTCGTGGAACCGCTAATGGTAGCACAATAGGAAATTACAGAGAGAAGGATGGCATGGAGTGTGGAGACGCGAAGCATAATTTTACCTCCGTTTTAGAGGTGGACTGGGTAGTGTGTTCTGTGAATCACCCTTTGAGTCTGTGGTGGCCTGTTCACCTCTCTAAACCTGATTGCCATGTCAGGTCACCACTCAGGGCCCAGTGCCCCAGCCTTCCTAGGGTCTTGGATGTCAGCCATGCTTGGGAGCCCTGGGCTCCAAGGGGATTGGTGGTTCTGTTCATTTCGGAGCAGTCTTGGCATCCAGCCATAGCTTACTGTGTTCTTCCCTGGGAACCAAGCAGAGAAGGCTCAAGAACTGGTTCAATGTGCCCTGGGGGAGGGGAGGCAGAGAGGGGGAAGTAATTATCCCTGGATCGCCAAGCCGCTTGCCAGTTTGTTATGTCATCCTGCACCCGTCCATTCCCTCTGCCCCATCCTGACCAGGTGGTAATGTTTTAGTTAGAGCCAGTTCTGGTAGCAAAACTCAGCGTTCATTATGCCTCTTTTTTTTTTTTTTTAAAGAGAACCAGTGGCTGATCCAAGAAATCGGTTTGTGAAGGGTATTTATATGTATATACCCTTAGGTAAGCCTCCCTTCTGTAAACTGCACACCCAGGCCTTTATCAGTTATTGCTGCAGAAATGCAAGGAAAGAGAGCCTTATACTTCAGCATTTCCATATATGTTTTACTTAATACAGAAATATTTAACTTCATAATATGAGAAAATTGCTGTGAAGTTCCATTTGTGAAAACTCACAGGCTAGCCAGGATTGGTGGCGCACACCTTTCATCCCAGCATTTGAAGGCAGCGGTAGGAGTATCACCATGGGTTTGAGGCTCTCCTGAGACTGCATGGTGAATTCTGGGCTAGAATGAGACCCTCCCTAAAAAAAAAAAAAAAAAAAAAAAGTAGACTTTTGGTTTGTCCTGTCATGATCCTTTGTTTAATTGTTTTCAATTGTAAAGTGTTTCAGAAATCATGGCTTGAAACACTGGGGGACGATGACGATTTTACTTGACCACCCACTATGGACCTTTCCTTTGGAATCTCAGTGGAGAGGGGCCCAAGCATCAGAAAATTTTAGGGAGATGTCTCAGCAGTTAAAGGTGCTTGTTTGCAAAGCCTAGGTTCAATTTCCAAACTCCCATGCAAAATCCAGACACCAAATTTAGCGCAAGCATTTGGTGTTTGCTTGCAGCGCTAAGAAACTACAGTGCATGCATACAGATAATTTTTATTTTTACTATTTTTTGGTTTCTCGCTGTAGTATCACACTCTAGTCCAGGCTGACCTGAAATTCACTACGTAGTCTTAGGGAGGCCTCGAGCTCATCACCATCCTTCTGCCTCAGCCTTCCAAGTGCTGGGATTAAAGGCGTGCGCCCACCGTGCCTGGCTGTGAGCTGTGCAGTTCTGCACACCACTGTTCTGTGCTAGATCTTACCCCCTGGGTCAGAAGCCCGGTCCCGAATCCAAGAGCCATCCAGTCTTGTGAAGCAAGACACATACCGCACTGGAAAAGTTGTGGACTTTTGAATTTGCTTGGCTAAACATTTTCTGGGTTTTTTTTTTTTTTTTCAAGGGTAGGGTCTTACTCTAGCTCAGGCTGACTTGGCGCTCACTCTGTAGACCCAGCCTAGCCTCAAACTCACAGTGATCCTCCTATCCCCACCTTCTGTGTGCCACTTTCTGCATTCAGTGTGTGGCTTGGAAATTGAACTTGGGCCTGCAGGCTTCGCAGATAGGCATCTGTACCCACTAAGCCATCTGATCTTCCCAGCCTCTTGTTGAGTTCGTATCCTTAATTTGTTGTTGCTTTTTGGTTTAATAATTTTAAAAAATTATTTATATATTAGAGAGAGAGAATGGGTGTGCCAGAACCTCCAGCCACTGTAAATGAGCTCCAGACATATGCACCACCTTGTGCATCTGGCTTATGTGGGTCCTTGGGAATCAAACCTGGGTGTTTTGGCATTGCAGGTAAGCACCTTAACCTCTGAGCCATCTTTCCAGCCATGCTTTTTTTTTTTCAATATTTTATTTTTATTTATTTATTTGATAGAGAAAGAGGGAGAGGAAGAGAGTGAATGAATGGGTGCACCAGGGTCTCCAGACACTGCAAACGAACTCCGGACACATGTGCCCTCTTGTTCATCCGGCTAATGTGGGTCCTGGGGAATCGATCCTGGGTCCTTTGGCTTTGCAGGCAACCGCCTTAACTGTTAAGCCATCCCACCAGCCAGCTTTTTTGTTTTTGAGACAGAATCCTCTATGTACTGAGGCTGTCTTTAAACTTTTTACCTTAACCTTTCAGAGCCAGATGCTATGTACCACAAGTGCCTTTTCAGATGGACTAGCAGAAACCGGTTAGGTCTAAGATGCCTGTCCGGGTGACTGTCAGACGACCTCTGGTGTTATAATTCCATCTTTATGCTAAGTGGCTGACACACACACACACCGTAGTGCCATGACAGTTGATGGTTGCTGTGGCCTCCTACTAGACAGAAGGGTGAATTCCCAGAAAATTTCTACCTATTTCCAGGAAAGATATGTATATTCCTTCCTGGGCTGGAGAGATGGCTTAGTGGGTTAAGGTGCTTTCTGGAAAAGCCAAAGGACCCAGGTTCCATTCCCCAGGACCCGTATAAGCCCAGATGCACAAGGTGGTGCATGCATCTGGAGTTTGTAAATAAATAAGTAAATAAATAGAATATTCCTTCCTGTTGACCTGTCCACCCCCACCATTTCTTTTACCCTACATCTGTTACTTTCCAGTCCCCGAGGGTTGAGGACTTGATTTGGGAGTCAGTCCTTCCCTTCTGTTCTTCGTCAGCAATCAGTCTTGCTGGCATGGTGGCACCCACCTTTCATCCCAGCACAGTGGGGGTGGGTAGGAGGATCGCTGGGAGTTCGCGGACACCCTGAGGCTGTATAGTGAGTTCCAGGTCAGCCGGGTCCTGAGGGAGACTCCACTTGGAAAGGCTGGTCTGCACTGCTCCACCAATACTTGGCCTTGTGACTGGCTCCGAGGTGTCCAGAGGGCACTGAGTAGGTGAAGAAGCGCCGCTGAAGTGCAGTGGCATATTTATAGCTGGTGGTTCTCGGGGCAGGAGAACAGGCGTGCCAGGGCTTCTAGCCACTGCAAGCAGACTCCAGTGCAGGCACCACTTTGTGCATCCAGTTGTGTGTGGGTACCGGGGAATCAAGCTGGGGTCGTTAGGCTTTGCGGACAAGCCCCTAACCACTGAACCATCTCTCCAGCCCGTGGTTTGCCTTTCTAATGAAAAATGGAGCATACTGGTGACGAAAATTCTAACTGCCGACTTTATTTAAGCAGTGCTTACAGTTTTCATTATTTACGGGATCCCCACCTGTCTTTGCCTCCCAGCTCTGGGATTACAGTTCATTTACCACCGCCACATTTAGATTTTAACACAGATGATGGGGCCCAAACACAGGCCCACATGCTGGTTTGGCAAATGCTTTGCCCACTGAACCATCTCCCTGTGCCTGTATTGGTTGCTTTTTATTCCTTATTGTGTGTCCCCATGAACCCATGGGTGTGGATCTTTGTGTTCAGTCCCAAGCCCTGTATTGTTGCAGGATATGTAGAAGACTGATTGTCACACGGATCAGAAAAAGTCTGCTACCTGATCCAGGTACAAACACCTGGGACAGGTGACAGTGAGGGGTACTGAGTGAGTCATCACGGTCAGAAGCAGGCCCAGTAGCCATTTGCTACTGAGCAAGAGGCTGTGAGCAACAGCAGCAGGTCACAGGATGTTGCGGGAAATTTTTCCCCTCGGGACATGCGGACACACCCCCCCCCCCCCCCCCGTAGGGTCTCATTCTAGCCCAGGCTGACCTGGAATTCACTATGTAGTCTCAGGGTGGCCTTGAATTCATGGCTATCCTACCTCTGCCTCCCAAATGCTGAGACTAAAACGTGTGCCACCACACCTGGCTTGTTTTCATCCCAAATACAGCTTAGGTGGCAGACCAAACTAGGATCACACCAATACCAGTTCAGTGAACCAGTGAGTTTGAGTGTGGGGGGGATCACTTACAGAGCATAAAGAGGGGTTACTTGCAGGAACACGAGGCCCCCCCCAAAGCAGCCACTTCAGTGAGGATTCCTGTAAAATAGTCCCTGGATGCTTCTCCCTCCTCGGGATGAGGGCTTGCTTACAGAGCATGGGGACCCCAGAGACACCACCTCAGTGGAGCTCATTGTTCCTGCATCTTTTACTCTCTCTGTTCTCTGTCATCCCCCTGCAGTGACAAGATCTTGTATATTACTGTATGCAGTTGGCTCTGGGGCACCTGAATCTCAGGAGGGCGTCTATTGACCCTCCCCACGCCTTTGCAATAATTATTTACACCCCACAGTTTGAGGAAATTTGCCACGCAACACAGGAACAAAAATAAAACCAAGTCTTTACCATAACTCTGATTATGCCGGGGGGGGGGGGGGCGCTATGCAGGGTGTGCAGTGCCGTTGCCGTTGCCGTGGAACCTGGGTGGCTTTGCCAGCGCTGGAGCTTCTCTTGGCTCTTGGCTGGGCTTTAGCCCAGGAGTTAGGGCACCGGACTGCCTGCCACTCCCACGAAACTTCCATTGACGCAGTTGCATTTGGGGTTTCGACGTTCACAGGACAGAGGGGTAAAGTTTAGAGCAAATTTTTTTGTTGTTGTTTGTTTTGTTTTTCCGAGGTAGGGTCTCACTCTAGCCCAGGCTGACCTGGAATTCACTATGTAGTCTCAGGGTAGCCTTGAACTCACAGTGATCCTCCTACCTCTGCCTCCCGAGTGCTGGGATTAAAGGTGTGTGCCACCACGCCCGGCTTAGCCCCCTCTTTTTAATCTTTTTTTCTTTGAGGTAGAGTCTCACTCTAGCCCAGGCTGACCTGGAATTCACTATGGAGTCTCAGGGTGGCCTCGAACTCATAGAGATCCTCCTACCTCTGCCTCCCGAGTGCTGGGATTAAAGGCGTGCGCCACTACGCCCAGCTTAGAGTAAAAATTTTTAAAGGCAAAGCTCCTGTACTACAGGAAGCGTTTTCCAGAAATGGAAAATCCCACCTGGAGACCTAGACTGGGGTCTTTTTTAGGCTCCGGATACTGACTAGCAATGTCCACCCCTTCCCCCTCTTGCCTGGTGCCTACTTAGGGGTTCGGGTTTAATCTTTCCAGCAATCTTAATCCCCCCAGAAAAGGTGGCTCTTTTCTAGGGTGGAAGAGGTAGGGAGAAGCTGTACTCTTCTCTGACCTAGAACAGTGCAGACTGCAAGGCCCTGCCACCTCTTGAGCTGCCTCGCCATCATGCTTGCTTCTCATTTACTATCTCAGTAGACTGCTTTCTTCCCCTCCTCCGCCTTTGGTTTTTTGAGGTAAGGTCTCATTCTAGCCCATGCTGACCTGGAGTGCACTATGTAGTCCCAGGGTGCCCTTGAACTCACGACGCTCCTCCTACCTCTGCCTTCCGAGTGCTTTTACTAAAGGCATGCTCCGTCATGCCTGCCATTATTTTATTTATTTACTTTGAGAGAGACTGAGAATGAATTGGAGCACCAGTGCCTCTAGCCACTGTAATCCAACTCCAGACGTGTGTGCCGCCTTGTGCATATGGCTTATGTGGGTTCTGGGGAGTTGAACCTGTGTTCTTAGGCTTTGCAAGCAAGCATCTTAACCGCTAAGCCATCTCTCCAACCTTCTTTCTTAATTCATTCTTATTCCCCCCTCCCCCGAATAATTTTTTTTTTTTAAGAGAGGAAGCCAAATCTATGAGAGAAGTTAGATAAATGGGTCACAATGAGAAAGGAGCAAGCCAGAAAAAAGAAAACTGTATGCTTGGTGAGGGAAGGAGTTATGTGTTCTGTCAGCTGGGTCCTTCTGGGGCAAAGCTAAAGCCTGGAAGGTGTGGACAGTATGGTTCACCTTGGAGGGGAGGGCAACCCCGCTGAGCCATGTATTTGCCTAGTCTAGTCTTCAAGAGTTGGTGTTCTAGATATTAACATATATTTGGCTTAGAGCGTGTATTTCATTCTATTATGGGCTGTATGTGCAACCATTGCTTATTACTGTTTCAGACATCTTTTATTTGCAGAGGGAAGAGAGATGATGGGGACACCTGTGCCTCTTGCCTCTGACAAGCTCCACTTGTGCGACTGGCTTTACATGGCTACTGGGGACTTAAACCCAAGCCAGCTGCCTCTGCAGGCAAGTGCCTTTAACTGCTGAGCCGTCTCCCTGCTTATTATTAAATGGGTGTGAGTTTTGGATGGAGAGATGGTTTAGCTAAGTTAAGGGCTTGCCTGCAGAGCCTAACGACCTGGGTTGGATTCCCCAATACCCATGTAAAATCAGATGCATGAAGTAGCAGATGCACAAAGTGGCACATGCATGTGGAGTCCATTTGCAAGTGTGTGTGTGTGTGTGTGTAATAAGGTTTTTTTGTGTGTTTTTTTTTAAGGCAGCATTGTCCTGTCTGGCCTGTATTTTACAGCTGTCCTCCTACCTGGGCCTCCCAAGTGCTGGGATTGCATGGGGAGAGCCAGGACAGGACGCCTGGCTACAGGGTGTAAGTTTATGCTAGATTTAATAAGGTTTTTCTTCAGCACCCTAGTACATTTTTTCACCTGGAAAGTATAATGCATTTTGATGCCATTTCTATGGCAACCAGTGAACTCCAAGGGAACAAATGCTATTTTTGTGTCTAACATGGTAACAGGATTAGTGAAGGCACATCTAAAATTCCATTATCAGTCAGTGCTACTTTTCAAACAAAATTAGCTGGTTCAGAACTCAAGTTTTTTTTTACATTGGCTCTGTTTATGTATCCTCCTAATTGTCTATACATATGTCTTCAGTGTCATTAAGGGTTTAGGCTGAGGGCCTTGATGGAAGGGTTAATTTTTTAGAACCCCCTCCCCCAGTCCATTTTCAGTAAAATCATTAGTGACTTCATTTTCTGGGTTTTAGAGGTATACAAATCTTGGTGCATTGGATGTCTCTAAAAACCCAGGGCTATAAAGGGTCCAGAGGAGGGGAGGGGAGGAGCACGCGCTTCTCCTTGTGGGCTCATGTACCCGAGGCACTTTCTGCCCCAGTGCTTTAGTGGAGAGGGCAAGGTTTTGTTTTGGGGTTAAGTGCTCCCTTGCAGCCTGGTAAGGCTGGCCTGGACCCCTTCATCATTGCTTCAGTCTTCAGTCTGGGATTACAGCTATGTGCTGCATGCAGGACCCAGCACAAGAGATCATAGTTTGTCTTCTGTCCTACCCTTGGGATAGGGTCTCACTCTCGCCAGGCTGGCCTTGAATTCAGTGGTGATTCTCCTACCTCTGGAGAGCTGGGATTAAAGGCCTGGCCTTGTCTGCCCCCCACCCCCACCCCCTTAAGTAAGCGCTCGGTGTCAGTAGTCCTCTCCTCGTTAGGTAGCTGAGGCTGACCTTGGCTTCTGTTCCTTCTGCCTCCTCCTGCAGAGCGCTGGGATTATAAGTGTCAGCACCGCCATGCCCAGCTAAAACCCCAGTTTTGGAGATTACACCGTAAGTTCTCATTGGGGCCTGGCTGATTCTGGATGAGAAACTAGTCCAGTAGCTGAGGGGCGAGCAGAAGCGCCCTGAGGTGGACGTTCTTGGCTTGCGCTCCCTGTGCTGTGAACGGGTCCGCTCCGTGTGCTCAGCTTCCCGTCCGGGAGGGCTTCCCGTTGCACTTGCTTTGGCAGAGGTCGGGGACTTGCTCGGTTGCCTTTGCCTGACTGGATCGCCCAGGGCTCAGTACCAGTCCCATAACATTTCTGTTCCCTGCATAGCTGGTGCTGTATGTAGCATGTTTTCCCGCAATGGAAAAACGTGGTTGTGCCATTCATTGAGAAGTGTATGCTCAAAGCTCTGCCCTCCTTAGTCTTTTGGGGAGAAGTGCCTTAATGGTCACGCAGGCGCATGACTGAGTACTGGCTTGTCTAGCACCAGCTGCTCAGCTGCTGTGGCCCAAATGGAATGCTGTAAAGCTGGTCCTGGGTCTGCCCTCTTGAAGAAGCCATCTGTGTGAAGAATTTCAAATCAGTGTAAGTGATTTGGGATAATTCTGTGTGTGCCTTATGAATAGCAGTGAGCAAGTTTTTTGTTGTTGTTTTTTTACTTATAAGGAGAGAGGCTGAGTTAACAGAATCTCTTGAGCTCAGGAATTCAAGACTAGCCTGAGCAACACCATGAAATCTGATTGGAATTACACAGGGGGAAAAAAAGCAAACATGGCAAAATTTTAACTAACAAATTCAGTATTTTACAAATATGAAAACTCACCATCATCCTACCTGGGCGTCCCGAGTGCTGGGATTAAAGGCACGTGCACCACCACACCCAGCTTCACGATTACTTAATTTCTGAAAGCCTTCATATTCAGAAACTGTACACACTGGCCCACGTAGGTGTGCTAGATTGGGGAAGCAGAAGTAGCCCCTGCTATTGCTGAGGAATTGCTTTATTGCCATTGTGGATGACACTGGGTCAGATCTAAATTCTAGCTGTGCCATGCTGGGGTGGTGGCATCTTCTTGGTTCCTTTGGGCTTATGTCCCTGTCTGACTGCCTATAAAAAAACTTAACTTGGGCTGGAGAGATGGCTTAGTGGTTAAGGCACTTGCCTGCAAAGGCTAAGGTCCCAGGTTTTACTCCTCGCTAGATACATAAGGGGGTGCATATGTCTGGTGTTCGTTTGCAGTGGGTAGATGCCCTGGTGTGCCCACTCTCTCTGCATCCCCTCCCACTATTCATAAATAACGTTTTTTTAAAACTACCTTGCATCTGTTTCTGTTTCATCACCATGCTCTGCTCCTTGAATTTTCTCTCACTGTGTGTGCATGCCTGTGCCCACATGTCAGCGCCCCTGACTCTGCAAATGAACCTCATGCACTTGTGCCACTTCTTGCTTCTGGCTCATGTGGGTGGCTTGGGAATTGAACCCAGGAAGTCATGCTGTGCAAACAAGTGCCTTTAACCACTGATTCATCTTCCAAGCCCCTCTCTTAATTCTTCAGTAGTGCATGCTCCTACCCATTTCATTGAAGGTAATTTTCAGATGTGCTATTTTATCTTTATACTTCAACAAGCATCTCTTTAGAGAATAAAGGCATTCTGAGCTGAAGAGAAGGCTTAGCATTTAAAGTGCTTCCCTGGGCTGGGGAAATGGCTTAGCGGTTAAGGCGTTTGCCTGCAAAGCCAAAGGACCCCGGTTCGATTCCCCAGGACCCACATAAGCCAGATGCACATGGTGGCAAATGCGTCTGGAGTTCCTTCACAGCAGCTGCTGGAGGGAGGCCCTGGAATGCCAAATCTCTCTCTCTCTCTCTCTCTCTCTCTGCCTCTTTCTGTCTATCAGATAAATAAAACAAGTAAAATATTTTAAAAAAAGAAAGAAAAAAAAAATAAAGTGCTTCCCTGCAAAGCCTAACAACCTGGGTTAAATTCCCCAGTACCCACATAAAGACAGCTTTACTTCTGCCTTAGGGAGGATGTGTTTGAGTCCTGAGAACTTAAGCAATTCTCAGAATTCCCCTGCACAGGGCTGGAGAGATGGCTTAGCAGTTAAGGCACTTGCCTGCAAAGCCAAAGGACCTAGGTTCTATTCCCCAGGACCCACGTTAGCCAGATGCACAAGATGGCATATGCGCTTGGAGTTCGTTTTCAGTGGCTGGAGGCCCTGGCGCATGAATTCTCTCTCCCCTCCCTCTGTCTGACTCTGTCTCTCTCAAATAAATAAAGAAAGAATTTCCCTGCACAAAATGAAGAGTGGTTATACTCTGAACTAGAGCTACTCAGGCTGGAGAGCTGGCTTAGCAGTTAAGGCGCTTGCCTGCAAAGCCAAAGGACCCAGATTCAGTTCCCCAGGACCAAGTTAAAACCAGATGCACAATGTGGCACATGCACTGGAGTTTGTTTAGTTAAAAAAAAAAATTAGCCTGGCATTGTGGCGCCCACATTTAATCCCAGCACTCGGGAGGCAGAGGGTAGGAGAGGTCGTCAACACCACCACCAGACTCATGTCCAGGTTAGTCCAGGCCGTGTGCTTGCTGTGCTCCTCAAAGGTTTCACTGCATGGTGCCACATTCTCAGGGAACTCCTGGTTGTCTAGATAGAGGGTTACCATGCAGTTCATGCCAGCAGGCTCAGAGAGCCGCTCCAGTGGGAATGGAACCACTTGCTTTCCAGTCTTATTGCACAAGTGTAACAGGGGCTCCTACTTAATGTGCAAACAGAATATTTGATCCCCTCCAGCCAGGTGTTCTATCCTTGTATCCTGTCTTTACCTCCGTAGTCTGCCTTAGTTCTTTGAGTTCAGCTTTTGTGATCTGGGTGGAGTTGTTAGCTGTAAGAAAGGGTTTCTAGGGCGGGAGAGATGACTTAGTGATTAAGGTGTTTGCCTGAGAAGGACCCAGGTTCAGTCTCCAGGACCCATACACAAGGTGGCGCATGCATCTGGAGTTTCTTTACAGTGGCTGAATGCCCTGGCATGCCCAGTCCCTCCCTCCTTCTCCCTCGTTCTTTCTCTCCCTCTCTCCCTCCCCCCTTCTCTCAAATACAGTAAAATAAAAAGAAAAGAAAGGGTTTCTAAGCATCATGTAAGATTGGTCAAGGGCTGGAGAGGCAAGTAGGGTCAGGGTGGATATGGCAAGAGTGCAGGTCTTGGTGAAGCAGCTAGTTAATTCAAAGATCCCGGTGGGATCTGAGTTAGGTACATGAGCCTGAACCTGTATTTCCTGACCACCCAGGATGGGTGGGTCTTGGTAGAGGAGCCATCAATAACCAGTAGGAGAGGGTTACATTGTAAAGTCTGACAGTTTGGAGCAAGGAACCTCTACTAATGTGAATTAGCTGGGCAACTGTATCAAATCTGTTTATCCCCTGGGATCCCCTGGGGAGGTCCAACCATTATATTGTGTATCCAATCAATTATAGCAAGGGTAACTGGCATAATATGGGACAAAAGTGGGACCAGAGTATGGATATATCGACATACCATAAGTCTGTAGCTGCCATTGCTTGTATACTAACACAAGATAAGACATGACTGGTATCAAACTTGGTACTTTGAGGAGCTTGAGAGTTGGCTCAGTGGTTAAGGCGCTTGCCTGCAAAGCCTAAGGACCCATGTTCCACTCTCCAGATCCCAAGTAAGGCAGACGCAGAGGTGAGGCAAGCGCAAGGTCGTACATGCCCACTAGGTGGTGCAAGTATCTGGAGCTCAGTCGTAGTCTCTGAGGCCCTGGAACGACAATTCTCTCCTCCCTCTCCCTCTCCCTCTCCCTCTTGCTCTCTGAAATAAAATTAAAAAGCTTAGTACTTGGAATGATATTACTAACAAGATGTCAGATAGTGAAGGGAAACAGAACAAGAAACAGATTTGCTGCAAGGTAAGGTGAGCGTGGTGTGGTGTCTGGCTCCCGAGCGCACTACCCACTGTTGTCCTGGCTTGGTGTGGACTGACTTGATTTACATGGTTTGATGAGCCCAGCCTTGTTGCACTGCTCGGACTGCAGCCTGTGTGGTCGGGTGCTGGGTGAGGGGTGTTTCCAGTGTGCGCAACTTCCTCTTCCTCCCCTGCTTTGATCATCTGTCATCTCGCGGCTTGAGGGGATGGACTGGGAACTCAAGGGGTGGGACCTGTGCCAGAATTAAAGCAGAAGACAAACCAATTGTGGAACTCTTGAGAAAGAAGACTGTCCTTGATCTCAGGGGTTGGCACTTGAGTGGGACCACGAATGGCAGTCTACTTAACATTTCAGGTGGGGAGGCACCGGTGTTCCGCCCAAAAGCGGTTCAAATCCTGGAAAGGACAAAAAGGAGACTTTGGTCAGGGCAGCTTAGTTTCAAAAATTAACTGGGTATCTGGGCTTTGAGATTCTGAATCATCCGTTCAGCCTTTCCAGGAGAGGTGAGGTGTGATGGGGTGTGGTAAGTCCCATTAGATGCCTGGATTTCACCTCAGTCCCTTAAAGTGACTTCTGTCTGTAGAGTCAATAATTGTAAATGTAGTATAATATTCTCTGACAAGACTGATAACGCACCTCAGAAGCAGGAAGGCTTTGACCCAGCAAGTCGCGTGATCTGCTGTTGCTGAGAGATAGTCGAGGTGGTGTGCTTCAGTACAGTCAGTTGTTCTTTCCCTGTGCTTGGGTAAAGATGAGGTTCGTAGCGGGGTCTTGAAGGAAAGAGCCCATTTTTCCTCCTCGTGGGCCATGAGTTTCCTTGGGCTTCAAAGGTCATTGTTTTCTGGTCTTCCAGCACATGGGTGAACACTATTTTCTTCCAGGAGTTTTAAATTGTCTAGGACTTGTTGAATTCTCCATGTATGAATCGCCGTGCTTTGCTGTGATCAGTCCCTGTTCTGCGTCAAGTTTTCCAAAGGTGTGAATGACCCCAAAGTCATAGTTGGAGTTGTGGTTGCCTCTTTTTTCCTTAGGTGTTTTAAGGGCCTGATATAAGGCAAATAACTTGCAAATTGAAGCACACCAACTGTTTGGTGTAGTCTACCAGACTCTACAATAGAAAGGGCTTCCGCATTTCCAAGGGAATATCCATTGTGCTTTTCTATGATGCTAGGTGACCCTATAAAAAGGTGAGATCCTGTTGGCCTAATGTTGGTTTGATAGTCAATAGTATTTAGGCACTGGTGATCAGGAATCTGGGGTAGCTCCTCCCCTCCCCTAGTGAGGACAGTGGCTGGGTCTAAAAGCCTGTCTCTGTGGTTAGGCTTGTCACCGCTTTCAAATAGGATAGCTTCATATTAAGGTCCTAGCATCTGTCAGCCACCCTTCTGGATGAGATAGTCCTGGCTTGGTGAGGGGCATGGTTAGTGTCCCACCAAGGGTTGGTTTTGAACTTGCTTCAGTCAGGAGAGTGGTGGTTGCTATGGACTGAATGCATTCTGGCCACCTTCTGGTTGGCCAAGTGTAGGAGTTTAGATAGGAAAGCAACAGGTTGGTGTGTTTCCTTCGTGTTCTTGAATTAAGACCTCAAAACTACTCCCTTATTTATGTTTACAAACAGGTAGAGGAGTTGTAAGGCAAAAACAGGGTAATTGGATCGTGTTTGAGGGCTGTGGAGACGGGCCTGTAATCAGGAGCTTTACAGTCTGTCAGTGCCTACCTAAAGTCGCATGCACAGAGTGGGCCATGTTTCTGGGGTTTGCTTGTGGTGGCACCAGGGCCTGTTGCCAGCATTCATTTTCACTGTCTGCTCCCTACTCCCCTCCCCTCGTTGAGAGATACTTAAGTCTAGGTTATTGTAATCTCTAAAGGGCACTAGAGGCAGGGATGTAGACGGATACTCATACATCTTCAACCGTGCTGTAACTGATGACAGGACAGGTGAGATGTGGCACATACGTGTGTGCACTGAGCTTGGAAAGTAGTAGTGAGCCTTACGTATTACAATGTGAGTCATGCTAGGTGAAATAGGCCAGTCATAAAGGACAAACACCATGAGCTCAGTCTCGCTCAGGTGAACGCTCTAGACCGCTCAGAAGCATGGAGGGCTGGGGGCACATCTCGGTGGCCAAATACTTGTCTAGCATGCAGGAGGCCCTGGGCCTAGGCTTGATCCCCAGCCTCACAAACTTTGCTGGACGTGGTGGTGGTGCACACCATGGAAGAGGTAGGATGATCTATGTGAGTTTGAGATGGTCCTGTTCTAGAGTGAGAGCCTACCTCGACAAGGAAGGAGAAACAAGCCTAAGGATGTAAAGGTGGTCGCCAGGGGAGTGGAAGTGATGAGTATGCACCTTGACACGGTAGAAAGCTTCAGAAGTTGTATGGGGGTGGAGGCTGTACAGTGACATGAGTATTCCTACAGTTTTTAGTGCTTCGGAGGCCAGTGGACATTGGCATGATGCATACCTGTAATGCCAGCTCACTGCTGAGGCCGGAGCAGAAGAATCACAGTTTGGGGCCCAGGTTGCGCTTTATTAGGAGGACACTGTCTCAGAAGGGCAGGAGGTGGGCCTTGTCCTCTGAAGCTGTAAGCTGTTACATTCCGAGAAACAGCAGTAATTGCTTCGCATATCAAGATTTCCATGCTGACTCCAAAAATGTCTTCCTCATTCATGCAGCCTCACACATTACAGATCATTTGTTTTCATTTAAATGTACGTACTACTGGGGCTGGGAAGATGGCTCAGTAGTTAAAGCAACTTGCTCGCAGACCCTGTCAGCCAAGTTCAACTCCCCAGCCATCTTTGTAAAGCTAGACAGTAAAGGCACTGAGGAGTCTGGGGAAGGGAAGGGAAGGCTGCAGGTTCTGCTGGATATCAGTCCTGTGCCTTGAGTTTTGGTTTCCTTTGAGCTGAAACCTCCTCACCAATGAATAACTCTTTTTCTTAGTTCAACTCAGCAGACAAGGGTAGTCTGCAGGGTGCATTTTTGAGTTGCGGTGACAGCCTGGCTGCCCCTGGTGTGCAGGCCTAGCTTGCATAGAGCGAGCAGTGGAGAGCGGAGGAAAGAGCTGGTAGGTTAAACCTCGTAAGGAAACAAGGCACACCTTGAACTGTTTAATTTTTTGTTGTTTATTTTATTATTTATTATTGATTGATTGATTGATTTTGGTTTTTCGAGGTAGGGTCTCATTCTAGCCCAGGGTGGCCTCGAACTCACGGCGATCCTCCTACCTCTGCCTCCCGAGGGCTGGGATTAAAGGCGTGCGCCACCACGCCCAGCTTTATTTTTATTTATTTATTTAAGAGCGACAGAGAAAGAGGCAGAGAGAGAATGGGCGCTCCAGGGCCTCCAGCCACTGCAAACAAACTCCAGACACATGCGCCCCCTTGTGCATCTGGCTAATGTGGGTCCTGGGGAATCAAGCCTTGAACCCAGGTCCTTAGGCTTCACAGGCAAGCGCTTAACCGCTAAGCCATTTCTCCAGCTCTGAACTGTTTGTATCTGTCTCTGCCACCGCCATCTCCGTCTTGATAGTGTCAGAAGTTAGACTCTTGACTTCTGTGGATTACTTTGTGGAAGATAGAGTTAATGGTAAATAGCAACATAATTTCTTACAAAGTGATAGGTCTTGGTCAAGTGCTTATTTGTCACCTGACATGGCGTGGGGCTTGTCCTCCATTCAGTTTCTGCACTTTGGAAATTGCAGAGGTTGAAAGGGTGTTAGCTGTGTTGGATTGTCTGTGCATTAAACCTGGAACACTGAGGGCGTCCTTGTATTATATGGATATGCTTGTCTGAGTGCCTTAGGAAGTCAGAACTCCTTATCCTGTTTACCTAGGGCCTACCAATTGTTAAAGGCTTCTGCGAAAATGTGTGCCTGCCTTTTCTTTTATTTATTGATTTTGAGAGGGAGAAAGAGGAAAGAGGCAGACAGAATGGGTGTGCCTTTAGCCTCTACAAACTAAAGATGCCCATGCCATCTTGTGTATACAGCTGTATGTAGGTACTGGGGATTTGAACCTGGGTCCTTTGTCTTTTGAGGCCCAGGGTGGCCTCTAACTTGCAGTGATCCTCTTACCTCAGCCTCCCGAGTGCTGGGATTAAAGGCGTGTACCTGCAATGCCCCGCATGAGTCTGGCTTTTTCTCTTCCTTGGGGTTTGTGTTGAGTGTCAAGCTCACATTTCAGACACTACCCTGCCGGGTGACTGGAACCTTAAGGCCTTTGTCAGGTCAGTCCTTATGTTCCTGCTTTGTGAACTGGGGCTTGGGTCCCTTTCTGGCTCTGTTCTTATTTTTTTATTGACAGCTTCCATAATTGTAGACAACAAACCATGATAATTCCTTCCCCTTCTCAGTCAGTCTCTCTTTTATTTTGATGTCATCATCTTTTCCTCATATTATGATGATTTTGTGTAGGTAGTGTCAGCCACCATGAGGTCATGGATACCCAGGCCATTTTGTATCTGGGAAGGAAGAATGCATTGTGAGGAGTCCTACCCTTCCTTTGGCTCTTACATTCTTGTGATAGGTGTTTCAGTGCTGAGCTCTATCACTTCTCAGCACTGTGGTGCCTTCTGAGTCATCCCAGAGGTCACTGTCATCTGAAAAGAGAAGCTTCTCTAACCAAAAGTGACAGTAGCAGCATTAATACATGAGCATAAACATTACCAGGCAGTTTGGTGAGTGTAATATGCGCATGTAGTCAGACACCAGCAGGTGTAACACCCCTAGGGTTCATGACTTCCACTGTCAGGTTTTCAGTGCCAGGGATGTGTTCCCTCCGGGGGATCCGGCCTCCGGTTCAGGCTGTGTTCCCTTTGAGAAAAGTGCTACACTTTCTCCTCCACCTCCAGTAGTAAGGAGATACCCTCTGCCCAGTGAAGGAGGAGGCAAGGAGGGAGGAAAAGGTCCCTTTCCTGGAGCCACTGCAGAGTGCCTGGAAATCGATCTATGTAACCAGTTTCTGGTGATGTATTTGAAATATCAAACAATATTATCACATACATTTTCTTTGGTTTCAGAAAAAGAGTCTGCAGACGAATGGGCACAGCTGGGCTTGCAGCCACTGCAGATGAACTCTAGGTGCATATGCCACCTTGTGTATCAGGCTTTACATGGATATTGGAGAAATTTACTTAGGAGAGAGTGGAGGGGGGAAAACAGAGTATGGGTGCCTCTTGCTGCTGCAAATGAACTTCAGATGTGTGCAGTCTTCATCTTGTCCATATCAGTGTTAGGTTTGGTTTAGTTTTTACTGCATCTTCTCCCATAAACATTTCATTTATTTATTTTTCTTTATTTCAACCAGAAATATTTTAGATTGATTCTACCTGCCCAAATTTAGCACTCAGTACCAAGATGTGCTTTGTATATAACAGCATAACCTTTTATTTTACCTGAGCTGCTTGTCGCACCTGGCCTGCTAACTAACGCCTTTCGCATGGAGGAGCATGGGCGTGAAGTGCGGCCTGCTCGTGCCCAGAACATCTGGCTTACCAGTTGACTTCTAAAGGACAGGGTGTGCGCAGCCAGCCTAGGTAGACCTGGTTCCTGGTCTTCCTGGCTGCAAGATCTGTGTTGCCCTGTTTCCCCTCCAATGTGGAGACACAGAACATGAATGTGGCGCGCTCCCCTAGCCAGAAGGTTGGCTCCTCTCCACCCTGGCTTGTCTCGTTCAAGGCAAGCTGCAGAGTCTGAGGTAATGGGCCCCAGCTTGGCAGGTCCGGGAGGCAAGAAGCAGAGTACTGCCAAGCTGCGCAGAGGAGGGCTGGCTCCCGAGCGCCGCCTCGGCACCGCCACTGGCCTGCTTCCAGGCACATGGAGAAGCAATCCTGCTTGTGCTTCCCACTGACAGATTGCAGCTGTCATGAATGAATTAACCACTGTCACACTTTCTCTCAAATAAGAAAAAGTGTTTGAGTGTGGCTAGGATGGGATAGATAAATCATGCCACTAATTGACTCGTATTGAGAAATTACCTTTTTAAAAAATTGTTCATTTATTTAAGAGAGAGAGAGACAATGGGCATGCCAGGGCCTCTAGTTGCTGCAAAGGAACTTCAGACGCATGCAGCACCACCTTGTGCATCGGGCTTATGTGGGTCCTGGGGTCCTTTGACTTTGCAAGCAAGCGCCTTAACTGCTAAACCATCCCTCCAGTCCAATAAATTACCTTAAAAAAAAAAATAATGACAGGCCAGGCATGGTGGCTTGTGCCTTTAATCCCAGCACTCGGGAGGCAGAGGTAGGAGGATCGCTGTGAGTTTGAGGCCACCCTGAGACTCCATAGTGAATTCCAGCTCAGCCTGGAACTCAACCTTACCTCAGGAAAAACAAAAACAAAAACAAACAAACCAAAAAATAAAAACAGTGGCAATGTCCTCCACCCCCTCTTTTTGTCCCTGAGTGGAAAAATCTGATTGCCTCAGGTGCTTTATACAAGAAACTTGAATTGACGGAAGATGACCTCTTCTTGTGTGTGAACCATAGGCTGGGGCCAGCCACACTGCACTGAAGGGCGCCAGTTCAAGCCTTGCCCCACAGGCCTCTTCCTGCATCCCATGCTTGGCTGCACACTTCGCAGTCTCGGCTCACACAGGTTTCTGGGGATGGAAATCTGGAGTTGATCACAGTTGGCAGTTGGCTTGAGCCACGTGACCTTTAGATACATACCTCTTGCAGTGAGGGCGGACAGGGCTCTGCCCTCGCGGGGGCTTTCCCGGTGCTTGGTGAGGAAGCTTCTGTGAACAGAGCGTGCCAAGCAGTCCACACTCCTCCAGGGGACCAGACCGTTCCTACGTTGCCACTTGTTTTTGAAGTGTGTGTGTGTGTGTGTGTGTGTGTGATTTGTGAGAGAGCGAGAATATGAGTTGGCGTGTCAGAATCTCTTGCGGTAGAGCAGTAGACATGTGCACCATTGTGTGCACATGCGTCACCTCGTGCATCTGGCTTACTTGGGTTCTGGGGAGTCAGACTTGGGCCCTTAGGCTTTGCAGGTAAGCCCCTTAACTGCTAAGCCATCTCTCCAGCCCTTACTCTGCTCCTTTGTTATGATCGTGACACCATCTGATTTGCAAGGTTGCTGTGAGGATTAAGCTGGACTGGTAAAGTCCAAAAATCAGAGCACATCAGCTCAGGAAGTGGAGAACTTTTCTAGGCCCTGAGCCAAGTGTGTGTGGTAATGGTTTTCAGTTAACTAGCATTCATGTTTATAGCCATCCTTCTTATACTTTAGGAAGGAGATGAGTCTGAAGGAATAGGACGACTTTGAGAATCAGTCGCCGGGCTTTGGTGGGCTCGCCGACTTGGACTTTGTATGGAATAAAGCGTAGCTGGTCCCTACCTGCTTGGGATGGACATAGCTGGGAAATGAACAGTGCCCATATCCAAACACACCATCAGCTGATTTCCAAGAAGTGTCTTTTCCATTGCTATAGCATACCGTTTAAAGTCCAAATCCTGCATATCTGTCTCCTCTGCGGACTTCCCCTTTGTCTTCTGAAAGACTCGCATCAGGGTTCCTAAAACCCTGTTACTACAGGTTGATGGGAGGGTGAAGACCTCGCCTTGATGAAGAGCTCAGTGGAAAGGGCTCTACTTCACAAGTAGAGACTATACTGTGAAAATACTCAAACTTTGTAGTATACTTGTTTCAAATAGATTTGAAGTGAGTTCTATCTAGAATTGTAAATTACTTGGGCTACTGACTAGATTGCAAATAAGTAAGAATATTTTTTGAGAGAGACAGAGAATGGGGTGTGCCAGTGGCTGTAGTCCCTGGCATGTTCATTCTCTCCCTCTCTTCCTCTTTCTCTGTCAAATAAAGAAAGAAAGAATATTTTAAAAGATTTTCTGTAGGAAGCTGCAAAATGTTTATACTTTGTTACATTATACTCATTTATTTATTTGAGAGAAAAAGAGGCAGGAGAGGGACAGAAAGAGAATGAATGGGCACACTCCAGGGCCTCCAATCACTGCAAATGAACTCCAGATGCTTGTGCCACCTTGTGCATCTGGCTTTATATGGGTTCTGAGCAATCAAACTCAGGTCCTTAGGTTTTGCAGACAAGTGCTTTAACAGCTGAGTCATCTCTCCATCCTGCATAATGCTCTTGAAATAGTCTTTGTACAATGCTGAGAGGTGAAATGATAGCAAATAATATTCTTGAAAAGCAGGCATACTCAGAAGTTTGAACTTCAGGGAATTTTTTTAATGGTTTTTATTTTCACTAGCCCAGAGATTCCCAGCTTTTTGGTTCACAGTGTCCTTAAGAATCCCAGCCTTGGCCTGGGAAGATGACTTAGTGGTTAAGTGCTTGCCTGTGAAGCCTGAGGACCCCGGTTCGAGGCTCGATTCCCCAGGACCCACGTTAGCCAGATCCACAAGGGGTGCACACTTCTGCAGTTCGTTCGCAGTGGCTGGAGGCCTTGGCGCGCCCATTCTCTCTATCTGCCTCTTTCTCTATCTGTCTCTCTCAAATAAATAACCAAAAAAAATTAAAAAAAAAAAAAAAAGAATCCCAGCCTTCACTCAGGAGGCAAAGGTAGAAGGATTGCCACAAGTTCGAGGCCACCCTGAGACTACAGAGTGATTTACAGGTCTGCCTGGGCTAGAGTGCGACCCTACCTTGAAAAAGCAAGCAAAAAGGAAAAAAGAAAAAAAAAAAGAATCCCAGCCTTTTCACAAAGCCTCTTCGAGGCCAAAGGATATAATTTTGTTTATCACATTTATTAGATACAAACATCTGAATAAGTATTAGTGTCCAACAAGTATGTAGCTGCTGAAAAAATATAAAGCACATGAGTTGAGGGGATATTTTTATCTTTACACAATCGTAGTTACTTCCTAATGGCAGCATGACCCTTGATGGACATCAGTCCGGTGTGCAGTCTCAGCCTCCCAGCCGGGAAATACCACCACCTGTTTTCTCTGTCTACGTTGATTTTTATTTTTTCTTTCTTTCTTTCTTCCTTTCTTCTCTTTCTTTCTTTCTTTCTTTTTTTATTAACAACTTCCACGATTATAAACAATATCCCATGGTAATGCCCTCCCTCCTCTACTTTCCCCTTTGAAACTCCATTCTCCCCCTCTGAATCAGTCTCTTTTATTTTGATGTCATGATCTTTTCCTCCTATTATAATGGTCTTGTGTAGGTAGTGTCAGTCACTGTGAGGTCATGGATATCCAGGCCATTTTGTGTCTGGGGGGAGCATGTTGTAACGAGTCCTACCCTTCCTTTGGCTCTTACAGTCTTTCTGCCACCTCTTCCGCAATGGGCCCTGGGCCTTGGAAGGTATGATAGAGATATTACAGTGCTGAGCACTCCTGTCACTTCTTCTCAGCACCATGATGCCTTCTGAGTCATCCCAAGGTCACTGCCATCTGAAAAGAGAAGGTTCTCTAACAAAAAGTGAGAGTAGCATTAATATAGGGGTATGACCATTAAGAGAACTCCTTACTGAGCAGTTTGATGAGCAATAGTATATACATTTAGCCAGACAGCTGCAGACGTTACACGTACCCTAGGGCTTACAACTACCCGTTTTAAATTTTCAGTATCAGGGATGTGTTCCCTCCCATGGAGCGAGCCTCCAGTCCAATTAGAAGGCATCTGGTTTCCATCATGACAGACATGCCACTATTGCACCCGTTGGCTCATTTGGCCTGGCTGGCCAAATATAAGGCTTGCAGGGTCCACTGTTCAGTATCCTTACTGGTTGGTGATTTCTCTCTCCCATTGAACTGCATGCAGAATGGCTTCTTCCACCTTTCTGTCAGCTGGTCTATATGGAGGAGGTCATCAACTCAGCTCCAGCAGGATTTCTCAGTGGCCTTGCAGCCCAAGTATGTGGAGTCTTCAGCAATAGGGTCTTGTCATCTATTCCTGGTGGGAAACCAAGGGCCTTAATAATGGCCTATAGTGTTTTGGGGACATCAGGGACCTCCCTTGCCAACAACTCACTGGAAGGTATCTCATCCCTGGCACTGAAAATTTTCTAGTAACAATCTATGGCTCCTGAGTGTTCCATTGTCCAAAAAAGTAGGTTTCCATATGATATATTTATATCCTCGTAGATTTTGATTAGCCCTCCCTCCACCTTTCCTTTACTCAGTCTCTTCCCCTGACCCCTTGGCCCTTTTCACCCCCATTAATCTATTCTTCTACTTACATACATACAATACCATCCTATTAAGTACCCCTCCCTTCCTTTCTCTTCCCTTTATGTCTCTTTTCTAGTTTACTAGCCTTTGCTACTGAGTTTTCTTCCTACTCACAAAGAAGTCCAATCATTGACTTTTATATGTTTTTTTGTTTTTCATTTCTATTTATTTGTTAGAGAGAAAGAGGGAGAGAGAGAGAGAATGGGTGCATCAGGGCCTTCAGCCCTACAAACAGGACTCCAGATGCATGCACCACATTGTGCATCTGGCTTACGTGGGTCCTGGGGAATCGAGCCTTGAACCAGGGTCCTTAGGCTTCACAGGCAAGTGCTTAACCACTAAACCATATCTCCAGCCCGGTAATTTATTTTTTTATTATTACAACAACTGCTACATGGCCCCATAGACTCAGGCTTGAATTTTGTGTCTCCAGTGGACAGAGCCCTACTAGGAAAGAGGTGTCACTGGAGGCAGATCTTGTAGTCCTGCCCTACTAGGTGCGTTCAGAGCAGTGTGAACTGTGGTTGTGCTTGTTGGCTGTTGGTGGTGCCTCTGCTGTGACATATGCAGAAGGACGCCAGCTTCTTCCACCATTGATGGTGTTCCCCTGGGTTTTGTAAGACTGGAATAAACTCCTTCCGTAAGCCGTGTCTGTTTGGTTGTCTCTCTACGACAAAAGCAATATATGGCTCGACATTGAAATGACCAGTTGCTTTGTGCTGAAGTGACTGCGATGTCCTCTGTTTACTACAGCATTGTGGGACACCTTGGCACTAGCTACCACTCTGTGTGCCCTTGCCCTCTTTTACGTTTTTACACTCAGAGGAGGATTAGATACCGAAAGTTGACTGTGCTGTTGCTGGTTCCGGACTGCTTGGAGCTGTCCCTTTCAGTCAGCATGGGTCCTTCTCTCCCTGGCCGTGACTGGGGCAGCTGCCAACCCTCCCCTTCTTCATGGGGTATGTCACCACTCTGGAAGCTGCCATGTCCCACATGGGCCCTTGAGCATTCTGAAACATGGCTGCTCAGGAGAAAATACCATCAGGACCGACTTGCTGTTCTCAGATGTGCGCCTTCAAGGCTCACTGGAAGCCACGAGGTGGAGATGGAGGAAACCTCTGTTCACGTGTATACTTTTAGCCAAGGCAGCAAATAAAAGGCCCAAAGAGTGAGTTCTTGAATCCTTGTGGCAATCTGCTCCATGTTAATTGCCCATTGAATCCACGTTGTGGATCATTCCATTCAAAGGCAAACAGAGGCTGGCTGGCCGGCCGACTGAAGAATGCATCCATCCCTAAGGTGCTTAGCAGAGTGTACAGGTTTGGCACCATGGGGTGGATGTCCTCCACCACTTTATTAATTTCCCTCAAATCCTGCATGGGTCTGCAGCCACTGGAGTGGGGCTTCCTTATTGGCAGAAGGGGGGTATTCAGGGCTGGAGAGATGGCTTAGCGGTTAAGGCACTTGCTTGCAAAGCCAAAGGACCTCGGTCCCATTCCCCAGGATGCACTTAAGCCAGATGCACAAGGTGGCGCATGCATCTGGAGTTCATTTGCAGTGGCTGGAAGCCCTGGTGCTCCCATTCTCTCTCTCCCTCTTTCCTCTCTCAAATAAATAAATAAAAATAGTTTAGGGCTGGAGAGATGGCTTAGCGGTTAAGTGCTTGCCTGTGAAGCTTAAGGACCCCGGTTCGAAGCTCGATTCCCCAGGACCCACGTTAGCCAGATGCACAAGGGAGCGCACGCATCTGGAGTTCATTTGCAGTGGCTGGAGGCCCTGGCGCTCCCATTCTCTCTCTTTCTCTGCCTCTTTGTCTCTCTGTCTGTCACTCTTAATAAATAAAAATAAAAAAAAACAAATAAAAATAGTTTATAAAAGAAGGGAGTATTCCAGGCGGACTGACAAGGGACTAATATCCCTTGTTCCCAAAGTCGGTTTAAGTGAGGTGTTGTACCTAGTTTGGCCTTTTGGGGCATAGGATATTGGCAGACTCGGATTGAGCCGGCATTAGCCCTCAGTTGGACCACGATTCGGGCCGATGCTTGGCCAGCCCGGTCTGATTTCTTTCTGTGCCCATACACCTGAAGGTATAGAGTTCTTCCTCCACGGACGCAGTCAACACATGCACAGGACCATTCTGATTGAGAATCTCTACTCCCTTGGGACTGAAATGGATTTGTGCCTCCATTTTAGTCAAGAGGTCTTGGCACCCAGGGATGACCATGAACGAATGGGTTACCCATCCCATTCCTACGTCCACTTCTGTTTCGGTAGGACAAACAAGACACAAAGCAGACAACAGAAACAAATTTTCCAGGAAGTGAAAAAGAAACCAAAATGATGCTGACGGTGTCCTATTCCGTGAATGAGCTCCGCCAGACAGGTGCAACCTGTCAGCATTTATCAAAACCAGAGTCAAACTGGAGCTCTCAGGCTCCAACAGGTGGGGGTCTGGAGCGTCCTCGGAACCCCCCGGCCCAGAGGCAGTAATTGTCGCGTCTGCCTGACCTTCATTGGCCTGCAGGTTGTGTCCAGACACCAGATCTGCCAGAGAAATAGGGGCAGAGTAGAGCAGAGACACAACACAGAGGAGCGCCCCAACTAACTGATTGGCGGAGAGCCAATTGTTCCCGTAGAAACACTACACTATTGTGCCGTGGGGGGGGGGGGGGCTCCCAGCGATCCCGGACAAGCCCCCAAACATAAGGGTCCGAAGATCACTGAAGACCCCGGACTCAAATAGTATGTAAAAGCAAAGAGCGTTTATTCTGCAGAATCAGCCAGCATGCGGGGGTCAACCATTCATACATAATAGTGACTCTGAGTGGAGCACACAGACCCCTTTTAAGCACAGATAGGGGAGTTTTAGGAGGATTAGATAGTCTTTGACATCATTGGTTAGACTAGCAAGAGTTACAGTTGTGCATCTCTCATTGGTTGGCGCAAAAGGGACATGTTTGGCCATGTCTCCTGGAGCTGACTCAGCCTCCAGGGCACAAAATGGTGGCTATCTTCCCCACCCACATGTCAGGGTCACTGTTGATTAACAGCCCGCTCTTTGTTTGTGGTTTTTCCCAGAAGTCTTGCCTACCTCTCTTGGAAACTGAAACTTAGGCCTAGTTAGGGCAGCATCTTACTGAAGCTTGTCATGGCATCAGTTTGGTCCCTTCAACTTGCGCATTTTCTTTAGAGCCTGTGTCTTGTCAGGATAACGAAATCCATATCTGGAAGGAGGCTAGAGAGGGCCATGTGAATACAGACTACTGAATCTGTTGGACTAGAGGCAAAGAAGAGGCTAACTGGGTGTGGGGCACTCTATCATATAGGGGAATAAATTTCATGTCAGAGGCAGAATAGGTTTAATTTAACTTGAAGGGAGTAGAGTTGTGAGATGTCTTAACTTACAGCAATGTATCTTAGCTGGTCACAGAGACATCAGGTCATATACAGAAAAATAATATTTATTGCCCATTAAAAAGGCTAATATAGGGTTGGGGAGATGGCTTAGTGGTTAAGGAGCTTGTCTGTGAAGCCTAAGGTTCTATTCCCTAGAACCCACGTAAGCCAGATGCTCAAGGTGGTTCATACATCTGGAGTTCATTTTCAGTGGTGCGCCCATTCTCACACTTATCTCTCTCAAGTAAATAAAACATTTTTAAAAACTAATATAGCCTAAAATATTACTGGCTCTGGACTGGTAACGTTTATTTCTCCACAATTGCTGCAGTCCAGAGTCTTATGGATGAGACTGAATCAGGCCTTGAGGAAGCCTCTTCAGGAGAGTGATAGTAACCAAAGCTTTATGAGGAAACTCCTAGTGCATAGTAAGTCTACTGGCCATTGTGATCTGGTCATGATATGCCTGCATGAATTTTCATCTATGTGACATGACAGTTACAGGTGACACATGAGTATTATATCTAAGATTAAAAATAGTAATATAGGTGGTAGGCAAGGAAACAAGGAATGCTGTCTGCAAAAGTAAGGAAGAAAGAATTGTTAACTTGGATTGAAAGTTAAGTTTTTTGCAAGTCTTAATATAGAAGGCTCGTAGGGTGGGTTTTTTTGTTGTTGTTTTGTTTTGTTTTTGAGAGAGAGAACTGGTGCACCAGGGCCTCAGCCACTGAAATCGAACTCTAGGCTCTTGCGCCACCTGGTGGGCATATGTGACCTTACACTTGCCTCGCCTTTGTGCATCTGTATTATGTGGGATCTGGAGAGTTGAACCTTACATAGGCTTTGCAGGCAAGTGCCTTAACTCCTAGTCTGACTTAGAATTTTTGTTTACTTAGTGCAGGGATCAAAAGATCTTAGCTTTGGAGGAATTAATGAAAGTATTTTTGGCTGAAAAGGTAAAAGTTTGATTATTCTTGATAATTTGTTATTGTCAGTTACTCATTTTACAAATACACTGAGATTTTATGTAATTGGGCCTAGTTTTTATCTATTAGAGTAAGTTTATAGGAAACAAAAGTTTTACCCAGTAGGAAAACATAAGAGTAGAACACTTAAGAACTGCCTTACAAATAAATGCCTAGGCATGAAGGTGACTTGCCCCACTGTCTCGGGGAAACTTTCCCTGGCGCGATGCACAGGCCACATACAGACAGACCGACCATCCAGAGAACAGTTACGCCGAAGACAGTTTGGGCAAACCAGTGGCTTTATTGGGGTTAGAGACTGGTGATGGGTTACTATAGGAAAACGGGTGACTCAGGCCCAGGGGCACCACCACAGAGTCCCACTCTGAGCTAACCTCCTACTTCCCATATAAACAGTCTGTTTCAAAGATCTTAGGTAGCTCGGGGGAGGGAAGGGGAGGGCAGTCAGGAACAATTGCTATAGCTCCTGGTGAGGGTCTTGTAACTCTCTGGGCCTTCCCTCTGTACTTGGGGGTTGTTCATAGTTTTATTACCATTACTAGAGACGTTGTATTCAGTGTTCTGATCCAAAATTGCCTTAGCTACTGGGCCAAAAATCTCAAGATGGTAAACAGCCATGCTGTAGGATCTTCCTTAACTTGTCCCTCTGCCTAACTTGTAATGGGAGTTTTGGGGTTCTTTGCCAGTATTCCAACGTACCAATAAATTTGGCGTGTCCCTGGACCCTTGTCTTATGAATTTGAAGAATTAAAATCCATAGATCAAGAAGATAAAAAAAGCACTCAGGAGGCAGAGGTAGGATCGCTGTGAGTTCAAGGCCACCCTGAGAGTACATAGTGACTTCCAGGTCAACCTGGGCCACAGTGAGACCCTACCTCGAAAAACCAAAAAAAAGAAGAAGATAAAAAAGTACAGAGAAGACAGTACAGGTAGATCCTGCCATGTGGAAGGAAGAGGGGGTTAGAACCCGATGGGAATAGGGGTGCTTGCCAGAGGAGGGACCTAGAGGTTCAGGAGAGATCAACAGCCTCAGAGGCTGGGATCCCCACCTGCTTAGCATCTGCTTATAAACTTACTGTGGTGGGCTGTATCTGCGAGCTGCTTGGTGTGCACTCAGGGTCTTGGGGATGAGCTTAACCCACCACAATGCCAGAATCAGATTTAAACTTTAATTCTAGGAAAGGGGATCACTCCTTCCCAGGGAGGGGCTTACGGTTGTTTATGGAAAGCATATCTCGGTGATGCAGTTGCCGAGCTTGCATGAAGCCCCAGATTCAGTCTCAGTGTTTATCTTCCTAACCAGCCCCTCTCAAAAGAAAGGGGGGACTGGAGACTGGCCCTCTGGCAGGGAAGAGGAGGGCACCGACACGCAGCCCGGCACGCGCGTGAAGTGAGGGCGCGAATGGCTAGAGCACATCTGAGCAGCCGCTCTTGTCGACAGTCAGCTGGGGCTGACAGCAGTGCAGAAGAGTTGGGTCGCTGTGTTTCTGGAGGGCAGTCGGCAGTTTAAAGAAACAGGCATACCTTCCAGCTGTGGTCGTGTGTTTTGAAGCTTGCTTCATTGGAATAACTCAATGGGCACAGCATCACACTTGTAAGAGTGCCTGTGGCGGGGTTTGCAGGTGCTGTGACCTTCAGCAGGGTATACGTGGGAGGGAGCAGGATGGGGTGCTGAGGTGGGCACTGGAGCCCCACAAGGTGTGCTGCTACGCGGCTCTCCTAGAGTCGGCCGGCAAGCCTGCGCACTCCCTGCTCCTCCCTGCCTGGCCCTGTGACTCCATCTGCAAGCATGAAGTGTGCAGCCACAGTCTTGAACTGGAAGGTGGATGCCAAGTTCAGTGGGAGGCACCTGCCCTCACACAGGCAGCTAAAAGTGTGCGGTAGGAAACATGGCTTTCTTGTGCTTCCTCCTGCAAGCCCTAGCTCCCGGAGCCTCTGATGCCCTTCCCCTGGCTGTTGGTGGGTGATCTAGGCTTTCTCTGATTTGTCTGTGTGTGTAGGATTGAGCTTAGAGCTTTCCCCACGTGAGGCAAGCACCCTACCACCACAGTATATTCCTAAGGACTCTCACTATTTCTTTGGCGACAGGATCTCCTTGAGTTGTCCAGCTAGATTCAACTAAGTTGGGAGTCTTGGTGGCAAACGGATGCTGGATTTACTTATTTATTTGCAGAGAGAAGGGGCGGGGGGAATGGGCACTGCAGGGCCTCCAATCACTGCAAATATAGTCCAGATGCACACACCACTTTGTACATCTGGCTTTGTGTGGTTACTGAGGAATCGAACCCAGGTTGTTTGACTTTGCATGCAAGCGCCTTAACTACTGAGCCATCTCTCTGGACTTGAGTGGCTCCACTGACCAGTTAACGATGAAGGAATCCGACCGTTGGGTGCGGCCGGGAGGACTCACCTGCGACCTGGTCTTTAATGCGCTTTCTGTTTCCCTCCTAGAGTGCCTGGCGAAGAATGTGATGGGATCTTTAGAATGTCTGCGGAGAGCGGCCCTGGGACGAGATTGAGAAATCTGCCAGTAATGGGGGATGGACTAGAAACCTCCCAAATGTCTACAACGCAGGCCCAGGCCCAACCCCAGCCAGCCAATGCAGCCAGCACCAATCCCCCACCTCCAGAGACCTCCAACCCCAATAAGCCCAAGAGGCAGACCAACCAACTGCAATATCTGCTCAGAGTGGTGCTCAAGACACTATGGAAACACCAGTTTGCATGGCCTTTCCAGCAGCCTGTGGACGCTGTCAAGCTGAACCTCCCTGTGAGTAGCTTGGGCCCAGCCTGTGGCCACCACCCATCCTCATTGCTCCCGGTGTGGGCAGAGTGTGAAAGAGTAGAGGTGGGTTTGGACCTGTGCTAAGAACTGCGTGTGAAGGGCTTTCAGTGCGAATCCGCATGGAGAAAGAACAAGCTACGTGGTTGCGTAGATGATCGGGCTCCCGAGGACAGTTCTGTAGAGAGCTGTGCATCAGGCGGGGACGTCTGCTCACACACTTTCCCCGGGCCCAAAGTGAGCTGAAGTCAGTCCCTACCAGAGACCCCAGCCCGCAGGAAGGAGACTGGCGTACTGCATGGGCCAGTGTCTCCTGGGGAGCCGCTCTGACACCCCCCCACACACAAACTACATCGTTCTTGCTGCCGTTCATTTTCTCTGGGCATTCCCCATTTGTCCACATCATGAGCAGCAAGCTCTGAGGCTGGGCTCCTTAGCCTTGGGAGGCAGTTGGAATGTGTTTGCCCTGGTCTCTAGCTGGGATAGATACCCAGGGCGCACAGGTGAGGGTGGCTTTCTTAGAGTAAATGCGAGGCGCCCTGGGACAGAGGAGCCGGGGCTAGAACGCAGGGCCTCCACCTGTCTGTGTGGGCGGCAGGCGAGGAGGTAGAAGAGTGACAAGCACAGTGTGTCTGTCAGACAGCGAGGCCGAGGACGGGTTCCCGCCTGCCCGCCCCTGTCAGTGACCTGGGTGCGCCGAGGAGATTGCAGAGCCTGCTGGCCTGGGTTCCATTCCCCAGTACTTACATAAAGACAGACGCACAAAATGCCTTATGCGTCTAGAGGTGCAAGAGGCCCTGGCTTTTCCCCCTCCCTTTAAATAAATATAATATTTCTTTTTTATTTTTGTTTGAGAGAGAGAAAGAGGGAGATAGAGAGAAGGGGCACACCAGGGCCTCCAGCCACTGCAGACGAACTCCAGATGCATGCACCACCTTGTGCATCTGGCTTACGTGGGTCCTAGAGAATTGAACCCGGATCCTTTGCCTTTACAGGCAAGCGCCTTATCTGCTAAGCCATCTCTCCAGCCCGTAATTTTTTTTTTTTTTTTTTTTTTAATGATCCAAGAAAGCTTTGACACAGAAGTACAGACCCATGGGCTGGGGAGATCTCTCAGCAATGAAAGGCACGCATGCAAAGCCTGCCAGCCCAGTCTAGATTTCCCCAGTGTCCACATCAAACCAGAGTGTGTGTCTGGAAATCACTTGCAGCTGCTAGAGGCCCTGGTATGTCCGTATTTATTCGTATGCCTATTCCCCCACAAATAAATTTAAGAAAAAAAATTTTTTTTGGTTCTTTTGAGGTAGGGTCTTGCTCTGGCTCATAGAATTCACTGTAGTCTCTAGGTGGCCTCAAACTCACAGCGCTCCTTCTACGTCTGCCTCCCTAGTGCTGGGATTAAAGGCATGCACCACCACACCTGGCTAATATTTTTTTTTTTTTTTAAGTAGAAATGCTGGTTGTGGTGGTACATGCGGGTACAAAATTGCTGAAGAGGTGGAGACAGGAGGGTCAGTAGTTCGAGGCCAGCCTTGGCTACACATTTAAATTTTAAAAAATAGGGCTGGAGAGATGGCTTAGCGGTTAAGGCACCTGCCTGCAGGTGACAGGGCCAGGAGACACTGGCCCATGCAGTACGCCAGTCTCCTTCCTGCAGGTTCAGTTCCCCAGGACCCGCGTAAGCCAGATGCACAAGGTTTTGCGTATGTCTGGAATTCGTTTGCAGTAGCTGGGAGCCCTGGTGTGCCCATTCTGTCTCTCTCCCACCTCTCTTCTCTTTCAATAAATAAATAAAGATAAAATATTACAAAAAAAAAAAAAACAATAGAGACCAGATTTGTGAAGGTATGAATGAGATGGTAAGGATGTGAGGCCACCATTTGAAGAAACTTGGCTTTAAAGGGGGAAGAGTGTGTCAAGAGCAGAATAGAGGAAGGATCACTTTGTTTTAGGAAGCTTCAGGGTTGAGGGGCAGAGGCTGAGAGGGCTGCCTGGGGACATGAAGCCTCTGAGCAGGCGACGTCTCAGGTGAAGTTGAGGGAGCAGGCTGTCAGCGAGTCTCTTGTGAAGTCGAGACTAGGCTTCAGAGGGTTGTCAGGACCCTGCTGTGGGGTGTGTCAGTCCTCCTGTATCTCCTTGAACAGCTTTTGTTTGTGTGTGTGCGTTATCCCCTGCTGGCTCTGAATTCCTGGTCCTGTTGATCAGGTGGCTCATGCCACCCACCACACCAGGTACTGACGCAGCTGATGGCTGAAAACATTGCCCCTTATCCTTCACAGTGAAGACGGTACTGAGCAATAATTGTCTCCTGGCCCCTTAGCTTGGGTGGACCTAGAGAATCTGGTCAGCTGGCAGGATTTTCTGTTAGCTAAAAAGAAAAGTGCCTGCTTTTCAGGAGCTATTACAGAGTTACCTTCCAAAAACTCTCCCGTTTTGTTTTCTGATGCTTTCCAGATCTTCTTGTGTGTTGGCATCTTGTCATAGCCTAAACCCGCCCACTGCCCAGGGTTCATCCTGCCTCCCTTCTGCATGATTCCTCTACTGTCGTTCTTGTTGAGCTTGAGTTACTTGACATACTGGCCAACACTATTTGTGGAGAGCTTTGGCGATAGAATAAAATCTAGGTTTCTGGGATGGAGAGCTAGCTCAGTGAAAGGTTAAATGCATTTGCTTGCAAAGCCTGATGGCCTAGGTTTGATTCCTCTCCCTCTTCTCCAGTTGTGGTGCTGAAATAGGAGGAGACTACATAGTGAATTCCAGGTCAGCCTGGGCTAGAGAGTTGAGACCCTACCTTGAAAAAAAAATTTTTTTTTAATTTATTTTTGAGAGAGAAAGAAACAGAATGGGCACACATGGGCCACCTTGTGCATCTGACTTACATGTGTCCTGGAGATTTGAACCTGGGTCCTTTGGTTTTACAGGCAAGTGCCTTAACTACTGAGCCATCTCTCCAGCCCCAGATTGCTGGATTTTTGTTTTTCATGGTAGATTTTGAAGGATGTCAGGACTCTTCATTTGACTCTTTGCTTGATTGTTCAACCCTTTCGGTATACTAAGAAATTCTTAATGGTAGAATGGATACAAGTGAAGGAAATAGAAATCCAGTGGACTTGCCTAAGGGTGTAGATTTTATGTGATGGGAGCAGAGGGTATAGTTATTAAAGGGGTGTTCGACACTGGTGCCACGATAATTTCTAAGTTTCAAATGGTGAATATTCCACCTGCTATGACTGATAAATTGATTTTGAGTGGGTAGGGGTCCTGGGGTTGGAACCCAAGGCCTTGAACTTTACTCCCAGCCCAACTAATTATTTTATTTAGTAAACACTGGCTTTTTGATATTATTGTTGGTGTACAAAATAAAAGATTTCATTGTTGTTTTCATACATGCATATCATTCTCATTATCCTCCTCTCCTAAGAACTGCTTTTCATTCATTCATTTATTTATTTTTACTTTTTGTGTGGTATGCGGGGCAGGCAGAGATGGGATGGGTGGTAGGGATGGGCACACCAGGGCTTCCTGTCATTCCAGACAAACTACAGACACATGTGCCACTTTGTGCATGTGGCTTTACATGGGCACTGGGGAATCACACCCAAGCCACCAAGCTTTGCAAGCAAGTGTCTTTAACTACTGAGCCATCTCTCCAGCCCAAGAACTGCTTTTTCAAACTCTGTGTGCTTTCCTCATATTCATTTGAAATGAAAGGATGCATTAACATCGGAAAAGAAAGAATGAATTTCTGTCGAGGATATGTTCTGAGCCAAGGGCAATTGGAAATTTGTGTCTTTTCCCTCCAAATTACTTGGGAATCTGTTGTCGTCCACTTTATCTTGGTTTGCCTATGGGATTGCAGGGATCCAGACCCACAGACCTAGCCATCCGCCCATCCGCCCATCCGCCCAGCTGCCCATCCGCCCATCCGCCCAGCTGCCCAGCTGCTCAGCATGGCTCCTCTGCTGACACGCTGGCCTTGGCTCTCTTTCCCCTCCACAGGATTACTATAAGATCATAAAGACGCCTATGGATATGGGAACAATAAAAAAGCGCTTGGAGAACAACTATTACTGGAACGCTCAGGAATGTATCCAGGACTTCAACACTATGTTTACAAACTGTTACATCTACAACAAGGTGAGATGTAGGGCAGCTGCCTAGCTGTTGGGAGGAAGTACAAATTGCAAGGCTCGCGGGCCTCTCAGGACCTAAGGGGCAGAATTGCTGGGAGCAGCTGAGCTTTTAAGTGTGTCAACAGGACTGGAGGTGGGGAGATGGGGCCTATGGCTGTGCCTGGGATTGGGTGCGTTTCTTCTGTGGGGAGGAGGGTGCTGGCCACAGTGAGCTGTCCTTACTGTCCTGGAGCATCTGCTTCTAATTCCCTTGGGATTTTAGTTCTTTAATATCTAGTAGAGAAGGTGTGAGGACATTGGGACAGTGCACGTTGTCAGGAAAGAGCCTACACAGCTGGAGTCTTGCAGGAAGTCTGTGCTCAGACAGAAGCCTGATGTGAGAGGGTGCAATGGGGCTGGCTGCAGACCCCGGCTGCTCTGTGGGTCACAGTCTCCTGGAACTGTGGACATGACTGTCAATAAATCTTGGCCACAGAATCGAGTGTCCCCCTGGTCATACACAATAGACCCAAGGGTCGCTTCCTAACCCCGTAGCCAAACCTTTCGGCTCGGCTGTGCCATGAAGCCAGATCATTTGTTTACAGTTCAGACCACAGATGTGATTAAAACCAACCCTTTCAAATAGAACGACTCTGGAGGGAGACACTATACAGAACTCAGCTTTTGACCTCTGCTGGTGTAGTGGGTAAAATTGCCCAGAAGAGATGGGTAGGTGAGTTTCTTGAAGTTTACTGTGTTTTGTAAAGCCTTAGTTTTCACCACTTAGGTGGAAGTGAAATGTTCAGTCCAGGCCCTCAGCTTAGAGCTGAATGGGGACAGCATGTTCTGGATGAGATGACAGTGTGGGGACCCGCAAGGCAGTGTGAAGTGGGCTTTCTCCAGACCCTGCTGAGCTGCCTTAGGGTATGTTGGGGAGCATTGTTGGAGCCCTACTAAAGTATTCATTGTGAGAAATGCTGAATAATTGAGTTTCTAGCGAATTCAGTTGACTTTTGTCCAAGGAGGCCCTAAAGCAAAGAGGGCCCCTGTCAGAGATTGGCTGCATTGGCAGATACTTGAGGCACAGGATCTTTCTTCAGTGGAGCTTAAACAATGAGAGGGAGGTGCAGATAGACAGGTCTTGTTAGGGACACCTCGTAGCATAACTGCTGTGGCCCCTTGGTGTCCAGATCTGGAAAGGAGCCTGGATACAATGCTCCATGTGTTGGGGCAGGGGTGGCCTGGGTGTCCCGTCCGCGGAGGCGGGCAGGGAGGACTTCCAGCTCTAGCCCAGCTGTCTCCTCATCCAGCCTGGAGACGACATCGTGTTAATGGCAGAAGCTCTGGAGAAGCTCTTCTTGCAAAAAATCAACGAACTGCCGACAGAAGAGACTGAGATCATGATAGTCCAGGCGAAAGGACGAGGACGGGGGAGGAAAGAAGCAGGTAGAGTATCAAGACGCAGGGGCGCCGGCAGGGCTTCTCCCGGGTGCTGCCCGCTTCCCAGGTGCAGTGTGGGCTGGGCTGCAGAGCTGTGTGGTGGCTCCATACACTGCAGTGCTGTTCTGAGCAAGATGGGACCAGTTTCAGAATTGACTGCCTGCAGGACCTGGCACTCGGGTCTCTCTCAGGTAGAAATCATTGGACCCTAGATGGTTGATACGCTTAAGTCCAAAAGAAACTGAGGTCAGGGAGCTAGCACAGTAAGTAAAGCACTTGTCACATACGCCTTTAAGGCACCTGACTTGGATCCTCATCACCCATGAAAGAGGTCGGGTGTGTTGATGGGATCCTGGTGCTGGGGAGGCAGAGGCAGATGGGCAGGCAGCTCCCTGTGTCCTGCTGACTAATTTCTCTAGCCCAATTCATGAGCTCTCAGTTGAGTAAGAGATCCTTGTCTCCCCACCATCATCAAAAAGTGACTTTTCCAAGAACTTTGGTACTGTTTTTTGCTGAGTTAGGTGGCTGCTGGGTAATCAAACCTGGACTGCCAGGTTTGCAAGCTAGTGTGTTTAACCACTGAGTCATTTTCTTAGCCCCCTTGTTTGAATTCTTAGTCTGATCAGTGTTTTTAGATTTTTGCTCATTTGTTTGGTAGTACTAGGGCTCAAACCCAGCATCGGGCACATTCTTCGCCCCCAGCTTGAATGTCAGGGGATGAAATTGTTCTGGCCAGAGCAGTAGTAAGCAGATGCAGATCCCTAAGGGTTGTTACCTGAATTGACTCACGGTCCTAGGGTCGTAGCTATACCCACCTTTTTGATGCTCTGAAGCCAGGACTCATTCTTGTCTGTCATTGCCTGTGATGCCTGCCCCACTCAATCCCTGCTGACAGGATTCCAGCAAGCAGCTGGTAGGGTTGCCTACAGAAAAGATGCCTGCCTGGGAAGGTGTCTTTTTTATTTTATTTTATTTTATTTTATTTATTATTATTAGAGTTTTACTCTAACCCATGGCAGTCCTCCTGCCTCTGTCTCCCTGGTGCTGAGATTCAAGGCGTGCACCATCACGCCTGACCGGGAAAGTCTCTTTAATGGGTGCTTTCATTGCCTTGTCCTTGGTGACATGCTGGCTTTGGAAGCTGGTTTCATTGGGTGTTGAAGGTGTTTCCTTTCCATGGCAGCCAGCAGGCATGAAGAGGTTATGGACTGCCGGGTCCCTGCTCTACCAAGTCACGTCAGAGCTCTGGCCAGAATGACCCTTTCTTTAGAGCTCTTTGGTATGCCACGTGAACATTATCTGCACAGAGGCTGCCTGGGCCGAGTGCTTAGGAAAGGCAGCGTGTGTGCCCATCCACAGTGACTCTTGAGAGGTGGGACCACAGAGACCTTGGCTTGTAAGGTAGCCATGGTCAGACCCTACCAAAAGTAGTTACTCAGAAATTAAAACCTCTGGGTCGTACTTCAAAGAACGCTCTTGTAATGCCTGTGCACAATCCTAGTGCTAACATTCAGCATGGATTTCCCACCCTATGTTAGCCTAGTCCTCCCCTTCTCATGAAAAAAAAGTCTTCATGTCCAGGGAGCTACAGCCAAGACGCCTCAGGAAATGTAAAGTGTGGCATGCCCTTCCTTCTGAACTCTTGGAACACACGCTGAGTTTGGACAGGGATGAGTCGGGTGTGCGAGGTGCTCCATCTGAAGTGAATGTGCCACACAGGTGCATGCTGCTGTCCTGGCAAGGGTGTCAGCACAGCCTCCTAAGTGCCTGTCCTTTTTATGACTGGTAGGGACTGCCAAGCCTGGTGTTTCCACGGTACCCAGCACAACTCAAGCATCAACTCCTCCGCAGACCCAGACCCCTCAGCAGAACCCTCCACCTGTGCAGGCCACGCCTCACCCCTTCCCTGCCGTCACCCCAGACCTCATCGTCCAGACCCCTGTCATGACAGTGGTGCCGCCCCAGCCACTACAGACGCCTCCACCAGCGCCCCCCCAGCCACCCCTCCCGCCTGCTCCAGCTCCGCAGCCTGTGCAGAGTCATCCACCCATCATTGCAGCCACCCCGCAGCCCGTGAAGGTGAGCGTCCTGGCACGTAGCAGACCGCTGCCACCAGCGATGGGGGCTTGCAGAAGACGGGTGGCCTTGTTCAGGCCAGTCTCTGGTCCTGTCAGGTAACCACAGCCCAGAAGCAGGTGTCCTGCTGGCCCGTAGATCTCATTACCTTGCCAAGTGCCCAGTGAGTTCCCTACCTTCACCCGTGATTTGGACAGTGCATGTCTGCAGGCCATCTGAGTAGTCTTGTATGGGAGGGGTCTTGGCAGTAGACAGGAAGCGACCTCAGGAGCTGCTTTGGCCTCTGCAGAATGCCCTGTTGAGGTCTCCTGTCCTTCATCCTCTACCGTCCCTTTGGGACTCCCAGTCAGGGGAAACTCGGAAGAGCAGGTGCTTTGCACAAAGCACAGGCACCTTGGGTTGAGCCTTTGTGTCTGTGTTCATGACAGACAAAGAAAGGAGTGAAAAGGAAAGCAGACACCACCACCCCCACCACAATCGACCCCATTCACGAGCCGCCCTCACTGGCCCCAGAGCCCAAGACCACCAAGCTGGGTCCCCGGCGGGAGAGCAGCCGGCCTGTGAAGCCCCCCAAGAAGGACGTGCCCGACTCTCAGCAGCACCCGAACCCGGCTCCGGAGAAGGGCAGCAAGGTCTCCGAGCAGCTCAAGTGCTGCAGCGGCATCCTCAAGGAGATGTTCGCCAAGAAGCATGCCGCCTACGCCTGGCCCTTCTACAAGCCCGTGGACGTGGAGGCTCTGGGCCTGCACGACTACTGTGACATCATCAAACATCCCATGGACATGAGCACCATTAAGGTTAGCCCGCACGCTCCTGCCTGGAGGGCTTAGTTAGCAGAGGCAAAACCCCTCCACCCTTAGGCCCGCCCTTCCAGGGTTCTGCCTGGGCACCCCTGCAGGGCCCCGTGGGACATGCACCAGTACATTGTGCCTGGCTACTTTGAGTTCAGGTGGTGCTTCCGAGCCCCTCTCAATGCCCCGTGGCACCTTGAGTGTGACCCATGTGTAGGAGCTGTAGGCTTCCATGGAAAGGAAGGTGCTCTGTTGTCGTAAATGTGAACATCCTAGCCAGAGTATCCTGGAGGCCTTTTTGAATTTAAGACTTTTTTTTTTCTTTCAATTTTCCTCTGGAAATAGACAGGCCAAGCAGGAGACAATACTATGTCTCTTCAACAGGAGTCTTGTGTGACCCCATTACAGTTGTATGTAAAATCAGACCTGGACCCACATTCTCCTCTTCTGTTCCTGTGGTCCTATGTTCCCTTTCCCTTTAGCCTTCATAGTGGCTTCAGTAGGTAAGCTTGGTGTGCGAGCAAGACAGTGCCCAGCCCTGACACCTAGTGTCCTTACCTGTCTCGCAACCCACACCCAGATTTGAGCAAAGCTGAGAGCCCAGCCCTCGCTGCCTCTGCCGTGGTCTGCACCACACCCACTGTCAGCTGTTTACACAGACACTGCTAACCTGGGACCTTTCTTGCTTTTCCAGTCTAAACTAGAGTCCCGTGAGTACCGAGATGCTCAGGAATTTGGTGCCGATGTACGATTGATGTTCTCCAACTGCTACAAGTACAACCCCCCTGACCATGAAGTGGTAGCCATGGCTCGGAAACTGCAGGTGAGACCCAGAGAAGGCAGGACAGGCCTCTCACAGGCCTGGGTACATCGTGTTTCTGTCATGTCCCTTCGAAATACTGCGTACGACTTTGGGAGAGCGGAAAGTGAAAATTACTCAGGTGGCTGGTTTTGTTTTGGGTTCTCCTACTAAATGCCCACTCTTGCTGCCTGGTAAGCACAAGAATCTAATCTCTTCTCCAAAATGGACCTGTCTCAAGGGAGAAGCGGACACTTGACAGTAGACAAATGGGCACACTTGGGAGCACATGTAACTGCTCACCTGTACTTAGCAGAGCCTTGAATACTTCGTTTGCCTTCCAGCTGCAGCGTGGTTGTTTCTAGACTGTCATGTGACCACACTCACTAGTGCATAGGGTTCTTGGGCTCTGCTGAGAGCCTTGGGTATGGTGCACAGTGTAAATACCAGGCTCAATGTGAACGTGTAAACTATTTCCATGTTTTTGATGCATTTATGTGTGGCCAGAGGAGTCTTAGGTGTCTCCCTCAAGAATGCTGGCCACCTCCTTTGAGGTGGGCTCTCTCACTGGCCTGGAGCTCACCAACTACGTTATACTGCTGTCCATTGATCCTGGTGATGCTCCTGTGTCCACCTCTCCAGTGTTGGAATTACGGACAGACACACGCTCACCCCTCAGTGAGCCTGGAGCCTGCCGTTTCTGGTTGAGCTCAGCATGAGTCAGGCTTTCCTGCTTACACGCAGGTGCTCTGGCCTGCTTGGCCATTTCCCCATCCCTTTACTTTAAAGAAGGGAAAGCATGCCTGAGTTTCAAATAGGGTTGCTGATGAGTGGGTAGTTAACAACAGATTAATAAAGTTAATATTGAATGTCTTTGTGACCTGCTTTTCTAATTCTTTGAAAGGAGATACAAAAGGTCATAAACAGCCTTAATTATTTCTCCCAAGACGATAGGTTGCTTCTGCTGTCAGATGTAAGTGTGCTTCGGTACTAGCAAGCGTGGGTGTGCTCCTGTGGGCCTCAGGCTTTCTCTCGCCTGCCCTGCCCAGCAGTCTATAGGTGCTTCCACGGCAGACTTGACGACTTGCAAAAAGCCATTGGGACCTGGGGTTCTGTGCCAGACTCACACTGGAGTGAAGTCACTGTCTTGTCTCCCTGTTCTTTCATTTGGCCTCTAATCATGGGCTGAATTCCATAAAGACATGTTGGGGTGGGTGGTAAAAACATTTTTTATTTCAAGTGCTTGTTCCGGGGTTTTATTTTTCTGCGGCTGGTTAGTGAAAGAGGAGCTCCCTCTCAGTTTGTTGTTGGCTGTTCTTTGTCTTCATAAATAAGGCTGGCTTTGAACTCACAGCAATCCTAATTCTACTCTTCCCAGTACCGGGACTTGAAGGCTGAGCCCCCACGCCCTGCTGGAATTCAGGCTGCGTAGTTTCATTGCAGTTCGTGCACAAGTCCTCTTCGTGGCACTGTGTCTTCAAACATGTGCATGAGGTCACTGCCTCTCCCAGTTTCTTCTGAAGTCAGGGCAGCCTTTGCTCACACTGTCCACAATTGACACTCATGCCCGTTATGTGCCCTTGTGGAAACTGCACTGTCCATGCTGTCTGCCGGCATGGAAGGGCGTGACCTTGAGCTGCTTAATTAAAGAAGGGAAGAGAGAGAGAGCCCTGTATTCTAGCTCATCGTCTCCTTCCCATTTGCCTTTGGCACGTGTGTTGGTGCACGTAAGGGTGCAGGGTCCAGAGGTCAAGATGGTGGCCTGGGAGATGACGCGGCAGTTAAAGTCACTTGTTTGCACAGCCTGCTGGCCTAGGCTCATTTCCCCAGGACCCAAGTAAATCCAGATGCACAAAGTGATGCGTGTGTCTGCAGTGTGTTTGCAGCTCTAAGAGAGCCCTGGCATAACCATTTTTTCTCTCCTCATGAATAAATAAAAACAAACTTGCAATATTCATTTATTTCTTGGAAAGGATGGGTACACTAGAGCCTCCTGTCACTCCTAAATGAACTGTAGATGCATGTGCCACTTTGTGCATCTGGCTTCATGTGGGCACTGGTGGACTGAACCCTGGCCATCGAGCTTTGCAAGCAGGTAACTTAGTTGCTGAGCCATCGCTCCAGCCCTTGGGGGGGCGGGATTATGGGTTGTCTCCATCAAAGTCTGAACCAAACCTGACCCCCCCCCCCCCTTAGCTTGTGAGATCAGACAAGGTAGTGGTGTGGCCTTAGGACTCCTCAGTCATTCTGTGCTTGTCTCACTCAACCAAGAGCTCACTGACTTGGCTAGACTGGCTGTCACGTGAGCCCTGGGGACATCCTGTCTCTTCTTCCCTAGCTCGGGGATTACAGGTACTTACCACCATACCCAGCATCTTAATGTGGGTGTTGGGAATCCAAACCTGGATCCCCATTGAGCCAGCCCATTTCTTCATTTGTGAATCTGATTTTCCATCCTCCACTGGTATCTTATAGCCTCCTATGGAAGTGGCCAATCCTTCCATTTTCACCTATACTGTGGCCACCAAGATGTCTGATGCACAGCAATATCTTGAGCTGAGTTCTTCCTAAGCATTGATCTGGTGCCAGGCTGGACTTAGATAAGGCTCCCACCCTCAAGGAGGGTGAGTTCAGGCAAGGTCAGCAGGTTATGCCATGGGGCAGGGAAGGTCCCTCCTCCCAGGCAGAGATCATCACCACATTTTCAAACCTTAATGCCACTTCTGTTTGGCAGGCATATCTTTTCTTCTGGAAAGAAGTTATCTTATTTTGTGTTTTGTGCTTTCTCTTTCTCCAAATGCTCATGATAAAAGCACATCCAGTCTTTCCATCCGTCCTATGTCGTCCCTCCCCCCCCCCCCTTACCTCTTGGAAAGACTGATCTACGAGTTGCACAGCCTGACAGCCATAGTCACGGAGGTGCCAAGCTGCTGATTGTTCTGCCCACTTCTCTCTGCTTTATTGTGAGTAGCCGGAAGTTTGGTAGTGATTGCAACTCACCTGACTACCACAGTTATATTTTATGGGGTGGGGTTGTGAAGCCTGACTACCCAGGTTCGATTCCCCCAGGACCCATGTAAACCAGATGCACAAAGTGGAGCATGTGTCTGGAGTTTGTTTGCAGTGGCTAGAGGTTCTGGTACACCATAGCCCCCCACCCCCTCCCCACCCGTTGCTCTTAAATAAATAAAATATTTCATGGGATGAAGGGTGTTAACACATTTAGGGTAGTATGGAATTGTTTTGTAGCTGTTCGGTTTTTCAGGTAGAGTCTCAATCTAGCCCAGGCTGGCCTCAAACTCACAACGATCCTCCTACCTCTATCTTCGGAGTACTGGGGTTAAAGGCAGCCACCACCACACCTGGCAGTTGTTTTTATGTGGAGAAAAATAAACAGTAAAGTATATTGGGAACCTCCATGGGAAGCCCAAAGGTCTTGAGGTAGATGGGCGACTGTCTCTGTGTCTTCTGCTTCAGCTTCATCCCCAGTGTGTGACAGCACCTGCTGAGCTTCCCTTGTCCTGCATCTCCCAGGCCAAGCTCGGGCTCCAGGCTGGTGCCTCCTGGTCTGGTTCATCTGCTTTCTTTGTGGATCAAATACAGTGTGGGGTAGGTAAGACTGGGCAGCACTATCACAAGAAGAGATAACTTGCTCTGACAGCAGTGGGCAGCCATGATGCAGAGTAACATACCATGACCTACAAGCTAGATACAGACTTGGGCAGGAGCTGAAGTTACCTGCAGATGCTGTCAGCTTAACTGCGGAAGGTGTCCTTGCTGTCAATCAGTCCTTCATGTGATGTCCTCCCATCAGTCACAGTCCTTCATGAGGGGTCCTCACTGTTGCTTTTGCATCTCTGGGTTCCTCTAGTACCCCTCCTGGGGTAGAACATGGTTCTAAAATCTTGACACAGAGAGAAGAGAAGAGAAGAGAAGAGAAGAGAAGAGAAGAGAAGAGAAGAGAAGAGAAGAAAGAAGTCACACAACTGGACATAGAAAGCCAGTAGCTCCAGCCTAGGCCTGATGTTGCTTTCCCATCCCAACTGCCTTCCTGTCTTGTAACCATGCTGCCTGGTCTTGGCCAAACTAGAGCTGGAAGCACTCGAGTGAAGGAGGCAACAGTATCTCAAGAGTCAATGCTCCCTTCCACCACCACCACCAACTCAGCATGTCTGCACAAGCTGTGGTCTGGGGAGACTGAGTAGGAATGTCCTCATGGGCACAGGGCAGAGCTGTCTCGAGCTAATCAAGGCGTGCTGGATGTGGACATGGAGCCTCAGGCAGCTCCTGCTTTGAGCCTTCAAGGAGAGTGGGGCACCTCCTTTCGTGATGTCCTGACATTTCTCAGGCATGCTTCCCCACTATCCTGCCCTCTCCTGCTTCACTATAGGCCTACCTCTTACAGAAGCCCATGTTTCTAGCTGCCCTCTGGGGAGGCTGAACCTCCCTATATATAAGGCATTGTGGCTAGTAACTTAGGGTTCTCCTGGCACATGACATGTGCTTGTGAAGCTAGGGGCTTGATTGCTGGCCCACTGGGAATCTCTGCTTCAGTGTGAAATCCTTTTCTTCTTGGTCCTCCCTTCCTGGCACATGTTAGTCATCCCCTCCTGTGTACATTTACTGAGATCTGCTCTTAGGATTTATTTTCTGAATAAATTAGAACTAGCACTTGATTAGCCAAACAACTTGAATGGACAGAGTCGTAGGGAAGGCCTTGCTATAGGCGAGGGAAGCTAAGTGATGTAGGCTGGTATTTGGGGTTGGGAAACCACACCAGTTACATAGGTTGCCTGCTGTAAACGGCACCCTCTTTTAGCTGCCTGTTTCCTGAGTTGGGAGAGCAGTTTCAGTCCTCAGCCACCACACCATACCCCAACCCCGATGACGCGTGCTGCTGTCGAAAGCATTGACACACACTGGAGTGTTCCTTCTAGTGTATGCAGTGCTGTGTTGATCATTTGACTCCCTTCTTAAAGAGAGTCTCACCTGTGGGTGTCACTTCAGTCCTCTGAGTCATCACCGCATTGATCGTGGCGTCCATGTGGTAGGGGACTTGCCAGCTGGTTGGCTACGTGGTGGCCTGATTCTAGGAGTACAGGCATGGCTGCGGCTCCCTGAGCTCCCTGTCACTACCTGGCTCTGTCTGATCTCTGGATCTGAAGAGTCAGGAGGTGTGGGGTCTGTGACCAGAATCCTCACAGCCTCTGCTCAAGTTGATGACACCTCTGTTCAGTAATCCGTGGCCAACCTAAGGGGCATGGAGACAGACGGAGGCTTTGCACCGATCAGAAACACTCACTTCAGAGCCTCCTGTGCTGTGAGCCATGGGCCTGGAAGGTGCCTCAGGTCATTGTTTCTATGGGTCTTAACCCCTGGCAAGGTATTGACTAAGCCCTCTCAGACCAGTTTTTTTAGTGAGCCAGCCATGTGGGGATCATGGTGTTCTTGGAAGTGAGGTTTGAGAAAGCAATGTTGGAAGACCCAGATCAATAAGATCGGGCTGTAGGCCCACACAGGGGGAGGCCATCCTTGGAGCTGTCTCTGTCCTCCGGCTCGCCTTGTTGATTGGCTCCAGCAGTTGCTAAGGCCAAGGCAACCCTCATGGGCACGGCTCCCCTCCCTAGGACGTGTTTGAAATGCGCTTTGCCAAGATGCCGGATGAGCCTGAGGAGCCAGTGGTGGCCGTGTCTTCTCCTGCAGTGCCACCCCCTACCAAGGTGGTGGCCCCGCCCTCGTCCAGCGACAGCAGTAGTGACAGCTCCTCGGACAGCGACAGCTCCACCGACGACTCGGAGGAAGAGCGAGCCCAGCGGCTGGCTGAGCTCCAGGAGCAGGTGAGGTGCCTGTGGCTCCGTTCCCAGCCCCGGAGCTCCCCGACTGGGCGGTCAGGGCGGTCCCCAGAGCTTCACTTGCCTCTGCGTCCACAGGGCCTCTTGTGGGCTGATGGCCTTTCCCTTTGCCAGGCCAACTGCATGTGGTCATACACGGTATATGCTGTGGGTTTTGGGGGGGGTGGGGGCTACGGTAATTATCTGGGCAGATTACAGGCTTCTGAACCCTTCCAACATTGGAGGAGACCAAGGCAAGTGTCCCTCTCCTGGTGTGGCCTCCTGGTTTCTTTCCCTCGGCGCTCTCATCCCGTCCTTGTGCCTAGTGTTTTGATGTGCCCTCTTGCCCATCCTCTTAGGACCTTCCTTAGGAATATCCTGGGACTAGGGTGACCCAGAAGATTGATTGTCTTATCAATTTGTGCAGCTCTTCTGTTGTGGAGGACACTGGCAATCACTGGAGTGAGGGCAGTGGGTGAACATGACCACTTTAGGGCTCTTGCTAGTAACGGGTCAGTGGCTAAAGGCCAGCCCACCTTTGCCTTCCTCCTAGTCACACCTGCTGCCTGGTACGAACTTTCTCCCTTGTCTGCTCAACAGCTCAAAGCCGTGCATGAGCAGCTTGCAGCCCTGTCACAGCCCCAGCAGAACAAACCAAAGAAGAAGGAGAAAGATAAGAAGGAAAAGAAGAAGGAAAAGCACAAAAAGAAAGAGGAGGCAGAGAGAATAAGAAGAACAAAGCCAAGGAACTTCCTCCCAAAAAGACAAAGAAAAACAACAGCAGCAACAGCAGTGTGAGGTCTGTGCTTCCGGAGTCTGCCTTGGGGCGGGGGGACCTTTATCCCAGACACCCTTGGCGGGCCAGGTCAGTGCATGCCAGTGCCCAGGGCAGAGCCACGTTTTCTGCTCTTGCGAGTTTACTGCCAGTCCCGGTGGGTGATCCTGGGGAGGAAGTTGGCTTGAGTCCTGTTTCAGAGTGAGTGTGGGAAGGTGGTCCCATTGCATCTCCCCATCCTCGCACACCACACACCCTTGAAGGAAGAGAGCCGGCTCCCTTAGGGGACCCACTCTTGACCGTGTCTACACCATCCCTCATAGCAAGAAGGAGGCAGCACCCTTGAAGAGCAAACCCCCTCCTGCCTACGAGTCAGAGGAGGAGGACAAATGCAAGCCCATGTCCTACGAGGAGAAGCGGCAGCTCAGCCTGGACATCAACAAGCTCCCGGGCGAGAAGCTGGGCCGCGTGGTGCACATCATTCAGTCCCGGGAGCCCTCGCTCAAGAACTCGAACCCTGATGAGATTGAGATTGACTTTGAGACCCTGAAGCCGTCCACGCTCCGTGAGCTAGAGCGCTACGTCACCTCCTGTTTGCGGAAGAAAAGGAAGCCTCAAGGTATATTTGAGCATTGGGGGGTGGGGGGGGATTCAGTCCTATGGTTACCTTCAGGTACTTTCTGTTCTTGACTCAGCCCTGGCCCTCTGTAGACTTTCTGCTCCTCCCGTTATAAAAGCTATGCCCTTGACATAGGACCCCCCAAGAAGTTAGGTTACAAAAACTGGCCTTGGAGCCGGGCGTGGTGGTGCACACCTTTAATCCCAGCACTGGGGAGGCAGAGGTAGGAGGATCATTGTGAGTTCGAGGCCACCCTGAGACTACAGAGTGAATTCCAGATCAGCCTGGGCTACAGTGAGACCCTACCTTGAAAACAAAACTGGCCTTGGATTTTCAGTGCCCCTCTCGACCTTGCTGGCTTGTGGTGTCTGGAACACGCCTGCCCTTGTGTTTAAGCCCAGCTGCTCTGTTTCCGAGGCCGTCAGTCAACTGTGCGAGCACCTGACATACGTCTTCTTCAGCAGCTAGGGTGGCACCCTGCCCCTCTGGCTACGGTCTCCCAAACTGCCCACGCGTGTTACATGTGCCTTCCCTGGCACAAAACTTTACCCTTACCTCTGTTTGTTTTGTTCAGTTTTTCGAGGCAGGGTCTCACTCTAACTGGAATTAAGGTGTGCACCACCATGTCCAGCTCTCCCCTTAGTTTTATAATCCAGAGGGCTTGGGATCTATGTCAGAATTTTGCACACTGCCTCCTTGGTCCATAGTAGCTCCTGATGCCCTTGGGTCCCCCTTAGATGGGGTGCTGAGAAGACCCTGGAGCATCCTGTTTGTATTGCTGTGTCTCTGAGCGTAATATTCTCTCTAGGGCCTCTCTACCCGCAGCCAGCAGGAAACTACCCCTGCTGGCTCTCCTGGTTCCTTGCAAAACCCTTCAGAGTATGTAGTAAGGGACTGATGAGGCCTTGCAGTTTCAGAACAAGTCACATTTTGACGTGTTGTGTGTGTGTGTGTCGTAGGCTACCAGTGGGAAGCTTAGAACCTCTTAGGGCTTGGGCTGGTTGGTGGTGACTGCCAGTTAGGAGCAGCCCTTAGGCTTCCCACTGGTCCTGCTGCTAGGCAGTCGGGGTACAGCGTGACCATGAGCAGCCTCTGGGACTGAGGCTGCCTGACACTGTTGCTATCGTTTGGATTGTAGCTGAAAAGGTTGATGTGATTGCTGGCTCCTCCAAGATGAAGGGCTTCTCATCCTCCGACTCTGAGAGCACCAGCGAGTCCAGCTCCTCCGACAGCGAAGACTCCGAAACAGGTTCGCTGAGTCCTGCTTAAGGGTTCTGTCAAATTGTCCCAAGGTGTGCCTGGGGTCAGACAGTGGTCATGAGAACTCTCTGTCCATCAGCTCTGTTCCTGGGGGCTGATGAGGGGTCCTGTGCAACTGCAGTCTTTTCTCCGTGTGTTCTTCACACTAAAACTACCCAGGCTTGACGTGCTGAGGCAGGGTGGCCTTCATGACTGTCGCCAGCAGGCATTCCTCTATGGAAACCAATGGTGTTGAGGCCCCAAGTAGTGCTTTTTGGTCGTGGCGTGGCAGACCCCCCCCCCCCAAAGTACCCAAGAAGAGTGTGTTTCAAGGGAGTTTCATAATGTGTTGGCTGCTTCTGGCTCTGTTCTAACTGCATGCACTTGGGCAGGTGTGTCCTGCCCGCTCACCCCTTCTTCTCCAAGGCCCCCTCCCCTCCCAGGGTCTCTGTAACCCCAGCCGGTCCAGAACTCTACAGCGCTCCTCCCACCTCTGCTCCGAGTGCTGGGATGAGAGGCGTGCGGCCCTGCGCCTGTCCGCGCTGCCAGCTGGGCTGGGCTTACGTGGGTCCACGGTGAGGAGTGTGGGTGGACAGAGAGGTTCCTACACTGTCGTCTTGATGGATGTCTTCACCCCTGCAGTGTCGTGTCTCACTGGACGCTCAGCTCAGTGGACAGGAAAACGGTGCCCTTTTCTGTCCACGGAAGGTCGAAGCTTCCTCGGCAGTGGAAGGTGGACTCACGTCCACCTCGGTTCCAGGGGGAGGTGTGGTGCTTGGGGCTGTCTCCACGAGACTCCCATCCCCAGACGGCCTGTTGTTGAGAGGCCAGGAGACTGCAGAAGCTGCCATGGGTAGAAGTTGGGGCCTCCCAGCCTCCTCCAGCCGTCCCTTTCATTTCCCTTTGCCTTTCTCCACCGCCCTGTTCTCTAACCCATCAGCCAGCAGGGGGCGCTCCTCCCCCGCCTACAGGGAGCGGCTGGCCTGAGCAGGGAGAGTGGAGGGAGGCGCCTTCCTCTCGGGACTGCTAGCCTTCCCCTCCCTGCCCTTCCTCGGGGTCTTCTTCCCGAGCCTCCTGTGCTTTCTGCCGTTCCCAGTGAGCTCGGCAGCCTTCCCCTGTGGAGCACAAAGGAAGAAAGGACGCCCCACAGCAACGTGCCAAGGGACCTGGTGCTAAAACAACTTAGCTTGCTTTGGTAGGGGGCTGTGACAGTCAGCTTGGTTGTGGTCCCTGGGTGTCTCTGCTGCTGCTGTTACAGAGCTGTGGGGCTGGTGTGTGCCGTGTGCTCACTGTGAGGCCTGTGCAGACCTTTCCGGCGGTTTGTTGCTTTTTTGAGGCAGGGTCTCCTGTAGCTCAGGCTGACCTGGAATTCACTGTGTAGTCTCCAGGTGGCCTCGAACTCAGGGTGATCCTCCAGTCTGCCTCTCAAGGGCTGGGATTAAAGGTGTGCCCCACCATGCCCAACTCTCTTTTTTAATTGCATTTTTTGTTTATTTATTATTTATTAGGGAGAGAAAGTGACAGAGAATGAGTGTGCAGGGCCTCCAGCCACTGCAAATGAACTCCAGGCACATGTGCCACCCTGAGCATCTGGTTTACATGGGGTCCTGGGGAATCGAACCTGGGTCCTTAGGCTTTGCAGGCAAGCACTTTAATCATTAAGGCATCTCTGCAGCCCCAGGGTCTTTTTTTTTTTAACTAATTCCAGACCTTGAGGCTTTGAGGGAGCTCTGAAGAGTCTTGGATCTCTGCCCCCCCTTAGGACTAGGTGTACAGGCGTGCGAGGCAACACCTACCTGGACAATCTCAGGCCCTCATTCTTGTGCAGAAAGTACACGTAACCACTTCATCTTTCGTTGGGGGTGTTGTGCGGTGTTTTTGAGCCAGGGTTTCACTGTAGCCCAGGCTGAACTTGAACTCGCAGTAATTCTACGTCAGCCTCCTGAGTTCCAGGACTACAGGTATGCAGCGCCATACTCGGCTTTTCTTTTTACACCCCGTCGCCACCACCCAGAAAAGAAAGAAAGTGGAAAGATTGTGCAACTAGTAATGTGAGAGTCCTGGGAACCGTGTCTGCGGCCAGCAGGAAGGAGAGAGAGGAGAGCTGTCGGCTGCGGCCTGGCCCTGCCAGCTCCCGGCCCGCCACTCCCTCAGCTGCCTGCTGCGCGGGCCAGCCTTCTTCCCTCTCGCTCCTTCTGGTGGCTGTGAAGTTGTCCTTTGCCTCTGCATGCAGTGAGCGTGCTGTATCGTAAAACACTTGCCCAGGAGGGACCTGCTGCGATTGCATGGCAGCCTCAAAGCTGAGTGGGCACACACCAGTGAACTTCACACAGTGAAGTATGGCTTCTGCCACCCCATGCCACCCAGACGCTGCTGGAGATGGGCTGCAGGGTGGGCAGTTCTGCCTTACGGGGGAGGGAGGATGCTGAAGGTGTTCCCTTTGGTCAGTTAGGCCTTAATTGTGTTTGCCTTCCTAGTTCTCCCATTTGAATTGGAGCTAAAATTCCCCAAAGCACCTATTTTTGTCATTTGTACTAAGGATCAGTTCTGCTGGAATGACCCCAAAACATGAATCTCTTAAAAAAAAAAAAACTGAAGAGAAACCACAAAATTGGGGCTGGAAGGGGTGGTACAAGAAACCCTCCGCCGGCAGCTCCGTGGCAGGGGTACACAGTGTTGACCAGGGTACAGTTTATGGAGGCCATGGCCACATGAGTACATGGGGGCACCTTTTTCCTAAGTGGGTCACAGCCACCATGTGTGGCGTTCCCATCCTTCTGAGCAGCACTTCTTTTCAGCGTAGCCATTGGTTGTGCTTGATACTCGTTCGTTGAGCTTGGATTCTACCTTGAGTCTGGAACTGCTCAAGGGCTTAGTGTGTGGGTGGGCAGAGTAGAGCCCAAGTGCTCTCTTCACCCCAGCTGCTCAGGAGTCTGCAGACCTAGGTTGGACAGGCCCAAGGAAGGGTAATGTGGCTCCTTTCTCCCTCTGTTCTCCCCAGCACAGACCCCGGGTCTGCCTGGCACGTGGAGTGAGGGATGTCTGTCCCAGGACTCTCCTCCTCGTCATGCTGCTAATGCCTGCCTCCGCGCCAGTGTCTGCCGTGGGTCTCCGGGTCTCCGGCTGCGGGGCCGCACCGCTTGTGTCCCTTTCCCCACCCACTCACAGCTTCCTAGCCTGGAGTGAGTCTGCAGAGGGGCAGCAAGGAGATTTTCTCAGACTTTGGCCTTCTGTTCACACAAGAGCACAGTCCAGCTATTTTAGTCTCCTGGTTTCCTTTTCCCAGGATTGAAACATGTGGGTGTTCCTTAATAGCTCCAGGGGAAAGAGGAATGCTTAATGTTTTGGAAAGGCTAGCGCTGGAAACTACAGAGGCCATGGGACACTGAGCTCCGGCCAAAAAGCCACTTTCATTTCCCTGGCCCCAGGGTCTTTGGGGGATTCATACCAATCCCAGCTCTGGGGCCATGGCCTGACTGCTAGGGTGTGGTGCTTACCTAGAAAGGAGTGCAGCTCCTGGAAAGACCTGGAGTCGCCAGGCCAGGTGACACCTTTTGGAGAGATTGGAGCTTTCTTGGGGTGAGGGCCAGCTTTGTGGAATGTGGCCCCAGCGTGAGGCGTGGTGGGCGGAGTTTTCCCAGGCAGGGTTGCATGTGTGTCTCCAGCCGAAGCGGCCCTGTCCTGGGACCATGTGGTAGCAGCCAGCCCAGCGCACCTCCCTGGTCCACGGTCCGTGCTGGACATCCTGGAAAAGGACAGAGAGGTCAAGGCTTTTCCTCTTGGGTCCGTTCCCATCAGTGTGTGTCTGTCTGGCTTTCTCCCCCCGCCCCTCCCCCAACAAGTCTTGTCACAGATTCTTCCTTTTATATAGTTCATGTTTTCTGTTTGGGGGGTGCACAGAATTCATAGATGGTCCTGCTCTTAGCCTCTCTGCAGGAAGTTCTGCATTCCATCCCCTCCCTTCTTAAGGGCTTTTCTTGCTGGCCACACTGTCTGAGATACAAGTCAGCTGGTGCCTAGTGAGCGTGATGCACCTCCCTGGTGTGACAGGCCAGGGACACTGGGAGTAACCAAGAAAATAGAGCCAGGCCTGGGCGGGCACACCATAGAACTTACTGGCAGAGACACTTCATTGTAGCGTGTGAGAAGGCCTGAGAGAGTTTTGGAGACGTGTACACAGACTAGATCTGTGATCTCTCTTAAGGTGTAGGTCAGTTTGTCCCCACCGAGGCAGGCCAGGTAGGGGCAGGGCTCCTGGTCTCCACCTAGGCTCTCTTGTGCCCTCTTAGCCTCCAGGGCACAAAGTCTGGCTTGGTCTGCAGTTCTTCTGTTCTTGTGACTTGAACGGTACATTCCACACCATTCTCTCACACTGGTTTCTCTTTCCCTCTATGTAGGTCCTGCCTAATCATTGGACACGGACTCTTAATAAAACGGTCTTCAGTTCCAGATTCCTTCCCAGCAAGCTATAGCTTAAGTCCCATTTTCTTCTGTGAAAGGGACAGGACTCCATCAAGTTATGGAATTGCTCAGAGCTCTGGGCCTATACCCCCGGGTGGATTAGTCATTTCCAGCAGCACATGCCTAGTCCCACCTTCGGGAAGGCTGCCTGTCTGGTCTACTACTTGGGCCTCCCTGTGCAAAGACTGCCTGGCTGTCCTACTCAGCCTCTCTGGTCCTCTGGGTGGGTTGTGTCTCCGACAGGGTGAGGACAGTCCCACTCCATGTGCACACGTGAGGTGCTGCTCCCCGTGCACGGCCAGGTCCCAGTGTGTCTGCTCCCCCCTTTCCCCAAGACTCCCAGTCCTGACTGCTTTGCCCTTGGACCTTGTGGTGACTTTAGCACAGGGGCTGCCTTGGTGGTTCCTGAGGAAGAATGGACACTCTGACCTTCCAAGTGAGGCTCAAAGGAAAGGTCAGCTAGGCCCAAGGCTGTGTGGAGTGGTAAATTTAAGGGTGTCCTGGTAGCCAGGTGTGGTGGTGCATGGTTTTAATAACCGCACTTGCACTTGGGAGGCTGAAATAGGGTTGCTAGAAGTTCAAGGCCGGCCTGTGTTGGGTAAGACCCTGTCTCCAAAACGAAGTAGCCTGGTAGACATTCCCTTGAGTTCTTGGGTCTTTTCTCCTCAACTTGGATGGGAAAAGTTCCTTCGGGGCTGCTGGGAAGGGAGACCTGCAGGAGCATCGGCCCATCCCCAGCGTCCCGGGCAGGATGGCCGCTTTGTGGGCTCCCCACCATGCATCTCTGAGGTCCGCAACCGTCCTGGCCTGGCCCTCCTCTGCATCGTCAGCCACCTAGAGTGACAGCAGCAGCTAGGGCAGGCAGGACTGGGGCCACGTCATCCAAACCCCTCCAGGGCTCACCAAGTCGGCCCTTTTGCTCTAAAAATAAGTACCAGCCCTTTTTTGGTCATAAATCTAGCATCTCACCAGAAAACTGCCTGACGTGAACAATCCTCTAAGGAATTGCATCTACGTTTTAGGGGCTCTTTTGCTCTTGTAAAGCATTCTTTGTGTGTGCTTCTGATAAGCCTGGCTTTCTCCTGTTACCTTGGAGCCTGCCTCCTGGTACCGAAAGCAAGCCGTGGTGGTAACCTCTGCCACAAACATACCATCTCTCTCAGGCTAGGGAGACCTGGAAGCCCTCCTCAGATCCCCGAGTCCTTGCTCAGGGTTGCTCGCTGCCATAGACCTGCCGTGGCTTTAGGGTCCCGGGCTCCCCAGAACATCTCAGGGCCATGAGGGCATGCTGCTGAGCTCCTAGACCCTTTCAAGTTCTCTCTGGGCGTCCGTCTTCCAGTCAGCTCCATTTACCAGACTATTCTGAGCTGCCCTTTGGCCTGCGCCTGACATGTCCCCAGTGAACTTGTCTAGGCAGGGGGCTCTGTGCTCAGAGGTTCCCAGAGGACAGTTGGGAAGCTGCTTGGCATTATTTTCCTGGGAAGATTGTGCTATCTTGGACCAAATGGCATTCTAGATTCCCAGTGTCTTGTCCTCCCCAAACCTCCCTCCACCCCTGAGTGCCCACAGCCTGGCTGTCCTGCAGGGTGCTCTCATCCTTGCTGTCTGAGGACCCTGTCCCTAGCTGTGTGACAGAGGACACTCATACCTGCTGGACTTGAAAGCTCTGTGTTTAAACCATCATTTGTACAAGTGAACACAGCCCAGAGAGGACAGTGCCACCCATCCTTCCTGGTCAACCACTCCCTGTTCCTGGGCACTGGGGGTTACCACGGGGGGTGGGGGTTGGCTCTGTGCACCAGCAGGACTCTGGGTTCTGTGGGGGCGCCAACCAGGGCAGTGGAGGGTTCCTCTCTACACTCATTAACCCTGTCTGTCTCCTTTCCTCAAGTGGGGGTGGGTCGGGTTGGGGTGAAAAAAACAATCAGTGTTTTAATCAGATTTTACAGAAACATTTTATTTCTTTGTACAATTACCATCCTGTGTAAAGATGAAATTTGTGTTGAGTTGAAGATTGTCGTGGAATAAAGATACACGGTTCTTGAGGCCATCTCCATGTAACCCTTTCTAGAGAGTTGTGTGTGGGGGCATCTGGGGACCGGTGTGTCGTGAAGCTGTGCACTCACTGTCTTGTCCTCTTACTGGGCTTGGGCCACGGGAGCCAGACAGGGCCACGCCACCACATGCTGGACTAGAGTCCCTTTGTGTCACTTCCACCCAGTGCTCTGCCTCGCACCTCTCCCTTCTCTTCTCCACTCTGGAGGTGAGCCGCACCTCTCCCTTCTCTTCCCCACTCTGGAGGTGAGCCGCACCTCTCCCTTCTCTTCCCCACTCTGGAGGTGAGCCCAGGGTAACCTCCTGTGACATTCCTTTCCTGGACCCCACTGCACTGGGCCTCGGGTCTGCTCTTGTGGGCCTTAGCTTACAGCCTGCAGGCAGGTGAGGAACTGGGGCCACTGCCCTCCTCCGTCCATGGAGAAGCAGTGCTTTGTCTCCAGCCTTCCTAGCACCTTCTCACCATTCATTCAGCTAACATCTGGGCACCTCCCTGAGGCGTCTACACATCACATTAGACCCCTAGCTTTGTCTCCATGGCCTGGTCCCCTCAAGAGCATACCCAGCATTCCCCCCTGGTCCAGCTCCTCACACTGGGGTACTTGCTGGGAGTGTTCCCTGTTCCCTGGCTGCCCTTGCCGTCCTCACCACATAAGTCCCTCTGCCTGTGAGGTCTCCAGCCGTTGCACCTCCCTTACTCCACAACAGTCAGTTGTTGTAGTCCTACAGATCTTCCCAGACCGTACGTTTGTGTATGACTTGCAGCAGAAGGTCCCTTGGCAGGTTTTTTTATCCAGCTCACAGTGATAGATAGCCCTGTGCCTAAGCGTGTAGGCTTGAGGCCTGCTCTTTACTTCCTGCGTGCACACTTGCTGCCTTTTCTGTGTACATGTCAGTGTTACATGAAGTGGTGAGCTCCTACAGAGCACAAGCTCCCTTCTCCTCCCTGTTGGTGTCATGTTCTATCTCAAGGACCATGCGTCCTAAGAAAAGCTTGGCACAGCCCTCAGTGAAACAGCTATGCGCAGAGAGGCAGGCTTGCTTTGGATCACACATTGTTCTCTCAACACTCGCCAGCAAAGCCAGTAGGTCCAGAAGCCCCAGCCTCCTACCTGATAGCTGGCGCAGTGCTGTCTGTCAGCCCTCTGCCGTCATTACACACCCATCTTGTTGGTCAGGGCAGGCATCCATCCAGCTGGCAAACATTGTTTGGTGTGAACCTCTGAGGTGAGAGCAAAGGTCGCCAGCCAGGTTTTTTTTTTTTCTTCTAAATATTTTATTTATTTATTATTTTTTAATTTTCTCAATTTTTATTAATATTTTCCATGATTATAAAAAATACCCCATGGTAGTACCCTCCCCCCCACTTTCCCCTTTGAAATTCCATTCTCCGTCATATCCCCTCCCGCCAGCCGGGTTTTTAAGCACCTCTCGCGGAAGCAGACACACTGACATACAGTAGCACCAGCAGGCCTCACAGCAAAAAGGCTCCTGAGGAGCCAAGGCACACGCTGCCTTCTTCCCGCAGAAAGGGGCGTTTCCGAGGTCCGTCTGCAGACACGGAGACGGGTAGCCAGTGTCATCCCTGGATGACAGTGAGTACTGCCTTTCTGCTCACGGCCCTTGGTGAGGCGTACTTTCTTCCCCACCAGCGCTAATGGCAGGGCCCGTGTCTGCATTGGCATGCGTACACAGGTTGTCTTGGCCCTCCTGTGGCTCGGGCTCAGTGGTCAGGCTGTATCCCACGCCAACCTCACTGGTTTCTGAGGTGAAAACCTCAGTATGCCATGTCACGCCACCAGAGACCCCAACTAGTTGTGTTTTAGTTGAGTGTAACCCCGAATTTTCAGAGCCTTGCTCTTCTCAACTGTCCAAGGAATTGGGATTATTTGAAACTTCCCAGGTGTTTCCAAAACCACAGGTTGTCATCCAGAGCATGTGCCGACCCTCAGTTTTACCCAAGGCCTAGCCTTGAAATGGGCACGTACTGGGCAAGGTCTCCGCAGCTTAGTGTAGCCAGTGACCGGGAGCTTGCTGGGAAGCATCTTCCAGGTGTAGCTCTGGGAAAAGCTGCAGGCAGATGGGAAGGCAATCCCCCGCTCATCTCTGCCTCCTCCGTGATGACCCAGCCCAGGCATCCTGCTCAGTGTCACCAGTCCTTGTCCTCGGCTTCTAGGCCGTCTTTCTCTTCTGCACCCAAGGCTGGTTTTGAATGTCCCCTGGAGCCTTACCGCCTTCTCTTTTCTCTGTAGAGATGGCTCCGAAGGCGAAGAAGAAGGGGCACCCCGGGCGGGACCAAAAAAAGGTGCGTGTCTTGTGCCTAGGTGGTGTCCCTCTTCTAGATGACGGCCGTTCTGGAAGCTCCGTGGTGGGTTCCCCTTGCCCCACAACAGCCTGAGTGTCCTTCTGTCTGTCTGCCTGCAGCACCATCACCACCACCATCCGCAGATGCAGCCGGCCCCGACTCCAGTGCCCCAGCAGCCACCCCCACCTCCCCAACAGCCTCCGCCGCCCCCGCCGCCGCCGCAACCGCAGCAGCCCCCAGCCCCCCCAGCACCACCCTCCATGCCGCCGCAGCCTGCCCCAGCGATGAAGTCTTCTCCCCCGGCCTTCATCGCCGCCCAGGTGCCTGTCCTGGAGCCTCAGCTGCCAGGAAGTGTCTTCGACCCCATCGGCCACTTCACCCAGCCCATCCTGCACCTGCCGCAGCCTGAGCTGCCCCCTCACCTGCCCCAGCCGCCTGAGCACAGCACTCCACCCCATCTCAACCAGCACACCGTGGTCTCTCCTCCAGGTGAGCTATGGCCCGTCCGTGCTGAAGGCCAGGTCGTCTTAGGTCAGAACCACTCAGAGGAAGTCAGTCCGTGGGCTGGGGACTGAGCAGACTAGAGGGCAGGTTCTCACTGGAAGCTGTCTTTGCGGTAGTGGTTGTGGGCCCCGCTGGAGTGTGGGAACACTGCTCGCTGGCGGAGACCACAGCCCCGTGTTTGTGTCGTTACAGCACTGCACAACGCCCTGCCCCAGCAGCCTTCGCGGCCCAGCAACCGAGCTGCTGCCCTTCCCCCGAAGCCAGGCCCGTCCCCCAGCCGTGTCCCCTGCTCTAGCCCAGCCAGCCCTGCTCCCACAGCCCCCCATGGCCCAGCCCCCCCAGGTGCTGCTGGAGGATGAAGAGCCGCCTACCCCGCCCCTCACATCCATGCAGATGCAGCTGTACCTGCAGCAGCTGCAGAAGGCGCAGCCCCCCACGCCGCTCCTCCCTTCCGTGAAGGTGCAGCCCCCGCCCCCACCGCCGCCCCACCCCCCTGCGCAGCCACCACTGCAGCCGCCGCCACCTCCCCAAGCCCAGCCCCCACCACGGCCCGTGCACTTGCAGTACATCCAGCAGCCGCCGCCGCCCCCAGGACAGCAGCCCCCCCACCCCGCCCCAGGACAGCAGCCCCCTCCACCCCAGCCTGCCAAGCCTCAGCAAGTCATCCAGCATCACCCTTCTCCCCGACACCACAAGTCAGACCCCTACGCAGCCGGTAAGTGGTCCTGGACCTAGGAAAGCTGGGGGCTTAGCTGTGCTTCAGGCTGTGGTGGGTTCTTGGGCAAGCCCCATGGGCCCTTTGGAGAAAAGACGGCACCCAGAAAGCATTGCTACTGCTTGGCTTGCAAGTCAAGATGGCCAGAATTTGGCCTTCCTTGGCTCTTCCTTTAGAATGCGTAGTAAGAAGCAGTGCAGTGCACACTTCCTCCTGCTGCTGGGAGGCTGGGAGGCACAGAATGCACCCTCTGGAGAGCAGGGTGGGCCTCTCTGAGGAGGTCAGCATGAGCTAATTCAATGAACAGAGAGATGGCCTCACAGTTAAGGCACTTGCCTGTGAAGCAGGAAGACCCATGTTCAATTCTACAGATCCCACGTAAGCCAGACCCACGAATGTGAGGCGAGCGCAGGGTTGCACATGGCCACTAGGCAGCACGAGCATCTGGACTGCAGTGGCTGAGGCCCTGGCGCGTCAGTTCATCCTCATTCTCCCTCCCCCCCCCCCCCAATTTTTCTTTTAAATAGTGGGAACTGTGCTTATCTAAGTGGAAGTGCTTGGAGCATGGGCAGGGTCTAGAAAGCAATTTGAGAGTTTTCAGGGGTCTTGCCACTGGGAATGAACTCCAGATGCAAGTGCTGCTTTGGAAGCAAGTGCCTTTTGTTTTTATTTTTTGTTTTTTGAGGTAGGGTCTCACTCTGGCCCAGACTGACCTGGAATTCATTATGTAGTCTCAGGATGGACTTGAACTCACAGTGATCCTCCTACCTCAGCCTCCCAAGTGCTGGGATTAAAGGTGTGCACCACCATGCCCAGCTCTTTGTTAAAATGTTTTAATTATCCGAGAGAGAAAGAAGAAAGGGGGAGATAGAGAATGGGTATGCCAGGGCCTCCAGCCACCACAGACGAACTTCAGATGCACTTGCCACTCTGTGCACCTGGGTCCTTAGGCTTTACAAGCAAGTGCCTTAACCATTAAGCCACCTCTCCAGCCCTGGCACTTGACTTTAAGTGTCTTGGCCACAGTGTTGTGGCCTGTTCCATCTGGAGAATGTCCCAGTGAGTGTCCATATGATACATAGTAACATTTGAGGGTCAGTGTGAAGTACCTTGGTTCAGAGGTGCAGACCATGCAGTCGGCTTTGGGGCACACTTAAGTTCTGTCTGCAGATTGAGCAGCAGAGCAGGGCCGTGACTGCTGCTAGAGCCTGCACCACCCTTGGAGCTCCTGTCTGGCCTCCCGTGTGGCTGTGCTGTTCTCGGCTGGGGACCACAGGACCTCTGTCCATCTCCACTTCTAGGACCCACCCACAGCCCCATCCGAGCTCCTGTGCTTTGGTGTGGCATAAAGGGAAGTGTGTGGTTTGGGACCCAGGTAGTCGACCACTCACCTTCCCAAGGCCATCCCTTGACTGCTGAGCCAGCCCTCGAAAGACACCAGCATGGGGGAGGGGGGGCTTGAAAGCCAGGCCTGAGGGCCTTTTGTCCGGGTCATCCCCAGCAGGTGCCCTTAAGGATACGGCCACAGATAAGAGGCTGTTACAGGCATGGGCCTGTGCACTGCTGGCAAGCTGGGGTGAGCGTGGTGTCTTCCAAGGGGCCCTGACACGCTAGGACAGGAGGAAAGCCAGCTCTGCACAGCCCACGGGGCTGCGAGTCTGCAAGGCCTTGCCACCCTGTTGGCTCCCAGTACCTGCTCTTGGACCTGGCTGTGGTGAGGCCTGCCACATCTAGGGCTGCTTTCGTTCTGCCAGAGAGGTGCCTTTGATTAGAGGTGGTCAAGGCTACCCGTGCTGGTGGACAGTTGCTTAGAAGTGGAACTTGATAGGAGCCAGCAGAAGGCCCAGTGAGAGATGGGCCCTGGAGCAAGGGCTTTGCAGAGATACCTTGTGTGAGCACGTGACTTGTCCTCAGTGGAAGCTCGCCCAGCTGACGAGTCTTCCCACCAGGAATCCAGGCAGAGGAGCGTCTGTGTGCTGTCATGGACAGGACAGCTCCTGGGGACTCGGTCTCTTCCTGTGGTGCAGCTGAGAGTCAGAATTAGATAGTCCACGATTCCCCAGCTCCTCTGGCCTATGCTGAAGGCTTCAAAGTCCTGTGGCTGACTGTAAGCCCCAGGGTGTGCTGTGCTTTGTTTGCCCTGGTGGGAGCCAGTCCCAGGCTTCTGTATACTGTAGGGTGGGCCCTGAGAATTGCCATTCTCCCCACTACCTCTGCAGCCACTCCTGAGGCAGGCTATAAGCTACTAGGGAACCAAGCGTTTTCCCTGGGTTGAGTCTTAGGAGTGATGTTACTGTATTTAACCCAAGTTAACTTGAGAGCCTCTGCAAAGCTTGTATGAAATACTGGTGTGCAGGCCTCATGTGAGACCTAATGTGTCAGACTAAGCTTCCAGGCTGATTCTGATGTGTATAAGGATCAGACACCATGGGACTCCACAAAGCTGTGTTCAGGGGCATGACTGAGTGGGCTCCACATGCTAGGGCTAGGGGCATTCTGCCTCCAAGGTAGGGGTCACTTCTCTACTAGGCTCAGTAAGGTTCTACGCATTGTCACTCTTCAGGCCTGTTTGGACCACATGACTCTACACCCAGACTAAGCGCTTCTCCATGACAATCTTCTCGTGGCCTAGGGCTGGTGGCCTCTACCTCAGCCCCTTGACACATTACTTGTCCCTTCTAGGTCACCTTCGTGAAGCCCCCTCCCCGCTTATGATACATTCCCCCCAGATGCCACAGTTCCAGAGCCTGACTCATCAGTCTCCACCCCAGCAAAATGTCCAGCCTAAGAAGCAGGTAAGGGGCAGGGCTGGGCCTTGATCCTCAGCACCAGGCAAGGGCTAGGGCTGGGAACGCCTGCTCGCCTCACGGGCCACCGTGCCTGTCCTGTCCTGTCCTGTCCCAGGAGCTGCGTCCGCCCTCAGTGGTCCAGCCCCAGCCCCTGGTGGTGGTGAAAGAAGAGAAGATTCACTCGCCCATCATCCGCAGTGAGCCCTTCAGCCCCTCACTGCGGCCAGAGCCCCCCAAGCACCCAGAGAGCATCAAGGCCCCGATCCATCTGACCCAGCGTGAGTGCCCTCCCCACTCAGAGCCGCGTGCTGCGAGCCGTGCCCCTCCAGTCTGCGGCCCAGCCAGACCCTCGGGTGTTGCGTTCCAGGGCCTGAGATGAAGCCCGTCGATGTCGGGAGGCCTGTGATCCGGCCGCCTGAGCAGAGTGCGCCCCCTCCGGGAGCCCCCGACAAGGACAAGCAGAAACAGGAGCCCAAAACACCAGTGGCACCAAAAAAGGTAGGGGCAGTAGGTGCGCGTGTACCTAAGTCACCTCCTGGCGGTGAGGACCTGCCGTGCTCTGCAGGACCAGCGGGCCCTCATGGCCTGGCCCCTTGTGCCCTGCAGGACCTGAAAATCAAGAACATGGGCTCCTGGGCCAGCCTGGTGCAGAAGCATCCCACCACCCCGTCCTCCACAGCCAAGTCATCAAGCGACAGCTTTGAGCAGTTCCGCCGCGCCGCTCGCGAGAAGGAGGAGCGAGAGAAAGCCCTGAAGGCCCAGGCCGAGCACGCCGAGAAGGAGAAGGAACGGCTGCGGCAGGAGCGCATGAGGTGGGCTGGGGTCCAGGCAGGGCGCTGCGGCTCCCAGGGCCACCCTGGTGCAGGCTGACCCTGGGCACCCTCCGCTCTGCCCAGGAGCCGAGAGGATGAGGATGCACTGGAGCAGGCACGGCGAGCCCATGAGGAGGCACGGCGGCGCCAGGAGCAGCAGCAGCAGAGGCAGGAGCAGCAGCAGCAGCAGCAGCAGCAGCAGGCCGCCGTGGCCGCGGCCGCCGCCCCCCAGGCCCAGAGCTCCCAGCCCCAGTCCATGTTGGACCAGCAGAGGGAGTTGGCCCGGAAGCGGGAGCAAGAGCGGAGGCGCCGGGAGGCAGTGAGTCGGGGTCCCGGGTGGGCAGGGGCGGCCCTGGGGGAAAGAACTGTGGTCTCAGAAGGAAAGGGTAGATTCGGGCCTGTGGCTCTGCACCAGGATGTGCTCTGAGTTCACGTGGTTCCGTTTGGATGTAAAAGGCCCAAGTGGCTCTAGGGTGGGCATTGAGGGCCCAGCGTGAGTGATGGGGAGACAGGGTGCCCCGTTCACCCCTCCTCTTTCTCTTTCTTTCTAGATGGCAGCTACAATTGACATGAATTTCCAGAGTGATCTTCTGTCAATATTTGAAGAAAATCTTTTCTGAAAGCACCTAGGTGACTTCTGGCTTTGATTTTCTGGCAAAGCGTTGACTCTCGGTAGTGTTAGGGCTGCAGTGGAGGTGGGAGCCACGGCCAGCTCTCTGCTCCTGGCTCTCCTGCATGCGATGCCCGGGGCAGGCCTGACGGGCAACGGAGGATCGCAGAGCCCATCTGCCTTATAGCCAGCCGGACCGACGTCCCTCCACCCACCACGCTCTCGCAGGACGTCAGCTCAGAGCACGCCTCGATAAGAGCAGGTGCCGGCCGGACCCAAGGCCTGCGTCCCTGCGTGTGAGGCAGAGACCCTTCTCTGCGCCAAATGTCTACAGTATACACACACAGGACATGGTTGCTGCCGCCGCCGCGACTGGTTCTGTCCTGAGAACGTGACGTTCCTGCCCTGCTCGTTGGGAGTCTTTCCCCACACCCCAGCCGTGGCCGCCCGCTCCCAGGAGACCAGGGCCAGCCGGCGTGGGCTGGAGCAGCAGGGCACTGGCCCGCCCCTTTTCTGGCACTGACTTTGCCTTGAACAGACCCCCTCTCCTCCCCCCACAAGCCTTTAATTGAGAGCTGCTCTCTATAAGTGTTCGCTTGTGCAAAAGGGAATGGTGCCATGGAAGTGTGTGTGTGTCCGTGGCAATTCGGATTAAGGCGACTGTCCACGCGTGTGGGCAGGCCTCAACTGGGGAGTAAGGCCACCAACCAAAGTCAGTTCCTTCCCGCCTGTGTTTCTGGGGTTTTTTGTTGTTGTTGTTCGTTTGTTTTGTTTTTGGGGTTATGTTTTAGTTTTGTTTTTTTCCCCTATATATATATAAATATATATATATTTTTGTTGTTGTTGTTGAAATTCTATTTTATTTTTGATTCTCTCTTTTCCTCCAGACACAATGGCACTGCTTATCTCCAAAATGGTGTGATCGTCTCATTGAGCAGCGGCTCCCACCGATGCCGTGGGTAGCGTGTGACCGTGGCTGTACTGTATAGTGAACATAGTTGGCATATCTTTGTTTGAAGTTTGTTGGTGTTTAAAAAAAAAACCCACAAAACTCAATCCACAAAAACACACACACAAAAAAAACCTGCCTATTTGCAGTTACAAACTTTATTAGTCTATTTTTTAATTATAAATCCAGAAAGATGCAATATCTTTCCCTCCTTCCCCCTTATTTGTTGGCCTTTGTTTTTTAATGTCAATCCGTTTGTTTTTACATGAAAGGAAGAGCTTGGGGATGAGGTGGGTGCCAGGCACTGGGGAGGGGGCAAACAGAGCCTCCCCCCGCGCCCCTCCCCACACACACACATGGCACCTGGTCTAACCAGCCAGCTGCTCCTTCCTTTCCATCTTTTTTTTTTTTTTTAAGTTCATCATGGGGCCCTTGGTGAGGTTATGCGTGCCATGAGAACCCCATCCTACACCACAGTGCTGGTGCCTCAGTGTTGGCCAAACTCTGGAGTCACTGACTGGTTTGACTTTCATACGGTGAATATGCATTTGGTCTGTACTGATCATGGAATAAACACATCTCTCTTTTTTTAATGCTGGTGTCTCCCTGACATTTCTTTGTGAACCAAGTAGGTTTGCCTAGGCTGAGCCGGGGATCCTAGGCCACCTTTGTACAGGAGCTGCCCACAGTGGTCACAGAACCTCCCTCTCTCTGGTGGCCCGTCCTAGTGTAGCCTCTCCTGGGCAGGAACTGAGACAGGGAGCCCAGATGCCCACTTGCCCCCGGACACAAGGTGGTTGGTGTGCAGAACCACAGCCCCAGCGCCAGACCATGTTCTCAGTGGATGCCATCGAGCGTGCTCCTCCCTGCCTCCCACCCAAGGACTTGGGCCGCTCCTCCCACTTGGCTTGTGTCTAATTCCTAATTTCATTTAAGCTCAGGGGTTAACCACACACTCTTAGTTAAGTGTATATCCCCCCCACACACACCCAACTCCAGATAATATCCCTGTATCTTCACGCATGGGCACATTTTTACCAAGAAAGCCCCATGGGGCTTCCTTCCTGTGTGCCCAGCTGTGTGCACACTCCCCAGCCACAAGGCACGGGCCGCACCCAGGTACAGCGCTGCCGGTATAGCCTGTGTGCATGCAGGGACAGACTGCAACATTGGTGGCGCTGACTTAACAACCCACATTCCCATTTCAACCCAGAAGGACCCTCTCCTGTCTCGTGTTGGAGAATTGCCAAACCTCCCAGCGAAGGCGTAGTGAGAGCGCCCAGGCAGTAGTGCCCCCTTCCCCAAGGTGCCATCCTGCTCCAGCACTTCATAGGCCTCTCTGCAGCAGCGCTGAAGTTCTGGAACTTCCAGATTGCTCCCACCTCATCCTCCCTCCTTGTTTTTGCTTCCTGCTCTGTTCAGAAACTTCCCCAGGCTGGATCCTCCCATAGAGCTGGAGAGGGATTTCACCCGTCCCTTCCTACTAAAGACTGAATCCCACCCACCGTGCGGACCTCCTGCACGACTTCCCCGTGGGTGTTTCTCTGACTGGGTTGTAACTAGACCTGGGGTTTATTTAATTTTCCTGGCCACTTCCACGTCCTTCCCACAGAACTAGAGGTAGTCCTATATGGAGAATAAGAGGTGTACAAGCCCCCCACTATACTGTATGCACGGATCGCTTGGCCAGTAATGATGTCAGTGAACCTGAGACTTGTATTAAAACACGTAGTCATCTGTAGAGGGAATTGGTAGACTTTTCACTTATATACTAAAGGTTCTTTTTTTTTTGTGCAGTTCTCAAATTGCAAAAATAAACATTTGTACTGAATATGAAAGAAATTCCCCTCCTGTGATTACTGCTGTCTTTTTTTGGAGGATAGTGTTGGGGGTCTGAGGCAGGGCTGTATAGTGGACTTCAAAGAAAGGAGGTTCTCTGGTGCCCACCAGCTCTTCAGCCAGAGACCAGAGCGTGGTCCAGTCAAGGCGGTGGAGGCCTGGGGATCCTGAGTCGGAAGCTAACAAAAATCCGGCCTCCACCAAAACAATAATAACAGTGCTGGGCTAAATCATGCAAGAAAAGAAAGGCTAACTGTAGGGAGAGTTAGCACCATCCACTCTTTGAAGTTCTCTGCTGATGGTATCGCTCACTGGGACAGGAAAATGCACCATGGGTTCCATGACGGCCCCTGGGCAAGGGCTCTTGTTTATTGGCCCGTTTACTGCAGTACAGTGGAGAGAGGCAGCAGGTGACAGGGATGAGTGATGTGTTCAGAGGCCACAAACAAGAGGAAACGGAAGATGTTCCCAGTGGTGGTGACGTCACTCCACAGTTGGCAAATCAAATGTCTTCTTCTTAGCCCGGCAAGGTGGTGCGCTCCTGTAGACCCGGCTACTACTCCCAAGGCAGGAGCAGGGACTTTAAGGCCAGCCTGGGCAACTTAGCAAGATGACATCCCCCCCCCCCCGAAAAAAAGGAAAACCAGCCCTTCTCAAAAGCCAGCTCTGAAGGAGAAGGTCCCTATGAGTTAAGAGATCTAAATTTCCCTGGGCTAGGAGTCCCTGACATACTTAACCCTACCACGCACAATTCCCTGGAGTCCCCCTAGTGCGGTAATAGACCCACAGACATGTGAGAAGATGTCTGGTTAAAAGCTACCAGATAAGGCGGCTGGAGAGACAGCTTAGCAGTGAAGGCAGTTGCCTGCGAAGCCAAAGGATCCAGGTTCAATTCCACGTAAGCCAGATAGATGCACATGGTGGCACATGCGTCTGGAGTTCATTGGCAATGGCTGGAGGCCCTGGTGTGCCCATAAATAAATAAATAAACGAAAATATTCTTTCAAAAAAATACCCAGGTAAGGCCGGGCGTGGTGGCGCTCGTCTTGAATCCCAGTGCTCGGGAGGCAGAGGCAGGAGGATCGCCATGAGTTTGAGGCCACCCTGCGACTCAGTAAATTCCAGGTCAGCCTGAGCTAGAGTGAGACTCTACCTCAAAAAACTAAAAAAAAAAAAAAAAAAAAAAAACCAGAAAAGTTAAAAACTCCCCAGTGACAATAGAGATGAGTCACAGATTGCCAGGAAATGGTCCTGAATTCCTTGTTCATCCAGATGAATGACTTCAGGCCAATGACTACCTCCTCGAATTTCAGGCAGCGCGAGGACGTGATAAAGCTGCCCACCTACACTTAGCAGGGTTGATTACGGGTTAAATATTGGGTGTCCCTAAAATGGCTAAAAAGGAGTTGCCAAAGCAGCAGTTCTCTTGCAGGACCAGATCTCACAAACGATGAACACGGCTTGGGTATTCCGGTATTTGCTCCTTTCCTCCTTCCTCCTTGGACCAGAGAGCCCAGGCGACCCAATTTGTCCGCTCTTCACCCCACAAGTCATGGTCTCCCTCCCCCCCCTCCCCCCCCACACACACGGCCACCAACCACCGAAGCCCCCTCCCCAGCACACCTGCGATTGGGCGCCCGGGCTGAGACCAGACATCATTTGCGGGCGGGAAGGGGCGGTCCGTGGACCCACTACACTGACCACCGCGGGGGTTGGGGGACGACTCTGCGCGAGGTCAGTCCTGGTGAAGGTGCCCGATGGATGCACTCGCAGCCTGGTCCAGCGCAGCGTGGGGTGCTTCGAGACAGAGGCAATGCCTCTCGCTTCCGGGCCCAGCAGACAGGTTGCAGCCACCCGCCACCCCCCTTCCCACACACACACCCCACTTCATGGCCCAGCCTCCACTTTCGGGCTCCACCCGCTTCCAGGCCTCTGGCATGAGCCACACCCCCAGCTCTTGCTAGCCATGTACCTTCCCTAGATCGCAGGCCGCGCCTACTTTACACCCCCCACCACCACCACCACCCAAGGTTTCAACTGTCCTTCCCACGGTGTTTTTTGGTTGTTTGATTGGTTGTTTTTTTCAGGTCCCAGCTCTCCTTTATTTCCTTTATTATTTTATTTTACATATTTTTATTTACTTCTTTGCAAACAGATAAGATAGAAGAGAGACCCGGAGAAGGAATGGATTCGCCAGGGCCTCCAGCCACTGCCAAAGATCTCCAGACACACGCGCCCCCTTGTGCATCTGGCTGACGTGGGTCCTGGGGAATCGAGCCTGAGTCCTTTGGCTTTGCAGGCAAACGCCTTAACCGCTAAGCCAACCCTCCAGCCCTATGTAGGGTCTCACTGTAGCCCAGGCGGACCTGGCATTCACTCTGTAGTCTCAGGCTGGCCTCGAACTCACACACAGCAATCCTGAGTGCTGGGATTAAAAGCGTGCGCCAGCCACCACGCCCCGGCTTTTTATTTTATTTTTATTTACTTATTTGAAAGAGAGAAAAAAATGGGCGCGAACTGCAAAGCAACTCCAGACGCGTGTGCCGCCTTGTGCGTCTTGGCTTTACGTGGCTCCTGGGGAATCGAACCTGGGCCCTTTGACTTTGCAGGCAAGCGCCTTAACCACTAAGCATCTCTCCAGCCCCTCCTCTACCCGACCCCTCAGCTCTCTCTCCTTCAAAGCCCCCAGCATCATCACCACCACTACCACCTGCTGCTGGAATCTCCCTGTCTCAAGCTCCACCCGGGTCTTCCTAGGCCCGGCCCACACAGGTCCACCCGTCCCCTCCCCACCCATCCCCCAGCATCCTAGACCTGTTCCCCCACGTCCCCGTCGCGCCCAGGTGTGTTTACCTGCCACTTTAGGGCTGAGTCATGTGCGGCTGCAGGTGCTGCGGGCCATCGGCTCCGTCGGACGCTGCCAGCGCCCGGGGCACGGTGGGTGGCCAGTGCAAGGACGGTGCGCTCCCGGGGCCGGACCCCGTCACCCCGCTGCTGCCGTCCCCCCAGACCCACCTCACCGTCGACGTCCCCCCGCCACCGCAGCAGGAGGCCATGCCCGAGCTGGTGGTGACGGCGCTGCTGGCCCCGTCGCGCGTCTCGCTGCAGCTGCTGCGCGCCCTGGTGCGGGGCCTCGTGCTGGCCGCCGCGCTGCTGGCCGCCGCCGTCTACGGGTGCTGGGCGCTCGCGCACGCGCTCTGCCGCCCGCGCCGCGGCTGCTGCGGACGCCCGCGACCCTCGGCGCCCGCCTGCCTGCGAGACCCCGAGCTGGGCGAGCACGCCTTCCTCCACCTGGCCGTGAGTGCGCGCTGCTCCCCGCAGCGAGGGACGAGGGAGCGAGGGGCCCCCAGCCCGTTGCTGTACTGGTTTATTTTGGGGTTTTGGGGAGAGAGGCTCTGGCTCTAGCCCAGGCTGACCTGGAACTTACAATGTAGTCTCAGGCTGGCCTCGAACTCACGGAGATCCTCCCGCCTCGTGTGTGTGTGTGTGTGTGTGTGTGTGTGTGCGCGCGCGCGCGCGTGTGTTTGTGTTGTTTTTTGTTTTTTGAGGTAGGGTCTCCCTCTAGCTCAGGCTGACTCTGTAGTCTCAGACTGGCCTCGAACTCACGGAGATCCTCCTACCTCTGCCTCCCAAGTGCTGGGATTAAAGGCGTGTGCCACTATACTCCATCCCCCCCCCCCGCAAGTACTATATACATACGTATGTATGTATGTATGTATGTATGTATGTATGTATGTATGTAACTAAGTATATTTTGGTTTTTCAAGGTAGGGTCTCCCTCTAGCCCAGGCTGACCTGCAACTCACTCTGTAGTCTCAGACTGGCCTCAAACTCATGGAGATCCTCCTACCCCTGCCCTGAGTTCTGGGATTAAAGGTGTGTGCCACTATGCTCTGAACCCCCCCACCACCACCACCATTGGTGTGTGTGTGTGTGTGTGTGTGTGTGTGTATTTTGGTTTTTCAAGGTAGGGTCTCACTCTAGCCCAGGCTGACCTGGAACTCACTCTGCAGTCTCAGGCTGGCCTTGAACTCGCGACGATCCTCCTGCCTCTGCCTCCCGAGTGCTGCTTTTGACACTTGCCTCCCATGCCCGCAGAGCTCAGGCCTGCGTCTGCACTATGTCTCTGCTGGACGAGGCAACGGGCCCCTCATGCTGTTTCTTCACGGCTTTCCGGAGAACTGGTAATGTTGGCATCGCGTGTTCCTGGTGCTCGCCCCGGGGAGTGGAGGGTGAGGAGTGGGGCTCTGCTTGCTAGGATTAACCTGAGGGGGTGAGGATAGACAGGCCTGTGGGGTGCAGAGCATTATCGGGCCCAAATAATGTGCAAAAAAAAAAAAAAAAAAAAAAAAAAAAAGACAGGGGTGCTGGAGATAGATGGCTTAGTGCTCAAGTCACTTGCCGACAAAACCAAAGGACCCAGGTTCGGTTCCCCGAGACCCACGTAAGCCAGATGCACAGGGTGGCGCAGGCACCTGGAGGTCTTGGCAGTGGCCGGAGGCCCTGGCACATTCGTTAAAGGTAAAGAAAAGGCGGGTCCTGGATCTAAAGTGAACCCAGCCTCACCTGAGGCTCCTCTGTCCTCCCTCCTGGTAAACCCCGAGCAGAAAGGTGGAGTCAGTCAGCCAAGGCTCTGCTGGGTGTGGGAGGTGCAGCCTGGGGGGCTCTGACTCGACTCCCCCCACCCACTGGGCAGGTTCTCCTGGCGCCACCAGCTGCGGGAGTTCCAGAGCCGCTTCCACGTGGTGGCCGTGGACCTTCGAGGCTACGGCCCCTCCGATGCGCCCAGGGACGCGGACTGCTACACCACTGACCTGCTGGTGGCTGACGTCCGGGATATCATCCTGGGCCTTGGTACTGAACGAGCCCCTCCCCAGGGGAGACCTTTCCCCATTCTGTGCACACCCCGTCTCCTCACGCTTGTTTTTGGTTGGGTAGGACCCACTCCCCCACCCCAACCTCAATCTTACTGGTAAACCATTTTTTAAAATATTTATTTATTTACTTATCTAAAAGAGAGAGAAAGAGGCAGAGAGAGAGAGAGAGAGAGAATGGGCGGGCCTCCAGCCATTGCAAACAAACTCCAGATGCATACGCCTCACCTTGTTTAGTTGGCGTACATGGGTCCTGGAGAATCGAACCTGGGTCCTTAGGCTTTGCAGGCAAATGCTTTAACCGCTAAGCCATCTCTCCAGCCTTACCTTAGGAAAGTTTTAAGGGACACCTACTCCTTCTAGTCTCTGGGGCTTCCTGGACCTTGTCTGTGTCCTTGAGGTGGGAACTTAGGCTCAAGCCTGCTCCTGCATAACTTTTCTTTTCTTATTTATTTATTTATTTATTTGAGACAGGGAGAGGGCGGGGAGAGAGATAGAGAGTGAGAATGGTCGCTCCAGGGCCTTCAGCCCCTGCAAACGAGCTCTAGATGCCCTCTTGTGCATCTGGCTAACGTTAGGTCCTGGGGAATCGAACCCGGATCCTTTGGCTTTTCTGGCAAATGCCTTAACCACTGAGCCATTGCTCCAGCCCCTCCCCCCACCCCCCGTAACCATTTCGCACCGGGGTGTCTGCTCCCCAGGTTACTCCAAGTGCATCCTTGTAAGCCACGACTGGGGGGCTCTCATCGCCTGGAATCTCTCCATCTACTTCCCATCCCTAGTGGAGCGGATGGTTGTGATCAGTGGAGCTCCCATGTCAGTGTACCAAGGTGTGTTGAGCATGCTGGGATGTGTCTTGGACGTGTGTGTGTGTGTGTGTGTGTGTGTGTGTGCGCGTGTGTGCGTGCGCATGCGCACATCTCCATTCACCTGGCATGGCGACAGGTGCCTGGGCACTCCTTCATCTAGACTCACTGTGGGTACACTTACAAGTGACGACCATTTTCTGAGGACTTCATAGATACAAGGTCAGCCCTGGGTGTGCAGTTTAGTTGTAGAGAGTGGGCTTGGGCTTTTTTTTTTTTTTTTTTATTTGAGGCAGGGTCTCACTCTAGCCCAGGCTGAGCTGGAATTCACTATGTGAAATATGAGTTAAAGGCGCGTGCCACCACGGCCGGCATGTCTTGTCTCTCTTTTATGTTGGAATATTTGTACATACAGCGAGATATCTGGCAGATGGACCCTGTGGAAACGTGAAGTTAACTTCTGTTTCGCATGCACCTGTACACACAGACTGAAGGCAATCTAATATTTTGTTTGTAAAATAAAATTTAAAAAAAAGTTTGTGCCGGGCGTGGTGGCGCCCACGCCTTTAATCCCAGCCCTCGGGAGGCAGAGGTAGGAGGATCGCTGTGAGTTCGAGGCCACCCTGAGACTACAGAGTGAATTCCAGGTCAGCCTGGGCTACTGGGAGACCCTACCTCAAAGAACAAAAAAAAACAAAAAAAAAAAAAGGTGTGTGAGGTTGGGCATGGTGGAATACAGCTATAATCTCAACAATTGTGAAGTTGAGACCAAGAACCCAGAGTCTCATAATGCTAACCACACTCTCTGACACTGAGCTACATACCCAAGGCTTGATGTGGTCTTGTAGTATTGAAGCAGCATTGTAATCTTCGTTGTACTCAATCTCTCCCTATCTCCCCCTTTTCTGGTTCTTGTCTGCCTTTCCCCCTAAACTGTCAGTCAGCTCCCTAAGAGCGGGCAGTTTTTCTTTCCTGTGCACTCACTGTTGTAGCTGCAGGGTCTAGAACTGGGCCTGGCAGAGAATAGGTGCTCAAGAAACGTTTGCTGCCGGGCGTGGTGGCGCACGCCTTTAACGCCAGCACTTGGGAGGCCAAGATAGGAGGATTGCCCTGGGTTTCATTGCCATCCTGAGACTACAGAGTGAATTCAGGGTTAGCCTGGACTAGAGCAAGACCCTACCTCAGAAAGAAAGAAAGAGAGAGAGAAAGAAAGAAAGAAGGAAGGAAGGAGGAAGGAAAGGAGGGAGGGAGGGAGGGAGGGAAGGAGGGAGGAAAGTGAGAAGAGAAGAGAAAGGGAAGGAGGGAAAGAAAAGAGAAAGGGAGGGAGAAAAGAGAAGAGAAGAGAAAGAGAGGGAGGGAGGGAGGGAGGAAGGAAAGTGAGAAGAGAAGAGAAAGGGAAGGAGGGAAAGAAAAGAGAAAGGGAGGGAGAAAAGAGAAGAGAAAGAGAGGGAGGGAGGGAGGGAAGCAGGAAGGAAAGCGAGAAGACAAAGGGAAGGAGAAAGAAATGTTTATTGAATGAAGCAGGGAAATACATCCGGGCTTGGGCAGGAGAAGTACAATGGTAGCTATGGCATTTTTCTAGAAGCTGCAGAGAGAGGCTCCCCCCCCCCCCCCCGGTCCAGTAGATACAGTGACAACGTGGCGGGAAGGGCCGCTGGTGGCCAGCCAACAGATGGCCAGTGTCTCCACAGACAGACAGACAGACGGACAGTGATAGCATGATGTGCCTAACCTGGGTGTGTGTAGGGACGTCGGGGTGCAGGATCACCCCAGTTCCCGGCCTCACACTCGTCTTCCCTTATGTTCTCTCCAGAGTATGCGATCCATCACGTCGGTCAGTTGTTCCAGTCAAACTACATGTTCTTGTTTCAGCTTCCCTGGCTACCAGAGAAGCTGTTGTCCATGTCTGACTTTCAGGTGCGGTGTGGGGTGAAGGAGTGGGACTCGGGCACCCCGGGGCTGGCCACTGAAGCCAGCACCCTCCTGTGTCCGCAGATCCTAAAGTCCACCCTCTCTAACCGCAAGAGTGGCATCCCACGCCTGACCCCCAGTGAGCTAGAGGCTTTCCTCTATCACTTCTCTCAGCCTGGTGGCCTCACAGGGCCCATCAACTACTACCGGAACATCTTCAGGTGAGGTCGCATCCGCGGGTAAGAAGCCCAGGGGCTGGGGAGTCGTGGCAGCCATCCTTCCTTCCCTTTGCCTGTCTGTCTTGGCCACAGGAACTTCCCTCTGGAGCCCCAGGAGCTGGCCACGCCCACACTGCTGCTGTGGGGGGAGAAAGACCCCTACCTACAGCACGGACTGGTGGGAGCCATCAGCAGCCGATTCGTTCCCGGCCGGCTGGAGGCCCACATCCTGCCCGGTGCTGGCCACTGGATCCCACAGAGTCATCCCCAGGAACTGCACCGGTACATGTGGGCCTTCCTGCAAGACCTGCTGGGCTAGTGGCTCCCCTGATCACCAGCCTGCACAGGCGCATGCCCGGGGAGCCATGCAGTACGTGTGCAGGTGGATTGCCTGGCTCACCCCATGAGCATGTGACTCATGGTACCAAAGTCACCCCCCCCCCCCCGCACACACACACCATGGTCACTTAAACCAGAAGCTGACATTCCTGTCCCCGTTTGTCACTTCCATCTGCAACTTGGCTTCTCCAGTGTCCTGTTCAATATGGCATTTCCACCTACATAAGAATACTTTAAATTTGAATAGAAATGAAATACTAAGCCGTGAGTGGCCCAGCGCTCAGGAGGATCGTCATGAGTCATAGAGGATCGCCATGAGTTCAAGGCCACCCTGAGACTACATAGTGAATTCCAGGTTAGCCTGTCAGCCTGGGCTAGAGTGAATAGACTGAGACCTTACATAGAAAAAAGAAAGAAAGAAAGAAAGAAAGAAAGAAAGAAAGAAAGAAAGAAAGAAAGAAAGAAAGGAAGGAAGGAAGGAAGGAAGGAAGGAAATACTGTTAAAAATGTGCACTTCTAATGCTGGGCATGGTGGCGCACACCTTTAATCCCAGCACTCAGGAGGCAGAGGTAGGAGGATCGCTGTGAGTTCAAGGCCACCCTGAGACTCCATAGTGAATTCCAGGTCAGCCTGGGCTAGAGTGAGACCCTACCTTGAAAAAACAAACAAACAAAAAATGTACATTAGATGGTGTCAATGAGGATATTACTAGCTTAAGAGAAGGAGCCTTGGGCTGGAGAGATGGTTCAGTGGTTAAAGCACTTGCCTGCAAAGCCTAATGACCCGGGTTCAATTCCCCAGTATACATGTAAACCCAGATGCACAAGGTAGCACATATATCTGGAGTTCATCTGCAGTGACTAGAGTGCCTGGCACATCCACTCATATTCTCTCTCTCTCTCTCCTTGCAAATAAATAATTTTTTAAAAAGCAGCCTTGCTGGGAGTGATGGCACACTCCTGAGGCTGAGGCAAAAGTATCATGAGTTCAAGACCAGCCTGAGCTATAAAGCAAGACCTGCCTCAAAAATAAATAAATAAATAAGCCTTGATCTCTTAAAATCAAGTACTTGGGTTGGAGAAATGACTTAGCAGTTTAAGGCACTTGCCTGCAAAGCAAAAGGACCCAAGTTCGATTCCCCAGGACCTACATAAACCAGTTGCACAAGGTGGCACGTGTGTCTGGAGTTCATTGGCAGTGGCTGGAGGCCCTAGCACATCCATCCTTTCTTTTCTTTCTTTCTCTCTTTCTCTCTTTCTCTCTTTCTCTCTCTCTCTCTCTAATAAATGAATAAAAGTAAAGTATTTTTTAATCACTGATTTGCTTTGTGTGTGATGTGGTATTTGTGAGTGTGCACTCGTGTGTGTGAGTGAAGGCACACACGTACACAACAAGGTCAGAGGACGATCTGGAGTGCCAGTCGCCCTCACCTCCCACCTTTTCATTTTTTTTTTTTTTGATTTTTCGAGGTAGGGTCTCACTCTAGCTCAGGCTGACCTGGAATTCACTCTGTAGTCTCAGGGTGGCCTTGAACTCACAGCGATCCTCCTACCTCTGCCTCCCCAGTGCTGGGATTAAAGGCGTGCGCCACCACGCCCGGCCCAATTTTTTTCTTTTTTTAAAAAAAATTTGATTTATTTATTTGAGAGAGAGAGAAGAGAGGCACATAGAGAGAAAGAGAAAATGGGCATGCCAGGGCCTCCAGCCACTGTAAACGAACTCCAGACGCATGCGCCACCTTGTGCATCTGGCTTACGTGGGTCCTGGGGAGTTGAACCGGGGTCCTTAGGCTTCGCAGGCAAATGCCTTAACCGCTAAGCCGTTTCACCAGGCTGTAAATTTTTGTCTTCTGAGATAGGGTCGCCGGTCTGCGCGCTCACATTGCTCATCATGGCATTGCATTTGTCAGGCTATCTGACCTGCGATCTTCCAGCCAACTTGCCTGCCTTTTCCTCCCTTTTTTTCTTAAATTTATTTTTATTTGTATTTGTTTATTTGAGAGCGACAGACAGAGAGAGAAAAAGGCAGATTGATAGAGAGAGAATGGGTGTGCCAGGGCTTCCAGCCACTGCAAACGAACTCCAGACGGATGCGCCCCCTTGTGCATCTGGCGTACGTGGGTCCTGGGGAATCGAGCCTCGAACTGGGGTCCTTCGGCTTCACAGGCAAGTGCTTAATCACTAAGCCATCTCTCCAGCCTGCCTCCCTTCTTGATTAGGCATGCTGGAATTACAGATGCTATAGTGCTTTTAAAGCACCTGGCTTTACCTAGGTTCTGGGGATAAAGCAAGCCCTTTTGTTGTGCATGTGGTGGCACACATCTTTAGTCCCAGCACTCAGGAGGCACAGGCAGGAGGCAGAGGTAGGAGAATCACTAATAGTTGGAGGCCAGCCCTGGGGATACAGAATGAGTTCTAAGTCAATCTGAGGTAGAGTGAGATGGTACCTTGAAAACAACCCCCCCCCCCGACCTTGCTGAAAAAAGCAAGCCCTTTATCTACTGAGCCATTTCACCAGTCTTTAATGGTGTTTGTTTGTTTAAAGGAAGGATCTTGGGCTGGAAGGATGGCATAGTGGTTAAGGTGTCTGCCTGCAAAGCCAAAGGACCCTGGTTCCATTCCCCAGGTCCCACATAAACCAGATGCACAAGGGGGCACATGCGTCTGGAGTTCCTTTGCAGTGGCTGGAGGCCCTGGCACACCCATTCATTCCCTCTCTCGCTCTTTCTGACTCTCTCAAATAAATTTAAAAAAAAACTTAAAAAATAAAGGAAGGATCTTGCTGCGTACCCCATAAGTAAGCGTCCAATGTGCTGGGGTTACATGGGTGTGTCCCCCATTGTCCTGGTTTTTGCTCATCCCTTGAGGACCTGCCATGTGAGGGTTCAGGAGTTCTACTTTGGGGGTACTCCTGCCAGGCCAAAGCTTGGTCTGCTGGCCATCACCCTCCGCCCTCCCTTCGTCTCCAAAAAGACATAGGCACTGGCCACCGTTGTGGGTCCTGGTGATGTGAACCAGGAGGTAATCTTATAGCTCTGGAGTTCAGACAGGAGAGGAGAATGGGGTGGAGGGGGGAATCTGCAAGTGAGTGACAGAGCTCAGCTAAGTCTTCCCAGAGGAACCACAGTGACACCCTAGTGAGGGAGGGCAGGGCTGATCTTTTCCTGGGACTGGGAAACAGACACCGAAGGTCCAAGGAGGGAATGAGCTTGGGCTATTGGCATAACGACGTGGAGCCAGTAGCTGCTAACCAGACGAAGGCTGTGAGCAGTGTGAACTAGATCCTCAAAGGGCAGGAGGGTTTTTTCAGCAGGGGAGGGACATGGCTTGAATTTTGAAGAGCTCCCTGTGGTGGCTGGGCAGTTTGGGAGACAGGCAGCCGGCTTTTAGAGCACAGCGCAGTCTCTGGCCTCTGCAAAGCCGGGACCCGCCCCTCTCAAGGGCGAGGGAGCTGGGAGGGGTAGTAGACAGACAGGCCTCCCGGGATGGAGGTGACAGGAGGGGACCAGAAGCTGGGATGAGGGATGAGGTGGGATCCAGGCCTGTCTCCCTGGATGGAGGTCTCAGGAGGGGACAGAGTCTGGGATGAGGGATGGGTGGGATCCAGGCCTGTCTCCCTGGATGGAGGTCTCAGGAGGGGACCAGAGTCTGGGATGAGGGATGGGGTGGGATCCAGGCCTGTCTCCCTGGATGGAGGTCTCAGGAGAGGACCAGAGTCTGGGATGAGGGATGAGGTGGGATCCAGGCCTGTCTCCCTGGATGGAGGTCTCAGGAGAGGACCAGAGTCTGGGATGAGGGATGGGGTGGGATCCAGGCCTGTCTCCCTGGATGGAGGTCTCAGGAGAGGACCAGAGTCTGGGATGAGGGATGAGGGTGGGATCCAGGCCTGTCTCCCTGGATGGAGGTCTCAGGAGGAGACCAGAGTCTGGGATGAGGGATGGGGTGGGATCCAGGTCTGTCTCCCTGGATGGAGGTCACAGGAGGGGACAGAGTCTGGGCTGAGGGATGAGGTGGGATCCAGGCCTGTCTCCCTGGATGGAGGTCTCAGGAGGGGACCAGAGTCTGGGATGAGGGATGAGGGTGGGATCCAGGCCTGTCTCCCTGGATGGAGGTCTCAGGAGGGGACCAGAGTCTGGGATGAGGGGATGAGGTGGGATCCAGGCCTGTCTCCCTGGATGGAGGTCTCAGGAGAGGACCAGAGGTCTGGGCTGAGGGATGAGGTGGGATCCAGGCCTGTCTCCCTGGATGGAGGTCTCAGGAGAGGACAGAGTCTGGGCTGAGGGATGAGGTGGGATCCAGGCCTGTCTCCCTGGATGGAGGTCACAGGAGGGGACAGAGTCTGGGATGAGGGATGGGTGGGATCCAGGCCTGTCTGCCTGGATGGAGGTCGCAGGAGAGGACCAGAGTCTGGGATGAGGGATGGGTGGCATCCAGGCCTGTCTCCCTGGATGGAGGTCTCAGGAGGGGACCAGAGTCTGGGATGAGGGATGGGGTGAGATCCAGGCCTGTCTCCCTGGATGGAGGTCTCAGGAGGGGACAGAGTCTGGGCTGAGGGATGAGGTGGGATCCAGGCCTGTCTCCCTGGATGGAGGTCGCAGGAGGGGACCAGAGGCTGGGACTGAGGGCTGGGTGGCATCCAGGCCTGTCTCCCTGGATGGAGGTCGCAGGAGGGGACCAGAGGCTGGGACTGAGGGCTGGGTAGCCAGAATCTGCAGGCGGATAAGCACCTAGTCCAGGGGAAGATGGGTCTGTGGTAGGTTTCCAGGGTGACGAAAGGAGGGTTTGATGGTTGGCCAGAGCGGGTAGCGGTTGTCTGGGTGACTTGAGGGGCCCAGGCCAAGGCTGACCGGAGGCATTGGGGGCAGTTGCCTGGGCGACTGGGTCGGTCGGCTGACGGTTGCCAGGGTAACCAGAGGCTGGGCTGCCCGCTTGCGGCGCGATGGGGGGAAGGGAGGATGTCTTCTGAAGGAAACCCTCTCGTTCTGGGGGTACAGCCCTGGCCAATGGGACGCCCGGAGCTAGGTGGAGGCCCGCCTTCTGCGACTAGCCTGAGTTTATCCAGGAGCGAGTTTCTTCCGGGCTGCCGGGCGGGCGGAGCGTTTCACCCGGGGAGGGAGCCGGCTCCCCCTTGGGCGTGTACCCCTTCATTCCATTGTCCCCAGGCCCTGTCACCAGCATTATTTCTTTTCTTTTATTATTATTTATTTATTTGTTTGTTTGTTTGTTTATTTTGGTTTTTGAGGTAGGATCTCACTCTAGCCCAGGCTGACCTGGAATTCACTATGGAGTCTCAGGGTGACCTCGAACTCACAGCCATCCTCCTACCTCTGCCTCCCGAGTGCTGGGATTAAAGGCGTGCAGCACCACGCCCGGCTCTCTCTCTTTCAAATAAAGTTTGTGTGTGTGTGTATTTTTTTTTCTTTTAAGTGGAGCGTTGGAATGAGCAGCTGGTGAAAGAGCCTTCCTGGACGTGAGCACAGGGCTTCTGGTTATGAGAGCAGCCTAGGCAAAGCTCAGAAGACTGAGAAGCAGGCTGGGTGGTGGGGTCGTCACAGAGCATTCACGCATCAGCTTGTCAGCAAGCCTGGCTGGGTACCCAGCCTATCTGTCCTGGGGGTCCAGTGTCCCCAGAGCGACCCAGGCAGCCCTCATCCTGCTGGATCCCACGGCTCCCTTCCTGGTCTTAAGGACCTAGGCCAGTTTTCTACACATCGGCCAGGGGATGGGATTGTGGTCCCCGGGGTCCCAGGAGGAGGAGGAGGAGGAGGAGGAGCTGAGGCTGTGTGCTGAGATTCCAGTCAGCATGCCTGTAGCTGTGTCTTGGCCTGGCCCCAGGTCCCCAGTCCCTAGGGGCTGAGCTCATGCAGGAGAAATGTGTTCTCTAGCTAATGCAGCCAACAAGGGGCAGGAGAGGGGCCGCGTGCCTACGCCACAGGGACAACGGCCGCCCAGCCGTGGGAATGGCTGCTGTGACGGGGCCCCGGGACTCGAACACCTCGGGTGGGTCCTCCCTCCGTGTCTGGAGGGCACGCGGTAGAGACGTAGCTTCCTTTACGGCCCCCACGCCGACCTGTCTTGTGACCACTGCTCCGTCTCCCATAGGCCAGAGGCCACTGCGTCAGCAGACTGATGAACTCTGTGCTATTCGCCTAGTGAACCATATGCCGGGTTCCTCAATTGCTTTTGTTGTTGTTTTATTATTATTATTATTATTACTTTTATTGGCTTCCTTCCTTCCTTCCTCCCTGCCTTCTTTCTTTCTTTTCTTTTGGCTTTTTGAGGTAAGGTCTCACTCTAGCCCAGGCTGACCTGGAATTCACCATGTAGTCTCAGGGTGGCCTCAAACTCACTGCGATCCTCCTACCTCTGCCTCCCGAGTGCTGGGGTTCAAGGTGTGCCTCACCACGCCCGGCTGTCACTTGCTTCTTGTAACGGGGAGCTCAGTCCCTGCTACAGCATCCATCCGTTCTGTCTCAGGGGAGAACACAGCCCGTTCTAATGGCTCTTGCTTTGCCTCCTCCAGCCACAAACCCTTCTCTGGACTCCACGGCCCCTAGAAAGGATTGAGAAAGATGATTTAGGGCTGGAGAAGATGGCTTAGTGGTTAAGGCATTTGCCTGTAAAGCCAAACGACCCTGGTTCGATACCCCAGGTCCCATGTAAGCCAGATGCACAAGGTGGCACATGTGTCTGGAGTTCGTTTGCAGTGGCTGGAGGCCCTGGTGCACCCGTGTTCTTTCCCTCTCTCTCTCTCTCTCTCAACTTCTTTCTCTCTTTCAAGTAAATAAATAAAATATATTTTAAAAAAAGATGATTCAGTTTCCCGGAGGCAGCTCTGTGGGCATCCCACCTCCTCTAGTTACTTCTCGAGAGTAAACCAAACCTTGCAATGTCACCTAAATGTTCATTCCCTGCTTGGGGACTATGGGGCCTTCGCTCCCATCTGATCCTTTAGGAATCCCTACTTTCCTGTGGGAAGGGGACGGCAACAGACAATTCCGGCCCCTTATGAACAAGACTGAGAGAACATGGGGAGGCACAGAGAGCTTAGGGGCCAGAGGGCTCAGTCGGCTACCCCCACAGGGACTGAAGACAGGATGTGACGCATTAGGATTTCCTCCTGGGAAGAGACTTGAGTCATACCCTCCTCACAGCCAGAAGACTCAGCACACTTATAGTGAGTCAGTCTGCAGCCCCTTTAAAAAATTTTATTTAGGAGCTAGAGTGATGGCTCAGCAGTTAAAGGTGCTTGCTTGCAAAGCCTGATGGCCTGGGTTCAAGTCCCCAGATGTACAAAGTGGCGCATGTGTCTGAAGTTTATTTACAGTGGTAGGAGGCCTTGCTGTGCCCAGTCTCTGTCTCTCTTTGCTTGCAAATAAAAAATAAATAAATAAAAATATACAAAATTATTTATGGGCTGGAGAGATGGCTTAGCAGTTTAGGCACTTGTCTGTGAAGCCTAAGGACCCATGTTCAACTCTCTAGATCCCATGTAAGCCAGGTGCACAGGTGATGCATGCAAAAGGTCACACATGTACACAAGGGGGCGCACGCGTCTGGAGTTCGATTGCAGTGGCTGGAGGCTCTGGCGAGCCAAATCCCCGTCCCTGCCATACAATTATTTATATTTGTGTACGTGTGGGGTGTGAGGAGGCCACTCAAGCAAATGCCAGGTGCTTGTATCACTTTTTTGTTTTGTTTTTCATGGTAGGGTCTCACTCTAGACCAGGCTGACCTGGAATTCACTATGTAGCCTCAGGGTGGCCTCGAATTTATGACAATCCTCCTACCTCTGCCTCCCAAATGTTGGGATTAAGGGTGTGCGCCTCCACGCCCGGCTTTGTGTCACTTCTTGTAAGTGGGTTGTGAACCTTGGCAGACTTGGCAAGCAAGCTCCTTGAACCACTAAACCATCTTCCCAACCCCTGAGCCTCTTCTTAGAGAACTTTTTGTTTGTTTATTTGTTTTGGTTTTTTTAAGGCAGGGTCTTGCTGTAGCCTAGGCTGATCTGGAATTCACTACGTAGTCTCGGGCTGGCCTTGAACTCATGGCAATCCTCCTACCTCTGCCTCCCAAGTGTTGGGACCACCAAGCCCCGCTTGGACAACTTTTTTGTTTTTGTCTCTATTTTTTTGTTATTCAAAAGTTACTGGGCTGGAGAGATGGCTTAGCTGTTAAGGGCTTGCCTGTGAAGCCTAAGGACCCTGGTTCGAGGCTCGATTCTCCAGGACCCACATTAGCCAGATGCACAAGGGGGTACACGCATCTGGAGTTCGTTTGCAGTGGCTACAGGCTCTGGGGCATACATTCTCTCTCTCTCTCTCTGACTTTCTCTGTCTGTCACTCTCAAATAAATAAATAAAAATAAACAAAAAAATATCTTAAAAAGAAGGTGTGCACCACCATACCCGGCCTATTTTAAAAAAAAAAGAAAGAAAGAAAGTTACCCCTTTCTCACTCCACCTCTGAACTCCATATTGCCTAGAGTCACCTAGATCCAAGTTCATCTCAGTTCCTGGGTAGGGATGCAGCTCACTAGGACCGCTCTGTTTATCTGGCATGCATAAGGCCATGAATTCATCCTTAGCACAGCAAGACAAGAAAACTACAACAGCAAAACCAACTCCTAAGTTCTCTTACAAAGTCTTTTTTTTTTTTTTTTTTGCTTAGGCTGGCCTCGAACTCCTGATCCTCCTGCCTCTATAGCAATATCCTACTGTCATGCACCACCACAACTGGCACAAATTCTATTTTTTAAATATCTTATTTTTATTTATATTTGAGAGAGAAAAATGCAGAGACAGGAAGATAGAGAGAGAGAGAATGGGTGCACCAGGGCCTTCAGCCACTGCAAACGAACTCCAGAAGCATGTGCCACCTTACGTGCTTACGTGGGTCCTGGGGAGTCACATCTGGGTCCTCTGGCTTTGTAGGCAAGTACCTTAATCACTAAGCCATCTCTCCAGCTGACACATGCCTTTAGTCACAGCACTCTGGAGGCCGTGGCAGGTGGATCCCTGTGAGTTCAAGGCCACTCTGAGACTACATAGTGAATTCCAGGTCAGCCTGGGCTAGAGCAAGACCCTACCTTGAAAAAAAAAACTAGTGGGCTGGACAGATGCCTTAGTGGTTAGGGCGCTTGCCTGCAAAGCATAGCCTATGGACTCACGTTCAACTGTCCAGATCCCACATAAGCCAATTGCACAAAGGTGAGGCAAGCACAAGGTTGCATATGCCCACTAGGTGGCGCAAGCATCTGGAGTTTGCAGTGGCTGAGGCCCTGGTACACCAATTCTCTCTCTCTCTCCCTGTCATTCTCTCTAAAATTAAAAAATAAAAACAAGTAGTAGGCTGGAGAGATTGCTCAGTGGCTAAAGGTGCTTGTTGGCAAAGCCTAACCTCTGGGTTCAATTTCCCAGTAAAACCAGATACACAGAGTGGAGCGTGCATCTTGAGTTCATTTGCAGTGGTAAGAGGTCCTGGCGCACCTTCCTTCTCTCTCTCTCTCTCTCCTTGCAAATAAATAATAAAAAAATTTTTAAATCATGTAGCTGGGTGTGGGGGCACAGGCCTTTAATCCCAGCACTCAGGAGGCACAGGTAGGAGGATTGCTATGAGTTCAAGGCCATTCTGAGACTACATAGTGAATTCCAGGTCAGCCTGAGCTAGAGTGAGACCCTACCTCAAAAAACCAAAAATAAACAAATAGAGAAATAAAAAAGATATTAAAAAAAGAAATTATTAATCCCAGCACTCGGGAGGCAGAGGTAGGAGGATCGCAGAGAGTTCAAGGCCACCCTGAGACTACATAGTGAATTCCAGGTCAGCCTGGGCTAGAGTGAGACCCTACCTCAAAAAACCAAAAAAAAAAAAGAAAGAAAAAAAAAAGAAATTATGGGCTGGGGAGATGGCTGAACTGATAAGGTGATTGACTGCAAAAACCCAATGACCCGAGTTCTATTCCCCAGTTCCCACATAAAGCAACATGTGGGCTGGGGGATGGATGGCTCAGTGGTTAAGGCACTTGCCTGCAAGGTTCAATCTCCCAGGACTCACGTAAGCCAGATGCACAAGGTGGTGCATATGTCTGGAGTTCATTTGCAGTGATTGGAGGCCCCGATGTTCTCTCTCTCTCTCTCTCTCTCTCTCCCTCTCCAATAAATAAAAATAAAACAATTATTTAAAAAAAAAAACAACATGCACAAAGTGGCACATGCATCTGGAGTTTGTTTGCAGTGGCTGGAGGCTCTAGTGCGCCCATTCTCTCTCTCTCTCTGTCTCTCTTCTATCTCTCGCTGCTTGCAAATAAAGAAATATTTTTTAAAAAATGATTAGCAGGGTGTGGTGGTGCATGTCTTTAATCCCAGCACTCGGGAGGCAGAGGTAGGAGGATCGCCATAAGTTCGAGGCCACAATGAGACTACACAGGTCAACCTAAGCTAGAGTGAGACCCTACCTTGAAAAAAAGAAAGAAGAAAGAGAGAGAGAGAGAGAGAGAGAGAGAGAGAGAGAAATTATTAATAAATGTCAAAACCCAGTGAGCAAAGATTTAATGGGCACCAGGGAGTTCCCATAGTCAGGGATTATTTCCTGATAGGGTGCTTGTTCAGTACAATGAAGGGTGGCATCCGTGGTGGACACTCCTGCAGTCTCGAACTAGGGAGTCAGAGGCAAGAGAGTTGAGAGTTCAAGAGCAGCTTGACCTACATAGAGACTGTCTGAAAAAAAAAGGGGGGGCTTGGGATGTAGCTCAGTGGTAGAGCATTTGCCCAGCATGCTCAAGACCCTGGGTTCCATCTCAGGCCCGTTAAATAAATAAGTAAACAAGCAAAGAAATAGTGAGGATTGAGATAAGAACAAAAACGTCCCCTTCCCAGCACTGCAAAGTAAATAAATATATGCATGTATACAGGACGGGAGGGAGAAGGAGAAGGAGGGAGGGAAGGAAGGAAAGAAAGGGAGGATTGGGATAGGAAGAAAACATCTTTTTGTTGTTGTTGTTTGTTTGTTTTTCAAGGTAGGGTCTCACTCTAGCTCAGGCTGACCTGGATCTCATTCTGTAGTCTCAGGGTGGCTTCAAACTCACGGTGATCCTCCTACCTCTGCCTCCTGAGGGCTGAGATTAAAGGCGTGCGCCACCACGCCCCGCTGAATATGGGCTTTTACTTAGGAAACACTCAGTGATGTCTCTGGAGGCAAAAGAATATGCCTGCAACTTACTCTCAGTTAGTTTAATTCTCCAAATGTATGTCCTGTGTGTGCATTTGTTTAAAATTATGAGGTAGAGCGGGGCATGGTGGCTCATGCCTTTAATCCCAGCACTCGGGGATGCAGAGGTAGGAGGATCACGGTGAGTTCGAGGCCACCCTGAGACTACATAGTGAATTCCAGTCAGCCTGAGCTAGAAGCGAGACCCTACCTCAAAAAAACAAAATAAATACATAAATACATAAATAAATAATAAATAAATAAAATTATAAGGCAAGTGAGACAAGGTGGTTAGTTGGTGAATCTGGACAAAGGACTTACGGAGGTTGTTGACTGCTCTGTAACTTCTTGCTTAAAATGATTTCATAAGTTAAAATAGCCGGGCGCGTTGGCACATGCCATGCCTTTTAGTCCCAGCACTTGGGAAGCAGAGGTAGGAGGTTCAGTGTGAGTTCGAGGCCAGCCTGGGACTACATAGTGAATTTCAGGTCAGCCTGGGCTACAGTGAGATCCTAACTAAAAAAAAAAAATAAGTAAATTTTGTAAAGTTTTATTTATTTATTTGATAGGGCAAGAGAGGAAAGAGGCAGAGAGAGAGAGAGAGTGGGCGCGCCAGGGCCTCCAGCCACTGCAAACGAACTCCAGATGCGTGCGCCCCCTCGTGCATCTGGCTTACGTGGGTCCTGGGGAATCGAACTGAGATCCTTTCGTTTCGCAGGCAAACGCCTTAACCGCTAAGCCATCTCTCCAGGCCATAAAAGTTTATTTTATTGCACGTGACTGAATCCCACCGGGCAGCCCTTCCTCCAGGGCTCAGCTCCAGCACTGAGACGTCTGTGCTCTTTGGCTTCAAGCACCCCACGTTGCTGCCCTCCAGCCAGCTCACTGCTCCCCTCAACAGCCTCATCACCAGGGCAGATGCCAGGGGCTCGGCTCCGTCCCTCCGTCCGCCCGACGCCTTGTCTGCCTATCTGTCCTTTGCAATGAGGCAGTTTCCTCTACCAAGATGTCTTCCTTTCTGCTCATGCTTTGGTGTCAAGTCCTGAGTTTTCCCCTGGGAAGCCCGTCTTAGGGGAGCCGACTGCATCACTGCCCCCTCCTCCAGCATGGAGACAGAGCTGGACACGCTTTTGGGGTCCATGAACGCTCAAATACCCAACGGACAGCCCTCCCCTACTGGTGCCCCCTTAGATTCTGTGGCTCCTCTGGCCCAGCCCTGAGGTCTCCGTGTTGAGGATGACAGTAACTGGCTTTATTTATTTATTTTCCTCCAAGAATTGTGACTCCCCCCAGGGCTGGGCTTGGGACCACTGAAGATCTTCATGCTCACCCAGACACAGAGGGGGCTGCCAGGAGGGTTTTTTTTTTTTTTAAGTAGGGTCTCACTCTAGCCCAGGCTGACCTGGAATTCACTATGTAGTCTCAGGGAGGCCTTGAACTCATGGTGATCCTCCTACCTCTGCCTCCCGATTAAAGGTGTGCGCCACCACATCCAGCTAAATATTTTATTTTATTTTTAAATTTTATTAGTTTTTTTTTTTTTTTTTAATTTGAGGTAGGGTTTCGCTCTAGCTCAGGCTGACCTGGAACTCACTATGTAGTCACAGGGTGACCTCGAACTCACCGCGATCCTCCTACCTCTACCTCCTGAGTGCTGGGATTAAAGGTGTGTGCCACCTTGCCTGGCTTGCCAGGAGGTTTTGCAAGCAGATTGAGTTTTGTAAACCGCAATCTGTTAATGGCATTGGCCAAGAGGTGCTGAGGGGCAAAACTGTAAGGGGCGTGGGGTGGGACTGGGGATTGGTGTGAGGACTCTGAGTTTCACAAGGTCCTAAACAGAAAGTGAGCTTTCTTTTCTTTTTGGCTTTTTTGTTGTTGTTGTTGTTGTTGTTTGTTTGTTTTCCTTTTCTTTGCAAAATAGGGTCTCACTCTAGCCCAGGCTAACCTAGAATTCACTATGCAGTCTCAGGGTGGCCTCGAACTCACGGCGATCTTCCTACCTCTGCCTCCCTAGTGCTGGGATTAAAGGTGTGTGCTGCACTACCATGCCTGGCCCTTTTCTTTTCTTTTCTTCTCTTCTCTTTTCTTTTGGTTTTTCAAGGTAGGATTTCACTCTAGCCCAGGCTGACCTGGAATTCACTATGGAATCTCAGGGTGGTCTCGAATTCACGGAGATCCTCCTACCTCTGCCTCCCGAGTGGAGTGCTGGAATTAAAGGCGTGCACCACCATGCCCGGCTCTTTCTCCTTTTCTCTTTCTTTCCTTCTTTCCTTCCTTCCTTCCTTCCTTCTCTCCTCCCTCCCTTCCCTTCTCCCTCCCTCCCTCCCTCCCTTCTCTCTCTCTCTCTCTCTTTCCTTCTTTCTTTCTTTCTTTCTTTCTTTCTTTCTTTCTTTCTTCCTTTCTTCTTTTCTTCTTTTGGTTTTTCTAGGTAAGGTCTCACTGTAGCCCAGGCTGGCCTGGAACTCACCATGTAGTCTCAGGGTGGCCTCGAACTCACAGGTGACCCTCCTACCTCTGCCTCCAGGCCTGCGCCACCACACCCGTCTGGAAAGGGGGTGCTTTCTCAGGAGGGCTGCACACACGCGCGCACGGCAGGCTCATGTGCCCGACCTGGGAACCATGCTTTCTGCACTGGGTTTGTGGCCTGGCTGGGCCCCAGTTTCAGGTTGGCCAGCGTTGGCGTTTTTTGCAGTGTCCGGGTGAAGCTCTTGCACGGGTCTTGCATTCGCTCCACCACGGCTAAGTGTACTTTGCAGTGTCGGGGAGCGGGGGGGGGGGTGTCCCCACGTCCCCTTCCTCGCTGTGCGGTGGAGGCTGGGGGGGGTGGGTGGGCCAGCATCTGTGTCTCCGCGTGCGTGCCGAGGCCCGACTTTCCCAGGCTGTGCAGGTCCGGGGGTTTGGCGGTGGAGGGTGGGTGGGGGACCCCCACCCCACCCCACCCCTCCGGGGAGGCCGGTGGCGCGGGGAGGGGAGGACGGCGGTGGTGCCGGTGGTGGATGCGCGCGGGGCCGGCCCCGGGGGCGGGGCGATCGGTCCAGGCTGGGGGCGGGGCGGCCCCGAGGACTCACTTGGGCGAAGTTGGCGGCGGGGTGGAGGCTGTCCCGGGACGTGCCCGGAGCCCGGGCGAGGAAGGAGGGAGGAGGGAGGGTCGCGGCCGGCCGCCATGGGGCCGGGGGCCCGAGGTCTCCTGCGCCACCGTCGCCCGATGGCCCTGCCACGCTCACCACCGCCCATGGGGGCGCTGCCCCTGCTGCTGTTGCTGGCGGGGCCGGGGGCTGCAGGTGAGGGGGTCCGGGGTGGGTTTAGGGGTGGAGGGGTGGAGGAGAACCCCAACCCTTGAGTCTGGGGCTTTTTTTTTTTTTGCAAGCGGAGGGAGCAGAGCCGGGGCCGTGGTGTAGGAGTTGGGGACCGTGTGCCAGTTCTGGGGAAGAGGGGTGCGCAGGACTTCAGGATGGGGGGTGGTGGTGGTGCAGATCCCAGAGGACCGTGGAGCAGTTACCCTTGAGCGCTGGATGAGGCTGGAGATGAAGGGACCCAGAGATTGGGAACCCCGGGAGCGGGAATCAGGAATTCAAGTTTTTTTTTTTTTTTTTAGGGGGGGCGGTGCCAAGAGTTCTCCCCCCTCTCCCTTGCAACCCTGCCTGGAGTCCTGGGAAGGTGACGATTGGGGGGGTGGTGGACTTAAGGACCCCCCCTCCCAAGTCGCAGTGCCCCCCCCCTTGCACAAAGCTCACCCCTCCTCTCCATCCCGGGCCGGTGGGGGGCGGGGAGGGGCGCGAAGTTCTGGGCGCTCGGAGCTCCCGAGAAAACTTCCCAGGCCGGTGCGCCGTAAGACCCGGAGCCGGAGTCACCGAGCGCGCGCGCGCCCCTTCCCTCCCCTCCTCCCTCCCTCCCTCTCTCCGGGTGCAAGGATCCTGCAACACCCTCCCTTCCCGAACCCCGACTTCTGTGCCGGGAGGGCGAGGGGCGAGGCCCACGTGTGCTTTCCCTCGGGCCTCTGCGCCCCCTCCGTGCGGCCCTAGCCCCTCCCCAGCCGGTCCCGGGGGGTACCCCAGGCCCTCCTCCTCCTCCTCCTCCTCTGCTCTCCCCTCCCCCAGCTCTGGACAATGGCTGCGCCGTCTAGACACCCCCTCCCCCCGGCCGGCCTCGCGCTTTCTCGGCCAGACAAAGCGGGACCCTCCGCAGGGCCTGAGCTAGGGCATTGGGGTGTGTGTGTGTGGGGGGGGGGGACGCACCACCCCTGCCCCGGGAGATCGGGTGGGCACAGGAGGGGCGCAGCCTGGAGCTCAGGCCAGGGCTCTCAGGGCACCACGAGGGTTGAGGGGAGGAGGGTCTGGCCTCCCCTAGCCTAGCCCCTGGGGCCAGGAGCTACCACTCTTGAGGGGACCAAGCGCAGCCTCTTGGCCTGTCACACTTACAGGGCCACAGATATGCGTGCACACAGGGCCAGCACACTCGCACATGTTCACACTTGGCTCACACAAGACACACCCAGATGCATGTCTCTCCCTCTCTCTCTCTCTCTCACTGGCATGTATTGCTGTCAGAAGAATCAAGGTCATAGTACACCCTACCCAGAGGTACCCATCCACAGACACACCTGTGTCCCCAACAACGCTGTGCACACCACGTTTGCTCGTGGGCTCTGTGAATGTGGGGTGTATGGTAACACACGCGCGATGCATATGTAGATGCAGCTCTCTCTTAGGAGTCCCCATACCCCGACTGCCATGTAGGTTCACGCACATGCGGCTCACATCCCCATGACGCATGTCACATACCCCCCCCCCCCACATCCTGATGTCACGGAAAATTATCTCTGGGTGATAATGTCCCCTCAGCATCTCATGAGGAAAAGGAGACACATTATGTTGTGCCATTCTTTTTTAAAAAAATTATTTATTTATTTATTTGCAAGCAGAGAGGAGAGAGATAAAGAGAGAGAGAGAAGAGAGACACTGAGAGAATGGGTGCGCCAGGGCCTCCAGCCACTGCAAACTCCAGATGCGTGCGCCCCCTTGTGCATCTGGCTTATGTGGGTCCTGAGGAATCAAACCCGTGTCCTTTGGCTTCGCAGGCAAATGCCTTAACCGCTAAGCCATCTTTCTAGCCCAGTCCCTGTTGTGCCATTCTTATTATCAATTTATTTTCTCTCTCTCCTCTCTATCTGCTTCTAGTTCCTTTTTTTTTTTTTTGTTTGTTTCTTGAGGTAGGGTCTCACTCTGGCCCAGGCTGACCTGGACTTAAAATCTATGTATTCTCAGGGTGGCCTCAAACCCAGGGCCATCCTCCTACCTCTGCCTCCCAAGTGTTGGGATTAAAGGCATGCGCCACCATGCCTGGCTTAGTTTCTCCTTTTATGTCTGTCCATTTGTTCTTTCTTTATAATTTATTTGAGAGTGACAGAGAGAGAAAGAGGCAGAGAGAGAGAGAGAGAAAGAGAGAATGGGCGCATCAGGGCCTCCAGCCACTGCAATTGAACTCCAAACGCACGCGCCCCCTTGTGCATCTGGCTAACGTGGGTCCTGGGGAATCGAGCCTCGAACCGGGGTCCTTAGGCTTCACAGGCAAATGCTTAACCACTAAGCCATCTCTCCAGCCCTTATTTATTTATTTAATTTTAATTTTTTGGTTTTACGAAGTAGGCTCTCGCTCTAGCCCAGGCTGACCTGGAATTCACTATGTAGTCTTAGGGTGACCTCGAACTCACGGCGATCTTACGACCTCTGGCTCCCGGGTGCTGGGATTTTAAAGGCTCGCTCCACCACGCCGGGCTACATCTGTTGTTCTTCGACTCCTTCTTTCCACCTCTCCCCACGACACGCCTGCAGTGGCCCCACACCTTTTGAGAACACACAATGCTGCGCTAGCTGTGGCCCAGCCACACCCCTCGCTCAGCTGGCAGGACAGTTAGGCTGTGCCACACCCGAGAGGGACAGTCCTGTGGCACAGAGACACTGGACAGGGCAGCTTCCCTTCCCTTGCACCACAGTTTCTCTGTCTAAGGCCCGAGGCTGGCTCTCTGCGCTGTCATCGGTCACTCCTGGGTTGAAGTAGAGAGTAAAGGTGGACATCAGAGGAAGACCCAGAGCCTTAATGCTCCCTGTCCCCCCCCCCCCCCCGTGATGCTAAGAATTGGGGTGTGTAGCTTCAGCCGTCACTTCACACGTCCCACCCTCACTCGTTGACTCCTCGCCCCGCCCCCGGTTCTGCACACCTCAGCTCTGGCAGCTTCCTGAGCCCCCCACATCTGGCACAAGCCAGCCCCTCCTCCTTCCCACCGCTGCCTGTGGTTCCCAGGGCTCCGAGTTGGTAGGGACAGCTGCAACCCGACAGCTGGAGCCGAGGCAGGGGCCGTGGGAACCGTGGATAGGGGCCTCTAGGCACCCTCAGCCCAGTGCAGCTGTTGCTCTGCAGAGGGAGGGAGGGGGGGCATCTATCAGTATGGTTTGGGGGTCCTAGGTGTCTGGCTGACCCTCCTACCTTCCTTTGCCTCCCCCCCCCCCCCGCACAGCTCCTTGCCTGGACGGAAGCCCGTGTGCCAATGGAGGTCGTTGTGCCCAGCTGCCTTCCGGGGAGGCTGCCTGCCTGTGAGTGCCTGGCCCCGTGCCATCGGTGGGCCCTACAGGGGAGGGCGCCCGTCTCCTTCCTCTGCGTGTCCACCGAGGGTGCCTCGCACCAACCACCGCCTCCATGTGTGTGGCTTGGACAACCTCTCACATTTCAGGGTTTGGAGTCTGTCTGGGATGGGTTCAAATTCCACACTGGCTGGGAATTAAGCCCTTTAAAGCCTCCGTGCCCTGGCATGGAGAATGGACCCAGGAACCCCGACTTCACAGAGCTCCTGGTTGGTCTCTTTGGGTCCCATAACGACCGCTGACGGGGACATCTGCGGGTCCCATAAGTCAGCTTTCCGGAACGTTCCTTGCCACTGGGGTACGGGCGCTTGTAATGCGGTCCTGCTTTGCCAGCTTTCTGGCGGTGTGACCCTTGGCTAGTCACTTCCTCTCCCTGAGCCTCACTGTTTTTGTGAAATAGGAGTGTGGCTCCCTGGCTTGTGACCACAAAGAAGCCCCCCACATTTCACTGTTCATAATGCAAGGAAAGGCAAGGTGTGGGCGGCGAAGGGGCAGCCCACCAGAGGGAGACCTTCAGCACTTTGAACAAGAGCTTGGAGCTTTCTTTAACAAACCAACCAACCAACCAACCGAGATTTTATTTATTTATGAGAGAGAGAGAGAGGAGAGAGGGTTTCCTGCCGCTGCAAATATGCATCACTTTGGGCAACTGGTTGTCCATGGGTACCGGGGAATTGAACTCTGGGCCATCATGTTTTGCAACTGAGCGAATTCAATAGCTAAGCTGTCTCCAACCTGAGCTTGGTGCTTTCTGAACACCAGTTTTTTTGTGTGTGTGTTTTTGTTTTACGAGGTAGGGTCTCACTCTGGCCCAGGCTGACCTGGAATTCACTACATATTCTCAGGCTGGCCTTGAACTCACGGTGATCCTCCTACCTCTGCCTCCCGAGTGCCGGGATTAAAAACGTGTGCCACCACGCCTGATGAGCCCCAGCTTTTACATCTGAAATATGGGGCTGTATAACTTCTTATGTAAGTTTGGCTGTGAAGATTTTTTTAAAAAAAGAGCCTGGTTGGGAGATGGTTCGGCGAGTGAGCGCTTGCTGCGCAGTCTGAAGACCTGAGTTTGATCGCTAGCACCCTTGCAACAAGATGGGTGTGTGCGGCTGCAGCCGTGGCTCAGCCGTTAAGGCGCTTGCTTGGGAAGCCTAAGGACCCATGCTCGGCTCTCCAGGTCCCACGTAAACCAGATGCACAAGGTGATGCGCGCGCCTGACTTTGATTGCAGTGTCTGGAGGGCCTGACCTGCCAATTCTCTCTCTCTCTCTCAAAAGAAAAACGTTTTATAAAAAGATGGGCGTGGTCTCTCATGCCTGGGACTCCTGTACGGGGGGAAAGAGTGGTTATGCTGGCATCACTGGGACTTACTGGTCTACAAAATAAGTCACAGCGCCAGGTTCGGTGAGAGACCCTTGTCTCTGGGAAGTAAGTGGTAGAGGACACCTAATGTCATCCTGTGGCTTACACGTGTGTGCACGGTGCACACACCTGTACACACGCGTGTTCATAAACCTCAGACTACCGTGACACCACACACACGCCATCTATTTTGTTTCAACGTCTGTTAGTGTATGCCCATAATTCCAGCACTTAGGAAGCTGATGCAGGAGGATTACCCCCCCACACACACTTCTAGGTTAGTCTGGACTATATAATGAGTTTCAGGCCAGCCTGAGCTAAAGAGTGAGAAGTGCCTCCAACAACAAACGGAAAAAGAGACCCTTTGCACCATACATGGGCATGGTGGTGCGCGCCTTTGATCCCAGCACTCGGGGAGGCAGAGGTAGGAGAACCACGGCGAGTTCGAGGCCAGCCTGGGTCTACAGGGTGAATTCCAGGTCAGCCTGGGTTAGAGCAAGATCCTATCTGGAAGGAGGGAAAAAGAAGGGGGGGGGGCGCTTGGAGAGTTGGGTTTGTTTATGGTGGGTCCAGCCTGTGCAGGGTCCTAGGTTTCATCCAGAGAGTCAGACCTGGGACCCAGTGTCCCAAGGACACGGAGTGTGTCCTCATCAGCACCAACGACAGGAACACAGGAGAGGGGGCGCTATAAGGGGGTGCGCTTGGCTTCTTCGCTGTCGCAATCCCTCAAAGCAGCTCACCCCGTACCTATTAGCTCATCAGCGTGTTCATTTACCCAACCGTGAGTGCCAGGCCGTGGGTCACCTCAAGTTGGGCGAGGCTGGGGTAACTTTAGACCTAGAAAAGCTCCTTTGAACGTACAACAGGCGCACCCACATGGCTGGCACCCCTCCCCAACTTGGATTCACCTGTTTTGGGGGTGGGCTGAGACTGGCCGAGGAGCGCATTGGGGTTGAGGGGGTGGTGGTTTGGTGATGGTGGGGTGTGGGTGTGTGGGTGTGTCCTTGAACCCCCTCTCTCTGGAGGCTGAGCCATGGGCCAGGGCGCCTGCGCCATAAAAGAACCGGGGTCTGGAATCCAGCCGACAGGTGGATGCGCCCCGAGGCCTCCCCGCCTCTCGACAGGTGAATCACCGGCGCGCACGGCCGCCCGGAGCCCGGATCCCCGGAGTGGAGCGGGCTCCGTGCCTGCTGCAGGCAGGGTCACTGTCGGGGCCCTCCCTGCGTACCCCTCCAGCTCCCAGGGCACCCCCTCAGCATCCTGATACTCTCCTACAGTGTCACTCCCCCCCACCCCTCTACCCACAGCAGGCTCCGCGCTCCCCCCCCTGGTCGTCCTCGGGCGCCCCGCTCGGTCGGCCGGTCTCCAAGCCTCGCTCCCGTCCCCTGGCGCTCGGGCTCTTTTGGGGCGGGGCGCTGGGCTTGAACCAGCCCGACCGGTCGGCGGGGCTCGGAGCGTGGGAACCCGCCCCGGGGGTGGGGGGGGCCTGGAGGTGGGAGCGCGGCCCGTGCGATGCGCCCTCTCCCGGCCACCCGGCGGGGCTTTGGGGAGGGGTGTCGAGGGCAGTGTCCTCCACCTACCTCCCACTAGTGCACCCCGCGGGGCTTTGGGGAGGGGTGTCGAGAGCAGTGTTCCCCCAATCCCACCCACCTCCCACTAGTGCACCTGCGGGGCTTTGGGGAGGGGTGTCCAGAGCAGTGTCCCCCCAATCCCACCCACCTCCCACTAGTGCACCTGCGGGGCTTTGGGGAGGGGTGTCCAGAGCAGTGTCCCCCACTCTACCCACTCCATCTCCCACTAATGCTCCTGCAGTGCTGGTCGCCAAGGGGTGTCGAGGGCAGTGTCCCCCCAATCCCACCTCCCACTAGTGCACCCTGCGGGGCTGGGCCTGGGCTTGTTCTGATGGGACCAGGGTGGATACTGTGAGTGATGCTCAGGCCTGAGTCACCTGCTGGAGTTCAGTTCCTGGCGTTTTTTTTTTTTTTTTTTTTTTTTTTTTTTTTTTTTTGCGACCAGCCCAAGGAAGGGCCGGCCGCCAGGAGCTGGCTGTGTTTGCAGAATCCCAGCACAGAGCTGGACCCTGCATCCCCCCCCCCCCCCAGCTCCCTTCTTCAGCCAGCCTGGCCCTCCACTCCCCACCCCAGGGTTGCAAGCTTCAGACCAACCTCCCTCCTAGTTCTTTTTATTTATTATTATTATTATTATTATTATTTTGAGGTAGGGTCTCACTCTAGCCCAGGCTGACCTGGAATTCACTATGGAGTCTCAGGGTGGCCTCGAACTCACGGCGATCCTCCTACCTCTGCCTCCCGAGTGCTGGGATTAAAGGCGTGCACCACCACGCCCTTTAGTCAGTCAAAATATAACACCCCCTCATCCCCATCCCACTTAGCCTGCCTTTGAGTTGCCTGTGGCTGCCTCCCAAGTTCCCACAAACTGGATGGCTTGAAACGACAGAAACTGTATTCTGGAAGTTCCTGGAAGTTAAGGAGTCTGTGAGGGCGGAGCGGCCTCCCTGTGGTTCCAGAGAGGCTGTCACTTGTCTTCCAGCTTCCGGTGGCCCAGGTGTCCTTGGTTTATAGCTGCTTCACCGTGGCCCTGTCTTCCTCCTCCCTCCCTCTGTCTTTCTTTTGCGACACTTGGCAGGGAACCTGGAGCCTTCCTGGCCTATGCTAGGCCTGAGCTCTGCCACTGAGCCACGCCCTCAGCCTTTCTCTCCGAGGGACACCTGGCTTTTGGGGCCCTTTGGGTAGTTCAGTATGAGCTCATCTTGAAATCCGTCACGTAATTACATCTGCAAAGACTCCTTTCCTTTCCCTATTACCTTCTTTGTTTATTTTTTCTTTTTGTTTTTCAAGGTATGGTCTTGCTCTAGCCCAGGCTGACTTGGAATTCACTATGGAGTCTCAGGGTGGCCTTGAACTCACGGCGATCTTCCTACCTCTGCCTCCCGAGTGCTGGGATATTTAATTTTTGTTTATTTACTTGAGAGAAAGAGGGAGAGAGAGAGAATGGGCGCACCAGGGCCTCCAGCCACTGCAAAGGAACTCCAGACGCGTGCGCCCCCTTGTGCATCTGGCTAACGTGGGTCCTGGAAAATTCAACCTGGGTCCTTTGGCTTTGCAGACAAGCGCCTTAACCGCTAAGCCATCCCTCCAGCCCCCTTTCTTTCTTTCTTTCTTTCTTTCTTTCTTTCTTTCTTTCTTTTTTTTGAGGTAGGGTCTCACTCTAGCCCAGACTAACCAGGAACTGTGTAGACCCAAGCTGGCCTTGAACTCACAGTGATCTTCCCACGTCACCTTTCCAAGTACTGGGATTGAAGGTGGATGTCACCACCCCTGCCTGTTTTTTTTTTTTCCCCTGAATAAGATGCTGGTGGCAGGTTCTGGGACATGGGCATGTCCTTTTGGGGCTCGGCACATCCACTCGCAAAGCCCTCTGGGTTTATTTATGCTGTGAATTAATCTGTGACTTGTCTGTGTTCTCTTTGCCTGGCCCGACTGTGAGGATCGACAGGGTAAGGACCGTGTTTGCTCACGTGTGCAGCTCTGTGTCTGTGACTTAACATGTTAACTGGTGCTCAGCAAATATCAGTTGCCAGACTGACTGACTGAATGAATGAATGAATGATGTGTGTGTGCCAGCCTGCCTGCCAGCTGTGCCTCGTGTCCGAGGTCACCCTGCCCTGTTCCGTCCCCACCATACGTCTCTACCCACAGGTGCCGCCCAGGCTGGGTGGGTGAGTGGTGTGAGCTGGAAGACCCTTGCCACTCAGGCCCCTGTGCTAACCGCGGTGTGTGCCAGAGCTCAGTGGTGGCGGGCACTGCCCGCTTCTCCTGCCGCTGCCCTCGTGGTTTCCGAGGTAAGGGAGTGAGTGCCTGGAGGGTGGGGGGGGCGGCCCGTGTAAGGTAGCTGACGGTGGGGTCGATGCCAAACTCGTGCCACAATGGTTCCTCCAGGCCCGGACTGCTCCCTGCCGGACCCCTGTGTCAGCAGCCCCTGTGCCCACGGTGCCCGCTGCTCCGTGGGGTCCGACGGCCGCTTCCTGTGCTCCTGCCCGCCCGGCTACCAGGGCCGCAGCTGCCGGAGCGACGTGGATGAATGCCGGATGGGTGGCCCCTGCCGCCACGGTGGCACCTGCCTCAACACCCCCGGCTCCTTCCGCTGCCAGTGTCAGGCTGGCTACACGGGGCCTCTGTGTGAGAACCCCGCCCTGCCCTGTGCCCCCTCGCCGTGCCGTAACGGTGGCACCTGTAGGCACAGTAGCGATGTCCTCTACGACTGTGCCTGTCTTCCTGGTGAGTGAGTGGCACCCCGGGGCGGGATGGGGGATCAGCAGGCCAGCCCGGGAGTCGCCCTTCTCACCCCCTCCTTCCTCCCTGCTAGGTTTTGAGGGCCAGAACTGTGAAGTGAATGTAGACGACTGTCCAGGGCACAGATGTCTCAATGGGGGGACATGTGTGGATGGTGTCAACACGTACAACTGCCAGTGCCCACCCGAGTGGACAGGTGGGCGCCAGAGCGGAAGGGAGCTGGGGCGGGGGGGGAGGGGACCGGCCTTGGGCGGGCACACGTGGCTAGTCCAGCCTGGCACGCCTGTGTGTCACAGGCCAGTTCTGCACGGAGGACGTGGATGAGTGTCAGCTCCAGCCCAATGCCTGCCACAACGGGGGCACCTGCTTCAACACCCTGGGGGGCCACAGCTGCGTATGCGTCAACGGCTGGACGGGCGAGAGCTGCAACCAGAACATCGACGACTGCGCCACGGCCGTGTGCTTCCACGGGGCCACGTGCCACGACCGTGTGGCCTCGTTCTACTGTGCCTGTCCGATGGGCAAGACTGGTGAGTGGCTGTTTTCCTCGTGGGTGGCAGGGGGCCGTTCCTGCTCCTGGGCGGAGGTGAAGGCGAAGGAGTTGAGCGTCAGGGAGCTTAGAATGGGGCCCGAGGTGTGCCTTAGTGGTGGAGCTGTGTGCTTAGCATGCGGTAGGTCCTGAGTTGATCTCCCAGGACCAAGGAAGGAAAGGAAAAGAAGAAAGGACAGGGAGGGAGGGTATATCAAGAGACCTGAACTGGGGCTGGAGAGATGGCTTAGTGGTTGAGGTACTTAACCTGCAAAGCCGAAGGACCCAGGTTCGATCCCCCAGGACCCACGTAAGCCAGAGTTTGTTTGTGGCAACTAGAGACCCTAGCACACCCATTCTCTATCTGCCTCTCTCTGTCAAATAAATAAATTAATTTAAAGAGAGAGAGAGAAAGAGAGTCAGCCTGGGAGAGTCCTGGGAGGAGCCTGGCACATGGTCTAAGGCAGAAGCCATTGGAATGGGGAGCTACGAGGAGGGATGAATGAGTAGGAAGGAGGGCCTTTGTAAGTCAAAAAGGTTGGAGAATGACTTTCTGAGGGGCATTTGGTAGTGGAGAGAGGGCATGCGAGTAGAGGAAACAGCTGACACAAACGCCTGAGGGCAGGGGCCCTTTTAGAATCAGAAGTCAGATTCTAAAAGTATTCCCCACTCATTTTCAGTGGATTAAAAGAAACATATCAACAAGTTAACAGCAGTGGTATATGAGCGATCAACTTTTCTGTATTCTGAAAGCTTTCATAATATATAGATAAAAGTCAGGTGTGAAAGAAATTTTAAAAAATAAAATTATGAATGAAAAAAAAAAAAAAGCCAGGTGTGGTGGCTGAGGTAGGAGGACTTCTGTGAGTCTGAGGCTAGCCTGAGCTACAGAGTGACTTGTTGGTCATCCAGGCCTAGAGTGAGACCGTGTCTCAAAAAAAAAAAAAAAATATATATATATATATATATATGTATATATATATATATATGGCCAGGTGTGGTGGCTCACACCTTTTATCCTAGCACTCCAGAGGCAGAGGTAGGAGGATCGCCAAGAGTTCGAGGCCAGCCTAAGACTCCATAGAGAATTCCAGGTCAGCCTGGGCTAGAGTGAGACCCTACCTCAAAACCTCCCCCCACCAAAAAAAGGCTGGAGAGATAGCTTCATGGTTAAGGCACTTGCCTGCAAAGCCAAAGGACCCAGGTTCAAGTCCCCAGGACCCATGTAAGCCAGATGCACAAGGTGGCGCATATATCTGGAGTTCGTTTGCGGTGGCTGGAACCTTGGCGTGCCCATTCTCACTCTTATTCTATCTGATTCTTCCTCTCTCAAATAAATAAAATATTAATAAAAAAAATCAAACAAACATGGGGCTGGAGAGATGGCTTAGCGGTTAAGGTGCATGCCTGTGAAGCCGAAGGACCCAAGTTCGATTCTCCAGGCCCCATGTAAGCCAGATGCACATGATGGTGCATGTGTCTGGAGTTTGTTTGCAGTGGCTGGAGGCCCTGGTGCACCTGTCCTCACTCTCTCTCTCTCTGTCTCTTCCTCTCTGTCTCAAATAAATAAAGATAAATCTTAAAAAAAACTAAAACAACAAAACAAACAAAATAAAAAAAAAAAAACCAGCTTAGCAAATACCCTTCAGTTTAATCAGAATTGAAAGGAGGGCTGGAGAGATGGCTTCGTGGTTAATTAAGGCACTTGCCTCCAAAGCCAAAGGACCTTGGTTCTATTCCCCAGGAGCCATGTAAGCCAGATGCACAAGGTGGTGCGTGCATCTAGAGTTCTCTCTCTCTCTCTCTCTCTCTCTCTCTCTCTCTCTCACTCACACACACTCCCTTTCTCTCTTAAATAAAAAAAAAAATAAAAATGAAACTGAAAGCAAGAGGCTGGGGAGGTTGCTTAGTGGTAGGGCTCCTGCACGGGCCCTGGGCTTCCATTCCCCAGTGCCAACCTCCTCGTCAGAGGGAGGTGTGTGGGCACTTTGGGCAGGTCCGGATGATTGGCCTTTGATCTCGGCCTGCCCTTTCTCAGGTCTCCTGTGCCACTTGGACGATGCCTGTGTGAGCAACCCCTGTCATGAGGGTGCCATCTGTGACACCAACCCTGTGAACGGCCGGGCCATCTGCACCTGTCCCCCTGGCTTCACTGGAGGGGCCTGTGACCAGGACGTGGACGAATGCTCTATTGGTGGGTGAGAGGGGCACCCAGGAGCCAAGAGGACAGGGAGAGGTGGGGGAGGGCTTCGCTTCGGCTGGCCACGCCCATGCTGCCCGTGCCCCATCCCACAGGTGCGAACCCCTGCGAGCATCTGGGGCGCTGCGTGAACACGCAGGGCTCCTTCTTGTGCCAGTGTGGCCGCGGATACACTGGACCTCGCTGCGAGACGGATGTCAACGAGTGTCTGTCCGGCCCTTGCCGCAACCAGGCCACGTGCCTTGACCGCATAGGCCAGTTCACCTGCATCTGCATGGCCGGTGTGTGGTGGGCGTGGTCTGGACGGGTCCTGAAGTCTAGGGGTCGGGGAGAAGAGAAGTTCGAGGGTAGGAACCGAAGAGATCCTGGGCTGGGGATGTAGTTCGGCACGAAGCTTAGTAGAGGGCTGGAGAGATGGCTTAGTGGTTAAGGCACTTGCCTACAAAGCGAAAGGACCCAGGTCGATTGCCCCGGGACCCACGTTAGCCAGATGCACAAGGGGGCGCATGCGGCTGGAGTTCCTTTGCAGTGGCTGGAGGCTCTGATGCGCCCGTTCTCACTCTCTCTCTCTCCCTTTAATAAGTAAATAAATTAATTAACTAAAAAATACATTTAGCTGGGCGTGGTGGCACACGCCTTTAACCCCAGCACTTGGAGGCAGAGGTAGGAGGATCGCTGTGAGTTCGAGGCCACCCTGAGACTCCATAGTGAATTCCAGGTCAGCCTGGACTAGAGTGAGACCCTACCTCGAAAAACCAAAAAAAAACAAAAACATTTAAAGCTTACTATAGATGAGTCCCTGGGTTTGATTCCCCACGGCACCACCAAGGGGGGAAGGGAGGGGAACCTCTCTGTGCCTAGGGAGTAGCCCCCTTCCCACACCCCCTTCAAGCCTGAGGGTGGCTCCCTTCTCCTGCCCTCAGGCTTCACAGGAACCTACTGTGAGGTGGACTTGGACGAGTGTCAGAGCAGTCCCTGTGTCAACGGAGGTGTCTGCAAGGACCGAGTCAACGGTTTTAGCTGCACCTGCCCCTCGGGTGAGCAATCCGGGACGGAGGGAAAGGCTGGGAAAGACCTGCTCCAGCCGGGCGCGGTGGCGCACGCCTTTAATCCCAGCATTTGGGAGGCAGAGGTAGGAGGATCTCTGTGAGTTCGAGGCCAGCCTGACACTGCAGAGTGAATTCCAGGTCAGCCTGGGCTAGGGCGAGACCCTACCTCAAAAAGCAAAACAAGCTGGGCGTGGTGGCGCACGCCTTTAATCCCAGCACTTGGGAGGCAGAGGTAGGAGGATCGCCGTGAGTTCGAGGCCATCCTGAGACTACATAGTGAATTCCAGGTCAGCCTGGGCTAGAGTGAGACCCTACCTCAAAAATCCCCCCCAATAATAATAATAATAAAATAAAATAAATAAAATACATTTTTAAGAAAAGATGGGTTACAGGATGGGGACCTCTCAGACCAAGTTAACAGATACTTAAATCGGAGACCAGATTGCAAAAGACTTTGGAATTGTTCTATATCCCGTGAAGCGACCTTGCCCGTCCAAGCGAGGCCTGCGGTCACCCGCGTCCCCCCCTCAGGTTTCAGTGGCCCCACGTGTCAGCTGGACGTGGACGAGTGTGCGAGCACCCCCTGCAGGAACGGGGCCAAGTGCGTGGACCGCCCCGACGGCTACGAGTGCCGCTGCGCGAGGGTGAGGCTGGCGGGAACCTGCGGCGGGGGCCGGCGGGGCGGAGGCCTGTAGAGAGCTCAGGGAGACGGGCTGGACAGATGGCTTAGACGTTCCGGCGAAGAAGCCTGAGGACTCAGATTCCGTTCCCCGGGACCCACGTAAGCCAGATGCACATGCATCTGGAGTTCATTTACAGTGGCTTGTCTGTTCTCTCTCTCCCTATATACTCCTCTCTCTCTCTCCCTATATACTCCTCTCTCTCTCTCTCTCCCTATATACTCCTCTCTCTCTCTCTCTCCTATAACTCCTCTCTCTCCTCTATACTCCTCCTCTCTCTCTTCTCCCTATATACTCCTCTCTCTCTCTCTCCCCTATATACTCCTCTCTCTCTCTCCTCCCTATATACTCCTCTCTCTCTCTCCTCCCTATATACTCCTCTCTCTCTCTCCCTATATACTCTCTCTCTCCTCTCTCTCCTCCCTATATACTCCTCTCTCTCCTTCTCTCTCCCTCCCTATATACTCTTCTCTCTCTCTCTGTCTCTCTCCTATATACTCCCTCTCTCTCTCTCTCCCTATATACTCCTCTCTCTCTCTCTCCCTATATACTCCTCTCTCTCTCTCTCTCCCTATATACTCCTCTCTCTCTCTCTCTCTCTCTCCCCTATATACTCCTCTCTCCTCTCTCCCTCCCTATATACTCTTCTCTCTCTCTCTCTCTGTCTCTCTCCTATATACTCCTCTCTCTCTCCTAACTCAGTCCTCTCTCCCTCCCTATATACTCCTCTCTCTCTCTCTCCCTATATACTCCTCTCTCTCTCTCTCTCTCTCTCCCTATATACTCCTCTCTCTCTCTCTCTCAAAAAAAGAAAAAAAAAAAAAACCTTAGGGAGAGCCCGGAGGCAGGGCCAATAATTGCTTGGGGGTAGAAATCGTGATATCACGATGCAAACAAGACTATCGGGCTGTCATTCAGGGGGGCACTGTCAACAGGATTTAAAGGGCAGGGCTTGGATCTGAACTGAAGAGCCAAGGAGCTTCGGGCTGCGCTTGGGAACTGAGCTAGGACTGGGCCGAGGCCACAGCTGAGGTGGGGCAAGCCCTTGGTAAGTGGGCAGAGCCTGACCTTCTGGCCCCCCCTCCCGCAGGCTTCGAGGGTACACTGTGCCAACACAACGTCGACGACTGCTCTCCCGACCCTTGCCACCACGGGCGCTGCGTGGACGGCATTGCCAGCTTCTCTTGCGCCTGCGCCCCAGGCTACACGGGCACCCGGTGCGAGAGCCAGGTGGACGAGTGTCGCAGCCAGCCCTGCCGCCATGGGGGCAAATGCCTGGACCTGGTGGACAAGTACCTCTGCCGCTGCCCTCCTGGAACTACAGGTGGGGCTGGGGGCTGGACCTGCGTCAGGAACGCAGGGAATAGGGGCGTCTGGGAATGGGGCGTTGGCAGTGGCGAGCCATCCCTCCAGCCCGTGAGTGGGGGGGGGGTCATTCCTTGGCGACGGTCCCCTCCCCCAGGTGTGAACTGTGAAGTGAACGTTGATGATTGTGCCAGCAGTCCTTGCGTCTTTGGGGTGTGCCGCGATGGTATCAACCGCTACGATTGTGTCTGCCAGCCTGGCTTCACAGGTGAGCGGGCACTGCCGCGGGGCTGCTGCTGCTGGCTGCTGGTGGTGGTGGGAGGTGGTCAGAGACAGGAATGTTCCAGAAAGATTGAGGTCAACCTGGGCCGCATAGAGTTCCAGGTCAGAGAGACAGCAGGGGAGACCCAAGCTTGCTCTTTCTCGTTGGCATAGGGTTGGTTGCCCCCCCCCTTTTGCTTCCGTAATTATTCTGGGGCTGGTGAGATGGCTTAATGATTAAGGTCCTTATCTGCAAAGCCAAAGGACCCAGGTTCCATTTCCCAAGACCCACAAAGTGGCGCATGCGTCTGGAGTTTGTTTGCAGCGACTGGAAGCCCTGGCACGCCCATTCTCTCCCTTCCTCCCTCCCTTCTTCTCTCCCTCTCTCCTCCCCCCTCCCTCCCTCTTGTTCTTTCTTTCTCTCACTTTTCTGCCTCTTTCTCAAATAAATAAAAATAAAAAAATATTAAAAAACAATTGGGCTGGAGAGATGGTTTAGCGGTTAAGGCACTTGCCTGCAAAGCCTAAGGACTCAGGTTCGATTCCGCAGTTCCCACGTAAGGTGGCTCATGTGTATGGGGATTGTTTGCAGCGGCTGGAGGTCCTGGAGCGCCCATTCTCTCTATCTGCCTTTCCTTATCTCTCTGTCTCAAAATAAAATAAATAAATAAAATATATGTATATATTTTAAAAAAATAATTAATCTGGAGCCAAGATGGAACAACTAGACTAATAGATGTGGTCATGTCTGGGTGTTGCCGAGGTAACCCTTAGCGGAAATGAGAGTAAGTTTGAGGTGAGGCAGCTCAGGATTGGGGAGATGGCACCTGCGCATGAGAGCTGAGGTACCACGCGAATGAGGTCTTTGTTCTGGGAGGAGACCCCCACCCCCTGTGTGTTTTGCAGGCCCGCTCTGCAACATGGAGATCAACGAGTGCGCATCCAGCCCGTGCGGCGAGGGCAGCTCCTGCGTGGACGGGGAAAACGGCTTCCGCTGCCTCTGCCCGCCGGGCTCCCTGCCTCCACTCTGCCTCCCTTCCAACCACCCCTGTGCCCACGAGCCTTGCCATCGCGGCGTCTGTCATGATGCGCCCAGCGGGTGAGGCCCCTCCCCGAGCCCCGAGCCCCGGGCCCCTCGCTGTCTCTGTGGCCGGCTGCCACCCCTGACTGCTTCCCCTGCCAGGTTCCGCTGCGTGTGTGAGCCCGGCTGGAGTGGCCCCCTGTGCAGCCAGAGCCCGTCCCCAGACGCCTGTGAGTCCCAGCCCTGCGGGGCTGGCGGCACGTGCACCAGTGATGGACCGGGCTTCCACTGCACCTGTCCACCTGGGCTCCAGGGTGTGTGTCCCGCCTCCCGCCCCCTAACACCCTTGGCCCTCCCAGTTCTTTCTACTCTCTTTTTGCAATTGCTTTCCCCACCCCATATCTCCCGAGGAGGAAGTAGATGCCCCAGGGTGGGGACCGCAGGCATGCGGGGAAGGTGGGGCCAGTGTCTCAAAACTTATTTCAAAGCCGGGCGTGGTGGCGCACGCCTTTAATCCCAGCGCTCGGGAGGCAGAGGTAGGAGGATCGCCGTGAGTTCGAGGCCAGCCTGAGACTCCATAGTGAATTCCAGGTCAGCCTGGGCTAGAGCCGAGACCCTACCTCAGAAAACCAAAAAAAGAAAAGAGAGAGAGAGAAAAAAAAAAAACAAAAACTTACTTCACCTTGCCTGCCCCCATCCCACAGGCCGTCAGTGCGAGGTGCTGTCCCCTTGCACCCCAAACCTCTGTGAACATGGGGGCCACTGTGAGTCTGACCCTGGACAGCTGCCTGTTTGTTCTTGTACCTCGGGCTGGCAAGGTACAGCAGCCAGCGCTTCTCATTCTTTCTGATCTCCTTCGCTCCCTCTACGCCTGGTGCTGGGTGGTGTTGGGAGGGGGCAAGGAAGGAGGAGACTGGCCATTTGAGGGGCCTTCATACTAAGAAAGGACAGAGCTGGGCTGAGCGTCTCACAGCCCATGCGGGTCAGCTCGGTACGAAGGGGGGGTGCCAAGCATGCCTCGGAGTGCTGCAGGATTGCCTTTCCCAACCCCAGTCTGCCTCGGACCCCATCTTCAACCCGTGACCCCGATTGCTTTGCTCCTCACCCCCCCTCCCCGCCAGGCCCACGCTGTCAGGACGACGTGGATGAATGTGCAGGTCCTTCACCCTGTGGGCCCCATGGCACCTGCGTTAACCTGCCCGGGAGTTTCAGATGTAACTGTCGTGGAGGGTACACTGGCCCCTCCTGTTCACCCTGTGGGCCCCATGGCACCTGCGTTAACCTGCCCGGGAGTTTCAGATGTAACTGTCGTGGAGGGTACACTGGCCCCTCCTGTGATCAGGACATCGATGACTGCGACCCCAGTGAGTGCACGGGGTGCTTCCCTAGGGAAGCCCCCCCTTCAACTCCTTCCTGTGCTTCCTCATCCTCTTCATCCCCTCTCTGACGGGCTTTCCTCACTTAGCTCAGAGCACACACAGGTCCTAAGCAGATCAGCATCGTAAAGTCTGAGGCCCAAGGCTCCTAAAGTGAGCTCAGTTGGCAGAGCGCTTGCTCAGCCTGCATGAGGTCGTGGGTTTGACCTCCAGCACCGCATAAATCATCTGTGGCGGCACAGGCCTCTGATGCCAGCCCGTGGGAGGTGGGGGGGGGTGCCCCCAAGGATCAGAAGTTCAAGCCCAGTGTAGGTTGAATAGCAAGCTTGAGGCCAGCCTGGAATACATGAGTCCCTGCTTCCCAAAACAAAACGAAGGAATGGGGGATATTAAATGTAATATATTTAATTTTTTTCTAATATTTTTATTTATTTTATTTATTTGAGAGTGAGAGAAAGAGAGAGGGAGAGAGAATGGGCACACCAGGGCCTGCAGCCACTGCAAACGAACTCCAGACGCGTGCGCCACCTTGTGCATCTGGCTAACATGGGTCCTGGGGAATCGAACCTAAGTCCTTTGGCTTCACAGGCAAGAGCCTTAACTGCTAAGCCATCTCTCCAGCCCTCAGTTTTTTATTTTTAATATGGGACACTTCACGAATTTACATGTCATCTTGCGCAGGAGCCAGGCCAGTCCTCTCTGTATCATTCCAATTTTAGTATACGTGCTGCCGAGTGAGCACTACATTTCAGATTTAATTATGTGTGCTATTTTTTAATATTTGTTTTTGGTTTTTTGAGGTAGGATCTCACTCTAGCCTAGGCTGGCCTGGAATTCACTATGGAGTCTCAGGGTGGCCTCGAACTCACAGCGATCCTCCTACCTCTGTTTCCTGAGTGCTGGGATTAAAGGCGTGTGCCACCACCACGCCCGGCTTTATGTCATCTCTTGATTTGGTCAAGCAGCAATGCCAAGGGCTCATTAGCCACATGAGTAGTGGCCACTACACTGGTCAGCATGGGCCTGTGCTGAGCCACAAATTAGAGGAAGAACAACTAACATCATACTTGTTCCTCAGTACGGTTTGGATTGGTTCTTGAACCTCACAGATACAAAATCTATGGGTGCTCAAGCCCAGGCCTGTAGATCACATCTTAGTTGTTTTTGTTTATTTTATCTTATTTGTTTTTGGTTTTGTTTATTTATTTGAGAATGACAGAGAGAAGGAGGCAGAGAGAGAGAGAGAGAGAGAGAGAGAGAGAGAGAGAAAGAGAGAATGGGCACGCCAGAGCTTCCAGCCTCTGTAAACGAACTCCAGATGCATGCGCCCCCTTGTGCATCTGGCTAACGTGGGTCCTGGGGAATCGAGCCTCGAACCGGGGTTCTTAGGCTTCACAGGCAAGCGCTTAACTGCTAAGCCATCTCTCCAGCCCTATGTGTGCTATTTAAGAAAAAGTAAAATATTATAATTTCAACCCGTTCGTTATAAATACTAAAATTATTAATGAGATATTTCCTTTTTTTCATACTAATCCTTCAAAACTTGAAATATCCTGAGACTCCATAGTGAATTCCAGGCCAGCCTGGGCTAGAGTGAGACCCTACCTTGAAAAACCAAAAAAAAAACAACAACAACAACAACAACAAAAAAAAACCAAAAAAAAACCCCACCAAACTTGAAATATGATAAATATGTTTTACACTTACAGCTTATATTTTGTTGTTGTTGTTGTTGTTTTTGAGGTAGGGTTTCACTCTAGCCCAGGCTGATCTGGAATGCACTATGTAGTCTCAGGATGGCCTTGAATTTGTGGCGATCCTGTCTCCTGGATGCTGGGATGAAAGGCGTGAGCCACCACGCCCGGCTTTATGTCATCTCTTGATTTGGTCAAGCAGCAATGCCAAGGGCTCATTAGCCACATGAGTAGTGGCCACTACACTGGTCAGCATGGGCCTGTGCTGAGCCACAAATTAGAGGAAGAACAACTAACATCATACTTGTTCCTCAGTACGGTTTGGATTGGTTCTTGAACCTCACAGATACAAAATCTATGGGTGCTCAAGCCCAGGCCTGTAGATCACATCTTAGTTGTTTTTGTTTATTTTATCTTATTTGTTTTTGGTTTTTTGAGGTAGGATCTCACTCTAGCCTAGGCTGGCCTGGAATTCACTATGGAGTCTCAGGGTGGCCTCGAACTCACAGCGATCCTCCTACCTCTGTTTCCTGAGTGCTGGGATTAAAGGCGTGTGCCACCACCACGCCCGGCTACATTTGCAGGGAGCCTCTGGGCATCTTCCAGTAGATGCTCTCCAGATAACTTGTGATGCTGAGCACAGAGTAAATGCTGTGTACATATTCAGTATAGCCTTTAAAGGAATAATCAAAAGTTCTGTATAGTTGCAAGCTCTTTTTTGTTTGTTTTTATTTATTTTTAAATATTTATATTTATTTATTTATTTATTTATTTTAAAATATTTTTGTTTACTTTTATTTATTTGAAAGTGACAGACAGAGAAAGAGGCAGATAGAGAGAGAGAGAGAATGGGCGCGCCAGGGCCTCCAGCCACTGCAAACGAACTCCAGACACGTGCGCCCCCTTGTGCATCTGGCTAACGTGGGTCCTGGGGAATCGAGCCTCGAACCGGGGTCCTTGGGCTTCACAGGCAAGCACTTAACCACTAAGCCATCTCTCCAGCCCTATTTATATTTATTTATTTGAGAGAGGGAAAGAGGCAGAGAGAGCGAGACAGAGAGAGAGAGAGAATGGGTGTGCCAGGGCTTCCCATCACTGCAAATGAACTCCAGACACAGGTGCCCCCTTGTGCATCTGGGTTACATGGGTCCTGGGGAACTGAACAGAGGGCTTTTGGCTTTAAAGGCGAGCTCATTAACCACTAAGCCATCTCTCCAGCCCCATTTTCACTAGTTTTCACCCATTGGTTTGAATCCACAGACTCTAAACCCCAGAGTAAGGAGGGCCAACCTTATAGCTCCAAGGGTCCTTTTGTTTTCCCGCAAAGCTTTCTCCTCCCCGCATAGGCAAGGTTTCCGTAGAAGGGAGGAAACCTCAGAATTTGGTCTCTCTCTGCCCAGGTGTGTCCCCTCCCAACTGAACCTGGTTCCTTTCTGATTTCCCCAATGCGCAAGTCGGGTCAGGCTAATGAGGGACAAGGCCAGTGAGCCGCGTTTCTCCCCGGCAGACCCGTGTCTCAACGGTGGTTCGTGCCAGGATAGCGTGGGCTCCTTCTCCTGCGCTTGCCTTCCTGGTTTCGTTGGTCCACGCTGCGCCCAAGATGTGGACGAGTGTCTGAGCAGCCCCTGCGGCCCGGGTACCTGTACCGACCACGTAGCCTCCTTCAGTTGTGCCTGCCCACCGGGCTACGGAGGCTTCCGTTGTGAGAAGGACCTGCCCGACTGCAGCCCCAGGTGGGCAGCGCCTAGACTGTAGCACCCATCGTCCGATGGGGTGTGGGGCCTGCGATGGAGTGGGAACAGGGAGGAAGGGCTTGGCTTGGCATCCAGCTGTAGACTCATCATGAGGCACAGCTGGAAAAAAAAAAGGGGGGCCCAGGGAGTTTGTTTTGATGTTAGCTTACAGACTGGTTCCTGAGGGAGCGGGGGTTGGGGCAGAGCCCATGGCCGGAGCCCCTGGTGAAATGGGGATAAGGGGTCAGGTGGGACCTTACCAGGGCTTCTTGAGGGAGCAAGGGTCACACACTGGAATGCCTGCGAATTCTAGAAGGCTCATCCCTGCGCTCTAGCTCCTGCTTCAACGGAGGGACCGTGTGTGGACGGCGTGAACTCGTTCAGTTGTTTGTGTCGCCCAGGCTACGTGGGCGCCCACTGCCAATACGAGGTCAACCCTTGCCTCTCCCAGCCCTGCCTGCACGGGGGCGTTTGCAAGCCCACCCACCTGGGGTTTCGCTGCACCTGCCGGGAGGGCTTCACTGGGAGTCAGTGCCAGGTGAGCTGGGGGACACACGTGTGTGCGTGCATGTGTGTGTGTGTGTGTGTGTGTGTAGGGGGCATACTCTGGGAGCGTGGTGATTCTTGTGCAGAAGCCCACCCCGTTTCCAGGGTCCCCTCACCACTGACACGGAAGGCTTCCTTTCCAGACTCCGGTGGACTGGTGTAACCAAATGCCCTGTCAGAATGGGGGTCGCTGCGTCCAGACGGGGGCCTACTGCGTTTGTCCCCCCGGATGGAGTGGCCGCCACTGTGACATCCAGAGCCTGCCGTGCAGGGAGGTCGCGGCCCAGATGGGTGAGGGCAGCGAGCGCGTGGGTGGGGGCGCAGGGCTGGGAGGTGGGGCACCCGCTCGCACCTCTTTCTAGTGGAAGCGAATGACGGGCCACAGGGCATCTGGGGTTTGATGAGGGTGTGGCTGTGTGACAGCTGGTCAGAGAGGTGTTTTGTTTTGTTTTGTTTTGTTTTTTGGTTTTTCGAGGTAGGGTCTCACTCTGGTCCAGGCTGACCTGGAATTAACTCTGTAGTCTCAGGGTGACCTCGAACTCACGGCGATCCTCCTACCTCTGCCTCCCGAGTGCTGGGATTAAAGGCGTGTGCCACCACGCCCGGCTAGAGAGGTGTGTTTGTATCTGCCACAGTGAGACGGCTGGCATGTGTGATGGAGCTGGTAGGAGTGTCCAAGTTGTGTGTGTGTGTGTGTGTGTCGGTGAAAGGGGCCAGGTGACAAGTTGCATATGACAACCTTACCGAATGTGCGTGAGGGACCGTGGGTGCTGACGCCAGCAGAGATGTTGGTGTGTGCGACGTGGGCCGGACGAGGGAGAAGAGCGCGACCCCCCCACCCCCCGTCACCCTGACGTCTCTTCTCCCCAGGGGTGCGGTTGGAGCAGCTGTGTCACACCGGCGGCCAGTGTGTAGACGAGGGCGGCTCCCACTACTGCGTGTGCGCCCAAGGCCGTACAGGGAGCTACTGTGAACGGGAGGTGGACCCCTGCGTGGCGCAGCCCTGCCAGCATGGGGGTACATGCCGTGACTACCTGGGCGGCTACGTGTGCGAGGTATGTGTGCGTCTCGTGGGGAAGAAACAGGAGCTCATCCATTGTGCCTGGGCACACCTCTTGTGTGGGTGGGCAAATGTTTCTGCGAGGGTGTGATCTTTCCAGGTGTGTGTGTGTGCGTGTGTGCGTGTGCGCTGGGGATGCCTCCTGTGCGCTAGGCACTAGGTAAGTGCCCTACCACTGAGCTATTCCCCAAGATGGCATGCAGGTCTGGGTTGGCAGATCTGGCCATGTTAGGGTGCCTGGGAGTGTTTCCATCTTCGGTTGTTTGCGGGGTGTAACTGTGTCTGTGTCAGCGTCTCCCCCGATATGAAGAAATGTGTCAGGGTCCGAGTGCATTTGTCCTGGGATACCTGGATTTTCTTCTTTTTAAATTTTTTTTGTTATTTTTATTTATTTAATTGAGAGCGACAGACAGAGAGAAAGAGGCAGATAGAGAGAGAGAATGGACGCTCCAGGGCCTCCAGCCACTGCAAACGAATTCCAGATGCATGCGCCCCCTTGTGCATCTGGCTAACGTGGGTCTTGGGGAGTTGAGCCTCAAACCGGGGTCCTTAGGCTTCACAGGCAAGCGCTTAACCACTAAGCTGTCTCTCCAGCCCCCTGGATTTTTTTTAAAGATAAATAATAATTATTTTTTTTAAAACTTGGGCTGGAGAGAATGGCTTAGCGGTTAAGGTGTTTGCCTGCTAAGCCAAAGGACCCAGGTTTGATTCCCCAGGACCCACGTTAGCCAGATGCACAAGGGGCACAGGCGTCTGGAGTTCGTTTGCAGTGGCTGGAGGCCCTCGCACACCCATTCTCTCTGCGTCTCTCTCTCTCTGTCTCTGTTTTCTCTATCTCTCTTGCTTGCAAATAAATTAAGAAGAAATAAATCCATTTATTTATTTATTATTGAGAAAGAGGGAGAGAGAGAGGGAGAGAATGGGCACGCCAGGCCCTCCAGCCACTACAAATGAACTCCAGATGCATGTGCCACCTTGTACATCTGGCTTACATGGGCCCTGGGGAATTGAGTCTCGAACCGGGGTCCTTAGGCTTCACAGGCAAGCGCTTAATCGCTAAGCCATCTCTGCAGATCCCCCCTTTTTTAACTTAAAAAAAATTTTATTTTTATTTGAGACGGAGAGAAAGAGGGAGAGAGAGAAGAAGAGAGAGAGAGAGGGAGGGAGAATGGGCACACCAGGGCCTCCAGCCACTGCAAATGAACTCCAGATGCATGCACCCCTTTGTGCATCTGGCATACGTGGGACCTGGAGAATTGAACCTGGGTCCTTTGGCTTCACAGGCAAGCGCCTTAACCGCTAAGCCATCTCTCCAGCCCCTTCTGCATGTTCTCATGTGAGTGTCCCTCTACGGTTAAGTGTGTTGGTGGCCCTCCGTGTCTGGGTGCATTTCTTTGTACCAGGTCGATCTGCCCCCGTGTACCAGGCCCGTCTCCATGTGTTGGGTGTCTGTGTGTCTTCGCAGGTATGCCTAGGCATGTCCGCGTGTCACAGGGCTGAGGGAGTCTCTTTCTTGCCCCCTGCAGTGTCCAGCCGGTTACTATGGTGACAACTGTGAAGATGACGTGGACGAGTGTGCCTCTCAGCCCTGCCAGAACGGGGGCTCCTGTATCGACCTTGTGGCCCACTATCTCTGTTCTTGTCCCCCTGGGACGCTGGGTACGTCGGGGCCAGGGTTGGATGATGATACCCATGGGTGAGTCTCTGCCTTCCATTGAATGCCGCCTCTCCCCCGCTCCCTCAGGGGTGCTCTGTGAGATCGATGTGGACGACTGTGGCCCGGGCCCGTCCCCGGACTCCGGCCCCCGGTGCTTACACAATGGCACTTGTGTGGACCTGCTGGGCGGCTTCCGCTGTAACTGTCCCCCAGGATACACAGGCCGGCACTGCGAGGCGGACATCAATGAGTGTCGCCCGGGTGCCTGCCACGCACCGCATACCCGGGACTGCTTGCAAGACCCGGGTGGGCACTTCCGCTGCCTCTGCCATGCTGGCTTCACGGGTAAGCGTGACAGATTCATAGGCTGGCCTGGGAACCCGCCGGTCATTCCTCTGTTGGGGTGGTCGACTCACCTGCCCCCCTGCTGGTCCAGGTCCCCGCTGTCAGACTGCCCTGTCTCCCTGTGACTCCAAGCCGTGCCAACATGGAGGCCAGTGCCGCCCCAGCCTGGGCCCGAGGGGCGGGCTCACCTTCACCTGCCACTGTGTCCAGGTAGGTGGGACTTGCCTGGGTGCAGGCCTGGCTGTGAAGGGCATGGCCTCAGGGGAGACTTGGAAGAGAAGGGGGTCCTGCCTCCTCCCGGAGAAGGTGTGGCTTACCTGCACACTAGAGCCTCCAGAGAAGAGGGGTAGTCAGTCAGTCTGCCTGGTGTGCTGGATGCTGAGGTCAAGGTGATGCTTATGCAAAGGAGGCCTTTACACTGTGGTAGCTGCGGATAGCCCACCGTGGGGACCAGGGGCTTAACCCACTCAGAGCCTGAAGGATAATTTCTTATTTTATTTACTTTTTGTTTATTTATTTATTTGAGAGTGACAGAGAGAGAGAGAGAGAGAGAGAGAGAGAGAGAATAATGGGCGTGCCAGGGCCTCCAGCCACTGCAAACGAACTCCAGACACGTGCGCCCCCTTGTGCATCTGGCTAACGTGGGTCCTGGGGAATCAAGCCTTGAACCAGGGTCCTTAGGCTTCATAGGCAAGCGCTTAACCGCTAAGTCATCTCTCCAGCCCATTAAAAAAATATTTTTGGAATATACTCTATTCATTTATTTGAGAGGGAGAGAAAGAGGCAGAGAGAGAGAGAGAGAGAGAGGAAATGAGAATGGGTGTGCTAGAGCCTCCAGCTACTGCAAATGAACTCTAGATGCATGCGCCGCCGCCTTGTGCATCTGGCTTGTGTGGGTCCTGGGGAATCGAACCTGGGTCCTTAGGGTTCACAGGCAAGCACGTTAACTGCAAAGCCATCTCTCTCTTGACCCTTGCTCTATTTTCTTTCTTTCTTTTCGAATCCTCACTCTTAACTGCTAAGCCATCTCTCCAGCCCTTAAACTTATTTATTTGACAGAGAGAGAGGCAGATAGAGAAAGAGAGATTGGGCACACCAGGGCCTCCAGCCACCGCAAATGAACGCATGTGCCCCCTTGTGCATCTGCCTTTATGTGGGTCCTGGGGAATCGAACCTGGGTCCTTTGGCTTTGTAGGCAAGCTCCTTAACCACTAACCCTTGCTCTTTTTTTAAAAATTCTTTTCTAATCATTGCTCTTCTCACCCTCTCGTTTCTCTTCTAACAACCCCTCACCCTTTCGTTTCTCTCTCTCTTCCTCCCCCCCCCACCCCCCGTTCCTCGACCAGCCGTTCTGGGGTGCTCGCTGCGAGCGCGTAGCACATTCCTGCCGGGAGCTGCAGTGTCCGGTGGGTGTCCCGTGCCAGCAGACGTCCCGGGGTCCGCGTTGCGTCTGTCCCCCGGGGCTGTCAGGACCTTCCTGTAGGGCATCCAGGACTTCAGTCACCAACTCCAGCTGCACGGCCACCCCCTGTCTGCACGGGGCCACCTGCCACGCCGTGGAGCTCCCCCCTTTCTTCAGCTGCGAGTGCACCCCGGGATGGGCTGGCCTGCGTTGCGAGACCCTGGCGGTGGTCCCCGAGGAGGAGGAGGAGGAGGAGGAGGAAGAGGAGCAGGAGGAGCTGCTGTGTCCTCGAACCTCCTGCCAGGCCAAGCGCGGGGACCTGCGGTGCCACCGCGAGTGCAACAGCCCGGGCTGCGGCTGGGACGGCGGCGACTGCTCGCTGAGCGTGGGCGACCCCTGGCGGCAGTGCGAGGCGCTGCAGTGCTGGCGCCTCTTCAACAACAGCCGCTGCGACCCGGCCTGCAGCTCGCCGGCCTGCCTCTACGACAACTTCGACTGCTACACGGGTGGCCGCGAGCGCACGTGCAAGTGAGGCCCTGCACGGCTCCTCTGTCCATATACATATACTATATATATAGTATATATATGTGTATGTATGTGCATATATATATATATATATATATATATATATATATATATATTTTTTTTTTTCCGAGGTAGGGTCTCAGTCTAGCCCAGGCTGACCTGGAATTCACTCTGTCGTCTCAGGGTGGCCTCGAACTCACAGCGATCCTCCTACCTCTGCCTCCCAAGTGCTGGGATTAAAGGCATCTACCGCCACGCACGGCACCATCTATTTATCTTTATTTTATTTTATTTTTTATATTTAATTTTATTTATTTGAAAAAGTAAGAAAGGGAGAGGCAGAGAGAGAGAGAGAGAGAGAGAGAGAGAGAGAGAGGGAGGAGAGAGAGAATGGGTGCACCAGGGCCTCCAGCCACTGCAAACAAACTCCAGACACATGCGCCACCTTGTGCATCTGGCTTACGAGGGTCCTGGGAATTGAACCTGAGTCCTTGCAGGCAAATGCCTTAACCGCTAAGCCATTTCTCCATCCTGTTTTTTTTTTTTTTTAAGGTTTTCAAGTTAGGGTCTCGCTCTAGCCCAGGCTTACCTGGAATTTGCTCTGTAGTCTCAGGGTGGCCTTGAACTCACTGCGATCCTCCTACCTCTGCCTCCGGAGTGCTGAGATTAAAGGCGCACGTTGTAACTACCCCGGTCTCTGTCATTCTAACCTCAGGGCCTTTGAGAGCTCTGCTCTTCCCCTAAGGAGCCATATGGCTCCTCCTCACCCCCTTCAGGCTTTTGGTCAAATGGTGTCACTTACTCTAGCCACTGCAAATGAGCTCTAGACACGTGCACCACCTTGTGCATCTGGCTTGCTTGAGTATTCTTTACAAATATATATATATATATTTGAGAAAGAGAGAAAGAGGCTTATGTATGTCCTGGGGATTCGAACCTGGGTCTTTTTGGCTTTGCTGGCAAATGCCTTAACCACTAAGACACCTCTCCAGCCCAAATTTAGAATACAAGTATTCTGAAACCGAAGGAAATTAGAATTCAGAAACACTCACTCCTAAATGTTTCAGATAAAGGGATTACCCGATCTGTGGTTATGCAGACTAGACTGAATTTGCGGGAAGCCTGGCACCCCGGCCCCGGCCCCTCCAAGGCCAGCGTTGTGCGTGCGCTTGTGCGCATGGCCCCGGGGTCCCCTGACTCTGCGCTCTGCTCCCCCCCCAGCCCGGTGTACGAGAAGTACTGCGCCGACCACTTCGCCGACGGCCGCTGTGACCAGGGCTGCAACTCGGAGGAGTGTGGCTGGGATGGGCTGGACTGCGCCGGCGAGGTGCCCGCGCTCCTGGCCAGGGGCGTCCTGGTGCTCACGGTCCTTCTGCCTCCCGAGGAGCTGCTGCGCTCCAGCGCCGACTTCCTGCAGAGGCTCAGCGCCATCCTGCGCACCTCGCTGCGCTTCCGCCTGGACGCCCGGGGCCAGGCCATGGTCTTCCCCTACCACCGGCCAAGTCCTGGTCCGGAACCCCGAGCCCGGCGAGAGCTGGGGCCCCCCGAGGTGATCGGGTGAGTGACTCCCATCTGCAGGCCCTGGAGAGGGCGGGGTAGGGCACCGATGACCCCCCCCTCCCACTTCCTTTTGTGTGTTCAAGTCTCAGCGTTATGGAGAAACATCCCAGGCAATGCATGTTCCATATCCAGTCTCCTTTCCATTAGCAGTTGGGGCTGGATTTTTGCTGTTGGGGGAGGGGGTTCAGCCTGTGCCACATTTTACTCATTTAATGGTGGTGACATCGCCCCCCCTCCCACAGTCCCAGAAGTGACAATGTGAAATGGCTCCACGTTTGAGCAATTGTGGGCGGGGGCAGTTCAGAATCGCACCCTGGCTGCTTTAAGGGCATGCGTAGGTTTTATTTTATTTATTTATTTATTTATTTTTGGATTTCTGAGGTAGGGTCTCACTCTAGCCCAGGCTGACCTGGAATTCACTATCGAGTCTCAGGGTGGCCTCGAACTCACAGTTATCCTCCTACCTCTACGTCCTGAGTGCTGGGATTAAAGGTGTTTTTCCACCCGCTATATTTCTTTTTTTCTTTCTTTCTTTTTGGTTTTTCGAGGTAGGATCTCACTCTGGTCCAGGCTGACCTGGAATTCACTATGTAGTCTCAGGGTGGCCTCGAACTCATGGTGATCCTCCTACCTCTGCCTCCCGAGTGCTGGGATTAAAGGCGTGCGCCACCATGGCGGGTCCCCACCCACTATATTTCTTTAGACAGGGTCCCTCATTGGCCTGCAGCTTGCCAAGTAAGCTAGACTGGCTGTCCAGGGAGTCCCAGGGATTCTTCTGTCTCTGGTGGGATTACAAGCATATGCCATCACACCTGGCTTTTTTACACGGGTTCTGGGGATCGAACTCAGCAAGACTTGCAAGAACTTGCAAGACAAACACTTTATTTCCCGAAGCCATGCCTCCAGCTCATTCTGGCTGTGTTTCTTTTTAATTTTTTTGTTTGTTTTGCTTTTCAAGGTAGGGTCTCTCTCTGTAGCCCAGGCAGACCTGGAATTCGCTGTGTAGACTCAGGCTGCCATTGAACTCTTGGTGATCCTCCTACCTCTGCCTCCTGAGGGCTGGGATTAAAGGTGTGCGCCACCAAGCCCAGCTTTTACTTTACTTTTATTTGCCCAGCTTTTACTTTACTTTTATTTATTTATTTATTTATTTGTGTTTGAGGTAGGGTCTTGCTCTAGCCCAGGCGGTTTCTTTCCTTTTGGAAATGAAAATGATACAACTCTGGTGACCTGGTAGAGGAGTTTAAGAGGGGGTGGGGTCTTGTTGAGGATGGCGCAGGGTGGGGGAAGGATGGGAACCTAAGGCTGGAGCTTAGAGATGTTGGGGTGGGGCATAGGCTCTGATGGTATGTAGCTGGGAGGGGGAGAGGTGCTCCTTTTGCCCTTCTCTGGCTAAAGTGATAACCAATGAGGGCACAGAGTTATAAGAAAAAAACAAAAAAAGGGAGGAGGCACTTTGGAACTCACAAAGTCTGAGGAGTCTGTCACTGGGGGCTGAAGACAGAAACAAACTATACAAAAAAAGGGCTGGAGGGATGGCTTAGTGGTTAAGGCGCTTTCCTGGAAAGCCAAAGGACCTCGGTCCTTGGTTCGATTTTCCAGGACCCAAATAATCAAGATGTACAAGGTGGCACATGTGTCTGGAGTTCATTTGCAGTGGTTGGAGGCCCTGGCATCATGCAATTCTTTCTGTTTCTCTCTTTTCCTCTACCTTGTCCTCTCTCTCTCTCTCTCTCTTTTTTGGTTTTTCGAGGTGGGGGTCTCACTCTAGCTCGGGCTGACCTAGAAATCACTCTGTAGTCTCAGGGTGGCCTTGAACTCATGGCAATCCTCCTACCTCTGCCTCCCGAGTGCTGGGATTAAAGGCGTGCGCCGCCACACCCGGTTCTCTCCCTTAAATAAATAAGTAAATAAATAAAAATAAAAAATATTATTTTTTAAAAAAGCACTTGCCTACGAAGCCTAAGGACCCAGGTTCAATTCTCCATGTCCCACATAAGCCAGGTGCACAAGGGGGCGCATGCGTCTGGAGTTCGTTTGCAGTGGCTGGAGGCCCTGGCGCGCCCATTCTCACTCTGTCTCTTTCTGCCTTTCTGTCTTTAATAAATAAATAAAAAATCTAAAAATACACACACACACACACACACACACATGCACACACACGCAGCTCTGGGAACACTGGTGTCTCCTGCAAGGCCTTCTTAGGGAGCTGGGAGAGGAGTTGGCATGGAGACATGGTGACGGCTTTCTGCGGCTGACACCGGGGAGGAAGAGCGGGGCGTCGCGTGTGAGATGCGCGAGGCCATCCTTGAGCCCTTGGGTGCCTCCACTTTGTCCCCGCAGCTCCGTGGTCATGCTAGAGATTGACAACCGGCTCTGTCTGCAGTCACCTCAGAATGACCATTGCTTCCCGGACGCCCAGAGTGCGGCTGACTACCTGGGAGCCCTGTCCGCAGTGGAGCGCCTCGACTTCCCTTACCCCCTGCGGGACGTGCGCGGTGAGATGGGGTGGGGTTAGGGTTAGGGGTGGCGTGCAGACCTTGGACCGTGGTTGAACACCGCCAGGCATTGAAGCCCTGTGCTTGATGGAAACTCCTGTGGGTTGTCCCCGTCCCGCCCGTGGGCGACACGTGGGCAGTGGCTGAGCCCTGCCTCCTGCTTCCTCGCAGGGGAGTCTCTGGAGCCTCCCGAGCAGAGCGTGCCCTTACTGCCACTGACAGCGGCAGGTGCCGTCTTCCTGCTTGTCATCCTCGTCCTGGGCGTCATGGTGGCCCGGCGCAAGCGCGAGCATAGCACCCTGTGGTTCCCTGAGGGATTCGCGCTGCACAAGGACCTGACAGCCGGCCACAAGGGCCGGCGGGAGCCCTTAGGACAAGACGCACTGGGCATGAAGTGAGGACCCTGTGTGCTCCCCACCCCTGGCCATGGGTTCCTTGCAAGACTCCTCTGATCGCAATCCAGGCTCTGCCTGCCTACCTTTGAGTTGTGACCCCTGACTCCTTACCTTACGACTTCCTTCGTTCTCAGTTCTACATTAGTTCGACACTAATCCTACCCTGACTCCCCCCCGGAGCAGGCTTCCTAAACCTCCGTTCTCACATGACTGCTGAGCTCCTGATGTTTGCGGCATCTCAACCCCTCCCCGACCTCCTCATTCTATCCTCAGTGATCCTCGGGCTCCAACCCACCACCCTTACCTTTGACTCTAGCTCAGGCCACACCCAGCTGTTTTGCATGGGTTCTGGAGATTTGAACTCGAAGTCTCAGGCTCCCTCAGGCCTTCAATCTTGTGCAGGAAGTGCATTTAGCCACTGAGTACCTCTCCAGCCTGGTGCCTGGATCCTCCTCCTCCTCATCTTCTTCCTCTTCCTCTTCTTCTCCTCTTCCTCCTTCTCCTTCTTCTTTTTAAATGGGCACACCAGGGCCTCTAGTCACTGCTATCAAACTCCAGATGCATGTGCCACCTTGTGCATCCGGCTTATGTGGGTATTGGGGAATTGAACCTGGGTCCTTAGGCTTTGCAGGCAAGCGCCTTAACTGCTAAGCCATCTATCTCTCCAGCCCCTGGAGCCTGGACCTAGACTTCCCCTCTCCCCTCCCCCAGTGTATATTGTCACATTCTTTTCTTCCTATTACCCCCAAGGAACATGGCCAAGGGAGAGAGTCTGATGGGGGAGGTGGCCACTGACTGGATGGATACGGAGTGCCCAGAGGCCAAGCGACTGAAGGTGTGCCCCTCTCCCTTAACCCCTGCCCTCAGGGTCCCTGGTGGGGGTCCCATGGTCATGATCATGGAAGATCCCTGGGAAGTCTTTGTTCTCTCTGTCTCCACAGCGCCAGAAAATAGTCACAGATGTGCAGGGTATCTTTCTCTTCATTGTGGCTCTGTGGCCTTGGAGGAGAAAAAGAGATTAGCTATGTGGATCAGTAGGCTTCTCTGGGTGGGTGGAAATTCCCTTACTCCTTCAGGTCCTTCCTCAGACAGGTTCCAGCCCCCAAGCCAGCCTAGGGTTGCTCCCTAGCCCACACAGTGACTTTGCTTTCTTTTTTATCTTTTCTTTTCTTCTTTTTTTTTTTTTTTTTTGTGCATGTGTTTTTGAGGCAGGGTCTCACTGTAGCCGAGGCTGACCTGGAACTCACTAAGTAGTCTCAGGGTGGCCTTGAAGTCTCAGCGACCCTCCTACCTCTGCCTCCCGAGTGCTAGGATTAAAGGTGTGTGCCACCACGACCTGCTTTCCAAAATTTTTTAAATTTATTTTTAAATAGCTTATTTTATTTATTTATTAAAGAGATAAAGAGGTAGGTAGGTAGGTAGGTAGGTAGGTAGATAGATAGATAGATAGATAGATAGAAAGAATTGGTGTGCCAGGGCCTCAAGCCACTGTAAAGGAAATCCAGATGCATGGGCCACCTTGTGCATCTGGCTTACGTGGGTCCTGGGGAATCGGATCTGGAACCTTAGGCTTCACAGGCATGCACCCTAACTGTTAAGTCATCTCTCCAACCCAAATAATATTTTATTTCATTTACTTATGAGAGAGAAATGATGTGCCAGGGCCTCCAGCCACTGTGAACAAACTCCAGACACATGCACCGCCATGTGTATCTGGCTTATGTGGGTACTGGGGAATTGAACCTGGGTTTTAGGCTTCATAGGCAAGTGCCTTAGCCACTAAGCTATCTCTCCAGCACCCCCCCCCCTTTTTAAATTATTTTGACTCTGCTTTTTAAAAAAATGCTTTTAGTTTTTTGCAAGGAGACAAAGAGAGAGGAGGGGAGAGTATATGGGTGCACCAGGGCTTCTTGACACTGCAAACTTCAGATGCATGTGCCACTGCGTGCCTCTGGCTTTACATGGGTACTGGGGAATTGAATCTAGGCCAGCAGGCTTTGAGAGCAAATGCCTTTAATTGTTGAGCCATTTCTCCAGCCTGACAGTTTTAACATGTAGCCCAGGCTGCCTCAGCCTCTGGAGTACTGGGTCTACAGATGTGAACCACTTGGCCCAACTGTGTTCAAGTATTTTATTTTATTTATTTATTATTATTTTGGGGGGGGTTTCGAGGTAGGGTCTCACTCTGGCTCAGGCTGACCTGGAATTCACTCTGTAGTCTCAGGATGGCCTCGAACTCACGGCGATCCTCCTACCTCTGCCTCCCGAGTGCTGGGATTAAAAGCATGCGCCACCACGCCCGGCATCCAGTATTTTATTCTTGATGCTGTTGCCAATGCAAATGTTCTCTGAGTTTCCTTTGCAGAGTGTTTGAGTGTAGTGTGGGTGCTGCTAGTAGCTGCACCTGTGTCTCTGCAGGACCCACTTTGGGTTCTCAGCCTGTCTGTCCCTCCTTCCAACCCTGATTGAAATCCAAGTTCCTGCTCTCCCCAGCCCACTCGTTACCTTTTCCTTATCTGTAAGAGAATGAACGGCTGCCCATGGTGCTGGGTGCAGCTTCACTGGCAGTGCCTGTGGGAATGCCCGGCTTGTCCACTTCCGAAGGGCAGGTTCAGAGGGCTGGGCCCCGTGTTCCCTCAGGTCGAGGAGCCTGGCGTGGGCGCGGAGGAACCGGTGGATTGCCGCCAGTGGACCCAGCACCACCTTGTTGCGGCTGACATCCGGGTGGCACCAGCCATGGCCCTGACCCCACCGCAGGGCGATGCGGATGCTGATGGCATGGATGTCAACGTGCGGGGCCCAGGTGAGCACTCTTCCCCCCCCCTCAACCCCCCAGAGGAGAGACCTGGATCGTTAGTGCTCATTGTGGTAAGATAAGATGGGTCAGTGTTCTGGGCAGCGCCCGTGCTTCTGTGTGGGGCGTGTATGCCCAGCCAGACCCTCGGTTGTAAGCGGTAAAAGTCCAGTTAAAGGCTGGAGAGATGGCTTAGCAATTAAGGCGCTTGCCTGCAAAGCCAAAGGGCCCAGGTTCGATTCCCTGGGACCCAAATAAACCAGATGCACAAGGTGGTGCATGCATCTGGAATTTGTTATTTTTTTAAATTAAAAAAAAATTTTTTTTTTGGTTTTTCGAGGTAGGGTCTCACTCTAGCTCAGGCTGACCTGGAATTCACTATGGAGTCTCAGGGTAGCCTCGAACTCATGGCGATCCTCCTACCTCTGCTTCCCGAGTGCTGGGATTAAAGGCGTGCGCCACCACGCCCGGCTTTTTAAAAATATTTATTTTTATTTTTTTAAATTTTTTGTTTATTTTTATTTATTTGACAGTGACAGACAGAGAGAGAAAGGCAGATAGAGAGAGAGAGAGAGAATGGGCGCTCCAGGGCCTCCAGCCACTGCAAACGAACTCCAGACCCGTGCGCCCCCTTGTGCATCTGGCTAATGTGGGTCCTGGGGAGTCAAGCCTCGAACCGGGGTGCTTAGGCTTCACAGGCAAGCGCTTAACCGCTAAGCCATCTCTCCAGCCCTTAAAAATATTTTTAAAAATTAATTTTATTTATTTATTTGAGAGAGAGAATGGGCTCACCAGGGCCTCTAGCCACTGCAAATGAACTCCATGCGCCACCATGTGCATCTGGCTTATGTGGGACCAGGAGAATCGAACCTCGGTCCTTAGGCTTCTCAGGCAGGCCGTCTCTCCAGCCCTAGAATTTGTTTGCAGCAGTTAGAGGCCCTGGGGTGCCCAATCACTCTCTCTCTCTCTCTCTCTTTCTTTCTCTCAAATAAATAAAGTCCAGTTAAACTGGATTTAGGCATGTACTGTGGTGTAACTGGAAGGCGTGGGCATATTTGGATCATGGACTTCCAATTTTGCCCCCATAGTTTTTGCAAACGCCCCTTCCCAGTTGTTGGGGGTGGGGCAAACCTCAGCATTCTGATTGGATGGGCCGGAACCCATGCTGTCCTGGAACCCATCGGTTTAATATACAGATCGACCACTGCCTGCCTCTGCTCCTGGGAGAGCTCCCTAGGACTAGAATGGGGTGCAAGGGGCTCCCCCACAGAAAGCCACCCTAGTTGCTGGGATTCCATCAGTCACCGGCCCGAGCACATTATGGGGGAGAGGGAAGATTTAGGAGCGTTTGGCACCCCTTGTCTTTCCGTGTGTCCCCCCCTTTGCCCCTGAACCTTTGTGACAGCACTCCCCTGCCCCCCGCAGATGGCTTCACCCCGCTTATGCTGGCTTCCTTCTGCGGGGGAGCCCTGGAACCCGTGCCCACCGAGGAGGATGAAGCCGACGAGGCCTCGGCCAGCATCATATCGGACCTGATCTACCAGGGGGCACAGCTCGGCGCTCGCACTGACCGCACGGGCGAGACCGCCCTGCACCTGGCAGCCCGCTATGCCCGGGCCGACGCTGCCAAGCGGCTGCTGGACGCCGGGGCGGACACCAACGCCCAGGACCACTCGGGCCGCACGCCCCTCCACACGGCCGTCACGGCTGATGCCCAGGGCGTCTTCCAGGTGAGAGGAGCTCACGTCCGCGGACCTCAGAGCGGGGCAGGGCATCGGGCACATGCATTTGAGCCCTGGTTCTGTCTTCCAATGTCTCTCTCTCTCTCTCTTTTTTTTGGATTTTTTTGAGGTAGGGTCTCACTCTAGCCCAGGCTAACCTGGAATTCACTATGGAGTCTCAGGGTGGCCTCGAGCTCCTGGCGATCCTCCTACCTCTGCCGCCCGAGTGCTGGGATTAAAGGTGTGCACCACCACACCGGGCTCTGGCTAAGTTATTTAATTTATTTATTTGAGAGAGAGAAAGAGGCAGAGAGAGAGAGAGCGTGAGCATGCCAGGGCCTCCAGCCACTAAAAAAGAACTCCAGATGCATGAGCCCCCTTGTGCATCTGGCTAATGTGGGTCTTGGAGAATCGAACCGGGATCCTTTGGCTTTGCAGGCAAATGCCTTAACCACTAAGGCATCTCTCCAGTCCATCTGACTTAAGTTTTTTTTTAAATATTTTATTTTATTTATTTACTTATTTGACAGAGAAAGGGGGTGGGGGGGAGAGAATGGGCGTGCCAGGGCCTCCAGCCATTGCAAACAAACTCCAGATGCATGCACCCCCTTGTGCATCTGGCTGACATGGGCCTGGGGAATTGAACCTGGGTCCTTTGGCTTTGCAGGCAAATGCCTTAACCGCTAAGCCACCTCTCCAGCCCCTGGCTAAGCTTTTTTGAAACAGTATTTTTCCTGTGTAGCTCATGCTGGCTTGGAGCTTGCCTTCCAAGTGCTGGGGTTACAGACATGGCCTGCCAGGTCCAGGCCCATCGGGATGGGATCCACGGCTGCAAAGATGCTGGGCAAGCGCTCTCTCTGAGCCATGCTCCTCCCTTCCTTACTCACTAGTTTTTGTGTCAGATGCTTTGCTCAACTGTAAGCTGATGCTAAGTGTGCTGAGCACATCTAAGATTGGCTCAACTAGCCGGGCGTGGCGGCGCACAGCCTTTAATCCCAGCACTGGGGAGGCAGAGGTAGGAGGATCTCCGTGAGTTCCAGGCCACCCTGAGACTCCATAGTGAATTCCAGGTCAGCCTGGGCTAGAGTGAGACCCAACCTTGTGCGGGCAGGGGAGAAGACAGGCTAAACTGGGGCTGGAGAGATGCATCAGGCGATAAAGCACTTGCCATACCAGGGTTCAGATCCCCAGTTCCCACCTCGGTGCCTGGTGCAGGTGGGGGTCCACCTGTCGTCCCAGTGCTTGGGGGGAGCGGGGGAGAGGCAGCGAATCCCAGGGAAAGCTGGGTAGCTAGGCTAGCCGAATCATTGAGTTCTGAGTTCGAGTGAGAGGACTTGCCTCGATAAATAAGGTGGAGAATAATCTAGGAAGACCTCTAGCTTCTGCACGCACACCCATGTGCACGTGCGCCTCTCACACACACACATGCGCGCACACACACTTTCAGCAAAAGAGATAGGTTAAGCTAAGCTCTGATGTTTGGTGGGTTGGTTGTATTAAATCCATATTTTTTCATTTTTCTTAATTTTAGCATGCACAGTGATGAGTTTTATTATGGCCTTTTTTGTTGTTGTTTTTGAGAAAGAGAGAGAGAGAATTGGCATGCCAGGGCCTCAGCCACTAAAATCGAACTCCAGACGCTTGCGCCACCTAGTGGGCGTGTGCGACCTTGCGCTTGCCTCCCCTTTGTGTGTCTGGCTTACGTGGGATCTGGAGAGTCGAACCTGGGTCCTTAGACTTCACAGGCAAGCGCCTTAACCGCTCAGCCGTCTCTCCAGCCCCTCATTGTGGCATTTTCATACACACATATTGTTGTTTAAATCCAGTTTCATGGCTGGGGAGATTTCTCAGCAGGTAAACACCACTTGCCCACGTGAGCAACTTCATCCCAGCATTCATATAAACTGCTAGGGAAGACAGTTTACAATGGGAAGACCCTCCCATTGTAAGTGAAGGGGCGTCTGTAGCTCATGGATTCCAGGGCCGTGGGACACAGGGGACTTGAGGGCGGCTGCGACCCGCTGTGTTCCTTCCCTCTGCTAGATTCTCATCCGGAACCGCTCCACGGACCTGGATGCCCGCATGGCGGATGGCTCCACGGCGCTGATCCTGGCCGCCCGCCTGGCAGCGGAGGGCATGGTGGAAGAGCTCATCGCCAGCCACGCTGACGTGAACGCTGTGGACGAGCTGGGTAGGCGGCCGAGGAAGCAAAGGGAGGGTTCGTTTGTGAGGTAGGGGTTCGATTCCATCATCTTGCGTGCGGTGGTCCCCAGTAATGTTGGTTGAGAAGACCCTTCCTACTTAATCGAGTGGTCTTAGCACTTATTTTATTTATTTAGTTTTCTTTTCATTCATTCATTCATTCTTTCTTTCTTTTTTCTTTTTTCTTTTTTTGAGGTAGGGTCTCACTCTAGTTCAGGCTGACCTGGAATTTACTGTGTAGTCTCAGGGTGACCTCGAACTCATGGCAACCCTCCTACCTCTGCCTTCCGAGTGCTAAGATTAAAGGTGGTGCTACCATGCCCGGCTTAAAATATCTTTAATTTTTTCTTTATTTTATTTTTTTTGACTTATTTATTTATTTATTTATTTATTTTGGTATTTTGAGGTAGGGTCTCACTCTAGTTCAGGCTGACCTGGAATTCACTGTGTAGTCTCAGGGTGACCTCGAACTCATGGCAACCCTCCTACCTCTGCCTTCCGAGTGCTAAGATTAAAGGTGGTGCTACCATGCCCGGCTTAAAATATTTTTAATTTTTTTCTTTATTTATTTGACAGAAAGAGAGAGGGGGGGAGAGAGAAAGAGAGAATGGGCGCCACAGGGCCTCCAGCCACTGCAAACGAACTCCAGACGCATGCGCATCTCTTGTGCATCTGGCTTACGTGGGTCCTGGGGAATTGAACCTGGGACCTTTGGCTTTGTAGACAAGTGCCTTAACCACTGAGCCATGTCTCCAGCCCTAGTTTTCTTTATAAATTTCGGACATCACACAGAGAAATGGTATTCATTAATTAGGTTAAGTCTGAAGAGCCTCAGGTGACTGGTGGCTCTGGCAGTGGACAGCATAGGTCTGTGTTCAGCTGCAGGAGGGTTACACAGAGTCCTTCTGTGTGGAGGGTCATGTACATGCAGTGCAGACGTGTGTGTACAGAGTGCACGCCTCGGTCAGGGGAGCTGTACAGGTGTATGTTCGTGCACCAAGCACAACTGCTCAGATATGCTGCTTATCTGACACTCTCTCTTTTTTTTTTTTTTTTTGAACTCAAATTCAAATTTTTATTTTTTTAGTATTATTTTTAAAATTTTTTCGAGGCAGGGACTCACTCTATCACTCTAGCCCAGGCTGACCTGGAATTCACTATGTAGTCTCAGGGTGGCCTTGAACTCACAGCGATCCTCCTACCTCTGCCTCCCGAGTGCTGGGATTAAAGGTGTGTGCCACCATGCCAGGCTCAATTATTTTTTTCAAAATTTTTTTAACAACTTCCATGATTGTAAACAATAACCCATGGTAATACCCTCCCTCCCCCCACTTTCCCCTTTGAAACTCCATTCTCCATCATATCCCCTCCCCGTCTCAATCAGTCTGTTTTATTTTGATGTCATGATCTTTTCCTCCTGTTATGATGGTCTTGTGTAGGTAGTGTCAGGCACTGTGAGGTCATGGATATCCAGGCCATTTTGTGTCTGGAGGGAGCATATTGTAAGGAGTCCTACTCTTCCTTTGGCTCTTACATTCTTTCTGCCACCTCTTCCACATTAGACCCTGCAGGCTCAATTTTTTTTTAAAAAATATATTTTATTTATTTGAGAGAGAAAGAGGCAAAGAGAGAGAATGGGCACACCAGGATATTCAGCCACTGCAAACAAACCTCAAATGCCACTTTGTGTATCTGGCTTTATGTGTATACTGGGGAATCGAACCTGGGTCCTTAGGCTTCACAGGCAAGCGCCATATAACTGCTAAGCCATCTCTCCAGCATCCCCCCTGCCCCCATTTTTTTTGAGGTAGGGTCTTGCTCTAGCCCAGGCTGATCTGGAATTCACTATGTAGTCTCAGGGTGACCTTGAACTCATGGCAATCCTCCTACCTCTGCCTCCCGGTGCTGGGATGAAAGGCCTGCGCCACCACGCCAGGCTTCTGTCACTCTTCTTACCTTTACTTTGCAGCCATAAATCCTAGGCACTTCCCTGTCCCTTGTGACGGGGGAGCGTGGGGCCTGAACTTGACCCTGACCCTGAGCTCTGTGCCCTCCAGGGAAATCAGCTTTGCACTGGGCTGCCGCTGTGAACAATGTGGAGGCCGCCTTAGCCTTGCTGAGGAACGGAGCCAACAAGGACATGCAGGATAGCAAGGTGAGCCCGTGGGGGTCGGCTCTGACGCAGCTCTCGGCGGCGGCCGGCGAGCAGGGTGGGCCCTAGGCCTTGGTGGCATCGCCCTCCCTGTGGCTGGCTTCCAGAAATGAGATTGGGGCCAGGAGGCTCTGACTGTAGACCAAAGGAGACACTTAATAATGACAGTTGCTTTGTGTCCTTGGATGAGCTGCCTGACATTGCAGGAACTCCGTGTTCTCAGCTAGAGGGCACAGAAACGGTAGGACTCTATTCACTGTCACGTCTCCAGAGGACCTAGTGAGCTAATGCCTTTGTCAAGTGCGGAGTTTAGCAGAGCCTCGGTTAAATGTTTGGTGTGGCTTGGCTTTTTTTGGGGGGGGGGTGAAGGGTTTTGAGGGACGGTCTCGCTCTAGCTCAGGCTGACCTGGAATTCACTATGTAGTCCCAGGGTGGCCTCGAACTCATGGTGGTCCTCCTACCTCTGTCTCCCGAGTGCTGGGGTTAAAGGCATGCACCACCATGCTCTGCTAAATGTTTAAGTGTTAGGGTGATTGTCTAAAAATCCCCTCAAGATGCTATTACATAATCTCATTGTATTTTTTATCTTAGTTTTGATTTTTTGTTGTTGTTGTTGTTGGTTTTGGTTTTTCGAGGTAGGGTCTCACTGTAGTCCAAACTGACCTGGAATTCACTATGTAGTCTCAGGGTGGCCTTGAACTCATGGTGATCCTCCTACCTCTGCCTCCCGAGTGCTGGGATTAAAGGTGTCTGCCACCACGCCCGGCAATTTTTTTATTTTAATAATTTTTCGAGGTAGGGTCTTGCTCTATTATTATTTTAAAGAAGAAAGCTCTTGCTGGGCATGGTGGTGCACCTGTTGGATAAATATGGTTTAAAGCTCCCATTTTTGTAGCAGAGCTGATACTCAGACTGACTGTGGTCCTTCCAGCTCCAGGGTTTGATTTTATCTTATTTTTGATTTTTTGGGTATTTCGAGGTAGGGTCTCGCTGTAGCCCAGGCTGACCTGGAATTCACTATGGAGTCTCAGGCTGGCCTGGAACTCAAGGCGATCCTCCTACCTCTGCCTCCCGAGTGCTGGGATTAAAGGCGTGCTGAGCTCCAGGGTTTTAAAAACTACAGACTGGGGACCTTGGGCCAGGGGCATTTTGACAGCTGAGGTTCTGCCCCGACCCCCTCAGGAGGAGACCCCGTTGTTTCTGGCTGCCCGTGAGGGCAGCTTCGAGGCGGCCAAGCTATTGCTGGACCATTTTGCCAACCGAGAGATCACCGATCACCTGGACAGGCTGCCAAGGGATGTGGCCCAGGAGCGGTTGCACCAGGACATCGTGAGGTTGCTGGACCAGCCCAGTGGGCCCCGCAGCCCCCCTGGCTCCCACGGGTTGGGTCCTCTGCTCTGCCCGCCTGGGGCCTTCCTCCCTGGCCTCAAGGTGGCACAGTCTGGAGCCAAGAAAAGCAGAAGGCCCCCGGGGAAGGCTGGGCTGGGGCTACAGGGGACTCGGGGACGTGGCAAGAAATTGACACTGGCTTGCCCTGGTCCCCTGGCTGAGAGCTCTGTCACACTGTCACCTGTGGACTCGCTGGACTCCCCGAGGCCCTTTGGTGGGCCCCCCGCTTCCCCTGGAGGCTTCCCCATGGAGGGTCCCTACGTGGCAGCCACAGCCACCACCGTGTCCTTGGCACAGCTTGGCGCAGGCCGGGCAGGACCCCTGGGGCGTCAACCTACTGGGGGCTGCGTGCTCAATCTTGGCCTGCTCAATCCTGTGGCTGTCCCCCTCGACTGGGCCCGGCTGCCTCCACCTGCGCCCCCGGGACCCTCGTTCCTGCTGCCCCTGGCTCCAGGATCCCAGCTCCTCAACCCCGGGACAGCTGTCTCTCCCCAGGAGCGGCCCCCACCCTACCTGGCAGCCCCAGGTCCTGGCAAGGAATACCCTGCGGTGGGAGCCCATGCCAGTCCCCCTAAGCCCCGCTTCCTGAGGGTGCCCAGCGAGCACCCTTACCTGACCCCGTCCCCAGAGTCCCCAGAGCAATGGGCCAGTCCGTCACCTCCTTCCCTCTCGGACTGGTCCGACTCCACACCTAGCCCAGCCAATACCACCGGGGCCGCAGCTGCGGGGGCTCTGCCAGCTCAGAAACACCCCTTGTCTGTTAACTCCCTCGCTCCCACCCAGACCCAGCTGGGTCCCCAGCCCGAAGCCACTCCTAAGAGGCAGGTGTTGGCCTGATGTTCCTGTTCCGATCGGGGAGGGACCGAACACACCCCCCCCTCTTGACTCCTCTCTCCTTCCTCTTAAATCTTATTCGTATTCTCTCTCTCTCTCTTCTCTTGCTCTCTCTCTCTGTCCCTCTCTGAGGGCTGCACCTCCAACTTACGTTGTGACGAGTCAGTCACCAGCCCAGAGACTCTCCGTCTTCCTTTATTTATAACAGGTAGGGCTGACTTCCTACTCCAGTCCTGTAAAGAGTCTGGAACCTCTTGGCCCGCTCTCTTTTCTCTAGTTTCCCTTCTCATTTTCTTCTGGCTTTTCTTTTCTTTTCTTTCTTTCTTTCTTCTTCCTTTTTTTTTTCACACTCTGACATGAGTGAATTATTCATTTCTTCCTTTTTTTTTTTTACATTTTGTATAGAAACAAATTCATTTAAACAAACTTATTATTATTATTATTATTTTTTACAAAATATATATATGGAGATGCCCGTTCCCTCCACCCTGCAGAGCCTCCCCCCCCCACCCAAGTGCCCCCGTGGGGCTAAGTCTGTGGGCCCATTTGGCCAAGCAGGATTCTGTGTACCGAGTACACAGGCAGTACTGGGGTCCCGTGTACTGAGTATACGACCCTGGTATGTACCAAGTAGCCACCCCTTGGGCACTCCCCCTCCCCCTGGGGGGGGGGAAGCTTGGGAGCCTCCTCCCTCCCCCTCCCTCACTTCACTGCATTCCAGATAAGATGTGTAAGCTTGCCAGGAAAGGGCTCTTCTGACCCAAGAGCCTCCCCATCAGGCCTCCCACCCTCCCAGAGCCTGGGTCACCTGCTTTGGGAAATTGGCGGGGGGGGGGGGTGTCGCAGCTGGTGGGACAGGGGATCAGGAGAGACGCATGCATTCCATTGTATCGCTGTAAAGACAGGGCTGTGGGTGGGTAAAACCAGTGTGGGTGACACCCCCCCCCCATCTGGTACTGCCCTGCTGCAACCCTTGTGGCAGAATAGAAATATTTTTAGGCTATTTTTGTAATACAGCTTCTGGTCACAAGCCCTGTGTAGCTGAGTTCCCAGGCCCTACGTTGTATAGCCCCAGTCCCCTCTCCACCTAATAAACGGTTAGTTAACACTTGCCTCACTGGTCTGTGTCGGGTAAGGCGGAATGGTAGCGGCTGGGCCTCTGCTCCCCCAGAGGCTAACCTGAACTCTTATCCTGGGGCAACTCGTGCTTCCAGTGAGATCGCCGTGTTTGAGAACTCAATTTTTTTGTTTTCTTTTGTTTTGTTTTCCGAGGTAGGGTCTCGTTCTAGCCCAGACTGACCTGGAATTCACTATCTAGTCTCAGGCTGGTCTCGAACTCACAGCTGTCCTCCTACCTCTTGCCTCCTGAGTACTGGGATTAAAGGCGTGCACCACCAGGCTCATCAGATGGGCATTTGTAGTAGCAAGAGACCTTGGCGTGTACACACACACACACACGCGTGACAATAATAAGCAGAATTTACTTATTTATTTGCTTGCCTGTCATGCCTTCCCGGCCATCACCGGACAATTCCAGTCGGAGAGAAACGCTTCCCTTCAGCTGCCCTGGGCAGGCGTTTTGTCGCAGTGGTAAGAAAGTAACCGGATACAGAAATGATCTGCCCGGGGAGCAGCCTCGCCCCAGGTTCCTGAGGAGCGCCCCCCCCCCACCTCCTGGTTGCGCAGCGTGTACACCACGGGGTTGAGCAGCGTCACCACCGTGTCGCACGCGGCCACCAGGCGGTCGTGGTCCGGGTTCGAACCTGGGTCCTTAGGCTTCGCAGGCAAGCGCCAAAGGCACTCTTTATTGCATTCGTACAGCCTCCCGCAGTAAAAGAAAACAGAACAAGATTATTCATTTGTAGACTTCATCCTGCCTTCTGGGTGGTGAAAGGAAAGAGGATGAAAACCACCTGCCAGTTCTTTTTTAAAAAAATCCATTTATTAGAGACGAGAGAGAGAGAGACAGAGAGAGAGAGAGAGAGAGAGAGAGAGAGAGAGAGAGAGAACGGGTGCGCCTGGGCCTCCAAGCCACTGCAAAGAAACTCCAGACACATGCACCACCATGTGCATCTGGCTCACGTGGGACCTGGAGAATCGAACCTAGGTCCTTGGGCTTCACAGGCAAGCGCCAAAGGCATCCTTCATTGCATTGGTAAGGCCTCCGGCAGTAAAAGAAAACGAAACAAGATATTCATTCGCAGACTTCATCCTGCCTTCCCGGTGGTGAAAGGTGGCCTCCAGAGGATGAAAACCTGGCAGTGTTTTTAAATTTTATTTATTAGAGATGAATGAGAGAGTGCGAGCGAGAGCAGGCCAGGGCCTCCAGCCACTGCAAACGAACTCCAGACGCACGCACCACCATGTGCATCTGGCTTACGTGGGACCTGGGGAATCGAACCTGGGTCCTTTGGCTTCGCAGGCAAGCGCCTTAACCACTAAGCAACTTCCCCCCGGGGGGGGGGCGCCCCCAAACCTGCCTGCACTTATTTGGAGGCCTCGCAGCCTGCGCCCCAGGTTCCTGCGCAGCGCCGCCCTCACCTCCCGGTTGCGCAGCGTGTACACCACGGGGTTGAGCAGCGGCGTGACCACCGTGTAGCACACGGCCACCAGGCGGTCGCGGTCCGGGTTCGAGGCCGAGTCTGGCCGCAGGTAGATGACGGAGGCGCAGCCGAAGTGCACGGCGACCACGGTGAGGTGGGCGGCGCAGGTGGAGAAGGCCTTGCGGCGGCCCGCGGCCGTGGGGATGCGCAGGATGGCGGCCGCGATGAAGGCGTAGGAGAGGAGGATGAGGAGGAAGGAGACGAGGACCACCAGCACGCTCAGGAAGAAGATGCCCAGCGCCACCGCGCGCGCGCTCTGGGCGCAGCGCAGCTTCAGCACGGGGGCGATGTCGCAGAAGAAGTGCTCCACGCGGTCCGCGCCGCAGAAGGGTCCCGAGAAGATGAGGCCCGTCTCGACGGTGGCCACCGAGAAGCCGCAGAAGAAAACCAGGCCTCCCAGCGCCAGGCACACGGCGGGTCTCATGATCACAGAGTAGCGCAGGGGGTGGCAGATGGCCACGTACCTGTCGTAGCCCATCAGGGTGAGGAGGAGGCAGTGGCTGCAGCCCAAACCCAGGAAGAAGAACATCTGGGCCCGACAGCCTGCGATGGGCATGGCCTGGCTGTCCATCAGCAGATGGGCCAGCATGTTGGGCATGATGACCAACGTGTAGCAGGTCTCCGACAGGGACAGCGCTGCCAGGAAGCGGTACATGGGCGTGTGCAGGGAGCGATCCACGCGGATGATGGTGACGATGGTGAGATTGCCGCTGAGGGTGACCAGGTAGGTGAGGAGGAACAACGTGAACAGCGTGGTCCTCAGGTGTGGGAGGTTGGAGAATCCCACCAGCACAAACTCGGTCACCAGCCACGTCCCGTTGTCCCTCTGGAGAGCCTGAGAGGACACCGGCAAGTTACTGGCACCCAGCACCTACTGAGGGTGGGCTTGAGCAGCAGGTACTGGTGGGGTAGGAGGATCGCCTGCCCGTTAGTGAAGCAGGTCAGGGGAATGCAGGAATGATCATTTGTTTTCCTAATATCACCCAGCCAGCATGGATGAAAAAAAAAAAAGGGCTGGAGGAATGGCTTAGCAGCTAAGGCATTTGCCTGCAAAGCCAGTGCGTCAGGAGTTCGTTTGCAGTGGCTGGAGGCCCCAGTACGCCCATTCTCTCTCTCTCTCTCTCTCTGTGTCTCTCCCCCTTTCTCCCTGTCAAATAAAATAAAATATTTTTAATATGTATATTTTGATACTATTATTTTAGTTAGTTATTTAAGAGTGACAGACAGAGGGAGGGAGGGAGAGAGAGAGAGAGAGAATGGGTGCGCCAGGGCCTCCAGCCACTGCAAACGAACTCCAGACGCGTGCGCCCCCTTGTACATCTGGCTAACGTGGGTCCTGGGGAATCGAGCCTCGAACCGGGGTCCTTAGGCTTCACAGGCAAGCGCTTAACCGCTAAGCCATCTCTCCAACCCTTTAATGGATATATATATTTTTTAAAGTACAAGAACTCATTAGGGTATGTTATGTGGGAAGAAAAGAGAAGAAATAGCACTTCACACATAGAAACAGGTCCTATCTAAGGACTCAAGAGCAAATATTTTCTTCAGGAGGGATCACAGAGCAGTGGGTTTGCTAACTCACTGGTGGATTGACCACACGAGGACCTGGGTCCAAGTCCCCGTGCTAGGAAACAAGAAAACCACAAGAACGCAAACAGCACACGACCCTGGAAGTGGACATGAAACAGTTAGGGGGCATCGCCAATAGAAGGTGGATCAGTTTGGAAATTACTGCCAGGGGCCTCACCTATCGTCCCTGAGAGGCCCCGAGAGGTGTTGGGGGATGATACCACAGTGTAACCACACTTGAGGGCAGGGGATCTAGGGCTGTCCACCAACTCTCATTAATGCTTGGCTTGGGGTTTCTCCCAGCACGTGCTTGTGTTCATAGAGGACAGTATACTGGGTTATTAGTCAAGCACGGAAAGGTTAAAAGGACATGGTTTCGCTTATATGTCGAATGCACAAAAGTTGAACTCATAAAAGCAGAAAATAGAGTGGTGGTCATCTGGGGCTGTGGGCTTGGGAGCCAGGAAGACTGGTTGGTCAGTTTGTAAGATTTTTGGTAGGCAGGAGGAATAAATTGAGGAGATCCAATGCACCCCCATGGTGATGATAGTGAAGAGGAATCTACTTCAATCCTGAAAACCCTTGGATGTAAATTCTGTGTTCTCACCACCAAAAAAAGAGAGGTATATGAGGAGGTAGCATGATCAAGTTGGTTTCAATCCAGGAATGAACACATAGAATCAAAGGTGAAAGTCCTATGATAATTTCAATCATTGCAGAAAAAGCCCATGACAGAGTCCAACATCCCTTTGTGATGAGAGTCATACCTTAACATAATAAAGCCTATAGGTATCAGGCATATAGCAAAAATTATGCTGAATGGGGAAAAACAAACCATCAAAAATCAGGAATGAGGGCTGGACAGATGGCTTAGTGGTTAAGACGCTTGCCTGCGAAGCCTAAGAACTCATGTTTGAATCTCCAGGTCCCGTGACGCCAGTGCTCAATGTCGCACGTGCCCACAAGGGGGCGCACATGTCTGGAGTTTGTTCGCAGTGGCTGAAGGCCCTGGCGTGCCAATTCTCTCTTTCTCTCTCCCTCTTTCTCTCAAATAAATACATTTAAAAAATCAGAAATGAGATAAGGTATCTACTTATCACCATTCTTATGAAATATAGTTCTTTTTTTTATGAGTGACAGGGTCTTATTATGTAGCCCAGGCTGGCTTCCAACTTGTGGCTCAAACATGGGAGAATCCTCCTCATTCTGCTTCCTGAGTGCTGGGATTACAGGCGTGTACCTGTAGGGTTCATAGCCTTCCCTGAAAACCAGAGGGAACTAAAGAGTTAATAATCCTCCCTAAAACTAGCAGGCAATAAGAAAGTCACAGCAAAAAAAAATTTAATTAAAAAAAAAGTCACAGAGACATTCAGCCTTGACAGGTCTGTCTACTCCTGATTGATAAGCTTCCCTTAGCTCAGAAAACCTTGAGGGAGCAGAAACCATCTGGTGGGTTTTCCTCCCTGGACAGTTTGGCTAAAAAAGTTTATTCTGAGCAAGGACATAAATAACTACAGTTCCTTATCGACATCCCTTGGACCTGCAGCTGGTCCAGTCTGTTTTTCTTGGGGTCCTCCTTGTAAGCTCGCACCCAGCCTGGCCCGGTGCTTCAGCCTTTGTCCCGTGGGAAGGCTGTTCCTCTCCATAAACAGTCTGTCTGTAGAGATCAACTCCAGTGCTCTCTTTTGCTTTTCTCTCACACTTTCCTTACAGCACCCCCATGCCAACTTCAATATAATTCTTGGAAGTTTTCAGGCTAGAGAGATGGCTGAGAGGTCAAGGCATTTGCCTATAAAGCCAAAGGACCCAGGTTCGATTCCCCAGGACCTACATAAGCCAGACGCACAGGGTGGTGCATGCATCTGGAGTTCATTTGCAGTGGCTGAAGGCCCTGGTATGTCCAATCTCTCTATTTCTCTGTATCTGCCTCTTTCTCTCTCTTAAATCAATAAAGATAATAATTTTTGAAATTGTAGACACAGCAGTGAGGCAAGAGAAAGAAATAAAGAGAGTACAATCGGAAACGAAGTCAGGTTGTCCCTGTTTGCAGATGATGTGATCCTTTCCTCAAAAGACCCTGCAGGCTACCAGAAAATGCCTGACTCCAACAAATACTTCAAGCAACGTAGAAGAACACAAGATTAGCACAGGACTTGTAAAAATCAGTAGACTGGGCTGGTTGTGGTGGCGCACGCCTTTAATCCCAGCACTTGGGAGGCAGAGGTAGGAGTACTGCAGTGAGTTCGAGGCCAGCCTGAGATGACATAATGCATTCTAAGTCAGCTTGGGCTGGATAGAGCAAGACCCTACCTTGAAAAAAAAACAAAAGCAAGCAAAACAAAACAAAATCCCAGTATCTTTTCTATAATCCAACAACAAATTTACTAAGAAGAAAACCAGGAAAGCCCATCACAATACTCTCCAGAATGAATAAATAAAACCAGGCGTGGTGGCGCACGCCTTTAATCCCAGCACCCGGGAGGCAGAGGTAGGAGGATCCCTGTGAGTTCAAGGCCACCCTGAGACTACATAGTGAATTCCAGGTCAGCCTGGGCTAGAGAGAGACCCTGCCTTGAAAAAACAAAATAAAAACAAAAATAAACTCCTAGGAATAAATACAATCAAGGAGGCAAAAGACTTCTGTCATGAAAACTATAAAACACTGAAGAAAAAAAAAATCAGGGCTGGAGAGATGGCTTAGCGGTTAAGTGCTTGCCTGTGAAGCCGAAGGACCCCGGTTCAAGGCTCGATTCCCTAGGACCCACGTTAGCCAGATGCACAAGGGGGCGCACGCATCTGGAGTTCCGTTTGCAGTGGCTGGAAGCCCTGGCGCTCTCATTCTCTCTCTCTCTCTCTCTCTCTCTCTCTCTCTCTCTCTCTGCCTCTTTCTCTGTGTTTTTTTGGTTTTTCGAGGTAAAGTCTCCCTCTAGCCCAGGCTGACCTGGAATTCACTATGTAGTCTCAGGCTGGCCTCGAACTCTCGGCGATCATTCTTGCCTCTGCCTCCCGAGTGCTGGGATTAAAGGCGTGCGCCACCATGCCCGGCCAGCCATTTGATTTTCAACGAAAGTGGCAAGAACATACATTGGGAAAGGCGGCCTCTTTAACGCATGGTTCAGATCCACATGTAGAAGAATGAAACCAGGCCTTTTCCTCTCATCTTACACATTAATCAACTGAAAATGGATCAGGCTGGGTGTGGTGGCGCACGCCTTTAATCCCAGCACTCAGGAGGCAGAGGCAGGAGGATCGCTGTGAGTTCGAGGCCACCCGGAGACTCCATACTGAATTCCAGGTCAGCCTGGGCTAGAGTGAGACCCTACCTCGGAAAACAAACAAACAAACAAACAAACAAAAGAAAAGAAAAGTTTGGGCTGCATGACACTGAGGAATAAAAAGATGGAGCTGAGGTCTCCTCCCTGTTAGCCGTCAGGATGTTGGGGAGAGCTATGTAGACCGTGTGGGGGAGGAGAGTCATAACTGGTCTTAACCAGCTGGGCATGGGTGACGCATGCCTTTAACTCCAGCACTCAGGAGGCAGAGGCAGGAGGATCGCCGTGAATTCGAGGCTAGCCTGAGGACTACATGGTGAATTCCAGGTCAGTTCGGAGCTAGAGTGAGACCCTGCCTCAAAAAAACAAAATAAATAAAATTAATTAATTAATTACTTAATGGTCTTAACCAGTAATGGACCAGTAATGGACCCTGCACGCTTTAATCCCAGCACTCGGGAGGCAGGGGTAGGAGGATTGCCGTGAGTTCGAGGCAGGCCGGAGACTACATAGTGAATTCCAGGTCAGCCTGGGCTAGTGCCAGACCCTACTTGAAAAAACCAAAAATAAGGGCTGGAGAGATGGCTAGCGGTTAAGGCGTTTGCCTGCAAAGCCAAAGGACCTTGGTTCAATTCTCCAGGACCCATGTAAGCCAGAAGCACAAGGGGGCGCACACATCTGGAGTTCGTTTGCAGTGTTTGGAGGCCCTGGTGAGCCCGTTTTCTCTCTCTCTCTTTGTCCCCCTCTTTCTCACTCTCTCAAATAAATAAATCGAAATAAATAGAAGTAAAAAAAACAAAAAATAATATAAAATGGCACTTATCAAAGAAACAAAACAAAACAGAGCAAAACCCAAATATCATTGTGTGAAATTGTAAAGCTCTTGCAAATCACAGGAAACAACAGTGGAGGGTCAGCCCAGAGAATGGGAGATCTGAGCCAGCTTCCATCTGACAGAGGAGAGACGTCCAGATTATATGATGAACTTAAAAATAAAACTTCGGCCAGGCGTGGTGGCGCACGCCTTTAATCCCAGCACTCGGGAGGCAGAGGTAGGAGGATCTCCTTGAGTTTAAGGCCAGCCTGAGACTTCATAGTGAATTCCAGGTCAGCCTGGGTTAGAGTGAGACCCTACCTTGTAAACCCCCAAAATAAATAAATAAATAAAATTAGAAAAGACAATTTACCCAGTCAATAAAATGGGGAAATGAGCAGAACAGATATTTTTCAAAAGAGCAATAAGTACGAGAAAATAAATGTTCAAATCTTTGGGCACGAGGGACATTCATACCAAAGCTGTATTGAGGCTCCATCTCACTGCAATCAAAATGGTTGTCATGAGAAAACAAATGCTGGTGAGGATATGGGGAGAAAAGAGACCCTTACACACTGTTAGTTGGAATTCAAATTAGTTCAGTCACAATGAAAATCACCGTGGAGGCTCCTCCAAAAGCTAAAAAGGAGCCGGGTGTGGTGGCACACGCCTTTAATCCCAGCACTCAGGAGGCAGAGGTAGGAGGATCACCATGAGTTCAAGGCCAGCCTGAGACTCTGTAGTGAATTCCAGGTCAGCCTGGGCTAGAGTGAGACCCTACCGTGAAAAACCAAAAAAAAAAAAAAAAAAACAAAAAAAAAAGCTAAAAAGGTCCGGCTATACCGTGTGACACAATAATTCAGACTCAGAAAGACAAGTGTAACTGACTCGAACTTAAGCGCACTTCCCGCAAAAACGGGAGGACCCGGGGGGCCCGAGACTGCTTGAGTTCGAATTTCCAGAACCCACATAGGCAGCTGGGTGTGGCCACGCGTGTCTGTAACCTCAGTCCTGTGGGAAGTGGAGATCAGAGAGTCCGTGAGACTCGCACAACGCAAGCTCTGGACATTAAGAGACTGTCCCCAGGAGAGACAGATGGGTGGGTGATAGAGGGGGACATGCATCATTGTCTTCGGCTGCAGGTCAGACCGCCGGGCCCTTTGGGCACCATAGCAGTGAGGGGATCAAATTAGCTCCAGTTTACAGCTAGGCCTAAGTTTCAGCTTCCCGGAGAGGCAGGCAAGACTTCTGGGAAAAACCACAAAGGACATGTCCAAGGTGGTGGGCTCTGGGGGCTGAGTCAGTTTCTAGAGACATGTCCTTTCCTGCCTTCTGTCCCAACCAATCAGAGATAGATGTACAACTGTAACTGCTGCTCGCCTAGCCAATCATTTTAAAAGATTACCTAACCCGCCTAAAATTCCCCTACTTGTGCTTAAAAGGGGCCTGCGTGCTCCTCTTGGGGGTCACCTTATTTATTTTTATTTTTTATTTTTTTTGGTTTTTCGAGGTACGGTCTCACTCTGGCCCAGGTTGACCTGGAATTCACTATGTAGTCTCAGGCTGGCCTCGAACTCATGGCGCTCCTCCTACCTCTGCCTCCTGAGGGCTGGGATTAAAGGCGTGCGCCTGCTGGCTAACTGCAGAATAAACGCTCTTTGTTTTTACATACTATTTGAGTCTGGGGTCTTTCTTCAGCGATTCTCGGACCCTTACAGCAGCATCTACACATTCACCTGCAATATACCACACACACATGCACGCACAAACGCATGTACATTGGGAAGCTAATGTAGGAGGATCACTGTGAGTTTTAGGCCATCCTGGGGCTACAGAGTGAGTTCCAGGTTAGCCTGGACTAGAGTGAGACCCTGCCTTGAATCCCCTCCCTCCACCAAAACAAAACAAAACAAAACAAAACAAAACAAAAAACAGCCAGGGCTGGAGAGATTGCTCAGTGGTTGAAGGTACTTGTTTGCAAAGACTAATGCCCTGAGTTCGATTCTCCAGTATCCATGTAAAGCCAGAGGCACAAAGCGGCACATGCATCTGGAGTTTGTTTGCACTGGCTGGAGGCCTTGGCCCACCCCCTTTTTTTTTTCCCTCTCTCTCGTCTTGCAAATAGACCAATAATAATAATAATAATAATAATAATAATAATAACAACAAACCTTATTAAAAATAACAATAGCAGCCGGGCGTGGTGGCGCAAGCCTTTAATCCCAGCACTTGGGAAGCAGAGGTAGGAGGGTCGCCATGAGTTCGAGGCCACCCTGAGACTACATAGTGAATTCCAGGTCAGCCTGGGCTAGAGCGAGACCCTACCTTGAAAAACCACAAAAATAAAATAAAATAAAATGACAACAACACAGTCCTCAAAGTGTTGGAACAAGCCAAACGTTCGCAAGCTATTGGGTGGATAAACAGATGTGGTATATTCATATAATGAAACGTGATTTAAGCTCTGTGGATTACTGGTATTCTAACGTCTTCCATAAAGATACCTACCTTCAAGATGAGCTGGAAAGCCAGGTTCAAATAACTGACTCAAGTTCCAACATTCTTGACTGCCCCCCCCAAAGGAAGCATCCAATAGCTCCTTGCTTGCTTATCTGCAGCCCATGAGCTCTGCACCCACTAGAGACCCCAGGACAGTGTCTGGCTTGCTGGGGGTTTACCAGTGAGTCCTGAGTTCAGGGGACCTGCCAAGGCCACCCACACTGTGACATGCAGACAGGCCTGGGCTCCTTCTGGAGAGGAAAGGTAAGGAAACACGGGGGTGGGGGGGGGAGGGCCAGGATGGAGGTCTGAGTCCTTCTCTCTTTCTTACCATCAATCAGACAGCCCCCAAAGCAGAAAGCCCTTAACAGCCTGCTTCCAACCGTCACCTTTTAGGAGTCTACAAATATGCCTATGTGTGTGAGAATGTCTGTGTGCAGCTGCGTCCAGGAAGCTCACACTACAGGAGTCCACGTGCGTGTGTGTGTGTGTGTGTGTGTGTGTGTGCTGTGCCCAGGAAGCTCCAGGATGCCCCATTAGCCCACACACCCAGGCACACTGAGCCCTGCACATCCCCATGTCTCCACCAGCCCTGTGTGCCAGGGACCTGGGTGAGCAGTGGGCAGAGCTGGAGACGACAGCCTCAGGTGCCCTTCCTGACACAGCCCGTATTCTACTCCACCCTTCAACTCAACTTAAGAGCTGGATTTAAACACCTTTGCAGCAAGCTCCACTCAAGGATGTCACCATGTCTCTCTCTCCACTCTTCTTTTCAATGAAATATTTTTTAAATTTTATTTATTTATTTATGAGAGAGAGAGAGAGAGAGAGAGAGAGAGAGAGAGAGAATGGGCATGCCAGGGCTCTAGCCACTGCAAACGAACTCCAGACGTATGTGCCCCCTTGTTCATCTGGCTTATGTTGCATGGATCCTGGAGAACTGAACCGGGATCCTTTGGCTTTGCAGGAAAACATCTTAACTGCTAAGCCATCTCTCCAGCCCACCCAACTTTAAAAAAAAAACATATTTTATTTATTTGAGAGAGGGAAAGAGGCAGAGGAAAAGAGAGAGAAAGAGAGAGAGAGAGAGACAGAGAGAGAGAGAGAGAGAGAGAGAATGGGCATGCCAGGGCATGCAGCCACTGTAAATGAACTCCAGACACATGTGCCCCCTTGTGCATCTGGCTTATGTTACATGGATCCTGGAGAATTGAACCGGGATCCTTTGGCTTTGCAGGAAAACATCTTAACTGCTAAGCCATCTCTCCAGCCCACCCCACTTTTTATAAAAACATATTTTATTTATTTGAGAGAGAGAAAGAGGCAGAGGAAAAGAGAGAGAAAGAGAGAGAGAGAGAGAGAGAATGGGCATGCCAGGGCATGCAGCCACTGTAAATGAACTCCAGACACATGCGCCCCCTTGTGCATCTGGCTTACATGGGTCCTGCGGAATTGAACCGGGGGCCTTTGGTTTTGCAGGCATATACCTTAACCGCTAAGCCATCTCTCCAGCCCATCCCTCCACTCATTTTTTAGGTCGCACCCTAAGGCAGGGCTAGGTCTGTGGCTTCTTCAGCCTGCGGAGGCGTGGGGTTGACACTCACCATGGCCAGGGGAGCCTCCCACTGTCCCCCCCCACACAGCTCTCTTCCTAAGAAGGGAGGCGCCGACGATCGGAGTCTTCATACACCAGGGTCCCTGGAGCTGCCATCCCAGGGTCTCCAGTCACTAACAAGCCCCCAGGGCCCAAGCTGATGGCACTGGGGCCCCCTCTCCTGCTTCCCCAGCCTCCAGGGCTCAGACAGGGGAGCACTGATTGGGTCCTCCTTTGAGGACTGCAGTCACCAATCGCCTCTCCCTCCATCAGCACTCAGGGCCCCAAGGATTGCCAAGCCCCTATGCGAGGCTGCTTCCGGAGGAAGGGCAGCCCAGGCCCCGTCACCTGGTCCTGTCACTCACCATGCCAGAGCCTGGTCTGCACTCCGATGGCCTCCACATGCCTGCTCTTAGTCACCGTACTGCGTGTTCTCTCAACTTCTTCCCACCCCCTCAGGCCCACCCTCACCCATCATTTACACCATCCTGACCTGTTGCGACAGCCTCCCTCCTTCCATTCTCTGCATCCCCCACCCCCCGGAGCTCCAGAGCACCTGCGCATCTCCAATGCTCAACTTCCTCCCACGGCCGCCCATTCCCTCTCATTCCCATGTGGAACCTGCGTATGTTCGTGAACACTTGCTATGCCTGGCCCTGGTCATTTTCTCTAGTTCCAAATCCAGTCACTGCTCCACCCAAACCATAAGACTAATTTTGTAAAATAACAGCAAGGGGGGGGGGAGGGCCTGGAGAGATGGCTCGGTGGTTAAGGCGCTTGCCTGTGAAGCCTAAGGACCCATGTTCGGCTCTCCAGATCCCACGTAAGCCAGACGCACAAAGGTGAGGCAAGCGCAAGTCTCACATGACCACTAGGTGGCGCAAGCGTCTGGAGTTCGGTTGCAGTGGCTGAGGCCCTGGTGTGCCATTTGTTTCTCTCTAAAAAAAACAATTTGAAAGAGCCGGGCGTGGTGGCGCAGGCCTTTAATCCCAGCACTCGGGAGGCAGAGGTAGGAAGATCGCCTTGAGTTCGAGGCCATCCTGAGACTACACAGTGAATTCCAGGTCAGCCTGGGCTAGAGTGAGACCCAACCTCGAAAACAAAAACAAACAAACAAACAAACTTGAAAGAGAAGGCAGCAGGACCAGGTAAGCAGCTCTGGAATAACTCCAGGGCCCCTCCACAGTCCCCCCTCCCCCAGCTGCCAGCTGGGGAACCACTGGACAACTGGGGGTCTCGGTCACCCCCAGTCACCCCGCGTCCGTAACAGTCAGTTGGAACAGCAGATCCGAGTTTCAAAGGGGTAAGTGGGGGGAGGGAATTATCATGGTTTACTGTCTGTAATTATAGAAGTTGTGAATTAAAATAAGACAACCTGCATCATGAAAAGCAGGAGGTAAACAAATGCAGACAGCTGACTGTGGTGGCACACGCCTTTAATCCCAGCAACTTGGGAGGCTGTGGTAGGAAGGTGGCTGTGAGTTCGAGGCCATCCTGAAGCTACATAGTGAATTCCAGGTCAGCCTGGGCTTGAGTGAAACCCTACCTCAGAAAACAATAAAATAAAATAAAATAAAATAAAAAAATAAAATATAAAATAAGAAATGAAATGAAATGAAATGAAATAAAATAAGAGAGAAGGAAAGGTGGATGGATCTAGAAGGCCCTCACCAAGTTGCGTGCAAGCCCTGTGTGGAGCTTCAGGAGGGGTGCGACCTCCCCTCCACAAACGGAGAAGAATGGCAGAGGTGGTTCCATCCAATCCCCGCTCGGTGAACCAGTGACGTCACTGGTCACTCACAGGAGCGTGGACGACTGACCAGTCCACCCAGCATGGGTGGCGCCTCCCAAAGCTACGGCACTGGAGCTCACCCCCCAATGCAGCCCGCTGATCCTGGGTAGATTTTACTGATTTTATAGCCTCTGGTAGGGGGGCTCTTAGATTTCCTGAGCTGGGGCTGGGGAGATGGCTTAGGCGTTAAGGCGTTTGCCTGCAAAGCCAAAAGACCCAGGTTCGATTCCCCAAGACCCACGTAAGCCAGTTGCACAAGGTGGTGCATGCGTCTGGAGTTCGTCTGCAGTGGCCGAAGGTCCTGGTGCACCTATTCTCTCTATATATATCTGCCTCTCTCTCTTGCTCTCAAATAAATAAAATAAATTAAAAAGAGAGAGAGAGAGAGAGAGAAACAGTGGAAAGCAGAGGTTTACAAGGTTTACATGACATTCCAGGTCAAGATGTGAACCTGAAAGGCACCAAGATCACATGATTTCTTGATATATATATGTGTGTGTGTGTGTATTTGTACATTTCCTGAGCCTCTGGGCCGGGGTCGGAAGCAGAGAATGGAAGGAGGGAGGCTGTTGCAACAGGTCAGGATGTGTAAATGATGGGTGAGGTGGGCCTGAGGGGACGGGAAGAAGCTGAGAGAACACGCAGCATGGTGACTAACAGCAGGCATGTGGAGGCCGTCGGAGTGCAGACCAGGCTTGGGCATGGTGAGTGACAGGACCAGGTGACAGGGCCTGGGCTGCCCTTCCTCCGGAAGCAGCCTCACATAGGGGCTTGGCAATCCTTGGGGCCCGAGCGCTGATGGAGGGAGAGGTGATTGGTGACTGCAGTCCTCAAAGGAGGACCCAATCAGTGCTCCCCTGTCTGAGCCCTGGAGGCTGGGGAAGCAGGAGAGGGGGCCCCAGTGCCATCAGCTTGGGCCCTGGGGGCTTGTTAGTGACTGGAGACCCTGGGATGGCAGCTCCAGGGACCCTGGTGTATGAAGACTCCGATCGTCGGCGCCTCCCTTCTTAGAAGAGAGCTGTGTGTGTGTGTGTGGGGGGGACAGTGGGAGGCTCCCCTGGCCATGGTGAGTGTCAACCCCAGGCCTCCGCAGGCTGAAGAAGCCACAGACCTAGCCCTGACTTAGGGTGCGACCTAAAAACTGAGTGGAGGGAGATATGACCCCCCCCCCCCAAAAAAATGCTCAGATGGTGACATCCTTGGATGGAGCTTGCTGCAAACGTGTTTAATTCCAGCTTTTAAGTTGACTTTGCAGGTGGCGTAGAATACGGGGTGTGTCAGGAAGGGCACCTGAGGCAGCGCCCTCTAGCTCTGCCCACTGCTCACCCAGGTCCCTGGCACACAGGGCTGGTGGAGACATGGGGATGCACAGGGACCAATGTGTCTGGGTGTTTTGGCTAAAGCTGCACCCTGGAGTTTCATGGGCACAGCCACACGCACACACACACACACACACTCACACAGACTACTCCTGTAGGGCGATGGTTGGAGCAGGCTATTCAGGGCTTCCTGCTTTGGGGGCTGCCTGATGGTTAAGAAAGAGAGAAGGAGGCCTGGAGAGATGGCTTAGCGGTCAAGGTACTTGCCTGCAAAGCCTAAGGACCCAGGTTCGATTCCCCAGTACCCGTATAAGCCAGATGCACAAGGTGGCGTGTGCATCTGGAGTTCATTTGCAGTGGCTAGAGGCCCCTGGCACCCCCATTCTCTCTCTCTTTCTCTCTCATCTGCCTCTTTCTCTCTCTCTTATATATATATATGATTCCAAATGAATTTTTGGGTTGTGTTTTCTATTCCCGTGAAGAATGCCGTTGGAATTTTGATGGGGATTGCATTAAATGTGTAGATTGCTTTTGGTAAGATTGCCATTTTCACAATATTGATTCTTCCGATCCAGGAGCAAGGGATGTTTTTCCATTTCCTAGTGTCTTCTGCAATTTCTCGCTTGACTGTTTTAAAGTTTTCATTGTAGAGATCCTTTACTTCCTTGGTTAGGTTTATTCCAAGGTCCTTTATTTTCTTTGATGCAATTGTGAATGGGAGTGTTTCTCTCATATATATATATATATATATATATATATATATATATATATATATATATGAGAGAGAGAGAGAGAGAGAAGGACTCAGACCTTCATCCTGGCACCCTCGGCCCCACTCCATGTTTCCGATTGAGCTCAGTCTGGCAAGCTTTTCAAGCAAAAAGTTTAACTGCTCCCCAGCTCCACTTTTCTATTCTCTTTCTTTCTTTTTAAGTTTTTTTTTTTTTGAGGGATGGTCTCTCTTTGGCCTAGGCTGACCTGGAATTCGCTCTGTAGCCTCAGGGTGGCCTTGAACTCATGGCGATCCTCCTACATCTGCCTCCAGAGTGCTGGGATTAAAGGCGTGCGCCACCACGCTGGGCACTTTTCTATTCTTTGTAACTGTAGTATCTGTGGATTCAAACAAGCATATTTTTTTGTTGTTTGTCTCCACTTAGTATATCCTCAGAACTCAAGTTCAAAATCTGTTTCCAAAGCGAAATGCCAACTTCTAAACACTTTAAAAAAAATTTTTCTTTTTATTTATTTGAGAGAAAGAGGCAGAGAGAGAGAGAGAGAGAGAGAGAGAGAGAGAGAGAGAGAGAGAGAGAGAATGGGCACACCAGGGTCTCCAGCCACTGCAAATGAACTCCAGACGCATGTGCACCTTGTGCATCTGGCTTACGCAGGTCCTGGGGAGTTGAACCTAGGTCCTTTGGCTTTGCAGGCAAGTGCCTTAACCGTTAAGCCATCCCTCCAGCCCAACTTCCAAATATTTTTAAAATAAATATTTATTTTTATTTATTTTAGAGGGAGAAAGAGAAAGAGGCAAACAGAGAGAGAATGAGTGTGCCAGGGCCTCCAGCCACTGCAAACAAACTCCAGACACATGCACTTCCCTCTGCATTTGGCTTACTTGAGTCCTGGGGAATCGAACCTGGGTCCTTTGGCTTTGCAGGCAAACGCCTTAACCATTAAGCAATCTCTCAGCCCAACTTCCAAATATTCAAGCGAGGGTCCTCAATTTTTATTATCCCATTGCTGCTGGTGAATATTTACTGCACACGGGTGGTGTTTGTGTCCGGGTTAGGGGCGACAGGCTTGCAGATTTCCAGACGTGCCACTAGATGGCAGATAGGCCCCACCTCTGTATCTCCATGACCTCTATGTGGGTCTGTGGGGAGTCAAACCTGGGTCCTTAGGCTTCGCAGGCAAGCGCCTTCACCGCTAAGCCACCTCTGCAGCCCTGTATTCATTTCTACAGCAAGAGAGTCATAGAGCACCTTTTATTTTCCTGAGAAAAGGTGGAAGTGCCCGTGCCATCATCACACATGAGAGAGTTCGAGGCCACCCTGAGACTCCATAGTGAATTCCAGGTCAGCCTGGGCTAGAGCAAGACCTTACCTCAAAAAATGAGAGAGAAAGACACACAGAAAGAGAATGAGAATGGGAACCCCAGGGCCTTTAGCCATTGCACACCAACTCCAGATGCATGTGTCACCTTCTGCATCTGACTTATGTGGGTCTGTGGGGAGTCAAACCTGGGTCCTTAGGCTTCGCAGGCAAGCGCCTTCACCGCTAAGCCACCTCTGCAGCCCTGTATTCATTTCTACAGCAAGAGAGTCATAGAGCACCTTTTATTTTCCTGAGAAAAGGTGGAAGTGCTGCTGTGTTTGTCGTTCTGTGCCTGGTTCACTGGCTTATTTCGCTCAGTGTGATGTCTTCCAGGTCCATCCATGCCTGTGTGAGGGACAGACCGTTTCTCTTTTCTGCTCACAATGAGCACGTTCCACGGGGTATTCATATCACACGTTCTTTGCCCATTGGTCTGCTGCTGGACAGCTGCTGCCCAGGTTTGGCTCCTGTGAGGAATTCTAGAATGAATATAAGCATGTGGAGTCCCTTTGCATCCAACAATCAACTCCTTTTTTTAAAAAAAAAATTTTAGGGCTGGTGGGATGGTTTAGCCGTTAGGGCGTTTGCCTGCAAAGCCAAAGGACCCAGGTTCAATTCCCCAGGACCCACAGAAGCCAGATGCACAAGGGGGCGCACGCTTCTGGAGTTTGTTTGCAGTGGCTGGAGGCCCTGGCATGCCCATTCTCTCTCTTCCACTTTCTCTGTCAAATAAATATATAAAAATAAAAATAAAATAAAAAGAAAACTTTATTTTAGAGAGAGTGGGAGATAGAGAGACAGAGGGAGAGAGAATGGGCACACCAGGGCTTCAGCCACTGTAATCAAACTCCAGATGCTTGCGCCACCTAATGGGCATGTGTGACCTTGCACTTGCCTCATCTTTGTGCGCCTGGCTTACGTGGGATCTGGAGAGAGATCCAACATGGGTCCTTAGGATTCCCAGGCAAGCGCATATCTTCCAACAATCAACTCTCCTTAGCAAGGAAAGATTGCTGGAGGACCTTTGACCTCAAAACCTAGTTACTGTATGTAAATGAGTACAAAATTCTCTCTCATTTCCTGAGATAGCAGATTAATAAACTACAAAGTGATAACACTATCATTAGTCCAAGAGGCCTCACTACTTGGATTAAAGATGTCAACAATTTCAATCATTGCCACTTAACTAATTTAACATTTGTTGATTAGCCACATATGTATAGCCCCTGGAGTTGTTTGAATTTTCTTTTAAAATCTGAAGAAAAAAAATGAATGTGTAGCCGGGCGTGGTGGTGCACGCCTTTAATCCCAGCACTCAGGAGGCAGAGGTAGGAGGTCACCTTCTGCATCTGACTTATGTGGGTCTGTGGGGAGTCAAACCTGGGTCCTTAGGCTTCGCAGGCAAGCGCCTTCACCGCTAAGCCACCTCTGCAGCCCTGTATTCATTTCTACAGCAAGAGAGTCATAGAGCACCTTTTATTTTCCTGAGAAAAGGTGGAAGTGCCCGTGCCATCATCACACATGAGAGAGTTCGAGGCCACCCTGAGACTCCATAGTGAATTCCAGGTCAGCCTGGGCTAGAGCAAGACCTTACCTCAAAAAATGAGAGAGAAAGACACACAGAAAGAGAATGAGAATGGGAACCCCAGGGCCTTTAGCCATTGCACACCAACTCCAGATGCATGTGTCACCTTCTGCATCTGACTTATGTGGGTCTGTGGGGAGTCAAACCTGGGTCCTTAGGCTTCGCAGGCAAGCGCCTTCACCGCTAAGCCACCTCTGCAGCCCTGTATTCATTTCTACAGCAAGAGAGTCATAGAGCACATTTTGTTTTCCTGAGAAAAGGTGGAAGTGCCCGTGCATCATCACACATGAGAGAGTTCGAGGCCACCCTGAGACTCCATAGTGAATTCCAGGTCAGCCTGGGCTAGAGCAAGACCTTACCTCAAAAAATGAGAGAGAAAGACACACAGAAAGAGAATGAGAATGGGAACCCCAGGGCCTTTAGCCATTGCACACCAACTCCAGATGCATGTGTCACCTTCTGCATCTGACTTATGTGGGTCTGTGGGGAGTCAAACCTGGGTCCTTAGGCTTCGCAGGCAAGCGCCTTCACCGCTAAGCCACCTCTGCAGCCCTGTATTCATTTCTACAGCAAGAGAGTCATAGAGCACCTTTTATTTTCCTGAGAAAAGGTGGAAGTGCCCGTGCATCATCACACATGAGAGAGTTCGAGGCCACCCTGAGACTCCATAGTGAATTCCAGGTCAGCCTGGGCTAGAGCGAGACCCTACCTCAAAAAATGAGAGAGAAAGACACACAGAAAGAGAATGCGAGGCAAGCGCCTTCACCGCTAAGCCACCTCTGCAGCCCCTGTATTCATTTCTACAGCAAGAGAGGTCATAGAGTACATTTTGTTTTCCTGAGAAAAGGTGGAAGTGCCTGTGCATCATCACACATGAGAGAGTTCGAGGCCACCCTGAGACTCCATAGTGAATTCCAGGTCAGCCTGGGCTAGAGCGAGACCCTACCTCGGGGGAAAAATAAAAGAGAGAGAGAGCCGAAGAAGACACCCGAATTTGACTTCTCACCCCCACATACATATGCCCGTGTACATGCATCCCACATACAAATACATATGTGCACCCACCCACATACAAACACAATACAGCATGCATACACGCCACGCACCCAGCGTTGTTTGACTTATTTCAGGGAACAATTTACAGCTTTGCACCCTCAGATATCCTTCCTCCCTCCTTCCCTCCCTCCCTAAGGACCCAGGTTCTAGTCCCTAGAACCCACGTAAGCCAGATGCACTGGGTGCTGGAGGCCCTGGTGTGCCCATTCTCTCTCTCTATCTGCCCGTTCTCTCTCTCTCAAATAAATAATAATAATAAATTTAACTAAGGGGGCTGGAGAGATGGCCTAGCTGTTAAGGCGCTGGCCTGCAAAGCCAGCTTTGATTCCCCAGGACCCACATAAGCCAGCTGCACAGGGGGCGCATGCGTCTGGAGTTCCTTTGCTGTGCCTGGAGGCCATGGTGCACCCATTCTCTCTCTCTCTTTTAAATAAATAAATAATAAAAAAAAATAAGGCGCCTTTTCCCTTTTGTCTTCATTTCCTTAACTTTAGCATGATGCAACGTGGTCCTCAGTACCCAACGCCTGCTGATGGTGGTGGAGGGAGCCACACACGGATCCCTGAGTCCTCACTGCGGGTCCCGCTTAAGGACCAGGGTCCCACCAAGTGGTACAGGCTGTACGTTTGATCCCCAGCCTTTCCCACCACACAGTTTTCTGTCTGTCTGTCATCAGCTTGAAGCTGTCTATTGTTCAGCCTTCCTGATAGAATCACAATTTTATTTTATTGATTGATTTGCAAGCAGAGGGAGAGAGAGATAACTATAGAGATAGAGATAGATAGATGATAAACAGATAGATAGATAGATAGATAGATAGATAGAGGGAGGGAGGGAGGGAGAACCGGTGCACGAGGGACTCCAGCAGCTGCAAACGGAATCCAGATACACTCTCCACTTTGTGCATCTGGCTTTATGTAGGTACTGGAGAATTGAACCCCCGGTCGTTAGGGATCACAGACAAGCTCCTTAACCCCTGAGCCATCTCTGCAGCCCAGAATCACACAATTAAATTCATATGAATTTTAAGATTATTTTTTGTTTTATAATCACACAATTACTTGTATTTTATTTTATTTTATTTTGAGGTAGGCTGTCATTCTAGCCCAGACTGACCTCGAACTCATGATGATCCATCTATCTCAGCCTCCTGAGTGTTGGGATTAAAGGCACCTGGCAAAAGGTATTTTATTTATTTATTTATTTATTTATGAGCGACAGAAAGAGAGAGAAAGACGGATTGAGAGAGAGAGAGAGAATGGGCGCATCAGGGCCTCCAGCCATTGCAAACAAACTCCACACACATGCGCCCCCTTGTGCATTTGGCTTACATGGGTCCTGGGGAATCGAACAGGGGTCCTTAGGCTTCGCAGGCAAGCATCTTAACCACTAAGCCATTTCCCCAGCCCTTTGTTTTGTTTTTTTCGAGGTAGGGTCTCACTCTAGCTCAGGCTGACATGGAATTCACTATGTAGTCTCAGGATGGTCTCAAACTCCCAGTGATCCTCCTACCTCTGCCTCCCGAGCGCTCAGAGTAAAGGTGTGCTCCGCCACACCATGCCACACCACACAGCTGCCATTGATTTTCTTGATGACAGCCATTCTAACTGGAGTGAGACCTCCATTTGCATCCCCCCCCCCCATAGCTAAGTGTGTTGAGCACTTTTAAGTAATAGTCATTGGCCATTTGTCTATCTTCTTTTGAGAGCTATCCAATCCATTAGCCCATTTACTGATTGGAAGATTTTCTTTTTCTTTTTTCCTCTTTTTTTGGTATTTAATGCTTGGTTGTTTTTGGTCTTTTAGCAGTTCCCTATATATTCTAGAGATCAATACCTGAGTGAGATGTAGTTGGCAAAGAATTTTTTCCATTATGTAGGTTATCTGCTTGCTCTGATGAATGTTTCTTTTACTGCATAGAGGTTTTTAAATTTCATGCAATCTCATCTGTCAACTTGAGGTTATTTCCTTTGTGAATGGAGTCATTTCCAGAAAGTTCTTGCCTATGCCTATATCAGGAAATGTTTTCTTTTTCTTTTTCTTTTTCTAGGTAGGCTTTCACTGTAGCCCAAACTGACTTGGAATTCACTATGTAGTTTCAGGATGGCCTCGAACTCATAGTGATCCTCCTTCCTCTGCCTCCCCAGTGCTGGGATTAAAGGTGTGCGCCACCACACCTGGCAAGATTTTGTTTGTTTGTTTGTTTTTTGAGGTAGTGTCTCACTCTAGCCCAGGCTGACCTGGAATTCACTACGTAGTCTCAGGGTGGCCTCGAACTCATAGCGATCCTCCTACCTCTGCCTCCCGAGTGCCGGGATTAAAGGTGTGCGCCACCACGCCTGGCAAGACTGGCTTTTGAGTCGGGGTCTCAGTCTAGCCCAGGTTGGCCTTGAACTCGCAGTGATCCTCCTACCTCAGGCTTGGGAGTGCTGGAGAAAAGATGTGTACCCCCATGCCCAGCCCAGGATTCTATTACTGCAGGAAGAAGAGGAGAATGGCTTCAGGCGAACATCTAGCATCCCATTACTAGTTTGAGCCTCTGATGCAAGATCATGTGGCGTTTCCACTTTATTAATGAGAAATATGAAGGGTCAGAGGGTTTAGGAAACTTGCCCAATCTCACAGTTCATGAAAGGCTAAGACAGCATTCAGTCCCAAGTGATTGATGTTCAAGAGAGATACTAAAAAACCCTCCGATGCTTAAAAGAATCCTGGGCTGGGATGTAGTTTAGTTAACAAGGGTTTGTGTAGCATCCAGGAGCCCTAGATTTCATCTCCAGTCTTAGCTGAGGACAAAATGGAGTTACAGCCAGAGGGTGACAGAGGAGTCATCCACATTCCTCAAGAAATTGTCCAGCCATTGTCCCTCCCCTGCCTAACAAGGCTCCAGGTCTAGATTTACTGCCCCTTATCTCTCACACCGGGTCACTTCTGGTCTCACCCTATGGCTAATGTAAAGAGCAGAGATTTACTGCCCAACAAAGACATTCCTTCCCTTCCTCACCTTCCCCAACTGAAGAGCCTATAAAGCCCTCTCTCTGTGACCCCAAGCTGACTGCCCCGCTCCTGAGAGTCAGTCCTGGCAGCTCGTGTCCCTCCCCCCCCCCAAAAAAAAAGCTTCCATCTTTGCCTCAGAGTGGTCTCAGTGGTCCTTGGTCATTCCTGAACCTTACACCTAGCACCTGCAAAATATGGACAAAACAAGGAACCAGCACCAACAAAAACCAAAACAAAACAAGTAAACAAAAACACAGGGAGGGCTGGAGAGATGGCTTAGCGGTTAAGCGCTTGCCTGTGAAGCCTAAGGACCCCTGTTCGAGGCTCGATTCCCCAGGACCCACGTAACCCAGATGCACAAGGTGGCACATGCATCTGGAGTTCATTTGCAGTGGCTGGAGGCCCTGGTGCACCCATTCTCTATCTATCTGCCTCTTTCTCTCTCTCTGTCTATCGCTCTCAAATAAATAAATAAATAATAAACAAAAAAAAGTTTTAAAAAACACAGGGAATGTGGGTAAGAGAAGAGAAAACTGTGAGAGTGAAGATTTTCATCTCAGATGAACCGATGAATGAATAGAGAGATAATTCAAATTTTAGAACAATTTGTGATGCTTTTTCTTTTCTTTCTTTTTTAATTAAAAAATTTTAATTAATTAATTAATTAATTTTTGGTTTTTCGAGGTAGGGTCTCGCTCTAACCCAGGCTGACCTGGAATTCACTATGTCGTCTCAGGGTGGCCTTGAACTCACGGCAATCGTCATACTTCTGCTTCCCGAGTGCTGTGATCAAAGGTGTGTTCCACCACACCCGACATTTTTTTTTTTGACTTAAAAAAATTTTATGAGAGAGAGAGAGAGAATTGGGGCACCAGGGCCTCCAGCAACTGAAATGAAACTTCAGAGGCTTGGGCCACCTTGTGCACATGTGGGACCTTGAGTGCTTGCATGAGTTTGTGTGTCTGGCTTATGTGGGATCTAAAGTGTCAAACATGGGTCCTTAGGCTTTGTAGGCAAGCACCTTAACTACTAAGGCATCTTTCCAGCTCTCTTCCTCCTTCCCTCCTTTCTTCCTTTCCTTCCTTCCTTCCCTCTCTCTTTCCCTTCCTTCCTCCCTCCCTCCCTCCCTCCCTCCCTCCCTTCCTTCCTTCCTTCCTTCCTTCCTTCCTTCCTTTCTTTCTCTTGGCAGAGTCTCACTCTAGCCAAAGATAAGCTGGAACTCACTGTGTAGCCCTGACTGGCCTTGAACTCATGGTGCCACTCCTATCGCAGCCTCTGGAGTGCTGGGATTAAAAGTGTGCACCATACTAAACTCTCTCAGGTACTAGAATGTTCTCTTCCGTTGAGGGGTCCTGACTAAAAGAGGTATAGATTTTAGAGTATTCTTCTCGTTGTTTAAATTTTGCTTTCTTGGGGCTGGAGAGGTGGCTTGCTTAGCAGTTAAGGCATTTGCCTGCAAAGCCAAAGGACCATGGTTCAATTCCCCAGGTCCCACATAAGCCAGATGCACAAGGGGGCTTATGTGCCTGGAGTTCATTAGCAGTGGCTGGAGGCCCTGGTGTGTCCATTCTCTCTATATATCTGCCCCCCTCAAATAAATAAATAAAAATATAACACCATGTATACTGCAGTATATAAGATGTAATACATATAATAAATGCCTACCCCATTGTTCAGCGGTATTCCGTAGAATGGATATATTATGAAATGTTTAAAGGTTTATCTATTGGGCCCTCTTCCCCCATCTGGGTTTTGGCTGTTAGACTTTTTATTTTATTTATTTTTATTTATTTATTTGAGAGTGACAGACAGAGGGAAAATGAGGCAGAAAGAGAGAGAGAGAGACAGAGAGAGAGAGAGAGAGAGAGAGAGAGAGAATGGGCGTGCCAGGGCCTCCAGCCACTGCAAATGAACTCCAGATGCATGCGCCACCTTGAGCATCTGGCTTATGTGGGTCCTGGGGAATCAAGCCTCGAACCGGGGTCCTTAGGCTTCACAGGCAAGCACTTCACCGCTAAGCCATCTCTCCAGCCCCTTGGCTGTTAGACTTTGATGGATCAGTTGACCCTCAGAAATCCCATTTCAGCTTTAATATTGGGGGTTGCACAAGGCACATTATAGTTTTTGTAGGTAACTTCTATTTTCTTTTATGTTTGGGGAACCAGTTTGTTTATAAACTACCAAGGACTCCTTCGGCAAATGTGGGTGCGGATGTTCATCCCCCCCCCCAAATGTGTGGCTGTGCTAGTTTTCTGTGCTTGACTAGGTGGAAATACCTGTTCCCCAGGCCCCTGTTTGGCTGTACCTCTTGCAGGTGTGGGCCGCCATGACTCACATCTCATGATGATGTTGGAGGCTCATGCCGTGTTGCTTTTGGCTCAAGGAGGTGGGAGCAAAGACTGACGAGCTAGGAAGCAGCTCTGGGTCCTTTGGACTCCTACTTACAGGCTGTCCCAGAGCTCAGAAACAAAGCTGCCTCCAGGTGTGGTGCCCCACACCTGCAGCCCCATGGCTTGGGAGCCTGAGGCAATAGAATCATTCATCAGAGCCCGGGAGTTCAGGGCCAGCTGGGCAATATAGCGAGGGACTGTGTCAAAACAACAAAACACAATAACGTGCTTCTCCAGACACAAAATGGCCTGGATACCCATGACCTCGCAGTGCCTGACACTACCTACAAAATAGGAGGAAAAGATGATGACATCAAAATAAAAGAGAGACTGGTTGAGAGGGGATATGATGGAGAGTGAAGTTTGAAAGGGGAAAGTGTGTGTGTGGGGGGAAAGGGTATTACCATGGGATATTGTTTACAATCATGGAAGTTGGTCAAGAAAAATAAACAAACAAACAAACAAAAAACAAGGGCTGAGGATGCGGCTCAGCGTGGAGAGCACTTGCCAAGCTCGCTCAAAGCCCTTGTGTTCCAAGACTTTTCTTGGACAGGTGTGAGAGACCAAGGGAACAACTCCGCCCGAGTTCAGGAGAGAGCCCAGCGTACAGGGAAAAGCTGACCGCGGCCCAGGTGACTCTCAGAGCTGCATGCCTGGAGCTCCCTGTTAGAGAAGCCTCCTCTGTGGGAAATTGCTTACTGGTCCCAGAACCGGGACCATGGGGAGGGGCCTTGTGAATCTCGTTTCAGGAGCTTCCTGACGATAGACAGTTTTGTTCACTTCCTAAGTCGTTTATTTTTTATTTATTTATTTTTAATTTTTTTTAGTTCTTTTAAATTTATTTTTGTTTATTTGTGACAGAGAGAGAAAGAGGGGGAGAGAGAGAGAGAGAGAAAATGGGCACACCAGGGTCTCCAGCCACTGCAAAAGAACTCCAGATGCATGTGCCACCTTGTGCATCTGGCTTACGTGAGTCCTGGGGAATCAAGCCTCAAACCTGGGTCCTTAGGCTTCACAGGCAAGCACTTAACCGCTAAGCCATCTCTCCAGCCCTTTAGTAGTTTTTTTTTTTTAATTTTTATTTCAGAGAGAGAGAGAGAGAGAGAGAGAGAGAGAGAGGAAGAGGCAGAGAGAGGGAGAGAGACAATGGGCATGCCAGAGCCTCCAGCCACTGCAAAGGAACTCCACACGCATGAGCCCCCTTGTGCATCTGGCTTATGTGAGTCCTGGGAAATAGAACCGGGGTCCTTTGGCTTTGCAGGCAAATGCCTTAACCACTAAACCATCTCTTCAGCCCTTCTTCCTAAGTCTTAAGGAACCTTTGTTTTTCGTTGGAAATTGCCTCGTGTATCTCAGGCTGGCCTTGAACTCACTATGTAGCTGAGGATGACCTTGAACTTCTTTTTTTTTTTTTTTTTGAGGTAGGGTTTCACTCTTGCCCAGGCTGACCTAGAATTCACTATGTAGTCATCAGGGTGGCCTCGAAATTGTGATGTTCCTCCTACCTCTGCCTCCCGAGTGCTGGGATTAAAGGCGTGTGCCACCACGCCTGGCTGAACTTCTTTTTTTAATTTTAAGATTTTTTTTTTTATGAACAACATATTTTGTATGGATACATCATGTGTTGGTACCATATTTTCCCTCCTCCCTGCCCCTATTCTGCTGGGGGCCCTCCTCAGTGGGGTTGTTGGTATTCCCCATGGGGTTGTGGGCTATGCGTTGTGGGAGCAGCAGTCAGTTACTGGGAGGAGACGATGCCTCTGGGTATGACCCTCTTCCGCAAAATCCCCTGAGCCGTGGTGGGTGAGTTTTCAGTTTATTTCAGTGATGAGCTCTTAGGAGCCTCTGGATCTCTGCTTTGGTGGGTGTTGAGTGTCCTCAGGGTCTGTCTCCTTCACCCTGACACTGATTATCAGGTTCAGCATGGAAGCAGCTCTCTTGCTCATCTCCCCATTCCTCTGTGGTTTCGCCTGGGCCTTGACTGACATGTGAGGGGTGGTTTATCTCCTTGGGTCTCGCTACCTTCTGAAAAAGAACAGATTTTCCAACAGAGATTGAAGTCAGCATAGGTCAAATAATATAAGATAAGCGTTATTTGAGCCTGGCGTGGTGGCACACACCTTTAATCCCAGCACTGGGGAGGCAGAGGTAGGAGGATCACCCTGAGTTCAATGCCACCTGAGACTACACAGTGAATTCCAGGTCAGCCTGGGCTAGAGTGAGACCCTACTTGGAAAAACCAAAACAAACAAACAATCAAACAAAAAAAGGTAAGCGTTATTAATTTAGGGAGAGTTTGATGGATGTAACCCCTCTTTTAGCCAAAGACTAGTGGGAGCTTGACGTTGGAGAACATAATCTTTGTCTCCACAGGATCCCGACCTGGTTCCCAGTTCCAGATACAGGTTTTCACTGAGCAGATCTCTTAGCCAATCAGAAGGCCACTAGTCACCCACCAAGGCTGTGGGCCACCGTTGCCCTGGTGTGTACTTCTTGCCAGGGTGGTTCCTCCTGAGTACCTTAGACCCCCTCTGGCTCACACCGTTGTTGGACACTTAACCCCCAGTAGCTCATGTAGCCTTTCCCAGCACTAAATGGGGCTGTCTGGAGACTGGCTCTCTTCCCGATTCCAGCCAGGTCTCTCTCTGTGCTCTGTGTCAGCAGCATATGGTATCGGGAGGGTAATCAAGTGCTTTTTTTTGGTTTTCCAAGGTAGGGTCTCACTCTAGCCCAGGCTGACCTGGAATTCACTATGGAGTCTCAGGGTGGCCTCGATCTCATGGTGATCCTCCTACCTCTGCCTCCCGAGTGCTGGGATTAAAGGTGTGCGCCACCATGCCTGGCTTTGTATCATTTTTGTTTTCTTACGTCTGAGTAGAATTCCATGATGTAGATATACCACAACTTCGTTGTCCATTCATCCAGTGATGGGCACCTGGGTTGATTCCAGTTCGTAGCTATATTATGAGTTGAGAAACTATAAATATGGTTGAACAAATACCTCTGTAGTGAAGCATGGGGCATTCAGGGTAACTGTCCAGTAAGGGAATAACTGGGTCTGTTGGTAGCTCTATATTCATTTTTTAGGAGTCTTCCTGTTGATTTCCATAGTGGTTGTACAAATTTGCACCCCCACCAACAGTGAATGAGGGTTCCTCTTTCCCCACATCATTTATTGTTGTTTAATCTTTATTTTTTTAAAAAAAATTTTATGTATTTATTTGAGAGCAACAGACAGAGAGAGAAAGAGAGAGATAGATAGAGAATGGGCACGCCAGGGCCTCCAGCCACTGCAAAGGAACTCTAGACGCATGCGCCACCCTGTGCATCTGGCTTACGTGGGTCCTGGGGAATCGAGCCTTGAATTGGGGTCCTTAGGCTTCACAGGTGAGCACCTAACCACTAAGCCATCTCTCCAGCCCTGTTATTGTTTAATCTTTTAATGATTGCCATCCTTACTGGGGTAAGGTGGATGTTAAACATTTCCTTAAGTGTGTATTAGCCATTTGTATTGCTTCCTCTGAGAACCGCCTATTCAGTTCTCTACCCCACTTTTGAGCGGCTTCCTGGCTACTGGGATATTGTTCAGGAAGTCCTTTCTCCAGTCCACATCATTGGCACTTTTGTTAAAGATTAGGTAGCTGTAGGTACTTGACCTAAAGGCCAGGTCCTCAGTTCCGTTCCATTGGTCTATATATCTGTTTTTATGCCCGTACCATGCTGTTTTTGTCACTATGGCTTTGTAATATAGCTTTAGATTGGGTATGGTGATACTACCAGAGGTGTTTCTTTTGCTGAGGATATGTTTGGCTATCTGAGGCCTGCTACCATTCCATATGAATTTTGAGATCATTTTTTTTTGTTTTCTGAGGTAGGGTCTCACTCTAGCCCAGACTGACCTGGAATTTACTATGTAGTTTCAGGGTGGCCTTGAACTCATGTCCATCCTCCTACCTCTGCCTCCTGAGTGCTGGATTAAAGGCGTGCGCCACCACGCCCGGAGAGATCACTTTTTCTATCTCTGTGACGAATGATGCTGAAATTTTTATTGGTACTGCATTAAATCTGTATGTTGCTTTCTTTGTATATTTATCTTTTGCATATAGGAAGGCTACTGACTTTTGCGTGTTGATTTTGTATCCTGCCACTTTGCTGATGGAGTTCATCACCTTTAGAAGTCTTATGGTAGTCTTCTGGGTCACTTATGTATAGGATCATGTCATTTGCAAACAGGGCTGGTTTCACTTTTTCCTTTCCCACTTGTGTCCCTTTTATACCTTTCTCCTGCCTTATTGCTTAGGTTAGGATTCACAGTACTATACTGAAGACCACTGGTGACATTTTCATACATTCATATAATGATGTATTTTGATCATATTCAGCTGTTCTAATGTTCCCTCTAATGTTCTTTCCCCTCCCTTTTCCATATCTATATCCCTAATAGTCAGTTGTGTACTTTCATATCTTTATTTATTTTTGCAGCTTCCTTATCTTTAGCTTTTAATTTAAATGCTTTAAAAGTTTGTTATTAGCATGTGCTAATTGCACATAATAATGTGTTTCTATTTTTCAATATTTATTTATTTGAGAGAGAGGAAGAGGCAGATAGAGACAGATAGATAGATAGACAGAGAGATAGATAGATAGAGAGAGAGAATAGGCACACCAAGACCTCTAGCCACTGCAAAAGCACTCCAGCTGCATGTGTCACCTTGTGCATCTGGCTTTACATGGGTCCTGGGGAATTGAACTGGAGTCCTTCGGTCTTGCAGGCAAGCCCCTTAACCACTGAGCCATCTCCCCAACCCCTTCATGGCATATTTTTTTTTCAGGCCAGACAATTCAGAGAACAGTTCAACAACCTGAAACTTCACTTGACTGGTGCTAAGCCATCCAAACAGCCCCGTGTGTACATGTTTAAACAATGGAAACAAGTCACTCCCCTTAGCATCCCTTGGGTACTACCTCCTTTCTAATCAGCTATGTTCCGGATGTATGTCCAGCACCTATATATTGTATGTATGTGTGTATGACCTGAAGACAGAGCAGAGCTAGCCTGCATGTTCGGGCTGAGCTATTCAGGGTAATCTCCTCTACCTATTCAGAACTTGGGCATGTAGTTGAAATCTGGACATGCGCAGTAGAGAAAAGCTCACATACACACGTCTGTCGATCAAAACAGGGGCCCACTTTGTTTAGTCACCAGCCCCTCCTCCAAGACCCATAAAAAGAAACCTCAAATGATAACCAACTGCTCTTCGAAGTCCAGCTCAGGGAGCCCAGGGTTCTCTGGCACTGTGTTACCCCCTTTTTCTTTTGCTTTGCTCTCTAATTGTGGTGGTTTGATTCAGGTGTCCCCCATAAACTCAGGTGTTCTGAATGCTGGGTCCCCAGCTGAGGGAGATTTGGGAACTAACGCCTCCTAGAGGCAGTGTATTGTTGGGGGTGGGCTTATGGGTGTTATAGCCAGTGTCCCCTTGCCAGTGTTGGGCACACTGTCCTGTTGTTGTTGTCCACCTTATGTTGGCCAGGAGGTGATGTCCACCCTCTGCTCATGCGATCGTTTTCCCTGCCATCGTGGAGCTTCCCCTCGAGCCTGTAAGCCAAAATAAACCTCTTTTTCCCACAAGCTGATCTTGGTCGGGTGATTTCTACCAGCAGTGCGAACCTGACCACGACACTAATAACATTTGTTGCTACTTTTCTGTGTGTGTGTGTACGTCTTCAAATCTTTGAATAAGATGCCAAGAACCTGGAATAACCCCTCCCCCCAACACACATAAATAAATAAAAAAAAAAACTTAAAAAATGCATCTGGGATTGGAGAGATGGCTTAGCCATTAAGGCACTTGCCTGCGAAGCCTAAGGACCAAGGTTCTATTCTCCAGGTCCCATGTAAGCCAGATGCACATGGTGGCGCATGTTTTGTTTGCAGTGGCTAGAGGCCCTGGCGCGCCCATTCATTCTTTCTCTCCCTCTCTCTGTCTCTAGTAAGTAAATAAATAAAAATAAATCTTAAAAAAGGCATCTGGTCGGCCAGACATGGTGTTGGCGCATGCCTGTAATACCAGCATTTAGGAGACCGAGGTAGGAGGATAATGAAGTTAAGGAACATAAATATTAACGAAATCAAGCTACAGTGAGGTTCTTTCACACACACACACACAAAATCCAACCAACCAAACAAACAAAGGGATGCGAAAGATTACTGGCAGCCATCAGAATTTAGGATAGAGACATGAACCAATCCTGCTGAGACTTTGATTTCATTTTGTTATTTCATTTTTCCTTTCTTCTCTTTTTGGTTTATTGAGTCAGAGTGGCTTTGAGCTACAGGTTTGGGGCACTGTGGCTGGCTTGCCTTCACTGGTTGTTTTGGTCCTTTTGATCTTTTAAACTGTGAAGAGAATAAATTTCTTTCTTTTTTCTTTCTTTTTTTTTTTTTTTTTTTGAGGTAGGGTCTCACTCTAGCCCAGGATGACCTGGAATTCACTCTGTAGTCTCAGGGTGGCCTCGAACTCATGGAGATCTCCCAAATGCTGGGATTAAAGGCATGCATGACCACACCTGGCTATTAATTTATTTTTTCAAATAAAAACTTAAAATTTATTTGCATATATATATATTTGTATGTGTAGGGGAGGCAGCGGGGGGCGGGTGGTGAAGACATGCCATGCTGGCCTCTAAAGGCCCAGGTGTGAGGCCTAGTGGAACTTCCTGAGCCTAGCTAAAGTTTGGTGATCTGCCTCTGGCCAGACGTGACTCAGCAAGACGCCTAATGGCTTCTTACCTGCTACCTCCACATGGGAGTTAGAATTATCATTTCAATAGTCACAGTTTACTATTGGCCCTTACCTTTCCCCACCATCCTACAATCCCCGCCTTCACCCCCAACATTATATAGGCAACTGTTCATAGCAATAAATCGAGTTCCTGCTTCTACAAGACTCCCGACTCAGTGTGGTTTTTCTCCGGTGGCCAGGAGAGGTCTGAGTCGTCGGACGCTCATCTCCTCCTCAGCCCCTCGGGAGGAACCAGCGGGCCTGGTCCTTCCCTCGGCACTACCTGCCCCCGCCGGCGGAGCCCGGCATCTGGCGCCTAACGTGCGGCTCTTGGAATCCGGCAGACTAGTGCCCCCTGAGAGACATTCGTTGAGGAGGTCAATCGGTGTACATATGCGGGTGAGCGTACCCCTATAAGTAGTCTTTATATTTAATGTGCTAAACTTTGCTTCTATAACCTGTACTTGTTGATCAACGTCTCTTTGTTCTCTTTCTCTTTCCTTTCACTTTTAGTTTGCAGACAAGCTACATCTGCGGCTTTTGTACAGCATGTTTACATATCTTTTGGATCCTTGTGGTTGTATTGTACTCATGTGTATGTGGGTTGCTATTGCCCTAATTTTATGGACATTTTTCTCTCAACTTTATAATGTGGGACAGTCTAACTGTAAATCCAATCCTGCCTTAGAATCTCTCAGGGCACTCCTAAAGAGTAGAGGGCTTAATTTGACTGATAATCAGGCTCAACAGACCTGGGATTGCCTTCTCAAACTGGCGCCATGGCTGCCGGAAGGAAATCTCTTTGATTGGGACACGTGGGATAGGGTAGAGGCCCTTGTTTGTCGGGCACATGTGGAGAAGGGTCAAATACCCCCCTCAGGGGTCCTCCCTATGATCTCAGCCCTCAAGGCCTGCTTCCCTCCAAGGCCAACCAAACATAAACAAAAGACAGAAGAAAAAGATAATATACAGCCTAATCCAGCTACTCCTCCTGGAGATACAGCTTTAAAAAAACCCCAAAAGGATGCATCTTTATGCTCCTCACTCAATCCCTTTGAGAGTGCTCCCTGGCCTTCCGGGGGACCTCCTCCATCAACTAACCCTTTCTGGACCCCCTCGGCCCCTCCTTCATATTCGGCCGCCGAGACCCCTTCAGCCCCTCCTTCATATTCGGCAGCCAAGCCGTCAGAAAATAAAGCTACTTTTTTATTTCCCGTCAATCTAAATCCTGGGGGCAATCGCCCTGCTGCCTGGTATCCGTGGGAAGCTCAGGACCTTAAGGAGCTTAAAAAAGCGGTCTCGGAGGATGGACCCAACTCTCCTTGGGCTGAGACCCTGTTACAGGGCCTTGCCCATCAACCTTGTACAACCCAAGATTGGAAAAATCTAGTCAGGGCTGTCTTGTCAGGTCCCCTATACATTAAGTGGTGTGCCTTTTTTAGAGATGAATGCCATGCACAGGCAGAACGAAACCAAAATCAACAGCCCCCTGTGCCGATAACTTTTGGGATGCTCTCTGGTACCTCTGATCAATATGCTACAGGCACTCAACAGGCGGCTATACCTGACCCGTATAGGGACCAGGTCAGGGCACTGGGCTTGGCGGCATGGAAAAAGCTTGATGAGGGACCCTCTGAAACTCCCCTTATGAGTATTACTCAAAAACCATCTGAGGATTTGGCTACATTTATAGATAGGGTGGAAAAAAGTCTCCAAAGAAAATTTCCCCCAGGGGCATTACGGGATCAGTTTACTAAAATGTTGGTCTGGGATGGGATGACGGCCGATCACCGCCTCGCCTGTGCGGGTCTCAAGGACAACTCCATGAGTAGATGGATTGTAGCCACCAAGGACGTTGGCACTATCTCCCATCAGGCTAGGGCCATGGCTGCCGCCCTTCAGGAAAATAAACAGAGAGATTTGGCCAATACGATCTGTGCATTACAGTTAAATTCTAAAAACTTGACATGTTTTGGATGCGGGGACGAGGGCCACTTTAAAAAGGAGTGCCCCAACAGGACAAAGCCTCCTCCGCGCTCTGGGGGGACGACCAACGCCCCTCACACCCTTTGCCCTAAATGCAATAAAGGGTTTCATTGGGCTAAGGAATGTAAATGGAAGTTTAACATACAGGGAAAGCCTTTAAACTCCTCCAGGGGCTTCCCCCAGCCCCGTTAAATAAGGGGAAAGAGACCATCAAAGCCTATTGGACCGTCCCCCTGGTCCCCGGCCTTAGACCCAAAATTATTTTGAATATTGGCAATAAAAAATTCAAACTTCTCATTGACACTGGAGCGGACCGAACGGTCCTGAGAAAGGAGGAAGTGCCCCCCTCCTGGCAGCTTGTGCCCGGCCCTCCCCTACTGGGAATTGGCGGGCAATCCACCTCCTGGGAGACTGCCACGTGGCTCCCTTGGACTGACCCAGGTGGGGACAGGGAAAAAGTCCGCCCTCTCGTGGTGACTGGGCTCACTGCTAACTTACTGGGGCAAGACATCCTTGGAGACGCCGAGGCTTTCATCACTACTGACCATAAGGCCTTTTATAATGATTTGTTAGATAAAAAAGAATATCAACAACAGTCTGAGGAAGGGAGGGAATATCATCCCAATTATAGAGATGACCCTTACTTTGAGCAACTCAGACAAAAGTACTCCAATAAACACCCCCAATTCTAAGGGCCACTGCCCAGCCCCCCCCATTTAAAATCCAGTGGAGACCGGGGGATCCTGTATGGGTTGAGCAGTGGCCTCTCCCTTCTTCTAAGTTACACCAACTCCACATACTTATTGATCAACAGTTGGAGGCCGGACATATTCGTCCCTCCACTAGTCCCTGGAACTCTCCTGTCTTTGTCATAAAAAAGCCTAATGGGTCCTGGAGATTTTTACATGATTTAAGAAAGATCAATGAACGCATGATCCCCTTCGGAACTCCCCAGAGGGGACTCCCATGGATCCCAGCTATTCCCAATATATACCATATTACTATCATTGACATTAAAGATTGCTTCTTCTCTATCCCTCTCCATCCAGGAGACATGGAAAAATTTGCATTCTCTGTACCTGCTGTTAATTTTTGTGGCCCAGATAGGAGATTTGAATGGACTGTCTTACCTCAGGGCATGGCAAATAGCCCACCCATTTGTCAATATTACCTGTCATCCATTTTCTCTTCTCTTATCAATCTCCCTGATACCCTGTTTTATATTTACATGGATGATATTATTCTTGGGTGCCTAGATTCCTCCACACTCCAGGACCTTACCCACCAATGTCTAACTATCCTGCATACTCACGGCTTTAAAGTAGCTCTGGAAAAAGTTCAAACTGTGCCTCCCTTTAAGATCTTGGGCTCAATCCTTACCCTAGATACAGTTTCACCTGTTAAACCACAACTTTATATTCAGGATTCTTACACCTTGCTTCAACTCCAGAAGCTTTTGGGAGAAATTAATTGGATGAGGCCTTGGATACCCATAACTACTGAAGAGCTGTCCCCTTTATTTGACCTCCTAAAGGACCTTAACTTCTCCTCTCAGGTAATTTTGTCCCCTTGTCATCAACAAATTTTTCATAAGGTACAACAGGCTATAAATACTGTGACCCTAAAGAGGTTCAATCCTGATTTGCCCATCTCCCTCTACATTTTCTCTGGGGAAACATTATGCACTGCACTGTTGGCCCAGGAAGGTGAACCCATCCAATGGGTCCACCTCTCAATCGGTGGGGTCCCCAGAGTTTATTCTATAACCAACCAGGTTGCTGATTGCATTATCAAGGGCAGAGACACCTCTGTCCGGTTGTTTGGCACAGAACCTCACCTTATTGTCACCCCCTTTAAGATAACAGATTTCACCTGGCTTCAGAGAAATAATAATAGAGTTGCTATGGCTCTCGAGGGGTTTCTAGGTAAAATTGATTGCCATTATGGCCCCCACAAATGGATGAGTTCTTTCTCCAGATTAGAATGGAAGCCCCCCAGGCTTTTTCTGTCTCAACCTAACCCTGACTTTCTTACCGTGTTTACTGATGGAGGGCACCTGGGGGCTTCCCTAGTCGTTTACCCTCCCTTAAAACAGGAAAAAGAGCCTATGCCCATAAAGTCAGTCTCTCATGAGGTTGAGGGGTCAGCACAATTCAAAGAACTATTTGCTGTCGTTCTAGCTTTGGACACTATTCAAGAGCCATTTAACTTATTTTCTGACAGCCTTTATGTTGTTAATTTATTACCCAACCTGGTTGAGGCCCATATTAGACTGGACTCCAACCCTATATCTCCTCTGATGATTCAAGCTCGTTCCCTACTCAAACAAAGAATTAACCCCATTTTTCTTCAACATCTCAGGGGTCATCAAAACTTACCGGGATTTCTTTCTCGAGGAAACAATTTGGCTGATAAAATGGCTTCTATGCCTCAGTGTAATACTATTACAGAAGCTACACGCTTCCACTTATTGACCCATGTCAACTGGAGAGGTCTCAAGCACAGGTTTCCACAGGTACCAGTCAAGGACCTTAAAAAAATTGTCCGGACTTGTAAGTCCTGTCAGCCCTTCCTCCAAGTACCCCCCCTTCAAACTACAGGAAGCAATCCTAGAGGGCTACGCCCTAATCATCTGTGGCAAATTGATGTCACACACTATTCTCCATTTGGGAAACTTAAATATATTTTTCTTTCAGTTGATACCTTTTCCCGTGCCTGCTGGGCATCAGCACATGCCGGGGAAAAATCTAAACATGCCATTAGTCATATGCTTCAATGTTTTGCCACTCTTGGGCTGCCTGATCAAATTAAAACAGATAATGGCCCCTGCTTCGTAAGCAAGGCCTTTGTAGATTTTCTCCAGAACTGGAAAATCTCACATTCTACAGGCATCCCATACAACCCCCGGGGCCAAGCTATCGTTGAAAGATATAATCAGACTCTCAAGTCTCAATTACAAAAACAAAAGGGGGAATCCTTACCCCCACACGACCAACTAAAAAAGGCATTATTTACCCTAAATATTTTAAACTTTTCTAAAGAAGATAAACAACTCTCCCCTTTTCAAAAACATTGGTCTTCATCCATTACCTACAGTTCTATCTGGGTAAGATGGAGGGACCCATTGACTGGGGCCTGGAGAGGGCCTGATCCGCTCCTCACAGCAGGGAGAGGGTTTGGATGTGTCTTCCCTCAAGATGAAAAAAGACCCATTTGGGTACCAGCGAGAGACCTAAAATATTTGTCCCAACAAGAGGACACTGACAGTCACTTCTCTAGGGAGTGTCCCACCCCTGAGGACTGCTCCTAAAATGGTCCTTCACCCTACTAAACTAAACAATTCCCTCCCTTGTGGAGGATTGCTGGCTTTGCCTCCAATCTGGGCCTCTCTGGCTGCTTGCAGTACAGTTGCCTGTACGACCTTAAAACATTACTCAGCCACCTTCCCCATCCCCGTCCAGCTTTTCCCAATGTTTCCCCTGGAACTTGCATTTGGGCCCCGCCTTCCCCTAATAATTCCAGTATAGATGTGGGATACATTCATCCTTCCTTCTGTACTTTTAACACAGCTGATCCCAATGCTCAATGCTGCCCACCTTCTGGAATGGTTTATGTTTGTGGAGGCGGGATGGCCTATGACTTTCTGCCCACCAATTGGACGGGCCTTTGTGCCCCAGCCACCTTAATCCCAGATGTAAATATCATCCCTGGAAATGAGGCCCTCCCTGTATCAGAGGGAGACCTATCTTCAACAACAGCTAGATTCCCTGGCTGAGGTAGTCCCACAAAACAGGAGAGGACTAAACCTACTAACGGCCGAAAAAGGAGGCGTATGTTTGTTTTTACAGGAAAAATGCTGCTTTTACGCCAATAAATCAGGAATCATCCAGGACAAGATTAAGAGGCTCCAGGAAGACTTGGAGAGGAGGCAGCGGGATCTCCAGGACAACCTGCTGTGGGCGGGCTTACATGACTTCTTACCCTACCTTCTGCCTCTACTTGGGCCCCTCCCCCTCCTTCTTCTCCTTTTCCTTCTCCTCACTGTCGGGCCTTGTGTAATTAATAAGATTACACAATTTATTCACCAATGGCTAGAGGCAATAAAACCTCATCAGGTCAAAATACAGGCTGGAAACTCAGGAATTAAGTTCCTCAGATGACCCACTGCCACCTCCTCTGCCCTCCATGTGACCAATGACGGGTAAGATCCCCATAGGGGGACAACCTAAGACAGGCCATGGGGTGGGTTCTCACCGAGCTAAACACATGGTACCCAGTGACGGGTAAGATCCCCAGAGGGGGACAACCTAAGACAGGGGCCATGATGAATGCTCTGAGCTAAACACCTGGTACCCAATGACGGTTAAGACCCCCAGAGGGGGACAACCTAAAACAGGGGCCATGGTGACTAATGCTCTTACAAAAACAAAAGGGGGAGATGCTGGCCTCTAAAGGCCCAGGTGTGAGGCCTAGTGGAACTTCCTGAGCCTAGCTAAAGTTTGGTGATCTGCCTCTGGCCAGACGTGACTCAGCAAGACGCCTAATGGCTTCTTACCTGCTACCTCCACATGGGAGTTAGAATTATCATTTCAATAGTCACAGTTTACTATTGGCCCTTACCTTTCCCCACCATCCTACAATCCCCGCCTTCACCCCCAACATTATATAGGCAACTGTTCATAGCAATAAATCGAGTTCCTGCTTCTACAAGACTCCCGACTCAGTGTGGTTTTTCTCCGGTGGCCAGGAGAGGTCTGAGTCGTCGGACGCTCATCTCCTCCTCAGCCCCTCGGGAGGAACCAGCGGGCCTGGTCCTTCCCTCGGCACTACCTGCCCCCGCCGGCGGAGCCCGGCAATGCCAGGGTCTCTTACCGCTGCAAGTGCCAGATGTACATGCCACTTTTTTCCCCCGGAGGTAGGGTCTCACTCTAGCTCAGGCTGACCTGGAATTCACTACGTAGTCTCAGGGTGGCCTGGAACTCAGGGCAATCCTCCTACCTCTGCCTCCTGAGTGCTGGAATTAAAGGCGTGCGCCACCATGCCCGACCACATGCCATTTTTTGTGCCTGGCTTCACGTGGGTGTTGGGTATTTAAATCCAGGCCAACAGGCTGTATAAGCCAGCACCTCCAACCACTGTTGTTCTGAGCCGCCAGGGAGTTAAGGCGGATCTCGGAAACTAACTGCACTCACGCTGGATTCTGGCTTGCCTTACTTCCCGGGTGATAGTCCCGCGCTTGTCTGCGGTAGGAGATTACCTAAACACGGGCCGGTGAGAGTAAGCAGCGAACAGTAGCTGTCAAGCCTTTCGTAAACTGCAGGGTGCCGCTGTCAAGGGGTGTAATTTGAAAGCTCTCAGATGAGCTTGTAGGCAATGAAATGTCAGCCGGAACAATGGGAGAGTACGTGATTGTAGCTTTGGAAGCCCGGGAACAAATTTAATTTATGATGTTAGGCCTAGAAAGACGCATGTTTCATTTTCCTCCCCCGGTGCTGGGACTCAAACCCAGGGCCCTTGCACACACCACTGGGCCACACTTCCAGCTCAAAAGATAGATGGCTGTTATTTTATTTTGGATACCTTTTAAATATTTTATTTTATTTTTATTTTTTTAAAATTTTTGTTATTTTATTTATTTGAGAGCGACAGACAGAGAAAGAAAGAGACAGAGATAGGGAGAGATAGAATGGGTGCGCCAGAGCCTCCAGCCACTGCAAACGAACTCCAGACATATGCACCCGCTTGTGCATCTGCCTAATGTGGGTCCTGGGGAATGGAGCCTCGAACCAGGGTTCTTAGGCTTCACAGGCAAGCGCTTAACCACTAAGCCATATCGCCAGCCCTTAAATATTTTATTTTTATTTATTTATTTGACAGAGAGAGACACACAGAGAGAGAATGGGCATGCCAGGGCCTCCAGCCAAATGAACTCCAGATGCATGTGTCACCTTGTGCATCTGGCTTACTTGGGTCCTGGGGAATTGAGCCTGGGTCCTTAGGCTTTGCAGGCAAGCACTTTAACTGCTAGGTAATCTCTCCAGCCCCACCACTTTTTTTTTTTGAAGTCAGAGAAACATGTCATCTATTCATACAGCTGTTGTAGGATCAAAATAAATAGCAGTCCTTCTCCATTTGTTGGTTCTATATGAACAGATTCAACCAACCATGAATCAAAAATACTTGAGAAAAATAAAGCTGGATGTGGTGGCGCACGCCTTTAATCCCGGCACTCAGGATGCAGAGGTAAGAGGATCGCCATGAGTTCGAGGCCACCCTGAGACTCCAGAGTGAATTCCAGGTCAGTCTGAGCTAGTGTGAGACCCTACCTTGAAAAACCAAAAACAGAAAAAAAAAAAAAAAAACTTGAGAAAAATAGATGCCGTCTTGCTGAATACATACAAGTTTTTTTTCTTATGATTATTTCCTAAACAGTATAGTATAAAAAGTATTTCCACAGCACCTACATTGCATTAGACATAGAGAGGATTCAGAGTCTGTGCATGTGATATGTATGTATAAAAGATTTGAGCTCTCGTGGACTTCAGTATCTGTGGAGGAGCCTAGAACTAACTCTTTCTGATACTGAGGGATGACTTTACCTACCCATATATAGGGATATTATGAGGATCACATGACTACTTAAAAATTATTTATTTATTTGCACATGGTTGGGTGCACACGCGTGAGCACACCAGGGTCTCTTCACACTGCGTTTTTGCTTTGGGCTTGCATGGATGGCGTAAGAATTGAACTCTAGTTAAAGGCTTTGTAGCAAGCAAATGCCTTTAACTGTTGAGCCACCTTCCCAGCCTCGCCTCAATACATATGGCAACTCTTTTTATTTCTTTTTTTTTTTTTTTTGTTTTTTTGAGGTAGGGTCTCACTCTAGCCCAGGCTGACCTGGAATTCACTATGGAGTCTCAGGGTGGCCTCGAACTCACGGCAATCCTCCTACCTCTGTCTCCCAAGTGCCGGGATTAAAGGCGTGCGCCACCATGCCCGGCTTCAACTCTTTTTATTTCTTAAAGCAGTCTAAGTTTTTCTGGGTGTATGTATGTGTGTAGCATGTGTGGTATGTGGGTGTGTATGAGGCTGACACATATGCAGAGACCAGAGGAGGACATAAATAAGGTGGTAATCTTCTGTCTTGTTCCTTGAGAGAGTCTCTCCTCAAGCCTGCAACTTCCCACTGTGACCAGTGAGCCGCGCTCAGTGCTGGTATTACTCGCATACACAGCCACGTCTGGCTTCTTTTTTCGAGGTAGGGTCTCGCTCTAGCCCAGGCTCACCTGGAATTCACTATGTAGTCTCAGGGTGGCCTTGAACTCACAGCGATCCTCCTACCTCTGCCTCCTGAGTGCTGGGATTAAAGGCGTGCGCCACCACGCCCGGCCTTGGCTTCTTTTTTTATTAACAACTTCCATAATTATAAATAATATCCCATGGTAATTCCCTCCCTCCCCCCACTCTCCCCTTTGAAACTCCACTCTCCATCATATCCCCTCCCTCTCTCAATCAGTCTCTCTTTTATTTTGATGTCATGATCTTTTCCTCCTATTATGATGGTCTTGTGTAGGTAGTGTCGGGCACTGTGAGGTCATGGATATCCAGGCCATTTTGTGTCTGGAGGGAGCATGTTATAAGGAGTCCTAGCCTTACTTTGGCTCTTACGTTCTTTCTGCCACCTCTTCTGCAATGGACCCTGAGCCTTGGAAGGTGTGATGGAGATATTTCAGTGTTGAGCACTCCGGTCACTTCTTCTCAGCACCATGGTGCCTTCTGAGTCACCCCAAGGTCACAGCTATCTGAAAAGAGAAGGTTCTCTAACCAAAAGTGAGAGTAGCATTATTATATGGGTATGATCGTTAAGAGAAGTGATTACTTATATACTATAAAATAGAACAGGTGAAGAGTGACAGAATGGGACACTGGACCTTTGGATCTGGCCACCACAGGTGAGCACCCCCATACCACAGATGAGGGCACAGGGTGCCACAAACGGGCACATAGATGTGCTTATATCATACACACTTCACTCCACATCCCCCCTCCCACACACCACATTACACATGCACATACACACAAACAAGCACAAAAAAAAAGAAAGAAAAAAGAAAAAGAAAAAAGAAAAAAGAAAGAAAAGAAAAGAAAAAACCTCCCAGTGATGGTTCACACCTATAATCCAAGCCATGAGACAAGATGCTGGAGACTTAGAGCCAAGACTACATAGTAGGATCCTGTCATTTAAAAACGAAAGAAAGAAAAGAGAGAGAGAGTAAACCAAGAATATGAAGTTGTTTTCTTAGCTGGGCATGATGTGAACACTCATATTCCCAGCACTTGGAAGTGAGGATTAGGTCAAGCCTTGGCTACATGGGTGAGTTTGATTATAGCCTGAGCTTCATGAGAGCTTATCTCGAAAAAACTGTAGGGGAGGAACTGTAAAGAATCGGTTTCTCTAAAGCCCATGCATGACTCACGTTGTTTCTTTTCTTTTTTTTTAATATTTAATTTTACTTATTTCTTGAGAGAGAAAGAGGCAGATGGAGAGAAAGAATGGGTGTGCCTGGGCCTCGAATCACTGCAAAGGAACTCCAGACGTATGTGCATCTGCGTTACGTGGGTCTTGGGGGATCGAACCTGGGTTCTTTCCTTTTGTCGGCAAGTGCCTTAACTGCTAAGCCATGTCTCCAGCCCCCCCGTTTTTATGAAAATTTGAGTGTAATTACCTTAATGGGGTAAGTCATGATTAGTAAGTAAAACAAACAGTATTGTCATTATCTGTGGTTTCAGCTCTCTAGATTGAAGTGTTTTTTTAATTTTTTTTGTTTGTTTTTTATTTATTTATTTGAGAGCGACAGACACAGAGAGAAAGACAGAGAGAGAGAGAGAGAGAGAGAGAAATGGGCACGCCAGGGCCTCCAGCCACTGCAAAGGAACTCCAGACGCGTGTGCCTCCTTGTGCATCTGGCTAACGTGGGTCCTGGGGAATCGAGCCTTGAACCGGGGTCCTTAGGCTGCACAGGCAAGTGCTTAACCGCTAAGCCATCTCTCCAGCCCTAGACTGAAGTTTTAAAGTAAAAAAGTTTCAAGCTCTTTCTAATTTCAATAAATAGTATGATGATATGCCAAGAAAAAAAAAAAAAACCCAAAAACAAACAAAAACTCTATGGGAGGAAAGATTTACTTGGGCTCAGGGTTTCAAGTGAGTGTCTATAACTGCTGAGCCATCTTCTCAACCTAGTCAGGGTTCCAGGAGACTTGAGTCCAGTACAGAACCCCAGAGATCATGGCTTTGGGAATGTGTGGCTGAGACCGTCCATATGGCTCTGGTCAGCAGGGACCTGATAGGAGCCAGGCTTGGTTTTAGTGGCTTACTTTATTCCCGCTGGACCCTACTTCCTAAAGGTTCTACCCCCCGACCCCCGAAATACTTCACCAGCACGTTTCAGAATGAAACCGTGACAGCTACCAAGCAAGATACCACTGTGAGAAACGGCCTCGAGAATGGGCGTAATGTAGAAGCAGATGTGGGAACTGCCCCACCCGAGGGCTGAGAGGACTTGGGGTACTGATCCTCAGTATCTCTCCTTCCATCACTGGACGGTGGGCTGTGCTAAAGGCCTCAGATTAATTCTTTAACATGTCTAACTTGCTGCGCAAAAGCAGGCTTTTCCGGCCAGAGAAATACCTCAAAAAAAAATAAATAAATAAATAGAAAAGATGCCAGGCTAAAGCTGGAAGGTAAGCAAAAGGATGTAAGGGCCTGGCAAGTTGAGGTTCTCAGACAGAGGCCACACCTGTGTCAAGCACTCGACAAGGCTGATTTGACTGATAAGCACTGGCGTTAAGTAGAGAGAGCGCTGGAATGTTGCAGATCCACAACCAAATTATCTTGCGCTGCCTTTAGCAACCTGACATGGATGTTTGATCCAACATCCTTGTGACTCTCAGATAAAATCCCTTTGGGAATATCTGAGCAATCCTCTTAGCTTCTATTAACCCAAGGCCTATGAATGTCATCAGGCAACATCTGATGCTTACGGTAGAATTTTTCTCCTTTTTGCTGTAACCGATCTACCTGATGTTTCCACAAATGCATGACATATATATATATATATATATATATATATATATATATATATATATATATGTATGTATATATATTTAACTTAGAGTGTGTTTCGTTTATTTATTTATTTATTTTTTAGATTTCTAAAAAATATTTTATTTGTTTATTAGAGAGGGAGAATGAATATGGACGCACCAGGGCTTCCCAGCCACTGTAACGGACCCCAGACACATGAGCCACCATGTGCATCTGGCTTTACATGGATGCTGGGAAATCGAACCTGGGTTCTTTGGTTTTGCAGGCAAGCACCTTAACAGCTAAGTTACCTCTCCAGAATTATTTCATTTATTTAAAAATTTTTTTTTTGTTAACTTTCATATAGACACTACAATGATCATAGTTCCCTCCCATCACCTTCCTGAAACCCCCCCTCCATGGAACCTCTGCATTCCAACTAGTCTCTCTTCTATTTTGATGTCATTTTTCCCCCTCCAATTATGCAGGTCTTGTGTAGGTAGAGTCGGCTTCTGAGAGGTCATTTTTTTTTTTAATTTTATTGCAGAGAGAGGGGAGAGAGAGAGAATTGGTGCGCCAGGGCCTCCACGACTGTAATCAAACTCCAGACACTTGCGCCACCTAGTGAGCGTGTGCGACCTTGCACTTGCCTCACCTCCGTGCGTCTGGCTGACGTGGGATCTGGAGAGTCGAACATGGGTCCTTTAGGCCTCACAGGCAAGCGCCTTAACTGCTCAGCCATCTCCCCAGCCCCACTTCTCCCCTTCTTTTTGCTCTTACGTTCTTTCCTCCGCCTCTTCTGACATGGTCCCTGAGCCTTGGAGGGTGTGACAGAGATGTCTCATTGAGTGCTGAACACTCCACTGTCACTTCTTGGCACTTTGGTGAGTTTTGAGTCATCCCGAGATCACTACCATCTGAAAAGAGAAGCTGTTCTAACAAGAACTGAGAGTATCACTAACATATGGGCCATAAACCTAAGTACTTAGAGGGCAGTTTGGTGGGTAGAATATATCCATTTAGCCAAACAACAGTGGTCGTTCCCCACACCCACTAGGGCTTATGACCTCCCAGCCATGGGCTTCCAATTTTTTTTTTTTTTTCCCAAGGTAGCGTCTCACTCTAGCTCAGGCTGACCTGGAATTCATTCTGTAGTCTCAGGATGACCTCGAACTCTCCGCGATCCTCCTACCTCTGCCTCCCTTGTGCTGAAATTGAAGGTGTGCGCCACCACGCCCGGCCCAGCTGCATTTTGTTTTTCTTCCCCCGAGGTAGGGTTTCACTGTAGCCTAGGCTGACCTGGAATTCACTATGGAGTCTCAGGTGGTCTCGAACTCACGGCGATCCTCCTAGCTCTGCCTCCTGAGTGCTGGGATTAAAGGCGTGCGTCACTACGCCCGGGCCTGAGCACTGTTTGGTTCAGGGTGTGTAAACGAACCTAGAAGGCCGTTGTGGGATGTTTGTGGTTTATCCTGTTAAGGGCTCTCACCAAATAGGGCCACGAAGGTGTGACTTCCTGGCACTGCCCCAGGAAGAGTGGAGTTGAGAGACAAGAGAGGGCAGAATCTGGGTACCCTTTGAATAATCCAGAGCTATGGAATGGCAGGGAGGAGCCTGTTTGGGTTGGCTTCAAGAGTTCAAGAGGAAACCGGAGGCGTGCTCACAAAGTGGGTATAGATAATTCATAGTGGAATTTTGCTAAAAATAAGAGATTTTTAAAAGCATTCAGTACTGGGAGGTTTGGGAATGGAACTGATAGCTTGTTTTAAAAAGTTTAATTTTATTTATTTAATTATTTATTGGAGAGAGAGAGAGAGAGAATGGGTGCACCAGGGCCTCCAGCCACTGCTAACAAACTCCAGATGTAGGTGCCCCCTTGTGCATCTGGCTTACGTGGGTCCTGGGGAATCGAACCTGGGTCCTTTGGCTTTGCAGGCAAACGCTTTAACTGCTAACCCATCTCTCCAGCCCTCTTTTATCTTTTTAAAGAGAGAGAGAGAAGAATCGGCGCTCCAGAGCCTCTAGCCACTGCAAACAAACTCGGGATACATGCCACCACTTTGTGCATCTGGCGTTGAGTGGGTACTGGGGAATCAAACCCCCGGTCATTAGGATTTTCAGGCAAGCGCTTTACCGGCACTAAATCCCCAGATCCCAGAGCCGGGGAGAGAGAGAATGAGTGCTCCAGGGCCTCTAGCCACTGCAAACAAACTCCAGACACGTGTACCACCTTGTGCATCTGGCTTACTGTGGAGTCGAACCTGGCTTCTCCAGCCTCAGAAGTAAGGTTTTTTTGTTAAAGGTGGGTGATATCAAAACGTGGGAAATGATTCACTAGAAGGTAAAACCAACCGCGAGGGAGAATTCTCAGGAGTGGAACAAGAAATGTAGCTAGGTTGTAAAAAACAAAACAAAACAAAAAACCTAGGCATGATTTATCTTGGGTAGAAGCAGGGTATTGGCTGCAAGAATGTGAATGAAAGGGCTGGAGAGATGCCTTAGAGGTTAAGGTGAAGCCAAAGGACCCAGGTTCGATTATCTGGAGTCCATTTGCAATGGCTGGAGGCCCTGGCATGCCCGTTCTCTCTCTCTCTCCCCCTCATGCCTATTTCTCTTTCTCTCAAATAAATAAATACATACAAAGAAAAAAAAATATTTTTTTAATAAAACGAATGTGGTACCGGGCGTGGTGGCGCACGCCTTTAATCCCAGCACCCGGGAGACAGAAGTAGTAGGAGGATCGCCGTGAGTTCGAGACCACCCTGAGACTACAGAATGAAATCCAGGTCAGCCTGAGCTAGAGTGAGACCTTATCTCGAAAAAACTATTAAAAAAAAAAAAAGACTGTGGATGAAGATGATTTTTTCTCAGCAGCGGGACATCTGGCAACTCCTACGATCCAGAAGGGGGTGTGGCATGGGGGGGTGACCGGATGCCAGGGAAGCTTGCCCGTGACCATGCACGTACGTCTGGCGTGCACAGTAGGGGTGCAAGTGTGCACCCGTAGTTGTGAGTGTGTGCGGGGGAGGGAGGAGAGCTCATCGTGGGGAGGGCGTGTCTTGGCTAATGGACGACGCCGGGGGGAGGGGGCGTGGCTTCGCTTAAGGATGGACCAAGAAGGAACGAGCCAATGAAAGGAGAGAAGAGGCGGGACCTGAGCGTGAAAGCGACCAGTTAGGACTCTCTTGCGCATGCGCTCCTGGTGGTGGAGGGGGGAGGGGTGCGCGGACTACGGGGCGCTTGCTGAGCCAAATGGGCTCAATGGGGGGTGGTGGTGGCAGTGGGTGGGGCACTGGCGGGTCACGTGACGCAGAAGGCTGGGAATTCTGTTGGTTTCAGGTCTATTTCCTGTAGGTGAAGGTTGCAGGACCTTAGGGGTCCTGGCGGGGTGTGCTTGTGTGTTTGGGGGGGATGTGGAGGTATGGGGGTGTGGCAAGCATCCTGATGCAATGTGACCTTGACCTTGCGGGCTTCGGGGGTGAGGGGGGGTCAAGGGAACAGGCTTGAGACTGCCCAGCAGTCCCGCGATCGGGGGGGGGGGGGTCGTAGGTGGAGGGTGGGGGCGAAGCGTGTCTGGGGGGGGGGGAGTCCAGGCTGCCACGGGCGTGGTTTCGGGTGAGGGGCGTGGCCTCGGGCAGGGTGGGGGTGGGGCTGGAAATTTGCAAAGAGGGCGCGGCCGGGATGCACCGGGCCTGGGGAAGGGGGCCGTGCGTGCCCTGGGGATTAGATGACCAGCGCCTCGGGTCGTGGCTCTCGCACTGTTCCGTCCTAGGTGCCACGCTCCATGGCGATCCAGCATGCGGCCGAGGCACCTGCCCCCGAGGGGCCACCCCTTCCTCTGGCTGCTGCTGCTGGCCTGTGGGACGCTGGTGGCCGCCCTGCTGGGCGCCGCGCACAGGCTGGGGCTCTTCCTTCGGCTGGCGCACAAGGTGCTGGGGCCCGGGCGGGCGGGAGGGAGGGCTTGGAGGCAGCTTCAGCAGGAGGGGCCCCGGGGGAGGGGGGTCGGGAAGGGTTCTTCCAGCTCACTCATCCTTTTTGCTTTTTCGAGGTAGGGTCTCCCTGTAGCTCAGGCTGATCTCTGGACTTTCACTATGTTGTCTCAGGGTGGCCTCGAACTCACGACGATCCTCCTCCTCCCGCCTCCCGAGTGCTGGGGGCTAAAGGCTTGCTCCACCACGCCCCGCTCAGCTCACTCATTTTACTTGTGGGGAAAGTGAGTCCCGCCCAGTTCAGGGTTTCGCTCCTATAGCCAAGCTGTAAATGGGCCCTGGACTTTGCTCGTAGTGCACTCCGTACCCAGAGCCAAAGAACTGTGCTTTCTAAACCCTCTGGGATCTGTACGGGGTGACTGTTGACAGTTTTGAAGGGGGTTTCTCCATATCCTTCCCACCTCCCTGGAAATAGGCACTGTTAATATCCTCCTGGTGTCCACAAGAGGAGACAGGTCCCGAGGAACTGTTTCAGAGTTCGCCCTGGATAATTGTATTCGGGACGAACTGACCTTACAAGTCTCACTGTAGACCATTTGCTTGTCTGTTAGAAATTCACTCCGTCCCCAGTCCTTCTTGGGAGGGGGCCGGGGTCTCGGGGGTGGGGGGGGGGGCTTTGCCCCTGACCTTGAGGGTGTGTGGAAATGTGGATCTGTGAGGCTGCCATGGATTGGATGCCCAGGGCAGTCAGTCTGTGCCAGCGGGCGCCTCCATGCCAGGCACGTGGCTGCTGGCAGCCTGGCAGTTTGACTTGAGCCTTCTTATCGGAGTGGGAAGGAGGTAGCAGGCTAGAGGGCACAGTCCAAGTGCCAGGCCCTGCGGGGGGGGGGGGCGAGGATACCAGAGTCTAGCCTCCTGGGTTCTACAGATGCTCTACTGGGCTTACCACCCCGGGGTGCAATACAGCCTGGCGACCTGTAATCCCAGCTGCTCTGAGGCCAAGGCCGGACACGTTCAAGGCCTGCCTGGGCGACACCAGGAATTCCAGGCCAGCCTGGGCAACCGATTGAGACCCTGTCTTAAAATAAAAAAAAAAAAAAAAGTGAAAAAAAGAGAACTGGATATATATAGCCTTGCATGCTTGGGGCCCTAGGTTCCATCGGTACCCACGTTTGAATTGGGCTTTGAATACTGTCTGGGCAACTTTTGTGTCCTTAGCCTTGTGAGAGAGCGCGCTAAGAGGGTCTGATGGGCCCGGTGCATATGTGTCTAGTCGACACGGAGTTCCTCTGTCCTCTGATTGCATTGCCTGCATTGCCTGCATCGCCTGCATCGCAGATGCGCTCACATCGACTGCTGTGTCTGGCTCTCCCCCTCTGACCCAGGTGGACAAGACAAGCATCCGGCATGGCGGGGAGAAGGTGGCCGCCGTGCTCAGGGCCCACGGGGTGCGGTTTGTCTTCACGCTTGTCGGTGGGCACATTTCCCCTCTGCTGGTGGCCTGTGAGAAGCTGGGTATCCGCGTGGTGGACACACGGCACGAGGTCACGGCTGTCTTTGCCGCCGATGCTGTGGCCCGCCTGACCGGTAAGCAGGGGAGGCTGGGGTCTGACCCGGGAAGGTGGCGTGTTGGGGGGGGGGCGGAGTTTGTGAGTGAGACAGATTGTGGGGTTTGGGGGGTGGGTTGGTCATGGCTGTCACCAGCTCTGTGTACCAGGGACCGTGGGCGTGGCAGCGGTGACTGCAGGTCCTGGCCTCACCAACACGGTGACCGCGGTGAAAAACGCGCAGGTGGCCCAGTCCCCCGTCCTGCTTCTGGGGGGCGCCGCCAGCACCCTGCTGCAGGTAGGTACGCTTGTTCTCACCGGCTTGGGCCCCGGGAGGTGCCACAGGCTCACGTGATAACCGCCCCACCCCGCTCGCTCTCTGCCAGAAACGGGGCGCCCTCCAGGCCATCGACCAGATGTCCCTGTTCCGGCCACTCTGCAAGTTCTGCGCCTCCGTGCGGAGGGTGCGAGACATCGTGCCCACCCTGAGGGCTGCGATAGCCGCTGCCCAGTCAGGCACCCCAGGTTGGTGGGAGATCGGGGTGGGGGGGCTGGGGTAGCGGTCAAGGCCCTGGTGCCCAGGGACTTTTGGGAGGTGCCACAAGACTCAGTGTCTCCTTGTGCCTGGCAGGCCCAGTGTTTGTGGAACTGCCTCTTGATGTGCTGTACCCGTACTACATGGTGGAGAAGGAGATGGTGCCAGCCACGTTGCCCAAGGGCCTCATGGGTCGAGTGGTCGTCTGGTGAGTCATGGCATTGCCCACACGCCCTCTTCTTCAGGCTCTTCCTCACATGCATCCCGTCCCAGCCGAGAGGAGAGCATTCCAGGTAAAAGGATTAGCGTGTGCAGAGGTCCCCGGGGAGGAGCTAACCAGGAAGGTTTGGGAAAGCCGGGTGTGCCCTTTGTGGCACTAAGGGATGGAGCTCAGGGAACCATTTTCGTCCCCTCTCCTCTTCCTCCTCCCCTCCCACATTCTGCCCCTCCCCTTTGCCTGTCCTTGCTCCCTGCCTTTCCAGATATTTAGTGAGCCCTAGGTAGGTGCTAGATACCTGGCCAGGTGTAGGGTGACATTGATGGACAAGATGTGCGGGTCCTGTGCTCTGGTGTGGGAGAGGTGCTGTGTGCTGGTTCAAGCAATGGTGATCTTTTACCCTCCCTCCCTCCCTCTCTCCCTTCCTCCCTTCCTTCCTTTCTTTTTTTTCCAAGGTAGGGTCTCACTCTAGCTAAGGCTGACCTAGAATTCATTATGTAGTCTCAGGGTGGCCTCGAACTCACCATGATCCTCCTACCTCTGCCTCCCGAGTGCCGGGATGAAAGGCGTGCGCCACCACACCTGGCAGCAACGGTGATTTTTTAAAAAAAAATAATTAATTAATTAATTTATTTATGAGAGAGAAAGAGACAGATAGATAGATAGAAAGAGAGAATGGGCACACCAGGACCTCTAGCCACTAGATACGAACTCCAGGCACATGTGCCCCTTTGTGCATCTGGCTTACATGGGTCCTGGGGGATTGAACCCAGGTCCTTAGGCTTCGCAGGCCAATGCCGTAACCGCTAAGCCATTTTCCCAGTGCCAGCAATGGTGATTTTTTTTTTATCCCATGGCCTTGTTTTTTTTTTTTTTTTCTTTCTTTCTTCTTCTAAGATATAGCCTCCCGCTATGTACCCCAGGCTGGTCTGAACCTGGGCCTCCACCTGCCTCAGCCTCCTCCTAAATACTGGGATTTAGGTGAGGACTACCACACCTGGTTATGGCCTTGTTCAGGCTGTCACCTCTCCTTGTTTTCTCTCTTTTATTTCCCTCTTTTCCTTGCCTTTCCCCCTTTGTAAGATTGGCCTTACAAATGCCTTCCTTTTGTATTTGTTTTATTTTTCTTTATTTATGAGACAGAATGAATTGGCATGCAAGGGCTTCTAGCCATTGCAGTCAAAACTCCAGACGCATGCATCACCTTGTGCATCTGGCTTACATGGGTTCTGGGGAGCTGAACCTGCGTCCTTAGGTTTCAAAGGCAAGCGCCTTAACTGCTAAGACATCTCTCAGCTCCTTTTGTGTATTTTGATGGATTTATAATTTTTGATGGGACCGTATTGTCTTGATTCTTTGAGTTTCTTGTATTATATTGTAGTGACTTTTGCATCTTGAATTGATTTGAAGCTTGGGTTTTCTACTTATCTGCAATGTTCCCAGATGTGGCAATCCACCTCTGTATACCCTCAGGATATGAGTTCAAGGTGCCAGGTGTAGCTCTTGTCCCCCAATCAAGCCACAGAAGTAATCCTAGGTGTTGAGTTTGCTTGCTAAGCAAGTATTCTAGTGGACTGGGTGCAATAATTTACTGGCAAATTCTAAACTTTAACCGAGTAACATACACCGTCAGTAAAAACCAGCACAAAGTATGCAATTGTGGGGATTCAAACAAACAGTCGTATGAAGCCAAAATCCCTGAGTGTGTGTTGTTCTACACCCTTAGTCTTGTAGCTGGGAGGTTGAGATTTCTGTTCTGAATTGGGCTCCAGGTCACCTGGATCTGGATCAGACCCTGCCCCCAATAATGACAGAAGCAAAAAACAAAGGCCCTATATATATATGAAAGCACCAAAGGCAACAAAATTCTACCCCCAAATATAGGTTATTTGAAAATGCTAAACACAGCCAAGAATATATCCCCCATAACCTGCCCTGACCAGGAAAGAGGGATTAGCTCTTGCAGGCCTGTGTACCTTTTTTTTTTTTTTTTTTTTTTGGTCAGTGAGCATCATTACCTTTTGGGGTGGCTTCCGATCTTACCAATGCTGAGTTCCTGCCTCCATCCCTCCGTGTTGTGCTATAGATCTGTACCTCTAATCCGCTCTGCTGGCTGCGCCTCCGCGGTTCTGATGGTGGGGGATGGGAGAGTTCAGACTTCTGGAGTTGCTCGCACTTTCAGTAGCTCTTTAGTTGATCTCAGCTATCTTTCCTTCAGACTTGTTAACTTTGCAAGAAGACTGATGAAGTTGAAAAAAAAAAAAATCTGTTGTTTGGTCTCTGGTGCTGCTGCCGCCCGGCGCGGGCCGCGATCGCCTCAGTGGGACTTTGGCCATTTTCCTTCTCTCTGGTGGCTCTTGGTCTCTCCGGCTTCTCCGCTGTGTCTAAGAATAACCTATACTCCACTTTTCAGAAGAAGATCATGTTTTGCTGGGGTTTTGCTTAAATCTCTCCCTAGGCTGGTTTGGCCTGGCTCCTATGCCACCATCTTACCTGGAAGTTTCCTTCTGTGTATTTTTTAATTTTTAAAATTTTTTAATTTTTTGGTTTTCCAAGGTAGGGTCTCACTCTAGCCCAGGCTGACCTGGGATTCACTATAGAGTCTCAGGGTGGCCTCGAACTCACGGCAATCCTCCTACCTCTGCCTCCTGAGTGCTGGGATTAAAGGCGTGCGCCACCACGCCCGGCTTTTGTGTATTTTTATTTTTACTTACATTTTATGAGGCAGAGTCTAGCTCTGCCCAGGCCGGCTTCAAACTCAAAGTATCGTCAGTCCTTGTGCCTCAGGCTGTCTAGTGCGGGGTTGTCTTCCCTTGAAATTGTGGTTCCTCACGGCTCCCCATGTCCTTGGCCTCATCTTACGCTCTGTCGCCTTGACTCTGACAGAATAAGCGTTGGCTCTGAGCTCTGCCTGCTTCTTGCAGTGCCCACATGTCTGTCTTTCCTGGTATTGAGCGTTCCTCCAGGGCAAGGCCTGGGCAGGATTTCTTTTGGTGTTACAGGGCCCTGAGGAAACTGGGATCCTGGGGCCTGGTAAGCAAGGAGACAGAGAGAGGCACTGTCAGAGGTGACAGTGTTGGGCTGGGGAGATGGCTTAGCGGTTAAGGCATTTGCTTGCAAAGCCAAAGGATGCCGGTTTGATTCCCCAGGACCCACATAAGCCAGATGCACAAGGGGGCACATGTGTCTGGAATTCGTTCACAGTGGCTAGAGGCCCTAGCGCACCCATTCTCTCGCTCTCTCAAATAAATAAATAAAAATAAAGCTTAACAGAAAGGAAGTAAGGGTGTTGTACAAAGTGTGTTGTTTTTCCCCTGTGGTGCTGGGGATGGAGTGTAGGCTCCCACACACATTATTAGACAAGCACTTTACCACTGAACCACACAATGCCTGTGTTTTAGAGGAGGCTCGGGAAGGTGAAACCATTGGCCCAAAGTCGCAGAGCTGGAGCCTGTGTCCATCCTTCCTACACTGTCCGCTCCCATGCCTGCATCTGATCGTGTTGCTTGTGTCTTGGGAGCTGTGTCCAGCTGGGATGGCCACCTGAGGCTTTTAAGGACAAGCCAGCGTCTGGAGACTTGGCGCCTTAGTGTTCCTGGGTCATGGCCCACCCATCTGTTTCATTAAAAAAAAATACTTTATTTAATTTTATTTTTTAGAGAGAGAGACAGAAAGAGAGAGAGAACTGGCGTGCCAGGGCCTCAGCCACTACAACTGAATTCCAGACACTTGCGCCACCTAGTGGGCACGTGCGACCTTGCACTTGCCTCACCTTTGTGCGTCTGGCTTACGTGGGATCTGGAGCGTCGACCATGGGTCCCTAGGCTTCACAGGCAAGCACTTTAACTGCTAAGCCATGTCTCTTTAACCCTCTTAAAAAAAAAAACAAAACTATTTTTCATTTTATTTATTTTTAGAGAGAGAGAATTCCCCCTGTTTCTTTTTGCTCTGCCCCCAGCCCCTTTCCTGGCCCCTTGCTTTCCTCACTTCCAGAATCCTATCATCAGCCTTGGTCACTTGGTTCCTTCCTGTCCTTCTCACAGGTACTTACAGAACTGCCTGGCCAATCTTTTTGTGGGAGCGTGGGAGCCTCAGCCCGAGGGGCCTCTGCCCCTGGACATCCCCCAAGCATCTCTCCAGCAGGTGACTCACCTCCTTTTTCTGACCCAGGAACCCCACTTGGTGTAGGGTCCTCCAGACCCTCTCCCTGAGCTGGCACTGGGGCCTCGGGTCTTAGGAGCTGAGGAGACCCCAGGACATCCCTTTGAGCCCTTCTCCCTGCCCCAGGTCCAGCGCTGTGTGGAGATCCTGAGCCGAGCCAAGAGGCCCCTGGTGGTACTGGGAAGCCAGGCCCTGCTGCCTCCGGTGCATGCTGACAAGCTTCGGTGAGGAACCCCCATCCTACGCTTAGTATCACGGTCCTGCCCTTGTGGTGCCCCCGGCCACGCTGACCTGTGCTCTGTCCGGACCCCCCCCCCAGGGCTGCTATGGAGAGTCTAGGTGTCCCCTGTTTCCTGGGAGGGATGGCGCGTGGGTTGCTGGGCCGCAACCATCCCCTCCACATCCAGCAGAACCGTGGCGCCGCGCTAAAGAAAGCAGACGTCGTTGTCCTAGCAGGTAGGGTTCAGCCTCCCTCCTCCGTCTTCCCTCCTCAGACCCCTCCAGACCCTGGGCCCCGTCCACCCCCGATGCTCCACAGCTGCTCCGCCTCCCTCTGCTCCCCCCTACTTTCGCTTCAAAGCCTGTGAACAAGCCGGAATCTGGAGTTCACTGAATCCACTTCGGGTCACAGCTGTGAGCTGTACCGTGCCGTGACCCGGCTTTCCAAAGAGGGTTGGAGAGATGGCTCGGCGGTTAAGGCGCTTGCCTGTGAAGCCTAAGGACCCAGGTTCGACTCTCCAGATCCCACGTAAGCCAGACGCACGAAAGTGAGGCAAGCGCAAGGTCGCATGTGCCCACTAGGTGGCGCAAGTGTCTGGAGTTGATTGCAGTGCCTGAGGTCCAGGCACATCAATTTTCTCTCTAAAATTAAAAAAAAAAAAAAGAGTGTGCACACCTCACGGGTCCTCACTGTATCGTACACACATTTTCACACAAAGTGCTTTATACCCTGCCAGACGTGTAACAGGCATGTCCGTTAGCTCTTGGTGTGCACGGCCTCACTGCTTAGCAGCAGGGTACACTCTGAGAAACTCATTTGGTGATTTTTAAAAATTCTCTAAAAGTATTATTGACAACTTCTATAATTATGAACAATAAACTATGATAATTCCCTCCCTCCCCCCACTTTCCCCTTCACAACTCCACTCTCCATCATATCCCCTCCCCCTCTCTATCAGTCTCTCTTTTATTTTGATGTCATCATCTTTTCCTCCTGTTACGATGGTCTTGTGTAGGTAGTGTCAGGCGCTGTGAGGTCATGGGTATCCAGGCCATTTTGTGTGTGGAACAGTGCATTGTAAGGAGTCCTGCCCTTCCTTTGACTCTTACATTCTTCCCGCCACCTCTTCCGCAGTGTCATTAGTTGGTGGTGGTGTCATGTGGATTTTGCGTGTACTTACGTGAGCAAGGGGGCTACAGTGCCATCAGGCTGTGCCGTCTCCTGGGATCACGGTCATACACGTGTGGTCTGTAGTTGAAACATTGTGGGACTATTATCGTTGTGCCCAGACTGAATTGGCTTCACATATGATTGCTAGAGACCCACCAGCGGGTGTGGGGGCAATGCTGGGTTTGGTAGGGCTTGGTCAGGAACCCGTGCGTGGGTCAGCGGGCAGCCAGCCAGCTATGCTGATCCAGGGGGGCTTGCTCATTTATTTAGGTTGAATACACCTCCCCCCCACCAAGTTCCTTATCAGCCAGCAGGCTAGCCTGGGTAGGTCACGTAGTGGAGGATGAGAAAGGAACTACAAACAAACTCCAGACACATGCGCTACCCTGTGCATCTGGCTCACGTGGGTCCTGGGGAATCGAACCTGGGTCCTTTGGTTTTGCAGGCAAGCGCTTTAACCGCTAAGCCATCTCCCCGAGCCCTCTTCCTCTTTCTTCTCCTGGTACTGGGGATGGGTTCAGGGCCTTATAGATGGTAGGTAGGCGTTCTGCCACTGAGCTACGTGCCCAGCCCTCAAGGGCCTCTTGAACCAGGAATGACAGACACTTCACTGCTTCTGCTCTGTTCCCTTGGCCGGAGCCACTCGGGAGTTCAGTCCAGAGCTGAGGGGCACAGTCCCCGCACGTGGCACAGGTGCAGGGACAGGGCAAGAACCCGGGGACCTTGTGCATTTGGTGGGTGAAAAGCGAGGTCTCGGGCACTGCCGGGGACACCAGAGGTCTGCCTGCTGATGGCCTGCCCCTCACCCCAGGAGCTGTGTGTGACTTCCGCCTCTCCTATGGCCGCGTCCTCAGCCGCAAGAGCAAGATCATTGTGGTCAATCGGAACCGGCGTGATATGCTGCTGAACTCGGACATCTTCTGGAAGCCCCAGGAGGCGGTGCAGGGTGAGGCTCCCATCCCTGCACCTCACACGTGTGGTTCCTTCCCCCGTCTTGTGTTGCACCTGGTTTGAGTTGGGCGCCAGGTGAAGCCCTAGGGGACACCCAGGCAACTTGACGCGTTAGGCTTTCAGATTAATGGGTGCTTCTGTTAGGGACAGAGAGGGACATAGGTGCTGAGGGAAGCTTGCTTTTTATTTTTTATTTTTAGGTTTTAAATTGTTTTTGTTTTATTTTTATTTACTTATTTGAGAGCGACAGAGAAAGAGGCAGAGAGAGAGAGAGAGAATGGGCGCACCAGGGCCTCCAGCCACTGCAAACGAACCCAGACGCGTGCGCCCCCTTGTGCTTCTGGCTTATGTGGATCCTGGGGAATCGAGCCTCGAACCGGGGTCCTCAGGCTTCACAGGCAAGCGCTTAACCGCTAAGCCATCTCTGCAGCTCCGTGACGTGTGTTTGGAAGCAGAATCGACAGGACTTGGTGCCTCTGAGGCATGAGGGCCGGGGAGGTGGCAAGGCTGGCTTGAGTTTGCGATCTGCTTCCTCACCCTCATTTCCCAAGCCTCGCCCTCCAGTTCACCAGGCTGCCCCGGCCAAGTTCTGAAAGGCTCTGCAAGCGATTTAGCCCAGTTTGCCGTAGGCATGTCCTGGTGTGTCCCCAGGCCTCGCTCAGATGTTCCCGTTGGTGTTCTGCCGTTTGGGTCTCGGTGCTGCCCCCCTGCAGCCCGGCCTCCCTCCTTCCCCCAGGTGACGTGGGCTCTTTCATGCTGAAGCTGGCGGAAGGTCTGCGGGGCCAGACGTGGGCCCCGGACTGGGCCGAGGAGCTGCGGGAGGCCGACAGGCAGAAGGAGCAGACCTTCCGGTGGGTCTGGGTGGGAAGGGTGCGGGGGGGACCCACCCCGGCAGGCCGCGCTCACCCCTGTTGCCTTGCCACAGGGAGAAGGCGGCCGTGCAGGTAGCCCAGCACCTGAACCCAGTGCGGGTCCTGCAGCAGGTGGAGGAAATTCTGCCTGACAACGCGCTCCTTGTGGTGGACGGTGGGGACTTCGTGGCCACCGCCGCCTACCTGGTACAGCCCCGTGGCCCCCTGCGCTGGCTTGATCCTGGTAAGGAAAGGCCCACACCTGGGGTGGCTTCCACCATTCAGACGCTGTCACCGCGATTGGCTCTTCATCTTTCTCTCCTTTTTCCTTTCTTTCTGTCTTTCTTTCTTTCTTTCTTTCTTGTCTTCCTTCCTTCCTTCCCTTTTCTTTCTTTCTTTCTTTCTTTTCTTTTCTTTTTTTTTTTTTTTGGTTTTTCAAGGTAGGGTCTCACTCTAGCCCAGGCTGACCTGGAATTCACTATGGAGTCTCAGGGTGGCCTCAAACTCACGGCGATCCTCCTACCTGTGCCTCCCGAGTGCTGGGATTAAAGGCATGCGCCACCACGCCTGGCTTCTTTCTTTCTTTCTTTGTCTGCCTGTCTGTCTTTCTTTGTATTTATTTGAGAAAGACGGAGAGAGAGAGGAAGAGGCAGCCACTGTGAACGAGCTCCAGACACATGCACCACCTCGTGCATCTGGCTTACGTGCGTCCTAGGGAATTGAACCTGGGTCCTTAGCCTTTGCAGACAAGCACCTTAACCACTAAGCCATCTCTTCCAGGCCCCCCTTTTTTAAAAAAGATATTTACTTATTTGAGAGTGAGAGAGACAGAGTATGGGCGCGCCAGTGCCTTAAGCCACTAAAATGGAACTTGAGTCCTTAGGCTTTGCAGGCAAACGACTTAACCGCTAAGTCGTCTGTCCGGCCTGGTTATTTATCTTTCTAGGGGCCTTTGGGACTCTGGGAGTCGGTGCAGGGTTTGCACTCGGGGCGAAGCTGTGCAGGCCGGATACCGAGGTGAGGCACTGGGCGAGAGACTTGCTGCTGTCTGGGCTGTGAACCTGTGAACCACCCTAACCGCTCTGGTCCCCCCCCCCCCCCAGGTCTGGTGCCTGTTTGGGGATGGAGCCTTTGGCTACAGCCTCATCGAGTTTGACACGTTCATCAGACATAAGGTGACCGGGCTGCCCGAGGGAAGATTGGCAGTTGGGGCTCCGGGAGAGGTCATCCAGGGTGGGCTGAAGCAGGGGGGGGGGGGGCTCTCGTAAGTGGGCCGTGGTCCCTGTCCCCAGGCTAAGCCTCTGAGTTGAAGGCTGTGGCTTGGCCTCATCTCTTCCTTGCAGATCCCAGTGATGGCCTTGGTTGGGAACGATGCAGGTTGGACACAGATTTCTCGGGAGCAGGTGCCCAGGCTGGGCAGCAACGTGGCCTGTGGCCTGGCTTACACTGGTGAGGGGTTCTCGGTAGGGTGTTTCCGGGGCCAACCAGGCTCTTTTCCTCTCCTGGGCTTGCTGCTGCTGTCTGACTTAAGATTTTTATTTATTTATTTTTTATCTTATTTTATTTATTTGCAAGCAGAGAGAGAGAATGGGTGTGCCAGGGCCTCTAGCCACTGCAGACGAACTCCAGATGCATGCGCCCCCTTGTGCATCTGGCTTGTGTGGGTCCTGGGGAAATCGAACCTGTATCCTTTGGCTTTGCAGGCAGATGCCTTAACCACTGTGCCATCTCTCCAGCCCTTACGATGTCTTGTCTTTTTTAGATTATCACAAGGCAGCCATGGGCCTGGGGGCCAAAGGCTTCATGCTCTCACGGGACAATGAGGATCAGGTGGTCAAGGTGCTGCGCAGTGGCCAGCAGCAGTGCCAAGAGGGTCATCCCGTTGTGGTCAACATCCTGATCGGAAGGACAGATTTTCGCGACGGCTCCATTTCCGTATAAGGGCCTGTGGGTCTGTCTGTCTGTCTGTACGCTTGCTCCTTGCACTGGGACTATGGGCCAGGCTGGTCCGGAGTGTCATCCTCGCCTGCTCTGGGCCCATCTCATGACATCCAATAACTTTACAACCCTTCCTGAGTGGAGGGTGGAGGGCTCCAAACTCAAGAGAGGCACCTGGCATCCCCGGGGGGCGAGTTTTGTCTCCCTCCACAGGCTCAGCCATGCCTTTTCTTCCCTCCTCTTACAGACCGAATAAACTACCCCCCCGGGGCCCATGTGGGTCCCAAGGACTCAGTCACAGAACATGCATATACCGATTTATTGTCCACAAAGACGGAAGTGAGAGAAAGGAGCTCCCACTTGATTACTGTGGATTCCAGGGTGCCTCGGCATGGCGAATCCTGCCCCACTCTGTGGTCCTGAGAGTCCCACATGTCCACCCTAGACGGGCCCATGCACATATGAGTCTTCATACACACACACACGTGCACACACGCGCGCACACACACACACACACACACGTGCATGGAGACAATAAATACTTTCCGTACCAAAGTGCCCCCAGCCTGACGCTACAGGCAGGGTCTTCCCCCCAAAAGGAAGGGGTTAAGTGCTCAGAATTTTCAGAGGTGGGGGACAGCGGCTGGGACAGGGAGGGAGAGACTCCCCTCTGCTGATTGGGACTGACTATGGAGCCTGCCCTGGAAGAGGGAGGAGAGGGAACCCCAGGTTGCCCTCCTAGATGGAGCCCAGATTTGGGGCTGCCCCCCTCAAACAGCCGACTCATGGTAGACTTTAGATCCTCCAAGGGGGAGAGAGAGAGAAAGAGTGCAATGTTCAAAGCTAATACTGGTTCGGTTGGCAGCAGCAAGAGGACCGACTAGGGATGTCTTAGCACCCCAGGGTGGCGCTCTTAGTGACTGGTGTTCCTCCCTCCAAGGGGAGGTAAGAGGCCAATCTCCCAAGCAGGAAACCTGCCTTTTTTTGTTTTTTTTTTCCCTTGGCAGTTGAGAAGCCCTGATGCTCAGGAAAGATGCCCCACAATAGTTCTTAAAAACCCACCATGCCAGGCCTTTGCAGCTAGTGCCCAAGCCCTAGAAATGGAATGACGCCAGGTGCGCGCTGGAGGCTGGTCCCTTAGCAACTCCCTAGCAACCAGGAGCTTGGCCTGAGCAGCAAGCAGGTCAGGTCAGCTGGGACCATGGACACTGCTTTAGCGATCCCGACCCTGGTCCTCGACGACCAGGAATCAAGTCCTTCATAGCCAGGCTCGCGCCCCACTGCGGGGTGGGGGCGTGGGGGGCTCAGAGGCACACGTTGATCTGCTTGGAGAGTTCTCTCTCCAGGTCCAGGATGAGGGCATCAAAGTCCTTGAGGTTCAGGTGTGGGTTGAAGGGCGCATCGAATTCGTCTTCGAAGTCGGCACTGCCGCCCTGCCCTGCCATCTCATCATCATCGTCGTCGTCCTCCTCCTCCTCGTCGCTGTCACTGCCTGTCACATGGTCGTAGTCAGGCCCGGAGAGGAAGTCTCGCCCGCAGATGCTCCAGTCGCCCGCGTAGCGGTTGCTTGGGGGGCTCTCCGGGCCTCTGCGGCCTCGCGGCCGGGTCACCACCTCGGGTCCCGCCAGCGGCGCCTGTTCTTTGGGCCGCAAGTATGGGGCCATGTCCTGAGCCTCGGGGGGTCTGCGGGTGTCTGCGGGGGGAGCAATGGAGGGGCTGTGATGAGGCCACACACAGCAGCAGCAGCCAGGCCTGTGAATGCCAAAGCCCCGGCCAGAGACCACCTAAAAGATGGGGTGGGAGCCAGGCGTGGTGGCGCATGCCTTTAATCCCAGCACTCGGGAGGCAGAGGGAGGAGGATCGCCGTGAGTTCGAGGCCACCCTGAGACTACAAAATGAATTCCAGGTCAGCCTGGGATAGAGTGAGACCCTACCTCAAAGAACCGAGTAGGTAGATAGATAGATAGATAGATAGATAGCCAGCCAGCCAGCCAGCCAGCCAGCCAGGCAGGCAGGCATGGTGGCGCACGCCTTTAATCCCAGCACTTGGGAGGCAGAGGTAGGAGGATCGCTGTGAGTTCGAGGTCACCCTGAGAATACAGAGTGAATTCCAGGTTAGCCTGGGCTAGAGTGCGACCCTACCTTGAAAAACCAAAAATAAATAAAGAGATGGTGGCCCCCGCCTCACCAGGTGTAAGGACTGACCCTCCTGAAACCCCAGCCTGTGACCAGCCGGTAGGGATGTCAGCTGGGCTCACCTGGCCAGGACTGGAGCAGGTAGTGCAGCACCTCTATGTGGCGTTTGAAGTCCACGGCGCCGCTGACGCCGGCCCCGGAGCCCCGAGCGCGCGGCCTGGCCAGGGCGAGGGCCTGGCGCGCGGGCAGCAGCACCGGCCCGAAGCACACAGCCAGGTTCTGCGGGGTCATGCGGTTATGCGCGTGGAAGGAGGAGACCAGGCGCAGGTGGTCCAGGAGCAGCGTCAGCGTGGCCTGCAGAGGGGGAGGGGCAGAGAGAGAGAGAGAGAGAGAGAGAGAGAGCTGTGATGGTGGGGCAGAAGGCTGGCAGACCCAGACCCTTGTTGCACCTAAGGGAATGGCTCCAGCCTTGGTAAACCAGGCTGGAGAGATGGCTTAGCGGTCAGTGTTTGCCTGCAAAGCCAAAGAAGGACCCAGGTTCAATTCCCCAGGACCCATGTAAGCCAGGTGCACGAGACGGAGTTCATGTGCAGCAGGTGGGGGCCATTTTCTCTTGTCTCACTGCCTGGAGGCAGTCAAAACTAGTTATCATTAGAGATTAGGGTTATGATTCCATTTTACTGGAGGGAGATTAAAGCTATAAAATTAAGGCTTTGGAGTGCTGTGCTTGGTGGCGCACGCCTTTAATCCCAACACTCGGGAGGCAGAGGTAGGAGGATTGCCGTGAGTTTGAGGCTAGCCTGAGACTACATAGTGAATTCCAGGTCAGCCTGGGCTAGAGTGAGACCCTACCTTGAAAAACTGAGAGGAAAAAAAAAAAAAAGATTAAGGGCTGGAGAGATGGCTTAGCAACTAAGGCGCTTGCCTGTAAAGCCTAAGGACCCCGGTTCGAGGCTCGATTCCCCAGGACCCATGTTAGCCAGATGCACAAGGGGGTGCACGCATCTGGAGTTCATTTACAGTGGCTGGAAGCTCTGGCGTGCCCATTCTCTCTCTCTCTATCTGTCTCTTTCTGTCTGTCTCTCAAATAAACATAAATAAAATTAAAAAAAAAAAGATTAAGGCTTTGGAGTGGGGAGAGCCGTGACTTGAACCCACTCATGGTTGGGCAGGATTAGCATGAATTTCGTTTTACAGACAAAGGAAAGGAGTCATTCAGAGCCCACAGCCAGCAATTTCCTGTTTGCTTAGAGTCTTCCATGCAGCCCAGGCTGGCCTGGAACTCACTAGGTAGCCGAGGCTGGTCTCCAGCTCACCATGTTCATGCCTCCCACATGCTGGGATGACCGCTGTGGGCCATCTTAGCTGGCTAGAGTCTGCTTTGGACACAGCCTGGCTGTGTGTGGCCTTGGACAGTTCAGCTCGATTGCTCTAAGCCTGGGATTTCGAACCCAGGAATTGACCCACGAGTAGTGTGCACTCTGTTGGCATATGATGGTCTCCTATGTTTATACTGCGTGCAGGCTCCAGTGTGGGCGAAACACTCCACTGTTGTCATCCACCCTGCTGCTCCCGCCAGGGCCGACTCACCCTTTCCACATCGGGCAGGCAGCTGAGGAGCCCTCGGGTGCCCTCAGGACCCAGGGAAACTCTGCCTGAGCGTCCCTGAGCCATGGCTTCCAGCACCACTTGGTAGAGCGGCTGGGTGATGAGAGGCGTGGGTAACTCTCGTAGGTAATCCTTCAGGATGCCTGCAGACACACAAGGTCCCCTGTGGTCAGGACACTCTCCTGAGGCCACCGTGGTCCTTGGGACTGTGGAGGGTGGCGGTAGGAAGAGGAGGAGGGGGTTAGGAGATAAAATATCCCGACATCAGGCATCAGGGGACAGATGCCGGACGGTACCAGTGCGGAGGTGAGGGCTGAACGGGAAGGGGGCCACACTGACCTGTGATGACATTGATGTCAGGGTATGCGTCCTCAGAGAGAGAGACGGCGCTGCTGTCCCTCTCAAAGGCGTCCCTCAGCTCTTTCTTCACAGCTGCAGAGCCACACAGGCGATATAGTCCCACCACCTGGGCAGGGGGCAGAGACAGGATGTCCTCCTGGGGTCATGGGGAGGTGGGGTCCGGAGGTCTGGGCCAGGGTGGGATGCTCTGGGACAGGAAACGTGGAGCCTTGTCTCCTCACTGGCTGCCCTGCTACTGCCACGCCTCTCACGTGAATGCCTCCCAGCCGGACTGAGGAGGGAGGATTGTGACTTCCAGCCCAGCCCAGACAACTTGGTGGTGAGACTGTTTCGAAAAGTAAAAAGAGCCGGGCATGGTGGCACACGTTTTTAATCCCAGCACTCGTAAGGATCGCTGTGAGTTCGAGGCCACCCTGAGTCTCCATAGTGAATTCCAGGTCAGCCTGAGCTAGAGTGAGACCCTACCTCGGAAAACCAAGATAAAAACAAAAAAAGTAAAAGGAGCCGGGTGTGGTGGCGCACACTTTTAATCCCAGCACTTGGGAGGCAGAGGTAGGAGGATCACTGTGAGTTCGAGGCCACCCTGAGAGTACATAGTGAATTCCAGGTCAGCTAGAGTGAGACCCTACTTCCAAAACCAAACAAAGTAAAAGGAAAGTTGGGAAGTAGCTCAGTGATAGAGTGCTTGGCTAGCATGCTTGAAGTCACGGGTTCAAGCCCCAGCGCTGCATAAACTGAAGTGGTGGCAGTGAAGAGGCTCAGAAGTTCAAGGTCACCCTCAGCTACATAGATAGTTCAAGGCCAGCCTGGGTTAGAGACTGTCTCAAAAAAGAAAAAAAGTGCCTCTTGGCTGCCCAGATAATACTTGGCCCCCTTGTCAAGGGACTCTCTCCTCTGACTTCTCTCTCATTACATCTGCCTCAAGAAAGCCTTCTCTAAGCTTCCCCCAGACCCCCACCCCCACCACATAAGCTTTAGGGAGGGACAGGGTCTCACTATGAAGCCCAAGGCTGGCCTCAAATTTGTCATTCTTCTGTCACAGTCTCTCAAGTGCTGGGATTATCGGTGGGGGACACCACAGTAGGCTCTCTTCCCTTCTGGGCTTTTTTTTATTTGAGAGAGAAAGAGCAAGAATGGGCACGCCAGGGCCTCCAGCTGCTGCAAACGAACTCCAGACACATGCGCCACCTTATGCATCTGGCTTACGTGGGTCCTGGGGAATCGAACTTGGGTCCTTTGGCTTTGCAGGCAAGTGCCTTAACTGGCTAAGCCATCCCTCCAGCCCTGGACTTTTTTTTTTTTTTTGAGTTAGGTTCTCACCCTAGCCCAGGCTGACCTGGAATTCACTCTGTAGTTTCAGGGTGGCCTTGAACTCACAGCGATCCTCCTACCTCTGCCTCCCGAGTGCTGGGATTAAAGGCATGCGCCACCACGCCCGGCTGACTTTTTAATTTAATTTATTTTTTTTTAAACTCAGTCTGACATTTGAGTAATTAGAACAGTCTTCCCCTTCAGGAGGGTGGGATCCTGTTGTTTATTAAGAGGATGGGCAAGCCCCAGCTTCAACAAGGGCGGGAGGGTCCCTTGCTCCTTTAGGTGCATGTTGGAACCAAGAATAGCTCGGGTGAAGGAGTGCTGGGAGGTATGTCTGTCTGTCTGTCTGTGGTGGTGGTGGGGGGACAGGGCCTCACCCGCAGTCCTCTGTGCTCGATCTGTCCCACACACTTGCGGATGATGACAGGCACCTGGCCTGGGGACTGTTCCCGGTCCACCAGCCGCTGCAGGGGAAGTCCGAAGACGCGGGGCTCCGGTGTGGCCGGTGCTTCCTGCCGCTCCGACAGGGTCAGCTTGGCATAGAGCAGACCCTGGGGTTCCAGGCGGACTGCCAGCTGCTGGGCCTGGCATCCTGAGGGTGTGGGAGAACCGGAGCTGAGGCTGTCCCAAAGGTGCTTGTGTGCCCTTGGGCCCGGCAGTCTAGACAACCCTTCAGTTGGAGCCCAGTGCCCCAGACGCAAAACAGGCTAACCCTGAGCTGTGCCCTGGTCCTCCTTGCCCTCTCCCCGCAGCCTACCTCGGAAGACGGTGGGCAGCAGCACCGTGCCTTGGGCGCAGGGCCGGTGTCTCCTCACGCCTGGGTCCCAAGCAAGGACCAGGGCCCGCAGCAGCCTAGCAGCCTCCAGCTCCAGGTGGAAGGTGTGGTCCAGCCTCAGGAAGTCCGGTCCTGCTCGGAGCGGCCCAGTTCTGGCCTGGGCCACCCCGTCCACTTGCAGCAGACAGCAGAGGTCTCTGGGTGTGGCTCCGGGGGCCGGCCGCAGGCCCCCCAGCCCGTACAGGTGAAGGCTTAGGCGACCCCACAGTGCAGCGGGGGGTGCCCGGGGGCCAGCAAGGCCCACCTCATAGGGCTGGAAGGCGGTGGGCGATGGTGGTCCCGTGGACCGTTCCGGCGAATCGCCGTCGCTGAGGTAGCCAGCCCTTGGGCTCCGAGTGCCACCAGTCACCACCGAAGCCCTGCCAGGCGCCCCCACGCTGGAGTCCAAGTGGTACCTGGTGATGACAGAGCCTGCCGGGGCCGCCCCGTCCCGCTCGCGGTCTCGCTCCCGGCCCGTGCGGGACCCTCTCAGGCTCAGGCGACGCCGCAGCTCGGGCAGTTTCTTCATCTTCATGGAGAGACGCCTGGCCGGGCCAGGGGACTTGGCACGGGAGGTCTTGGTTGGGGGGCTGCCCGATGCTGCACCTGTAGGGACAGCAGACCTCGTCAGGGGCCTGATGCAGGGCTGTGATGCGCGCGTGTGCGTGCGTGCGTGTGTGTATGTGTGTGTGTGTATAGCTGTGCACAACTCTGGGGTCTGAGGATATGAGGCTCCCGCTCACATGAGAAGTCAGGGGATGTGAGGTGTGTGTCCAGAAGGGGCTGGGGGGGGTGCGAGGCTTGGGGGGGTCCCTTGGGGGATGGGAGAGCGACACCTGTGCCTACCTTGGAGGATTGGGCCTTCTGGCTCAGGGGAGGCTGGCTGTGATCCCAAGGGTTCAGGCGCTGGGGTTCTGGGGTCCTCCTCAGGGATGGGGTTGTACCAGATCTCACCAGCAGGCTCTCCACTGCTAGGTGTTCCGGGCCCCAAAGCCACCTCTTCCGGCGGTTTGGCCCCACCTAGCACCCACCGGCGACTGCTGGGCTCCAGGGTTTGCAGGTAGGCGCCTCGTGCGGGGCTCCGGGGGGCCTCAGGACTGGGGGGCCCCTCCGCTCCAGCCTGGGACACTTGCAAGGCCTGTGGCTCTGGCTCTGGGGGAGTGGGCTCTACGTGCTGGGCTGGGCGGCCTGGTGGAGAGAAAAGGGTGTGAGACCCAGTTTTAAGGAGCCCCAGCCCAGGATCACTGAGCACCAAGTCCTCATGACACAGCTGACTGGCAGCCCCGATGCCCTCACCGATCCCGAGACCCATGTCCACTGCCCCTCAAGGCCGGCTGTTTGGTTTGGATCTGGTAACCTCCGCACCTCCCCGGTCAGTAGCATTCCGAGAAGGGAATGTGTCCTTCCAGCCTCCGGGGGACAGGTCAGGCATCCTTGACCCCTTGGGCCATTTGTTCCTGTCTTCCCTCTTCCTGACCTCTTAGTCGTGGCACGGGGCCCTGAGCCCGACCCTTGTCACTGGCCTTGGTCAAGTCATCATGCCCTGAGAAGAACTGCTCCCAGGAAATGTAAAGACACTAACGTTCCGTGTGACATGCCCTTGCAGCCAAGTTCAGGGGCCCCCAGCCGATGCAAGACACTACTACAAGAACGTTAAAATGGATATAACGTTGAAACGGACGTGACATTGAAAGGCGGCGGTCCTCCCTTCCACCTTCTCCCCGCATCTAACAAACTCTGCAGCAGTGCTAAGATGGGCCTCGCCTTTCAGCCGAGCCAGACCCCAGCCGGGGCCGCGAGCCTCCCTCCCACCTCTTAGCTCCATCCTCTCTCTGACATCACGGGCTATTTCCTGTGTGTGTTTATGTAGGGCACCCCAGTCCCTTCCCTGGCCCTTGGAACCTTGGAAATCTTTGGGAAGGTCAAGGAACGAGGGTCAGACCCATGGTTCTTTTAACCGGCTCCTTCCCAGACCCCTCTTTATTCCAGGCAGCCCCCCCCCCATTTCCCTAAGGTCTTGTCTCACTGCCCTCTTTCCCCCAAAGTTCAGACCACCACCAACAACTGTCACTCTCCAGGACTCTTGTTATCCAGCGGTCTCTGTTCGAAGCGTTGCTTAAGTCACTTGCCTGGACCCAGGCGCTGCGTGCCTCAGTTTCCCCATTTGTATACGTGGGAGAGGTGGACACAACCACGATGATTAGGACGAGGCGCGCGAGGGACGGTGGGGGTGGGGGGCAGGCGGCTGCGATGTCCTCGCTCGCGCCCCTTTCTGTCCTGCCCAGGAGTCTCCACCTTCCCCATCTCCCGTCCCTCCTGCACCCCGTTTCCAGCCTTGGGCGGTGAGGACCCCTTTCCCAGGCCTCCCAAAGCTGGCATCCCCGTCTCCCCCTCCCTGCTGGCCTCACATAACGGTCTGCGCCCCAGGGGGGGGGACCCCCCCACACACCCCGCTGCCCTTCCCTGGGGATCTCATCACCCCCCCATCTTCTCTGATCCCCAGCAGGCTCTCCTGCCAAAGGGTCCCCCCCCCAAACCCCAGGCCGGGTGGGGCGTCCTCCACGACTCACCGCGCTCTTTGGCGTCGGACTTTTTCCGGGCGAGTTTCTCGCGGCCCCGCAGGCGGGAGAAGGTCTTCCTGAGCAGAGGCTCGGCCATGCTGGCCCCGGGCCCCGCCGTGGCCCCCCGCCCGCCCCGGCCCCGGCCCGCGCCCCGGCCCGCCCGCGCGCCCCCCGGCCCGCGCCCCGGCAGGAAGCGCATTCCGGGAATGCTTGGCCCAAACTTTTTTTTTTTTTTTTTTTTTTCCTTTCTCTTCCCGAGCAGGCGGTGCTGGGAGATGTAGTCGCTCCGGGCTGGGAGAGGGGTGTGCGTGTCTCACGGCACCTCCCCACCCACTGTTCCTGGGTCTTGGGTCTATCTCCAAAACGCATCCATTACGCATGGTATCTCAGCGCCTCGCTCTCAGCCACTGCTCCTACCTGGTGCAAGCCGGAGCGTGCCTCATTTTATACAATTTTTAAAAAAATTTTTACTTTATTTTATTTAGTTGAGAGTGTTGCATCAGGTTCGCATTGCTGGTAGAAATCACCCAACCAAGAGCAGCTTGTGGGAAAAGAGAGGAATGTTTGGACTTACAGGCTCCACGATGGCAGGGGAAAACAGCGACATGAGCAGAGGGTGGACATCACCCCCGGGCCCACGTAAAGTGGACAACAGGAACAGGAGAGTGTGCCAAACACTGGCAAGGGGAAACTGGCTATAACCCCCCCAACAATACACTGCCTCCACCAGGCATTAATTCCCAAAGCTCCCATCAGCTGGGAACCTAGCATTCAGAACACCTAAGGTTATGGGGGACACGTGAATCAAACCACCCCCCCCCCACACACACACAGAGAATGGGCGTGCATCTGGCTTTACGTGGGTCCTGGGGAATCAAACCTGGGTCCTCTGGCTTTGCAGGCAAGCGCCTTAACTGCTAAGCCGTCTCTCCAGCCCAACATCACTCATTTTAATGCCCTGCCCCTCCCTTCAAGGCTCTTCCCAGTGCCACTACTCCACTTCTTCCCACCCCCCCCCCCACCTCTCTCACTGTCCAGTGCCAGCTGTTTGTATTAGGGTTCTCCAGAGAAGGAGTGGGAACGATATGATAAAAGGATTTATTAGATTGGCATGCGGAATATGGGCCAGGCAGAACAACAAAGGCTGTCTGCAGGCTGGAGAGGCCTACGGCCCCGTAGCTGTTCAGTCCAGCCCCAGATTGGCACTGAAGACCAAGAGGTTTCCTGGAGAGCTGATGCTGGTCTTCAGTCCGCGGTGGACACCTGCCCTAGTTACCTTCCAGCTGCCCCTTGCAGGGACAAAATGCCAAATAAGAAAGGAGAGGTTTTGCTTCCGTCCAACTGAAGGGGGGGGGGGGGATTTCATCGAGCACACAGCCAGAACGTTCCCATCAACAGGAAGGAAGTGGAGAGCGAGAAAGCCAGCTGCGTGTGGCGGCGGGCACGTCGGGGGGTTTAATTCTGAGGGCAAACTTCCAAGTGACGGAGGCCCTGTCTCCAGGCGCTGCCTCTTACATTGCCACACTGGGGAACAAGCTTCCAACCCACGAGCCCTTGGGGGACAAACCGGATCCAAATAAGTGCCCGGATCTTGCAACTGGGTGCCAGCTGTGGGCTGGACCTTCACCGGGCCTGTGCGTTAGAGTGCCAACGTGCACCTTTTCCGTGTGTCCCAATGTGGCACTTGATGCCCCCGGGCTCCAAAAGTGAGCAGGGCAGACTCTCCGTTACTCTCTTTGTTTGTTTGTTTCTTTCTTTCTTCCTCTCTCTCTTTCTTTCTTCTTTCTCTCTCTCTGTCTTCTTTCTCCCTCTTGCCTGCCTTCCTTCCTTCCTTCCTTCCTTCCTTCCTTCTCTTCCTCCTCTCCTATCTTTCTCTCCTCTTTTCTCTTTCTTTCTTTCTTCCTCCTCCTTCTTCTACTTCTTCTTCTCTCTCTCTCTCTCTCTTTTTGTTTTTTGTTTTTTTGAGGTAGGGTCTCACTCTAGTCCAGGCTGACCTGAATTCACTCTGTATTCTTAGGGTGGCCTCAAACTCTCAGCGATCCTCCTACTTCTGCCTCCGAGTGCCGGGATTAAAGGCGTGCGCCACCGCGCCCTGGCTTCCATGACTTTTTCCGTTCCAGCCTTGCCCAGCGCACTGTACTGCTGACAGCAGGCTCCAGCAGCTGCTGAGCTGAGATGCCCCTGGGCCCCCAGTTGGCCCTTTCCTTGAACAATACTCTGTGGAACGGTTCATCTTCATTGTCTTTGTGACTGGGTTTGGAACTACCTAGGAGCTGCGCCTCTGAAAGCGTTTGCTTTAAGCCGGGCGTGGTGGCGCACCCCTTTAATCCCAGCACTCGGGAGGCAGAGGTAGGAGGATCGCCGTGAGTTCGAGGCCAGCCTGAGACTCCAGAGTGAATTCCAGGTCAGCCTGGGCTAGAGTGAGACCCTACCTCGAACTCCCCCCCCCCAAAAAAAATAAAGTGTTTGCTTTAAATGTTATTTATTTATTATTATTTCTATTTATTTGACAGAGAGAAGGAGGGAGGGAGAGAGAGAGAATGGGCGCGCCAGGGCCTCCGGCCACTGCAAATGAACTCTAGACACATGCGCCCCCTTGTGCATCTGGCTGACGTGGGTCCTGGGGAATCGAACCTGGGTCCTTTTGCTTTGCAGGCAAACATCTTAACCGCTAAGCCATCCCTCCAGCCCTTCAATGTTCTTTATTTACACATCTCACTGTGTGTGTGGAGGTGCAGGGTCTCTTGCTGCTGCAAACGATTGCCTGTCTGTCTTTCCACTGGCTGCCTGCGGAGTTGAACTGAGCACGGCAGGTTTCACAAGCGAGTACCTTTAACGGTGTACGTGACACCACCCCCGGCTCCCAGGCTACGCTCTACTCTTTCCTGCTTCCAGGTCCCTGGGATCTCTTGCATATTACTAAGACAGGCTTAGCCCTTGGCTCTGCTCCTGGGCTGTGGCTTTTAAGCCCATTGATCGCCCTTCCTGATAAGAATCTATATCTTGGGCCACACTGGGTAGTGTGTGCCCACATCGTGATTTACACTCAGAGCCGTGGGCCATGCTCTGTCAGTTTGAAGGGCTGGAGATGAGTATCTGAGATCAGCCACTTTGGTGGTTGCCATCATTATCATCATCATTTCTTTTTTCGAGGTAGGGTCTTGCTCTAGGCCAGGCTGACCAGGAATTCACTATGGAGTCTCAGGCTGGCCTCGAACTCGCAATCCTCCTACCTCTGCCTCCCGAGTGCTGGGATTAAAGGCGTGCACCACCACGCCCAGCTATCATCATTAATTTTTTTGAAGATTATTTTGTTTATTTATTTGAGAGAGGCAGATAGAGAGAAAGAGAGAATGGGCGCGCTAGGGCCTTTAGCCACTGTAAACAAACTCCAGATGCACGCACCCCCTTGTGCATCCGGCTTACGTGGGTCCTGGGGAATCGAACCAGGGTCCTTAGGCTTTGCAGGCAAATGCCTTAACCGCTAAGCCATTTCACCAGCCCCATTTTTTTTAACATTAAAGAGATACCCATGTATTAGTCAACTTCTCATTACTGAGACAAAATACCTGAACAACAAAAAAAATTAGTTTAAGGATGGAAGAGTTTATTTCAGCTTACAGTCCTCGGGTACGGTCCATCATGGGAGAGAAGGACTGAGGGCAGGAGCTGGCCACAGTCCAGCTGTAAGACAGCAGGGCAGAGCAATGAGTGCTGTATGCTCAGCTAGCTTGCTTTTTTGAGGGGGGTGGGGGGGTGGGGGGAGTTTCAAGGTAGGGTCTCACTCTAGCGCAGGCTGACCTGCAATTCACTCTGTAGTCTCAGGGTGGCCTCGAACTCATGGTGATCCTCCTACCTCTGCCTCCCGAGTGCTGGGATTAAAGGCGCGTGTCACCACACCGGGCTCTAGCTTGCTCCTTTTCATACAGTCTGGGACTCCAGTCCGCAGTTAAGGTGACCCACCTCAACGAACCGAGTCTAGCAAATCTCTCACAGACGACTGGAAACTTGTTTCCATGGCGATTCCAAATGCTGTCAAGTGGACAACCAGAGATGCATCATCACAAGCGGAGTCAGGATAACTGCTTAAAGAAAAGAGGTGCGAGGCTGGAGAGATTGCTCAGTGGTTAAGGCGCTTGCCTGCAAAGCCTAACGACCTGGGTTTGATTCCCCAGTAACCCATGGTAAAGCTAGATACCCGAGGTGGCGCACGTGTATGGAGGGATAGGGAGATGGTTCAGTGAGTCAAACACTTGGTACACGGGTATGGGGGCCTGGTTCAGATCCCCAGAACCCATGTCAAGCTGGACGTTGTAGCACAAGCGTCTTGTAACCCCAGTACTCTTACTGTGAGATGGAAAGTACAGACAGAATCTTCCAGAAACACGGTGATGGACAATGAGAGATCCAGCCTCAAGTAAGGTGCAGAGGTGAGGCCTGACACCTGCGATTGTCCTCTGACCTCCACACGTGTGCTGTGGCATGCACGCACCTATGCTCGCTCTCCTTCTCTCCAAAATGAAGAGGGCTACTTAGCTCCCAGTGTTAGAAGCCAGAAGCCCAGATAACATGGTACAGGCTCAGGTGAGGGGCTCTCCATGGGCTGTGTCACCTTGTGGCAGGGGAAGAGGTCACACCTTAAAATAAGATATGAGGGGGCTGGAGAGATGGCTTAGAGGTTAAGGCGCTTGCCTGCAAAGCCAAAAGACCTTGGTTCAATTCCCCAGGACCCACGTGAGCCAGATGTACAAGGTGGCGCATGCGTCTGGAGTCCATTTGCAGTGGTTGGGAGCCCTGGTGTGCCCATTCTCTCTCTCTTTCCCTCTCTCAAGTAAATAAATTTTTTTAAAAAAGGCTATCAGAAACTTTGGGTCCCCCCAAAATCCCTTCTGAGGACTGTGTCTTCAATTGATCTAAAAATCTTCCACTAGAATTCACCTCTTAAAGGTCTAACCACACAACGTTGCCACACGTGAAACTTTGGGTGGTGGGGGGAGACAAACACCAGCTGAGCCACAGCAGTGGTGGTCACTGTCTGTGTGCTCAGCTCTGCTTCCCCAGTTGCTGTCTTGACCCTCAGAATCTTGGGCTGAAGAGATGGCTTAGTGGTTAAGGCGCTTGCCTGAGAAGCCTAAGGACCCATGTTCAATTCTCCAGATCCCACGTAAGCCAGACGCACAAAGGTGAGGAAAGTGCAAGGTCACACATGCCCACTAGGTGGCGGAAGCATCCAGAGTTTGATTGCTCCAAGAAAAAAAAGAATGTGACTGTGTTTGGAGATAGGTTTTTTGTTTGTTTGTTTGTTTTTTGTTTTTCAAGGTAGGGTCTCACTCTAGCCCAGGCTAACCTGGAATTCACTATGTAGTCTCAGGGTGGCCTCAAACTCACGGTGAACCTCCTACCTCTGTCTTCCGAGTGCTGGAATTAAAGGCGTGCGCCACCATGCCCTGCTCCTTGATTGATTTTTTAAAAAGATTTTATTTTTATTTACTGGAGAGAGAGAGAGAGAGAAAGAGAGAGGGAGAGAGAGAGAATGGGCACGCCAGGGCCTTTAGCCACTGCAAACGAACTCCAGAGCGTGCGCCCCCTTGTGCATCTGGCTAACGTGGGGCCTGGAGAATCAAACCCGGGTCCTTAGACTTCACAGGCAAGCGCCTTAACCGCTAAGCCATCTCTCCAGCCCTCCTTGATTGATTTTTATCTCTGTCTTGTACTTTCGCTTGTAATCTGTACAGAAGACGTGTAAGGGTTGAGTTATAGCCCGAGTAAGGCTCTGGGTTTGATCCCAAGCACTGCAAGAAAACAAAGTGTCATCAAGTTCTGTTAACCCTTCGTGCGAATCATTGAACTTGAGTCTCCAGAAGACACCAGGTGCTCACCAAGAGGATCTACGGGTTCCAAGGTCTCCACTTGGGAGTGGGTCCTCTGAGAAAATGAGCGCTCCCAGAGTCAGCGGGATAGCAGCTGAGGGGGGCAAAGGCTGAGCTCATGGGTTTACATAGGCTCAGGATATTTGACTGAGTATGCCAGTGAGGTGAAATGGTAAGAACCCATCCCGAGAGAGCCTGCCAAACGGCTTCTCCATTAGGCCAGCGGTGCCTGCGATCCAGGTGTCTGTGACCTCTAACAATACTTCTCCGGATGCCGGGCGCATGTTCCTTCCCTGGGGGATCTGCAGTGAGCCGGTGGAGGTGGGCCAGTGTATAGCTGGGAAAAAAAAACAAAACTGTAAAATCATTTTGTAAAGAGACACGATTGCCACCTGGTGGTCACTCTATCCAACTGCCGCTTCAAATAGACTTTTTTTTTTTTTTTAAAAAAAAATTTATTAATTAGTCTCAAGGTGGCCTCGAAATCATGGCGATCCTCCTATTTCTGCCTCCTGAGTGCTGGGATTAAAGGCGTGCGCCACCACGCCCGGCTTCTCTCTTAAATAAATAAATAAAAGAATAGGAACAGATGAGCAGGTTGGGGAGATGGTTGAACTGCTGACAGTGCTAGCTTTGACCCCAGCACTCTGGTAAAAAGCCAGGAATGACCCCACATATGGGGAACCCCAGTACTGAATTGCTGGGTCTTTCTTTCTTTCTTTCTTTCTTTCTTTCTTTCTTTCTTTCTTTCTTTCTTTCTCTCTCTCTCTCTCACATCAGAGCAGCTGCCTTGTCTTTTTTATTTTATTTTTCCGAGGAGGTGAGAGACGCGGGGCCGTAGGTACACCGTAGATCAATGACACCACGGTGGGTGAGGTGCGAGCCTCAGGTGCAGAAGGCTTTCCACTTGCCCTGAGCAGAAGGGATTCTAAAGACTGCCCCGACAGTGCAGACGTCAGAGGGCAGGATGCAGGACAGCGGGCTGATGCCCATAATCATGCCAAATACCAAGACTGTGGGTCCCTGGGTCCTCGGGGTTGGCTGCGGTTCCCCGAAGCCGTCCAGGCGGCCGTGGTGAGTGCAGAGACGAGAGACTTCACTCTCGGGAGACGGTCTCTGTGAAGGGCTCGCTTCAATCAACGGGGAAATCTATAAGCGGTCGGGGGTCCTAAGGGGGTTGGATGTTTGCTGATGCCTAATCAGCATTTGGGGACATGCATCCCAGCATGCAAAGCAGCGGCAGGGGGAAGGAAGGTCACAGGGCAGAGCCCAAGTTCAAGTGTGCCGGGCTTGGAGAGGGAGTGGCCCGTCTTGTAGCCCCTGGGGGTCCTTAGCCATGCCTGGCAGCTCAGGTCCGTCTCCTGAAGGCTCCAGCCTGTGCCCGGCAGTGCCCTGGCAAAGATGACCAGCTCATTGGTGTGTGTGTGTGTGAGAGAGAGAGAGCCTGAGTCTCAGCAGAGGCATGAGGTCACAGAATAAGTGTGGGATTTCAGGTTAGCTGGGCCACGAGGCAGGTGTCTACCAAAGACTGGACGCTGATGATCACCCATGACCCACCCCCCAGGAGCCCGCAGACACGTGGCCTCAGGAGGATGGAGTAGCGTGGTGGGTGAACAATGGCCACAAACCCGGGGACAGCCACACCCGCCAGGAGGAAGCTGTCCATGGTTCCGAAGAGGTGGAAGGCGTCCACCTGGGCAGGGCAGCCTGCGAAAGGGGTGGCTGTGCTCTGGGTCTGCACGCTCACCAGAGCCCTGGGGACGGTGGTGGAGGTGAAGGCCGATGCCAGCCAGGGACAGGCTGCAGAGGAAGACGTACAGGGGCGTGTGCAGGTGGACATCGTCTGAGACGATGGCCAGCACGAGGAGCAGATTCCCAAGCACCGTGACCAGGTACGTGGAGAGGAAGAGTCCAAGGAGGGTGGGCTGTAAGTGCGGGTCTCCTGAGAGTCCCAGGAGATGGAGTTCCAGGACTCATGTTTTTGTGTTCTGGTGCCATTGACAGCCTGCGTCTGCTGGGAACATAAAAAGGATGGAAGTGGGCTGGAGAGATGGCTCAGCGGTTAAGGCGCTTGCCTGCAAAGCCTAAGGACGCACAAACGTTCGACTCTCCAGATCCCAAGTAAGCCAGACGCACAAAGGTGAGGCAAGCGCAAGGTTGCACATGATCACTAGGTGGTGCAAGTGTCTGGAGTTAGATTTCAGTGGCTGAGGCCCTGGTGCACCCATTCTCTCTCAAAAATACAAATAAGGGCTGGAGGGATGGCTTAGCAGTTAAGGCGTTCACCTGCAAAGCCAAAGGATCCCAGTTCGACTCTCCAGGACCCACGTAAGCCAGATGTACAAGGGGGCACATGCATCGGGAGTTCCTTTGCAGTGGCTGGAGGCCCTGGCGTGCCCATTCTCTCTCTCTCTCAAATAAATAAATAAAGTATATTTAAAAAATAAATTAAAATAAAAAGGATGGAAGTAACATGGAGATGGGAGTCAGAGACGGAGTCTAAGTCCCAGCTTTCCATAGTAACCTGTAAGGTTCTCCGAAATCCATCTAATTGTAAATTCCTTTGTTTTCAATCTGTTTCCTGTGGGGTTTGGCTTCTCTGAGCCATTTCTGCCTCAGATAATGTCACAAAGACCTAACTTAACTATACACAGTTGACTTGTCTCTTGTCCGAGTTGTGTGCTCTTTGACTATAATTTGGATCTCGAATGTTCCACAAAGACTCAGGTTAAAAGGCTTACCTGCCAGTCTGTGCACTGATGGAGATGTTACACACACACACACACACACACACATATATATTTACTATGTTTTGTTTTTTTGAGGTAGGGTCTCGCTCCAGCTCAGGCTGACCTGGAATTCACTATATAGTCTCAGGGTGGCCTTGAATTCATGGCGATCCTCCTACCTCTGCCTCCCCAGTGCTGGGATTAAAGGCGTGTGCCACCACGCCCGGCTTGATGTTATAATCTTTAAAAGGACCCCCAAAGTTAGACTACTAGGAGCATGACCGCAAATGGAATTTTGGGACCTTGGACCCCTCTTTCTTTTCTCTTTGCTTTCTGACTGCCGTGAGGGGAACAGTCCTCGTCCACCTGACTGTCCTGCTCGGATGAGCTGTGTTGGCACAGACTCCAACAACAGAGTCAACTGGCTGTAGCTGGAAACCTCTAAAACCATGAGCAAAAACAAGCGCTTCCACTTTATCAGTTAATCAACTTATAGAAACTAATAAAACTTTTTTTTTTTTAGGTAGGGTCTCACTCTGGCTCCGGCTGACCTGGAATTCACTATGTAGTGTCAAGGTGGCCTTGAACTCTGGGCGATCCTCCCACCTCTGCCTCCTGAGTGTGGGGATTAAAGGTGTGCGCCACCACGCCCGGCTTTAATAAAACTTTTATAGAAATCTCAAGTATTTTGTCACAGCAACTGAAAGCTGACTAACACATGACAAATCTAAACTCAAAGCCTATACAGTAAAGGGAAACTGCACATCTTCCGTATCTTCTTTTCCCATTATCTCTCACTCTTTTATTTCCTCTCCCCTTTTCATATTTTTGTCAACAGGCTACGATCCAAATACTGACTTTGTGGTAGAATGGAGGAATGAAAAAACTAAGTTGTGACATATGAAAGGGCGGGTGGCATAATTCAGTGGTAGAGTGTGTGCCTGGTACAAAGCCCTGGACCTGGTGGCCAGCACTTAAAAAATACCTTGGCATATGTACCCAGTGCAATGCCACCCAGTCTTACAACAGAAGGAAATCCTGTCATACACCACAATATGAGTGAATCCACAAAACACGAACTGGGCACAGAAAGACGCATACCACATGATCTCACGCATATGTGGGACCTAAAAGTATTGAATTCAAGGCTGCAGAGATGGCTTAGCGGTTAAGGTGTTTGCCTGCAAAGCCAAAGGACCCAGGTTTGATTCCCCAAGACCCACATTAGCCAGATGCACAAGGGGGAGCACGCGTCTGGAGTTTGTTTGCAGTGGCTGGAGGCCTTGGTGCACCCATTCTCTCTCTCTTTCTCTCTCTCTCTCTCTACCTCTTTCTCTGTCAAATAAATAAGTAAAAATAAAATGGTTTTTAAAATATAGAATTCATAGAGGCAGGGAGTTTCAGAGTGGTCGTAGAGTCTGGCTAGGGTGTAGAATGAGGATGTTGGTCGAAGGATGCTCTCACATTACATGTGTGTACCCTCTTTGAACTAGAAATGCCCCCCCCTCCCCATACTTTAAAGATACATATGTTTGCCCACATCAAAGTGATGTGTCTACAGGAACATTTCTTTGTGGTAGGATTTATAGTGGCAGAGGATTGCTGAGTTATCTACACGTCCACATGTCTTGTCATGCTCCTAATGCCAAGACAAGATAATTTACACACGAGCAAGTTAAAGAGCTCTACTGCACAACATGGTGACCACAGTCAATAACAAAGTACTTGATTCTTGAAAATTTCTGAGAAAGTAGGTTTTCAGTGTTTTTTTTTTTAAATGAAAATCTATGATATTATCTATTTGCTTGTTAGCTTAATTTAGCACTCTAAAGTATATGCAGATCTATCTGTGATAAACACAAACACTTTTGTGAGTCAAAAATAATTTGGGGCTGGAGAGATGGCTTAGCGGTTAAGGCGCTTGCTGGCAAAGCCAAAGTACCCGGATTCGATTTCCTAGTACCCCTGTAAAGCCGGATGCACAAGGTGGCACATGTGTCTGGAGTTCCTTTGCAGTGGCTGGAGGCCTTTGCATGCCCATTCTCTCTCTCTACCTATCTGACTCTTTCTCTCTCTCAAATAAATAGATTAATCAAATCTTTAAAAAATAAAAATCATTGTCGGGGTTGGAGGTGTGTATACTTGCTATCATGCTCAAAACCCTGTGTTTGATTCTCATCACTGTGAAAAAAAAAATCTTGTTAACTTGGGCATAATATCGAATTAAATGACAAAATTAGAGGAGTGAAGTCATGTTTGCTTCTTTTTCTCATTACTCACTTCAGTTGCTGACTTTAGTTGTGGGAGCTAGTCTAGCCAGAGAATATCATGCCGACTTGATGGAGCTTTTAAGGAGAGTTTTTTTTATTTTTTATTTTTTTATTTTATTTTATTTTTTAATTTTTTTGTTTATTTTTATTTATTTATTTGAGAGCAACAGACAGAGAGAGAAAGAGGCAGAGAGAGAGAGAGAGAGAGAGAATGGGCATGCCAGGGCTTCCAGCCACTGCAAACGAACTCCAGACGCGTGTGCCCCCTTGTGCATCTGGCTAACGTGGGTCCTGGGGAATCGAGCCTCAAACCGGGGTCCTTAGGCTTCACAGGCAAGCGCTTAACCACTAAGCCATCTCTCCAGCCCAAGGAGAGTTTTCATATAAAAATAATATGGCACTGGAGAGGTAGCTTAGCGGTTAAGGCACTTGGCCTGCAAAGCCAAAGGACCCAGGTTCAATTCCCCAGGACCCACGTAAGCCAGATGCACAAGGGGGCACACACGTCTGGAGTTCATTTACAGTGGCTGGAGGCCCTGGCGTGCCCATTTTCTCTCTCTTTCCCTCTTTCTATCTCTCTCACAAACAAATAAAAATAAAAATAAAATCTGGAGCTTTAAAGCAAATGGCATTTTTGGAAGCATATTTTATCACCCACAGTAACCTTTGTGGGGCATGCAGTTTTAGGTTCTGGAATGTTCTAGACAAACTGTCAGTGTTTATCAGGCTTTTCATCACCGTGACAAAACACTTGACGTAATCAAGTTAAGGAGTGATTACATTACTTAGTTTCGTAAGCACCCATCACGGCAGAGAGAGAGAGGAGAAGCAGTAAGGCTCATATCAGGCAGCAGGGAAGGGGAGGCGGGGGGAGAGAAGAGAGGGGACAGACCTTGTCAGTTTGGGCTGCCTTTGTTTCCCCCCTTTTACTGTGTCTCTGCCCGCAGCCTGTGTGATGGTGTGAGTCACATTCATGCCAGGCTCTCCCCACACTGGTTAGTCCTTTCTGGAAAAGACCTCACAGACACCTCCCCCCACGTATGCTTTACTGAACTCCTAGGCACTTCTTTTTTAAAATATTTTATTTTTTAATATTTTATTTATTTGTTTGAAAGAGAGAGAGAGTCTAGGAAGAGGCAGACGGAGAGAGAGAGAGAGTGGGCACACCAGGGCCTCCAGCCACTGCAAACGAACTCCAGACGCATAGCACCACCTTGTGCATCTGGCTTACATGGGTCCTGGGGAATTAAACCTGGGTCCTTTGGTTTTGCATACAAGTGCGTTAACCGCTAAGCCATCTCTCCAGCCCTCCTAGGCACGTCTTAATCCAATCAGGTTGACAGTCTAAGCCATTATACAGCTTACTACCAACTGAAAAAAAAATTGCACACTTGTAAATGTATGTTGTTTTAGGGGCTGGGGGGGTAGTTCAGTGGGTGACTGTGCTTGTTGCATAAGCATGAGGTACCTAGTCTGATCTCCAGCACCCACATAAAAAGTCAGAGATGGGGTTGGAGAGGTGGCTTAGAGGTCAGGGCACTTGTCTGCAAAGCCAAAGGACCCTGGTTCAACTCCCCAGGACCCAGGTAAGCCAGATGCATGCATCTGGAGTTCATTTGCAGTGGCTGGAGGCCCTGGTGTGCCCATTCTCTCTCTCTCTCTCTCTCTCACTCTCTACCTCTTTCTCTCAAATATATAAATAAATAATATATATTTAAAAAAGAAAAAAGAAGTCAGATATGATCATGCATGCCTGTAATGCCCGTACTGAGGGGGTGGAGTTAGGAGGGTCACTGGGACTTCCTGATCAGGCGGTGTAATACTTTAACGGAGAGCTTTAGATACAGTGATAGGCTGTTTCAGGGACATAAGGCAGAGCAGTTTTATACATAGAGGAGAACACCCGACGCCCTTCTCTGCCTTCAGAATGTGTGCACACGGCTGGGTGCATCTGCATGCACACCAAAACGTGTGGCATTGTTTTATCAAGTCCAACAATTATTAAACAGTTTTTTTTTTTTTTTTTTTTTGGTTTTTCGAGGTAGGGTCTCACTCTAGCCCAGGCTGACCTGGAATTCACTATGTAGTCTCAGGGTGGCCTCGAACTCACGGCTACCCTCCTATCTCTGCCTCCCTAGTGCTGGGATTAAAGGCATGCATCACTACACCTGGCTTATATTTAATTTTTATTTATTTGAGAGAGACAGAGAAAGAAAGAGGCAGAGAGGATGGAGAGAGAGAGAGGGAGAGGGAGAGAATGGACATGTCAGGGCCTCCAGCCACTGCAAACAAACTCCAGATGTATGCTCTACCTTGTGCATCTGGCTTACGTGGGTCCCGGGGAATCAAACCTGGGTCCTTTGGCTTTGCAGGCAAGCGCCTTAACCACTAAGCCATCTCTCCAGCCTCCATCCCTTCTCTATGCATGGCCAGTCTCACGTCTGTAGGAGATGAGGTGTTTCACATATAAACTCAGTGCTGGCATTACATGCTAAGGAAAAGCATCCCATCATAAGTGCCCTAAGTTCTTATCTCCCCGCCTTCCAAGGAGCGTTATTCTCCAGAGAGATTTAGGCATTGCTGAAGTGGGGTCAGATGTAAATGAGAGAACATATTACTAATTAGCCTGTGTAAGAAAGGATCTAGGGACTAGAGAGATTGCACAGTGGTTAATGCACTTGTTTGTGAAGCCTGAGGACTCAGGGTTCGATTCCCTAGTACCCACGTAAAGCCTGATGCACGAGGTGGCACATGCATCTGGAGTTTATTTGCAGTGGATAGAGGCCCCGGTGTGCCTATTCTGTCTCTCTCTCTCTCTCTCTCATTCCCTCAAATAAATACACAAGTAAATATTTCAAAAAAGAAAGGATCTAGGGCTTGGGGTGCAGGTGCAGGTCAGTGGTAAATCACTTGCCTGGCATGTGTGACGCTCCTAGTTCTATCTGTAGCACCACGACCAGAATATAACAACAACAACAGCAACAAACTAGATAGGGCTGGAGGGATAGCTTAGCGGTTAAGGCATTTGCCTGCAAAGCCAAAGGACTCAGAGTCGATTCTCCAGGTCCCATGTAAGCCAGACGCACAAGGGGGCGCACGCGTCTGGAGTTCATTTGCAGTGGCTGGAGGCGCTGGCGCACCCATTCTCTCTCCCTCTTTCTCTGTCAAATAAATAAATAAAAATAAAGTTAAAAAAAAAAAGAAGAAAGGAGGTGGCTAGCTGGGTGTGGCTGGGAGACTGATAGAAGATAACTTGAGCCCAGAATCTCAGGATGAGCTTGGGTAACACAGCAGGAGCCTGTGGTTTCCCCTTGACCCCCCAAAATAAATGAATGAATAAATAAATAAAGGAGAAGACAAAGAAAGAAAGAAGCCACCGTGACCCCCAAAGTGTGTGAGTACGATGACCTCACGACAGCTGTCATAAGGAGTGGACTCCTCGAAGGATCATTTCCTTGGTGACCCATAGCAAGGGACTCCCAGAAAAGCACTGCGTACTTTGCCAGGCGTTTCGGAGATGGTTTTGACATTTTTGCAGCACAATGTCTGGTTTCTCTGGGCGGCCTGGTGACGCGGTGGTTCCCCCTCTGGAGCGCGTTGGCGGCCGTCTTCAGTTCTTGACCTGGGCCTTCGCTACATTGGCAGTACTCAGAGCATTCACCAGTCACTAGGAGGGCTTTCTTTCGTTTTTTATTTCAATTAATTAATTAATTAATTTGAGAGAGAGAAAGAGGCAGAGGGGGGAGGAGAGAGAGAGAGAGAGAGAGAGAGAGAGAGAGAGAGAGAGAGAGAATGGGCGTGCCAGGGCCTCCAGCCACTGCAAAGGAACTCCAGATGCGTGGGCCCCCTTGTGCATCTGGCTTACGAGGGATCTGGAGAATTGAACCTGGGTCCTTAGGCTTCACAGGCAAAGCCTTAACTGCTAAGCCATCTCTCCAGCCCTTCTTTATTTTAATTAATTAATTTATTTATTTAAGAGAGAGAGAGAGAAAGAATATGAATGAGTGTGCCAGGGCCTCCAGCCACTGCAAATGGACTCCAGATGGCTAAACCATCCCTCCAGCCCACTTGGAGTGTTTCCAAAAGCGCAGGGAGTTAGGGTCACGTCTTCGGAAAGTCAGGATTTGAGGATCTGCATTTCTAGAAGGTGTCCCTGGCATGCTGATGTTGTGGTCCAGGGGCCGCAATGGAGAACTCTGCATTGGAGGAACCTGTTTTTCACTCTCCCCCCCCCTTTTTTTTTGAGTTAGGGTCTCACTCTAGCCCAGGCTGACCTGGAATTCACTATGCAGTCTCAGGCTGGCCTCGAACTCTTGGCAATCCTCCTACCTCTGCCTCCCAAGTGCTGGGATTAAAGGCGTGTGCCGCTAAGCCCAGCCCGGCATCTCTCCCATTTTTCACAGTGTCTTCCCAAGACAGACCTCACTTCTTTTTGCCCACATGTCCAGATAGAGTGTCACCCATCACCTTATCTACTTACCCACCCTGAGAGTCTAACTGTTCTCTCTCTCTCTCTCTCCCTCTCTCTCTCTCTATCTATCTATCTCTCTCACCATCCCGGAGGGAGAGAGGCTCCTTTAAATCCCCAGTCTCTTTCAGCTTGGGATCTCTGTCACTTGCTCATCAGGATAGCTTCAGCAGAGTGTGATTCCCGGCAAGCCTCTGCCTCCATTGCCCACTGCATGAATCCAACAGGATTCAATGTTGAGCCAACAGGAAGGGCACAGGAGGCCCCCCTCACTCTGACAGCTAGGCTGCACCTACTGTCTGTGGGAGGAACACATATATTTCTGTCCCCAAGCCCCTCTCCCGTCTAGCCTGGGAAGGTGAGTAGGAGGCCAAGGAGACGGTAGGATGTTTAGTCTGGGGCTCTGGGGTCCTCCATCCCCATCGCTCCTTGTTAACAAAGGGGATAACTAATTATTTTGTTCTCTCTACTTGTCCCATGTGACCTTTCCTCTAGGGGAGCCAAGTGCCTTGGGAACCTAGGATGAGTGAGGAGATGGAGTTACTCTCACGGGGACGCGTCCCTCATGTCCCCTCTCAGCCCAGACCGAGTCTCCTGGTAGTTCCCAGATGGGAAGTGGGGCTCTTGGCAGGGTGATGTGGCAAGTCCTCAACATTGCGTCATGATGGAAACTCTGTCTCCTCACTCGTCCTAGGTTCCCAAAGCACTCAGCTCTCCTAGAGAAAAGGTCACATGTTAAAGAAATAAATAAAGATTCACAAAAGAGAAAGTGGCTAAGTAGTGAAAAGATGAAATGACTTACCCCAAGGAAGGCACTCATCTTCCAGTTCTTAACAAGCCTCCTTCATGAATAATTGCTATTCAGGATTTCTTTTTTTTTTTAATATTTATTTATTTATTTATTTGAGAGCAACAGAGAGAAAGAGGGGGGGAGAGAGAGAGAGAGAGAGAGAGAGAATGGGCGCGCCAGGGCCTCCAGCCACTGCAAACGAACTCCAGACGTGTGCGCCCCCTTGTGCATCTGGCTAACGTGGGTCCTGGGGAGTTGAGCCTCGAACCGGGGTCCTTAGGCTTCACAGGCAAGTGCTTAACCGCTAAGCCATCTCTCCAGCCCAGGATTTCTTTTTTAAATATATTGTATATTTATTTTATTTATTTACGAGAGAGAGAGAGAGAGAGAGAGAGAGAGAGAGAGAGAGAGAGAATGGGCACACCGGGGCCTCCAACCACTGCAAATGAACTCCAGACGCGTGCGCCCCCTTGTGCATCTGGCTAACGTGGGTCCTGGGGAATTGAGCCTCGAACTGGGCTCCTTAGGCTTCGCAGGCAAGCACTTAACCGTTAAGCCATCTCTCCAGCCCAAGGATTTCTTAATAATAACATAATGATAGTTTTACTTTTTTTATGTGTGAGACAGAGAGAGAGAGAGAGAGAGGGAGAATGGGCACATCAGGGCCTCCAACCACTGTAATCGAACTCCAGACTCCTGTGCCACCTTGTACACATGTGTGACCTTGTGCATGTGTTACCTTGTGTGTCTGTCCTACATGGGAACTGAGGAGTAGAACATGGGTCCTTAGGCTTCACAGGCAGGCACCTTAACCACTAAGCCATCTCTTTAGCTCAGTAATCTTAATTTTTTAATTTGTGTTTATGTGTCCATGTGTGTAGAGGCGTGTGTGTGTGTGTGTGTGTGTGTGTGTGTAAAACAGAAGCCAACCATCCGCCTCTCTTTATTTATTTAGTGTGTGTATGTAGAATGTCTGTGCGTGTCTACAGATGAGTGTGCCCTGAGCATGAATGTTTTTGTAGCATTATTTTAGACTTAGATTCTTTTTTTATTAATTTGCTTTTTATTGACAACTTCCATAATTATGGACAATAAACCATGGTAATTCCCTCCCCCCACTTTCCCCTTTGCAACTCCACTCTCCATCACATCCTCTCCCCCTCTCCATCAGTCTGTCTTTCTTCTTAAATTTTATTTATTTATTTATTTGAGAGAGCAAGAGAGAGAGAGGTGGACACACACACACACACACACACACACACACACACACACACACAGAGCGAGAGAATACGTGTGCCAGGGCCTCCAGCCACTGCAAATGAACTCCAGATGCATGAGCTACCTTGTGTATCTGTCCTGGGGAATCAAACCGAGGTACTTTGGCTTTGCAGGCAAATGCCTAATCACTAAGCCATCTCTCCAGCCCTCTCTTTTATTTTGATGTCATCATATTTTCCTTCTATTATGAAGGTATTTTTCTCTTTCTTTCCTTCTTTCTTTCTTCCTTTCTTCCTTCCTTCCTTCCTTCCTTCCTTCCTTCCTTCCTTCTTTCTTTCTTTCTTTCTCTCTCTCTCTCTCTCTCTCTCTCTCTCTCTCTCTCTCTCTTCTTTCTTTCTTTCTTTCTTTCTTTCTTTCTTTCTTTCTTTCTTTCTTTCTTGTATTTTCGAGGTGGGGTCTCGCTTTAGCCCAGGCTGACCTCAAACTCAAAGCAATCCTCCTATGAAGGTCTTGTGTAGGTAGTGCCAGGTGCTGTGAGGTTATGGATATCCAGGCCATCTTGTGTCTGGAAGACTGCATTGCAAGCAGTCCTACCCTTACTTTGGCTCTTACATTCTTCCTGCCACCTCTTTTGCAATGGACAGTGGGCCTTGGAAGGTGTGATAGAGATATTGCAGTGCTGAGCACTCCTCTGTCTCTTCTTCTTAGCACCATGGTGCCTTCTGAGTCATCCCAAGGTCACTGCCATCTGAAAAGAGAAGCTTCTCTAACCAAAAGCGAGAGTAGCATTAACATATGGGTATGAACATTAAGAGAAATGCTTACTGGGCAGTTTGGTGAGCATAGTATATGCATTTAGCCAGACACCAGCAGACGTTACATCCCCCACCCCCGGCCATAGATTTTCAGTATCAGGGATGTATTCCCTCCCGTGGAGCAGGTCTCCAGTCCAATTAGAGGGCAGTTGGTTTCCCCCATAACACACATGCCACTATTGCACCCATTGGCTCATTTGGCCAGGCTGGCCTAATTTAAGGCTTGCAATGTCCACTGTTGAGTATCTTCACTGGTGATTTCTCTCTCTCCCATGGAATTGCATGCAGCGTGGCTTTTTCCAGCTTTCTGTGAGCTGGTCTACATGGAGGAGGTTTTCAGCTCAGCTCCAGCAGGATTTCTCAGTGGCCTTGCAGCCCGAGTATGTGGCGTCTTCAGCAATAAAGACTTAGGTTCTTTATCCTCTGCTCTGCCTACCTGCCTGTTCTCTGTCCTGGGAATAGAACCAAGGTCCCTGTTCTTGCTAGGCAAATGTTCTGCACTGAGCTGCCTCTATTCTCTGTGACTGTAGCCTTGAAGCTTCTGGAATGTTATGCAGTCATCTTTTGGTATCCAAGACAGATTGGTTCCAGGACCCCTTCACCCCCTGTGAATACCAAAACCTTTGGACTCTCAAGTCCTTTACGTAAAATGGTGTAGTGTTTTCATAGGACCTATGCAACCCTTCTATAGACTTCTGTAGATTACCTCTAGATTACTTGTCATTCCCAACACAATGTAAATGCCATGGAAGCAATTTGTTACACATATTATTTAGGGAATAATGATAGAGTCTATCATGATCAGTACAGATGCAAGTCTCTTTTGAATATTTTGCTTAAGCCTCTGGTTTTTGGATTGGTGGCACCTTCTGCATGCAGAACTCCACAGACATAGAGGACTAATTGTATACGTACAATATCATTTATATATATTAACGGGGACCTCTGAATTCGTGGGGGTCCAAAGTCCTGGTGTGAAAGGAACCGCATGGAACTGACCGTTTTGACTTGGTTTCAATACAGGCTCTAGTCACACTTGGACGCAGGTACAAGGAACACACACACACACACACACACACTTTAGCCACAAAGAAAAATGAAATTATGTCACTTGCAGGACAATGGATGGCACTAGAGTTCATCATGTTAAGAGAAGTAGGGTAGACTCAGAAAGACAATGCTTGCTTGTTTTCACTTATGTGTAGAATCTATTTTAAAAGATGTGCAAGGAGAAAGGAAGCGGGGGGGGGGGGAATCTGGGATGAGGAATGGAAGCAACTGGAAGGGGAACAGGAGAGAACATGATCAAAGTACATGTCACAATGAACCTCAGGATTCTGCACAGTAAGAACCAAAGTAAGGGTAGGACTGCTTGCAATGCACAAAATGGCCTGGATATCCATAACCTCACAGCGCCTGGCACTACCTACACCAGACCTTCATAGGAGGATCGCTTTGAGTTTGAGGTCAGCCTGGGCTAAAGGGAGACCCTACCTCAAAAAAAAAAAAAAAAAAAAAAAAAAAGACCTTCGTAATAGGTGTATAATAGGAGTGCTTGAAGAAGACTGAGGAAGTTGTCCACATCTCTTCCTGTCTGTGCCAGACTGGCCTCTTTCACCGTCTTGACTAGGTGCAAAGCACTTCTTGACGTTTTCAGTGTACACACACGCACAATGATGACCCAACGTGGTTCCGAATTTTTCAAGATCATTAATACTTACTAATACAGGGGTTGGGGATATGACTCAGTGGTTAAGGTGCTTGCTTGCAAAGCCTGATGGTCTGGGTTCGATTCCCCAGTACCCACGTAAAGCCAGATGCATAAAGTCATGCATGTACCTGGAGTTCATTTGCAGCAGCAGGAGGCCTTGGTGCATCCATTCTCTCTCTTTCATTCCTTGCAAATAAATCGATTTAAGTAAATAAACAAATAAGCTTATGGGCCGGAGAGATGGTTCAGTGGTTAAAGGCACTTGCTTGCAAAGTTTGATGGCCTCGGTTTGATTCCTCAGTACCCACGAAAAAGCCAGATGCACAAAATGGTGCACACATCTGGAGTTCATTTTCAGTGGCACGAGTCTTTGCAATGCCCATTTTTTCCCCTCTCTCTCTGTCTCCTTGAAAATGAATAAACAACATATTTAAAAATGTTTACTAATATAAGATTGAAGAATCCTTTGTTGACCCAGTGGCATTGTTGCCTGGCAACAAGGTGACCTGGGAATCACACGCTCAGGTCAGGTTCTGGACTTTGTGGAGGGTGAAGAAGAAAACTCATGCAATCCTTGTGGCTAAGTCTCTTGCAGCTCTTACGCCTGTCCAGACCAGGGCCATTTCCTGCGTGTGCAAGGATGAAACTCAAGCAGAGACGCAGGAATGAGGAGTGACTTCAGAAGTACTTCTCAAACGGAAGATGCGGAGTCTCAAAGACTCTTAGGACGTCACTGTTCAGCAAGGCCTGAGCTTGGGCACCCCAGGGCCTCCAGCCACTGCAAAGGAACTTCAAATGCGTGCTCCACCTTGTGCATCTGGCTTACGTGGGTCCTGGGGAATCAAACCTGGGTCCTTTGGCTTGGCAGGCAATCACCTTAACTGCTAAGCTATCTCTCCAGCCCTGTTTATTTATCCTGTTTTTATTTTTTGCTTTTTCGAGGTAGGATTTCACTCTAGCTCAGGCTGACCTGGAATTCACTATGGAGTCTCAGGGTGGCCTTAAACTCACAGTGATCCTCCTACCCTCTGCCTCCCGAGTGCTGGGATTAAAGGCGCGAACCACCACGCCCAGCTTTGTGTTTTTATTTTTTATTTATTTGTAAGGAGGGAGAGAGAGAGAATGGGCGTGCCAGGGCCTCTAACTAAGTCATCTCTCCATCCCCTTATGGTGTAATTTTTACCAGCAGTAGATGTGCTGGCTGGGGAACTTGTGGGGAAGGTAGGCGTTGTGAGGGGATGTGGACTGAAGAGGCAATTAGAAGGGGTGGGTTTGAGTATTAGCATCCATACTAAGTTGTGGTTTCTGGAATGTTCACCCTAATTGCTAATACGAGGATGCTGACTGAATGATCATGGTGTGCCAAGCATGCTTCCTGCTTCGCCTTGAAATCTCATTGCTGTTCTTTATTTTACACACACACACACACACACACACGTGCTCGTGCACGAGAGAGAGAGAGAGAGAGAGAGAGAGAGAGAGAGAGAGAGAGGACAGGGTCTTGTGTGGCTCAGGCTAACCTGAACTTGCTTGAGATGGCCTTGAAGTTCTGATCCTTTTTACATCACCTTCTGTGATTACAGGCATGTGCCACCACACTCTGCCTATACAGTGCTGGGAATGGAACTCAGGACCCCATTTATGCTAAACAAGTGCTTTACCCCTGAGTGACACCCTCAGCTATCTTTTTAAAAGCTTTTTAATTAACAACTTCCCATAATTATAGACAATAAACCATGATAATTTCTTTCCCTCCCCTCTCTTTTATTTTGATGTCATCATCTTTTCCTCCTATTATGAGGGTCTTGTGTAGGTAGTGTCAGACACTGCGAGGTCATGGATATCCAGGCCATTTTGTGTCTGGGGGGAGCACGTTGTAAGGAGTCCTACCCTTCCTTTGGCTCTTACGTTCTTTCTGCCACCTCTTCCGCAATGGACCCTGAGCCTTGGAAGGTGTGATAGAGATATTGCAGTGCTGAGCACTCCTCTGTCACTTCTTCTCAGCACCATGGTGCCTTCTGAGTCATCCCAAGGTCACTGCCATCTGAAAAGAGAAGAGTCTCTAACCCAAAAGTGAGAGTAGCATAAATGTATGAGTATGAACATTAAGAGAAGTGCTTACTGGGCAGTTTGGTGAGCGTAGTATATGCGTTTACCCAGATACCAGCAGGCATTCCGCCCCTAGGGCTCATGACCTCCCTGGTCCTAGGTTTTCAGTATCAGGGATGTATTCCCTCCCATGAAGCGGGCCTCCAGTCCAATTAGTGAGTGGTTGGTTTTCCTCATAACAGACATGCCACTGTTGCACCCTATTGGCTCATTTGGCCTGGCTGCCCAGACTTAAGGTTTATAGTGTCTGCTCTTGTTTATCTCCACTGATGACTTCTCTCTCTCACAGGGCTGCATGCAGTACAGTTTTTTTTTTTTTTCCAGGTTTTGTCAGCTGGTCTATAGGGAGGAGGTTTTCAGCTCAGCTCCAGCAGGATTTCTCAGTGACCTTGCTGCCCAGGCATGTGGAGTCTTCAGCAGTAGGGTCTTACCATGTAGTCCTGGTGGGAAACCAAGACCCTTGGCAATAACCTATAATGTTTTGGGGGCATCAGGGACCTCCCTGACCAACAACTCAGCTGGAAGGTATCCCATCTCTAGCACTGAAATTTTTTCTAGTAACAATCTATGGCTTCTGGTTGCACCATTGTCCAAAAAGGTAGACTTCCATATGGCTTATTGATACCCTCTTAGATTTTGATTAAGCTTTCCCCCCACCCTTTCTTTACTCAGTCTCTTCCCCTGACCTCACTTAGACCACTGCAGCCCCCAGTAATATGGTCATCTGTTTACATATATACAATACCATCCCCTTAAGTCCTCCCCTCTCCTCCCTCCCTTATATCTCCTTTCTAGCTTACTGACCTCTGCTACCAAGTTTTATTCCAACTCACATACAAGTCTAAGCATTTATAACTAGGATCCACATATGAGAGAGAGCAGGTGGCGCTTGGCTTTCTGGGCCTGGGTTACCTCACTAAGTGTAATCCTTTCCAGATCCATCCATTTCCCTGCAAATTTCATTCTTCTTTAATGCTGAATAGAACTCCATTGTATAAATGAACCCATCTGCATTATCCACTCATCAGTTGAGGGACATCTAGGCTGGCTCCATTTCCCAGCTATTGTGAATAGAGCAGCAATAATCATGGTTGTGCAAGAATCTGTAAGGTAGTGAGACGAGTCCATAGGATATATGCCTAGGAGTGGCATAGCTGGGTCATGTGATAGATCTATTTTTACCTGTCTCAGGAACCTCCACACTGACTTCCACAATGTCTGTTCCACTTTACAACCCCACCAACTGGTGTAGAAGGGTTCCTCTTTTTCCGCATCCTCACCAGTATTTATTATCATTTGTTTTCTTGATGATAGCCATTCTGACAGGAGTGAGATGGAATCTCCAAATAGTTTTAATTTGCATTTCCCTGATGACTAAGGATGTAGAACTTTTTTTTTTTTAGGACTATTTTTATTTTTATTTTTTGGCTTTTTGAGGTAGGGTCTCACTCTAGCTCAGGCTGACCTGGATGGAATTCACTATGGAGTCTCAGGGTGGCCTCAAACTCACAGTGACCCTACTACCTCTGCCTCCTGAGTGCTGGGAATAAAAGCATGCACCACCACGCCCATCTTAGAACTTTGTTTTAGATGTTTATAGGCCATGTGTATTTCTACCTTTGAGAACTCTCTACTTAGTTTCATAGCCCATTTTTTTTTATTGAGTGGTTGATTTCCTATTATTTAGTTTTTTTTTTTTTGAGTTCTTTGTATGTCCTGGATATTAATCCTCTGTTAGATGTATAGCTGGCAAAGATTTTCTCCCATTGTGTAGGTTGCTTCTTTGCCCTATTCACAGTGTCCTTTGCTATACAAAAGCTTTAAGATTTTTTTTTTTTATTTAGTTTTTTGAGGTAGGGTCTCACTCTGGTCCAGGCTGACCTGGAATTCACTATGGAGTCTCAGGGTGGCCTTGAACTCATGGTGATCTTCCTACCTCTGCCTCCCGAGTGCTTGGATTAAAGGTGTGCGCCACCATGCCTGGCAAGAAATATTTTTTAAATTATTTATTTTGACAGAAAGAGAGAGAGAGAGAGAGAGAGAGAGAGAGAGAGAGAGAGTCATTCAGCCCCTGCGAATGAACTCCAGACATGTGCGCCCCCTTGTGCACATGTGCAACATTGTGTGCTTGTGTCACTGTGCGTCTGGCTTACGTGGGACCTGGAGATTTGAACAGGGGGTTCTTAGGCTTCGCAGGCAAGCACCTTAACCGCTAAGCTCTATCTCTCCAGCCCACAAAGGCTTTTTTAATTTAATGAGGCCCCAGTGGTTGATTAGTGGTTTTATTTCCTGAGCAACTGGGGATATATCAGAAAGTCACTGACTATGCCAATATGTTGAATGGTTTCCACTACTTTTTCCTCTAGCAGTTCCAGAGTTTCAGGTCTGATATGAAGGTCTTTGATCCGTTTGGACTTGATTCTTGTGCATGGAGAGAGATAAGGATCTATTTTCATCCTTCCACATATAGATATCCAGTTTCCCCAGCCCCATCTGTTAAAGAGGCTGTCTTTTCTCCGATGAATATTTTTGGCCTTTCTGTCAAAAGTCAGATGGCTGTAGCTTCCTGTGCTTACATCTGGGTCCTCTATTCTGTTCCATTTATCTACGTGTCTGTTTTTGTGACAGTACCATGCTGTTTCCGTCACTACGGCTCTGTAATATGGCTTAAAATCAGGTATGACAATACGGCCAGCCTTATTTTTGTTGCTCAAAATTGTTTTGATAATATTGAAGTCACCCACTATAATTGTATTTGGTGTCATTTGTGACCTTAAATCTAATAGTGTTTGTTTGATGAAATTGGGAGCCCCCATATTAGCTGCATATATGTTTAGAATTGTAATGTCCTGCTGTTGGAGTGTTCCTTTAATCAATACAATATAAAGTGACTTTCTTTATCTTTCCTAACTAATGTTGGTCTGAAGTCTATCTGTCAGATATTAGGATAGCAACACCTGCTTGTTTCTGAGGCTCATTTTCTTGAAATACCATTTTCAGCCTTTCACCCTAAGGACAGTGTCTATCTTTTATGGCAAGGCTGAATTTCTTAGAGGCAACAAATGGGAAGGATCCTGCTTTTTAACCCAGTCTGCAAGCCTGTGTCTTTTGGTTGGGGTGTTGATGCCGTTGATATTAAGAGTTATTATTGAAAGGTGTGTATTTATTCTTGCCATTCTTCTTGTTTTGTAGTTCGTCCTGTGTTCCCTTTACTCTCTTGTATTATTATTTGAGTATGTTTTATTTCTTTATGTTTCTTTATATGTATACTTTCCTTTCTCTTCAGCATGAAGGACCCCTTCAAGTATTTTCTGTTGAGCTGGTTTAGTGGTCATATATCCCTTTAGCCTGTTTTTGTTGTGGAATGTCCTTATTTCTCCATCTATTTGGATGGATAGCTTCGCTGGATAAAGCAATCTTGGATGACAGTTGTTATCTTTCAGAATTTGGAGTACATCATCCCAAGACCTTCTGGCTTTTAAAACTTGTATCGAGTAATCTGCTGTGATCCTGATGGGCTTGCCTTTGTATGGGACTTGATTTTTCTCTCTAAATGCTTTCAATATATTTTCTTTGGTTTGTGTGTTTTGTAGTTTAATTATAATATGGCAGTGAGAAGTTCTGTCCTGATTTTCTCTGTTTAGTATTCTAACAGGCTTCCTGTATCTGTACTGGCATCACTTTCCCTATTTGGGGGAAATTTTCTTCTATGATTTTGTTGAAAATACCTACTATACCTTTGGAATGAAATTCTTCTCCTTCTACTGTACCTTATGCCCTGAATTGTACTTTTTCTTCCTTCCTTCCTTCCTTCCTTCCTTCCTTCCTTCCTTCCTTCCTTCCTTCCTTCCTTCCTTCCTTCCTTCCTTCCTTCCTTCCTTCCTTCCTTCCTTCCTCCCTTCCTTCCTTCCTTTCTTTCTCTCTCTCTTTTTTTTTGAGGCAGGGTCTCTTTGTAGCCCAGGCTGAGCTGGAATTCGTGATCCTCCTACCTCTGCCTCCCAAGTGCTGGGATTAAAGGCATGCAACACCACACCTGGATCTTGCCCTGAATTCTTATGTTTGATGTCTTCATGGTGTCCTGAATGTCTTGCAATTCCCATTCATGCCTTCCTAGTAGATCGTCTTTCTCTTTGTTGGACTGTATTAGATCTGCCACCTGGTCTTCTAGCTTAGATATTCTGTCCTCTCCTTCATCCATTCTACTGGTGAGACTTTCCACAGAGTTTTCTATTTGACTTACTCTGTTTTGCATTTCTAGTATTTCTGATTAGTAGTTTTAAAAAATTTTGTTTGAGAGTGACAGAGAGAGAGGAAGAGGGAGGGAGGGAGAAAGAGAGAGAGAGAGAGGGAGAGGGAGGGAGAATGGGTGCATCAGGGCCTCTAGCCACTGCCAACAAACTCCACAAACATGCACCACCTTGTGCATCTGGCTTATGTGGGTCCTGGGGAATCAAGCCTCAATCTGGGATCCTTAGGCTTCGCGGGCAAGCCCTAACCGCTAAGCCATCTCTCCAGCCCCTGATTAGTATTTTTTTTCATTATTTCTATTTCCTAACTCATGTCTTGTAATGACCTCCTTAATTCATTAAGTTGGTTATTCTCTTGGGATTCCTTCAGGAGTTTGTTTTCTTCTTTGATTTCTCTGAGCAGAGATGTTTTTGAAATCTTTGTCAGACATTTCATCTAAGTCAGTCTCACTGAAGGGCATTTATGATGGATTTATAATTTGTGGTGAAATTGTATTGTCTTGATTTTTTTGTGTGTGTTTCTTGTATTATTACGTAGAGATTTTTGCATGATGAGTTAATTTGAAGCTTGGGCTTTCTAATTATCTGCAGTATTCTTAGATGTGTCAATCCATCTTTCTATATCTTCAGGGTAGGTGCCAGACATGGCTCTTATATTATTCCCAGAGTAACTGCAGAAGTGACCGTAGGTGTTGAGTTGGCCCGACAGGAGAGCATTCTAGTAGGCTGGGTGGAGCAAATGACTGGGGAAATCTAAAATTCAACTGAGCAATATATGTATTCAATCAAAACCAGCACAGAGTATTTATGCAAGAGTGGGGATTAAAACAAATAGATAATCTAATAAAGTCAAAGTCCCTAAGTGGGTGTATTGCCCCACACCCTTTTAATCCTGTCAACTGGGTGGCTGAGATTTCTGGTCTGAAATGGGTTCCAGGTCAGCCTGGGGCTGAGTGAGACCCTGCCCCCCCCCCCACCCCCTGTAATGACAGAAGAAAAAGAAAAGCCCTGTGAATGAGGAAACGTCAAAGGCCACAACAGTCAACACCCAAGCACAGCTTATTTGAGAATGGTCAAGTCCACCAAGGACACATCAATCAAATCTAACACATAACCTGCCCTGACGTGGAAGGTGAGATTAGCACTTCCAGCACAGGCCCATGCACGTGGCTTTGTGTAATTAGGCCCTGTTACCTTTTGGGATGGCTTCCAATCTCACCAGTGCCGAGTGCCCACCTCGGTCCCTCTCTGTCGCGCTGTGGGCTCGGTTAGGCTGCTTGGGTGGCTGGATCTGGTGTCCTGGTCGTCTGTGCTGGGTGCTGTGTGGATGGGGCGGGGGGAGGGTGGGTGAGTTCTGTGGTAGTTTGCTGCACTGGCGCTTGGGGGGATGGGAGGCTGGGCAGGGTGCTTGGAGTTGTACTTGAGCTGCTCAGCTGGCTGGTCCCCATTTTGTGTTCTCTTTCCACAGCTGCTCAGCTGGTCCCTGCTGTCTTCCCTTTTGGGTTTCTTGACTTTGTGAGGAGGCTGGTGTGAGGGAGACATTTTAGCTGCTAGAAAATGAACAGATATTTCGTGTAGGATTAGGCTGGGTTTTGACGCCCCGACCAAGAGAAGAGACGACGCGAACAGTTTCATGGCCTGGTTGTGCCGGTGAGGACGCGACCTCGTGGGCATAACTGATGTTCCCGGAGATAAAGACCAGATGCAAATCTGGGGCTTGCCACTGTGCTGCTCTTGAAGTGGTGACAAACTGAATACCATTGAAATGCTCAGTCACAGCCTGTTTAAATAGATGATGAAATGTCAGCAAAGGATTACAGTGCTGTCAGGAAAGATGCTCTGAAATGATTTCTTAATACCGTGACTTATTTGTGAAAAACAGCAGTAGCTTCATTGCAAATCATATATATATATGCATATATATATGTATACATACTAAACAGCTATTCTTCATATATATATATTTGAGAGAGAGAGAGAGAGGGAGAGAATGGGTGCGCCAGGGTCTCCAACCACTGCAGACAAACTCCAGATGCTTACGTGGGTCCTGGAGAGTCCAACCAGGATCCTTTGGCTTTGCAGGCAAATGCCTTAACCGCTAAGCCATCTCTCCAGCCCACAGCTATTCCTTTTGATTTATTTATTTGAGAGAGAGCGAGAAAGAAGTAGAGAGAGAGAGAGAGAGCAAGCACCAGGACCTTTAGCAACTCCAGACATGTCACCCCCTTGTGCGCGCGTACAAGAGTGCGTGCTTGTGTCACTGTGAGTCTGGCATACGTGGGAACTGGAGATCTGAACATGAGTTCTTAGGCTTTGCTGGCAAGTGCCTTAACCACTAAGCCATCTGTCCAGCCCTATATAGCTATTCTTAATTTTTTTTTTGTTTTGTTTTTTGTTTTTCAAGGTAGAGTTTCACTCCAGCCCAGGCTGGCCTGGAATTCACTATGGAGTCTCAGGGTGGCCTCGAACTCACAGTGGTCCTCCTACCTCTGCCCCCCGAGTGCTGGGATTAAAGGCATGCACCACCACGCCCGGCTATTCTTAATTTTTTAAAATATTTTATTTTTATTTATTTATTTGGGAGAGGTGAAGAGGGAGAGAGAGAGAGAGAGAGAGAGAGAGAGAATGGGTGCAGTGGGGCTTTCTGCCCCTGCAAACAAACTCCAGATGCACGTATCACCTTATGCATTTGGCTTATGTGGGTCCTGGGGGATCAAATCGAGGTCCTTTGGCTTTGCAGGCAAGCGCCTTAACGGCTAAGCCATCCCTCCAGCCCTGTTCTTAATTTTTGGCGTGTGTCTGTATTCATGTTTGAGTGTGTGTGCACGCTTTAGCACGTGTGTGGAGGTCAGAGGACAGCCTTTGGGTGTCAGTCTTTAGCCTTTCACCTTGTTTCAGGCATGGTCTGTCCCAACTCTCCCTTGCCCTTCTCTTCCTTGCTCCTCCTCTTCTCTCTCTCCTTTTTTTTCTGTGAGCTTCTGAGAAATTGTCCTTCCTCTGCCTCCCATCTGGCCATCTGCTCTAGGAGTGCAGAGGCTTCTGGCTTTTTCCACAGAGTCTGAATCTGGGCACTCAGGCTGCAGGCAGGTGCTATCTCCACTGAGCCATTTCCTCAAATAATAACTAACAAAAATCCAGCCAAGAATTGCTGCCAAAGTCTGGAAGTTGTCAGTAGACTCTTGCCCATCTGTTGAGTTACTGAGCATGCTCAGCTCTAAGGACACAGTCCTGTCATAGCATCTCAGCACCAAAATACAGATATTTCTCCTTTTTCTAAAAAATATTTTATTTTAAATTTTGATTTATTTATTTGAGAGAGAAAGAGATAGAGAAATAGGTCGGGGAGGCGGAGAGAGAGAGAGTTTCAGAGAAAGAATGAGTGTGACCGGGTCCTCCAGTCACTGCAAAGGAACTCCAGATGCATGTGCCCCCTTGTGCTTCTGGCTTATGTGGGTCCTGGGGAGTTGAACCTGGGTCCTTCGGCTTTGCAGGCAAGCACCTTAACTGCTACGCCATCTCTCCAGCCCTGTTTATCCTGTTTTTGTTCTTTGTGTTTTTTTAAAAAAAATTTAAAAATTTTATTGTTATTTTTTTAAGTTTATTTTAGAGCGACAGACAGAGAGAGAAAGAGGGAGAGAGAGAGAAAGAATGGGTGTGCCAGGGCCTCCAGCCACTGCAAATGAACTCCAGACGCATGCGCCCCCTTGTGCATCTGGTTAATGTGGGTCTTGGGGAACCGAGCCTCGAACCAGGCGTCCTTAGGCTTCACAGGCAAGCACTTAACCTGCTAAGCCATCTCTCTAGCCCAGCCATCTCTCCAGCCCTTCTTTGTGTTTTTTTAAAATATATTTTTTTATGCTGGTGTGGTGGCACATGCCTTTAATCCCAGCACCTGGGAAGCAGAGATAGGAGGATCGCCATGAGTTCGAGGCCACCCTGAGACTCCATAGTGAATTCCAGGTCACCCTGGGCTAGAGTGAGACCCTACCTAGAAAAACAAAACAAAACAAAACATACATACATATATATATATATTTGGCAAGGAGAGAGAGAGAGTGAAGATGGGCATGCCAGGGCCTCTAGCTACCGCAAACAAATTCCAGATGCATGCACCACTTTGTGCATCTGGCTTTACGTGGGTACTGGGGAATCAAACCCAGGTTGTTAGGCTTTGCAGGCAAGCGCCTTAACTGCGGAGCCATCTCCTCAGCCCTATTCTTTGTGTTTTTGACACAGCATCTTTCCATGTTGCCCAGGCAGGCCTCGAGCCCTGGGTTCATGCAACCCTCTTGCTACAGCCTCCAGAGTAGCTGGGTCTGCAGGCGCTGTGTGCCACACAGCCTCGTGCTATGCAGTTTCACTCGTGCTTTTTGTTTTTTTTCTTCCCACCTCCCTGTTAACCAGCTCCTCATCACTTTAGGTGATTAGTATAAACATAGTTTCATGTGGATATTAAAGAGCATTGTGTGCCTTGGTGTTTGTGTTTAGATTTTTCTTTATATCTGACAACGTACTGCTTATGTTTCTCGAAAGCTCGCTTATTCATTTGCTTGCAGGTTTACTATCTGTCAGCACACAGATCATGGGCTTCCTCCAGGTAAAGAGATGGATAGTTAGATAGATAGATAGATAGAAATTGAACCCATTATTTTCCTTTTTAAAATGCTTTTATTTATTTGAGAGCATGAGGACTGCAAATGAACACTACTTTGTGCGTCTTGAATCAATTATATCAATTATATATATATATGTATATATATTTAAATTTTGTTTATTTGAGAGAGTGAGAGGGGTAAAGAGGGAGAGAGAGAGAGAGAGAGAGAGAGAGGGGGGGGGGGAGAGGGAGAGAATGGGCGCACTGGGGCTTCCAGCCACTGCAAGCGAACTCCAGATGCATGTATTACCTTGTGCCTCTGGCTTATGTGAGTCCTGGGGAATCGAACCTGGGTCCTTTGGCTTTGCAGGCAAGTGCCTTAACCACTAAGTCATATCTCCAGCCCCTTGAGCCTATTATTATTATTTTAAAAATATTTTATATTTATATATTTACTTATTTGAAGAGAAAGAGGGAGAGAGAGAATGGGCGCGCCAAGACCTCCAGCCACTGTAAACGAACTCCAGGCGCATGCGCCCCCTTGTGTATCTGCCTAACGTGGGTCCTAGGGAATCGAACCTGGGTCCTTTGGCTTTGCAGGCAAGCACCTTAGCTGCTAAGCCATATCTCCAGCCCCTTGAACCCAATATTTTTAATAGCTGAATAACAATATCCTGTGATATGGGATATTATAATTAGCCAAGCCATCCATCGTTAAGAGCACAGGGGGCATTTCCGGCTTATTCTGTTGCCTCTCCAAACAACTCTTCAGGAAGCACGGTTCTCCGGGGTGGAGTCTTCCATGTGGAGCATCGAGGAGGCATTGTCATTAACTTTCCCAAGGCGCAGTGATAATTGCCCTTTCCTACTAACACTGGGAGTGCCCCTTGCAACACCTCTTTGTAAGTACAGGTGTTGCTATTGTGTTTCTGTTGTTTCTTTGCTTTGGCCAATGGTTGATAATGTATTCAGCAGACGGCAGCTTGTCATAGCTGCTTCCATTTCATTTCCTCAGGTCCAAGGTGAGACTGAAGCTCTTCCCACCTACTTGTTTGTACTATTACTGTTAATAATTTAGTTTTCAAGGTAGGGTCTCACTCTAGCCCAGGCTGACCTGGAATTCACCATAGAGTCTCAGGGTGGCCTCGAACTCACGGCGATCCTCCTACCTCTGCCTCCCGAGTTCTGGGATTAAAGGCGTGTGCCACCATGCCCGGCTTGTTAATTATTTTTGAGGCAGGGTCTCACTCTGCTCAGTCTGGCCTGGAATTTACTCCATAGCACAGGCTGGCCTCAAACTTGTGAATCCTGCTAGCTCAGCCTCCTGAGTGCTGGGATTAAAGGTGTATGCTGTAACACCCAGCTATGTTTTATTATTATTTTTAAATATTTTTATTTATTTGACAGAGAAGGAGAGAGAGAGAAAGACAGAGAGAATGGCCATGCTAGGGTCTCCAGCCACTGCAAATGAACTCCAGATGCATGCGCCTCCTTGTGAATGTGGCTAACATGGGTCCTGGGGAATCGAACCAGGGTCCTTTGGCTTTGCAGGAAAATACCTTAACCGCTAAGCCATCCCTCCATCCCTGTTTTATTATTGTTTTGAAAGAACTCTTCTGCTGTGGTGTTCATCTCAAACACTGTCTGCATATTTGGATGTGTTTGGAGTGTTTGCAATGTATTTGGGGAAACTTTTTTCATCATTATTGTTTTCATTTTTATTGATTTTTCCATTTTCATTTCTGTGTATAATGTAGTTGGATTTTAATCCTCCCCAATTATCCTTTTTTTCCTCCCACTCCCTTCCCTCCCCATTGTACCCTTCTGACCCATTAATCCTCATTTTACTTTCATGCATTAAAAAAAAATTTTTTTTAGAGGGCGAGGGAGACAGAGGGAGAGAATTGGCGTGCCAGGGCCTCAGACACTGAAATCTAACTCCAGACGCTTGCGCCACCCAGTGGGTATGTGTGACCTTGTGCTTGCCTCACCTTTGTGTGTCTGGCTTACTTGGGATCTGGAGAGTAGAACATGGTCCTTAGGCTTTGCAGGCAAGCACTTTAATTGCTAAGCCATCTCTCCAGCCCTTTCATGCAGTTTTTTTGTTTGTTTGTTTGAGGTAGGGTTTCACTCTAGCCCAGGCTGATCTGCAATTCACTATGTAGTCTCAGGCTGGCTTCAAACTTATGGTGATCCGTCCTACCTCTGCCTCCCAAGTGCTGGGATTAGAGGCGTGGGCCACCATGCCTAGCACAATTTTTTTTAACCCAGTGAGCTAAATTAGGGTTGTTTGGGGGCTGGAGAGATGGATCAGCAGTTAAAAGCACTTTCCTGCAAAGCCTAATGTCCAGGGTTCGATTCCCACCATCCACACAGAGCCAGATGAACAAAAGTGGTGCGTGTGTCTGGAGTTTGCAGTGGCAGGAGGTCCTGGCACACCCATACACACTCTCTATTTCTGTCTCCTTCTCTTTCTCTCTCTCTCAAATAAATAAATGAAATGAAATATTTTTTAAAATTAGGGTGTTCGGGCTGGAGAGATGGCTTAGCAGTTAAGCACTTGTCTGTGAAGCCTAAGGACCCCAGTTCGAGGCTTGATTCCCCAGGACCCACGTTAGCCAGATGCACAAGGGGGCGCATGCATCTAGAATTTGTATGCAGTGGCTGGAGACCCTGCCCGCCCATTCTCTCTCCTCTATCTGCCTCTTTCTCTCTGTCACTCTCAAATAAAGAAATAAAATAAACAAAAATAATTAGTGGGCTGGAGAGATAGATTAGCAGTTAAGGTGCTTTCCTGTGAAGCCTAAAGACTGACGTTCAACTCTCCAGATCCCATGTAAGCCAGACACACAAAGGTGAGGCAAGCACAAGGCTGCATATTACCACTAGGAGGCACAAGTGTCTGGAGTTCAGTTGCAGTGGCTGAGGCCCTGGAGTGCCAATTCTTTCTCTCTGTTTCTCGCTCTTTCCAAAAAAAAATTTTTTTTTTCGAGGTAGGGTCTCACTCTAGTTCAGGCTGACCTGGAATTCACTAAGTAGTCTCAGGGTGGCCTCGAACTCATGGTGATACTCCTACCTCTGCCTCCCAAGTGCTGGGATTAAAGGTATGCACCGCCATGCCTGCCTTCTCTAAAAAATATTTAAAAATTGAAATATTTAGAAAAAATTAGGGTTGCATACATTATCAAGGGTGAGAGGCTACTTACTGTGGAATGGGAAACTAACCAATGGCTACCCCAGTGATGAACCTGACAATTTTAGGTGTTTTTAAATATTTTATTTATTTTTATTTATTTGAGAGAAGGGGAAAGAGGCATGTAGAGAGAGAAAGAGGCAGAGAGAGAGAGAGACAGAGAAAGAGAGGGCACGCCAGGGCCTCCAGCCACTGCAAACGAACTCCAGACGCATGCGCCACCCTGTGCATCTGGCTTTACGTAGGTCTTGGGGACTTGAACCTGGGTCCTTTGGCTTTGCAGGCAAGCGCCTTAACCGCTAAGCCATCTCTCCAGGCCTAGGGTGGTGGTGTTTGTTTTTGGGCAAGGTCTTAGTATGTAGCCCAGCCTACCCTTGAACTTGTGATTCTCCAGCCTCAACCTCCCAAGTGCTGGGATTCGGGTGTGCGCCACTCTAATGGGCCGTGTCTGGCTTGTTGAACTCAGAGCAATGAGTTCCAGAGTCCTCCGCGCTGTGCCATGCGGCAGTGCTCCAATCCTTTCAGGGCCACGTGGTATTTCCGGGCATGAATAGGGCACATTTTGTTCCCTTTGGTAGACTTTTGGGTTGTTTTCACCTCTTGGCTGTGGTAAGTAATAGTGCAATAAAAACTTCACGTACAACTTTTTGCTCGAATATCTGTTTTTTTTTTTTCTGGGTTAATATCTTTTTTTTTTTAAATTTATTTATTGGGGTTTAGGTTCTAAACAGGTAGAAAGCAGTGGCAGTAAGGTCTGGGGGAAAAGGGGTGCTAAGGGAATATCAGGCTTGGCTAGATAGACCAGTGCCAAAAGCCAAATGCGAGCCCAGGGTTGGAAGGGATGTGGGCAGGGAGCACCGGGGCCAGCGTGGGGCCCCACGAGGAGGTCAGCGGATGGCGTATCGCACGTAGGGGACCTCGACGTCCTCGCCACTGACGTCATTGCAGCAGAGTTCAAGCACCAGCGCCCGCACGTGGCGGCCCGGCCGCCGCTTGGACACGCGGCTCACAATCTCCGTCATGGGCTGGTCCAGCCGCTCCCTGAGCTTGGCCGCCGGCATGAAGAAGGAGTAGAGCATGGATACGCCCTGGGACACCATGGTGACTTCTAGCTTGTGCTCCGTCTTGAAGTAGTCGAGAAACTGCTGAAGGGTCATCTCTTTTCCATTCGGCTGCAAGCCCTGGACCTCAAAGCGATCCCATAAGGTCCATTCTTGGTTGTAGTACCGGTGGCGAGGCGCGGCCAGGGGCTCCGAGAAGCCGAAGAAAGGCAGGGCCAGGTTGAGGAAGCCGTTCTTGTAGGAGCGCAGCTGTCGGTGGCCCTGGACGACCTTGTACAGCTCCAGGCACACGAGGCCCGACCACGGCTGCCGTGGTTGTGGCGATGGCCGGGTTGATCTTGCCCGCGATCAGCTTGCTCTTGTGCCGGTCCGCAGGCGGAATGTCGTAGTTTTCTGCCCGGAGGTTGGACGCAGCCACGATGAAGTCCATGTGGAAGTTGCTGTCGTCGTCTTTCTCAAAGTCGATGGGGTACATCTTGAATCCGGGCAGCTTGTCCGGGCTGGGCAGCATGGCCTTGAGTTCCTGCAGGTGGCTGTTGTCCACCGAGGCGTTGGAGCTCTGCAGCTCCTGGTCGGACACGTGGATCTTGATGTCCGACTTGGGGGTGAATTCGGGGACCTGCACGGACTGCAGGAGCGTGGCCAGGGCGGCTCGGTCCCGGGAGCCGGGCAGCCCGTAGGTCTGGGCAAAGAGGTTGGCGGCCGCCATCACGTAGTCCAGGTGCAGGGGGTTGTTCACGTCAAAGGTGAGCGGGTGTGGGCAGCGTTTCGGCCCAGACCAGAACGGGGCTCCAGAGCTCGTGAGCTGCTGGGGGGGGAAGTTGTGCAGCAGCTGCCAGATGTTGTGGCAGTACTGGGCATGCCAGTGGCAGCAGGCCCAGGTCACGCAGTCGGCCCAGGTCTGCGGCCGCTGCAGCACCAGGCTGCGCTGCACAGCCTCCAGCACCTCCAGCGGCTGGGTACCCGCCAGTCGCAAGGTCCGTTCCACAAACTTGGGGTCCGTGAGGTACTGGTTGACGTTCTCCGCGGGCTGCTTGAACAGGCCTTCGAATTCGTCCCGCGCCCACTGCAGGGTGTGCTCAATGGCGTTGGGGAAGTTCTTCAGGGTGCAGATGGGGATGGACTTCTCCGGCGGGTCCTGGCTGGAGGTGTACGACTCGGTCAGGAACGGGATCACCACTTGCACGTTCCCCTTGGTGCCCAGCGTGCCGGACTCCAGCAGCGGCTTCCGGTAGTACACACAGCGGCGGTCCATGTACATGCGGGCGTCCACGTTGTCCAGGGCGTTGGCCACGCCGTCCAGCCTTTGGAAGAAGTCGTCGTCGTAGATGGGCTCTGTGTCGGGGCCCACCCGGTTCTGGTGGCTGGTCACCCGGATGCTCGGGTTCATCTGGCGCACCGCGGCCGTGGCCCTGTCCGACTTCAGCTGGGTGACATCCCAGGGCCGGAAGAGAAACTGCCGGTTCAGGTTCGATTTCTCAATGGTGTCCATGTCTGTGACGATGATTTCGCCACCGTCCCCGCAGCCCAGCCCGATCATGGCGAAGTTCTTGAGCAACTCGCAGCCGATGGCCCCTGCACCCACCAGGAAGTACTTCTGCTCGCCCAGCTTCCCTTGCAGGCCCGAGCCAAACACGGCCACCTGCCCGTCGTAACGGCTCTGTCGCGGGAGGCACTCCTCCTCCGTGAGGGTCTCCCTGTCCTCGGGGAGACATTCCAGGGCATCGAAGTACAGCCACTGCATGATGGGCATAAACTTCCCAGAGCAGGCCTTCATGGTCTCCTGGGCAGCCAGGCCCCCGATGAAAGCATTCATGGGTGCCAGGTCCCCAGCAGCGACGTAAGCCAGCTTGCGGATGAGGTCTTCGTTCAGGCTGCTCTGCTGCACCACGGGCAGGGACTGGGCATTCACCACCTGGGCCAGAGCCACCAGCTCTGCGGCGTCTTCCTCGTTGTGCGGTCGGGGTGGCCTGCCGTGCTGGGCACAGAACCGGTGCAGGGCCTGGAAACCGATATGCAGCTGTGCAGGGCGAGAGCACTTGGCAAAGTCGGTCACCACAAAGTCAGGCTGCGCCAGGGACGCCGGCAGAGACTTAAAGCTAATCCTCTTAGGGACTTTGACCTGCCGGACGATGCCTCCGCGGATGTAGTCAGAGAAGCCGGTGGTATCACAAATGCTGAAGGTGTAAGGCCCCAGCACTTTGATCTCCATGGGCTGGCTGCCGTTGAGCTGGACCATGCCCTGGACCTCCGAGAAGGAGACACAGTCGCCGCTCTCGAAGCCGTGCCGGGCCTCATCCAAGCAGGTGACCACGCCGGGATTGTCCTTGGTGACCATGGACACCATGGCGCTGAGAGGCTGCTCGCCGTTGGGGTCCGTCAGGATCATCTCCTCTCCAAAGTCACAGAAAAGCTGTCCGAAGAGGCCTCGGGTGTCGGCCACCACCAGCTTGATGCCCCGGCCGTGGCAGAAGTCCCCCAGACGCAGCTGATCTTCCAGGGGGCTGTTGGTGAGGACGACCACCTGGAAGCCGAGGAGAAAGTCCTCGACCAGGGGCCCCGTGTAGGCCGTGACCGTCACGTAGCTGTTGAGCTCAGCAAGCCGGGGCTGCGACACCTCAGCCCGGTTCTTCCCTATGTCCTCCTCCCGCAGGTAGAACTGAGAGGAGAGGTCAGCCCACTGGGCAGTGCCCTGGTCATGGAGGGTGACAGCCTTGACCCCGCCGAGGATGATATTCTTTGCGATCTCCACGCCCAGGCCCCGCAGGCCTGACACCAGGATCCGGGACCTCTGCAGCATCCTCATGGTCTCCCGGCCCAGCACGTAGAGCTGCCGGGAGTAGAGGCCCTCGTCGATGTGCGTCTCGCTGCCGCTGTTCTTCGCCATGCCGTCGGTTGGCACCGGGGGGGACACTGCGGACACCACGCACCGGCTCGGTGGGGCAGTTGGAACCTGGCTCTGGATCACAGGGCCCCCGACGCGTGGGACGTTTCTAGACATGGGCATCAATGGAGGCCCCCCTCCTCCTCCTCCTCCCTCCCTCCCCCACTGCCGTGGGTGGGTCGTGCGGGTACCAGCTGCTCAAGGCTCCCCGAAGCCAGGCCCGGACATCATCACCTCCTCCTCCTCCTCTTCCTCTTCCTTCTCCGCCCTGAGGCCTGGGGATGCCCAGATCGCTGTCAGCCTTCTCCCGCCTGCCCAGGCCCGCTGTGGTTGCGCTGCTGCCAGCCACGTCCTCCTCCTCCTCCGCGGTCCCCCAGCAGCCCACGCAAGACCGCAACGGCCGAGCGGGGCCTGCTCCCCTCCCCCACCCGCCCGCCCCGCCCCTCCCCCACCCGCCCGCCCCGCCCCTCCCCCACCCGCCCGCCCCGCCCCTCCCCCACCCCGGGGGGAGGGTCTCGCTCCGGCCCAGGCCCACCTGGAACTCACTATGCAGTCTCGGGGGGACCTCAAACTCACTCGGATCCTACCTCTGCCTCCCCAGTGCTGGGGTTAAACGGGGGTGCGCCACCAATCTTGGCAAGATCTGTGGTTTTTTTTCTCTTTTCTTTTCTTTTCTTTTCTTTTCTTTTCTTTTCTTTTCTTCTCTTCTCTTCTCTTCTCTTCTCTTCTCTTCTCTTCTCTTCTTTCCTTCTTTCCTTCCTTCCTTCCTTCCTTCCTTCCTTCCTTCTTTCTTTTCTTTTTTCAAGGCAGGGTCTCACTCTAGCTCAGGCTGACCTGGAATTCACTATGTAGTCTCAGGGTGGCCTCGAACTCATGGTGATCCTCCTACCTCTGCCTCCCGAATGCTGGGATTAAAGGCGTGCGCCACCAGTCTTGGCAAGATCTGTTTTTTCTTTTCTTTTCTTTCTTGTTTTCTTTTTCTTTTTTTTCATTTTTTTTGAGGTAGGGTCTTACTCACAAAACAAAAATTGCTTTGTAATTTCTTTTTTCTTTCTTTCTTTCTTTCTTTTACTCTTAATACATTTTATTTATTTATTTATTTACTTATTTTGGTTTTTTGACTTAGGGTCTCGCTCTGGCCCAGGCTGATCTGGAATTCACTATGTAGTCTCAGGGTGGCCTCAAACTCACGGTGATCCTCCTTACCTCTGCCTCCCGAGTGCTGGGATTAAAGGCGTGCACCACCAATCTTGGCAAGATCTGTGTTTTTCTTCTTCTTTCTTTCTTTCTTTCCTTTTTTGGTTTTTCGAGGTAGGGTCTTACTCACAAAACAAAAACTGATTTATAACTTCTTTCTTTCTTTCTTTTTTACTCTTAACAAATTTTATTTATTTATTTATTTTGATTTTTTGAGTTAGCGTCTCACTCTGGTCCAGGTTGACCTGAAATTCACTATGCAGTCTCAGGGTGGCCTCAAACTCATGGCGATCCTCCTCCCTCTGCTTCCGAAGTGCTGGGATTAAAGGCGTGCGCCACCAATCTTGGCAAGATCTGCTTTTTCTTTTCTTTTTTTTCTTTGTTTTGGTGTTTCAAGGTAGGGTCTTACTCACAAAACAAGTATTGCTTTACAATTTCTTTCTTTTTTAAAAAAACTCTTAATAAACTTTATTTATTTATTTATTTAGGTTTTTTGAGGTAGGGTTTCACTCTAGTCCAGGCTGACCTGGAATTCACTCTGTATTCTCAGGGTGACCTGGGATTCATGATGATCCTCCTACTTCTGCCTCCCAAGTGCTGAATAAATTTATTTTTAAAAGAATTTTTTATTTATTAGAGAGAAACAGACAGATATATGAGAGAGAGAGAGAATAGGCACACCAGGGCCTCCAGCCACTGCAAACAAACTGCAGACACATGCTCCCCCTTGTGCATCTGGCAAACGTGGGTGCTGGGGCATCGAAACTGGGTCCTTTGGCTTTGTAGGCAAACACCTTAACTGCTAAGCCATCCCTCCAGCCCAATAAATTTATTTTTAAATTTTATTTATTTGTTTGAGAGAGAGAAACAGGCAGAGAAAGAGAGAGAGAGAGAGAGGAGAATGGGCACGCCAGGGCTTCCAGCCACTGCAAATGAACTCCAGACACATGTGGCCCCTTGTGCATCTGGCTTATGTGGGTCTTGGGGAATCGAACCAGGGGCCCTTGGGCTTCACAGGCAAGTGCGGCTGTAACCGCTAAGCCATTTCCCCAACCCATGAACTTCATCTTTTATCCTTTCCTACTGTCTGATAGTTCAATTTTTTAAAACTTCATTTAAAAAAAGTATCAGCATTTAGTTCCTCTCTTTAATTCTTCTTTGTTAATAACAAAGGCATTTACAATTAGAAGTTCCTTACCCTCTTCCAGAAATAATTTAACAGTAACTCATCTATTTGGTATGAAGCATTTCTCTTTTCATTATTACTAATTGTTGTTATTATTAATCTCACAGAGTCCCACTGTGTAGCCAAGGCTGACCCAGAACTTGTGGTTCTTTGCCAGCTTTTCCCAAGTGCTGGGATTTCTGGTGTGTACCACCATATCCCACACCACATCATTACTAATTTTTTTAAACTTTTTTCCTTATTTTATTTTATTTTTATTTATTTGACAGAGAAAGAGGGAGACAGAGAGAGAATGGGCGTGCCAGGGCCTCCAGCCACTGCAAATGAACTCCAGACGCGTGCGCCACCTTGTGCATCTGGCTTACATGGGTCCTGAGGAATTGAACCATGGTCCTTCGGCTTTGCAGGCAAATGCCTTAATTGCTAAGCCATCTCTCCAGCCCGTATTACTGATTTTAAAGTAGTTTATGAAACTTAAATTTTTTAAGTCAGGGGGTCACTCAAGAGGCTTCATAAGGTTTGCTGTGTCCATGTTCAGATATCTGAGCAGATCTCCCAGGTCAGTTGACTTACCAGATCTCATGTGCAGCCTTTGCCTTAAGGGGTATAGCAACTCTGGGTGTACTTGTTCACTCAGTCGTCATACCAAGGAACACAGACATTTCCTGGTGTGAGAGTGAGGTGTTCGGATTCATTTTCTCCCAATTTTTTGGGCCCTGATAGAGTCCTACATTGGAATTTGATACCATCTCTCTCTCCTCTTCTCCAACCCAGAGCAAGCAAGACTCAGTTTTGAAACCCAGAGTGACTAGTTGAACAGGTTCAAGTTCATCTCCTAATCTGCCAATCACCATCCATTTCCGAATATCACCTGCATTTGAACCTGGACTTCTACCCACTTTTGTGTGTCAGCAAGAATGAATTTCACGATCGGTATTCTGCCCTGGTAACACTGATAGCAGCCATTAAAAAAAATATTGATACAGGCTAATTGTCCATATCTATGAGATACAGTGTGATGTTTCAATATACGTATACATTGTGAAATGATGATAGCAGGTTTATGTAACCTTGAACATCCATCATCTCTTTGTTATGAAAACATTTAGATCTCTTCCAGCTTTTTAAAATATACAATGCATTACTATCGTATGTAGCCATGCTACTGTAAAATTCCTGGAACATACTGCTGTTTTAATTCCTTCTTAAGAATAGTTTATTTTTATTTATTTATTTGAGAGGGAGGGAGGGAGAGAGAGAGAGAGAGAATGGGCGCGCCAGGGCCTCCAGCCGCTGCAAACGAACTCCAGACGCATGCGCCCCCTTGTGCATCAGGTTTATGTGGGTCCTGAGGAGTCGAACCTGGGTCCTTTGGCTTTGTAGGCACGTGCCTTAACTGCTAAGCCATCTCTCCAGCCCTTCTTTCCGCTTTGGTACAGAATGTTGCTATGCAGCCCAGGCTGGCCTTGAATTCATTCTGTAGCCCAGGTTGACTTTGTGATCCTGCCTTAGTCCCTCAAGTGCTGGGATTACAGCACTTAGTCAAGCCACACCCACTTCCCACTCCTATTTCTCATCAGGGCCTGACCTTAGCTTCCTAGATCAGACGAGATTAGGCACATCTGGGGTGGTACGGCCGTAGGCCCCATATCCTGCCCTCTAACAGTGTCGTTGTCTCCACGGTTAGTTTTCCCCATCTTTCTCTGCTTTCCCTCTTTAGCCTCTGCTAAGCACGATTCTGCTCTGAACTACTTCTATGAGATCAGCTCTCGGAGAGTTCACACACTCGCGAGCACATGTGGTACCCATCTTTCTGTGCCTGACTATCATGCTTCTCCACAGCTCTCGGCTTATCCATGACGCCAGGATTCCGTTCTTTTTTTTTATACCTGATAGAATTCCAGCGTGGGTATATACCGTGTTTTCTTTATCCATTCACCCATTGCTGATTGTACATCTTGCAGCCATCTCAATTAGTCAAGTGTCTTCATGCAAAACCTAGATGTATTGGCATCCACTGTTATGGGAAACTTCAGCTCTTTGCCTTTGTCCCCTAATTTTTTTTTAAAAAAAACTTTTTTTGTAATTTATTATTTATTTATTTGAAAGAGACAGAGGGTTGGGCTGGAGAGATGGCTTAGTGGTTAAGCGCTTGCCTGTGAAGCCTAAGGACCCCGGTTTGAGGCTCAATTCCCCAGGACCCACGTTAGCCAGATGCACAAGGGGGCGCACACATCTGGAGTTCGCTTGCAGTGGCTGGAGGTCCTGGCGCACCCATTCTCTCTCTCTCTCTCTCCTCTCTCTGCCTTTCTCTGTCTGTCACTCTCAAATAAAATAAATAAATAAATAAAAGAGACAACAAGAAGAGGCCAAACAATTTTTTTTTATTTTTTTAAAGAAAGAGACAGAGGAGACGGGCGTGGTGGGCAGCCATTATCCAGACTGGGATGCATGAGGTAGGAGGATCGCCGTGAGTTCGAGGCCACCTGAGACTCCATAAGTTGAATTCAGGTCAGCTGGGCTAGAGTGATACCTATTCGAAAAAAAAACAAAAAAAAAAAAAAAAAAAAAAAGAGACAGCGGGCGGAGAGAGAGAGAGATGGGTGCGCCATGGCTCCAGTTGAAAACAAATAGGTGTGCCATTGGCTAACGGGGCTGGGGAGTGACTAGGTCTTTTGGCTTTGAGGCAGCATCTTACTGCTAAGCCATGTCCTCAGGCCTGTTTTCTTTTTCTTTTTCTTTTTCTTTTTTTTATTTTAGAGAGAGAGAGAAAGAGATAAGAGACACAGAGAGAGAATTGGTGCGCCAGGACCTCAGCCACTGAAATCGAACTCCAGACGCTAGCACCACCAAGTGGGCATGTGCGACCTTGCGCTTGCCTCACCTTTGTGCGTCTGGCTTTCATGGGATTTGGAGACTCGAACATGGGTCCTTAGGCTTCACAGGCAAGTGCCTTAACAGCTAAGCCATCTCTCCAGCCCCACCCTATTTTCTTTATCTGCTCATCTGTTAGAGGAACCTAGGATGATTCCGAATCTTGTCTGTTGTGAATAGACAGTGCCAAAATAAACATGAATGTACAAGTGTTCTGAATACACTCAGTTGATATTTGTTGGCTGAAAGAATGAAAGGGTGGACAGAGGTCTCCAGAGGAGGAGACTATGGAGCAAGGAACTTGTACTGCCTGAAAAGAAACAGGAGTGTTTTGTGCAAGGGCCAGGTGTTGAAGAGGGAGTGAGTGTGTGTATTTAGGTATCATGTGAACATACGGGTATGTGTGTATGTTAGTTTGCAGGGTGGCTGCCAGAGGTTGGATCTGGGATTCCCTCAAAGGACAGTGTGTTAAAGGTATGAATCCTGGGGTGCTGCTATTGGGATCCCCAAAGGACCATGTGTTAAAGGTCTGAGTCCTGGGGTGCTGTTATAGGGAACCCCAAAGGACCATGTGTTAAAGGTGTGAGTCCTGGGGTCCTGATATAGGGAATGGTGGACATTTCATGAATTGAGGCTTGGTGGGAGGTCCTTAGGTCACTGGGGCGTGGTCTGGAGAATCCGGGGATCCCACTGCCTTCTTCCTTCTCTGTCAGTTCATGGTCACTATGTGTGGTCTTGCTCTGTCATGAGTTTTTCATGATGCGCTGCCCACTTACAGGTCTAAAAATAACAAGGTCAGTATATCATGGACTGGGTCCTCCAAGGCTATGAGCCAAGAGTTGGACACAGTGGTTCACACCTGTCATCCTAACACTGGGTCTGGGTGTGGTGGCACACACCTGTGTTATCCCGGCCCTTGGCAAGGTAGAGGTGGAGGCTGTCCCCCAAAAATTGTAGGTTGAGCTGGAAAAGGTACTAGGCAGGACGAGGCAGAAAGATTCCTTGAGCTCAGAGTGCGCGATCAGCCTGGGTAAAATAAAAACGAAAGACCTACCTCTAAAAACAAAACAAAAAATACCGTAAGTCAGAAAATGCATCGAATTCATATAACACAGCGCACAGAAGAGGGAGGATGCGTGACTCACCGTAAACTCAGAAGAGATCACAATTCAAAATCTGGGGTTGTCACTCTTCTGTCATGGGCTTTGCTTGTGCTTGCGTGTGTGCGTGTGTGACAGGGTCTTCCGACACTGGGATTACAAACACGTTGACCGTGCCCAACTTGAAGCCTGGTTTTTCCTGACTGCAAATCGCTTTTGCACCACAGCAAGGTTAAGACATGGTAAACTAAAACACTGTGAACCCAGGGACTCTCTGTGTTTACATATGTGTGTCTTTATCATGGCTATGACTATGTAAGCATATGAATGTGTATGTGACTGTGTGTGTGTGTGTATGTGTATCACAGATAAGGGAAGGCTTCCCTTATACCTAAGCATGTAAATACGGATGTGCAATTGTAAACGTGTGTATGTGTGTGTGTGTGTGTGTGTGTGTGTGAACACTCCAGGCAGAGGAAAGAGCATTTGCAAACCAATCATGCTGGTTTTGGAGACTTGTACAGTTTGTATTCCTTTTGGTTTTGGCCCACATGCCTGTCTATTTGGGCTTAGTTGCTCGTTCATCTAACATACATACCATTCCTCTGGTCTTCCTCAGCGAGTATTACAGGACCCTCATACTGCCCTGCTAGTCATGGTCACCGCATCAACGGCCGCACACAAACCTTCACTCACTCTTTCTGTCGCGTTACAGAAGTGACAGATAAGCCGGGCATGGTGGCGCACACCATTAATCCCAGCAGTCGGGAGGCAGAGGTAGGAGGATCGCTGAGAGTTCGAGGCCGGCCTGAGGACTACATAGTGAATTCCAGGTCAGCCTGAGCTAGAGCGAGACCCTACCTCGCAAAAAAAAAAAACAGAAACAAACCAACCAAACAAACAAAAACCAAACCAAAACAAAAAGGTGACAGATAAGGCTGAAACAATAGCTTCCAGTTCTTCTCCTTTTGTGGAATTATTTGTTTGTGACAACTCTCCCTGAGTGGAATTACTGGATCAAAGGAAGAGAACAGGGCAGCGGGAGGCAGAACTGTTGCCTGGCACACACGAGGCCCTGGGAGACAAAGGGAGGGAATGCTTTTATTTTTTCTGTGTGCGTGTGTGTGTGTGTGTGTGTGTGTGTGTGTAAGAGAGAGAGAGAGAGAGATGTGGTGTGTATGGGTGATGTGTGTGTGTGTGTGTGATGTGGTATGTGGTATGTGTGTGTGTGTGTGAGAGAGAGAGATGTGTGTGTATGTGGTGTGTGCACGTGTATTTGCACTTGTAGCACCTATATTCTTGCCTGTGGAGGCTAGGGTGCAAGGTGGGCCTGCCCCGTCTTTATCATTTGTTTATTTTATTTTATTTTTTTGGTTTTTCGAGGTAGGGTCTCACTCTAGCCCAGGCTGACCTGGAATTCACTATGTAGTCTCAGGGTGGCCTCGAACTCACAACAATCCTCCTACCTCTGCCTCCCGAGTGCTGGGATTAAAGCCACCATGCCTGGCTCGGAGTTATTTTATTTTTTTAATTTTATCACTACATTTTTATTGCAATATAGTACTCACTTAAGCACTTAAAAATGGAAGGTGGACAAAGATTAAATTAAGACAAAAGATTCTATTTTATTTTACTTATCTTTTAATGATTTATTTTTATTTATTTATGAGAGAGAGAGAGAGAGAATGGGTGCGCCAGGGTCTCTAGCCACTGCAAATGAACTCCAGACACATGCGCCACCCTGTGCATCTGGCTTACACGGGACCTGGAGAATCAAACGTGGGTCCTTAGGCTTCGCAGGCAGGTGCCTTAGCCACTAAGCCATCTCTCCAGCCCCTATTTTTATTTTATTTTTTTTGCTGGGTGTGGTGGCACACACCTTTATGGGGGTGCGGCCGGAGAATTGATGTGCCAGGGCCTTCAGCCACTGCAATTGAACTCCAGACACATGCATCTGACTCATGTGGGATCTGGGGAGTTGAACATGGGTCCTCTGGCTTCGCAGGCAAGTGCACCTTAACCACTAAGCCATATCTGCAGCCCAGATTCTATTTTATGAGAAACAATTACCTTTCAAACCAAGAACAACCCTGGAATAACAACCCACAGAGTGAAGATTCAGTGTAAAACACTTTTTTTTTTTTTTTTTGGTGAAACTTGTATAATCTCACTTAGGGCCTGGAAAGATGGCTCAGTGGATCAAGTGTTTGCCATGTAAATATGACTTCCTGAGTGGTGGTTCTGTGACCCCCCCCCCACATGTGGGTCATGGCATGTGCGCGCCTACACTGACATGCATACACATGAACATGCCTGTGCGCGTGCGCGCGCGCACACACATGCCAAAAAATAAAAATAAATGGAAAGGAAGCAGGAAGTCTCATCGGGAGACACAGCATGGACAACGTGCGCTGCCCTCTGGGTGTGCGCACTCCGTAATTCTGTGGTTTGACGGAGTGGATCTGCCTTTGACTCTTCGCGGCCACGCTCCGCTCACCTTATTCTGTACAATTATCAATGGGAAAATGCTGGGTGGGAAATATTGGCCAGAAAACTTCACATGCATTGCACATGAAGGACTCAGGAACCAGATGGACGCCATGACAGGCTTCAGAGTCCTCAGTAGGCCTAAGTTTCTGTTTCTCAGCAAGGTCTAAGTTTTTTTTTTTTTAATTTTTTTTTGTTTATTTTATTTATTTATTTGAGAGCGACAGACAGAGAGGGAAAGAGGCAGAGAGAGAGAGAGAGAGAGAGAGAGAGAGAATGGGCGTGCCAGGGCTTCCAGCCACTGCAAACGAACTCCAGACGCGTGCACCCCCTTGTGCATCTGGCTAACGTGGGTCCTGGGGAACCGAGCCTCGAACCGAGGTCCTTAGGCTTCACAGGCAAGCGCTTAACCGCTAAGCCATCTCTCCAGCCCCTAAGTTTTTATTTTTCTGGTAAGGGTGGGTTTAATAGTTACTGGAAACTGATTACGCCATACGTTCCCGTAGTCATAGATCTAAGTTCAATTACCCCAACCCCAGCCGGCCAACTTTGCCCGCCAAAATCCTAAGCCAACCAGAAGAGTACACTGTTTAAATCAACCAATCATGTACCCATCCCCTTCTTCTATGTTCAAATCCCCATAAAAACCCTACCCTCCCGCTACTCGGGGATCTTGTACGGATCCACTGCATTGGTGAAGTCAAGAGACCGAGCTTAAGCCCCAAATAAAGCTCCTTGGCCTTGCATACGTGGTTGGTTCTCCTTGGTGTTCACTGGGGGTGCCGAGAACTGGGCATAACAGCACACTCTCTTTCAACCTCCCAAGAACCTCTCCAAAGGAGTAGAGTATGGCCCTGAAAAGTTAAGCCCACGGTAGGTGAATCACAGCTCAGCCCGATACAATCGCGTTCCAACCTGAAGCACCAGGGCCAGCATGGAGAAGTTATCGTTTGCTTAATCAGAAAATGATTGGCAACAGATTACAGTTGACAAATTTGTTTATGTAGATAAGAGTTTCTGGGTCTACTTTGTAATTAGCGATGATTAAACCCTGTGCCAGTCAGGATTAAACCGGGGATACGAAACACAATGGCCTGTTGTATATTTTATGATGACCTACAAGATGGGAGCTTAAAGGCTCCCAGAAATGACAAAGAGGACTCAGGCGTGGCTCGGTCACACTGTGCTGGTTTGATTCAGGCGTCCCCCATAAACTCAGGTGCTCTGAATGCTGGGTCCCCAGTTTATGGAGATTTGGGAATTAACACCTCCTGGAGGCGGTGTATTGTTGGGGGCGGGCTTATGGGTGTTATAGCCAGTGTCCCCTTGCCAGTGTTTGGCACACTCTCCTGTTGCTAGTGTCCACATGATGTTGGCCAGGGGGTGATGTCCACCCTCTGCTCATGCCATCGTTTTCCCCTGCCGTCATGGAGCTTCCCCTCAAGTCTGTAAGCCAAAATCAACCCCTCCCTTTTTTTCCCCACAAGCTGCTCTAGGTCGGGGTGTTTTCTGCCAGCAATGCGAACCTGACTGCAACATACACTTACCCCGCATATGTAAAGCCCTGGCTTCCGTCCCCAGGACTGGGGGGAAAAAAGAAAAGGAAGAAAATAGGCATGAAAGAAGCCATGAGTGGGAGATGCTCTCTGAGGAGCACAAGCTTCACTCACGTATCAGAACAGTGCACTATTCCCTATTCCCCGTCACTACGCGTTACTTATTACATGTTAATAAAAATACAATGCACACAAAACACCCCAGCTATTATTATTATTGTTATTATTTTATTTTATTCTTTGGTTTTTCCAGGTAGGGTCTCACTGTAGTCCAGGCTGACCTGGAATTCACTCTGGAGTCTCAGGGTGGCCTCGAATTCACGGCGATCCTCCTACCTCTGCCTCCCGTGTGTGGGGATTAACACCGTGTGCCATTGGCTTTTTAAAAACAACTTCTTTTTTTTTCGAGGTAGGGTCTCACTCTAGCTCAGGCTGACCTGGAATTCACTATGTAGTCTCAGGGTGGCCTCGAACTCGTGGTGCTCCTCCTACCTCTGCCTCCCAAGTGCTGGGATTAAAGGCGTGCGCCACCATGCCCGGCTTCAAAAACTTCCTATTGACAAGTTCCATAAATACAGATAATATACCTGATCATAATCCCCTCCTATCACCTCCTTTCCCCCTCTAAAATCCCCCCTCCATTGATTCTCTCCTTTCTGACTAGTCCCTTCTATTTCTATGGCATCATTTCCCCCCTCCTTTATACAGGTCTTGTGTAGGCAGTGTCAGCCACTGTGAGGTCAGGCATGTCAAGGTCAGGCATGTCAAGGTCAGGCATGTCAAGGCCACTTTGTGTCTGGAAGACTGCGTTGTATGCACTCCGCCCCTTCCTTTGGCTCTTACATTCTTCCCACCACCTTTTATACGATGGTTTCTGAGCCTTGAACGTTGTGACAGAGATGAATACTGCACTATCACTTCTTATCAGCACTACAGTGAGAGTTGCATTAATATATGGGTATAAGCATAAATGTTTAGAGGGCAGTTTGGTGGGCATAATATGTTCATTTAGCCAGACAATTGTAGTAGTTTTCCCTCTTAGGGCTTATCACCCGCCCCCCCACCCCAAGCTATAGGCTTTTTTTTTTTTTTTCTTGTTTTTTGTTTTTTGGTTTTTCGAGGTAGGGTTTCACTCTAGCCCAGGCTGACCTAGAATTCACTATGGAGTCTCAGAGTGGCCTTGAACTCAAGGTGATCCTCCTACCTTTGCCTCCCAAGTGCTGGGATTAAAGGCATGCGCCACCATGCCCGGCCTTTTTTTTTTTTAATTTATTTATTTGAAAGTGACAGACAGAGAGAGAGAAAGAGGCAGATAGAGAGAGAAAGAATGGGTGCGCCAGGGCCTCCAGCCACTGCAAACAAACTCCAGATGCGTGCACCCCCTTGTGCATCTGGCTAACATGGGTCCTGGGGAATGGAGCCTCAAACCAGGGTCCTTAGGCTTCACAGGCAAGTGTTTAACCGCTAAGCCATCTCTCCAGCCCCCTTTTTTTTCTTTTTAAAAATATTTTATTTTTATTTATTTGACAGAGAAAGAGGGAGAGAGAGAGTGAGAGAATGGGCACGCCAGGGCCTCCAGCCACTGCAAAGGAACTCCGGACGCGTGCGCCCCCTTGTGCATCTGGCTAACATGGGTCCGGAGAGTCGAACCTGGGTCCTTTGGCCTTGCAGGCAAATGCCTTAACCGCTAAGCCATCCCTCCAGTCCCATGGGCTTTTGACTAGGTTTTCAGTAGCAGGCACAAATTCCTTCAGTCCAATCAGAGAGCCTAGCTGGCCAGCAGTAAAGCTTGCAGGGTCCACTGCTGGTTAGCACCATTGATGACTCTTCTCCTCTAGCAGGCTACACAGCTCTTTCCAGAATCCTGACAGCTCGTCAACAGGGAGGAGGCTTCCAGCTCAGCTCCAGCTTGATTTCTCAATGACCTGCAGCCCAAGAATGTGGTGTCTTCAGGCATAGGGTCTTCCCATCTAGTTCTGGAGGGCCACCAAGAGCCTTGGCAATAGCCTGCAATATTTGGGGGGCATAAGAGGTCTTTCTGGCCAACAACTCTTTGGAATGTATCTCTGACCTGGTGCTGAAATATTTCTATTAACAATCTATGCCTTCTGGGTACAACATTATCCACCTCCAAAGCATTCTTGTGTCCAACTCTCTTTTTTTAAACATGTATGTTATTAACTAGCAAAGAAGTAGGTTTCCAGATAGCTTATTCATAACATCTTAAATTTTTAAAAAATATTTTATTTTTTAAAAATATTTATTTATTTATTTGCGAGAGAGAGAAAGAGGGAGAGAGAGAGAGAGAGGGAGAGAATGGGTACCCCAGGGCCTCCAGCCACTGCAAACGAACTCCAGACGCGTGCGCCCCCTTGTGCATCTGGCTAACATGGGTCCTGGAGAATTGAACAAGGATCCTTTGGCTTTGCAGGCATACATCTTAGCCGCTAAGCCATCTCTTCAGCCCCCAAAATATTTTATTATTTATTTATTTATTTGAGAGAGAAAGAGAGTGAGAGCGATAGCGATAGCGAGAGAGAGAGAATGGGCACACCAGGGCCCCCAGCCACTGCAAACAAATTCCAGATCCATGTGTCACCTTGTGCATCTGGCTTACATTGGTCCTGGAGGATCAAACGTGGGTCCCCAGGCTTTGCAGGCAAATGCCTTAACCACTAAGCCATCTCTCCAGCCCCAACACCTTAAGTTTCGATTAATCCTCTTCTTTCCCCCTTCTCCATCTCCTCTCCAGTATTCTACCCCTTTACTTACATATCTATCATAACCTTCCCTTGAGCCCTCCCCTCTCCTCCCTCATAGCCCCTGTTTAGCTTCCTGGCCTCTGCTACTGATTTTATTTTTATTTATTTATTAGAGACAGAGAGAGAGGGAGAGAGAATGGGCACACAAGGGCCTCCAGCCACTGCAAATGAACTCCAGATACAGGTGCCACCTTGTACATCTGGCTTACATGGGAGCTGGAGAATCGAATCTGGGTCCTTAGGCTTCACAGGCATGCGCCTTAATTGCTGAGCCATCTCTCCAGCCCCTCTGCTACTGATTTTTAATCCAATTCACATACAAATCTAAACATCTGAAGCTAGGATCCACATATGAGAGGGAACATAGTGTGCTTGACTTTATGAGGCTGGGTAACCTCACTTAGTCTAATCTTTTCCAGATCCATCCATTTCCCTGCATATTTTTCTTTTTTCTTTTTGGAGGTAGGGTCTTGCTCTAGCCCAGGCTGACCTGGAATTTCCTTGGTAGTCTCAGGGTGGCCCTGAACTCACGGTGATCCTCCTACCTCTGCCTCCCAAGTTCTGGGACTGAAGGTGTACACCACTACGCCCTGTGTGTAATATTTTAAAAAGTTATTTATTTATTATTATTTTTTGCAGTGCTTCAACCTAACCTGAGGCCCTGTGCATGCTATGCAAGCACTCTACCGCCCAGCTCTGCTTCTGTGTGCAGAAAAAAAAAAAAAAAAGATGATATTGCTGGCAACCAAATTGAAAAGACTCCATCCCATTTGTTTTCTTCTTCCTCCTCTCTGCCCTTCCTTTCTTTTCAGTTTCACAGGATCGGAAGTTAAGAGGAAATCAACTGGGCGTGCAGATCCTGTCATAAGGCATTGGGTGACGACTCTGGGTGAGGGCCTGCATCAGTGGGGAATTAAAGAACTGGCTGGGATGAGGGTCGCCTCATTGAGCATTGTATGAACAGCTTCATAAACTGCTGAGATGACTTCCTGCCAAACAACCCAACCAACTTAATGAGGGTGGACCAGCTTTTGTTCCCCAGTTCTCAAAGCTAGAAGTCCCATCACTCGTCTTGGGTCCCATGCTGAATTTGGCGTTGAACTCGATGCCTTTGGAAATGGCTTGTGTGTCCTTGGGAGTGTGTAAAACTTGAACCGCATTGAATGGAAATCACTCAGAAATGTAGGAGAGATTGTCTTTAGCTCACAGGTTCTGTGAATTTTTGTTTGCTTGTTGTTTTCAAGGTAGAGTCTCACTCTAGCCCAGGCTGACCTGGAACTCACAGCGATTCTCCTACCTGTGCTTCCCAAGTGCTGGGATTAAAGGCATGTGCCACCACACCAGGCCCTGTGAATTTCCTTTTTTTTTTGGGGTTTTCCAGATAGGGTGTCATTCTAGCCCAGGCTGACCTGGCACTCACTCTGCAGTCCCAGGCTGGCTTTGAACTCATAGAGTTCCTTCTACCTCTGCCTCCCAAGTGCCACCATGCCCAGCTTCCCTGTGAATTTTCTTTTAAATGAAACATGGTTTCAATAGGACATGAGCGTATACGTTTGGTAGTTTTCTTGCAGTTAGAACATTGTAGGAAAAGAGCTGTGATTGATTATTCATGTCTTCCATGGGCACTAGGGTAGAAATGGTGGTATGGTTGTTAAAAATTGTAGGGAAAGAGTTGCGATTGATTATTCATGTCTGCCACAGGCACTAGAGTAGAAATAGTGACATGTTTGTTAAATATTTGTGGTTCAGCAGCTAAGTGATCTCCAGGGCATCTTGTAGTTCTGACAAGGCATGAGTCTATGTTAGGCTGCTTCCTGGGAAAACACTCTGTATTGTGGTACAATCATATGAAATATGGTCATTTGTTGGAGAAGCATGACCTGGGATTTTTAGAAATTCTTAACATGCCTGCTTGTATGAAAGAGAAAGACAAAGATCCCCACTCTATGCACATCAGACACATAGCAAGGAGGCAACTGGTGTTTACAAAAGAAAAAAAAGAGAGAGAAATCAAAACCACAGCTCCTGCCGCTCCACCTCATAGTTTAAACACAGAGCAAAGACTCCAGCACATTTCTTTAAAAAATTTAACAAACTGTTTATTGAACACTTACTGTGTCAATCAAAGCTTGTTCTCTGCCTTCTAACAAGAAAAGTAATGACATCATTTCCCAATGGGTAGGAGGGTCGTATAAACCAGAAATTAGGACAGGCTTTCTGGAATAAGCCATGGGGAGGTAGTGGAAAGAGGGTGAATAGCTCTAAGCTTGGAGAAATGGAGGTGGCAGAGGTGTAGACGCAGAGGAGAGGAAGGGGATGCTAGCAGCGTGGGATTGGTGGGTTCACCGTGAGGGAGATGCATTTTCCTGGCAGGGGTGGGATCCTGAGAGTGTGTGGAGGCAGGATCATGGGGGTTTGGCTTGCTCTCTGTGTCTTCTAGAGTGTTCCTGAGATAGTTCTGTCGTAGGTGGTGCGGAGAATTGAGGACAGGTGTTGGTGAAGTGTGGAGACCGAGCCTTGGAAGGGGGTTGAAGACATGATTGAGAGCTGTTTCAGGGTGTGTGGGGGGGACTATGGGGGGTGAAAGAAGAGAAGATGCATAGGCAAAGGCGAGATTCTCAGCCAGGGGGCTTGGGTGAGGATGTTGGTGAGGAAGAAAAAGACCCGTTGTGAGAGAGCTGTGGGTTTTCAACAGCCGGGCTTGGAATGGCCGCAGACACATGGGCTATAGAGCTGGGAGACTGCGTGCCTGATCCACCTCCCAGCCCAGTGCCAAGATCCGCACGGGTTACCCAAGCTGATGGTTACCGAAAATTTTAGAAGCATTCCAGAAGGCTCCTACCTCTGAAATAGGGGTGACCGTTTTGTGCCACGATTCGCAGGAGGAAGAAGTAGGTATCAGTTGAGCAAGAGAGCAGAAAGCAGATTGAGTGAATGCGTTCTGAGCGAGCCCAGCCTGAGAGAGGTGGTATTAATATTACTGTTAATGCGCTCGGTTTGGGCTGGCTTGCTCCAGCCAGGACGGTGGATGCAGGAAGGGCGGGGCGATGAAAGAGGGCTTGGGTGACCACCAGGGGAGAGTGGCGGCAGCTTCTCTATAGTTATCTGCGGGGGCAGCAGAGCCAGCCTGGCAGGAGAGCCCCTCTGCCCTCTGAACCTTCACTGTAGATAGAGCCTTTTCCTCAGCGTGCTTTGAATCTCAGGGTTCGCTTTCCGGGCCTTCCCCTCCTGAATCAGCTCGGCTTCTGCCATTCGGCGCGTCACCTGCAGCGATAGGTGTGGTCAGCTTGTGGGCATGGGCTGCCGGGGAGCCTGGGGTGGTGGGTGTGTGGGGAGAACCTTAGAGCACAGAGCAGCAAGCCCCTGCCTCACTCTTTTTTAAAAAAATTTTTTTGTTTATTTATTTATTTGGCAGCAACAGACAGAGAAAAAGAGGCAGAGAGAGAGAGAGAGAGAGAGAGAGAGAGAGAGAGAATGGGCGTGCCAGGGCCTCCAGCCACTGCAAACGAACTCCAGACGCGTGCGCCCCCTTGTGCATCTGGCTAACGTGGGTCCTGGGGAATCGAGCCTCGAACCGGGGTCCTTAGGCGTCACAGGCAAGCGCTTAACCGTTAAGCCATCTCTCCAGCCCCCCTGCCTCATTTTTTAATGAGAGAGAGAGATTGAGGGAGAGAATTGGCATGCCAGGCCCTCCAGCCGCTGCAATCGGACTCCAGATGCGTGCGTCACCCTGTGCGTCTGGCTTAGGTGGCATCTGGGGAGTCTGACGTGGGTCCTTGGGCTTCACAGGCAAGCACCTTAACTGCTAAGCCAGCTCTCCAGCCCTAGCTGCATGTTTTTTGATATTTTCTTTTTGTGTGTGTGTGTGTTTTTGAGACAGAATGTCATTATGTAGTCCAGGCTGGCCTCAAATTCACGGTCTTCCTGACTCAGCCTCCCAGTATTATAGGAATACATCACCTCTCTCTCTCTCTCTCCCTCCCCCCCCCGCCGCGCGCACACACACACACACACACACACACACACATCCTAATCTGCACTGAACACATCACCATTAGAAGAAAACAGTTCATCTAGGGCTGGAGGGATGGATTAGCGGTTAAGGCATTCGCCTGCAAAGCCAAAGGATCCCGGTTCGATTCTCCAGGATCCACGTTAGCCAGATGCACAAGGTGGCGCACGCGTCTGGAGTTCACTTGCAGTGGCTGGAGGCCCTGGCGCGCCCATTCTCTCCCTCTCTCTGCCTCTTTCTCTCTTTCAAATAAATAAATAGATGCCAGGTGTGGTGGCTCATGCCTTTAATCCCAGCACTCGGGAGGCACAGGTAGAAGGATCACCGTGAGTTCGAGGCCACCCTGAGACTCCGTAGTGAATTCCAGGTCAGCCTGGGCTAGAGTGAGACCCTACCTTGAAAAATCAATCAATCAATCAATCAATCAATAAATGAAATGAAATGAAATGAAATGAAAATAGATAAACAAAAAGTTTGTCTACTAAGCATTGCTTCAGTAGCAAAGATTTGCTTGTGGAAGTAAGTTGATACGTATCTGATTTCAACAGTCTCAGGGCCGGGAGGTACCTTAGGCAACATGTGAGCACAAGGACTGGGGTTTGAGCCCCAGAGCCCACCTGAACATACCAGATGTGGGGGTGCATGCCTGTAATCCCCGGCGCTGGGGAGGCTGAGACAGGAGGCTCCCTGGGGGGGTCACTGGCTGGCCGGGTCAAGTCTCACTGGTAAGCTCCAGGCCAAAGATCTGGACCACGCTCTTGAGGATGACCGGAAATGTTGCCATCCAGCCTTACATGCTTGTGTGTGTGTGTGTGTGTGTGTACACACATCTCACACACTTGGAATCCCAATTTGTGGTTGAAAGATAGATATCCTAGTTTCCTGGGGGGGGGGGTATTTGGGGAACAATGGAGAAAGGGTGTGTGTGTGTGTGTGTGTGTGTGTGTGTGTGTGTGTCTCAACTTGTGCCATTCACACCTCGCTCAGCCTGGGGTTACAGACGCCTCATTCCGCTCACCTCCGTCAGCAGTTCCAGGATGGGCCCTTTCCTGGTTATGAACACTTCCGTCAGGGTCTGGATGAAGCAGGAACCCTCTACGTCATGTCGGTAAGCGATGTACCCTGGGGATTTCACAGAACTCAGCTTGGGAGAGAAAAATCTAGAAGGTGGAGGGGACCCTGGAAGGGCGTCCCTTCCTGGAGGAGAGGTTCGGGGATCCAGGGTGCGGGCGAGAGGGTGGAGCAGAGGTCACTGCCGGGGGCTCATACCCTCCACTGTGGCGTAGACGTGGAGGGCATCTGTGTACGTTGGGATGGTGTAGGGGCTTTCCTTCGTCACCATCACCATCTCGTCCCCGCCTACCGCTTCGCCAAGGTCTCTGTGCTCTGAAACCAACGACAGCGAGGGGAGGGAGGAGAGTCAGACGGGCCGAAGACGAGGTCATGTTATAGTTTGGTGGCACGGAAGGCTGTGGATCTGGCATTGGGCTGGGTTAAGAGCATGGACTCAGGTCTGGAGAGATGGCTTAGTGGCTAAGGTGCTTGCCTGCAAAGCCAAAGGACCCAGGTTCGATTTCCCAGGACCCGCATAAGCCAGATGCACAAGAGGGTGCATGTGTCTGGAGTTCATTTGCAGTGGCTAGAGGTCCTGGTGTGCCTATTCTCTCCCTCCTTCTCTCTGCCTCTCTCTCTTTATCTAAAAAAAAAAAAAAAAAGTGGGGCTGGAGAGATGGCTTAACAGTTAAGGTGCTTGCCTGTGGAGCCTAAGGACCCAGGTTCAATGCTCCAGGTCCCATGTAAGCCAGATGCACAAGGTGGTGCCTGTATCTGGAGTTCATTTGCGGTGGCTGGGGGCCCCGGTGCGCCCATTCTCTCTCTTTCTCTGTGTGTCTCAAATAAAAACAATTTTTTTAAAAAAACAAATGAACATAGGTCCAGCCAAGCCCAGCGGCACACACCTATGCTCTCAGCACCTCGGAAGGCAAGGCGGGAAGACTATGAACTTGAGGCCAGCTTGGGCTACACAGTGAGCTCTGGGCCAGCCCGGGATACATGTCGGGGTCCTGTCTTAGCCTCATGCCCCAAACCAACGAAGACTCCACGTTCTCGGTCCAGTCCCCACCTCCTCGACAGGCCTGTATGATGTACACCTTAGGCCTGGCTCTCAGAGCTTGGCAGTTCTTGTTGTTCAAGATCTCGAAGAGGTCATCCAGCTTTACCATCTTCTCGTCCTCTCCCTTGAGGAGACCCTCTTCGCCGTGCGCCATCAGAACCACAAAGGCACAGCTGACGGGCTCTTCCCAGGTGTCTATGAGCTGCTGGAACTTTTCCAACTCGTCAAGGAATTGCTAGAGAGAGAGAGAGAGAGGAATGACCAGACTCAGGCAGGAGCACAGCATTCCATCTCATCCAGCCCCTTCCTTATGGCCTAGAGCTGGCAGCTCCGTACCTGGGCAGTGGGATCCCTCTTCACCGTGCTTTCAAATCTCAGCTGTTGGAACATTTGCTCCAGAGCATCCAGGTCTGCCTCAGAACCTTCCCGGGCTTTGGTGACACACAGTGTCAGGGCCAGGCGGGCTCCTGACATGTCATACTTCTCCTAGGGCCACACACACGCACACACACACACACACACACACACACACAACAATGGGTGCAAGGAGGTTATGGTGCAACAATCTAAAGAGGCCTGGAGGTAGAGTTTCCAGGTTAAACACAAGGTTCCTGTAGCACTTAAATTTTCAAGTAAAAAACTTGTTTGTGGGCTGGAGAGATGGCTTTCGCACTTAAGGTGCTTGTCTGTGAAGCCTAAGGACCCAGGTTCGATTCCCCCAGAACCCATGTAAGCCAGATGCACATGGTGGCACATGTGTCTGGAGTTCATTTGCAATGGCTACAAGCCCTGGAGTGCCCATTCTCTCCCTCTCTCTCTCAATAAACAAATTAAATACAAATTTAGCCGGGCGTGGTGGCACATGCCTTTAATCCCAGCACTCGGGAGGCAGAGGTAGGAGGATGGCCGTGAGTTTGAGGCCACCCTGAGAATACAGAGTGAATTCCAGGTCAGCCTGGGCTAGAGTGAGACCCTACCTCGAAAAACCAAAAAATAAAAAATTAAAAATAATTAAAAAGCCAAAAGTTATTTGAATCTAGTATATATATCCCAAATATTGCAAGGGCTATACTTAGACAATGAAATTCTTTGTTGCCAATGTGGAATTCAAATTCAACTGAAAGGGCCTGGAGAGATGGCTTAGCAGTTAAGGTGTTTGCCTGCAAAGCCAAAGGATCCCGGTTCGAATCTCTAGGACCCATATAAGCCAGCCAGATGCACAAGGGGACGCATGCTTCTGGAGTTCCTGTGTAGTGGTTGGAGGCCTCTCTCTGCCTCTTTCTCTCTCTCTCAAATAAATAAATAAAATATATTTTTAAAAATTCAACTGAAATACTCCATTTTCAAATATGACAACCCACCTTTCTTTCTCAGGACCCACTGGGCAAGTCTTACGTGAGCCTCAGTTCCCAAATAGAGATAATATAGATGAGTGAGGTCACCTCGCCCTTCCAAATAGCGTTCTGAGCATTTCTCCACTACTTCCTTGTTTGCAGAGGGTTTTTTTTTTCTTAAGTGCATATGTGAGTAAAATGTGTGTACGTTTGTGTGCTCACATGTGTGCCGGGCAGGCCAGAGGTCGATGTCACGTATCTTCCTCAAACTCTGTCTGTATTGTTTATCGAGACAGGGTCTTCCTGAAGCCACAGCTTGCCGACTTGGCTAGTCTAGCCTGCCCGCCTGCCACAGTGATTCTCCTGTGCCCGTCTGCTGGGTGCTAGGATTCCAGGCATGCGCCACTATGTGTCTGGCATTGGTGTGGGTCTTGAAGGTCCTCTGCGTGAGCAGTTAGCACTTTACTGGCTGAGCCGTCTTTTCAAGCCCGGGTCTCACCATTTCTCCAGCTGTCACCGTGGTCCAACAAAACGTCATCCGAGGAGGAAGGATATTGGGGGTCAAGACTGCTTTTAACAAGCAAATTTGACTGAGGACCACAGTGACCACTAGCCAATGGAGATGGATTCTCTTCCTCTCCTTCCAACTTGGGCTCCATCTTGGAGTCTGTTTCCTGCCCCCCTCCCCCCCACCAACTTCTGGACAATCACAAAGTACCTTGTAGGTCTGAGTCCAAGTCACGAGTTTTTCATCTGCTTTATTCTTTCTGAACCATGACGCTCATCTCCCTACTCCCATACCCTCCCCTTCCCACCCACACCGTGCCCAGCCCACCTCCTGCAGAGGCTGCGGATCGCTCATTTCTCCTTCGATTCCGAGTCTGGCTCTCCCACGCTGGTCTTGTCCTGGGGGGGGGTGGTCAAAAAAAGACAGGTTGAGCGTGTTCAAAAGAAAGCTGAGGCGGCCTGGGGAGATAGCTTAGTGGTTAAGGCGCTTGCCTGTGAAACCTAAGGACCCAGGTTCGACTCTCCAGGTCCCACGTAAGCCAGATGCACAAAGGTGATGTAAGTGCACAAGGTCACACATGCGCTCAAGGGGGCGCACGTGTCTGGAGTTCATTTGCAGTGGCTGGAAGCCCCTGGCATGCCAATTCTCTCTCGCTCTTGCTCTTGTTCTCTCATAAAATTTTTAAAAAATTAAAAAAAAAGAAGGCTGCGCTGGAGAGATGGTTTAGCAGTTAAGGTACTTGCCTGCACAGCCTAAAGACCCAGGTTTGATTCTCCAGCACCTAAGTAAGCCAGATGCACAAGGTGACACACGTATCTGGAGTTCGTTTGCAGTGGCAAGAGGCCCTGGTGTACCCATTCTCTCTCTATCTTCCTCTCTCTCTCTCTAATAAATAGAATAAAATATTAAAGAAAAAGAAGGCTGAGGGGACCAAGTGACAGACTGATTTGTTTGTCTAGATCTATGAACTGAATAGGGTACCAGTAGTGGAGACTGGCTATGTAGGCAGATATGGGTAAGAGATGGCAGTCATGAAGTATGTTCCCTCTAGGATGACGACTTAGTGGGGTCTTTCATCTAAAGTTCTCCTTCTAGGCCCACCACAAATGGTGCTCCTCTGGAGCCTTCCTGTCCCTCTCGGAGGACACTCACCTGACTGCGATGGACCAGGCTCGTCATCCCTGGGTTGGTGACTGACTGGGGGTGGGGGCGGGGGCGGGGGCGGCATCAGTGTTAGCTTGAAATAAGGATTTTATCAAAAGGACATGGTGAGCTGGGAGTGGTGGCCCACACCTTTAATCCCAGCACTAGGGAGGCAGAGGTAGGAGGATCGCCGTGAGTTTGAGGCCAGCCTGAGACTACAGAGTGAATTCCAGGTCAGCCTGGGCTACAGGGAGACCCTACCTCGAAAAACCAAATAAATAAATAAGTGAATAAATAAGGACGTGCTGAGTGTGTAATATGAAGAGGCCGGTCAAGCTCCTACTTTCTGCTTGGAGATTGCACATCCGTCATAATTTCCCATTCTTTCCCCTGAGTCCTGTTCTGTGTTCTGGCTGAACAGAGGGTCTCTGTTTCTTGACCTCTCCCCATCTTCTTGCTTTTGCTCACACTGCCCCATCAGACCAGAGCACTTCTTTTTTTCTTTTTTGGTTTTTCGAGGTAGGGTCTTACTTGAACCCAGGCTGACCTGGAATTCACTATGGAGTCTCAGGGCGGCCTCGAACTCACTGAGATCCTCTCACCTCTGCCTCCCGAGTGCTGGGATTCAAAGCGTGTGCCACCACATCTGGCTCTCGGAGCACTTCTTAACCAGGGAAGACCCTTTCCCAATGATTCGGCTGACAGTGTGACTGCTGTGTCTTCCACCACCGTACATCTGGCTGCCCACTCACCAGTGAAGACATCCCACAGGATGACAGGCAGGCGTCATCTGTCCACCACCCACCCATCTATCCACCACCCACCACTCATCTATACATCCACCTACCCATCCATCTATCCATACATCCACCCACCCATCTATCCATCCACCCACCCATCCATCTATCCATCCACCCACCCACCCATCTATCCATCCATCCACCCACCCATCTATCTGTCCACTCACCCACACACCCATCTACACATCAACCCATCCACCCATCTATCCATCCACCCACCCATCTATCCATCCACCCATCCATCTATCCATCCACCCACCCACCCGTCTATACATCCACCCACCCATCCATCTATCCATCCACCCACCCATCTATCCACCCACCCGCCCATCTATCCACCCACCCACCCACCCATCTATACATCCACCCACCCACCCATCTATCCGTCCACCCACCCACCCATCTATACGTCAACCACCCATCCATCTACACATCCACCCATTCATTCATCCAGTCAGTCCTTCATGCTTCCATCACTTACCGTCAGATCCGTCCACTCATTCGTCCATCCATTCATCTATCTAACCTCTTACATGTTTCATCATCTGGTCAAGCCCGTGTCCGGCACACATTTTCTGGGTGCTTACTATGTGTTAAGCACCGGGAATATATTATACAAAGTAGACAATTTCCTTGTTTTTATGCAGTTCTACTCTTTGGTATATGTGAACATACCAGCTTTCTAATTCATTCTCTCTCTCTCTCTCTCTCACACACACACACACACACAGCCAGCAAGTGCCGTGAGGAACAAGGAGCCAGATGTGACTGAGGAGTGGAAGAAACCCAGCCCTGAACCCAGGAAAATCAAGACCATGCCTTGTTCTCTCGCTGAGACCTGAAGCAGCTTCCTCCTCCCTCAGAGATTCATCTGCAAAGGAGGGCGTGGCCACTCCCTCTGATTTCTACAGCTCTGCCTGCCTATACTTGCGTTACTATGGTCTTTTCACAAACTATTTGTTGAAATCACTTTAACCATCTCTTTATCACTACAGACATAGAAAAATTGCAAGGCAGACCTATTTGTAGGTAGAAAAATAATCTTACAAGAGCGATTCCATGCTCTCTGTGGTATATAAATACCAGGTTTCCTTGACTAGAACAAAGAAAGTGGCACGGGCACAAGACAGCAGTCTTTTCTGATTCCTGTTCGTATGGCCGAACAGGTAGCAGAGCTCAGTTTCCAAGACCAAAAGCCTGATGCCCTTATCGGTCTCCGTCAGAGCCAACAGCGTGGGTGGAGCGGTGTGCTGAGAATTTGTTGATCAAACAAATAAACAGGTGAACAAATAATGATGAATGAATGAATGATCGGATGGAAATGCCTTCAGTCCTGCCGGAATGGGTCAGAGTACCATAAAGGAAGGGGAGAGAGAGAGAGAAGGAAAGAGAGAGAGAGAGGAGAGGGGAGAGAGAGAGAGAGAGCGAGCTAAAGCCGACAAACCTCTCTCACCGACTGTAAAAGCAGATGATCCTTCCGGCCAGGCCCAGTCTTGTCACTCTTCAAGCTCCTGGTACAAAGCTGGTACCGAGGTGGAGTTAGACCCACGTGCTGATCTTGAAAAGGGGGGGCGGAGAAAGAGAGAGAGAGAGAGAGAGAGAGAGGATCGTCCTGGATTTCTTCTGGGAGACCTGTCTACAAACGGAGCAGCGTAACCACCTGTCCCATCCCTTTATTGCCAGTGAGTTCCCCGTCACTGGAGAAACCTCACGACAAGAGGGACACACCCTTGGCACAGCCTTGGTGTGGGAACGGAGTCAAACGCCCATAGAATGAGTGATGGCCGGGCTCAGTTGATGTTCCCTGGCTAAAGTGTTGGAGGCAGGGTGCCCCAAAATTAGCCAGGGCCTCTCTGCCGGTGAAACCGCAAGGCCCTCCATGCCAACCCCAGGCGCAGCTCACCCCAACATCACGTTATCTCTGATCCTGTCACCATGTTTTCTCACTGTCACCAAGCCCACTCCATGTGTCCCGTCGTCTACCCGCTTCTGATGTCGGCCCTTGGGAGAGATGAGCAGTGTCCCACTTTGCAGCTGGGAAACTGAGGCTCATGGGTGTGAAATGCAATGATGGTTTAAGGCCACCCAACCAGTAGTTGGCCTTCAAACCCAGGGCTGGCCAGTCTAGCTGCCTCCACTGATGACCCATGATCCCTTGACCTCTCTCTCTCTTCCATGTCCTTTCTTTTAAATTCTTTCCCAGTCTCTGTTTTTTAAAAAGCTTGGTTTTAGTTGGCATACAGATATTTAGGTATCATTAATTCTGGCATTTTGAAGTTCAATTTTCTTTTGTTTCTACTCCACCCCATTCTCCCTCTTTCCTCCAACCCCCTTCCTTTGTATCATATATATTCTTTTTAAAAAAGTATTTTATTTATTAATTTATTTGCAAGGAGAGAGAGAGAGAATGAGAATGGGTGCACCAGGGCCCCTAGCCACTGCAAACAAACTCCAGACACATGCACCACCTTGTACATCTGGCTTGACATGGGTATTGGGGAATCAAACACGGGTCATTAGACATTGCAGGCAAGCGGCTTAACCACTGAACCATCTCTCCAGCCCTCACATATATTCTTTTGCCTTTCCTCCCCCTTCTTCCAACACATCTCTTAAAAAAAAATGTATGTATATATGTATGTATGTATGTGTGTAAGAGAGAAAGAGATAGAAAGGCAGAGAGAGAATGGGTGCATCGGGGCCTCTAGCCACTGCAAATGAACTCCAGACGCATGCACCACCTTGTGCCTCTGGCTTACGTGGGTCCTGGGGAATTGCACCTGGATCCTCAGGCTTCACAGGCAAAAGTGCCTTAGCCAGCCCTTTGCTCATTTTCGGTGGTGGTTCTGTATATGCTACACGTAGAAATTACATGCCAAGACCCGCATATCAGAGAGCCCGTGTGGTTTTGGCCTTTCAGAGCTGAGTCACTTCGCTTAATGTAATTCTCTCCACGTTCCCGCAGATTTCATAGTTTCACTTTTCCATACGGCTGAATAGAATTGCGCTGCGTCTGTTACCACATTTCCATTATCCACTCATCTGTTGATGGGCATCTTGGCTGGGCCCGTCTATTAGCTATTGCAAATAGAACTGCAATAAACATGGATGGTAGGAGTGTGGAGTCCTCAGGATATGTGCCCAGGAGTGTATAGCTGAGTCACATGGGAAGTCGATTTCTAGCTTCTTGAAATGCCTCATAATGATTTTCATATGGGTACTACTTTGTGCTCCCACCAGCAGCGTTTGAGGGGTCTACTTTCCCCACATCCATTTTATCAGTTTCTTGTGTTGTTTTTAAATATCTTATTTGTATTTTTTTGTTTTTGTTTTTGTTTTTGTTTTTGTTTTTGTTTTTCGAGGTAGGGTCTCACTCTAGTCCAGGCTGACCTGGAATTCACTATGGAGTCTCAGGGTGGCCTCGAACTCAGTGATGCTCCTACCTCTGCCTCCCGAGTGCTGGGATTAAAGGCGTGCGCCACCACGCCTGGCTGTATTTATTTATTTATTTATTTGACAGACAAAGAGGAAGAGAGAGAGAGAGAGAGACAGAGAAGGGGCGCGCCAGGGCCTCCTGCCGAACTCCAGACGCGTGCGCCCCCTTGTGCCTCTGGATAACGTGGGTCCTGGGGAATCGAACCCCGGGTCCTTTGGCTTTGCAGGCAAATATCCTAACCGCTAAGCCATCCCTCCAGCCCTCCACCTTATTCTTTGAGGCATGGTCTCTAGCTGAACATGCCACCGATTCAGTGACCCAGCTAGTCTGTGAGTCCCAGGGACTCCTATCTTCTTGCCTAGCACTGGGGTTATGGGTTCACACCCACTGTGCCTGGCATTTTCACATGGGCCATGGAGACTCGAACTCAGACCTTCACACTTGTGTGGCAAGCACATTATTGACTGAGCCATCACCCCACCCTGTGTTTAGCGTAATTTTTTTTTTTTTCGAGGTAGGGTCTCACTCTACCTCAGGCTGACCTAGAATTCATTATGTAGTCTCAGGGTGGCCTCAAACTCATGGTGATTCTCCTACCTCTGCCTCCCATGTGCTGGGATTAAAGGCGTGAACCTCCACGCCCGGCTTATTGTAATATCTTTAAGGCTGGTCCATGTGGTGGTATTGATCAGTACTCCATTCCTTCCATGGCTGAATACTATTCCATTGTGTGGCTGTAGCTCATTGTGTTTATGCATTTATCTGGTGATGGACATTTGGGGGTGTCTCTACCTTTTGGTCATATGAATGATGCTATTATACAATTCATGTACAGTGTTACACACATGAGCACACAGAGTTATTCACACTCATGTACAGTGTTATACACATTCACGGACAAGTGTTTTTTTGTGTGAGCATTTGCTTTCATTTTATTCCAGAGAGTGGAAATACTGAAGCAATACAGAAACCTAATTTTTTGTTTGTTTGTTTTTTTGAGGGAGGGTCTCACTCTAGCTCAGTCTGACCTGGAATTCACTATATTGTCTCAGGGTGACCTTGAACTCATGGCCATCCTCCTACCTCTGCCTCCCCAGTGCTGGGATTAAAGGTGTGCGCCACCACGCCCTGGCAGGAACTTGTTTTTTATTTTATTTTTGAAAGAATGAGCAAGAGAGAGAGAAAGATAATTGTGCCAGGGCCTCAGTCATTGCACTAGCACGCCAGATGCTTGCGCCACCTAGTGGACATGTGCGACCTTGAGCTTGCCTCACCTTTGTGCATCTGGCTTACGTGGGATCAGGAGAGTCAAACATGGGTCCTCAGGTTTCACAGGCAACTGCCTTAACTGCTAAGCCATCTTTTCCCAGCCCAGAAACTTATTTTCTTATTTTAATTTTATTTATTTATTAGAGAGAGAGAAAGAGGCAGAGGGAGGGAGAGAGAGAATGGGTGCGCCAGGGCCTCCAGCCACTGCAAGTGAACTCCAAACGCATGCACCCCCTTGTGCATCTGGCTTACATGGGTCCTGGGAGATCGAACCTGGGTCTTTTGTCTTTGCAGGCAAACGCCTTACCCGCTAAGCCGTCTCTCCAGCCCAGAAACTTATTTTTGTTAGCGCAAGGGAATGCTCCTGTCCTTTCATTTCTTGTTTGCTTTGGGGTGACCCTTGCACATGACTGAACAGTTTTCCTCAGTTCCCATCTCTGCATTGATTCATCCATCATTGCCTGGTTGCTATTTATGTGGACTCCTTCTACCAAATCGTCTTGTTACTGGTTCCGGTCACTTACTTGTGTCCCTGGGCTTTTCATGTCAGTGCATAGGGAGTACACACATTGTGTCTTTAAATCACTTGTCTTTTCTGTCTTTAAAAAAAATATATATATATATATATATATATATATTGGTTTTTCGAGGTAGGGTCTCACTCTGGCTCAGGCTGACCTGGAATTCACTATGTAGTCTCAGGGTGGCCTTGAACTCTTGGCAATCCTCCTACCTCTGCCTCCCGAGGAGTGCTGGGATTAAAGGCGTGCGCCACCACGCCCAGTTTAAGAAAATATTTTAAAAAATATTTTATTTATTTATTTGAGAGAGAGAGAGAGAGAGGAAGAAGTAGTTGGAAAGAGAGAATGGACACACCAGGGCCGCCAGGTACTACAAATGAGCCCCAGATGCATGCGACCCCCTTGTGCATCTGGCTTACATGGGTCCTGGGGAATCAAACCTGGATCCTTAGGCTTCCAAGGCAAATGCCTTAACTGCTAAGCCATTTCTTCAGCCCTAAATCACTGTTTTGTCGAAGAAAAACATACATGCCTCAAAGCACACAAGTCTTAAGTTTGATGCCTGGTGAATTTATTTTTTTAATTTTTATTTTATTTTTTAAGTATGTAAAAGCAAAGAGCGCTTATTCTGCAGAATCAGCCAGCATGCGGGGGTCAACCATTCATGCAAGATGGTGACTTAAATTTATTTTTATCTTTATTTATTTATTTATTTATTTATTTATGAGAGAGAAAGAGGCAGATAGAGAGAGAATGGGCACACCAGGGCCTCCAGGTACTACAAGTGAACTCCAGACGCATGTGCCACCTTGTGCATCTGGCTTATATGGGACCTGGGGAATCGAACCTGGGTCCTTTGGCTTTGCAGGCAAACGCATTAACCACTAAGCCATCCCTCCAGACTCCTGGAGAATTTTTTACAAACGGGGAACATTTATACAACAGCACCTCCTTAAGCAAAAGAGTGTGATCAGTTACTCTGTCCTTGAATTTCCTCTGCGTTCTATGGCCGCTTCTGTCCCTAAACACTGATCTAATCTGCCATTCCTGTTTCTGGTGTTTGCTTATGTGAAATTGCACACAGCATGGTATTTTTCTGCCTGACTTTGTGTTTATGACTTTATATCGGTGTTTTACAATCTTTAGCATATATCCCCACTGACGAACCTTTTGAGACATTTTATCCTGCTTGTCCCTGAAATTTCATATCACAGGTATCTATTGATAGATCTGAAAATCTATTATCTATCAATCAATCTATGTATACTATAGATATATTTAAAAATATTTTATTTTTATTTATTTGAGGAGGGAGAGAGCTAGAGAGAGAGACAATGGGCATACCAGGACCTCCAGCCACCACAAATGAACTCCAGACACATGCACTACCTGTGGATAGTGGAGAATCAAACCTGGGTCCTTTAGCTTTACAGGCAAGCACCTTAACTGCTAAGCCATCTCTCCAGCTCTGTACTATAGATTACTATTATCTATCTATCTATCTATCTATCTATCTACCTATCCATCTTTCTACTATCTATCTATATATCTATCTATCCATCCATCTATTATCTATCTATCATCTATCTATCTATAATCTATCTATCTATCTGTCTGTCTTTCTATCTATCATCTATCTATCTATCATCTATCTATCATCTATCTATCTATAATCTATCTATCTATCTGTCTGTCTTTCTATCTATCATCTATCTATCATCTATCTATCTATCTATCTATCATCTATTTATCTATCATCTATCTATCTATCTATCTATCTATCTATCTATCTATCATCTGTCTATCTGCCATCTGTCTATCTACATAAATCTATCCCATCTTCTTACATCAGCGTCTACATCTCTGAGTTTAGCTTGGCTGTATAATACTGTGTGCGTATCTGTGAATTAGACACGCAGACAGCGAGATCATTTTCCCCCTTCTCTCGTCAGCTTACCCCGTGGCTCCGCTGCGGCTCCCAGGCAGCATGGCTGCTGTCCGTGGTGTTCCACCGTGAATCGAGCCAACTCACTCTCCTCTCTCTCCTGACGGTTTGTTCGCAGGTCTCAGATTACGGGCTATGGAGCTGTGTACATTGTTGCACGTCTGTTGGTGAGTATACACATGCATGTCCATGTGGGTACCCACTTATGAGTGGACTTGCTGGGTCCCAGGTGGTGTATACACTGCCTTAGCCTCGTGCCAGCCACGCTGAGCATGCCAGACTCGTGCTGACAGTTGTTAGCATCCGTCCTACCATTTAGGTCATTTCAGTGTGTGAGTAGCATGTGGTTTTATAAGCTGCATAATATTTCTTTTTTTTTTTTTTAAGGTAAGGTTTCACTCTAGCCCAGGCTGACCTGGAGTTCACTCTAGTCTCAGGGTGGCCTTGAACTCACGGTGATCCTCCAACCTCTGCCTCCCGAGTGCTGGGATCAAAGGCGTGCGCCACCATGCCCGGCAATATTTCTTTTTAGAATTTTGTTTTTGTTTTTCGAGGTAGGTTGTCACTCTAGCTCAGGCTGACCTGGAATTCACTCTGTAGTCTCAGGGTGGCCTCGAACTCTTGACAACTCTCCTACCTCTGCCTCCTGAGTGCTGGGATCAAAGTCATGTACTACCATGCCTGGCAATATTTCTTTCTTCTTTTTTGGTTTTTTGAGGTAGGGTCTCACTCTAACTCAGGCTGACCTGGAATTCGCACTATGTAGTCTCAGGGTGGCCTCAAACTCACTGTGATCCTCCTTCGTCTGCCTCCTGAGTGCTGGGATTAAAGGCGTGAGCCATCACACCCGGCCCTAAATTTTTTATGGACAGCTTCCATAAATATAGATAATATATCATGATCATAATTCCCTCTCAACATTCCCCCTTTTCCCCTCCAACCCCCTCCATCGAATCCCTTCTTTCCATCTAGTCTTTGTTCTATTTTGATGGCATCGGTTTTTATTTTTTGCTTCCTCTTATGCAGGTCTTGTGTGGGCAGCACAAGCCCCCGTGTGGTCATGAATACCATGGCCACTTTGTGTCTGGAGGACAGTATGGTCAGCACTCTCTCCCTTCCCTCCGGCTCTTACATTCTTTCCACCACTTCTCCCACCACGGACCCTGAGCCTTGGAGGGTGTGATAGAGATGACTCACTTAGTGCTGAACACTCCACTGTTACTTCTTCTCAGCACGTTGGCTAGTTTTGAGTCACCCCAGGGGTCACCACCATCTGAAAAGAGGAGCTTCTCTAACCTAAAGTGAGAGTAGCGTTACTATGTGGGCATAAGCGTACGTTTATGCCCAGCAGGGCAGTTTGGTGGTCATAATATATCCATTTGGTCAGACAGCAGTAGTTGGTTCCCCCCTAGGGCTTAGATAAGCTGCCTAATAGTTTATTGGCAGATGTCAGCAGTTTGTCAAGCCATTCATCTGCTAGTGAACACTTCAGGTGTCTCTTGTTATTTTTTTTAAAAAAATTTTATTTATCTTATTTATTTATTTATTTAGAGATAGAGAGGGAGGAAAGGGGAGAGAGAGAGAGAGAGCAAGAGGCAGATAGAGAATGGGTGCGCCAGGGCCTCCAGTCATTGCAAATGAACTCCAGATGCATCTGGCTTATGTGGGTACTGGGGAATTGAACCTGGGTCCTTAGGCTTCACAGGCAAACTCCTTAACCACTAAGCCATCTCTCCTGTCCTCCTGTTTCTTGTTTTTTTTTTTTCTTTTTTTGTTTTCATGACAAGTAAATGCTGACATGAGATGCGCAAACCTCTTCAGCCACACGATTCAGCCTTTTCTGAAGGAGAGGTTCCTAGATGTGGAATTATTAGTTGCAGGGGCATGGAACATTACTTATTTATTTGAGAGAGAGAGAGAGAAAGAGAGAGAGAGAGAGAGAGAGAGGAAATGGGTGCGCCAGGGCCTCCAGCCACTGCAAACGAACTCCAGACGCATGTGCGCCCCCTTGCGCAGTCTGGCTAACGTGGGTCCTGGGGAATCGAACCTGGGTCCTTTGACTTTGCAGGCAAACGCCTTAACCGCTAAGCCATCCCTCCAGCCAGCATGGAACATTTTGATGAACTCTGACTGCCGACTTTCCTCCCCCGTTCGCTGTCCATCTGAGACAGTGTACACGTGTCCTTTCTCCTGCCTCACCAGCAGCGCAGTGCATCTCTACTCAGCCTCAGATCCTCCGAGTGATAAATGCAGGCCATTCTACCTCCCTTCTAAGGCAGCCAGAGGAGACTCAGAGCTGTCACACGTGCCCACTGCAGTGCCTGATGCTAGTTTTTTCCTTTTTTGGTGTTGTTGTTGCTGTTGTTGTTTTCTCGAGGTAGGGTCTCACTCTAGCCCAGGCTGACCTGGAATTCACTATGGAGTCTCAGGGTGGCCTCGAACTCAAGGCGATCCTCCTATCTCTGCCTCCCGAGTGCTGGGATTAAAGGTGTGCGCCGCCACACCCGGCCTGACGCTAGCTCTTGGCACATAAGAGACATCGTGTTTTCTCCTTTCCCATCGTTCCCTCTTCGTAGATCTCCATTGCATTCCATCAACTGTGGTCAGTAACACTCCCATGGTCTCCTTTGTAGTGGAGATTACAATCACCCCTCTCCTGTTCCTTCACTTCCTTCATCCTCTCCGCCACCAACAACACCCACAGATCTTGCAACTGGCCCTTGCACGGTAACAAGTACTCATGACAGACCATGTCCCTATCGTAAAGTTTCCACGCAGAGGTCGGTTTTCGGGGTTGGGGCGGGGGAGGCTGGTGGGCTGTGTGTGGGGAGCTTGTGGTTTCTCATCACACGGTTGTTTGTCTGTTTATTGGTTAACTGACTGAGACAGGGTCTCACTATGTAACTCAGGCTAACCTTAGACTCGCAATGCTCTTGCCCCAGCCTCCCAAGTGCTGGGACTGGAGACATGCGCCACCTGCACTGGCTTCCTCGTCTCCTCCGAATGACCCAGGAATGGTGTGACTATTCCAGAGGAGGAAAGAGCAGAGCACCTGTGAGGACAAAGGTTAGGAAACGTGACAGTAACTAGTTCCCTGATGGTGCAAACAGCATACTTTTTTCTTTTTTCGCTAGCAGAGAAAACCAGATAAACACTGATTTAGAGTAGATCCAATATCCCATCCTTACCCTGTATCAAACATTTTAGCCGAAGTTGGCTTTCTGCCATCTTGTTTCTCCTGGAAATTTAATTATTATTATTATTTTTGGTGTGTCGTGTATGTGGTGTGGTGTCTTACGTCGTTGTGCGTGCACAGGTCACAGGAGAATTTCGGATGCCGTCTCGAGTGCCCCTCTGGGGCTCTTCCTTGAACAAGGTCTCTTCCATGACGTGGAGCTGACATTGTTTTTGGTCTGTGAACCCCAGTGATTCTCCTGTATCCCTCCACTCTTCTGAAAACTGGGGTTACAGACACGTGTGGCCATATCCAGCTTTTTTTTTTTATATTTTTTTATTAGTCAGTTCTGTATTCAGCAAATACAGTCAGTTTGGTACCATTATTAGGCTCATCCGTGACCTACCCCCTCCCCTTGGCCCCTCCTTGTTGAGGTATACGGATCATGCATTGTGGAGTTAGCCCACAGTTATGGGTAAGCTAAATGTCTCTGCATATCATGACCCAACATGTGACTCTGACATTCTTTCCGCCCCCTCTTCCGCAAAATTTCCCTGAGCCATGTTGGGTTCATTTTTGGTCTGCTTCAGTGATGAGGTGTTGAGGGCCTCGGAGGCTCTGGCTCTCTGATTTGGTAGGAGTTGATTTTTCTCTATGCTGATCTCCTTCCCCCTTGTGCTGGTGTCCGGTTCATCAGGAAAACAGCCCCCTTGCTTGTTTCTCGAAGTTTTCTTAGTTTCAGCCGGGGCCCTTTTGAGGTATGATGGGGTGGCTCTCTCCTTAGGGTCTACATCTATCTGAAAAAGAGAAGCAGATTCTCCAACGGAGAGTAAGTTAGCACCAGGCCGCTGCTGTGCTCACCTTCCCTCCGGGCTGTGCTCATATCCAGCTTTTTATGTGGGTTCTGGAAGGGGAGTTCTCAAGCTCATGTTTAAGTGGCCAGTTTTCTTAATTGCTGAGCCATCTCCCAGTTCTAAGAATATTTTTAATTTTTTTTTTTTTTGGTTTTTCCAGATAGGGTCTCACTCTAGCCCAGGCTGACCTGGAATTCACTATGTAGTCTCAGAGTGGCCTTGAACTCATGGTGATCCTCCTACCTCTGCCTCCCGAGTGCTGAGATTAAAGGCGTGTGCCACCATGCCCGGCTTAATTTTTATTATTTATTTACTTATGAGAGAGAGAGAGAGAGACAGACAGACAGACAGAGAATGGGTCTCCAGGGCCTACAGCCACTGCAAATGAACTCCAGATGCATGTGCCACTTTATGGATCTGGCTTACATGGGTCCTGGGGAATCGAACCTGGGTCCTTTGGCTTTTCAGGCAAGTGCCTTAACCACGAAGCCATCTCTCCAGCCTATCTATCTATCTATCTATCTATCTATCTGTTAAATTTTTACATTTTGGTTTTTTGAGGTAGGGTCTCACTCTAGCCCAGGCTGACCTGGAATGCACTATGTAGTCTCAGGCTGGCCTCAAACTCACTGTGATCCTCCTACCTCTGTCTCCCGAGTGCTGGGATTAAAGGTGTGCGCCACCACTCCCGCTCGGCTCTAAAAATATTTTTAACAGCATATGGTCAGCAAACGAGATTGTACCTTGCAGGAAGAAATTGGGAATGGAAGGGGAACACCCATATAAAACGGTGCTCTAGAAAGTGTCTAAGATCTAGTTCTATGAAACAAAGTAAAACAAGATGCAAACTACAAACCGAAGAAAATGCAGAGAACAAATAAATGAAAAAAAAAAAAAAAAAAAACAACCCACGAACCAAGAAAAGCAAAAATGAAATTCACTTGTAGTGTTTTGTCAATTCATTTGATGTAAATAAACAACCCTGTTGTGGCTGATCCCAGGCTACTCAGATGACATACTGAATATGGAGCTGGAAAGAAGTGGCCTGAAATCAGAACCGAGTGATATACAGAGAGGCAGGTTGGTCCAGCTCGGCTGGTTCCTAGGATGAAGGTCGTCTTGAAGCCCTTCACTTGGAGACTGGTGCACAGTAAGTGTCCAGGAGGGGCTGGGTGGGTGGATGTGTGGGATGTCCAGTAAATTGTCCAGGAGAAGCTGGTGGATGGACACGTGAGCTGTCCAGTAAGCACCCAGGAAGAGCTGGTGGATGGATGTGTGAGCTGTCCAGTAAGCACCCAGGAAGAGCTGGTGGATGGATGTGTGAGCTTTCCAGTAAGTGCCCAGGAAGAGCTGGATGGATGGGCGTGTGAGCTTTCCAGTAAATTGTCCAGGAAGAGCTGGCGGATGGACGCGTGAGCTGTCCAGTAAGCGCCCAGGAAGAGCTGGGTGGCTGGATGGATGTGTGGGCTGCCCAGTTACCTCCCAGGATGGAGGGTGGCAGAGATGGTTTGTCCTCAGCCTGTCCGTGATGAGACCCGAGGAGACACATGCCTGCCGAGTGTCAGTGTGTGAGAGAAGGATGCGTCACCATGGACTAGAATAGCAGTTAATCCACTAGTTTAATGGATTAATTATATGAATAAGGTATCGGATAATTGGATAATGAGAGAAAGCCTGGTTCAGGGGCTCCATGCAAAGACGCACGCGCTGGTTCACAGGGTGCTGAGGTGGTTTTAAGTAGGATTCAGGCATGCAGAAGGGCCGTAGTGTGGGCAATAGCACAGGTGGAGAGAGTTTGGTGAATCAGGGTTCCACCCCTGCTCCCGTGTGGCTACAGAGCACACTGTTAGGGACAACGTCTGCACTGGGCCCACAACTGGGACAGTGAAAGGCCAGTGTGGATGCGAGAGGTGCATCCAGATGGGGAGAGGTGGACAGTCAGGGAGAGTACTTGGCCTTTACACGTGTCTGCATTGGGCACACACAGTTGCACACACATGTGCAGACACCGTGCATAACTATACCATACCACCTGCACACCCACCTTCCCTCCTCCCCCCTCCCAAGAATCAGAGAGAACAGAAGATACCTGAGGTGGAAGGTCTATACATATATAAGAATCAGGGAACACAGCCGGGTGTGGTGGCGCACACCTTTAATCCCAGCACTTCGGGAGGCAGAGGTAGGAGGATCGCCGTGAGTTTGAGGCCACCCTGAGACTCCATAGTGAATTCCAGGTCAGCCTGAGCTACAGTGAGACCCTACCTCAAAAACAAATAATAATAATAATTAGGGAACACGTGAAGAGCTGTGCCCTGACCATGAAGAGAAAAAAAAAAGTAGTGTATGGGGGCTGGAGAGATGGCTCAGCATTTAAAGGCACTTGCTTGCAAACCCTAACATCCTGGGTTCGATTCCCCAGTACCCACGTAAAGCCAGATGCACAAAGTGTCACATGACTCTGGAATTCATTTGCAGTGGCAAGAGGACCTGGCACACCCATACTCTTTCTTTCTCCTTCTCTCTTGTTAATAAATAAAAATATTTTTTTAATTTTTTTGTTATTTATTTATTTGAGAGCGACAGACAGAGCGAGAAAGAGGCAGAGAGAGAGATACAGAGAGAATGGGCGCGCCAGGGCCTCCAGCCACTGCAAACGAACTCCAGACGCATGCGCCCCCTTGTGCATCTGGCTAACTTGGGTCCTGGGGAGCTAAGCCTCGAACCGGGGTCCTTAGGCTTCATAGGCAAGCGCCTAACCACTAAGCCATCTCTCCAGCCCATATTTTTTTAAAATATGTGCAATTCAGCTGAAGTTCAGAGAAAGAGCACTCGCCTTGCATATGTGAGGCCCTGGGTTTCCACTCCGGTGCCACAAAAAAATACAAATAAAATGTGTGTCTCAGTCAGGTTTGCACTGCAGGTAGAAATTACCCAACCAAGAGCAGCTTGTGGGGAAAAAAAAAAAAAAGTTTATTTTGGCTTACAGACTCGAGGGGAAGCTCCATGATGGCAGGGAAAATGATGGCATGTGCAGAGGGTGGACATCACCTCCTGGACAATAGCAACAGGAGAGTGTGCCAAACACTGGCATGGGGAAACTGGCTATAACACCCATAAGCCCGCCCCCAGCAATACACTCCCTCTAGGAGGCATTAATCCCCAAATCTCCATCAGCTGGGAACCTAGCATTCAGAACACCCAAGTTTGTGGGGGACACCTGGATCAAACCACCACATTCCGCCCTCTGGCTCCCATAAACTGATAACCATCCATGGTGTAAAATGCAATGCATTCAGTCCAACTTTAAAAGTCCCCTTAGTTTTAACTATCCCAATGATGTTCAAATATTCCCCATATTCTGAGATCTTTTTTTTGAGTTAATTTATTTTTTATTGACAACTTCCATGATTGTAAACAATATCCCATGGTAATTCCCTCCCTCCCCCCATTTTCCCCTTTGAAACTCCACTCTCCATCATATCCCCTCCCCCTCTCAACCCATCTCTCTTTTATTTCGAGATCTTTTAACCATAATACCAAATCCCCCACCCCCCAAAAAAACCCATAATGGCACAGAATAAACATTAACACTGCAAAAGATGGCACTGGGCATAGCAAAGAAATATTCAACCAATACAAGGTTTAAACAGGGCAACCATCAAACTCTGTAGTTCCAAGTCTAACAATTTTAGTCAGTGACAAGTCTCCAAGCCCGATGATTCTAACCAGCAACACGTCTCTGGAGTTCCAATTCCGCCTCTCTAGCTAGGCTGCTCACCATCCTGGAAAAC